>CM076608.1:9208433-10610476 GCA_038502775.1 Hippodamia convergens | reverse complement strand
TTATCACAATATCAAAATAAATACATCAAGCAATGAAATTTCTGGAAATGCGAGACTGGGTGGAGCAAATATCTGAAAAAAACCAGACGGTTCGATCGGATTTTATAACAAATTCGAAATAAAAAACTGGCGGATCATACAAATGAAGCCATCTTTTACTTCATATTCTGGAGTTGCTATCAAAATATTAGGTGTACCTACCTGTTTTTCTTGTTTTCAAAAGCAGCACAAGGCGATGAAAAAGATTCAACCTTAGCTTCATTGTCGAAAATCAATAAAACTTTCTATATAATATGATCACTAAAACAATTATTCCCTGTACAATCAGGGAAGGTAACTGATATATCCACATATATTTATTTTTGAAAAGCAAATTCTTTTGTACGATATAAGATCAAAAAAATAAAGCGTTCGTTTTTAAAATAACGAAGTTGATTATTACTTCTCTTCTCTTCTCTTCTTCAGCCCGTTTGAGTCCACTCCTGGACATAGGCCTCTTCCAATGGCTTCCATGTCGTCCTATTAAGGTATTACAAGAGATGAAAAATATAAAATGAAGTGTCTTATCCTCAGTGAAAAAGTGCCTATAGGAAGTTTCAATCTTTTTCAAATATTGTTGAAAATAAAAAAATTTTGGCACATTTTCGAGATAAAATATCAAAATTTATTTGTCTCTCCAAAACAAACGAAGATATTGTGAAACGGTTTCCAGTTTTGGTATTTACAAGAAAATCGAGCCTAGAAATTCTTTCAAAGTTTTTACCTATTTACCAGAAATAGTGACATGAAGCATTCTAGGATGCCCTGTACATTAGCGTTTTACATTGTAATATTACGTGAGCACAGCCTCGGGTTAAGCTAAAAACCGATATATTCCGTTTATACCAACCTCTTCACTCTCGTGACTCGAATATTGTCTATGATCTTGTGATATTATAACTCGTAGAATTTTTATTTGACCTTAAAATTAGTTGTTCAAATTTACTGCAACATATGTTTTTTCTGTCACGAAATCAATTGATACATTATTCATGGGAAAATATCATACTTTTTCTCCTCGAGCTACAAAATGAAATACTCCGAGTATAATGAAAAATCAATCACTTTGCGAGTGATGTTAATAAAAGTCAACCCCAAGAAAAAATCAATTTAATGAAAAACGATTGGTAAAAAAATAAGTTCGAAATATTCAACAACGACAAGGGAATTAATTATTTTGTAACGTTTCTGTGGGTACTATGACACAAGTAGGTGCGTTTCCCGCATGTTGCTTTCTGACATGTTTCAGAATGTTGCAGCGTAGATGACTCCTCAACCCACAAACCGAGCAAGAAAATCTTGGTGGTTGTTGGCATTCATACTTGAGGTGTCGGCTCAGAGACGAGACAGTGCGATATCTTCGATCGCATTTTTCGCAAGCAAAAGGTCCTGAAAATAAAATGGTTAATACCTGTCGATAAAGTTCTCCAAGCCACACCCACTTTGTTAATTACCGGATTTTCATAGAGTTTAATCAAGCTTCAATCGACGCATGCTTATTAACGATCATGACGTTCATTTTTCTGAGATATTCCAATCGCAGAAACATAGTTATCATTAATATTTGAATGAGTAGAAAAACTATTCATTCTGTTGATTCTGAAATTATGTACGGTGCCTAAGTGTACATAATAAGGAGTACAGTATTCAATCCACTGGCTTCGAGTCTAGAAAAAATTCCCTTTGACCTTATTCTTCTTAGATCTTCGGTTTCCACTGATACTCTTGCGAATTAATATTCTTAGCCTCATGGCATTTAACATCAAACAGGAGATACTTTTCATATTTCAAGCAATACAGAATAACTTCAAATAAAGATAGGGTGTCTCACGAGGATCTTTACATACTCCTACCATACATAGGGGTCTACCATCAGCATCATGAAATGACGACTTAAAAATGTCATCCATATTTCCTCGTCAATCTACAGGATGACTTATTCATTCTGACCGAATTTTCGTTAGACTTTATTTCTGGTATTGTATAGAAGAATTGAATAATTTGTTGGATTATGTATACCGAATATCATATTTCCTTTTCCGTACTCAGAAAACTCAATTTCGATTGCTTATGTGAAAATGACCACCCTATAGGCCACTCTGAATTTTTTTCACATTAATGCATAAACACAGGAAGAATTCAATTTTTTGTCACACCTCTGTGGTATTATAATCAAACATCTATCTATTTTTCATGTGTTCAGTTGAATCCCGAATCAAATTTTTTCACTCAAAGGAAACTGTATTCATCAATTATTTTCACGAAAGACTGCCATATGATACAGTGTAGTGATAAGTAATAGGTAGAACATCTTTCATCAACTCTGATACGATAAATTTGCTTTTAGCTAAAATTATTAAATACCTTAAAAATTACGTTTCATCAAAGGATTAAATTAGTTTGAAATTAGTCTGAGCGTATAATTTCATAGGTTCTTCTAATTATTTTCGATTTCTTTCAACTTTCCATCTTTACTCGAAGTTTAATGCTTTATCCATGGCAATTTTCAATGAAATATTTTTTTTCGATGCAGCATTAAGATATTATTGAACAGACGATTACGGTAATGTCCATTACAATCTCATGGTTCATTTCAATTCAATACTTCATTAAGCAAGGTATCATCCATGGCAATCGTTAATGCAATATCATGTTCAATGTACAATTAAAATTTTAATAAACCACTAAATTGTGAGGATTTATGTTGTGTAAAATATAGCGACTGAAAGTATAAAACCAGCGACAATGATTCTTCAATGTGAAACAGAATTGAAAAATTATTCGAAAATGACAGATAATCATTTCTACCATAATTGTCGAACTATTTTTCTAAAACTCAAGAACGAACTATGAAAAGTGTCTAAGATTTACTTTAGGTGTTTTCCTTACAGAGTTTGACAAATGGAACTGAATCTTCAGTAGCGTTATTAGATTTATCACATACATTAATAATATGAGATAAATATTATCTTTGAAAATTATCTGCCCCAAACCCCAACATTTCTTCAATTATTTTCCCGATTTGTGGTTATGTAGATACAAACGTGCAATTGTTATTGTCATTTTTAAGTGTCGTATCTAATCTATGAGTTTTCCAATGACCTTAAAATATTCTCATGCTTTCTGAAAAAAAATTTTAAGTCTGATGAATTCTTCCTATGATTTGTATGGCATAATTCATTTTGATTGCCAGGGACTATATACAGATCGGGACAACACTATTGGAAACATAACAGTTTCTATAGTGAATTCGAACAGAGCCATATTCTAGTGGAACAGTGGCAGAATCAAACATATCGAACAATCGCGTGAGCCGACAGATTCGGTTGGGTGAGGATGTAGAGCACAACGTACTGTACGCGAAGTATCGTAACACTCCAAACGCGGTATGGGTGATTTCATATCTGTTGTGTTGAATAAAACAATTTTATTCCACTCTGACGCGAGGAATTTATTTGCCTCAATGAATGACACAAATAATTTCCTTTGGAAATTAGTGTTCAGGTTCTTTTTCGCCAGAACTGGTTTGAAAATAAAATAAATTCTAGAAAAAAAAATTGAAAAACAAAAAAAAAATTCTACGAGAAGAAATAAAAGAACAAAAACTGATAATAGCAAAAACGGAAAACAAAAACAAATTCTAAAACATGCGAGTTGAAGATCGACAAATTCAAATTAAATGTTTAAATGATCTACCTTGTTGTGCCAAACAGTAGCGCAATCTGTTATAAAGATAAAATCTCATATCTCTGAAATTAGGAATACTTGCTATTTTGGAACAAAATTGAAGAGCCCAACGTGAAGGTATCGGCCCATCTCCAAAGGCAACAATGAAAGAAGTTAATGTCCCCGCAATAGATTGACCACCGAACATTTCATTTGAATTTTCTCTTTAACCGTAAACATTTTGATTTACGCGAATATAATTTATTTTCAAAACGTCTAGCTATCACATCTGACGATCGGATGCGACTAATGTGCAATCCGCGGCAGCCGAGACTTTGCCATTCCAACAGTTCATTCCTTTATTTGTTATCGAATCGCAATGAAATTTCGATTCTTCCACTGTTCTACTAGACTCGGAGCTCATTCGAATTTTCACATTTTCTTCATCTGTATGCATATTCAAATTGTTTCATATTATCGTAACTGATTGAATTCGTCTAATAAGAGAAAACCCTCCTTATGAAATTTTCATCTTTTTCTCAATATACAAAGTGAGAATCCATTGCATTGTTAGAAATTAAAATTCATGGACAAAGCAATTTTTGGGAAGATAACATGATTATCGATCATATTTTTTCTGAGGTCTGCATTTCTGTTTGATTAGGAAATTTCTATTGAACCAAACAAAACCTACAGTTACAACATCTCTTTTTTATTTCCACTCACTTATCGCTGATATTGTATTTCAGTTATCATTCTTGTCAGAACTATCAGCATCTACGTGGTTTGAAGTTAGCAACAAGTTATTTGGAAGGTAAACAGGAAATATTTTTAATTTTCGTCGTTTTGAACTTGTGGAAAAAGGACAGTATACAAATTCGTGACCCATACCACTGTCCTTGCTGAACGAGACTTTTTTTTGTTTGTTTTGGTAGGGAAAAAATGTACGATACCCCAGATTATCTACGTCTGTCATAACATTGACAGTAAGGTGATTTAAGCAACCTGACATATTTATGAGAAAAGGGTTTCATATAAGAATCGATGTCAAGGCTGCTATGGTTAGAGACAAACAAACAACAAAAGGCAGAGTCAAAGAAGAACGTTTATTGTCTTCAAACATCAGATGGATCATCAGAAGAATTAATCTTCAACGCGAGAAAAAGAACATATCATATGCTTGTTCCTTATATGCTTTCTCATCTCGTTATTTCTGTAACTCCGATAGGGGCAATATGCACAAGCCAGAGGAGGTGTCTTGCCACACTCGATCCTCATATGCCGCGCTAGATTTTTCCTAGCATTGTACACTTTTTGGCATCCCGGGCACACATACCCTTCGTCCGTATGAAAATTCTCAAATTCTGTCAAAGTTTGAGACTTTTTTCCTCTCTTCACTTTGGTCTTATTATCCAACACCACCTCAGGGCAGACTGTGTCAATTCTTATATAGGTAGGTTCCGAAATATCTTCGCCTGTTTCGGCTGAGCCAATGTTTACGTCTTCAACAATGGTTATGGTCAAATCTTCCATGTTTTCTCCTTGTACCACCTCCTCCATAACCCTTTCCAACGAAAGGGTTTCAGAGGTCGTTTGGGAAAGCAGGGGTTCCATACTGAGAGGATCTGAGTCTGGGTGGATTACTTGAAACGTCCAGTTTGTGAGGTTCGTGTCCAATTCTAAATTCGTTGGGTTTCCTAATATTGCCATCGAATCATCTAGAACATATTCGAGTAAATAAATGAATCAAAAAAAGTGGAGCGCCACACCAGAGATATCAAAGCTGTTTAGTGAAGAAGAGTACATTGAATAATTCTTGGTTCCCTAACATCTCAAAAGAAGCTGAACATATAGACAACACCAAGTGCGATCTACAAAAATACACTCTCTATCACAAAGGATATTCAACTAACATCCCAATGTGTAGAAAGAAATTTCGCGACCAACTTGTTTTGTTTGAGGAAATTAAGATAATACCATGTCCTCAATGTCGAACACTCGCTCCAATTATGTAATTTTCGAGCCAGGAATGGAGATTCGTTTTTTTTTATACGTCCCCTATTGGTATAAAAATCTTGATTCCATGGACATACTCGAATTTGCTGATACAAAATGGTTAAAAAGGTTAAAAAAACAATGTTTTAATTTTTCATTTTATCATCGAGATAAATATAAAAGTTTCATAAAAATCAACATATACTATGGCACTGGAAGTTTTCAATGGCTGAAATCGTTCAGTGATGAGGAGAACGATGTAAATGTGATAATTTGATAACCGAGGATGATGAAATATACTCAAGACCTAATTCTGAAGAGAAAATCGGTTGAAAATCATCATTATTAATAAATAAATGTTTTGTTCAAGACATCTGCTTGAACAAGTGTTGAAGATGACTTTTGACTCATAAAAAGGGGCAGTGGTATTTTTTGAATCTCCTCAAACACTAGACCTTCTGTATCATCTTTTATAAAAAACTCGTTGTATGCCTTTTTGTAAATGCAGCAAAACTATCCCAAGATGATGAGTACAAGAATATCCCGAAAAATCAGGTTTGACATAAATTTTGAATCAGTTCAGTTTTCGAGAAGGTACGAAATATGATACTGCCCCTCATTCTTTTCATCTATTTTAGGTTATAGATTACCTTCAAGCCGTATCGATATATCGATACAAACTGTTATAATTCGAAAATCAAAGCTATAACATCTGAAATAAAAATTAAATAACTTTTTTAAATAGAGGTATGAAGTTCTTAAAACTGACTGATAATAAAAAACAATATCGTTTAATTTGGAGAATGACTAGAAAGAATATGAATATGAATTGTTAAGTACATAACAAAAACTTAAATTAATCCGGCCTTGAGGTGATACTTCACCGAAAATGCCAACTCCTTTATTTTTATCAACGAAGCTTTTTAAACTATTTTCCCTGCTTTGAATACACGAAGAAAAAAGTTGTGACCACAGTCTGATTTCACGAAATTTATGCTACTCCATGAATCAACGTGTTTTGAATCCCATTTTTTCAAGAAAGACGCATTCTAAATAAAGTGCAATTTCGCCAAAAATATTATTTCTAATTTCACTGCATGTATGATTTCAAAAATTTTAAAATTCAGAATTAGTAATCAACTTCCCAAATAAGCTCTGGAAATTCCTACAATTAACATATGGAAAAATTCCAAGTTTTCACCCATTGATCTCTTGCTTCTTCATAGATTTATCTCGTTTTGGTAATCAATTCCAAAGAGAAGTTCAAGCTTCTACATTATTCTTCGGCTGATTTCTCAGCTTTCACAGCAAGAAAAAGAGGTATCATTAACGGTGAAGTATCCCTTTTAGATAGACATCAAGTCAAAAAAATTGGCTTTCGATTCTCTTGTTAAATGACAACAAAGTCTCGCTCCGAAATTATCCAATTTTGAAGTTGTGATGATTCTTCTCATGGATAGATGAATCTGTGACTTTTGACATGAGAAGCCAGAACGTAGGCCCTCCTCGCCCTGTAGGGACAATGAGGACAAGACAGAACAGGTTCAACGCCACATTCTTGTCTTATGTGCCTACTGAGAGTCTTTTTGTGATGATAAATTTTTTTGCACTTGGTGCACTCGTATAGATTCGGAACAGACCACAGTTGACCCATTCCAGAGAGCGATGACTTGTGTCCTAAAAATTAATGAGTAATATTAATCGATATAAATCATCATGGTTTCGACATTCGAACACAACAATCATTCCACTAGGCAGGCTGGCTCATCTAAAAAGTTTCTCAACAAACTGTCACTCTACATTAGTTCGTATAAAAACTTGTCATCTCTATTTTTCATAGGCATGTCAATTCATGCATTCATTATGTCTCTGTCTATGAAAAAAATTATAGAGAAACACTCGAGTATTACCTTCTTGGTAGTGGCCCAAAAATCTGTTTGGGAATGTAATCAAACCCTCAAAACACTCACACAAGGTTGAATCCTGCGGGAGTACACTTTCGAGAATATTATGACATCAGGGTAATTATAGAAGCTGAAACCCATTCTAACGGGAAGGGGATGAAGCAAAAATTAATCGAAAAATAAAATTACGTTCGAAAGGATAGGAGTGTAGACTTTTAAGGGTAAAAATCGGTTTATCTCGCTTTCTAGCGAAACTACTTATAGAAAAAAGTTAAATGGCAAAGTTGTAGCTTATAAAAATATCCATTTTTTTTTTCAAATATTCATAAAATTTATGTGAAATATTCAGATAAACGAGTTTCCGTTTTTCAATTTCATCTGTTAAAAAATTTATTTTAGGAAATTTATTGAAAGATGTTATTTTTTTATTCGAAATATTTATTCGTATTTCCAATAGTAAATATTCGGGACGAAATATCTGCTCACAAGAAAAGTCGGTGACATTTTTTTCGTTGAAATCTACTATCTGATGGCATAGAAAAATATACAATACTATTTTAAATGTTCCAAGAAAAAGAATATCACCGACTTTTTTGACGAAGTAAAATATTTTAATTGAAAAAATTACATTGTATTTGTAAACATCAAAAATGAGAAACTAAAAAATAGGTTATTTGAATTTTTCACATAAATTCTGGGGTTATGTGAAGAAAGTGTAATGCAAAAGTAATGATTTTTCTCATTATCACTACTTTGCATTAATGTTTTTTCCATAGGTCTTGTAGTTTTGAAGGAAATCAAGATGAATCGTTTTTACCTTCCCCCTCTCAGGTCGCCCCTTATTTTTCCTTCAATTTTTGTCATATTCTCTTCCTTTCCATCCTTTTAGTTTTCATTTTTTCTGACATTTTTTTTACAATTTTCAAGGTCTATATTGCTATGGAATATTGAAGAACATTCCGAAACTCCTATACGGAATATAGTTTTCTGAAAAAATTTACCAATACTGAATAGAATTTCATAAGGCAACTTTTATTCGCAGAGACGGGAAAGAAATTAATTAATTAATAATTATAAGTTGTATACTAGCCCTCAAAATGAATTTTTACTTCAAATTTGGTAATATAGCTAACTTTATCTATCATGAATTCAACTTGATTCATAATATTGTGTGATAATTTGGGCATATCCACTAAATTATTATCTTCAAGCAAAAATCCTACTCGTCAAACTGAACTCTAGAAGGGGTCTGCTTGAAATATTAGGTAATTGTGAACTTTAACGGTAATTGTTGAAATTAAAAAAATGTCGTTCTACCATCGCAACTTTATTGGAGGGGATCTTTAATCTACGTAAATTCTGTCAGTTTTAGGATCATCCATAAAATTTTGAGGGTCCATTAAAATTTCAAACATCCATTAAAGAGGATACTTTCTAGGCGGTAACCATGGATATTCAGTTGAATGGATGATTGAAATTTCAATGGACCTTTTAATTTTGATGATAGTTCCTGAAACTCGGAACTGTTTATATTTTATATCAATATTTTCAGTTATTGTTATGGATATTCAATCCTGAAATAATGTTAACAAAGTTCGTTGCTTCAAGAACTTCATCGAGGAGTTCTTCGGTTCTGCAGATTTCTTGGTGCAATATTCCAGCTAATTATTATATTACTATTATTCTTTATTTTATGTTTTTAGTCATCTTTATTTTACCTTTATTTATATTTAATTTTTTTGATATTGTTATGATTATTATTATTATCATTATTATTTATTGGAATGAATTTATGGTTGCATGTAGCATGTTGGTTTTGGAAAAACCGACCATTCGCCGATGAATTGGTATATTGAATTAGTTTTGGTTACATATTTAGATTACTGTATTTTCTTGGGATTATCTATCCCAATTTCGAAAATGAACTTCAGTAAAAAATGTCAATAATAGAAATGCTCCTATATGAATTCTTCACTTAGATGTAAAGAGCACATCAGTTTGAAAAATTTGTTATTCAACAATTAAAAATAGTAACGTCTCTAAGTTTAAATCAGACCAAATCTTCTGCCATATGACATTTGTGAACACAAAAAAGGTATATTATGTCAGTTCTCAGAAATGTAATTCCTTCGAATTTTGTAGTTTTCTCGGCTATTTCGAGGTTTTCAATAATAAGCAAAATAAACTCTTTCGAAAAAAATAACGTCACAGAAAAATCAAAATTTGTTTCTGAATATTCTGCTTCCAATAAACCATTCCACGTTTTTATATTATTCGAAAACCAACTTTTCAAAGGGATTCATCGATTTTTTATAAATTCATATCATTGAATAGCTTACCTTTCTCTTTTATTTTCGAATGTGACAAGTTCAATTTTATTATTTATTGGAATTCTTCATTTTCGATTTTTTTTTATTCGATATGGTCGTGAATTGAATTTTGAAAGATGTTCTGATTAACCTTTCCATCTTCTAAATGATTTGAGAAACTAACAGTATTTTTATTTCTGATGTATGGAGTATAATACTAACTACAATAAATGACTAACACATTTGATTGGTTTGCAGAGCCTGCTTGACGGAAAACTATTGGAGATGCTCCACTGAAGATAGAGAGACCTATCAAATGAGGAATATTTTGATAAAAATTGTAGTACTTTTTATCTCTTTCATCATCATTTTGTATTTTAGCTCTTCTACTTGTGATTAAGTATCGATCATTTCCACCATCATGAGAGTTCTCGCATCAGAAAAGAATATTATTCAGTCAGAAAAATAGTATACATCCATTGAAACACGGAAAAATATCCCTAAATCATTGAAGAAAAAAAAATAAAATTATTGAAAATATATATTCAATAATGATAGTAACAGATAAATGTTTACTTCAAGTAATTTCCACAATACTTTTATCCAACAGAATTCAGAACCGGTTGAAAACTGTAAAAGGAAGCTTTTTCAGGTACATGACAATCAAAATATCCATATCAGTAATTGGCCTATTTCCAACAGGTTATGACCTCTTTCATCCCTTATGCAAAGTTCACTGTCAACTGTCATTCTGTCAGTCATTCATTCGTTTTTTTTCAATGCCTCATACCTTGAGTTTCAAAATTACTTTGCATTTGATAGTAATCTGCTCTATTTTTTCTCTTTGTGATCGCAATGTACATACACCTTTCCACAATCACAAGGTATTCGATATACATGTCTGCCTGTATTGCTGTTTTGAATATATTTCAGGTTCACTTAGTCATGAATATCCTAATTTTTTTATTGTCCACTAGAGGTTATATGCCCAATAATTTTGTGACTCAATCAAATAATACATTTTAGATTGTGATTATTCGGACATCAATGTATTGAAAAAAGATTTCATTCAATGGAAATACCCAAGGCTGAGGTTTATGTTCGTTAAATGAAGAGCTCGTATGTGATAATCGAGACTCTGTTGGTAATAAAAACGATGTTCACAAAAGCTGCACATTAGTTCTGGTTCCTTCCCACACTCTATCCGAAAATGACGTCTCAAAGCATATTTAGATTTATAAATTTTTGGGCAGTTCGGACAATGAAATTCATCACCTGGAAGATCAAAAATTATGTTCAGTTGCAAGTTATGAAGAATTTTGGACATTTTGGCAGATAACGACTAAGTTAATGAACTATTTGTTCTGCATGATTTGAAAACCATAGGAATCAGCAGAAATTTGGGAATTTCGAATAGTTCAAATGGAATAATGAATGAAGATTATGAGATTTATGGATTCGTAGAAGGGATATTTGCAGCGAATTCTGTCATTGGAGATTCATTTTGAATTGAGGGTCTGATCTTTTTCTGAAATTAAATACGGCAACTGTCATTCGAGACTTCTCTCAATGAACTGGAAACTATTTGTGTAAGAAATATAGAAAGATGGAATTCTGCCATAGAATATAAATCCTTCAAAAAGATCCTGTTGTTTTTTTCATTCAGAATGAAAAGAGGACATTGTAAAGTGAAAACACTATGGAAGTCTGCGGAGTTTTCCTAGATTTTTTAAACAAGCACATAATTTTTTAAATGTTTATTTCATCATTTGTTGTAAAAAATTCAACATTAACTTTAATATATTTTCAAAAATAAATAAATTGCTATCTACAATCTCACTTCGTTATTGTGCTTCAGTCAGTCATCTTCAAAATTTCTTAAATTTCGTGATTGACATATACAATCCAGTTGATTCTATAAAAGTTTCCAAAGCGATCGAAAATGTGGAGGATAAATAAATGAAAAGTTCACTTTTTCTAATCAATAAGGCCACGCGGTAGACAGTCCAAATTTTTTGTTTTGTACTGATTAAAAATTTTTCTATAATGGAAAGAGACCTAGATGGTCCCTCAAAGTTCTCCGTGGGATATTATATTTTTTAGAAGCCGCCCTTTGGGTTAAAAGTCCTTTAGATATCGAGTATAGAGCAGCATGCATGTCGGATATCGTCCATTTGGTACCTCTTCTCTTGGCTCTCAGAAGACCATGTAGAAATTCTGAAAAATCCAATATTATTTTTTCTGTTTTCGTAAGAGCGAACTTCGGTTTTCTGAACTACGATTTTTTTTAGATGGAGTGAGCGCTTACAAGAGCCTACCTTATAGTAAAATCAGTCATGCTGCAGAGAGAAATAACTCCAAGATATTTCAATGCACTATCACGCATAGGCTTCAGATATTTTCGGTGATAAGCTGAAAAGCTCTACTGGAGTTCAGGTGGGTTTCACAAGACTTTAATTGTCCGAATAAAAAAATTTACGGGAATTCGAACCAATCAAATGAATTGATTCAAAATTTGAGCAAATCTTGGTAGCTCTCTAGTCTACTTGACAGTTCTTTATCGGGCAATCAAAGTTTTATGAAATCCACCTTGAAATGATTTTTGTTCAGTTAACTCGATTCTAACTAATTTTTTCATGATATTTTGGCAATACTCGAGTTCGTTTTTTGAGCCTCTTGGAAATTCTCAGATTGAATTTGGCACGTTAACACTTCGAATTGCACGCATGGTAGACTCTGGAATACTTTCGACAGCTAATTGTCTAGAGGAATAAAAGTTAGAAATCTCAGATAGTTCTGAAGTATTTTCTGAAAAGTTTTCATTTAGTATTCAGAAAAATTGTTATATCACCTGGAGATGTAAAGCCTTTTGGAAACATATGATCAAATGTTCTTAATTTTTCAATTTTGTAACTTAATGATTCTACGATCGGTTTTCCAAAAAAAACAGATTCGATGCTAGTTCGAAAATGAGATGAAGCATTTAATTTGCCTCCAATATGGAAAGGGTAAAAAATTGGCCGTTTTCTCATTCATAATCTAATTTTTATCGAAATCATATTCGAATATTTGTACCTATATTACAACTACTCTTAAAAAAATTAATAAAAATATTGAACATTCATTTGTACCACAAGACTAGAATAACTTAATAATAAAAAAGTACACAATTCAATAAAAAATATTTTTGACTAGTTTAAAATAACAAGAATTTTGCAAGCAGAATTGCACATAAGAGGGGCAGGAATTTTCTCTAAATTCTAAAATTTCGAGAAAAATTCAGAAAAGAATGAGCTTCAGCTTCACATACTCAAAAATAATTCTCACATTTCGTATCAATTCTTAGATTATCTTTCGAAAAGGGTTCAATTATATTTCCCAGGAATATATATGAAGATATGAAGCTGAAGCGCATAAAGACATTTGAGCTGTATCCATTTTTCCCAACAGTGTAAGTACTACTTTCATTTTTAGATACAAGAAACGCTCATTGATAAATTACCTAAAATTAAAATGGCACACAGCAATAGCTATAGCAATAAATAATAAATACGTCATCATTGGTGCTGATAATGGTGATAAATAAATGTTTTGAATAAATATTGTAATAAATATAAACGACTAACTTATTATCTTAGGTTTCGTGAATAAAAAATAAATTTTTGACTAGTTCACTTTCGGTTTTGACTAGATTGTTATTGTACTTCATTTTTTACGTAATCTCGACTTCTTTTACGTAATTTCTGAATAAATATATCGTGAGTGTGTCTCATGTGCTTCAACAAAATGTAGCCATGTTTGAATCTTTTGGAGCACATCTGACACGAAAAAGATGGACTTTGACCACAGTCGAAGCGAAGATGTCTGCCAAGGGTTTTCTTCTGAAGGTAAGTCTTCTGACATCTGGAGCAGCCGTAGCGAACTCCATGGTTGAATACTTTGAGATTGCTATACTCTTCGAAAGTAGCAGCGTACAAAACAAGATCTGGAACATTTCGAATACGACTCAATTTTTTTTCAACATTTGTAAAAGGTGGACACACTTACAACAAAAGATGCATTACAGTTCTCTCGCAAGCATTGGGAGGCAGGAAAAAAATAAATGAAGCAGCTATTGTTGATCGTGGGCTTCACTATAAAATTTGCATGCCAAAAAAAAAAACTGGAAACATTGATGAAAAACTCGAAAAAAATCCATTGCAATAAAAAAAGTCTTAAACACGACTACGGTCATGGGATTTGGAAGGAAATAAATGAGATCCCATTAGTAAATAGTTTCGTTTAAAGGTAGATCTTTTGGCAAGAATTTAATAATAATAATAATAATAATAACGTCTTTATTTCAGTTGAAATCTCAAGGGGAAGTTCACCCAAAGGTGCTCTACCACTTAACCCTTGTAGAATACAATTACATTTGAACATAACATACAATAATGAAAATATGTATACAAAATTGAACAAAAAGAGAAAATACAAAAAACAAAAAACCAAAAAAAAAAAAAAATTTTTCATGAGCATATCATTACAAAAATTCCATAAACCGCCAAGAAATCACACCAACAAGGAACCGAGGAGAAAGGCCTTAATCTTTTTCTTAAAAATATTCTGATTCAAAAGTTTGAAATTATCAGGAATACCGTTGTACAGCCTGCAAATATTGTAGCTGAAACTTCTTTTAAAAGTAGATGTTCTGTGACGGGGACATGACAACATATTCCTACGGCGTATGTTGATATTATGAACGTCAGCTCTGTAAACCAATCTATTGAAGAGATATGGTGGGCTTTTCTTCAAAATGATTTTATGAAATATACAAAGTGAGTAAAACTCAAAGCAAATCCCCATCGGAAGCCAACTCAATTCCCTCAACTTATGTGATACATGATCATACTTCCTTATTCCATAAATGAACCTGATACAGGAGTTCTGCACACGCTGGATGCGTCCCAACGTTTCTTGGTCGAGACAAAAACCAAACACAGGTGAACAATAAGTGAACTGTGACAAGACCAGAGTTTCGCACAGAAAGAAAGAATTTCGTATTTGCATTTGAACCCAAAATATTCTGATTATTTCCTTTTTTTACATTATGAAGTATGAACAATAAAAAAGGTTGAGACAAAGGAGAATAAAAAAACTCATCATCAATATAACAACAAAACGGCCTGCGGAAATATATGTTGGAAAAGAAGGTGATTTTTAGAATATAAAAACAAAGGAATATTCTGAAACAATTTCGGGTTTTCACTCTCAGACAGAAAATAATTTTTTTAAGTAACAATGTCCCAAACTGATAACTTTTAAAAAGTTAGTTCAAGAATCGAAGAGGGACATTTTTGTAATTGAAAAAATTTCTATTTGGGTTCTTTCCGAAAACAGAGTAAAAATTAAAAAAATGAGTAAGAAACAACATTTTTTCTACTAGCGTAAAATAAACACGAAAAGTGTTCGTCTCGAGACTGACGAAATTGAAAATTATTTTTTTGGACATGCACGCATGTGCGTGTACGAGAAAAGGAGTTTTTTCGTTGCATTCGATTAAGTGTTTCCCTTCAAACGTCAATGCGTGTGATAAGTAATGTATTTTTCATGCTAATAGGATAAAACATTTTCCGAAACATGCGTCGCCGAATTTCATAATGATCAAAAGATCATTAGTAAGTTGGAAAACGACAACTGAATTGTCTGAGAAAAATTATTTACTGGTTTGAACAATTAAAAAATAATTTATCTAGGAAGAGCAACTTCAAGGACACATGTTTTGAAACAGCCTGTATACTAGACGATGGAGGAATATCAAATTTCATAGAAACCCACTGTTATATTTTCTCTTTATTTTCACAGATGCTTATGAAACATGCCAATAAAATTCTCTAAATATAAATATTTCATTTCCACAAAAATTAACTTAAAACAATTACTTAATAAACTTTGGTATACAATGCAACCCCACATGATGAGACATCTCTGTATTGAAAAACGTCTCTGTATTGAAAAACGAATAATTGGTGAAATATTGTGGTAAAGCAATATTTTGGTTGTGTATATTTCGATTCTTCAACAAAAGAATACGAAAACAAGAATTCACCTTCATTCCAGGTATTCAAAAGTGAAAAATTTACCGTATTTAGATCTTTTTCGACACAAGAAAATGGGCTGTTTTAAAAATCTCCATACATATATCAGCACCCCAGAGGTAAAGTGTGTTAAGTCACAATTTCAAAATTGGACAAAAGAGAGATTTTTCAGTTAGATTATTGTTTCAAAGAATATTTACTGTCATTATTTGGCGACTTGATACACCAAGGTAGTCAAAAATGTGTTCCACTAGCTAGAATTTACTAATGCGAATCCAATATTGTAGATAGTTCGTGTCTGTAAAAATGTGACAACACACTTTACCTCTGAGGTGCTGATGTGGATTTAATAGGTGAAGAGTTAAGATAAAGAAATCTTGGTACTTTTTGGTTCTGGAATATCCTTAACTAAGGGAAAGAAGAGTTCATGTAGCCTGTATGGTTACTTCTGAACTGAATGATATACAACTTCCTTCCCAATCGTAGTCTTGGAAAAAAAATTTGGAAATAAATTAAAATTTATGCGATAACTAGTTACACATAAAACATTTTCCGTTTACTTCTTTGTAAGTTTGCAGTTCAGAGTCCTGAATTATATTTCGAAAAATTATGAACATATTGTTGTGCCGAATTTTCCAATTTATGGAAATTAGGGCTAGAAATGTTCGGTTGAGTTGGCCTGTCAGGTTGGGGAAGGGAAGGTAAAAATTTATTCCAATCCGAATGGGTGAGAATGTGACGTTGCATATGTTGCTTCTTCTTGAATCCTTTTTGGCATATGGGGCAAAAATAAGAGGGAGCCTTTCCACATTCTTCTCTTATATGATTGCACAAATTCGTTTTATGTTTATAGCTTCGACCACACCTTTGACATACGAATCTTTGTAAATTGTGGCCTAAAAATAATGAAAATCAATCTGATGTTCCCCTGTTGATGGGTGCTGAAGTTTTGAATGATCTCTGAACAAATTCGGTCTATAAGATATTTTCAAATCGATATAATTGTCAGTGAGAATTATTTCCCAAATAAGTTCAAATTTCATATTTCTTAAAGCCTTATTGATATTGTCCAGCGCGTAGCCAGATCATGTGGTCATTTTATTTGATATAGATACTAGAAGATTTAAAAATGTTCAAACACTACATGATTTGCCTGTCATAGAGAGATCGTACAAATATTGAAAATATTATCTTACCCTTAACACAATTCCATTTGGGAGAATTGGACCAAAACAAATAATTATCGTTTTTTATGGATACTACAGGTAGGTGCATGACAATGTTCAGAAATTCAATTTCAAAAAGCTGTTGTAGATTCTGATAGCTGCGTCGATGGTTGATGTTATTGTTTTGGATCAGAGCATTATATTTAATCGTTTGTTCTAATTTGTTTTCTGTCCTTTTATGCTGTTCCTTTGTTCACGATCCATCAATCGCTTAGGTCAATAGCCAAATTAAGTTCTATGTATGCTTGTTCTCGCCAACTTTATAAGATGGATCAGAATATTTTTTCCACGAGACCTCACCATCAAATTTTCAACACTCCACCAAGCCAGTTCCAAATAATTTTCATGTTCTTGGTTAAATTGATGCGAGGCATTTTACTGGGGCCTTTTTTCATCAAAAACGTCTGAATTTAAAACAATTTATTCAACCTCCTTGCAGTGTTTTTGTCATAAATAAACTGCTCTAAAAAAGTTGGGGGTATATCTGGCAGATTGATGCAGTGGTCCTCAAAACCGTGTATAATCGACAACGACGGTAGACAAACTAAAATTACCAGATCAGATAAATTCTTCGATAATCAAATATGGAATAAAAAACATCTGTTGTTTGATTACCTCAATCTATTTCAAGAAAAAGCAACAAACATACAGATATCTTTTAAGTGATTTGAATTATATCTCTTACTTTTTATGAGCATTTCATATATAAATTATTATAAATTATTCCGTTAGCACTTCGTCTTGTTTGTAAAATTTTCCTAAAAAAACGCTTGAGCTTTACATGATATTTCCAACATAACGATTCCAGAAAGATTATAATCGTTATCAATAAGACAAGACTTGAGCATTTTTGAAATTTTGATTTCATTCAATGTAATTTCTCCATTTATCAAAGGAACACAGCATTTTCAATAGCATCCCTCAGGTAATGAGATCCAGACTTTTTTCTAATGTTTTTCCTTGACTCTCTTCCTCAAGAGCATCGGAAATATCAGAAATTGAGTTCTGTTGATATTTTCTATATTTCAAGATATGGTCTGTGACATAGTTACTTTATCCATGATAAAAGAAGAGTTCATAATCAGAGCTCAATCAATTAATTTTATGTGGCCAATATCAGTACCAGATTCCTATAACCGAAAGTGCGCGGATATCATCTTGAAATGAATATAATTCTATCATTTGACTAGTACCAAGAGTGGTGAGTGAATTATAAAATATCCACAAATAAAATTTCATCATTTCTAAACATAAATGTTACTTCGAGATTTAACGACAAAAATTTATCAAGCGTCTCAAAGTTTTCAAGTATAATTGAAGAAACATGGTACTGAGAAAAGAAACAAAACATACTCTTGTTTTTTTTTTACATATATCTCGAAATATATTATTTTGTTGAAATTAATTACCATTTGGTTGTTACTATCTATATGCCATGAATTAACTGTAGGATCTGATTGAATAATTACAAATCATTTCTCCGCTTAAAACTTTTCATTAATGAATTCTTTTCAACTTGAATCATATATTAATTCATTTTATATAAGAAAAAAAAATGTAAAAATTGCCCATGGCCCAAGACGGTGGTAATTTGAAAAAGTAAGTATATTCAGTTCAGGTAAAACAGTGTTTATCGAATTCGAACATTCAATGCTTTTTCACAAAATACATTATTTTTCTGCAGTAAAGATTCGAAAGCAAAATAATGTGTCTAATTTTACTTCATCCTGTTCACAAGTATTTGAAGAAAACGATACAATCACATTAAATATTGCTCAAGATTGCAGATTATCGTTCAATGCCACTTGATCTAACTGGTGGTGACGGATTAAAAATTTGAAAATACTCAATATTTCAACATTATTGATTTTCTTCAACCTTCACAACGCTGGCGCACTGCATAGTTAGTTTTATTGGAGACGCCCTGACGATGCGCCTGTGCACAAGAACACCCCCTTTGGAGGATTCAATTGGTAACAATTTGTCGATAAGAATTACTTGTATTTTTTTTAATTATGCTGTATATTGCTTCATTCAAATAGTTATCGAGAAAAATAATGGCTTTTTGTTAAAAATTGTCGTGGAAAACTTGAACAAATTTGTCATAGCAAAACTGATGACATTTGAAACTCGCCGCGCTACTGTTTGATAACTAATTTTGTGATCCTTCAATCGAAAGATATTTTGCCAACAGCGGTTGCCCAAAATACTTAGAGACAAACGAATTTTTTGCAATGAACAAGATTACTTTGCAATTTACCTTTCCGTTTACACTGAAGAGCTAATTTTCAGATTTTCGGGGTAGGATATTCACTTTTTTCGGATACTATAATATAGGATGTTATCAAATATTAAAATGACTAATGAGAAAGGAAATGAACAGGATGAAATAAAATGCAGTAGTCACCAAAGTTTAGCTTTCGAATGAAATTGAACAACCCTTATTAATCAAATAAAAATTTCATGCTTACCTTTCTTGATTCTCTTTCTGCTCAACAGCTACTGTCTAACTAATCTCTCTGGTATACTCTACTTATTTCTTTTATTGAAAATCGAATTTTAATTTTACCTATAATTCTGTTCGTTTATTTGACCAGGTACAAATACTATACAATGATTACGAAAAATACTGACTAGATTTGATATCAACAGACTTTAACGAGACGTAATATACTACTCACAAATTATGGCACTAATTACTGGTTATGGCAGACCGAGAATTCAATTTTTTTGCATTGTTATTTCGGAAATGAATAGAGAATAGGGTTTTCATTAGTAGCTTCAGGTTTTGAGAATGAAATTAACAATTGGGAACAATCAAAATACCTCTTTTGTAAATAATATCAACATTTCTGCCGAGATGTGAATGAAAAAGATTTTTGGGAGTAAAAATAAGAAGCGATGAATCTGCCTCCAAATTCGAAGATATAAGACGAGAAACTTGAATAGAATTTTGGATATACAGCCTAGGAATCTATAGAGATTTTCTTAGTTCTGAATACAGTTATGCTATCGTTAAATTTTGGCAGACTTCTGTGCTTATTCTCTAAGTGCCTTTTCAAATTAGATTGCTGATGAAATTTTCGGAAGCAATACGAGCACTGGAAACGTGCTTGTTTTCCGCACTCGTAAACCATGTGCCTACGCATGTTTCCTCGATGCTTGTACAGCTTACCACAGTTGCCACAAGGAAAGCCACATGTGAAGTCGACTTCATTTTGTCTGAGAAACCATTTGTCTCCTGGAAATAAGGAGTTCTATACTAGCCATTTCTATCTGAACTTCACAGGTCGCTTACTTTTAAATGGCCTTCTACTTTTCTGGAAACAGGAAATGACAAAAGCAACGTTTAAAATATTTTCAGCTTTATTCAATTTATAGTTCTACATTTTTTCAATGTATTTGACGTTGGCCAACGACTTAGCTGATGTCGAGATCTGTAACAATAGAGAAAAGATATTTATAAAAATTGTTAACGAAATGCCCAGAGACTTGCATCAATTTCAAAGATGCGAAATCTCGGCACAATTGAAAATCACAAGAAAACTGTTTCGCCACCATAACTCGATAACTCAAAAAATCGAGAACACAAATTCCTCCCAATCCTCAAATTCAAAGATGGGTGGAATTGAGTTCACGTGTCAAGTTACCAGAATTACGGTGGTAGTCGAACCATAGGAAACTTTCGGAGAGTATGGCAAGAATAAACCCTTCAATAGGTTCTATTCTCACTATACATCCATCAATGCGGCCAGAAATCTAAATGAGATGTTAATTGTATCGAGTATTGACATCAGAGATAACACATCACTGATGTACAAACTAGAAACAGAGCTCAACATGTCGTTTAGATTTGTGGCAGCCTCTCGTTAAATGAGAAATTTCCAAGGAACGAACAATTATTACAATCCATCTAATCAATAAATTGAATGAAAAATATCAAAAAATCAATGAACAGAAATATTAGAAATATTACAAGATACTAACCTCTCATTAGCTGGAATGCCACCGGACCTAGGCTGCTTGGCTCCATCCATTCCATTCCTCTGCTGGCCAGGAGACTTCGTTCTGCAGTGTAATTGGGGATAAAAGGAGATAGGATTGGGGTACTGATAACCACCGGTGGAATAAATTTAAAAAAAAAATAAAGGAGATTTCGAATAGTCCCACCTCCACACCCAACCCGACTCTGACAGTGACTGAAAAAAATCAGATCTACTGAAAACAGAATCGGGTCCACTATTCGAATAAACAGAGCTTCATCTAATCCAATATTTTCCCAGTTAGAGAAGATATCAGCTAGATAAACGTGAAGCAAAGTTATCTGACGTTCGATTTTTGCACTACCCGCACTTGTACACTTTACCTAATGAGCAAGAGTTTTTTGATGACAACGAAGTATATCTCTTCTTGAAAACCTCCGATGACAAACATTGCATTCGAACTGTTTAGCTACCCCACATTCATATTTAAGATGACGTTCTAGTGTTGATGGGACGGAGTATTTTCGACCACACTTAGGACAAACGAAAGATGGAGGAACTGCAACAAATCAGTCTAGGATATACCAACAAACAGCATCACGTTTCAAGCGTTTATCCATGCACATTCAAAAAGATGTTGCAAGGATCAAGTGGGAAATATCGAAGTGGATAAAATTGTATCCTCTACGATATCACACCACTCATCATAACATGCTGTCATTCTAGAACACTGCACGCATAAAAATTTGACATTCAACATTCAGGAAGTGACAAGCTGTTGTATGGGCTATGAAACGCGAGTTCAGTTGTTTGTTGGCCTCCTATACTCACATACTGACGAGCTTTCTTCTTTAATTTAAAAATATTAATTTTAATTGATTCAAATATAGAAGTAAAAAGACTGAGGCGCATGTCAAATTTGAATTCAAATTTAACCGCCTGTCAAATAATACGAAGACCGCAAAATTCTCACAAAGGATGATCAGATTACAACAAATGTTGCAATACAATCGAAGGTTTGGTATCACACTGAACGTTAAGGTAAAATACATACTCCTCACGTTGAAATTCATCCATTCCTCTAAAACCTCATTGGTTCTGTGACGACAAAATATTTGTTCGTCCCAGAAAATGAGAAATTAAAAATGAATATTCAAGTAAACTTAATGATCCGGGAATAAATCTAATGAAGTACTTCTGAACTTTTGCCACTCCCCCAATTCCTCATCGGCTCTGTAACGACAAAATTTCGTTCGTTCCAGAAAGTGAGAAATCAAAGAAGGGAGTTTTGAGAAGCTCGAAAATCGTCATTGCGCAAATCCAGAATTCAACAGAAATTCGTAAGTGAATCGTGAATGAAACGAAAATGAGGTAAATCTAACACCTCCAAAGTTTTTCTCTTCCCTCAATATCACATCGGTTCTGTAACGACCAAAAGTAGTTCGTTCCAAAACGTGAGACATTGAAGTTATTGAAAAATTGGAAATCATCGTGGAAAAATTCCAGAATTGAAGAGGAATTATGCACAAATCTCCGAAAATACTTACCTATTGCCTGTTCCTCTTGCTCGTAAAAGTATCAAAGCAAATTAGTTGATCAGGGAACATTTCGACAAAATTTTTCCTGATTAAATGTCGCTTCGAAAAGATCGATACAACATCAGAAAAAAAATCAAAATTTTGCCCTGACCAACGATATTTGGTTTGCATTTTTCCATTCGATTCCATTTCAAGAATAAAATATATTGTTGAAATAGGAATTGAATACTACGGTATATTCACTGAAACTGAAGGTTGCTGAGGTAGATATCATCAATTGAATGATATCCACAAGATCAAACGGAGAAATATTGAAAAATATCAAATTTCCCAAAACCTCGACGTAAATTACCTCATTGCATGAAAGCACATGCAACTACAAAAATAAAGTAGATATATCCAAACGAGGATAAATCTTTGAAAAAAATCCATGCTTACCAAATGGCAAACATGGTGCACAACAAATTCCAGAACAGTAAAAAATAGTCACATACTAAAATAAGTACGTGACAAGAAAAATAACTGTACAAATGAAATGAAAGCATGCACAGTTGAATTAGTGTTAGACCCGAAAATTGGAAGGTACATGAAATAGAAGGCCAACATTATTTTTAGGAATGTATACCTAACAATTTCAACTACTGTTAATTGTTGAAACTCCGAATGTTTGTCTACAATTATCAACTTACACAAAATCTAAACAACTAGGTAATAAATTGATAATTTCAATCTACCAGAAAAACATTCGGATTCGATAAAATACTCAATTGCTAGATTTACTTCCTACAGAACCCAACACAACAACACTTGCAATGGTCTGGCAAAATTTCGTTCTTTAAATTAGTCAATAAATCAAAACAATGTAACAAGCGGGAGTAACCAAACAAAACACCGAGACCTCAGTCTCCGATCGTTTAGACTTCGAATGTTCGCCAGAGAAAATCAATGGAAATGGTCAAATATAATTGTGAGATTGAACGCAAATTGATGAAAGGCAACATTCGAGTCTACACCAGTTCTCCCCCTTCTTACCTTAAAAGTGCTGAAACCTGCCTAGTGCGTTAGGAAAAATAACCCTCCCATAAAAATGAGCATCTTAAATTTGAAAGAAAAATCATGATCTCAAGAATAAAAAACCCCTTTAAATAGATTTGATCAAATTTTGTTTCGATTAAAATCGAACTTCCAATTTTCATTGGGCATTTAAGAGTTCTCCGGAATATCTAAAACTTGAGTCTCAATTATCTGAATTTAAAATCCAACAAATTGGAAATTTTCTATGCTTATTCCATCTAGATGATGATACAAAATCAGTTAAGCCAAATAGTGAATTCAACGAAATTTATTACACTAATCAAGATTTCCACTTTTCTTTGTTGGAGGGAGAAAGGTCTTGCAGAAATTCAACAAATACTACATAGAAAAGCTATGAACAAAAGCAAAAAGTAAACTAAAGCTAAGTTAACTAAAACCAAAGCCACAAAACAAATAAATCAGAGACTGAAACTCAAGGTGTTAATTTTGCCATACCATTGCAAGTGCAAAGAAAAAAAAACCCATTTGATTGCCTGTTGGTGATGGTTTCGAGTTATTTGACGACGAGAAGTTTGAAACTTGGGACCGAGCAATGAAACGGGGCCAACAGAGAAACAGATGGGTTTATAAATGAATAAAAAATCTTACCTTGGGAATCTCGATGTGCGCCTACGGCTTCTTGCGCCGCTAAGAACACTTCATCTTGACTTTGATTACCTATCTGCCAAGAACCAAAACCTGCGAAAAGGCGACAATAAAACCATGAGATAAATTATATTGAATTTAAAATAACTTTAAAAATCATGAGTTTCAATATGAGAGTAATCGAAATTAAAGCTTCAATTTGAAGTTCAGAAAGGCTGGACCAGATACTTCATTGAAAAATCCAAATCAATTTTCAAAATTATGGAAATCACTAGGGATTTCAACAAAGTATCATTCACAACTCTTCCAATGTAACATCAAAATGCTGAATTAAAATTATTGATGAATTATGATGCAACATCAACAAGTTATCGATGCTATCTACATTCCTCTATAAAGTTTGTTCTAACAGAAAAAAATCCAATAAAACAAAGGTTCAGAGAGAAATGTGGACTACTAAACGGGCGTTCAAAAAATTCATCGTCAAGTAGGCTATGGAATTTTGAAGGTTCAAATTCCTTAGCCTACCTGACAAGGAATTTCTTTGAAACGCACGTAATCTTCTACTCGAACCTGCTGCAGCTTTTTCTGCAACATTTACTTTGAGCAACAATTTTGTTGAATAGACATTGAAGCTATTCAACTTGTGCAGTTACTTCAAAATAATGTTCAGATCAACTTACAACAGTTCATAGTAGAAAATTATTCAGCATCTGAACTTGATGAAAAATAGAATTGAACCTCCATATCGAAACCAATGATCAAAATTAATGAAAAAAAAATTGAGTTTGTGGTGAAAATCCTCTACTGAAGGAGCTCTCGGAACCCATGACATTCGTATAAAAAATCATTGAGATAATACAAAATAGAACCCTCTTACATCATTTAAAATGATACGTATAGAATTGATGTTCAATTTTTGCAACTTAATATAGAAGTCGTCAAAATTGTTCATCTTGAAAAAACACTAAAACTATGAAATTCCTATAGAATTATTTCACCTCCATTCGAAGGTGACGAAAATTTCATTTTCGAAACAGATAAATTCAAGAAAGTAATCATTGAAATGAATACCATTTTAAATTCCTGGTAACACAGATCTTTCATCATGAGATTGGAAAAATGATTTAAAATTTTGTCACTGAGAGAAAAGATATACTGGTTTCAGCCTTATTGAGCTTCATCAGTATCCCATATCGCTCAGAGACAAATCTTCATAAAAAACTTCCACCTTTGAAGCAAATAGTTACAGCCCACTGAGTAATATATTACAAGTGGCGACATCTACTAACGTCAAAAGGGAAGTTCTAATTCTCCAATCACATGCTTCAAAAAGCTGCATACATTTTGATGATTACTATTTTGAATTCGTCCATGTTTCAAAAATTTTTTCGTTGTTGCCTCGGTAAAGGCAAAGAATTTGTTTTTCTCAAAGACGAAAATTTCAATTTTCTCTCACAAAAATTCGTTTCAAGCAAGATTCACTTCAGTTTCCACACCAATTTTAAACATTTAAGAAATTTCCACTTTTCTACAAGGAATGAAAAACGTATTAAAGAAGTCTTTCAGATTATCAAATTTATCAAGGGATTCCTGCCTTTGAAGATTCAATCGAGAAATCATAGATATAAAATGTGGTACAAAAAAATTGAGAAATGCTCAATTTCGCAAGGACCACAAATTTATATCCAATAGATTTCGACCTTTTTTTTCATAACCTCAATATGAAAGCATTGACAACATGTCAATCCTAATCGAGATGAGAGAACCTTGTTCACGGCTTCTCAAAGACCAAAATAAAAGCCTAGTTCCAAAAAAGGAAATAGGAAAGACATTTTAGTCTTCTTACAGAAACCACGAAGTGAACTCTTAATCAAATATTCAGGTAAATAGAAAAAAAATGGTGACGAACCAACAACTGCAAAGAATCCTTAAACATTTTAATGTGAGGAGAAGTTTAATCTCCAAACAATAAAATGAAATGAAAATTTTGGAAAATCTGAAATAATTCAATCTGAACATTTTTCATTCTCCAACTCTTCATGGGTTGAATTTAAATTCTCAAAACTTGTAATTGCAATTGGTAACTTATGTCACAAATTGCTATGAAATTTTCAGAAATAAAATTCAAACCAATTCGTAAAAGTGGATAAAAAATTTATAAATAAATACATTAAATTAATGGAAAACTGAAACGACCTCAACTCGCAACGGTGTTCTAAAAGAAAACAGAAATCAATAAAAAATTGTCGAATCAACAGATGGTACAAAGAAACGAACAAACTTTATTACAGTGAAAATGTATACATGTATACAAACATAGCTATTGCGAATATCGCGATTTCCTAGGAGTCTGATTCATTTTAATGTTAAGTCTTTTGAGATAGTGCTGCAAGGTAGTCCTTTTAATTTTGAAATCTATAGATGCCTGAGTGACCGAAAGTCCCAGGTTCAAAATAGAGTGAAGAGCCATCTCAACAGCCGACTTTGAATATTTCCGCAAGGGCAATCCTTCAGTTAGAGGTTCGATGTTATATTTTGAAACAGTGCGACCATGCCAGCGCAAGCCTTGTGGAAAGAAGTTGTGTTGTTCTCCAGAATAATCTAAAAAACAACACAGCTCCTTAGTATTCCACTCGACAGGACACGGCACCTAAGAAAACCGCCAATTTTCCAAACTTGACATTCGGGGTTTGGAAAATTGGCAGTCATGAAGTAAATTTCCAGGATCTTACCTTGGCTTGATCCTTCGCCCATATTGCCATGACTTGGCCCAGCGCCATCACCCATATGTTCCATATTACTCATATCATCATCATCTAACGTCAAATCTTCAATACTGTCCTCGTTCATTTCCTCAATATATTCAGACTTTGGTTCTAGCATCAGTTCTGTATGAGTCTCTATTTTTTCTTTGATAGGAACTTGGGGGATGATTTCGTCACTTGGTTTATGCCTAAGAATAATTTCAGATTTGGTTTCTAAAGGTTCAGGCACGTCGGCAGCTAACTTGGAAGGGGCAGGTAACGGAATGTTTTGGGCGGTAGATCCATGATTACTATGTGACTCTGAAGAATTTGAATGTATGTCGTGATTATCTAGTTCTTCGCTCTTCCGCCTCATCCGTTTTTTCTTTCGGGGCCCAGGAGACTGCGACCCTTCCCTACTGTCGTCTCTCGTCCTCTGTTCTATCGTTAGGCCTTGTACTTTTGGTATCGTTGAGGCTGGTTGAGGACTTTTAGGTTGTAACGGAACTGTCGGTTTTACATCTCCCCCTCGCTTATTGTCTGAAAGACCTTTAATTTGTAACGATTCTGCTGCCTTCAGTAACGCCCCTAATTGATCTTGTGATATGTTCACTTCTCCTCTGTACATGTAGTCCATCATGGCTTTAAGTTCTTGGAATTTGACGTCTTTGAGTATAAGTATTGGGTGTTTATCATAATGTTTGGACAGTAATGACTGAAATAAAAACAGAAGGTTAAGTTTTGGAGGTGAATAAACATCAAAACAATTATAGAAGACAAAAAAAAAATCGATTTAGTGTCCTAAGTGCTTATTCCGATGTTAATATAATTGTGCTCACCTCGAAATATGGGCTGCAGGCAGATAACACTACTTTGTGTGCGTTGAGATATTTTCCTTCTGCAGCCAAAGTGCAGTCGACCAGAGTTCCACTTTCCAATAAAGTATCAAAAACCGCTACCAATGTGGATTGATGGTTATTCCATCGTAAACAAAACTGCTGATCGTCTTCCATGTTTATCTGTAGAAGAAAATTATTGATAGGAAAACTAGAGTCATCAGACAATTAGGAAATATTTTAATCAATACGACATGAAGATCAATATTGAACGGTACAACTCCCCATGTCCCACGGTACTATTGGTCCAAGGAAGCTTCAGCATATACGTCAGCAAGTGGTGGGGGAATGGAAAGCAAATCGTTGCTGATGAACAGCAATGGCCGCTTTTCCGACCCGAATGGAAAAAATGGCGAAGCATAAACGAAAAACACGAACGAATCGAACGGAATTTCATCAACTTTAACAAAATTCGGATGGAAATGGGGGATTATTCGCGATGAACACTAGAATTTTCCGAACAAACTTTTCCAACGGGGAAAAACATGATGATAAAGCTCAAAGAAAACGAAGCTTCCTCGTCCACTAAGTCCGAAATCAAATAATATAAACCAAAAATTACATTCGATCTGACGATTTTCGCGAAGAACGATAAGGATGAATCTAATTACCTATTTTGGCACACTAAAACTAAATATCACAATTTTAAATCCAGTATGTTCCTATTTATTACATAGAAACGGATATACATATATGCTTCGTTTAGCACTCGCGGTCTTTGACTAAAAGCTGCCGGCGACTGGAGGTCGAACGGCTGCGTTTCCACTGCCGAATGAAGCGGTGAAGGCCCATCACGCAAATCCTGAGCATTGTAGAGGTTGCGCAGTACCGGAATGCGCATGGACGCTGCTGATTCAACCAATAGCGACCCAAGCTTTCAGCCATTGTCAAGAAAGCAGGCAAGCTCAAGCATAGTTTTGCGTGACAGGTCCTCCACCGCTTCATTTCGGCGAGGCAAAGTTTACGAGAAAGAGAAGAGAATGGTGAAAATTCCAAAGAGAGAGCGCAGATAGGAAAGGAAAGGCTAGAATTGAGGCACAACAAAATAGTGAGCTCCTCTCATCGTACAGTCCGTTTTCCACAGCGGTCTTCGTTTTATTTCTTTGGCTGAATCAACCTCACAGTTTGATTTATATGTTATTTCTATTTTGTGTTCACCTGGAAAAATCTGGCATACAGGTAAGATTCCTGTTATTGCCAAAATGATTGCGAGATAGATTTTCCCCAGTTGAATGAGTGACAAAAGTTTTCCGAATCCATTCAAATTGCGCGCGAATTTTCCCATTCAAATTCGAATTTACCGCTACTTCTGACGCGAGCATGCGCAGGCGCATTGCTTGCATTCAATCTGATTATTTTATAGGTACTTCACCACACTTACACTAAATTGTGGATAAGGAATTGGGAAACATTTTTTTTAATTCCCTGGTGTAATTTCTGTGTTCAACTGAAATCTGATGAACAATTTTATTCGAATGAAGCCAGAATATACCTTTATAAAATAAAAGATTTAAAAAAATCGAATCCCTAATATAGAGATTGATATTTTCCTAGAGAAATTTTTTCTCGTTCACTGGATGGACATTTCTGTTTACATTACACAATTTCCACAAGAAATAAGATGGGAGCAGTGAGAAGTAAAATTTGCTTTTATCAACATCGTTATGTTGATTAAGATATATTGGAGCCCCACTTAATTTTCGATTGACGGGGATAATACTGCGATTACCTTTGTTTTTGTTTTGAATTATTATATCATCAAAAAAATAATAAATTCATGAAAATTCCAAGATCTTTTTCATGACAATTTCAAAGCTTTCATGTTGGGAGAATATTCGAATTGGCAAGAATTGTTTGGTAATTTTCGAAAACAAACTTCTATTTTCACCCTTCCGAAAAGTAATTTCAGATAGACAGCTTCAACTTATGGTAATTAGTCATTGTAAGGTTCTATTCACCCATATAATTACCCTAATATGAACTGTTCTGAATACTTATAGAAAAGACAATTGAGGATTTTACAAGCAGTTCAGAAAAGGAAGAACTGATTATTAGAATGATAAAAAGGTGTTTCCAAGAATATTACCAACAAACGAATCGCTGGTAATATCTTTTTGCAGTGATCATTATATTGTTTTTGATCTCTCCTGGTTTCAAAACAGCATTTTAACTCGTTTTATGAGGAGAATCGAATGAAAGTCTCATTTAAGAACGTTAAACAGTTCATAATTGGAATTGATCTCTGCAAACAGCATCAGTTTATAGTTAGAAATTTACGGGTAGAGAAATATGCGAGTCGTATGAATACATACGATAGACATATCTGTCTAAATACAGGAATAGACAATATTAATTTGTAAGCGAACACAGAGCAATAGCAATTTCTCACTATGAACATAGTATTATAATGTTCGTTTCTCTATTTCAGTATCGTCATGAGTTCATTACAGTACCTTTTAAAAGTAGTGCTGTAATTACATTGTGCTGTAATTACAGCATTGTTTTCAGTTATATTTTTCGATTTGTGATTGTCAGAACTGACCTCAGATCCTCTCGATTTTCAAATCAAACCAATTCAAATTACGTTATCTGACAAATTTCGTAAGTCACACCAACTGCCAAGATACAATTTAACAGACACTTAAGTGAATTTTTATCTGAATTTCGAGAGTATTTCACAAAACTTGATTGAAATACGGAAAATATCGTCTTATACTCGTTGCAGAAGGCAAGGAGCTCATTCTGCAACTTGTTTCAGAATATAGTATGTCACTTCTCACAATGAATCATTCTGATATAGACGATATAGTTTGTACATAAAACTTGATTTGATACGTAATCTGGATGAAAAGGTTTAAAAATATTTCTTACTTTTTTTACTCACAATATTATCACAGTTGAACCTGAAAATCTTTGATGCATGTTTTCTTAATGGAACCTATATTTCTTAAGAATTCAAATGTATATAAGTCTATTTTTTATCTTTAACATGTTGATTTTCAGTCGTTAAGTTCTTGAGTAGAGAACGTTTTTTTTTCTGAAACTTTTTAACAGTTTTCTCTCCCTGTCCCTGGAATGATTTGTCAGTTTTGTGTTATCTAAATAATGTCAAGGCCCCTGAAAAAAGGTGACACTTCGTACTATCAAACTTTCTCAAGTTTCTGAATCAGTTTTTCACTGGTGAAAATCTTCACTTCAAAATCATGAGACTTCCTGATTTCGCAATTGATATTCTTGAATTAATAAATCTTACGCTCTTTGTGTTTGTTGTAGTTTTCTTTTTTATTCCGATTGTACATAGGTACATTATTTTCATTTCACCAACAAATAAAAGATAAGCTATAGTTGCATTATTGTTAATATCCAAAGGAATTTGCTAGATTTCAAAAGGAACTTTCGTGAAGATTCGAAGATTTGAGGAAGTCAATTATACTTCCATTACGATGGGTTAATAGCCCCCATCTGTTTTGAAGCCCCTCATTTCCCGAGGACTTACTTACATCTGCTCAGACAAGTTTTCATCCTGGAAGAATCAGCACGTTGCGTCTGAATTTAGGCGTAGAACAACTGGGCTAATCTTCGATTTCAGACGAAGCGGGGGTAATGACCACTGGTCAAAATTTAAATTCAACAACAACATTAAATGGATGTGTTACAGCAGCAGAATAAGATATTATGTGTAAGCATGAAAAATAACAAGTTCAGAAATGATTGAAGAAACTGAAGTCATCAATATCACAAGTCATAAAATGTTACGGATGATGCGAGAAAATTGACATCATCAGAGTTAGAATTTTTTTAAATTCGACGAGTTTGAATTTAGATAAATAAATATATATGCATACCTATTTTTAAACTCGAATAATTTGCAAAGTACCTACATATAAATTTATTTAATTTGTGTGCAGATTAAATAAAATGACCCTTATTTGAAGGATTCTTTTATACCTTTTTTTATATGCAACTTTCGGGAAAAGACTGAGCTTATTACGCCTATACAAGCGTTCCGAGATGAATTTTGTAGAAATCGGTTTGTGCGTGTCTTGAACTGCTGCAAGTTGTAACCTGTTTCAACTTTCTCTTGATGAGTAGAATAAAAATTTACAGGGGGGGCAAAATGGGTGATACCTGAACTAAACTGTTTAACAACACCTGAATGACACATTACGGTTGTCTTCTTTAGAGAAAAGGATGATGGCATCAACTGCATTCCTCTATGTTTTTTTGGGTGATTTCAACTCTGATCATTATCTCCGTTTCTGTTTGTGCTAGGTTCTTATGTAATGTATTTTTTCAAGAGAAAAAAAACACAACTTCATGTAATAATTATAGCTCAAGAAGACACCTCTTGGAAAAAACTTACTACGCTACTGGATTGCTACGAAAAACTTTATTTAATGTTTTCATTTCAACGCTCTAGCATAAACTTAATGACCAAAGATGAAAACGCCCAAATTTCAATTTTGGCCCATAACTCAAATCAAAAGAACAAAGAGGAATGCAGTTGATGGTATTATCAGTTTTCCTAAAAACGATTATTGTAATGTGTCATTCATTTTACTCTATTCCTTCCGGTTAGAAGTTGTACTTCAGGTATCACCAATTTTGACCACTCTGTACATTGTGTCCATATTGGGTTGAGACTGCACTGTATCTCAGCTATTATCAAAGATAGAACATGCGATTTTCGTGACCCTGTATCACCTTTTTGTGAAACTTCAAACACCACAAACAGAAATATTCCAACCACTTTTATTCCTGAAATACAAGGCGTAAACAAAAATGTTCACTTTTGGAGATGTAATTATTTCTCAAGCTCTGTATAAGGTTTATAAAAATTAAAACTGCTTATAATAGTTTTTTTTTACATAAAAGTCAGTGGCGTATATGAAATTTTGTTTTAGAGCACCGTTTTCAAGATTAGGCACACACTTGGTAATTTGTAAATAGGACACCCAGTATATTCGTACAATATTTCGCGTTATATTCACTTAGTTTATGTAATAATTTCTTTGGCAAAATTGCAAAATTCCTACGGTAATTACAAAGAAATCATGGTTTTGAATTTTCCCAGGCCTGATCTATCCTCTGATAAGAAGAGTGTTGTAAGTATGAAAATTTATCCACGGTAATTTTTTCACGAATCAACAGTACAAAAAATGGAAAAAAATCAGATGAAAACAAGTCGATATGTTAATTACCACCATCTGCTCAAGCATAAAATCATAAAAATGTCTTGAGAAAGGCCGATAACAGTTCTGTTAAAAAAAAGATTAAAACTGAACAATCAGTATACAATTTCAAGTCCAGATTTGCAAAAAAACTTCTACTATAGATAGGAGATAATAACCCAGATGAAGAGGACGAGTAAAATTAATAAAAAAAGATCCCTGTTTTGATTTCATCCTTTCTTCACTGGATGAAAAAAGTGATGCAAATCATATATTGAAGTTTGCTTCACATTTCTGTTGTTATAAAATGATATCGGATACATATAAGTACAAACAAAATATACAGTGTGTATCAAGTTCGTTTCTGGAGAACTGGACCTATTTGAAATCTGAAAATTGGAATTACAATATTGTTTGACATTATCTACCGAGCTAAAATATTCTTGGAGCCTGACCACTTTCAGTTATACAGGGAATGAATGAAAAAATTTCAAAAATTTTTTTTGTTTTCGATTTTAACGAAGTATGCAATTCTGAATACATTCATACCCAAATCGTTTCATTCTTCAACACACTTTCCAAAAAATCGAAAAAAAAATGATGATAAATTTTTCAAAATTTGTTGCTCCTAAAATTAATAATTCTTGAGTTATTTAGGATTTTCTGATTTCATGTCGAACGTAGCGTCAAATTCATGAAATCTGTTTCATATCAACAATGAAAAATGAATTCAGAAAAGAGGTATGTCACTAGTGAGTTATCGGAATAATTTATCTTCTATGAGCAAGGTCATTGTCGATATGAAAACAGATTCTATGAATTTGACGCTACGTACGACATGAAATCAGGAAATCCTAAATAACTCAAGAATTATTAATTTTAGGAGCATTTACATGTTAAAATATTATCATCATTTTTCTTCGCACAATCCAACGCAATCATCAAAAATAGGGTTCTAATTTGAAAAACGAAAATTTTAAAAATGTACAATATTTCCAGTCTTCGACTTTAAAAATGTATAAACGGTTTGTGCTTAAGATATCTAGATTAGGAATAACAAACGTGATACCGAATACTCTCATCTTTCTCGATGTTTTGAATAGTATTTTTACGAGTGCAACGATTTGAATACGAATGTATTCACAATTGAATACCCTATGTAATTCGAAAACAAAAAAATAGAAAAAAGATTTTGAGACAATTTTTCTTTTCGTCCCTGTATAACTGAAAGAGGCCAGGCTGCAAGAATATTTTAGCTCGGTAGATAATGTCAAACAATATCATAATCCGAATTTTCAGATTTCGAATAGGTCCAGTTCTCCAGAAACGCCTAATAGGCCGTCGAACTTGGTACACCCTGTATATTCATTTCATAAAAGGTCCGTGTTGATATTTCTCAACTTTTTTCATCAGATTTTAATACCTTCCTCTAATTGCTTCTATGCATCCCAAACTTTTTCCCCAAATATCAAAATAATTATTTTTCAAATCATCTAGAATATGGAGTACATTAACAATCTTCTTCAATTCCTATAGCAATTGATACTTCAATCCACCAGCATCTCTTTCTTTGGCGAGTATGGTATTATTGATCATTGTTATATAGTCATGAATCTCAATTTCATAAGTTTTCCAGCGAAACCAATATTACATTCCTGAGAGATGGTCTATAAATATGTTTCTGCGCAAAATGTATTGGGCAACAAAATCATCAATTTTTTATGAAAGTCTCAAGGACCTTGAGAGAGAAATAACAAAGTAATTAACAGTTGAAATTCTACAATGCAACTGGCCTAAAAAGTGATAACTTCTGATATTTGAGTTTTTCTGCTCAAATATGTAAAAGTGAACGAAAGTTCGTAGACATAAAAACCTTTGTGTGAATTTGCAGAGACTTCACTACCAAAAACTGAATATTTCAACTGCCCTTGAAGCTTCTTAGGTTTTTCCAAGAAGAAGCAAAACCTTTTTGTCGTACATTAGTCTCCTGCCATTCACTCAAAAGGTTGGTACGGTTCGTCATCGAGTTTTTCTTGTTCCGCCGCCTGAAAAATGATTGTCGGATCATGGTAAATACTCGAATTCCTCATTTTCTATTGTCCGACTTTTCAAGAAAGGTGGGGCCAGGCAGGTAGGCAGGCAAGAAGTGAGAGGCGGCTGTGGAGAACGAAACCTGGTTCAGGCTCGTCAGAAAGGAAACCGTTGGAAACTTTCAACCGTAAAAACAACTGTCTGCTATCTGTCCAGTGGCGCGCCGGTTAGTTTCCATCGTATTTCCATCGTGAATCGTTGGATGATTCGGAAAAGGTTTGATATTTCCGATAGATTCTCTTCTACTCATCAATTTTTCCCGGCTTTTGTAATGGCGAAAACCTGAATAAAAAACCAATCAACATTCAAACTACCTTATCATTTCCAGTAGTGAATGTATCGCACCCTCGGTACAAAGCTAAAACCTCTCAAAATCAAAACTCGAAAATATTGAAATGCTAAGTATTTCCTAATTAATTGGAAACATCAAATAGACACCAATTTTGATATGTAGGTAACTATATGGTATATGGAGGACCCACTGATGTCTGTAAAAATATTCCATGATTCAATCTAAGCTCAATTTCTGATCTAATTGATAGCATAAACCGAAAAAAGTAAATTTTGAGTTGTGTCACTTTTGTAGCAAAGGTGCGGTATGTTCAATCGGATTTTCAAATTGCTCAGCCCAAAATAATAGTTATTTATGATATGAGAGTTAAAGGTGACGTTTGATTCTGTGAGTGAAAAAGTTTGCGAAATGAGCGGAGTGAATAGAACAATTTCACGAACAAAATAAAATCACTTTTAACACAAATACCACAAAATAATTTTTGTACAACTGCCCTATTTTGATGATGAAATGGAAGAATTTGCAATGGCAATAAACTTCAAAATGCATTTTAATATTCAAATAATAAAAAGGTTGTTGTGGATGGCAAACGTTGCCAACGTTATGATTACCAACAAATGAGAAAAGACGCTTTCATTTGAATTTCGTTCCTGTCCAATTTTCATCTTGGGTTTTTAACTGCTTAATATGATTGCCGAGAGTCCAATTGTTAATAAAAATGACGATTTGGTTGTTCCTCTGGACATTGAAGTGTCTGCAAGAAGAACAAATCTGGAACTCCCACCTAAAAAATCTGTTCAGCAGTACGATATTGCATATAACAATTTCCTGGACTGGTGTAAATTGAAAAATATAGAAGGGAACTTCAGTGAAACTGTTTTCCTGGCATACTTAAAAGGAAAATAATTCTCACTCGTGAACAAGTTGAAAAGTTCATAAAGGAGGCAACAGATGAGAAATACTCGATGGTTAACTATTTTCGGATTATTTGGAGCCTGTCGGCGTGAAGAATTGTGTAATTTATCAGTGGAAGACATCGAAATAACAAATAAATCATTAGTTATACAACTTCCAAATAAAAAAACGAAAGTTAGTTTTTTCAGTACTATTGGGAAGTATGTAGACTATTTTCTTAAGTACTTTGCACTGCGCCCTTCTGTAATCAAACATCGTTGTTGTTTCCTGAAATACATGAATAATAAATGCACTCCTAATCCAGTTGGTAATAATACATTTGGGAAAATTCCATCTATTGTTGCCGAATTCCTCAAACTACCAAAACCAAAGTAATATATAGGACACATTTTTCGAAGATCTTCCGCTTCATTGATAGCAGAATCAGGAGCAAAGATTACGGATATAAAAAAACATGGTGGATGGAAGTCTACGACGGTAGCCGAGGGCAAAGAATTTTTGTTGTTTACTGTTTTATTCTTTTTCTTAAAAAAAATTTACCTCCCTGAAGTACAACTTTCTAACCATGAGATGAAAAATTAATAATTAATGGCACAATCTGAATTTCTTTTTTCAACTAACTCATAATGACACACACTGCGTTCCTCCATCTTCTTTTGTTGATATTTTGGCGAATTCAGCATTGTTTTTGTTTATGCTACAATTTTGGAATAACATTATATAGACACTTTGATCATGGCAGTCCAGGGGGTAGGTTCTCTGAATTTTTCCAAGAGGTTCTCTTCCTGAGATATATAATTAATCTGGGTTTTTTCTTATGAAAATAATAGTCAATTATGAGTCATAAAGAATCATCATGTTTTCCGTTTCTAAAAAATATAACGTATTATACAGGGTGGCCAAGGTAAAACAGTCCCAATATTTCCGTAATTTAGCTGTTGAAAATGCAAACATAGGTTTATCTTTTTAGCGCTTATTCAGTGGTGTATGATCATATTCCTCATCAGGAATGCAACCCCTCCAAGAATCTTAAATGGCCATCGTGTTCGAGTGACACATCATTTCGAAAGTTTCGCAATTCTCTTCCTGAATATGCTGAAAAAAAAAATTTTTGGCGTTAATTTTGGTGTCAATGTAAAAAATCTTACCGCCGAATAGAAATTTTTCAGTATATTCATGAATAAAATTGCAAAATCTTCAAAAAGGTGTGTCACTCGAACCCAATGGTGATTTGAGAATATTGGAGGGATTGAATCCCCAACTAGTGCTATGATATAGATAGACAATAATTATTAAAAATTACTACTGGGCAATACAAACAGTAACATTTTCGGTTCTTATGATGCATATAGAGAAACATAGGATGTCGATTGGAACGAATACAAACTGAACTGTTGAATGGGAAATGCACAAAAAAAATTTATTCAAGACATTGCCGGTATTTGTGGAAAATCGTATTCAGGAAAAATCAAGACCACAAGAGATAATGAAGTGCGCACAAAGAAACATCAATTCAGCAGGATTAGATCGCATTCGGATTATTTCTTCGAAAAAAGAACTGAAATCACATAATTGGAAATTCAATAAATAATAGAGTCGATCTGTAGAAAAAATAGGCTGTTCCCTAAAATATTTTTGAGTTTAACTGTCTTTTGACGTATTGTTGAGCAACATGAAAAAGCTTCATTTCGGTAATTAAGATGTTTGTGAAGACATATTCTTCGGAAAACTCAGGAAGTTTTTAAATTCTTTTTTATACGAATGGCTGTGATTTGGAAAAATGTTTCATGAATTAAAAAATGTAAAGGACTTCACGAACTATATTCCATCCCATAGAGTAAATATCGTACGACTTGAAATAAAAAAGTAATTGGCTTCAAATTATCCAAACAAGAGTTTTTCCGCTTTAAATTTGAATATAAAATTCGAATTTCAATTATAAAAACTATTTTTAGATACCAAGTGTTTCACATTGCTCAAATATGAAAAAAATACGAAATAGAATATTTTGTGTCTCATCAAAACAACTATAAGTTTAAGTTATAACTTGAAAACGATAAACCAGAAAAATTCTTAGTGTACTTGAATGAATTCTACGTGAAAATATTCATCAAAGAAAGTTTTCATCTATGAAGATTTGCAGTATCCCAGAAAAAGCAATAATTTCAAAATCACCCTGTACCTTTCAAATTTTATAATATATCCAAAAAACTGGAAGCAAATTTGAATTTTCCATGAAAAATGAACACAGACTTTTTTAACTTGAAATTTCACGAGTTTACTCCCAATTCTCGCAATGGAGACAAAATACATAAACTAAACTTAAACCTCTTTGTTGTCGAATGACAACTTGAAAAGTCAACAATTATGAAGGTTACAGGGTTTGGACCGGAGAAAGAGACTGATATGGACTCTATTTCAGTTTTCTGAAATACTCACGTTTTTCGAATAAAAATTCAAATTACCTGTATTGTATTGTATTGTATTAGACTGTGTTGTATCTTGACAGTTGGTGTGACTTTCGAAATTTGACAGAAAACGGAATTTGAATTGATTTGATTTGAAATTTATAGGATCGAAGGTCCAGTACTGACAACCAAAAAACGAAAAATATTACTAAAAACAATGCTGTAATGAATTAAACACAGCATTACTTTCAGTACTGTAGTGAACTCATTACGATACAGAAATAGAGAAAATATTTTGAATCTATTCGTGAAAATATACCCAGTTTACGAAGTATGGTCATCTGAGCAGGTCTCTTTATAGTGCACACGCTGCAAATTACTGAAAATGTCTATAATTTCGGAGGAATGTCCTTAAATTGAAGATTTTCCACAGACAATTTTCAAGATCATTATGAAGTAGTTATACCTAAATGTCAGATATCGAGATAAAACTTGTTAGTACAGTAGAAAAGTACAATTGGAATTATTTTTTGATGGGTTGAATATTATTTAGCCATATCATATAAGACACAGAGTATCACCCTTTCTGCTAAGGAGAACATTCACTCATCCAAAATATTGAAAATTAGGATTGAGCATATGCCTCTTCTTCACTGTGGACCTTTTCTTTATTTTTGTTCTCACTTCTATCCTCTAGCTCATAATGGATATTTCTTCTTGTGTTCTACATAATTAACAAATAAAAAGTGATACATCAGCTAGATTTTTATGTGATTTATTCACTTCATCAGGTGATCAATTTTCAATTGCACAAGTCTGATTAAATCTTCAACTCAAGAGTTGATTTGTCAATGAATTCAAGAACATAATAAACAAAACCACGAACAAATTTCTGTTCACTTAATTCATTTTATCAACACCAACCAGAATCTTGCAACTCAGAAGTTGCAGATGGGATATACCAACATAGTTTTGATTTTTGGCAGCCACCCTCGATGATGACAATAATTCTTGAATGATATTGAATCGATGCAGGAATATTCCTGATATTCAAACGATCCGAAATTAATTTGAACATTCTTGAGGACTCTTAACGAGAACTATGCTGAGAAAAATACTTCGGATTGCGAACATATTTCTTTGCATATAATGTGGCAATCATTTCTGGTTACAAAAACAGTTTGATTACATATTTAATGAGTTTCTGGGATACCTGGGATCGGTATCCGAATATTTTTCTGCCAATTTTTCGAGTGAGAAACGACAAACAGAATTATATTTTGGAAGATGCGATCAAGTTTTCATGAATTTCTTGGATATAAATCTTGATATTGAATCATTTATTGCCTCTGAATAAGGCAATCATGCTCCTTTTACAGGGTGTACCAAGTTCGACGGCCTATCAGACGTTTCAATTCTATGAATATGAAGAAAAAACTGAAGAGAAAAGAGTATTGGGTATTATGTTTGTTATTCCTATTCTAAATAACACATTTTTCACATTTTATAGTAGAAGACTGTGTAAATATTGTAAAATTCTAGAATTTTGTAAAACTTGTCACAGGGTGCTCCAAATGTCGGGTCAAAGATTGGGATCAAGATTGACCCATAACTTTTGTTTTTAAAATGAGAACCCTATTTTTTGATAGTGTTCAAACATGTTAAGTTCCTAAAAAATATTTCTTGAGATATTCAGGGTTTTCTGAATTTATGTTGTATGTACAGGGTGGGCATATTTCGATGTTTTAGCACTACAACTTTTGAACCAGAGGAGATAGACAAAATCTGATACCCCATTCTCGATCTCTTTTTCAGAGAAACTAACGAGAGTTTCATTCATTTTTGGCTACCTTCTTTTGTTTTCGAGTTATAAGCGAAAATTGGAAAAATGGTGATATCGAAAAAAATTTATATCTCCGCTAATACTGATGATAGCGCTCTGAAATTAAAACATTCTACAGGCACTTTTTTACGTAGAATCTAGTGGCATGCTCGTCTTTTCTGCACCATTTTCAATTACGAAGTTATGATCCAAAGTTATGTTTTTTTAAATAAAAACACTATATTTCTATGACATTTTCGGAAAGCTTGATTTTTTCTGATTTCAAAAATATATAACATCGTGAAGTTTGTATCAGTATGAGTATAGAAATTAGTCAAAAACCTATTTTCATGTGATTCTCAATACTTTCTATGGTTCCAACTGTTGATGAGAACAGAAAAATGTAGCCTCCTATAACAGGAGCATAGAAATGAAAAGATTACTAGAAAGAAATTATGGTAATTATACGACACTAAATTTTTCGTGCTTATCGACAATTGAAACCATAAAAAGTATTGAGACTCAGATGAATATAGGTTCTTGAGGAATTTCTATACTCATATTGATTTATTGATACGAACCATACGATGATATATATTTTTGAAATCAGAAAAAATTAAGCTTTCAGAAAATGGCGAAGAAATCTAGTGTTCCTCTTCAAAAAAACATAACTTCGTGTCATAGCTTCGTAATTAGAAATGCTGCAAAAAAGGCGAGCATGCCACTGGATTCTACGTAGAAAAGTGTCTGTATAATATTCTAATTTCAGAGCTCTATCATCAGTATTGGCGGAGATATAATTTTTTTCCGATATCACCATTTTTCCAATTTTCGCTTATAACTCGAAAACAAAAGAAGGTAGCCAAAAATGAATACTACTCTTGTCAGTTTCTCCGAAAAAGAGATCGAGAATGGGGTATCAGATTTTGTCTATCTCTTCTGGGTCAAAAGTTGTAGTGCTTAAACATCGAAATATGCCCACCCTGTACAGTCAAAATCATAAAATCTGTTTCATATCAACAATTTTCTATTATTATAGAAGATAAATTATTCCAATGATTCATGAGTGACATAACTTTTTCCTGAAATTATTTATTATTGTTGATATGAATCAGATTTGATGAATTTGACTCTAGGTACGACATAATATCAAAAAATCCTAAATAACTCAAGAATTATTCATCTCAGGAGCATCCACATTTCAGAACACAATCATTATTTTGCTCCGCAGAAACCAACGCAAACATAGAAACAGATGTTTCTAATTCAAAAAAAGAAAGCTTTGAGCCATTCTTGATCCCAATTTTTGACCCCACATCAGGAACACCCTGTTACGAGTTTTCCAAAATTCTAGAAATTTACAATATTTCCACAGTCTTCGTCTTCAAAAATGTGAAAACGGTTGGTGCTTGAGATATGCAGAATAGGAATAGCAAACATAATACCGAATACTCTCATCTCTATTTTTTCTCCAGTTTTTCCCAAATATTTTGAAAATTAGTTGAATAGGAATGTACTCAGAATTGGGTTCTCTATCAAAATTTGAAACTAAAAAAAAAACAGAAAAAAAAACTTTTTTGAAAATTTTTTTTCAAAGCCTCTATAAGTTAAAGTGGTCAGGCACAAGAAAATTTTAGCTCGGTAGATAATGTCGAACAATATCATAATCCCAATTTTCAGATGAGTCCAGGTCTCCAGAAACCTCTAATAGGCCGTCTAACTGGGTTCACCCTGTATATGGTACTATTTATCAGAAAGTTATTTTTTCGACTTTCATCAGTTTCAATGGCAGAAAATCTATCTTCCGACCATTCAACGAACTTCAAAAAATGATAGAAAAGACTCGAAAATTTCTAATTGCATATAAAAAATTGCTGAAGTGAATTTTCTCAAAACAATTCTGGCAGTCCTCTGGTTTCAGATTCTTCGGAAAGCTGAAGCGAAATTTTGACTTCGTCAATTTCTATTCACAAATATTCATCGAATTCTGTGATATGAATTGTATTTGAATGAATCAAAGCAACAACGAACGTTATTCTCTAATTTGCTACTTCTGTCATTCATATTCAAGAAAGAATTATACAAATAAATCGAATAGTTGAGAAAAAGTGTTGTGTTCAATGAAGAGACTGAAGAGAGCGATAAAGGGTATGTTATCTTATCATACTAGTATTCGAAAACATAACAGAGAAATCGATGTGAAAAATATCTGTTATAGCGTCACGAAAATGTTTTTCATTCTTGTTAGTTTATCGAACTAACGACTCTAACGAGTCCGCACTGGCTGACAATCGTAGCAGAGATAGAGGAGCAGATACAGCAAGAAGTAAAATCGATAAGAAAAATACGGTCGAAAGAATGCCCAACTATAGTCGACGAGGTTTACCGCTCACATCGGAGACCTAGAAAAGTGGAAACGACACAATGCCTCATAGCCCCAGCTCGCTGTCCTTTTTTCCGAGCGCTTTTTCTCTCTTCTGGGTGTTCACTCCCGCAATTGTGCTGTTCTAGGATATTCACCTTCCCAAGTAGGTACATTTTCTTCCACAATGTCTCCTTTCACTCAAACGGATTTCGTGAAAGATTGCGAGGAGGTTCTTGTAACAGTTATTTGAAACAGTCATCGTGAAAGAATGGGACGCCGATGTTGAAATTTGAAGCGCTGTTGCTTCGCAAAGTGGCTGTCGGTTCTGGTTTTAACTAGTTGTTTAAAGTAATTAGTTTCAGGATTTGGACCGCAATGTCGGATGAAATGATTTCCAAATCGGTTTGTTCTGCAAGAATAATTGCAAGAACCGAATTCTCGGTTTGCTGTTATCTTAACCCTTTCGCTCCCAATTGTTTTTTTGCTAGTATTCAAAGTTCTCAATATAGTAGGGGAGCCCACGACTCTAAAATGGGATTTACTCGAGCATCATAGAGACCTATTGAGTTGCTAAGCTTAGATGATAAAAAGAAAGCAGCAGCTTTACAGGGTTATTCACGAATATGGCTCTATAGAATATTTTTAGGAAATATACAAGATTCAGGATTGAAATTCTAAATGTGAGCTTCAAGTAAGAAGACCACTTCTCGTATATTTTTTGAACCTTGAACTTTCGTTTTTCAAATGGGAAGACCCATTTCTTATTACATAAATAGATTCTCCATTGAATTCTGAGTGTTTTTGATTCCAAGAATTTGAATCTTCCCGACAAAATTCTCTTTAAATGAGGAAAAACGAGAAATAAATCCCAAAAATGAACTCTGTTGAAATACAGACAGCTTCGAGGTTTTCTCATTAAAAATTCTCATTTTTGAGAATCTCCGAGAAGAAAGGCTGATGCTTCTTTCAGATGCGTGATTTTCAGAATATAATACAGGAGGTCACAAATTCTTTGTAATAGTTAGAAGTGACAAAACATCAAAAAATTATTTTTTTTTCACATTGGAACCCCATTTTTTTCGAAGCATTTTCAAAATCTTCGTCAAAAAATAATAGGAGCATACGTCCAAGGCTTTCATCCTAAAATGAATATTTTTCGAAATATTAAGGAAAAACGATTTTTTCTTCAAATTTCAATCTCATTCTGAATGTGTTTGTCTACTGGAAAATAATTAGCGGTGAAGTGGATTTCTTGGAAATCTCTGTTATCGAGAAAATATTTTCTATATAGTTCTATATACTGTAGACTACACAAATAGCGTATGTCTAAACTTTACGATATAGTTGTCATTTGCCAGATTACAACACTATAGCAATGTCCAAAATATACGTGGTCACCTCTTGTAGGCACTAATATATAAATAGTCAAATTTTTTTATTTCTCATTGTAATCACGAACTCTGAGAGTCGGATGTCTCGGTGTAGAGAACCATAGAACAGTTATGCTATGTGGATGCCATACTATTTTACGTATAAACTGAAATAAACATAATCCGTTCATTTTTGAAACATACATAAATTCGAAATAGTCGTTATCGAAATGAATACCATTTAAAATTCATGGGCTCATACATCTTTTATCATGAGGTTGGAGAAATTAAAACAGTACGCAGTTGTGGTAGATGTCGTCACTTGTGTTTTTTCACTCGGAAGGCTTAAACTAGTTGCTTTGAAAAAAGAACTTTTCATGAATATTTTGACTCTAAGGGATATGGGATACTTTCGATGCCAAATGAGGTTGAAACCGATACGTATCTTCTCTCAGTGATACAATCTGTTCCATTTTTCAGCCTCATGACCGAAAATCTGTGATCCTGTGAATTGTATTATTATTTATTATTAACATGAACAGGGGTCGTTGTGGCTTCGTTCAGCCTTCCGGGAACTGTGAATTGTAAATAATATTCATTTGGATTTTATCTATATTCCAGAAATTTTCTCGGTGTAGGCAAAAAATGTTTGGTTTCTCGATTTGTTTTTTTTTATATGCTGTTCACAATAATTTGAAACCTCGATAACTATGAAAATGCAGAAAGGAAATAGACGAAATGTTATAATGTATAAAAGTAAAAAAATAATTGAATACTTCTCAACATAAACGACAAATAACAAAAGAAGGAAACAGAGCAGAACATGAAATGGTCATAACAATCCCAGACATAAGAGTATTTCAGCATGAAGCGAGAACATAATCTAGAACATAATTTGCCACAAATCAAGCGCTGTTCCCAAAATGCGTGTATTTCAGGAATGTTTCGTCTCAGAATGAAATACATTATTGAATACATTGAATGATACATTCAAAGCATTTATTACAAACCAATTGAATAACTCCAATTTTACTGCAAATTTCTTTAGGGTTTTCCATACCAGTCTCCGGAACAAAATCAATCCGAATAATATGAGAAAGACCTCTGCGTAAAACTCGTGCACTAATTAGTCAGAGGCCAAATGTTTTGAAAAAATTGTTGCGCAACAATTAAACAAAAAGTAGACTAAACTTTTTAACATTTCGGAGTCTACATCTGAATCCGTCATTAGACAAATTCGTTTATTCATTAAAATCTTTAGATTCTCAAGATATAGTCCCCGAAAAATTCATTAGTTCGAATTCTGTAAATGATGGTTGTTTTCCAGAAATCAATGAGAAAACATAAAAAGTGCAATTCTGCGAATGTTGCTCGTGAAAATAAATATTGAAGAAAAAGCTGCGGGGGTGGAAAACTCATGCGTAGAACATCTACATAATGCATCTTCATATTACATGTACGCAGTATTTTTCTTGAAAGAAAAAAAATAAAATTCGTCGATACTTTCCAGGGGCTGTATTTTCGAAGGGAGTCTGCTTTCTGAAAATCAAAGTGTATATATGTATTACATCTAGTAATGAAATTAAAATTGAATCAAACCATTGTTAATTTGAGTACCGTAAAACGGGGTAACTTTGAACGATTTTTTCTTTCAAAGCTATATATCTCCGGTAGGGAAACGAATGAAAAATCCCAAAAAAATTTATATCCCGGGCATCAGTAAGAGCTTACTGCCGACAAAAAATTAGATTTCAAAATGATCAATAACCTTTTTTAATCAAATTATGGGTGTTCAAAGTTACCCTACGATCGGGGATATTTTGAACAACTATGAAGAAACCACGCGATTTCGATTCAACCTCCCTGAGAGAGTTTCTTTGAACACCTCAATACTAAAAATACTAAAAAATACTCGAAAAAAATTATATGGAATAGAAATATGTACATAATATACTAAAAATAATTTTTTTCGAAATACTATCAGGCATTCATTATCACAAAAAATGAATCAAAAACCCGAAGTTTTCCTGAAATATAAAGTTGGTATTAACTGAATTAAACTAATATCTTGTAATAATAGAAAAAATAGGTATCAGAAAACAATGAATAGGACTGAACTATCTAGTCCCAACTCCTCAATTTATTTCACCGATAGCTTTTCCTGAGATTTCTGAACCTGAACTATAAGTGGCATATTGTCCTGCACCATGTTTTCTTCTGTAAGAGCGGAACTTTTTCTACAAGAAAAAACCAAGTTAGTTTCAAACCTTGAGCTTCATTGAACACGTTAAAAGTTAACTCGAAAACGATGACTAAGCGCGTTGTTCTCTATAAAGATAAATAGAACAAAATGTGTTGAAGTATTTGAAATTCCTCTGCTATACTGTTGTTAGGATAATGTATTGTTGTAGCAGATATATTTTGCTAGCATCTAGTGCAAATACTTACGGTTACAGCAACAAAAGTTTGCAGACTATGTCGAACGTGGATATTTTGGGTTCGGAGTAACATGTCAGGATTGCTGATTCTCTGAACTTATTTTGATGTAAATGCTGTCGTGTTATTCTTGAATGTGTTACGAATTGAGTAGTGAAATCCAGATATAGCTAAATTTAATGGTTTTTTTCGCCGTAAGTCGATATAACAAAATTAATTTTTTGTTCAAAGTTTCCCCGCGGTTCAAAGTTGCCGCATTTTACCGGTATGCAATTTGAGATTTTCCAATCAAATTCGAAAAATTTTAGGGGATGTTCCCTTGCAAAAGATGTGTAACTTGTTATGTAAAATTTTTTTCACACCCTAGTGGAGTGATGTATTTTTCATCTACTCTTCCTGAAATCAAACACTTCTCGATACATCTCTGCCTGCCTCCCACGCTCCTTCTTTTCTCGTTCCTGCCAGTCATCAACACAAAATAGACGTTCCGTTTTTATCTCAGCCTCGTCGTCTGCGTTCGATCCCAAGACCCCAAGACTCGCTTGAAACCTTCCTTCCTTGCCTTACGCCTTCCTGCACTCCTCCTCGGTCTCTCTTTATCATCCTTCTCCCCCTTGCCTTCCCACGAGGCGCTCTCCTGGCTTATTCATTCTCATTATTCGTCGCCAGTCCTTTCGGTCCACGGTATTTTACGAACTTCGCATAGCAGGCCTGTACACAAACCCGTCTACGTCTACTTCGATTCTTCGTCCTGTTTAGTTCGCAGTTTCTTCCCATCGAACTAGGGACGTTTTCTTTCATTGACGGTGAGAATAGAGAGTGCCGAAGTGGATTTAGTAAGTATGAAGTATGGCCTTGTTTTTGAGCGCGAGAGCTTTAACATTCCTTCCGAATGTCAGCATTTTTCAAATTCTGCGTAATAATGCTCGGGTTCAACACACCGATGAGGAATTCGTGGTCAAAATCGATTCATTTCCTGTCGCTTTGGCCGTCCAGGCGTCCGTCTGGGCCTTTCCGAAGTTTCTGAGTTGCGTCCGGGACGCATTTAGACATTCCGTACCCGTATTTGGCACCTTAAGCGAATAGGCGCTATGCCACTGGTCAGACGAGCACGCAGGGACGGGCCGAAGCCAAATTTTGGGAGGGGGGAAATCCATCGAAAATTTTCCGACTGGACATTGAATGAACAGGAAACCGTTATACTATTATGGTATAATATTCGTTTCCGTAAAAAAAATTCTGAAAGATGAATTTCAACAGAGTGAATAGTAACTCACTTTTTTTCCATCTACCGAATATTCAATTAAGTAGATTTCATGAAGTTTGTTTTTCTCATGAAGAGTATCTTAATGTTGCTCGTAACTTTGAGAAACACTACGTGTTTGTTTCCTCAGTTTTGTAGCTTTTTTTATTTCAAGGAATCTGAGAGCGAAGGCACGGCCCATTTTCATCAGAGAAAATATTTTGTCTGAAAAATTTATTGTTATTCTGTGGAAGGAGTAAATATTGGGAATCAAAGTGATAAGAAATTAACGTTGATTTTCCAATTACCCATTATCCAATAATGTGAGTTTCTTTATTTTATGAAATCGTTTTGTTTGTGGAGTACCTTGAAATATGTTTGAAACTTTGAGACACACTTTTTGTTTCATTAATTAATTTAGTTCAGTTTCATTCTTTGGTGTATCTCAAAATTTCGAGCATCATAAAACAAGATATTTTTCACAAAAAAAAAACAGATTCTATAAAATATTAAATATTTGATTGAATGTTGGGTGGATGAAAAGTCAATTACTAACCATTTTGATGAGATTCATAATATTGAAACTGTTCATCCTTAACATGGGTCCTTTTCACAAAATAAATGGAAAAAAATTTTCAGAAAATATATTTCGTTTGATAAAAAATGAGCCTTACTTTTGCTTACAGATTCCATGAAATAAAAAAAAGCAACATAACTAGAAAATAAAACAGAAAATGTGTGTCAAAGTGTGTGTCATAAATGAAGATACTTTTGAAAAAAACAGATTCCCAATTTAGTAGGGAAACGGTTTTGACCTAAATCAGTCATATTGAAGAAACAATTCTGAACAAAATTTTCCAATTCGAGTTGGCGATTTCCACCTCTCTGCAGCGTTTATTGCAATTAGTGTTTGGAATTGAGGATATATTTAGTGTTTTGAACGATTTTTTTTGTGACTTCCGATATTTTGTCGTCACTACCCATAATTTTCTCTCACACTTGTTGTTCTTCGTGCATTTTTTAAAAATTTTTTATAAGGCACCACATAACTCAAACTTCACTTTGATTCTTTTTTGGTTCATTATTTGAATTCATTTACACATATTGTTCATTCGCAAAACTATAACGCAATGTACGAAGAGCGTACCTAATGATGATTTTGCTTATCTGAAAGTAACAGCTTCAATTTATTATACCGGATGGTTTTTTCATGACACAGTCCATGCGGCGTATCTGAAAAATTTACAACTAGGTACCTACTTCTTGAGGCCGCATCTCTTCCATCACTTGAACTTAATGGTAAAAATATTGGGTTAAATACCATCTATTGCCGGCTATACATATATTGTCAAGAACTGATTGCAACCTTATTTTTTCTAATTCAGATTCCTTCCTTTTTCATAACTGTCTTGGAATTATATATTTCAACTGCTTTGAACTGTTTCCAACTGCTTCGGAATTTTTTCCAACTGCTTTGAAATTTTGCAAACTGCTTTGAAATTTTTTCAACCCTATTGAAATTTTTTTCAACTGCTTTGAAATTTCTCCAACCACTTTGCAAATTTCCCAACTGCTTTGAAATTTTTCCAACTCGTTCGAAAATTCTCCGACTGCTTCGAAAATTTGCCAACTTCTTTCAACTTTGGGGGATGGATCATCCCCCCATCCCCCCTTGACCCGTCCCTGCTAGCACAAATTAAGCAACCAATCACATTTCGAGTGCAAAATGTATAATACGTATCAGGGATGTTGCGGATGCCGATTTTTTCACATCCGCGGATGCGGATGCGGATTTTCGAAAACTCACATCCGCGGATGCGGATGCGATGCGGATGCGGATGTTTAAGATCTTATTTAAAAATAGTATACGAGTAAAGAATTCAAACAACGATAAAGCAGTTATTAACATTTTTGAAGTAAATTAGTATTAAGTATATCGAGTGTAAGTATTTACCTACATGTTTTTTTTAACTTCACTTACTTATTTTTATATAAGTAAGAGAAGTTAAAAATTGGAGCATTATACTTTTTAAAAAGTAATTTTGCCGCCTTTTCTGCTTCAAGGCGGTTACGCAGAGGTTCGTAAATTAAACCCGCGCTCCCACTGCCTTGAGGATTGGACAAAATTCTTCGTGCTATCGGTGATAATATCGTAAACAATGAAACGTACTACCGGAGAAATATAACGGCATTTACCAAAAGACAATAATTCGAGTACACGTACACTCCTCACTATGATCAACTGTATCATAATAGTCACAATATTATTCAAAATCTCACAAAAATTTACTATTCGACAAGTAATCCACAAGGCCAAAAAACACGTTATGGTTCATTTACAATAAATAAGTATTGCACCATAACAAACGCATCGGAACTTTTTCACCAATTTCTTAGTTCCCATTATTCAAATTCTCGTGCGAAGAGCATACGCCCATTTTTTTCTTATCGCAACTCTTACGTTTTCCAATATGCCATATTCCGAAAGTAAAAATGAATTTTTTTTAATCTTTATCATCAACAGATGCCCAAAAATCGTCAAACTAGGCAAATTTTATAGCCCCTATAAACGTTTTATGAGCTTGCAACAACCCGGGTTGTTTAGGTTAACAAACGTAGACAATTCTCACTGATCGGACGAACATCTGGCTCTTTTTCTTGGGGAGATCTCTGTCAAATCAAAAAAAAAAACCGCAACAACCAAAAAATACGCAATTCAGATGAAAATGTTTCCCCCGATTCGCGAATCATAATTCATGTTCAAAGACGCTTGGTCCCTGAACTTTCCTTCAACATTTCAAATGCTTCTGAAACAACGGTTATCTCAAAAATATAACATTTCAATATTACGGGCGATAAGAAATCTTGGGACTGGGACCACAGGCGGTCGTTAGAAAGGAGATTGGAATTTCGGACTTACCGGGAAAAAAAACAGATGGTATAATAAAATATGTATTTGGAAAGTGTTTCGAAAAGAGAATAACCAGTATGAATATAAACAGAATAGAGGGGTGCGTCGGAAATTCCACCCTCTTGGATGCAGATGTTTCGGTTTCAGAAATAGCTACAGAAAGAAGTAACAGTGAAAAACTAGCATCTTTCTGACACTTTCAAAATTGAAAAAGTATACATTTAGCATTTTCTAAACGAAACACTAACATATTTTGTTGGCCCTGAGATGGCGACACTGCACAACTCACAAATTATATTACATCCGCATCCGCATGAAAATCCGCATTGGTTTTTGCGGATTCGGATGCGGATGCGGAAGTAGAAATCTATGCGGAAGCTCCGCATTTGCGGATGCGGATGCGAATATCCGCAACATCCCTGATACGTATAATAAGCGAGAGTTCAGCTTTATTTATTATTTTATTCAGCAATTACTTATATCGGCTAAACGAAAGTGGGATTTTTTTTCTAATTGATGAATGAATCCTTATTGGTTTCTTCGTTCAGCTATTTCAAAATTGTGTATATTTCGAGCCTAGCATGACGTTTCTCAGTAGATTTAGTTGCCAGACACTCCAGACAGATCTTTGCGGCTTACCTATATATAAACCAAGCAAATTAGACATTTGCCTGGAAATAATTGGTGGAGTTCTGAAAATTGTTTTAATCAATTATTTAGGTCTCTAATGAGAGTAGTTCGAGTTTTGCCCCAATTTCTTAGTGGAGCGTATGTCGTGACATTCGAAAAACCTCGAAATTTTCGGACTATTTTAGGTTTTTCTCTAATAGCTCCTAAACTGAGCACTTAATCAAAAACATTGTTGTATTCAATTCTGCTTCTAAAAAGTATTACGATATTATATTTTGAACAAGTAGGTTCATAGAAATCGTACATCGAAATATGGCAAATTTTTACACTTTTCGAAAAAAACACATTTTTTCATTATAAAACATATGATATCTTCGGAACTACGTGTCTTAGACAAACTGTTATTGAATGAGAGTTGTAGACCATCAAATTGTGATAAATACGTAACCCGCCCCCTCCCATCCACAATATAAAATCGCATCATCCTATTGAGGATTCTGATCATTAAATCGCTAGTGCTATTGAAGTTGCTCAGCAGTCCCATGAGTGTGTGGTTATTGTTGAGGAGTACACTGACCTTCATGCACCCCTATGTGCACCAAAATTTTTTTACTTTAGCCTGGCAAAGGCAAGCAAGACGATAAGTTGTCTCTTCTTCCTTGCACTACAAGTTGTTCTCTGTTTCGAAAACCAACAAATTTTCTCTCATGTTTTCAGTGTCTTGGCGAAGGACACCAGAAATTCCTAAAGACGTTGAAAATCAACTAAATCATTTAAAATAATAAATGTGGGACTCATAAACTAATAACTAACAATACAATTTATTGCTAAGATCAATATATTACATACGTCCTTAGCGAGTGCTGCTTCAGTTGGAGGTTTTGCTTAACAATTTTTCGAACCACAATACATTTAATTGCTTGAAATAATTTTTATAAAGGGCTGCCATGCATTTCTTCCCTGCCTCGTCGACCTTATCGGCAGAAGCATTTGATTTTCTAAACAATTCTGCTGCTTTCAGCAGGTTTGTGTTGATTTTAGACGTCTTTAGGAATTTCATTTTTTCTTTATCGAAAGAGATGACGTAGTGTCACAGCCATTAAAAGCATGAAGCATTAGAAGCATGAAGGAATAACATTTTGTTTTCCGAAACAGATCAAAACTTATGCAAGGGAGAAAAGACAACATCGTCTTGCTTGTCTTTGCCAGGCCCTAGTAAAAAATGGTTGGTACCCATAGAGGCTAGAACAATCAAAATTATAAGAAGCTCAGTGTCCTCCCCAACATGATACTGCTGAGCAAATTCAATAGCACTAGCTGGGATGAAATGATCAGCATCCTCAGCAGGATGAGCTATTGCGCGATTTAACATTGTGGTTTACGTTTTTATCATAATATGATGGTCTACAACTCTTATCTATGACATTTCGTTCTTAGGATCGTAATTTCATAGGTATTTTACTTTTTATAGTAAAAAAATGTAATTTTTTGAAAAGTTGCCATATTTGAACGTATGATTTCTTCAAGACTTCTAGTTCAAAATATAATGTCGTGATACTTTCTAGAATCAGAATTTAGTGCTTAACACTTTCGAATATTATAATGTTTTCGGTAAAGTGCTCAGTTTAGGAGCTATTCGAGAAAAACCTAAAATAGTCCGAAAATTTCGAGGTTTTTTGAACGTCACGACATACGCTCCACTGGGAAATTGGGGCAAAGCTCAAACTACTCTTATTAGAGGCCTAAAAGAATGACTAAAACAGTTGCCTGAACTCCACCAATTATTTCCAGCCACACCATTTTTGAAGCTAATTTGCTTGGCCTAATACTATAATATAGGTAATTCATATTCTGCAGCATCCAAATGAAATTTTTTTGAGATCGAAACATGGTACGAAGTTCTAGAAAGGAACTATTTAATTTTGAAGCAATGAACTGAAAATGTCTAGTTTGATGACTGAACTTACAGTTATTTCGTAGGTTTTCTGAACATGAAAATTCGATTAATTCACTTTCCAGAAAATTCAGGATACAATCTTGATTAGGTTTATGATTGTTGGGTTTCAGATCAAACTGAAAACATCTCTACCTAATCTAAAGATGGAATGACGATGAGAATAATCGAAGTATAGTAATTTAATCAACTAGTTTATTAACGTATGAACGGAGCAAGATTGCAAAATTACTCCGTCTCTCAAAAATTATCAAATATAGAGATTCTAACATTTTTTGTTTGGTTCACTCGCGCTAGAACAGAGAAGGTTTGAGTATACCAATGGCGTACCGCTATTCACGCAAGGTGCCAAATGCGGGTACGGAATGTCTAAATGCGTCCGGGACGTTTACGATCCTCGGTCCGACTTGCGCACGTAAGCAGACGTAACATTATTAAAAATTGATCTAGATTGTTCGAAATTTTAGGATCCTGGCAAATATTATATGTCAACTTCTGTTCACGTCTTCATTTCACGTCTTTCTTCAAAATAGTAAATTTGATTTCACACGGTTGATACATTTTTTTAATTAAATATTGTAGTCCCTTTTTTGCAAAATTTTTTAATTTTATAACAAACCAGATGTTCGAAGAAATCCAAAGTCGATGTTTTGATTTTGTTAAAATGCCTAGAGCATGTGTACGCGGCATTTATCGCCAGCTAAGTGAATTTGAAAGAGTCGGAGGGGCACAAATGAAGTTCAAGATCGAAATCTGAGTCATATAGCCATTAGCCTTCAGCCAACTCGATATTGGGATGATGAGTTGTTAGGAGAACAAGGCCATTCTGTAACTCTCCGAACGGTTTACCGACGTATACGGTCTTTAGGACTGAAGCATTATCGACCCCATCTTGGGTTACCTCTCAAAGTTGAGTATCGCCGGCAACGATAACAATGGTGCAGACAACGACAACATTGAAATGTGGAATGGCATCAGGTCGTCTTTTCTGATGAATCTCAATTCTCCTTGGGTGCACACGATGACGGAAGAAGGGTCAGACGACGTCGGGGAGAAAGACGTGAACCTCATTTTGATGTTGAGCGTCATGTACGACGGACAGCAGGCGTTCTGGTATGGCAGAGTATCCCTCAAGAAGATATATACCATTTTCTTGCATCAATGCTAAGACGTGGTGGAGAGTGTATGAATAACCGCGGTGGACAAACACATTATTAACAATTCAATGAAAAAAAATTGTAAACGCTTCGTTTTTTCCGAAATTTTAATCATTTACTTCTTGCTATACTATCATCTATGTTTTCCCAGAAAAAAATTTAAAATTTTGACCGCTCCTTCTGGCTGTTGCAGTTTTTTTGTCAGTTAAAATATTTCCACTTCCTCGAGGCACTGTTATAATTTGGTGTTTTATACAGAAATTATCATTTTATCTCATCGATGACAATAATGTCAACAACTTGTCCCTGCAAAATTTTATCTTTCATCCTATCAGATTTCTTGTCATTTCCTGAAAATAATAATTGGCATGGTCTTTTCTGTACTCTGTACCACTGTTTTTCTACAATCTTTTCTCTCTTGACCGTATCCTTTCATTTGTACCGACTTGATCTTTTTCATGATCGTATTTGCCATCTTCATCTGCCTTATATTTTTCTCAGTCTCTCTCCATTTTTGATTTTCCTTTAGCTCTTCTCAGGTAGTCCATTTCTGTGGAGTAGCCTTTTTTCATCGGTCATATGCATCTGCCAATCTCCACTTCTGTAGGCAATAATAGGCTTGAAGACGGTGTTATATATACGCATCTTCAACCTTTCCGTTATATACAGGGGGTAAAAGTGGTTATTGCTCCTAATTTTTTAACGATTTTTTATATCTTGATTATTTTTGAAAAAAGCGCTGGGTTGCGAAAATATAGGAAGTAAAAAATTTTCAACAAATAACAATTATTACTGCAAATTACAATTCACATTTCCTAACCTACAACATTTGTTGAAAATGGCTACCACCAGCTCGGATGCCATCAGGCTAGTTTCTTATTGAGTAACACGATGCCCCTCTGAGTAGCACCGCTTTTTGTTCTCCACACACTTTTCTACATGTTTTGAGAAATTGTCTTCTTATTGTTTCAGAAATGACGAGCCAGCATTATTGTCTGAGATGGAATAATTACCAGAGTAATATGACCTCAGTTTTCCACCAGCTGTTACGGAATGAAGACTTCGTTGATGTCACTTTAGCATGCGATGATCTCTCGCTCAAAGCACACAAAGTGAGTAATGTGTTCAATAAAAATGTAATCTAATCTTCTGGTCGTTGATGGCATAAATTTTCGCCGCCTATTTCGTGATAAGATTAAATTTGTATAGAGTCGAGAACTTTAATGAATGCCGAACCGTCTTAGCATTTGCCATTCAACTTTATGCTTCAATGTTCTTATAATTATCTTTTCGGGATACCTCGTGACACCAAGGATTGATCTACTGAAGGAGAAGAAATTTCCATCAAAATTAATAAAATTCATTCAGTCGTATTTTTGTATGGTAAAAACGTAATCATTTTATTTCCGTATTAGTTTTTTTAGCCCTGAGGATGATTCAAAATAAATCGAAACATCGGCAGACCATCTAATAGCCTTTTTTTAATCCAGATCTAAAAAAAACCCTTCCATTACTAAGTGAAATAGATGGTATTTTCAGAAATGAACCAAATTGAAATGGGATCAAATAACAAGAAACAGTTTCATGATGAAAAAACAAATCAGGATCGGTTCACCCTGTCGAAAATGGTGAGGTAACAAACATAAACATAGAAAAAGAACTCTCTCCTCGTGGAGATAAAAACTGATATCATGTCTCCAACTTCTTGATAAAAAACATCTGTAAGCTTAGGAATTGGAAATGGTATTCATTTCGCTGATTACTATTTTGAATTCATCCATGTTTCGGTGTGGTCTCCGTAAAGGCAACGAATTTTTGGTTTGAAAACACTTAACTAAGCAGTCGCGAAGAAAATTCACTTGCCACTCTGTAATATCTTAGTCAGAACTCCCCAACTATTTGCTTCAAATTTAAAAGCTTTTTATGAAGGAGTTATCACTGAGTAGTATGAGATACTGATAAAGCCAAATAAGGCTGACAGCGCTATATCTCTCCTCTCAGTGGAAAAATCTGATATCATTTCACCAACCGCAGGAAAACAGATATCTGTGAGCCTAGGAATTGAAAGTGGTATTCATTTCGTTGATGACTACTCTGAATGCATCTAAGTTTCAAAAAAGTCTTCGGAGTGGCCTTCGCAATGGCAGAGTATTTTTTGATTTTCTATTTATTCTTTTTCTTAACTTCCTATATATCTCCATGGTATCAGAAAAGTTGAATTAATTATTATTATTGTTATTATTATTCTTAGAATATTTTCTATTCTCACTGAATATCTTATAGGCTAAGATCCGCACCTACATCGAGCTTCACCGAGCTGATAATAATAATAAACTTTAATTTACCTCGGACCTCTCTGTCGCTCATTTCCTGGCGCGTTGAAATTTCATCTTCAAAACTCGGCGACCCCTATTAGGACCAATTTTTTTGCAGGCAACCCTATATCCACAGGTTCACAATAAAACAGCGCTTATGCTGATATAATTTTTTTTCTATTATCACACAAGTGAAAGTAACTGATTTCGGCATACCTGTTTAAACCTGGCAACCCAGTACTTCGTCCAGGTAAATAAACTGCTCACATGAGGTAGGGATATTGACTTGAATTGCAAATATGGTTCAATTAAGATTTTTTGATGAAAATTCTTATCAATCTGATTTCAAGTTGCAGAAAATAAAATTAATTTCAGCCTGTAGGTCTGCAGCGTATACGTGTAAAATAACGAAATTTTTTTCCCTGAGAATTCGAACATTTTAAGACTATCGATGGAATGTATGGTCTCCGCGGGCATCAATAACAGCTTGACATCTTCTTTGCATACTACACACGAGGTTGTTGAACATTTCTTGAGAAATTTGTTTCAATAAACGTGGCAGAAGCTCACCCAGATCATTTAAGGATTCTGGGGTAGGTTGATGATTAACTAATCTTCTTTGGAGCATATCCCATGCATGTTCTATGCAATTCAAATCTGGTAGTGCGGAGGTATTGGTAAATGTGGAATACCAAGCGCCTCGCGCTCATTCTCAATTATACCTGCTCGGTGCGGTCTAGCGTTATCGTCTAGAAATGGAAAAATTTCACCAATAGCAGCTTGAAAATTTGGCAAACACTTTCAGTGACATGCTCTCTATAGTGTAAGGCAGTCATATTCCCAGGACAAATGTATAGATCTCTGCGCCCGTTGAATCATATCCCGGTCATACCATAACACTACCCCCTCGAAATGGATGGACTTCTTGGACATAGCGACGATTACGAAGTATGCGTTGGGATTGTCCATACCCTTGTTCTGCGTGAATCTGAAAATCGTCCATATCTGGATTCATCAGTGAAAATGACACTACGCCATTAATCGTTCCAATTTATATATTGCCTTGCCCATTCCAGTCTTTTACGCTTATGGTCACGTGTTAATGGAACTCCTCTTAATGGACGTCTAGAACCTAGATTAACCTCTCTCAAACGTCGTCTGATGATTTCAATGGAAACTTGGTCCCCATCTGCATTTTTAAGAGTATTCCGTAGCATTCTCCACATAGATGTAGGCTTTCTTTTCGCTGAAACGGTGATGAAACGATCCTGAGCAGGTGTTGTTTTTCGTCGCTCACCAAGCCTTGGTCTTCCCAACACGGAACCTGTCTCACTGGACCTATTTCAAAGTCGAGATATCACATTTTGGCTGACTACAACCTGAGTAACGCCATATAAGCCTCAGCGTTTGTTGATTTACGTCTTGGCATTTTCAGAAAACTCGTTTCAAATCAAAACCGTTGATGAACTGACTACATTTCAAAATAAAAATATTCATGAAGGATATGCAAAGAACCAAACTTCAGAAAAAAGATTCAGATTGACGAAATATCTCATACTGATTTTTATTGGATCGATTCAAGTTTGAGTTTTAAATGATTTTACATCGATTTTCTCGAATATTTCATACTTTTCAAAACGATTGAATACTATATCTCTAACTCTTGTGGAGCAGTTTAATAGGCAACTCTATGTCTGTATATTCTATATGTTTCATACTGTAAGTCCAGCATTAAATTTTGTTATTAACATGATGCAAAATGTCATGAATAATCATTTTTCATTTTTTTTTATATATTTTCTAACATATGAAATTCATTGTAGAATGAGTTTCATTATATTATCAGCTCTGTGAAGGCCGATAAAGGTTCAGATCTTTCAACTATCAGGTTCGTAACGATAAAAACAAACCGTGGAAAACACCCATCATATTTCCCTCTTCACGTCGACGGATCAGTGTTTTTGATCGTCCCCCAACTCGGATCACCCCGCTCAAATCCTAGAAAACCACCCGGCACAGAATGTCACAACGAAAACCCTCAATGGAAAACGACCCCTGCAGAAAGCGTTATTATTATTACCCTCCCCCATTATCTCTACCCCCATAGAAACCCTAGCCCCTACGCGAACAGAACTTTCTATTTGCGTTAGGTCCATCCAGGGCAGGGTTGCCAATTCAGCATTTTTAATGCTAAATTTGGCATATTTGATTCATGTTTAGCATATATTTTTGGCGTTTAGCATAAAGCATATTATTGAGCATATTTTCGAAAGGGAAAACAGAAAAAAATTATTGACGGACATTTTCTAATATTTCGAAATCAACATATGCACAAGAACCGACTGAGTTGGTACTTCTTCCAGTGTTAACTGTTACCCTTTTCAATGAAACGAACAATAAATTTTCATGAACTTGCAACAACCGATATATTCACAGGAAATATTTAAACAAACTTCGACAATTCTAATCGATCCGGCCGGACATCTGGCTCTTTTTCTACTGAATTCCTATCTCTGAATTAACGCGAGGCAGTCGATAATATTCGAGGTATTTTCAAATCCAATGTCCCACCCGTTACGTGAATCATAATATGTTCAAGCAGCCTTGATCTCCGAGATTCAAAATTTCAAATGCTTTGGAAAAAGCCGGTATCGTAACTTTTTTTATCGTATATTTTTTTGGGAGCTGAGAAACCATAAAATGAAGAATATCTAACATTTGTTCTTGTTTTTTGTGAAGTATCAAAGCTTAAATCACCGAGATTCAATTCAAGTTAGAATTAATTTAAAGGAACAGTTCTTCCGGGTTCAGAAGTTTCCAGTAATTTGCATATCCATTTGAGAATATTAAGAAATAACATATTTTATTAATATCCATACATCAACCATATTTCAATTCATCCAAGTTTGAGAAAAACAGTTCTGACAATGAAAAAATTGAAATTTAACCCAGGGCCTAGGAATATTTTGAAATCTGATAACTCAGATCACCAATATTCATTCACATTCAAGTGTTGTGAATCGAAGAAAATTTATATTTCAGAAATAACTATAGAAAAAAATATCAATGAAAAAATAGCATTTTTTTGGCACTTTCCCAAATGAAAAAGCATACTTTCGGCATTTTCTGAATGCAAAACTAGCATATTTTGCTTTCCCTGAAATGGCAACACTGATCCAGGGCCCGTATTCTTGACAAGTGAGCTTTTAAACGTATACGTCCCAAAACGAACGGTTCATGTGCGAGTACTTTTCCGGATCGGTATTCTTGACGACCATTCGTTCCATGAAAGCTATACGTTCAAAAACGTGTGATCGAAACAGCCGGCAACATTGACACATTTCACGAATGACATAAATTGTTCATTGAGGATTATGAATTCTAATTGAAAAACTACCACGGATCTTCAATCTGATAAAGTTTCCAGATGCCAATAGAAATGGTCAGGAATAGGTAACATACCTAATAGCATACTAGGTGCAATCAGAGATTGAAAGAATTTGAGAAAGGTGAGATTATGATCCACAAACCCATTTTGTTTAACCATAATATATATTTGGAGCCATTGCAAGACCTTGAGTCAAGAACGAAAATGAAGGTTAGCAATGCGAAAAGGCCTGCCAGAGGAACAGGCAATGGGCCTCATGAGGAGTTTTGTTAACTGTAATTGTGTGATGTACTTATTATTTGTTGGAAAAGATATTACATTTGTAATGAATCTATAATGAGAGTGTGTAGATGTTAATTGAAAGGAATGAAATATCAATAAATTTATGAATCATATATTCATTAAGTGTTTTACATAGGTGAGCGGACTCATCACTTAGGTATCTTGGAGATTGGTTATAATAATTGTTTCTCTATTTCAGTATCGTAATGCTGTAATGAACGTCATTACAGCATTGTTTTCAGTTATATTTTTCGTTTTATGGTTGTCACTACTGACCTCCGATCGAATCAAGTTTCGAATCGAATCAATTCAAATTCCGTGATCTGTCAAATTTCGTATGTCACACCAACTGCCAAGATACAATACAAAAGTCACTGATCTGAATTTTCATTTGAATTTCGAGAGTATTTCACAAAAATTGACTTAATTAGAGAAAATACCGTCTAATACTCGTTGCAGAAGGCAATTCCAACACTCATGCTATCGAAAACTCGCTCCTTCGTCGCTCGTTTTCGCATTCGTGTTGGAATAGGAGCTCATTCTGCAACTTGTTTTAGAATATACTATTCTTGTAATTTTCTATATACAATATGATCGGTGTTAATACGTTCTCCGACGTCATTGTTAACCAGTCTTTATTGATCTCTATCTTTCTAGAGATTCTCCTCCAATAAAAGTTCTCTCATTTCCTTTTCTATCTCCTCCCTCCAGCTTTTTCGAGCCTCTTCTGCTGCCATTTTTCGTTTGATTCTCATTATGTTTTCTTCATTGTCAATATATTCCTAAAACAGCCAGTGCTATGTCCTCACCATCATTATCTGGTTCAGGAACATTATCTCCGGTACAAAGATTATGAAACCCGACAAAAGCATTGATAATTTTACTTGACGTCTCTTGAGCATAGTGAAGAACTCTGTGTGCAAGCAGACAACGAAATCTCATCTTGAGGACCCCATTGTATATCCCAATAAAACTTCTGATTGTTTTGCGATATTTATTGTACAAATATTCTGAAGTACCTTCTTGTCAAACGGCTACAAAAACACAGAAAAATCAAACTATATCACGAAAACGAATGATAAAAAGCGCTCGCTGTAAACACTTGCTTTGAGAACGTATGCGACTTTATAGTCACGAGTCAAGAATATAGTACGAGACCTAGTGAACCTTTTGAGTAACGGTTTGTCTGTAAGGCTAGAAATTTTTATGGCGATAATTCCTAGCATGCTGAGGACGGAAATCATCGCCTGGCACCCCTCACCCCTGCACGTCATCAAGATCTATATCTTTGAAAGTGTTAAAAAAATAAAAAAAATAAACTTGTTACTGTAAGCTTGAAACTTTCATTCGATTTTGTTCGTTCATTGTGAAGTTAAAAAAAAAAATTGACAGGCGATTTTGACGAGCACAAGTACCTGCCAGGCGACTCGAAATGAGTGTAAAATACGAACAAAAATGAACTTTTTTCTGTATGGCTGAAATTTATATATGTGTTCGTCCGAGGGAATGAAAAAATAACTTTTATTATTAATCTTCATCATCATCTGATATGTTATCATTTATTTCTTCATCATATAGTACAATCGTTTCAAGTGAAGTACACTGTGTCCTAAATTGGTTGAGACTGCATTATATCTCAGCAATTATTGAAAATAGAGTCATGCGGTTTTCGAGACCCTGGGTCACTTTTTTGTAAAACTTCTGAATCCACAAACAAAAATATTCCAACTACTTTTGTTTGTGGAATATAGGTACAGGGCGAAAACGAAAATGTACACTTTTTGAAAATGTTATTATTTCTCGGGACCTATATAAAAAAGAAAAAAAATTAAAACTTCTTATAATGATATTTTTACGGTGAAGTCAGTGGCGTAGCTAAACATTTTCTCAAAGCATTGTTTTTGAGATTGAATTGGAACGGAATGAAATTTTTCATATGGAAGACCATGTTTATTTTAACGTCGAACTGTATCGCGATCTATGATTCAATAAATTTCAGTTGAAAAAAATATCCCACGCATTTAATCAATATTCACAAGCATTAAATCATTACTTTTTCGAAAAACCATGTGATCTAAACCTATTTATTTTATCCTGTTTGGAACATAATTTCAAAATATCAACTGAAAAATGGTTTTTTGATGCATGTGTGGAAGAATTCATGTCTTACTTTAAATAAAAACAAACAGAAATACAGTAGGCGCTTGATGCCGGATTATCGCATTTGTACAGGAAAAAAAAGCTAACTTCATATGATTTTCACCATTATCCAACTTTCGCAAAATTAGACCGCGATTTTGTCAAGGGACACTATGAAACAAGAGAAAACAAATACGTGAAATCACTGTCGAGGTTAGGTCCGGACTGCCGAGCGGGAAAAACTACTCTCGGTGATCCGGCGTTCAGCTGTATAAAATGCAGGCTTATAGAGCGGATTACCTGGGTCCCAAAGTGCCGGACTACCGGGCGTACCGGATTGGCAAGCGCCGGATTATCGAGCGCCTACTGTATACATTTTTCGGATGGTTGACGCTCAAATTTTTCAAAGGTAAGGATGGGATACATCGATGTATTCAGAAAAAAATTAAAAGATTTGACGTTAAAACATACCAGGTGTTCCATTTGAAACATTTCAAGTTTGTGCTATATCTTAAAAACATTTATTAGATAAAAATTTTTAGCTACGCCAGTGACTTCTACGTAAAAATATTATTATAAACATTTTCATACTTTTACTTTCTCATACAGGGCCCGAGAAAGTGGACATTTTCATTTTCGCACTGTACTCCAGAAACAAAAGAAGATGGAATATTTCTGTTTGTGGATTTAAAAGTTTTATAAAAAAGTGACACAGGGTCCCGAAAACCGCATGACTCTATTTTCAATAATAGCTGATTTAAGACACAGTGTACTACGCTTGAAACGACTGTACTATATGATGAAGAAATTAATGATAACATATCAGATGATGATGAAAATTAATAATAAAACTTATTTTTTCATTCCCTCAGACGAACAAATATATAAATTTCAGCCTTACAGAAAAAAGTTCATTTTCGTTCGTATATTACACCCTTTTCGAGTCGCCTGGCAGGTACTTGTGCTCGTCGAAATCGCCTGTCAATTTTTATTTTGAACTTCACAATGAACGAACAAAATCGTATGAAAATTTGAAGCTTACAGGAACAAGTTCATTTTTCTAATTTTTTTAACACTTTCAAAGATATAGATCTTGATGACGTACAGGGGTGAGGGGTGCCAGGCGATGATTTTCGTCCTCAGCATGCCGGAATTATCGCTATAAACATTTCTAGCCTTACAGACAAATCGTTACTCAAAAGGTTCACTAGGGTTGCGTTCATAAACTTACTCAGAGTAAGCTCCCTTTACTCTGAAGCGTTCACAAACTTGCTTTGTCTTCCTCGGAGTATACTCTGTGAGCGTTCATAAACTTCCTCTGAGTAAGCTCTGCATACTCTGCTATTTGGGAGAGTAAACACATACTCTGACAGTTTTGACGTACGATTTTCATTCTGTCCTGCTCCCGCAGACTTTTTGAAACTTGAATATTATTCGAATGAGTATTTATTTCTGGTTTTGTTTCATTTTAATAACGAAATACGAAACAATTAATTTTTCAAGTGAAACAACTATTCTGTGAAATAAAGAAATATTGGAAAGAATTACTTTAATGATTGATAAATTTAATGAAATTGCTAGCAGTGAATTAACGAAGCTCAAAGTGAACTTTACCAAGAGATAATGGTAAAAAAAAATGAGTTCTTCTCTGTATTGCAGAACCTAGAGTGGTCCGTTCAAGTTCAAATAAATCGAGACATGAAAAGTCCCATAATAACTGTTTTTTGTACCTGATTTGGAATCTACGTTGATATTTTGTTATATTCGAGAGTTTAGATCTGTCAAGATTCATTCATATTTTGCTTTATCTTTCATACAATATTTTTTTAACTTCTTTTTGTTAGCTTCCTCAAATGAAACTATTTTTTGTTACGAAGTATTTAATTTTTTTCTGGCGTAGAGTCAATAAAACAACAAAACATGAAATAACATTTTTAATTTTCTGCTTGCAAGAGAAGATTATAGACAATAATATCCTTTTTCATTCTTTCTGTCTCATTAAAAGTAATTCAAAGTCCTGAGAACATTTATCAGTTTCCTCATAATCATCAAAAAAACACGTTTGTGCTCTGCTTTTCAAATAAAAGAAAAATTGACTATACTGCGAAGACATAACTGAAAATGTACGACTAGAGAGAATTTTTTTCTTAAACTTCTATTATTCATTCATGATAGCAAGAATTCAATATAAAAATGATATATAAAAAATGTATATGATGCAAAAGTATTATTCATAACCTATACACATGTTTGAATTTTGAATGACATTTGTCAGAGTAAGTTTGTGAACGACAAGTGTGGAGTAAAGACCGAAGTATATTTCTGATCATATACTCTACTCTCTGAGTAAGTTTGTGAACGCTGCCTAGCTCTTGGACTAATACCAAAGCGTGTGATATTCTGAAAGTTCGCATACGCATAGAAAGTTCACTTGTCGAGAATACGGACCCTGGCCCGATGAATCACCACATGGTCTCACCCGAATCGTGGTGAGGCTAAAATCAATACTGGAACTCTCGGAGGTGGGGCGGTACCGCGCGTTGGAGGGCTCCGAACGGAAATTGGCATCCCCAGCGGAGCTGGTTGCTATGCCGATGCCGGGTGCCCGGGGCGTCTCCCTCGCAGGACGGAAGATAATCTTCGTATCTGCTGAAAAACGATGCGGGTACGTGAAAAGTTGGGGTGGAAGGCGATACGACTGAAGGAACAACTCGCGTGCAGCTGTTGGGGTCAGGAGGCTGGCTGTTCTCGCTCGAAGCACTTCGGGACCGATGATCATCAAGGTGGAAGGAACGTCTCGGAGTTATGTACGGGTCGAATTCGAGTTTTTGTTCATGCTTGATTAGGTGATGTTACTTTGACCGTCTCAAATTTGACAGTCATTTTAAAGTTTTCATCTCGGAATTCGAGATAACTGGCTGTTAACTTGGGAAAGCCTTCATTTTGACCTCTCATAACTTGTCTCAAACCCTACCGACTGTAGGATATCCGCTTCTATGAAATTCTTGGGGTCAAAGGTAAAAAAAATCATCGACTTTTTAAATTTTTTCTGAAATACCTCAGTTCCTATAAGATTTTCGCTATTCTTTTCACTATAAATAATGTAGAGGAATAAATTCTCTACATTTTTTTCCAAAAGTTTTTGTAAGGTGTCTGCGTCTATAAAATTCTTCGGGTCAAAGGTGAAAAAATCGACTTTTGCAAGATTTTCTGAAATACTTCTGTTCCTATAAGATTTTCGCTATTTTTATTCATTATGAATGATGTAGAGGAATAAATTCTTCACAATTTTTTTTGTAAAATTCTTCGGATCAATAGTAAAAAAATCGACTTTTTCAAGATTTTCTGAAATACCTCAGTTCCTATGAGACTTTCCCAATTTTTATTCATGAAGAATAATGTAGTGGAATAAATTCTCTACATTTTTTGTTCGAAAAGTTTTTTTGTAAGGTCTATAAAATTCTTCGGGTCAAAGGTAAAAAAATCGACTTTTTGCAAGTTTTTCTGAAATATCTCCTATAAGATTTTAGCTTTTTTTATTCATTATGAATAATGTAGAGGAATCAATTCTCTGCAATTTTTGTTTGAAATGTTTTTTTAAAGGGTGTCCGAGTCTATAAAATTCTTCGGATCAATAGTAAGAAAATCGACTTCTTCAAGATTTTCTGGAATACCTCAGTTCCTATGAGATTTTCGCTATTTTTATTCAAGAAGAATAATGTAGAGGAATAAAATTTCTACAATTTTTGTTTGAAAAGTTTTTTTGTTGGTGTCCGTGTCTATAAAATTCTTCGGGTCAAAGGTGAAAAAATCGACTTTTTCAAGATTCATTCTGAATAATGTAGAGGAATAAATTCTCTACAATTTTCGATTCTACTGCAAGTTCTTCAGGGATTCAGCAGATATTTCTGCTAGTATTGATAGCGTTTCGCTAGGTTTTCAGATGAGCAATCAATCCCTATTCAAGGTGCTCTCTGATTAATGAAAAAGTTTAGAAATTTCAGATTTTTCCTAGAATTGTCAGACAAATTTAGTAGAAGAAAAAAGGCAAGTCAGGAGTTAACAGTGGAGGAAAACCTATTCCACATGATTATACCTTCGAGAATACGTCAAACGACTTTTTTTAATCAGAAACAATGAATATATCAGTTTGTAGATCTCTTTTCACCGCCTGAGAAGTAACTGAATTTCAATCAAAATCATAATTGGGTATCAAATAATTCGCAAATTAACGATATACGAAAAATATATTCAATAGTGTAATCTATTATAAACTCACAGTTTCAGTTTCAGTTAACTTTTCGTAACTAGAAATAAAGCTCATACTGGAATTTCATGGACTTCTCTGACGTCAATAATTTCGAAATGGAGTATACAGAATTTTAAAAAATGATAAAAACTGCATTTCGGTCACCACCATTTAAGGGTGATATCTCGGAGGGGGGTTGGCTGAGGAAATTTTGTTGTAGAAAAGACCCATCTTGATTTCATACGAGTATCACCTCCTGAATTTGGTCGCATGAATTTAGAACCACCCTGTATATCTATACTTCGTTCAAGAATTATTGTCATCTGAACAGGGCTTGAAAGTCCAGTCACGGCTTAATTTCTAGTTACAAAAAGTAGCCATCGCAGAAATTATATAAATATAACCTAGTGAAGTATCTATTATTTTCTCTAGTCAATTCAGTTTGAAATTGTTGATCTTGGCAATAGTTCTATTTTTCAAATGTTTAAAAATGTACTTAATTCGAATTGAATTTTCTCCAGACCCTTTTCATGATTTTCTTTGAGAAATAGTTATAGTTGCTCGAAATCGAAACAAAGTGGTTTATCACGGTGGAAGTATTTAATTTGAATTATTTTTTGATAGGTTGAATATGATTTAGCAATAGCACATTAGATACAAAGTAGGTACATATAATTAAATCATGAGATCCATTTCGGACAAACATAATTAACATATAAGAATTGATTAATCAGCTGAATTTCTATGGGATTTTTTTACTTTTATAAAAAAAATTAATAAATTCTAATAAACAGGGCAATATCTCTTGAATGTTGTAAAACAATATGAAATTATTTGCAAAAACAACGAAAGGCAGAAATAAAAAGGAGGATGAATACATTCCTCATATGGGCATCCATTCAAATTTATTTACATGTTGGATATGAAAACTAGTTCATTCTTTAGATTCCTGTTTCCGCAACTCCAGATTTAGAATCCCAAATCATATCACCGTTATTTCAAAAAAGATCGCAACAGTTGATATTCTGGTAATCGACTGGCCTCTCATCTAGATCATCATAATTTGATGCATCTTTTTTATCGTCAAATTAAATTCTGCATTTCCTTTCACACTCGTTGATGGTTTCGCATGAAGTAATTTGAATGCTTCAACACCTCTCTCAAGATTTTTCAGACAATCTTTTTCATTAACCGATACTCATATACATTTTTCGCAATGCAATTAAATACCGTTAACTTATTTCCATAGGACTAGTTTTTGTAGTTCTTATCATTCTTGTTACATCCTCTTTCTTTTCCAATGGGATTCATTCCACTGTTATTATTTTTTTTTTTTCACTTTTTACTTACCATTCTCAGGGCTGAATCTTGCCTATAAGCGAGACGACGAGTAGAACAGTATTAAGCAGCAGACTAGAGCTGCCGTGTTGTTGACTCAGCTCAGCAGCTAGTTTATGAAATATTAATTTCTAAGATTTTACTACTGACGTCAATCATAAAAATACACTTTATGATTTTTGGAGGAACCTGGTTTAATTCTTAGATAATTAGGATTGAAATTGTGTTTCAAGATGGAAAATAATAACTTTCATTCGGTGCGTTTTCGGTGTTTCGAGTGGGTGATTGTTAAATGCCGGAAGAAGAGTTCCAAAATGGCCGCCAGGGTGAGGTGTCTACTTTGTTCACGTTCCAGTTCGGAGCTCCCGATTTTGAAAAAGTTATAATTTCGTTTATAGGGTTAAAAATATTAGATTTTTCGTGTATTTTATGAAGAAAAGTTTGCGATACAGTGAATTTGATGTGTCGATGGCGAGAAGCCAAGCACATGTTGAAAAATTGAATAAAAATACTGCTGAACAAAAGTTAGGAATATCGTTTTCAGTTGTATATCAAAGTATGTAATCTTCGAGAAAATCGCTGTAAAATAAGTTAAAACTCAATAACAACTTGAATCGATCCAATAAAAAGTTAGTTAGTTTTCTGCATATGTTTCATGAATGTTCTCATTTTGAAATGGAGTCAGTTTATCATCGGCTTCGATTTGAAACGAGTTTCCTGAAAAAGCCAAGACGTAAATTAACAAACGCTGAGGCTAATAGGGCTATCGGAAGGCTACAGAGGGGCATAACTCAGGTTGTTGTAGCGGAAGGGCTCCAAGTCAGCCAATTTTCACGGTGCTATTAGTGAAACTTTTCAATTTCTAGACGATAACGCTAGACCGCACCGTGCAGACATAGTTGAGAGCTTCTGCCCTGTTTATGGAACCAAATTCCTCAAGAAATGTTCAACAACCTCGTGGGTAGTATGCAAAGAAGATTTCAAGCTGTTATTGATGCTCGTGGAGACCATACATTTCATTGATAGTCTCAAATTGCTTGAATTCTCTGGGAATTATTTTACTCGATTTTTTTCAACCTGCAACTTTTTATGTCCTGCAACTTGAAATCATATGAGTTTTTATCACAAAATCTCATTTGAACTATATTTTTTTGAAATTCAAGTCAATATCCCTAACTCATGTGGAACAGTTCATATCAATCAATATTAAATGTCGGCGTACCTCCACATTTTGAGCCATATCTCGATAACGGCTGATCCTATAAAAAAATGTTCGGTATGAAAGTTGTAGAATATTCAGCGATCTTTAAGTTTTGTTATGGTCTTAAATCGTGTAAATTGAGTAGGAAAAAAGATATAGGTGAAAAACCAATTTCGGCTCGGCGCTTTTCGATGCTCGGCAGACTGTACGTTGCGTGTGACTTTTCTATACGTTCGTAAGACACTCCAACATGTTTTTATGAAATAAGAAGCCTTATTCAGCATTCTGATACTCATTCCGAGCTCTTCGCTCCATGAGACTTCCTCCAAGTCGATTCATCTGCTATCGGCGCGGGTCTGAGAGCTCGGCGCGTTCACAGCCGAGAAAACTCCTGCCCCTTTTCCGCCGCCGCCTTTCTTGGCTGAAATGTGACCTCGGTTCCTGGCCGAAACCAGTTTTCGCCGCCCATCTGGTATCTGCCCGCGGTTATCGTACCTACTTTTCGCTCCCGTGAAACTGTCCTTCGTCGATGCGGATTCGGAATGCGCCTCGGCCCGCTTTGGGTTTCTTCTTTCTTCGAATGCCGGGCCGACGTGGAAATACGGGGCTTTCTAATGGATAAATGGATCTCGCTCGACCGTCGGAAATGACCCCGATAAGGATTTTCACACGGCGTTGAGCAGACGCGTCAGCTTGCGCTTTCGGGCTCAAAGCTCAAGCTCGGGTCTTGAAGATCGGGTTAAGATGGCGATGACGTCATTTGAGGGGATGGTCTCAAGTCCTAACAGTGTTTGAGCTTGGGAAGGAATGCTGAAATTCCATTTGGAATCTACCGAAAATCTACTGGACGACAAAAATTTTTTTTTTATGCTGAATAGCATATTACGGTAGAATAAACATATGCATATAAAAAAATGAGAAATAATAAGTTGTTAAACGTAAGGTGTTCTCGTTATGGGTATTCATAGAACTCCTTTTTATGTAACAATATGTGATAAACGAGGAAGAGCCAGTGTCCAATTTTCAGCTGACATTTCAAAAGTCTGGAAAATTTACTCACTCAGGCCCGGTTTTACAATCGAAGGCTAACTTTTGGTTGAGGATATTTTATAGATCAGGCGTTTTACAACCCCGCGAAACGTGGTTAACTGGAAGTTAACTTAACCAACACCAAATGTGTGGGTAAACCTGCAGTTAATTCAAGAACCATACAATCATTTATATGTATATAACCTAAAATATTTGTCTGATTGGAAAATTATTATTTTGAAGAAATTGATTTGTCACTAGAGATTTGTTGATATGGATTTAATGGAATATGCATATCAACGCTTTCAGCAGTGATGGAGAGGAATTTTGCAGATCTGAAATGATGCAACTTAGCTCAAATTTTTTTAGAAATTAACGACGATTATGACTTTTTCTAAAGATTCAGATTATCGAAAAGTTGCGTTTCATTATTATTTATTCAGCGTATGCTGAATATTCTAAACCAAATAGAACATTGGATAGCTCGCCCAACCAGAAGGTAATTCAAATGCCAGGTTTCCGAGGTGCATAGGTGCTGTCGACGGCACACATAAAAATTCAATTGCCAGGAGGTGATGAAGCTGAACTATTCAGGAACCATTAACAGTTTTTTTCCTTGAATGTGCTAACTGTAGCTGATCCAACTCTGAAAATTACAAACATTGATGCAAAATAGGGTTCAGCACATGATATTTTTCAGAATTCTACGGTGTGTGGATAATTTGAAAGAAGGGATTTTCCTCACAGTGTTTTAGCAGGAGATAGTGGCTATGGAATTGAGCCTCATATAATCACACCTTCAGCTAATACAAGAAAACCTTCTGAAGTCTCATTCAACAAATCACACATTTGTACAAGTAATCTCGTTGAGAGAAAGAGTGTTTAGAAACATCGCTTTCTAGCCCTTGTCATGGGAATGCATGTAAAATTAGATACAGCTCAGGCTATGTTAGTGGCTACAGTCATTCTTCATAATACAGCATATTGTAGAATTCACTAGTAATATTAATCTTTTAGAATTTCCTGATCAAAGGCATAATGCAAGTACCTCTACTCCAGATACCTCCATTAGCATGTTTTTTATTATATTGTAAATTAGAGAAATAATAGATCTTATGTTTACATATATAATAAACAAACTGGGGAAATATTTATTTGAATGAAATATGAAAATTAAGTATATTAGACTTTTACATTTCAATCATTTATTTTAAAATTTTAATATTCCTTTGACGTCTTATAAATTCGTTAATGCGTCCGACCTACTTCTTCGATCAGAAGGACCATTATTTCCTACCAACTTAGGAAAATTTAAACAGAACCCATAGTTACGAAACCTCAATCGGTAAAATTATAGAAATGGAACATTGGATAGCTCGACCAACCAGAACGTTATTAAAATGCCATGTGTCCGAGATGCATAGGTGCTATCGACTGCACACATTAATAGTTTTTTTCTTTAAATACACAAACTGTAGCTGATACATCTCTGAAAATTACAAACATTGATGCAAAATGGTCAGGTTCAGCACATGATCTTTTTCAGAATTCTATGCTGTGCGGATCATTTGAAAAAAGGGATTTCCTGATCAGAGGCATAATATAATGCAAGTATCTCTACTCCAGACCAGATAGCTCCATTAACATGTGTTTTCATAGATTGTAAATTAGAGAAATAATTGATCGTATGTATAGGTACACGTACAATAAACAAACTGAGGAAATATTTATTTGAATATAATATAAAAATTAATTAAATAAAACTTGTACATTTCAATCATTGATTTTGAAATTTTAATATCAGTTCCACGTCTTATAAATTCAATGCGTCTGACCTACTATTTAGATTAAACGAACCATTATTTTCTACCAACTTGAGAAAATTTGAACAGAACGCACAGTTACGAAACCTCTATCAATAAAATATTCTAAAACCCCAGGTACGGTTTAACCATCGAGTGTCGGTAACCTAACCATAAAGGTTAACCTTCGATTGTAAAACCGGCCCTCAATGTTTAATATCTGCTCGACAATATAAACTAGTTCTGGCAGCCCGCAATGGCCGGGTTAAATTACCCCAACATTTTAAAGAGGTTATAAAATAATTTGTCAAAGTGACAAGTCAGAGATCAGACATCAAAATTTCTGGGTCCTCCAAGGTTTCGGCGTTGGGCCTGCAACATAATACCAATGACTTTGACAATCTTGCTACTTTGGCATTCAACAAGCTTCGGGCATGAAATAGTAATGAAAAGATACGGCAACTAGCGAGTAAACGGACTACGCGAATTATTACTTGGAAGGTAGGTACATGAAATAGATAACAATAAATGTGAATCTGGCATAGGAACGAAAAGCTTGGAGAAGCGGACTGTGTAGACGGCATCAGGCTGTATTTTATTAATATGTTGATTGAGGATGACTTTTTTCAAATATTTGATTCCATCACCATCTTTATTCGTAGACTTCACGAAGTTTTCATAAGCCCAAATTCAATGTGGGGTGGTGGCAGAAGGACATTATTGGGGTCTGCAATAAAAGGTCTAAAGCTGCGATCGGCACAGGTGTTTCAAAAAAAGGTGACCCCCTCTCTAGTATAGATAGAAAACTGAAAAATAATAAGAGTTTGTTTCGTAAAAAATTTTCGTATCGCCATCCGTATTCAAGATACAGGGCGTTGAAAAAGAAAAAACTATACACATTTTTTACGATTTTGCCGAAATTTTGATTTCTGACTCTCACAGAGGGCGCTAGTTACACGGTTCGTTGTTTTGAACATAACTTTTTTGATATTAGATTTATTGAACTAAATTTGGAGCCATATTAAACATCATTCAATTTTACACCAGAAAGGTACTCTTGATGAAAAACGATACTGTATACCGTTTTCGGAATACTTTGATTTCGAAATTATGAAACAATAACCGATGCTGGTATAAAGTATTGATAAAGTCATTAATTATTATCAATTATTAAGCACGATGGAGCTCCACGCCACATTGATAAAAGGTGTCGTAATCGGTTGAGTATCCATTTTCCGAATCGATGGATTGGTAGAGGGGCAAAAGCTCAATTCATTGGCCTCCTCGGTCATGCGATTTCAATCTCTTGGATTACACAGTTTGGTCGTACCTTGAAGAAAAAATTTATGCAACGGAGGTAGATTCACCTCAAGAGTTGAAGGACAGAATTCAACGTCACTTTAATGACCTCAAAGGTGATTCCCAAGCGTTAAGAAGATTAATGAATTTTTCAGAAAAAATAATAGATTTGTGTATTTGTGAAAACGGAGGACATTTTGAACACCTACTGTAATTGACTTTTTTTAATGTTCTTAGAATTTTTTAGGATTACCTCGTGATGTATATTGATATATTCATCATTACTTCATACCATCTTCTCTGTCTTACAAAAATCCTGTCAACCTATATGATTCATTTCTGATATCGTATAGTGCTATGAAGAAAGAGGAACTTTAATGCCTATTTGCACCTTAATGCAACTTAATATGAAAGTGGAAAAAAATCCAAATTCAAACATAAATACAATGTTAAATTGTTATATGCAGGTTAGTCAAATCTCCCTGGCGCGACCTGTACAGTGGGCAAAATTGGTGATACATAATCTACAACCCGACGAGATAGAGGAAAATAAATGGCACATTACGGTCGTCTTTTTCAGAGAAACTAATAATGCCATCAACTCTCGCATCAACTTCATTCCTCCATCTTCTTTTGTTTTCGAGTTAGAGGCCAAAATTGAAATTTGGGTGATTTCAACTTAAGTCATTATTTCCGCTTCTGTTCGTGATAGAATGTTGAAATTAAAACCCTATACAAAAACTTTTTTCATAGCGATCCAGTGGCGTACTATGTTGTTCAACAAGAGGTTTTCTTGCTGAGCTATAACATAAAGTTGTATTTTTTCTTATGGAAATAATAGTTTATTTTCACCCAGAAAGAATGATCAATTCTTACTGTTTCAAAAATGTATACATCATACAGGATGGCTCACGTAAAAAAATACCTACTGACCAATATTTCTGTGCGTGAGGTATAGAAAATGCTTAGAAGAGTTGATTTTCCTTTGCCTTTTGACTTCGACGATAGTGGTCTATGATACCGGAGTGGCAGTCCCTTCAAGATTCAAAACAATAATTGTATATTCATGAATATACTCAGCAATGCTTATTTGGTGTCAAAAGATTAATCTTTCGAAGCATTTTCTGGAGCACTTATAGAAAAATGGGGGTTGAATTGTCTTACGTGGCCCACCCTGTATAATGTGTTATATATTTTTGAAACGGAAAAGAGTGATGATTCTTTCTGAGTCATAATTAACAATTGTTTCCAAAAGAAAGAACAAAACTATATGTTATAGCTCAGCAAGAGCCTCTTGTCAAAAACCATGGTGAGCCACTGAATTGCTATGAGAAAAGTGCCTGTACAAGGTTTTAATTTCAACATTCTAGAATAAATAGAAACAGAGATAATGATCAAAGTTCAAATGGCCCAAATTTAAATTTTGGCCTATAACTCGAAAACAAAAGAATAATAGAGTAGGAATGCAGTTGATGGCATTATTAGTTTCTATGAAAAAGGCGACTGTTTTGTGCCATTCATTTTTCTCTATCTCGTTGGGTTAAAAAGTTGTAGTTCATGTATCACCAATTTTGCCCACCCTGTGCATTTGTAAAGCGAAAGGTACAAGCTAGAAAATTTTGAATTTTTCTAATCATTTTTCTTGGAACGACTCTTGAACAGTTTACGAATATAACCTTATAGAATTACATTTCAAGATTTTTTCTTAAGAAGCTCACAACCTCTATCAATAATCAAGTGGCGCAACCAACAATGATGATAGTTCTGTTCCAGGTGGTCCTGTCTGCATGCTCCTCCTACTTCCAGAAGCTGCTGTTGGAGAACCCCTGCAAACACCCTACCATCATAATGCCCCATGACGTCAGCTTTTCCGATCTGAAATTCATCATAGACTTCGTTTACAAGGGAGAAATAGACGTGTCCCAAACTGAGCTGCAGGTGAGTTGAAACCGGATTTGGGAGGGGTTTAAAACTGCTAATTTTAAACCGCAAGAACGCGGTTTCGTTGTAAGCCCAAGCCTGTTTCTGACAGCCTCTATCTCCCACGGTTAAAAAGTTATAGTTCAGAGATCACCAATTTTGGGCACCCTTATGGACGGTAGAGATAAGAGGAATAAGAACTGTTGAGAACATGTCCAGCGGAACGGGATAAATAAAGGTTCAAAACTTTTCCACAGTGGCGCTAGTAACCGAAAAAGTACGAATTGAAAATAACGTTTCCACGTGTCTGCATTTAGCAGTGCACGTCTACACAGCCAAAGATCTCTGACACATCACACTATGCTTCGGAAAAAATTATTTTAGTAGGAAGGGGTGTCGAACTAAAAAAGCGTTGATTCATTTTTTCATGTAACTAATAGTTGAAGAGATTAATCATTATTTGGTGATTTAAAAATAAAAAACAAAATTATTGTAGTCCCTTTTATTTGTTTTCGTTGGTGAATGCAATTCGGTTAATCCACCAGGTGACAGGGACGGGCCCAAGGGGGGGGATGGGGGGGGATGATCCCCCCCCAATGTTGAATGAAGTTGGCAAATTTTCAAAGCAGTTGGAAAAATTTCAAAGCGGTTGGAAAAATTCCGAAGCAGTTGGAAAAAATTTCAAAGCAGTTGAAATACATAATTCCGAGAGAGTTATGAAATACGAAGGAATCTGAATTAGAAAAAACTAGTTTGCAATCAGTACTTGGCAATATATGTATAGCCGGCAATAAATGATATTTAACCTAATATTTTTACCATCACGTGTTGGTAGAGATGCGGCCTCAAGAAGTAGGTACCTAGTTGTACATTTTTCAGTTACGTCGCATGGACTGTGTCATAAAAAAAAACCATCTGGTATCATAAATTTAAGCTGTTACTTCGGATGTAACAAGTGCGACGGTCTATTTGGCGTTTCTGGAGAACTAGACTTATTTTAATCTGAAAATGGGGATTATGATATTGTTCGACATTATCTTCCGAGCTAGAATATTCTTGCAGCCTGACAACTTTCAGGATATGAAAAAAGAAATTTCAAAAATTTTTGTTCTATCTTTTTGGTTTCCATTTCGATAGAGTTTTCAATTGTGAATACATTCGTATTCAAATCGTTGCATTTGTCATGAAAATTTCCAAAATATCGAGAAAAAACTGAAGGAAAAAGGTAGATAAGAGTATTCCGTATTGTTTGTTTTTCTTAATCTGGATATCTTATCCACAAACCGTTTTCACATTTTCGAAGTCGAAGACTGTGGAAATATTGTATATTTCTGAAATTTTGAAAAACTCGCCACAGGGTGTTCCAAATGTTGGATGAAAAATTGGGATCAAGATTGGCCCATAACTTTCGTTTTTCAAATTAGAACCCTATTTTTTATGATTGCGTCGGATTGTGCGAAGAAAAATTAAGATAATGTTCAAACATATTAATGCTCCTAAAATTAATAATTCTTGAGGTATTGAGGATTTCCTGATTTCATGTCTTACGTAGCGTCAAATTCATAGAATCTGTTTCATATCAACAATGATCTTGGTCATAGAAGATAAATTATTCCAATAACACACTAGTGGCACATCTCTTTTCTGATTCATTTATCATTGTTGATATGGAACAGATTATATGAATTTGGCGCTACGTACGACATAAAATCAAAATATCTAAATAACTCAAGAATTCTTAAATTTAGGAGCATCAACATGATAGAACATTATCATAAATATTCTTCGCTCACTCCAACGCAATGTCAAAAAATAGAGTTCCAATTTGAAAAAAGAAAGTTATGGGTCAATCTTGATCCCAATTTTTGACCCAACATTTGGAACTACAATCTTCGACTTCAAAAATGTGAAAACGGTTTGTGCTCAAGATATTCAGAATAGGAATAACAAATATGATACCGAATACCTTCATCTCTTGTTTTTTCTTCAGTTTCTTCTCGATATTTTGGAAACTATTTCGACGAATGCAACTATACGAGAACGAATGTATTCAGGATTGCAGACTCTATCCAATTCGAAAACTAAAAAAGAGAAAAAAAAATTTTTGAAATTTTTTTTTCACTCCCTGTATAACTGAAAGTGGTCAGTCCCCAATAATATTTTAACTCGGTATTCGGTAGATAATGTCAAACAATAACATAATCCCAATTTTCAGATTTCAAATAAGGTAAATGTCCCAATTATCGACAGTGTCCCAATTATCGACATTTCTGAAGTATTATCTGTTTAATAAGAAGAAAAAACGATCTCATTACAATTTGTATGTAACATACTTCCGATACATACTTTAAAGATCATATTGAAATCAAAAAATAGTTTTCCCTAACGCCTCCAGCCCAAAAAAACTGCTGCTCAACAGTCGCGTATGAGTCGTTTTCTAGTGAACACCGTTCTACTTCCTCATAAGGTAAGCGCATACTCTTTCATTCGCTTTAATTTTCACGTACAGTATTTCACTTAACTGTAAAATATTGATTACAAACATAGTTATATAGGATGATTCTGCTTCTGTATTATCAAATTTTGACTATTAATCCTATATTTTTATGAAAAAACAGGGTGTCGATAATAGGTACATCTGAAAGCTACTATGTTCCAAATATCGACATGAGTGTCGATAAATGGGTCTCGTATGAATTTTTTTGACTGAGTGATAGTTAACAAAGTAAAGTGATTTCCTAAAAAAAAATTTTATGGGGTTGTTCATGAAATTCATCCTTCTTCCTGTACCAATTATCGACATATTGTTTTCCGTCAAATTATAAAATGGGAGTACAATGAATAATGGTGTCGATACAACGTGCAACTTGGTGTCGATATTTGGTGCAATACAAGTCGATGTCTAGGACAGAAAAGATTAACTTGAAATACACTTTGAAAAAAAAACAGTCATCATTATTTCACTTCTGTTAACATAATTCGCTTCGAAATGATTGAATATTTCACCTAATATCAATCGACAATCAATTTATATTCAAGTCAACACTCATTTCAATAATATTTTAACGGATGTCTATAATAGAAACATTCATATGTCGATAATTGGTTATTTTGCGTTTTCAGTGAGCTTTCCACTTGCAGTAACAGAACAGGCAAGCATTTTCGGAAGTAATTGCACAAGTGCATCAAAATTACCGATAATTTTGCATGACAGCGTGTTGTCTAAAAACTGCATGAGTTCATTTTCATTTTTGGAGAAAGGTGGAGGGCTCTTTCTCCAAAAATGAAAATGACCGAATGCAGTTTTTCAAAGACAACACGCTGGAATGCAGAATTATCAGGTCATTTTGATGCACGAGTGTAATTCGGGTGAATATTTCCCGAAATTGCTATGGATACGATCAGTGCAATTATCGCAGGGATCTTTCGCTCTCTACAATGCAATTATCGGAAGTAATTGCACAAGTGCATCAAAATTACCGATAATTTTGCATGACAGCGTGTTGTCAAAAAACTGCATGAGTTCATTTTCATTTTTGGAGAAAGGTGGAGGGCTCTTTCTCCAAAAATGAAAATGACCGAATGCAGTTTTTCAAAGACAACACGCTGGAATGCAGAATTATCAGGTCATTTTGATGCACGAGTGTAATTCGGGGGAATATTTCCCGAAATTGCTATGGATACGAACAGTGCAATTATCGCAGGGATCTTTCGCTCTCTACAATGCAATTATCGCTGTAATTTTCGATAATTGCATTCTATCAACATGAAGTTTTTGACAGGAGGGAAATATTCGCTGTAATTTTCGACAATTGCATTCTATTTACATGAAGTTTTTGATAGGAGGAAAATATTCATTAAAGAAATTCCAGAAAAAATATTCCCACTCCTTTCAGACACGCACTTCTCTCGCCTTGCACAGATAAACACTCAGTCACTGCAGAGAAGGAACAGAGAATTGAAGGAGAGAGAAAATTATTGAAATCACCCAAAAAGAAAAAAAAGTAAAACAAAAGAAAATATAAAGATGGGAAATCAGGATCCGTCGGAAAAATGTGAATACGCTAAAGGTGATTATGTGTTCGTAGAATATGAATATTTTCTTGGGTTAGCATTGAAGAAGTCTGGACAATCATACCAGGCATTGACAAAAAGCCATGGTAACTGTAGATGGCCCAACGTTGATGATATTTTGCATTACGAAGAAGAAATATGCATATTGAATGAATGTGGCATATATGACACACCTGAAATGCAAGAATTAAAAAAAATTGAATTCATATCAAAGTTTTTTAACTTTTAATATTTATTCCAGAATAATATTGTACTTGTTCGCTTTTGATGTTATTTCGAACTGTTGCTTTATTTTTCATCATGAATAAAAGATTATTTCATTCATATAATTTCTGTCACGTTGCTCAGAATGATATAATTCACACCCATTTTTAAATTTCCACTATGTCGATAATTGGTACCACCTCATGTCGATGATTGGGTTTTCTCATTTTCTAGTTGTCGATCATTGGGACATCTGACTTGTCTGTATTTTATTCAATTTTGATTATTTTACAGTATACGAATTAGTTTTTTTATGTTTGTTTATTCAAATATAACATACATAGAATGGGAAATTCAGGAAATTCAACAAATTCTACTTATATTTCAACTCGGAAATCATACTCTCTTCGCAAGATCTCACTATAGTGTCGATAATTGGGACATTTACCTTAGGTCCACTTCTCCAAAAACGCCTAATAGGCCGTCTCTTCGTACATTGTGTTATAGTTTTGCGAATAAACAATATGTGTCAATAAATTTGAATAATGAGCCAAAAAAGATTCAAAGTGAAATTAGAGTTATGTAGTGCCTAATAAAAATTACAAAAAAAAAATTATGAACAGAAAATACACGAAGGACAAGTGCGAGAGAAAATTATGGGTATAGTGACCACAGTATTTTCTGTTCAACTGCAGCAACCTTAATGAGTTAAGGTCAACACACCTAGGAAACCCTACACCCAATATTTACATGGTGAGAGGAACCCCTCCCTGCCGACTCGCGACATTTCAAACGAAATATATTTTCTGAAAATTTTGTTCCTTTCATTCTGTGAAATGGACCGATGTTGGGCATGAGCAGTTTATTTTTTATGAATCTCATCAAAGTGGACAGTAATTAACTTTGATTTTTCATCTACCCAACACTCAATCATGTATATTTCTTTATTTTATTTTTCATCTACCCAACACTCAATCATGTATATTTCTTTATTTTATGGAATCTGCTTTTTTCGTGAAAAATATCTTGTTTAATGATGCTTGAAATTTTGAGATACACCAAAGAATGAAACTGAACTAAATTAAAGAATGAAACAAAAAGTGTGTCTCAAAGTAAGAAACATACTTCAAGGTGTTCCTCACAAAAAAAACGATTCCATAAAATAAAGACACTCATATATGTAATTGAATATTGGGAAATTGCAAAATTAACATTAATTTCTCATAACTTTGATTTCCAATATTTACCCCATCCACGGAATAAAAAGAATAGATTTTTCAGAAAAAATATTTTCTCTGACGAAAATGAGACATGCCCTCGCTTCCAGATTCCATGAAATGAAGAAAAGCTACAAAACTGAAGAATCAAACAAGTAGTGTTTCTCAAAGTTTCAAGCAACATCAAGGTACTCTTCATGAAAAAACCAAACTGCCTAAAATCTACTTAATTGAATGTTCGGTTCATGGAAAAAAACTTAATAACTCTTCACTCTGTTGAAATTCATCATTTTGATTTTTTTTTTACCGAAACAAATATATTACCAAAATATGTATAACAGTTTCCTGTTAATTCAATGTCCAGTTGGAAAATTTTCGATAGATTTCCCCCCCCAAAAATTTGGCTTCGGCCCGTCCCTGCCAGGTGAAATAAATTTAAAAAGTTCGATTGGAGAATTGTTAAATAGTGTGAAATACTTTGGACTTCGTGAGGAAGTCTAATGAGTGGTTACTCTTCATGTGGTTGAGAATTTGAATATATCAATGAAAAATGCCTGATTAATCGAAACCCCCATATAGAATTTTTATATTTTCTGCTAAAAGCACTTAAAAAGTTAACAATCCTTGAAGAAACAGCTTTAACCTACAAACGAATTGAATAACTCGAATATGAAGTTCATTTATGCTTCAAATATCCGTAATAATATGTATTTTATTTATTTATTCATTCATTGTCTCTAACTACCACATTGTCCATTTTAAAAGAATTCATTAACGCGTCAGGGATATTTGGAATTAAATCGAGACCATAATGCACCTCTAGAAAAATTCGATTGCAAGTGCGTATATATTCTTCTAAAGATCGTTACATTGCTTCTTCAAATTTTATTTTTAACAATTGCAAACATACTTTCATTGCTGTTTACTTCCTAATTTATCTCCCTATCAGTAACCTTCAACATATGAACTGTTATGAACAGTACTTTATGACGTTTTCCTATGATGTTCACCTTTTTTGTACACTAGCTCCACCAATTTGCACCAGTTCAACGAACACTTTTGATACACGAAGATTATTCTCCTTCTTTCTACCCTCCATAGTCACCCTGTACAGGGTGGGCAAAATGGTAAATTTTTAACCGTGGGAGATAGAGGAAAATGAATGACGCGTTACGGTGGTCTTTTCAGAGAAACTGATGATGTCATCAACTGCATTTGTCTAGCTTCTTTTGTTTTCGAGTTATAGGCCAAAATTGAAATTCAGCCGATTTCAACTTTGGGCATTATCTCCGTTTCTGTTTGTGCCAGGATGTTGAAATGAAAACATTATACCGGCATTTTTTTCATAGTAATCCAGTAGCCTATCTTGTTTTTTCCCAAGAGGTTTCCTTGCCGAGCTATAACATGAAGTTGTGTTTTTTCTTATGCGGGCCCAATAGTTTGAAAGAATAGCCCACGCATGGTGTCATTATTATTTTGCCATTGAATACTTGCAATTCTCCGTGGTTTGATGTCTGTTCAGAACAACTGTCAATTATTAAAATTCGAAGTCATTATTGCCGGCAATATGGAAATGTTCGAAAACTACGCGAAATATGACATGTGAAAATGTTTTATTTTGGCGGCAATAATGACTTCGAATTGACAGTTGTTCTGAACAGAGATCAAACCACGGAGAATTGAAAATGAATGACTCGTTACGGTGGTCTTTTTTAGAGAAACTGATGATGTCATCAACTGCATTTGTCTAGCTTCTTTTGTTTTCGAGTTAAAGGCCAAAATTGAAATTTGGGTGATTTCAATTTTGGCCATTATCTCCGTTTCTGTTTGTGCCAGGATGTTGAAATGAAAACATTATACCGGCATTTTTTTCATAGTAATCCAGTAGCCTACCTTGTTTTTTCCCAAGAGGTTTCCTTGCGGAGCTATAACATGAAGTTGTGTTTTTACTTATGGGACCAATAGTTTGAAAGAATAGCCACGCATGGTGTCATTATTATTTTGCCATTGAATACTTGCAATTCTCCGTGATTTGATTTCTGTTCAGAACAACTGTCAATTATTAAAATTCGAAGTCATTATTGCCGGCAATATGGAAATGTTCGAAAACTACGAGAAATATGATATGTGAAAATGTTTTATTTTAGCGACAATAATGACTTCGAATTGACAGTTGTTCTGAACAGAGATCAAACCACGGAGAATTGAATCAAGTATTCAATCGCAAAATAATAATGACACCATGCGTAGAGAGATATTTTTCTGTGATCCAGCGTTCTTAATACTCAATAATTCAAATTTCTTATAAAAACTATATTTTTCATGATATCTGAATGAATAAGAGGGCGATGTATGATGTATGATATATTTCTGAAACGGCAAAAAAATGGCGATTCTTTCTAAACCACTTCAAACTATTGTTTCCATAAGAAAAAACACCACTTTATGTTATAGCTCAACAAGGAATCCTCTTGGGAAAAAACAAAGTACTCTACTGGATTGTTATGAAAAAAGTGCCTGTATAATGATTTCATTTCAACATCCTGGTACAAACAGAAAAGAATAATGAACAAAGTTGAAATCGCCCAAATTTCAATTTTGGCCTTTACCTCGAAAACAAAAGAAGATAGATGAATGCAGTTGATGGCATTATCAGTTTCTCTAAAAAATATTACCGTAACGTGTCAATTAATTTCCTCTATCTTCCACGGTTAAAAAAGTTGTAGTTCTAGGATCACCAATTTTGCCCACCCTGTACAGTACCAAGATATCCCCTTCATGAATATGTCTCTATAGAATAAAATCCACAAGAAATTCAACCTTTCCAGTTGAAAAGCAAAACTGTCCTGCTACTGACGTTCCAAAAGTAGAATGAATCAGCGATTAATACTGTGAATGACAAAATTTTTAAATTTTTAGTGAGATATGTCATGTAAAATACAAGGTAAACATGTTGTCCTTTAAATCCAATACTGAGGTGCCTACGTCGATTATTCATTCCACTCTGTCAAACGAAGGAAATCGCCACGTCTGCTTGCTGAAAATATGTACCTCTGAAAGAAACGTTCTTGTGGTTTGCAGATGTTCGACTTGAAGAACCGGATGACTTTCCATTAATACGTTTGGAGTTAAATTCCCATTAGAGAGTATAGGATACGCGATCGTTATGCAGAGAAAGACCAGGACAATCTTTTTACTCGCTTTTTAGACCATCTGATCTCTTTCGAGTATCAGATTGCGAATTGCGAATGGGAGAGAGAAAATTTCATTGAAACGGCACTGTCACATATGGGCAAAAAGTTTAATAGGTTTATCAATATTCCGGCAAATCAGTTCGTGATTCACTGAAAGACAAAAAACCTAGTTCAAAGATGCACTAAAACAGAATATTTTCCTCTTGTTGAAATTTGATGTGAATAGAATGCAATTATCGAAAAATTACAACGGTAATTGCATTGTGGTGAGCGAAAGAGCCCCGCAATAATTGCACCACAGTTCATTTCCATATCAAATACATACATTTTACGTTAGCCTGATAAGTTGTGGTAAAGTAATAATTCAGAGAAAATGTCTCGTTTTGGTCGTGATTCATTACAAGATATTGAAGGAAAAGTGTTGGAAAACAACCAAAACAAAACAGTTCGTTCTGTAAATACATCATGTAGATTTTAGGCAATGCGCTGCCATGGAAAATTATCGGTAATTTTGATGCACTTATGCAATTGTCAGCCAACTAAGTAATATAGATACTAAGACTCACAAATCTACCAGACACAGACTCGAAAAATAAATATGAGTACATTATATAATCGTCATGATCTTATTGACTTTCTAGTAGTCTAATATTTTTTTATTTCATTTTATTTAGGAGAACTCTAATAGTATATTCTAAAACAATTTGCAGAATGAGCTCCTATTCCAACACGAATGCGAAATTTGAAAACGAGCAACGAAGGAGCGAGTTTTCGAAGGCATGTGTGTTGGAATTGCTTCTGCAACGAGTAATAGACGATATTTTCTCTATTTCAGTCAAGTTTCGTGAAATACTCTAGAAATTCAGATAAAAATTCAGATTATAGTGACTTTTGTATTGTATATTGACAGTTGGTGTGACTTACGAAAATTGACAGATTACGGAATATGAATTGATTTGAAAATTGAGAGGATCTGGGGTCAGTACTGACAACCACAAAATGAAAAATATGACTAAAACAATGCTGTAATGAGTTTCATTACAGCACTACTTTTAGTACTGTAATGAACTCATTACGATACTGAAATAGAGAAAAAATATTTTACTCATTGTTTGTTATTCGAAGGTATGTGTTGATGCAGATTTGAAGTTGGTAGGTGTCCACCTAGCTTTTTCGTGGTTAAAACGAAATGATTTTTTTCTTTTCTTTTTTGCATCTTAGTTTGTTTTGGAATTTCGTTTTTTGAAGTCAGTTTTTTTTTGGTAATTTATTTTAACTCACAATTGATTCAGATGTGTGAATAATTTTATCACATCAAGGGTTGAAAAATATACCTACAGATTGTCTAATGAGAACCTTATCATACCTTTTAAAGGATCTATCATCAGCATCCTGAAATGGCCACTAACGAAATGGCCTATATTTCCTTACCAATCAACAGAATGATTTATTCATTCTGACCTAAATTTCGACTATATCTCTAGTACTGTGACTCAGAATTGAATGATGTTTGAGGCTTTCACGACTAGATATAATGATTTTGAAAGAGTCTTCCAGGCTTATTGGCGGTGGTCCATTAGGAAAAATTTCACCTAACGTTTCACCAACAACTGCGGTAGGCATCTTCACAGAATTCTTGGTCTAAGTTTGTATGACACCGACGTGTTCGAACCGGAAGTGTTATCTACACCCCAGATAATGGCTGGAAAAGGTCCAAGGTTTACGTCCGCGATGTTGATTGGCCCATCGCTCCTGCTTCGTATTGGCTTGATCTTTGTTTTTCTAAGGTCGGTAACCAGGGTATGTGAAAAAGGGGCTTTTCTGTTTATGTTGTTGTTGTGTTTTAAATTTCAATGACTTCCATGTTGAGCTTAGGGTGGAAACTTCTGATGTTGGAAATAATCTCCGCCTTTGAGAAATCTATATTGGTCTATCTGTTAGAGCATGTTCCGCTAGTACAGATTTTTCTGTCTGATTCAGATGACAGCATCGTTCGTGCTACAGTCACAAATTATCCTTGTGACTGCGGCTAAGTCTACATTGGTACAACAAAACAATACAAGAATTGAGGAGCACGAACTATTCTGTCGACTGAATCAGACAGAAAAATCCGCATAAGTGGGACACGGAACACGCTCCAACAGATAGACACGATATAGATCTCTCAAACGCGGAGATTATTTCCAATATCAAAAGTTTCTATCTCAGGCTGAACATGGAAGCCATTGAAATTTGAACACAAAAACAACATAAACAGAAAAGAAGAGACCTCCCTTTTACATAATGCCTGGTTAACGACCCTAGGAAAAACAATGATCAAACCGATACGATGCGGGAGCGAGGGGCCAATCAACATAGCGCACGTGAACTCACCACCTTTTCCCGCCAATAACCGGGGTGCAGATAACATTTCCGGTTCGAACACGTCAGAGTCAGAAATTCAGCGTTCAAGGTACAATCTTAGACCAAGAATTCTGTGGAGATTCCTACCGCAGTTGTAGGCGAAACGTTAGGGGAAATAATTCCTAATGGACCACGGCCAATAAGACCTGAAGAGTCTATTAATATCGATTCTATCTTAATTTGTAACACTTTGTGGCATTTGTGGGATCATGATTATAATATTTTTAGTGCTGTACTAAAAAAAATCTATTTGTGAATTTTCAGCTCACGGTTAAGAACCACTGAATTGTGTACACAACATTTACGTTGCGTACTTTTTCATCAGATTTCTGATGCGCACGAGGGGAGGAATTTTTCCACCATTAATCCCCTCTTCTTCAATCCAACTTTGATCAGTGTTAGAAACACATGAAGTTGATTCGATCTGTCAAATGAAACCAGGAATTTATCGTAATACGCAAGAGTAAGAATTCTTGTATTTTTTTCTTGAAAAAGGTAGGAGATTCGGAACAATTGCAATCAATCAAGTTTTTACATTTTTCTAGTATCAGCACAAAAAGTTTTCAGAGGAAAAAGTGCTCACAACAAATTGTTCCGCGGAATATTGACGCGCTTTTGGTTATGCGAATAAACGGCAAAATTTGACGTTCGACTACGTCGTAGGAATTTCATTTTTTCTACTTTTACGTAGGTAACTCGGTTTATATTCCCCTTAACGGCCTATCACCTGCATAAGTCAGCGTCAGGCGAGGTCAGCAACCCCCAACCCCCAAACGTTGTTACCTGCAGTCGTGAAAATACATTTACCAAATTTCAGGTATAATATTTTTATGTATATCTGACAACAGTAGGCTTTCACCCTATTATTTGAATTATTAAATAATGGCTCATTATGCCTCATTCATACATTTGGGGATACAACAAGACAATAAAATTATGTATCGATTGATAATTCATACTCAATGACAATACTTATGGAGCCCATTTCGTCATGGATAATATCAGGTTTCATGGAACCGATGAGTAGTTTTACATGATCCTTTTTTCAATCTTTTTTCACCTTATATTGAATATCATCATTGTCTTTTTTTATATGTACTTAACTAATTCATATTTATTTTTTACACTAAAGAAGGCATAATCAAGCGTCGAAACATTGTGAAGATGTAGTTGTCATTTTTGTTCTCGCCTCCGATATTGCCCTCTATGAAAAACAAGTCCAATTACGTAAACATATAACAATGTTATGAGGTGCGCTATTCAAAATAAAACACCGTGTAAATGTAAACGAGACTCGTTAACATTACAAATGTAATGGAAAATACTGAGTATTTTCCATTACATTTGTCACTTGTGCCGCCATCTGTTGAGGATCGGTGGTATTGCGGCATTCATGTCAGAGGAATTACAGTAAACTTCTGAAAGGAATTCACCATATTCGAAAAGAAATCTGTACATGATTATATTAAATATGTTATTCTAACTTCCATAGAGAGCGATCCTGTAGGTGCAGATAGATATCTGCACTTCAAGAATCTGGGTTCAAATCTACGACAAGGGAGGAATTATTCATCTCTTTGTTTTGTAATTGAGCTCGAATGATGGATTAAAATCCATTTATTATTATTATTTAAAAATAGATATTTAAGATTCATTCATTACAAACAGATGAGATAAATAATTCTTTCCTCATCGGAATTTTTAATTCCTGGAGTCAATTGCACCTTTCAGTAACAATATGATTGAAATACTCAATGGTTGAACAAACCAATGTTCTGTTGCTACGACCTATACGTTGAAACTATATTTCCAAAGCATCTTCTCTTCTTGCGAATCTCTTTTTCATTTGCATTTGGGGCAACGAAAATTCACACGTAACTAAAGAGATGGTTCCTGAATGAATATCTCTTCTCTATGATTGAAAGAATTCTTCCTTCTGAATGACAGTCTCTAAAAAAACCACTTTTTCAAGACTAAAAAAAGGTTCTTGCAATTATTGTAGAGGCATTTTGGTCCTTTATAGCGATAGTAAGAATACTTAATAGTGTTCTCTCGAGGTTTTTCATTCCGTAAAGTAAAAGAACACTTGTATGAAAATTCCTCAATTGGAAAATACTTGTGGAAAAAACAATTCATTGAAGAGGTATTTCAAATTCTGTGTTAACTCTGTAGCAATAAGCTCCCAATAAGAAAGTAAAACCTCTTACTAGGGGGTTCTTATACAGCCTGTCAAAAAAGTAACGTTACTCGTCAAAAATTTTTTCACGACGAATTATTTCAAGAGCCATTTTTCGTTTGCTTTTTGAAATTTGATATTTCCCACCCCATAGAAGAGGGGAAAGTAGAGGGTATTTCATTTTTTCAAATGGAATACAGTAGAATCCGCTTATAATGACATCGAGGGGAAATAAAAAATACGTCATAATAACCGGGAGTCACATAAAGCAGAATTTCAGCAAAATTGATGGAATTTTTCTTGGATTCAGTTTAAGAAAAAAAAACAAAAAATTCTGATTTTGCTTCATTGAAAAAATGAAAAATAGCTTCTCTTACAAAAAAACTAAATATAAACATTATTTTAGAAAAATAATCTGGAATTTTAGTTTGCGCTTGTTTTTTTTCGACTTCAAATAATAGCTTTTTACACCATTGACCAACTTAGAAATGGCTTCAATGGATGTCATTTTGTCCACAATCTCTTAATGGATCTGGATTATATTAAAAAGCATGTCGGCCGCGTATGTCTCGTATCGTATCAAACCTCATCGCATTAAAAAGGGTAGGGTGGCTTGAGAAAACGATCGAGCGGTCACTATAACATAATTTTCGAAAAATGATGTTGTTGTATCTGAAATCATGTCATTGTAAGCGACATGTCATTATGAGCGAAGTCATTAAATACGGACCCTGTTGTAAGGAGTTTCGAATGAAACCAAACTTAACACTGCATTTGCGTCAATATAAGCGATTGGTCAGTATAGCCGGCGTCATAATAAACGGATTTTACTGTATATGGATTGTGATCCATCAAATGGAAGGTAATTCGATTACCTATGCAACTTCAATATTATAATAAACTATTAGTGTATAACACCTTGAAAGTGGACATAAAATTTTCCAGTACAATATGTGTTTCGCCAAACGTTGTCGTCTCTAAACAGTTGTTAAATTTTTAAATGTTGGCCAAGAAGTGTTCAGAATCATTTACTATCCCAGAAACTAAAGAGCGTAAGGGATTTGGTGGTGAGACTAATTGTGGCAATTGGCAATTAGATCAGCTAGCTGACCCGGCAAACTTTGTTTCGCCTCAGAGATGAATAAAGTTGTTTTTTTCAAAGGATATTAGGTGAAATACAAAAAAAATACAAAAGTACAAAATATACAAAAAATTTAATTACAGTGAAATATGTATGTACAGGGTGATTGTTTATATATTACTCAATAGCTACCTCAGTTAATATTGATTGTACACAAAAGTTCAAGTGAGCAAATTTGCGTTATTTTTTATGGGAATTCAGAATTCAGTACTGAGAATTGCATTAAGGCATCATTTACCTAAAAATTGTATGTGAATTGTGGTTTTTCAAATAGCACACCCTGTATTTCATTTTCCTAATCGGTAGAGCTCTTTCTGCTGATTTTAAATGTATATGCTTTGTTTTTTCGGCAGTTTCTGAAAATTATAGGTTTTTTTGTCTGAATCTAGGGCAGCTGTGGAGCGCCACTCGGGAATGAAGTGATTTGTTTATATCGAAGTTCCATTCTATGGCCTCCTGATAGTCCCTACTTAACATCATTGGACACTTTTTTATGAGGATATTTGGAATATAAAATTTACATGGCCTGTCCGCGAAGTATTGAAGACATTAAATTCAGAATAGAAGAAGAAATTGACAACCTCAATGTATTCGATAAATGTTGAGGAAAAACCTCAAAAACTTCAAAAAAAGATATCGACTCTGTCTAGAAGTAAAAGGGGGTCATCCCTCGTTGAACTTTCAGTTAATAAATAAATAATAAATATCAGATTCATTATCCACGGTTCCTTTATTATGAAGACATCGCATCCTTCTCGTGTGACGTTCCGCAGCTGCCTTTGATTTACAGGAAAATATCTATATTTTTAGAAAACTGCCAGAGATGATCCCGATGGGGTATATATATTTGAAGTCATAGGAAGGAGCTCTACCACTGTTAACCGTAGCGACACCTACTGGCGTTATTCGCAAGAAAGAACATTATTTCCTATTTTTTTTGTCATTTCATAAAATTTTTCAGAATTTTAATGTATTTTATGTTAACCTTGCAGTAAGAGAATCCAACAAAAAATCTTTCATAACGAACAGTTCATCAAGTCTTGAGAGTCTTGAGTTATAAATGTTGTAACCAACAAAATGGCTGACTTAGTTCTATACAGGGTGTATCAAGTTCGACGGTCTATTACGTTTCTGGAGAACTAGACCTATTTGAAATCTGAAAATTGGGATTATATTATTGTTTGACATTATCTATCGATCTAAAATATTCTTGGAGCCTGACCACTTTCAGTTAGACAGGGAGTGAAAAAAAAAATAAAAAAATTTTTTTTCTGTTTTTTTGTTTTCGAATTTGATTTGATTTCTTCGCAAAATCCAACACAATCATAAAATAATAGAGTTCTAATTTGAAAAACGAGCTATGAGCCAATCTTGATCCCAATGTTTGAACCAACATTTGGAACACCCTGTGACAGGTTATTCAACATCCTGAAATTGTACAATATTCCCACAGTCTTCGCCTTCAAAAATGTGAAAACAGTTTGTGCCTACGATATCTAGGTTGGGAATAACAAACATAATACCGAATACTCTAATCTCCCTTTTTATTTCAGTTTTTTCTTGATATTTTGGAAAATATTTTTACGAATGCAACGATTTCAGTACGACAACACAAAAACAGAAAAAAAAAATTTTGAAAATCCCTGTATAACTGAAAGTGGTCAGACTCCAAGAGTATTTTAGATCGGTAGATAATATCAAACAATAATATAATCCCAATTTTCATATTTCAAATAGGTCCAGTTCTCCAGAAACGCCTAATAGGCCGTCGAACTTGGTACACCCTGTATATAAAGATGTTACAAATGGCCATCGGCCAAGGGTCCTTCAGCCTTATTATGATATATTTTTGAAATTGTCTAAGAAAAGTCTATTGAAAATCATCATAGCACAATATGGTTTCCATTCGAAAAAAAAATTATATTTTAAATTTCTCTGAAATTTGAAGGGGCACTAAAAAAAGAGAACATCACATGTATATTACTTTCATTCCATTTCGCTCAATTTAGGAGATGAAGTACTAAAACATCGAAATCTGACCACCCTGTACTCAAGTTCTTCGCATTTAGACACTCTTTATCAGTGTTGTATCCAGACAATTTTCTCCGGGGGGGATTTTCAACATCGTGGGGAGTTGTCGAAAATTTTTGCGCAGCGATATGGAAAATGATTCAAGAGAATATGTACTGAGACGACAGCCCTCTAGTAGGGGATTTCCGAGCTGACAGTTTTTTTTTTGTTATTTTGTGGTGAAATTTTGTGAAAAATAAGATTTGTGGGGGATGAGGTATTTTCTTCCGGTGGAATTTCGATCATATTCTGGGAGGGCACCCCATTGGATTCAACACTGCTCTTCATAGAGGTAGACGACAGTGAGTAGCTATAAGCTGGACATTTTGGCATATTTTCTGAAGGCCATAAGCTCCTCTGGCTGGAAATGCTGTGATGAAGGGGACAAAGGTACATTTCATTCTACCCTCCCTCGAAAAAATCCAAGCTCCATCAAACTGGTAGTCGCTTCATCTACAAAAAAAAGACTTTTGGGCTTAATATGTAGATAGATAGATATGAGTTTATTCAACATATTTATAAAAGTTATAAACTCTGAAAAAAAAAGCTGCGAGTTATACTATACAGGGTGTACCAAGTTCGACGGCCTATTAGGCGTTTCTGGAGAACTAGATCTATTTGAAATCTGAAAATTGGGATTATATTATTGTTTGACATTATCTACCGATCTAAACTATTCTTGGAGCCTGATCACTTTCAGTTATACAGGGAGTGAAAAAAAAATTTTCAAACATTTTGTTTTTTGTTTTTTTGTTTTCGATTTTGATATAGTATGTAATTCTGAATACATTCGCAATCAAATCTTTGCATTAGTGAAAATACTTTCCAAAATATCGAGAAAAAACCGAAGAAAAAAGGGAGATAAGTGTATTCAGTATTATGTTTGTTATTCCTAACCTAGATATTGTAAGCACAAACTATTTTCACATTTTTGGAGGCAAAGACTGTGGAAATATTGTACAATTTCAGAATTTTGAATAACCCGTCACAGGGTGTTCCAAATGTTGGTTCAAAAATTGGGATCAAAATTGGCTCAGAACTTTCGTTTTTCAAATAAGAACCCTATTTTTTTATAATTGCGTTGGATTCTGCGAAGAAAAATTATGATAATACTCCAACATGTTGATGCTTCTAAAATTACTGATTCTTGAGTTATTTAGGATTTTCTGTTTCTATTCATGAAATCTCTTTTACATCAACAATGATAAATGAATTCAGAAAAGAGGAAGTCACTAGTGAGTTATTCGAGTAATTTACCTTCTATGACCAAGGTCATTGTTGATATGAAACAGATTATATGAATTTGATTTTAGGAGCATTAACATGTTGAAACATTATCTTCATTTTTCTTCGCACAATCCAACGCAATTATAAAAAAATAGAGTTCTAATTTGAAAAACGAAAGTTATGGGTCAATCATGATCCCAATTTTTGTACCAACATTTGGAACACCCTGTGACGAGTTTTTCAAAATTCTGAAAATATACAATATTTCCACATTCTTCGCCTTCAGAAAAGTGAAAATGGTTTGTGCTTACGATAGCTAGGTTAGGAATAACAAACATAATATCTAATACACTTATCGCTTTTTTTCTTCAGTTTTTTCTCGATATTTTGGAAATTATTTCGACGAATGCAAAGATTTGAGTACGAATGTATTCAGAATTGCATACTCCGTCAAATTCGAAAACTAGAAAACAGAAAAAAAAAGTGTTGAAATTTTTTTTTCACTTCCTGTATAACTGAAAGTGGTCAGGCTCCAAGAATATTTCAGATCGGTAGACAATGCCAAACAAAAATATAATCCCAATTTTCAGATTTCAAATAGGTCCAGTTCTCCAGAAACGCCTAATAGACCGTCGAACTTGGTACACCCTGTATAACTGTTGAAAATTAATTTAGATTCTAACGACAGTAAGTTACAATATTTAAAATTGAAATACATTCCTTCTATTCTTCGTCACAATCTTTTTTCTAGTCTTGATCGGGAATCCAGTCGCATTCGGGAAGTTTTGTCTCAATTCGGTGTTTTCTCGTCTCCTCCGTAATTATTTGTCACAATCAGTAATTTGCTACTTCAACTTCTCATGTAGAGTTCTATGAATCATCGATCTATCTTCTGCGATCAACAAATTTTTTATTTCTCTTTTAAATTTTTTTATACTTCTCAGTTGTTTTATTCGACTAGGTATTCGTGGGTAAAGTCTTGAAGCTAGGTATGTGCAGCTTCTCTGACCTAATCTCTTTTCAGCTTTTGACAACGGCAGGAAGAATAAGTATCGAATCTTGGTTTATACAACATTTGAACTCTTCATTCCCACTCCAAGGTTGTCCATTGATTCGGCTTAGGCACTCGGACATACTTTAACTTCCTCCACTTCTCCCTTTGTCCCAATTTCCGGGTCCACCCAAGCATCCTCGGTCCCCCGGGACCCGCAACCCCGCTCCTCCCAGGCTACGCCACTGGCTGACGCCCCCGCCTCGTGCCCACAATAAAAATCAATCGGGCAAACGGCGATGTTTTCAGGAAGGGCAGTAGCTCGTCGGCTCGGCCGGCAAACCTGAAACCGTGAGAGCTGCAGGAGGACCGGGGAGCCTTTTCGTCCGGCCCCCGCCCCCGCGGCCCGCGGGAGATCGGCCGGGGCCTGCCGCCGACGTCGCGTTGGCGGCGGAGCGCTGCATCCGGCCGCTCGCGTCTCGCTAGACGGCGGTGACTCCGTACAAGAGGAAAAGCTCTTCGGCGGGTTGGGTTGGAGATGTACCGGGTGGTCCGGAACGACTGCCGCGCAGAGTCACCAAGTGTCTGCTTCTTCGGTAGATTTTCGGCAATTCTGTCTACTTTTGTCATTTTGACAATTCTCGGAATATGTCGTAATTTTTGGTCCTGAAAAATATTCTGTTTTCTTGTGTTATAACATGTTTGGTTTATGAAAAATAGATGAATTCAAAATAGTAATCATCGAAATGAATACAATTTTCAATTCCCAGGCTCAGAGATCTTTTATCATGAGGTTGGAGAAATGATATTAGATTTTGTCACTGAGATGAGAGATATACCGGTTTCGGCCTTGTTGGGCCTCATCAGTATCCCGCACTTCTCTGGACAAAATCTTCATAAAAAACAAGATATAGCAATTGGTTGTGAAGTAATGAGTAAAATATTACAAAGTACTAAGGTGGTGACATCCAATTGCGTCAAAATGAAGTTTCACATCTCCAATCAAATGCAAAAAAAGAAATCTGTACTACCTCTTTCACTGAATGAGATTTTAGCAGTGGCTCTATTCAGGGCCCGCTTGGGAATTGAAAATGGTATTCATTTCGATGATTACTATTTTGAATTCATCTATGTTTCAAAAATGTTCTCGATGTGCCTTCGTAAAGGCAAAGAATTTTCTTTTTCTTAAAACATCAGGCTTCACAGTCACAAAAAGAATTGGGCGTTTCCATCACTTTGAGAAACTAGCAAGCGGGCCCTGAATAGAGCCACTGCTAAAATCTCATTCAGTGAAAGAGGAAGTACAGATTTCTTTTTTTGCATTTGATTGGAGATGTGAAACTTCATTTTGACGCAATTGGATGTCACCACCTTAGTACTTTGTAATATTTTACTCATTACTTCACAACCAATTGCTATTAATTCTGAAGTTTTTTATGAAGATTTTGTCCTGAGATGTGCGGGATACTGATGAGGCCAAACACGGCCGAAACCGGTATATCTCTCATCTCAGTGACAAAATCTAATAGCATTTCTCCAACCTCATGATAAAAGATCTCTGAGCCTGGGAATTGAAAATGGTATTCATTTCGATGATTACTATTTTGAATTCATCTATGTTTCAAAAATGTTCTCGATGTGCCTTCGTAAAGGCAAAGAATTTTCTTTTTCTTATGTTTGGTTTATCTATGGGAGATGATTTCCTTTCATTAGGGTCCCGTAGCTGTCTTCAAACATCTGAAGTTCCGAAAAATCATCACTAGGATGATCGTACATGGTTCGAAAGAACCCTCACGATCAGAGAAGAGAATATTGGAGGAATTCGAAGGACAAGAGTGATTACGTTCCGAAATTAGCCACCGAACATGGTGTTGAGATCAAAGACCTTTTATCCTATGATAAGTCTATGGTTGAGATCTTCTAAGAAACCCACATGGCACAGAGGAACTTCTTCGTGAAGAAGGACAATTGAAGAACTATATGAAGATGTTGTTCTGATCACGTAGATGTCCTCCAAGATCCTCTGATATGATATTATTTAAAAAGTAACAAGAGAAAGTGTAAAATGAAAAGTTTTTTGGAAAAAGTGACAGCATTAGATTTTCACAGATAGGTTCCATTTTCCATAAGCATTTGAATCTTATTTTCTATTCTTCAACCTTTTCAAAATCCTCATAGAATAGACCAGGGACGGCCCGAAGCCAAATTTTTGGGGGGGGGAGAATCCATCGAAAATTTTCCAACTGGACATTGAATTAACAGGAAACCATTATACATATTATGGTATGATATTTGTTTCGGTAAAAAAAAATTCAAAACGATGAATTTCAACAAAGTGAGGAGTTTTTGTATTTTTTATAAGGCACCACATAACTCAAACTTCACTTTGAATCTTTTTTGGTTCATTATTCAAATTTATTTACACATACGACCTATTAGACGTTTCTGGAGAACTGGACCTATTTGAAATCTGAAAATTGGGATTATCTTATTGTTTGACATTATCTACCGAGCTAAAATATTATTGGAGCCTGACCCCTTTCAGTTGTACAGGGAGTGAAAAAAAATTTCAAAAATTTTTTCTTCTGTTTTTTTGTTTTCGAATTAGATAGAGTATGCAATCCTGAATACATTCGTATTCGTATAGTTGCATTCGTCGAAATACTTTCCAAAATATCGAGAAAAATTCGTCGCAAGGTGTTCCAAATATTGGGTCAAAAATTGGGATCAACATTGACCCATAACTTTCTTTTTTCAAATTGGAACCCTATTTTTTTATGATTGCGTTGGAGTGTGCGAAGAAGAATTATGATAACGTTCTTTTATGTTGATGCTCCTAAATTTAATAATTCTTGAGTTATTAGGGATTTCTGATATATTAAATCTGTTCCATATCAACAATGATAAATGAATTCAGAAAAGGGTGAGTCAGGTATTGGTATAATTTATCTTGTATGACCAAGATCATTTTTGATATGAAACAGATTCTATGAATTTGACACTACGTACGACTTGAAATCAGGAAATCTTGAATACCTCAAGAATTTTTAATTTTAGGAGCATTAACATGTTGGAACATTATCTTAATGTTTCTTCCCACAATCCAAAGCAATCATGAAAAATAGGGTTCTAATTTGAAAAACGAAAGTTATGGGCCAATCTTGATCCCAATTTTTGACCCAACATTTGGAACACCCTGTGACGAGTTTTTCAAAATTTTAAAACTGTACAATATTTCCACAGTTTTCGACTTAAAAAATGTGAAAACGGTTTGTATAAATATATATATTCTTATGAAAAAGAGAGCTAAAATAATACAATAAATGTTGAAACAAAAAGGACCTAGGCTGAGGTAAAAAAAGAACGGGGTATCATAACATTCTTTGTATGATACTATAGAATCATACGATACCATCAATACTATTATCATACGATACTATACAGCCAGGGGAAAAAACCTCAGCCGAAAAAACCTGCCTCCCCGGAAACAAAATAACATAAAATATCAAATATCAGGAAAATCTTGAAAGACATCAGTGTTATCCGTCGATGGGCTCGGATAAACAGATTCTTCCCAAAACGACTCGTAATTCTTAATCTGAAATGAAAAAAGACAAAGGCAGAAAAGAAACCGATTATTCAGAATAAATCGAAATCACACTATGGGAAATTTTATCTTTATATTTTCAATATGTTATAGCTTATGACCTTCTGAACAAAAAATGTAGTGGACACAAAATTAGATAATCAAGAATTTTCACGCTGGCGTCAGGGCGGTGAATGGGGGGTGATTACCCCCAGTTCAGCCCGGTTCAGCTGTTTTCTGAACCGATTGATTGAAATTTAGAAAAAATTAAAGGAACAAGGTTTTTGTTCCTTAAACTTGACCTAAGTCCTGATCAATCAAAAATTACACTATTTTTTCACTTTTCACTGATTTTTTTTCTTAATAAATCTTAAAAAAAAATTATGTTCAGAAATTTCCGAAATTTCGAAAAAAAAGTTAACATTCGAAGAATTTCGTTGAATTTTGTTCTAAAAGTAAAATAGGAATTTTAAGTAAAACAAGAGACCATTTCTGACCCACCCCCACTGCAGCAACGGACACTGGATACAATTAAACCTCCATTTTCTTCGAGTACCTTGTACTATAGTTATTGAATTATGGTTTTACACTGTTCTTTGCTTGTACTGGATTACTTATTACAGACTACAGAACGTTTAAAAAGCTCCTTATAGATTTATATTTTATGAATATGATGTTCTTGCCTAGAGATAGGCTTATTTGGCCCCGGCTTAGGTCAGCCATAATCTTGTCATCCTTCACATTTAATTCTGCCAGAGTGTATTGTACAGTTAATTAATTTCAGTATTTGCTCAATCTTTATTTTTCGGATAGAGAAAGCATTAGAGCATTCTTACTCAATAATTCTTTTGAGTATCTGTTGAAGTATATTTCATGCTTTTCGATCATAAAAGAGATGATACTTTTACAAATATGAATTAAAAAAATAATTATACAATTTTTAAATATTCAAGAAAGATTTCTCTCCACTGTCGTCAAAGTCTCTTGAAGAAATACCCCTTCACTGACTACACATTCACGTTGGCTAATTCTTAAATTTAATTGCTTTTATCCTTCCAAAATTCTCAACTTTAAATCAAAAAGCTTGCTTTTCGGATATAAAATGTTCTCAGCCCGGTTCGTCAATCATTTTTTGATTTTTGGAACTGTTTATGTTCGAAGATCGCTGTACGATCCTACAGTATTTTGAAAACTTAAAACAAGTTTTTCACACTGAAATTTCCGTTGAATTGCCCCATTTAAGAAAAGAGTACCTACAGGACAATAAAAGGAGAAAATATCAAGAAAGAAGTGACTCTTCTTCAGTCCTGAGTCTGTGACAAGTTAAAGTGACCTTCATTCTCGAATTTACTAACCTTCTTTCACTTTTCCTGCAATAGCTCCGTCGAAAACCTCGTTTAACCAAGGAAATTGAAAGGATGGTCGTAAATAAGCCGATCCGGTTGAAGTGTCCTTTTTGTAGCTGGTAGCAGAACACCGCGCATATAAATGGCGGAAGAATGAGGAGACAAGCCCAAGATGTGGGTCAAGACTAAGCGGATGGCGCTAAAACGGAGATGAGTAAACTTTCACTCTCAGAAAAATTGAGTGGAACCTGCGACAGAGAATCCAACGGTTTTATTTTCGCTTTATTACCGGAATCTCGATAGTTTTCCTTTCGACTATTCTACGGCAGTTTGTACGGAGGGCGATCGCGAATTGGCCGTGATTGATAACAGATGGCGCACTCACCCCTCATCACCCAAAAATAGAATTCTTGGAGGTTTATAAGCATTTGTAGTGAGTTTTAAACGAATTAAAAAAGAAGGGGTGGATATTAATTAGTCTCTAGGTTTTTTTTTTTTAATTTTGAGTTTTTACCTCAGAGACGTCTGGGTGAATGGATTCTGATGATTTTTTTTCTATCTAAAGCTGATGCTTGCAGTTTGATTCCATTTCAATTTGATTCAGTTCTGACAATGATATCAATGAAAATACCAGATTGGTCGCGGTAATGATAACTCAATATTACCCCCACTGATATCGAAGATTCTTTTTTTTTTGGAAAGGGTATACTTCAAAGGTAGTCTGATGAGAGTTTGGTTAGGTTCTGATGATTATTTAGAAAGAAACAAGAGAATGTGTAAAGTGAAAGGTTTTTTCCATAAGCATTTGAATCTTTTCTTCTGAAGAACGTTATCACCTCTATTCTACCTTTTCGAAATCCTCATAGAATAGGCAACATTTCAACTTAATATGCAGAAAAGATCCAGTGCGTTTTTTACACCCTCTCAGATCAAATTCGATACGGAAAAATGTTTCTCCAAAACGCGAATTCTAACATTTTGTGGTATTTTTCAGTGCATAATATGAAGCAATTATTCAACAATATTCATGAGAAAAATTATTCAAATAGTATCCAATTCTTCTCATGGTATAAGAGAAAATATTTAAAGTGAAAAAATTCAACATCAATTATCCCGAAAACTGTGTGAGTTTTATGTAATAGTTATTCATGATAGGAGTGTTGAAAGTGATGTTTTATTTGTGAGTAAAAAAGTTCGTGAAATGAGCGGAGCGAATTGAACAATTTAACGAACAAAATAAAATCACTTTTAACACAAATACCATACAATGTTTTTTGTACAACTGCCCTATTTTGATAATGAAATAGGTGAATTTGCAATGACAATAAACTTCAAAATGCATTTTAATATTCAAATAATCAAAAGGTTGTTGTGAATGGCAAACGTTGCCAACATTATGATTGACAAATGAGAAAAGACGCTGTCATTTGAATTTCGTTCCTGTCCAATTTTCGTCTTGGGTTTTCAACTGCTTGATATGTTTGTCGAGAGTGTTCAATTATTAGTAAAAGTGACGATTTGGTTTTTCCTCTGGATATTGAAGAGTCTGCAAGAAGAGCAAATCTGGAACTCCTACCTAAAAAATCTGTTCAGCAGTACGATATTGCATATAACAATTTCCTGGCCTGGTATAAATTGAATAATATAAAAGGGAATTTCAGTGAAACTGTTTTCCTGGCATATTTAGAAGAAAAATCAAAAATATGGAGTTCATCAACTTTGTGGAGCAAATTTTCAATGATAAAGTCAAGCGCCCTTTTTAAAAATGGTGTGGATGTTAGTAAATATTTCAAGGATATAGCATATTTAAAACGGAAAAGTGAAAGATATCGACCCAAACAATCGAAAATTCTCACTCGTGAACAAATTGAAAAGTTTATAAAAGAGGCACCAGATGAGAAATACTTGATGGTTAAGGTTGCAACTATTTTCGGTATTTTTGGAGCCTGTCACCGTGAAGAATTGTGTAATTTATCAATGGAAGACATCGAAATAACAAATAAATCATTGGTTTTACAACTTCCAAATACAAAAACGAAAGTCAGTCGTTCTTTCAGTATTATTGGGAAGTATGTAGACTATTTTCATAAGTACTTTGCACTACGCCCTTCTGTTATCAAACATCGTCGTTTTTTCCTGAAATACATGAATAATAAATGCACTGCCAATCCAGTTGGTATTAATACATTTGGGAAAATTCCATCCATTGTTGCCTAATATCTCAAACTGCCAGAACCAAAACAATATACATGACACTGTTTTCGGAGGTCCTCCGCTTCATTGCTAACAGAATCCTGATTCTGCTCCTGAGCAAATATTACGGATATAAAAAAATATGGTAGATAGAAGTATACGACGGTAGCCGAGGGCTATGTTGGTCCTTTCATTGCATATAGAAATGTCATTGCTGAAAAAATTCTCCCAACCTCAACAGATTTTGGATCATCATCATCCAATATTGTAGTTCCGGTTTCTACAAGTACTGATGGTGCTGAGGATTCTAATTATGTGTTGCGAAGCTCCCTAACGACACAGGGCATTAATGTTCGTAATTGTTCTAGTTTTACGATTAATATTAATGTTCATAAGAAATGATTATTAAATATTGATCATAGAAATTTGCAATTGCTGAATTTTTGTCATCATCATAAGAACTCTAACACTAATGTTAAAAATATTTTTAACACGCTTCCATGTAAACAATCAATTTTAACATTGTTTGCTATCATTAAAAGTGTCTGTTTTAATGGCAGTTGTACAAAAATGATTTTTTCACATCAGCTAGAGCACATTCTGATCTAAATTTGACGTTGTCTTTTTGAGACACCCTGTATGTGTACTTCATTCTGCTGTTTTATCTCAGATCTTCGATAATGGAAAAAAAGTTTCTACATCACAACTTGTAATCGACTTCGTTGTAGTGTAGATTCAGGCTCAGTTAGAATTCGCCAATCTAAGTCGTTTCAATGTAAAATTTTCACAGCATTTCCACACAAAAATTCCCTTTGGAGACATCGGAATTACTTCCACAGTCCTAGTGAGTATAAAGGAATTTTTTTTGGTTTCAAGGGATCCATTCGCGGCTTCTCCTCCCGTAAAGATAAACGTTATTGCAGAAAAAAATCCCAATTCTTATTTAAATTTTTTTTTCGAACGATAAGAATGATATTAATCGCTTCGTACAGATAAGTTCGACTCGCACTCCTTTGTTCAAAAGTTCATTTGCGAACCTCCCTTCTCTGGGTGGAAACAGATAAAGACATAATAGAACTTTGCAGGGAACTTCGCGTGTTCGAGTAAATCTTAGGATTAGTTGGATGATTCTCGTTTATACAAGTGAAGGTAACAGTCTGGAAGGACCTTTTCACCCTATATCTGGAGAAGGGAGAATGTCGATCACTTTATAAATGGTCCTAGAAATGCAAGATCATAAGTTAGAATTTGTGGGGTAATTATATTGGTAAAGGTTTTGATATTGTGTTGTCAGAATGTTGACATTTAATTTCCTAATAAAATAATGAACAGAACATATAAATTCAGTAGTAGTCAATAAGACCTGAAAAGTTGAGATATATTCCTAAATTACATCAAGAAAAGTTGAGATATATTCCTAAATTACATCAAGAAAACATGTGTGGCAATCATTGCGCATTTTCCTCTTATCTCTCCTCTATTTTCGAGAGATTTTTACGATCTTCATAGCTTGTCGACATTTTCTTTGAACGTCAACAGATGATTGGTTTGTTCTGGTTTTTCACAAACAATTGTCGATTACCCAATCGAGCAACTGTTTTCTGAGTGGGGGGGATTTATTTCGTATAATATTTCCACTATTAATTTCTGGTGCATATTTACTACTCTACTTTACTTTTTACAATTTTCATGTCCAGCTCATCTAGTGAGTTGTTCCGTTCGAAATTCTCCGAAAGTCTATCCATATTTCGAAAAAACCGAAATGGAAAAAAATAGCCCAGCATTTTTGTTCTTTAGAAAAAAGTCAGCCGCGCACTTTTTTTCCGCAAAAAAATGTTCGAAAAATTGTGCTACTATTTAGTAAAAAGTTTCTTTTTTCCGACGAAAATTGTATTTTGTTATTGTGTTGCAATTGTGCCAACTCATGCCTGTCAGATTTTCAGAAAAAATCAACAGATTTTTCCTGGCGTAGCACCTATTGATTTCTGAAAAAATGTTTGTTGTGCTGAATTGTGCTTGGTTTGTGCTGCCTTGTTTCGTTGGAAATTTTTTTATTCCATACGGTTCTCAAGATATTTCACAAAATTTGGTATTTTGAGCATGTGTTCTTCAAAACATTTTTTTAAATAACTTGAGAACCATATGGAATAAGGCACAATCATCATTCACAAGAAGTTATGAATAAATTTTATACAGGGTGTCTGAAACAGGAAACAGGGCTTCGAAGTGGGCCTTAATAAAACTATGAAATCCTTTTTTAGTCAAAAACTAGTTAGGATGTGCCAAACATTTCATGCCTTTAAAATCAGTAGTTTTGCCGTTATTGAATAAAAATCGAATTTCAGGAATAAAACGAGATGAGTCTAATAATAGACTGATTGAGATCATTTTTAAGTAGCCTTGTCAATAGTAAATATATCAATTCATTCATAATGCATTGTTGAGAATTGTCATTCATACTTGTTGTTTGATTAATCCGGCACTATGAAAAATCGAAATTACATTAACAGTGATGTGTTTTTCCATTAATGGTAAAAGTAACAAAATATCAGATTGAATGGTCCAAAAGAGTGGCTCCCTCATTCGCCAGACCTAACACTCCTTGATTTTAATCTATGGGGTACTATAATAAGAGAGGTTTGTAATAGCATTCATTTAAGGGAAGAGTTTGGAGTTAGGGTGCGGGTTGCACTGCGGAATTATCACCTGAACACCTACAGTTGATTGAGTTCGTTGAAGAATCAATAAAATGTATGGAGGAAGGGAGCCAACATTTCGAAAAATTTAGTTAAAAAGCTATTATTAAATTTCTGTTTTCGGTTTTTTGTTGTTGAGAAAATTAATGTGATAGTTTCAAACTGAAATTTTGTTTTGTTTATTTCATCATCATAATAAAAGGCATATCAATGAATTCGACTGAGCGAAACCTGGCTCTGGTCGTTAAATTCGAATTTTATTCAATAACGGCAAAAATACTGATTTTGAAGGCATGAAATGTTTGGCACACTGACTAACTAATTTTTGACGAGCAATCGATCGGAATTACGAAATTATATGGTTGCCAATTGAAAGAAATGTAGAGATTTCATATTTTTTATCAAGGCCCACTCTGAAGTCCTGGTTTTGACACCCTGTATAAAGTTTATTCATAAGTTATACCAGAAACAGTATTATCGTACTTTATTTTATTCCACTTTCGCAAAAAAAACATTTTACAATGAGGGAATTTCAAGATATAAGCACTCATTCGTTACAATTTTTCTGAAATAACTCAAAAATTAAAGGGTTGAGCATATCATACATCAAGTTGGTGTAGAATTGAACGAAGAATTCAAATATTCAGAAATATACAAGTGTTACATTTGAAATACGGATTTGACATTCGTCAGCAGATTCTGCTTGAAAATATTTTACAATTCAACAAACATATTTTACAATGAAACAAAAATGCAAAATCTTTAATTTGTAATTCAATTGCTTCCTCGAAAAGTTCTAATGAAACACTTGAAAAAATCACCCTGTATGTGTAGTAGAATTTTTGTGATGAAATGGCACCATTTTTTCAGTCTCGAGAACCACATGCACAGCAAGAAATTTTTCGAAAATCCAAAGGTGCTGGGCCAACTTCAAATACGTCATCCTTAATCCAATTCCTGAAAATTTTATTTGGTCTTCTCTCCCAGTCTCTGAAACAAGGAATAATTGAGCACTAATTTATCAGGGGCCAAAACTTCACAAGAAAAATTTGTTGCTTAACAATGAACAAAAAAAAAACACTTTGTTTTACGCAGGGGCCTTCTTCTATTATTCAAAAAAATTTTTCTAATTGATTCTTGTTTCAGAGACTGGGAAAGACCCAAATAAAATTTTCAGGAATATGCAAAGACCTCCCAGGAAATTTTTCAATAGAAACCTTAATCCTGCAACTCAAAAGATAATGATGGGATATTACGACCATAATTTCGAGTTTTCACAACCGCCCGAGATGCCAGGGATTCCGGAACGAACTTTTCTCTCTTTCAGTATCGTAATGGGTTCATTACAGTACTAAAAGTAGTGCTGTGATAAAACTCATTACAGCATTGTTTTCAGTTATATTTTTCGTTTTGTGGTTGTCAGTATTGACCTCCGATCCTCTCAATTTTCAAATCAAATCAATTCAAATTCCGTGATCTGTCAAATTTTGTAAGTCACACCAACTGCCAAGATACAATACAAAAGCCACTAATCTGAATTTTTATTTCAATTCCGAGAGGATTTCACGAAACTTGATTGAAATGGAGAAAATATCGTCTGATACTCGTTGCAGAAGGCAATTCCAACACTCATTCGTGTTGGAATATGAGCTCATTCTGCAACTTGTTTTAGAATATACTATTATTTTATCGGAAATAATTGCACAAGTGCATCAAGATTACCAATAATTTCATGACAGCTTGTTGTCTAAAAACTGCATGAGTTCATTTTCCATTTCTCCAAAAATGAAAATGACCGAATGCAGTTTTTCAAAGATAACACGCTGGAATGCAGAATTATCAGGTCATTTTGATGCACGAGTGTAATTCGGGTGAATGTTTCCAGAAATTGCTATGGATATTAACAGTGCAATTATCGCAGGGATCTTTCGCTCTCTACAATGCGATTATCGCTGTAATTTTCGATAATTGCATTCTATCAACATGAAGTTTTTGACAGGAGGGAAATATTCGCTGTAATTTTCGATAATTCTATTTCCATGAAGTTTTTGACAGGCGGGAAATATTCGCAGTAATTTTCGATATTTGCATTCTATTTACATGAAGTTTTTGACAGGAGGGAAATATTCGATGAAATTTATTTTCATTTTGAAAAACATTCTGATAGAAATTGAAAAATTAGATGAGTTTTTAAGCATAGGGCCCCAATAATCTACGTCATGTTTAACTCAGATCCATTCCCTCCATTCCTCAAATTCGAAGAGTTTAAATAAGACCATAGCATCATATTCGTCTTATTTCCACTCTGAAGCGGTCACGTGAGGAAACACCCTGTGGAGCCGGGACCGGACGAACGGTCCAGCATCACCAGCATCAGCGTCGAAAGAACGACCTTCTCGCGCAAAAACAATAAGGAGCGGCTGCAGCGTGCACGGTCGGAGGCAAAAAATGGAAGTCCTTGTCGGCAAAAAGCCCCAATTAAAACCGAAGTTGTGTAGTGCGTGCGCGGAACATTTCTCGATCTATCACGGCCCCAGCATCCCTACTAGGTAGGCTCTGCTCTGTGGCCAGTCTTAGTTCACGTCTCTCTCGATCCCAGTGCCACACGAGGGTCGTCGAGGGGGCAGAAACCGCCCCCGTGAGTGAGTGTGTGTTATCCGAAGGACCGGCAAGGGTGAGTAGCCATCAGCCATTGCATTTCGCCGATTTGCACGCCGTCTTCGGCCTCTGTTTTGCTCCTTATATACATCCGGCCGTTGCTTCACCCCCAGATTCTGCCCGGTCCGCGGTGGCTAATCGCCTCGCGACGCCTGCAGACGGCCTCGGGGGCCCCTGGGTGCCGGACGGCCCGAGACTTTCGGGGATGGTGCCCGGACTTTCGCTTTCTCGAAAAGGCCGCTGCGGCTGCACGGCGACTGCGACGCAACTTATTGATTCCGAGTGCCGATCCGTGTCTCTCTTCACGACGTTTTTGCGTCTCTTTTGTGCGCCCCGGACAATCGGAAAATGGGGGGCCGGAGGTCCGTCTTTTCCACCACGGTCGAAAAAAGTGCCTTTACTGATCTACCGTTGAGATTCGTTCAAGTGAAACCGAATTATGAAGGCTTAATATCTTGGGATGAGTGGGTGCGTTAAATAGTAGAAGTTTTTTCGAAATACGCGCTCGTTCTGCTAACGAGAAAGTTTTTATCTTGTTATGTCAGGATCTCTATGATCTGAAACGATTAGTATCAACTCTAAGTGATAAAACAAACTCCATTTAAAATGTTTTTTCTCTAATTATGTGTAAAATCCGTTCATTCTGCCACATCTCGTAGAACAAAACAATGTTAGAATATTTCTAATTTTCTAGCACTGTTTTCAGTAATATTTATTGATATTCCTGAAAATTTTATTCGGGTTTTCTATCCCAGTCTCCGAAACAAAAAACAATTAGAAAAAATTTTTCAAATAATAGAAGAAAGGCAGAGTCTAAATCAGACTCCTTCGTCAGATAATTTCTGTTTTTTATATAACTTCTTAGAATCGTGAAAATATTTCGATTTTTTCATTGACATTTGTCAATATATGATGAACATAGATTAATATTGATAACTAGATGGCGATATCGTTATTTTACTTCAAAATTCCCTGAAATCAGTTCTGTCTTCAATAAATCCATCCAAAATCGATCTATCCCTATTGAACAATTGACGATATGATTAGCTTCGTCCAACAAAATACTGCTGATTCCTTGATTTTTCTTTTATAATCATCAGGTTCCGTCATTATCATTCTTGTGCTATTCCAATTCATCATGTGATTGCGAGTATTGGAAAACACATGATCTGCTATCTACCAATATCTCTATTTTTTATGTTATTCTTATGTTCAATGCTTTCTAATTTCTAAGGGTCTTGATGTTCCTTCTGTATAAGATTTTCCACAAATACAGGGAATATTGTAAATATAATTTCTTTCATTTTTGGTAGTCATTCGAAGGTTTAGTTTTTATTAATATAGATCGTAAATCATTTTTTGTTCTGAAAACAGTTCTTATGTTGAATATTAATTAAGTCCAGGAACATAAGGAATCAAATTTAATAAAATTGTTTGTTCTTGACGGTTTGTTGTTCAATCCTGATTGTCATTATCGTTTTAACGCAAAATTATTCATTCTGAATTTGAAATAGTTTTTTTTTTGACTATCTTCCTGCAGAAATTAAGTGTCACATTTTTTATAACTATCTCCCTGCAGAAATTAAGTGTCACATTGGAAAACCTAGTTTTGCTAGAAAATTGAAGAAATTTCTTTTGGAACACCCCAGGGCAGCAATACATTCTTTGACTTGCTAGTTTTGATTTAACAAATGTTTCATCAGTCCTTTGATTGTGTGATTTTCTCATTTCGGGTTAGTTGTGTTGTTAATTTTGGATACTTAATCCCACATACTGGCTATGCCTTAGTGGGTTTTTTTTCCATTGTTTATTCACTGGCCATTTGGTCTCAGATCGATGAATATTTAGTTTGTACTTTTATGAGTTTTGTATGCATAAATGTTAAATTTGAGTGAATAAACAAATTATTATTATTATTATATTGATTATTCTCAAGAATATTCTCAATGAAATTTCATCATTTCGTATTTCAGTTGTCGGTGAAACTAATTGAGCCCTTTTTTTGTTCATTATTAAGCAACAGTTTTTCTTGTAAAGTTTTGGCCCCTGATAAATTAGTGCTCAAGTTTCACGCAGGGGCCTTTCTTCTATATATTATTTAAAAAAATGTTTCTAATTGTTTCTTGTTTCAGAGATTGGGAGAGAAAACTCAATTAAAATTTTCAAGAATATGCAAAGACCTCCTAGAAAATATTTTAATAAATATTTATTGTAACATGTTGGCCTCCTGTCAAATTTATGAGATAGAAAACCGTTCTGCCAATCAATACTTTTCAATGCAAAAACCACTTAACGATATTTACGGCAAAATTTCATTAATTTCGATAAAAATTCAGCGAATTAGAGAAAATAGTATATGAAGCATATAAATGCAAAACCAGAAATTTTCCCAAAAATGAGTTAAGGGAGGATTTAAATAGGGAAAGTTGCTGGTAATATGATTCTTTTACCCTCAGGTTCATAGGTAGATATTTGAAAGCCTGTATTCCTAATTCAAATCTTGCCTCAGATGCAAACGCAGACATTTGTGTGTGCTCCTTTGCCTTCTGACCAATCAGTGTTAGACTTTACTAGTCACATATCCCCGCAGCGCGACATCATCCTGTTTTGTAAATGTGATACAATAAAGAGAATCAAATATTATTCAACTTAATTTCAAAAGAGAAGCTCAAAATTTCATTAAATAAAAAGCGTATCTGCTCTATTAGCTAAGCACTATGGGAAAGATTGGGCGGCTGAATAACATATCAAGTTTTTCAAATGTGCTTTTAAATCAGAAACTTTTCATGAGCTGAATCATCTCTAAGACCCTGAAGCGCATCCAATTTCTAATAATGTAGATGATGGTTTAAGAATTTAATTTTGTTTCATAAAAGCCTTTACCTTCAAGTTTGTTTTATTACAGAGACTTATTGTTGGCAGCCAGGGTTTTTCTTGTATATTATATACTTTAAAATATCAAAAAATTAAGAAAAACCCTCTTTTAACTTTTATACTATACTCTTTTAACTAGTTATACAAAATTAGATGCAGAAGCAGATATCTGCTAATCTCAAGTGCAAAACCAGACATGTCTATTTTTTTTAGCAAAATATCTTGATACTGACAGGCTGCAGTGATGCAATAATAATTTCTGTCCCCATTCTGAATATTTTGGCCAAAACTGGAAGTTTGTTACTACTTTTGGCAGGTTTTTCTCGTTTTACTCGAAACGGCTTATACATCAAATGTCTAGTTTTGATTTATACGCTTCATATGATACTCGTACAGAAGGCTCATTCTAACACTCGCCACTTCGTGGCTCGTTTTTGAATTTTGAACTCGTGAAAGAATATCAATGCCTTCCGCAGTTGCATCATAAATAACTATTCAAATAATTCTGTGTCAAATTGGTTCATTCTGGCACAATATCGTGCAAAAATTTTTCATTTTATCACACTTTTCATGGTAGTATCTATTGATTACATGTTGGCATTCTGCCAGAATTTATTCATTATCTGTCAGATTTATGAGAGAGAAAACAGTTATGTCCATCAATAGTTTTCAATGCAAAAATCACTAAACGATATTCATGAAAATATTCAATTATAGGAAATAATGTATGATACTCGTTCATTCATAAAGCCACAATTTTGAACTCTCGTAACTGCTTCCTGCACTTGTATCATAACTACTTGATAACTATTAAATAATGGAAAAGCTTCTATTTGAATTTTTCTCCAGTTTGTAAGGAACACAAGAGTTGAAAAAAATATTGACTATCAATATACGAAAAAGAAAACTTGAAATCTTGAAATTGAAAAAACAATGCTTCTGAATATTTCAAGATTTGGTTTGATAATGAAGTCTGATCTTGACTTTGAAACGCTAATGCTTCTGAATGGTTTGATATTTTGTTGTTCTATTATTGTAAGGCTACAATTTTTTTCGACTGATTTGCACCTAACAAATTAGTGCTATAATAGAAGAAGTTGGAGCATTTCGATTATTCAAACATTTTTAATCGAGTTTGAAAAACTTTTGAGTGGAAAGCCAAAAATGTTTCAGAAAATTCAGAATTCCAAGGGTATATCCTGTGAAGAGCATCGCTAGAAATTTTTTCTGTTTTTTATTAGGTCGAGGGGAGCATTATCTCATAAATATGAGATAACCTTAAAAATTTTGGGTCAAATTTGTTCATATATGGATCATGCAGCTTTTGCGATTTAACGATTTACTTACCAATTTCTACTCCGTCTAAGATGAAGGGAAAAGACTAATTACTCGATTTCTACAACAACTGAAAATCGTTTTAGAAAGATTAGGATTTCTTCATTTATATACTCGTTTATATATCTATATTTAATCAGACTGCCGATTTAAAAATGGAAAGCTCATGAATAAGAATAAAGCTAATCGAATTGAAGTATTTACATCTTTTTTTTTCAATTTAATGATGAAGAAATATGAAAAGTCCAGTATAGGAGTTTCGAAAAATATTATAAAACCAAAATTTTGTCCACATTTTGTTTTAGTGAATAGTTTGAATCATAGAAAATTGCAATCAATAATATTGCAATCATCTATTTGAAGCCCACTTCCATTGTTCTTAGTATTTACTAGATTTGAAAAGAGATCGAGGGAGATAGTTTTTCCACCTGTATATGACTTGTATAATAAATTCTGTCTACCTAACAACATTATGATTCGCGCGTGTTAGCTTCAATATTCCACAGTTATGATTCATAGTTTCGGAGAATTTTTTATATATTATAGTTTATTTCATAAGGGGATATGTGATCAGGGCAAAGTGGAAACTGATCTCAGAGTTAATTCCCATGATAACTGAGATAATTTCCAAACAAAGTAATTTCTTATTCGTAATCTGAAATGTGAATTTAAAAAATTCTGGTAGGTCTAGAAATTTTATTATTCAAAACAGATTGAAAATTTGTTCATGTAAATCTAATATGATGTAATTGCAAAAGTACACGAAACAGATTAGTTATGAAAAGATAGTTAAATTAGAAATTGAAGTAAATGCATGATATAGGATATCTGAAAGAAATTGTGGTGGAAGTAAATTACGAGGGTAGGTTTTCTGAACAACCCACATTTATCTTATTAATTATTTCATTATATTATTTTCGCCAACCTTCAATCAGAATATCGTGGTAACTCCATAAAAAGAGCATGATGATGTACCAACTGTTTAGTATTCAAAAATCGATCTAATCGTTAAAACTGTCATCCTTCTCACCTCGAAACAATCGCGAAACAAAGCTGGTAATATCGAACCTGTTTGATTTGTAAATCATAAGACCCAAGAAGAATGCTCACGGACCCTACAGGTCCATATTATGATACTACCTGTAACTTAACCAGTGTATTTTGTGGCTTTATTTGTGGCGAGAGTGGTCGTTGCTCGTTCCGTGATGTGATTGGATGTTTCTATTCGATACAATATGAGTTTTAGTTAATGTTGTTGCTTATATGCAGGGTGAGTCCTATAAAATTTATAGTTTCTACTGAAATCAACTATTATAGATCCTACTGACAATAATTGGAGACCCAAACGAAGGGGACATGTATTCATTTTGTTCACGATACTCGTGTCTTATATCCTTTAGGGGTCGAAGATAATACATCTTCATTTTTATTTCAGAAACAGAAGTTATGTTTTTTTTTGTATCCGTATTGTTTTTCGCAAAATATATTAAATGAACACTATTGATATTATTATGACGACAGTGAGGAATTCTCGCAAAAAAATATTTAAATGATCTCAAAATTGTTGAAATTCAGAAATGCATATCCCAAATGCACATTCCAAAGAAGAAATGTTGTGAAATTAGGGTAAAACGGTTAAAATACTGAAAAACAGGCCCTCACTTCTTTTAAGTAGATATTCATATTATGTATTAATTGTCTATTGCAATATTTTCTGGGGGGTCTTTGCATATTCCTGAAAACTTTAATGAATTTGTTCATGGACTTTCAGAAAAAATAAAAGGATTGGTTGTAAATTCAACATAAGAACTGTTTTCAAAACAAAAACTGATTTACGATATATATTAACAAAAAATAACCTTTGAATGAGAACCAAAAATCAAGAAATTGTATTTACAATATTCCCTGTATTTGTGGAAAATCTTATACAGGAGAAACATCAAGACACTTAGAAATTAGAAAACGTGAACATAAGAATAACATAAGACATAAGGGTATTGGTGGATCGCAGATAGCAGATCATGTATGTTCCAATACCGACATGACATCAGAAAAATTCTAATGACGGAACCTGATAATTATGAAAGAAAAATCAAGGAGTCAGCTTGTATTTTGTTGGATGAGGCTAATAATCTCGTCAATTGTTCAGAAGGAATTTATTGAAGAAAGAATTGGTTTCAGGGAATTTGGAAATGAAATAACGATATTAACATCTAATGCAATATTAATCTATGTTCATCATATATTGACAAATGTCGATTCAAAAATCAAAATATTGTCATGATTCTGCGAAGTTATATGAAAAATAGAAATCGTCTGACGAAGGAGTCTGATTTAGATTCCGAAACGTTACGGTTTAGAGTTCCAAGTGTTTTCTTTTTGTTTATTGTTAGGCAACAATTTCTTCTTGTAAAGTTTTGGCCCCTGACAAATTAGTGCTCAATTTTTACGCAAGGGCCTTTCTTCTATAATTTGAAATTTTTTTCTAATTGTCTCTTGTTCAGAGACTGGGAGAGAAAACCCAAATAAAGTTTTCAGGAATATGCTTTAGATAATAATAATAATAACCGTCTTTATTAGGCGAAAGTTCAGCTATAGCTAAATAATAATAAATTTTCCTGTTTTTTCTTTTCGCCAAGTGAATAGAGAAACAATTTGGTAAGAATCTACTTTTGGAAGATAAAGAGCCTCTTGTCACTATTTGTTCCCTCTCTTCATTGATGTAGCCACTTAACTGAAGTAACAACAAATATACAATTTAGACTATGAATCACATCTAATTATTGTATAATTTACAAATTCCAGAAAAAATAACTGCAAAACTAGGAAAGAAATTTTCCTTTAAGGTGTGAAAAATGACTAGGTCACTTTCTTTATTTTTAAATATTAGTACCATCTACACTCATTTTACCCAAACCACTAGAACAACTTACAACATTTTTTTTTACCTTCATCATCCAAATACATATTATTTACGACTATTTCAAAATATTTGCTATGTGACTATTACAAAAGAGCTCCAGATAACCTGATTTTATCAGCTTATTCACTAGAGCAAATTAATTAGCTATGGTAAAGGCTCTGACTTTAGAAGAATGTAAGTCATTTCCAAGCAGTTCTTCTAATAGGAAGGGTATAGATAACTTGAAACTATGGAACAGAATTTATTATTTCATCCAAAGCAACTTCAGGGCTGGCTCTATAGTAAAACTTTCTGTCACCTCATCATTTTGATATCTCACTCAAAATTGCTTGAAGAAAAAGTCAAGGTTTCTTAACTGTTGGGAATATTGATTTCCTCACTGCAGAGAAATGATATTTCCTTACAGTTTTTAGTGTTCTACATGAAGAACATAGTTTCAAATATGTATACATAAATCTAATTTGTGTTTAATTGCAAGGGCTAGCTTCAACATTGAATAATTGGCTAACAATGTTCATTTCATCTGTAAACAAAGGTCTAGCAACTATGCCATTACAGCATTTTCCAATAAAGAACTCGTGTTTTACACTTGTGATCGTCCATATGCATTTATATGCATATTCGTACTTTTCTCCTGATTTTTTTGGCAATAGTCCTTATGAAGCTTCAACTAACTCTGGAGGAATCCCAGAAAATTCTTCACCACTTATCATTTCACACCAACAATTATATTTTTATGATAATTCAACATTTCCATAGTAATGCAACCAACTTCATTACGCATTTCAAAGCACCATATATTTATGAATGAAATCTGTCGCGATTTTTTCGGAATTATTAAATATCTGTCGAATTTCAATCGATTTTCGGAAAAATAGAATGTTCACCAAGTAGGAAAAGCCACATCTATGTGCAACCAGATTCATTGTGGATTCAAAAGCAACATTTATTCATGAATAAAATGAATCGCAATTTTTTCGAATAGTTATTTAAGATACAAGTGCAGAAGGCATTGATATTCTTACACGAGTTCAAAATTCAAAAACGAGACACTTCGTGGCTCTTTTTGGAATGAACGTGTGTTAGAATGAGCCTTCTGTACGAGTATCATACATTATTATCTCTAATTCGATGAATTTTTATCGAAATTAATGAAGTATTACCGTAAATATCGTTTAGTGATTTTTGCATCGAAAAATATTGATTGGCAGAACTGTTTTCTATCTCATGAAATTTGACAGATGTGAAGGAGGCCAACATGCCATGAATAAATATTACTGAAAACAATGTTAGAATGAAATATTCTAACATTGTTTTGTTTCACGAGATATTAGGAATGAAAGGATTTGACACATAATTAGAGAAATTAATTATTTTCGTAAATATAAGAGTTTCTTTACCAAGTAGGAAAAGCCACCTTTCTGGAATCTGTGGCTGAGGTTTGAGCCTCAACTTAGCAATTCTCACAATCGTCCAGGTATGTGAGGCTTTTCCTACGCGGTGAAATAAGAGAATTAGCGTCCTCCATAGTAAAATTCAATAAAATGTTTATCAGGAAATAGGACAAAAGAAAAAACCGCAATGTATCTAACTTTCACAACATCCGTGGTGACTTCTGCGAAACGTCACAACGGATGTTGTGAAACCTAGATGCATTGAGGTTTTTTCCTTTGGTCCTATTTAATAATATAGTACATATTGAAACAAAAAGTGCCGAGCTGGTGTAAATGCAACCATACAATAATAATAGTTGTTAAACTCAACTGAAGACATGAACCTCAAGCAGATATTTTATAGAATTCTGATTTTTTTTCGCATTTTGAAGTCGAATCATCCATACCCATAAGGCCAAAAAGTTACTTAGAGCACTTTGCCTTTATCTTGATTGTTATTCCTTACACCATATTTTTCGGCTGTCTATTAATATCGAATTGGAATGAAAGTCATCGTCTCTTCAACGATTTTTTGCTGCACGCCACTGCTCGGAGCTTGTAAGTTGGCGAAAGCACTCTCGGGAGATGCAAAGAAAGACACAGTGAGAGATGTTGCACGTCCTTGAACCCGGTATTGATTGCCACGGGGTTAGTCAACGTATCAGCATCACTTTCCCATTACTTTGCCGACTGGTTCGTACGTGTTTCCCCGAAGGAAATTGCGGACCCTTGCCATTTCCCATTCAGCTCTAATCAGCGGCGCGGATCGTGAGAATGGTCCATTCTACTCTCCCTTCTTTCTCGATTATCGCCGACCCAAAAGGAAGAAGTTGAACCTCAGGAACCGCTCTGCGTCTCGTGCAATAATGTTTCGTTAAGTAATAAAAGTTTCTCTATTTCAGTATCGTAATGAGTTCATTACAGTACTAAAAGTAGTGCTGTAATGTACTCATTACAACATGTTTTCAGTTATATTTTTCGTTTTTTGGTTGACATTACTGACCTTCGATCCAATCAATTTTCGAATCAAATCAATTCAAATTCCGTGATCTGTCAAAATTCATAAGTCACACAAACTGACAAGATACAAATGTCACTAATCTGAAAAATTTTCAACATTTTTTGGTGATTTTCAACAGACTGTATCTCAGTGAAAAATAGTCGTATTGAAAATTGCAAATATCTGCAAATATCTATTGGTACCATTCCAAATGCAATCAACTGAATTGAGAGCTTTATTACCTAGCCAAATTTGAAGTTGATGATTTTAAGCAAGCATTTATTTCATCGGCAGCCGTCGATTTTGGAATTACCGGTAATGGTGGTCGGAAGTCACCAGACAAAAGAATCAATGCGCCCCCGAAACATCCATTTAGGCAACTCAAAATACACAGTAATTGTTTACATATATAATAGTAGAATGGAGATTTATTCAAAATATTTCATCATAAAATTTTCCGTAGTGTTCGGAAGAAAGATAGGTGCACTCAGATGCGTTAATATTATTAGAAAATGAAGTTCACCGAATTAATATCAAATAGTCGTATTGAAAATTACAAAGCTTACTCTTGAAGCTTGAGGATCCTAGTTTCATAATTTATTGGTTAAAATTTTTTCGGATTACTGGTAGCCATGCAATCCTCGGATAAATCAGGAAGAAAAAATTTTCAATATTTCTCAAATTATTATATTTGCTTAATAGCAAAAAATGCCATTTCGCCTTCATTTGGTTGATGGACTCTATCTTCGTCAATATTGAGGGGAAAACTTGGAAAATTTTACAGGATGATGTTCCTCAAAGTTCCCCCTAAATTCATGGAATAAATTCAAAATTGATTGCCCTAAGCTACCCACGGTACTCAATGAGCGAAATTCTGAGCGACAGAATTTTTCTGTTTTCTGCAGAGCCACAACGTATTAAAAACAGTTTTCTCGAAAACTTCCGACTTTTTCTGTAAAAACACCGATTTAAAAAGATTAGTTCAGGGAACATAAATCCTTCTTCGCTTTATTTTTTCAAAATTTCAATCGATCGGTCCAGGAAAACCGCTGTACTAATCTACTGATTCAGGAGGGGACTTGGGGGAACATCAGGCTGTAAAATTTCCTTATAACCTGAGCTTTTCCCCCAATATTGACGAAGATACAGTCCATAAACCAAAAATGGCATAATGGCATATAGTCCATTAACCAAAAAATGGCATAATGGCATATATTGATCTTTTGTTACGTTAACGTTACAGGCGAAGAAAACTTTTTTTTATTAACTTTGTCAGATTTTTGTAGGAAATTTTCTGCAGAAAAGAAAATCGCCTGTCAGTTAGCTAGGGGCTCAGTAGTTCCGGAGATATCCGCAGTTGAGTGAAAAAGAACTTTCAGCCTTCAAAATCAGTTATTTCGAAAATAAATGGTCAGATTCGAGGGTGGTGAAAGGCAAATTAAAGCTGAATAAACAGGCTATGCGACCCTTGCATCAGTCTAGCTCGAAAAATTTTTTCTGTGCGCGTAAAACAAAAATAAGAATTTGAAAAATGTTTCTTCCGGATTTATCCGAAGAGTGCGTGGCTACCGGTATTCCGAAAATTTTTTAACCAATAAATTAAGAAACTAGAATTCACAAGCTTCAAAAGTAAGTTTTTTTATTTTCAACTAACTGACCCGGCAGACTTCGTACTGCCTCAATCGATAAATAAAAAAAACTTTAATATTATAATAAACTATTATGGTATAATACCTTTGAAAGTGGACATAAAATTGTCCTGTACAATTAGTCCAGTCAATGAGGGCAAAAATTCCCTCCAAATTCTATCAAGATGCTTCAATTTTGATAAAATTTTGGATATGAGCTTTACTTGCCTCCTACTCCCACCCTATGCCGATTTATGGTTATTATTCTTAAGGGGTGAAAACAACCTCTTTATCCTCTATATACTTCAAGACCGTATGAACCACCCCCTTTCAGCATGAAATGGGTAAAAATGGGTCTTCATTAATATAATTAATTAATTCCAATCAATTTAATAACAGTATTTTGGATCAATAAAGTTTTAGTTATTTTTATTTTTCAACCCCTAAAATCAACCCCTATCTGTTCAAAATAACAAAATGAAAATATCATTTAAATATTTAATTTATTCATCACTTTATGCACGTGAAATCAATGCTTTTTGTGTCAAAAAATTAATCTGATTCTGAGTGGCTGCCATTCATTTATGTTGATGATTTTAAGTAAGCATTTATTTCATCGGCAGCCGTCGATTTTGGAATTACCGGTAATGGTGGTCGGAAGTCACCAGACAAAAGAATCAATGCGCCCCCAAAACATCCATTTAGGCAACTCAAAATACACAGTAATTGTTCACATATATAATAGTAGAATGGAGATTTGTTCAAAACATTCCGTCATAAAATTTTCCGTAGTGTTCGGAAGAAACTCAGATGCGTTAATATTATCAGAAAATATAGTTCACCGAATTAATATCAAATATAATACTTTCACAAAAACGCTGTAAATCGTAGCGACAATTACTGGCGTTATTCGCAAGAAGAAAAATTATTTCCTATTTTTTTTCCATTTCATCAAATTTTTAGATTTTTGATATATTTTTTGTTAAACCCGTCGTGGAAGAATCCAAAAAACAAACTTTCATAAGAAACAGTTCATCCAATGTTGAGTAATGAATGGTGTAACCAACAAAATGGCCGACTTAGTTTTATATATTAAGAAATGTCCAATTTTGACACTGAGATACAGCCTGTTGAAAATCACCAGAAAATTTTGAAAATGTTTCTAATCCTTTAATTGTTGTTCGAAGTCTATATGTACAATTCGAATCCAAATAATTGTTTTCTTTTGATCGTGATCCTATGCTTTGTGCATCTCTCAAGTAATGACATTCTTGACAATTCAAACTTCCATCATATTGAGATTCCAAAAACAATATTTCAATAAAATTCTATCTATTCTTAGTGTTATATGTTATATTGGGAACTCCTAGGACGCTGAAAAGATTAAAATTTTCATTATTATTTCCTGATGTAGAATCTTAGCAACATGGTCATGCCCATTCTTGTACTCAGTTCCTGGGAATTTCTGACATCTATCCGAAATGTGCTGTCTGGATAGATTCTTGTGTTAGTACAACCATAACGACGGTTATCGGCTGCTACTGTGAAATCCTTCATATATTTCAAGTAGTTGGTTGATGGTTTTTCTTGGTCCTCTATCTCGGAAAACAGTTTTCCCGAGGTCAACCAATAGTCCGACGCAGATCTGTCGACATAAGGCTAGATGATCTCGTTCTGGGTGTCTTCCAAGAAATAGTTTTTTGTCTGCAGTTTGTTTTTTGAGGTGTTTCCTCGAACACAAATTACGACCGGCAAATTACGTCATGAGAAACTATACCATGCATAACATCAGCTGTGGTTTTAAAGGATACGTTGACGGTCAGCGCAACGTAATATTTCGGCATAGTGGCATTACGGCGAGAAACAGTTCGTCAATGATTTCGGTGATGAAGTATTGTGATTTCGATTGTTTTCATATTAGAAAACCGATTTCGAAAAAACCAAGGCTTTGCACATTTGATTGCTGCAAACAAGAAATCTGATTTTCCCACCGCAACCTGACGTCATTTGCCTTCTTATTGCGGTCGGAATTTGTCGGTACCGTTTTCGAGGAATCTCGGGCTTTAGCGGATATGATGCCTCAGTCCCTCAATTAATAGAATGGAATATCATCAGGGCCATCACTCATGTAGTTACAGCACAACACACAATCCTCACTTATATTGGGAATACGAAAAGTTTGCTCCAGGCAGTCTTGGCTATCATGGTTTTAACAGTGCAGACGACATTATCTAGTTATGAGAGTATTTCATAATTCTCTTAATTTCTTGAATCACAAGGTCACATTAATCAACAAAGCCTCTTTACCTATGTGTCTCGGAGCTCTTTTTTGGAGTATTTGTGATCCTTTATCTTTATTACGATATACAGAAACTGAATTGTGTTCCTCATGGTCACTTTTGTTTCAGTCTCTCCTCAAAACCGCCGATCAGCTCCGCATCAAGGGCCTCTGCGAGTCCAACAACAGGGAGGACAACCCCGAGTTCGAGCACTTCCACTCGTCCAACGTGACCAGGATAAGGAAGTCGACCCACCTGAGGCAGCAGGACACCCCGGATGACTGCCGACAGGAGAAGGTGAGGAAGTTGGCCACGCCCAAGTTGGAACAGTGCGAGGTCGAAGAGGCTACCTCGAACGACGCAAACGCTAGGAACGATGAGATGCCAGTGAATTCAGATGGTACGACACACTATAGGGCTGATCCTGAACCAAAAACGCCTTCGAGTATGAGTAGCCAAGGGCTGCTTGCCGGCCAGGTGAGTAGTCAGATGTTGTACATGAAAATGAAGAGATGTGAAGTAAAAATAAATATAACTTTTCGCTTCACACTATGAGGAGTCGCTTTGAAAGTTGTGTTTTGGTCAGGCGTTGGTATTGTTTCCTTGCGTTAGACTAGGCATAAGAGTCACAATAAAGTGGTGACTCTCCTGTGGATACTAGAGCATTGTTTCATTGAAGAAAACGAAATAGCCGATGAACTCGCTAGAAGAGCATCAAGTCTAAATCTGTCTGTGGACTGGGAAAATACCAAAATAAAAAAGGTTAGGCGTTGGTATTGTTTCCTTGCGTTAGACTAGGCATAAGAGTCACAAGAGTGTAAATTATCAACTAACGTTCAACAGTTGAGAATATCTCTTCATTCGCCGGAGATAGAAATCAGAAAAAGATAAGGGATGAAACCAGAAATGGTACTTGGCAAGTTATTTGTACAACTCCAACTGCGGCTCTCTAGGTCATCCTGATTTGCATCTCTTGAATCTATAGGTATGTGATCAAATGTTGCTCGCTGAAAGGCATAAAAAAACCTCAAGCTAGGTTCAACCTATGAGGATACTGCACCAACTTGATTTACTAGATGTCCTAGTGTAAGAAACGTCGTGAATCGTTTGAACAAAAAGTCATTCATAAAGTACACTTCTGGATCAAAATCAGGAAAAAACACAGGCATTGGGATATATGGACCTAAATTTGGAATCTCTAAGCTCCTTAGAAATGATCCCTCTGTGATCTATAGGCAGAGACACTAGCTGTCTATACTTGCGTCCAAGAGTGTCTTCAGAAGAAATTAAAAGAGGCGCATATCAATATCACCACGGTCAGCCAAGTCACGCTGAAGGCTCTGAAATCATACATCGGTCTCGACTGACATGGGAAGGTTGTAATACCATGAAGCAACTGGCCAGAGGCAATAAAGTGGTGACTCTCCTGTGGATACTAGAGCATTGTTGCATTGAAGAAAACGAAATAGCCGATGAACTCGCGAGAAGAGCATCAAGTCTAAATCTATCTGTGGACTGGAAAAATGCCAAAATAAAAAAGCGGTCCAGCAACTGGAATCAGAAAATGTAACAACGCTCTGGAGGAATACTCCTAGACTTGCTCAGCCACAGAAATTGTAAAGCATGGGAAAGTCAGAAATTTGCTGGTTATGTGGGTTAGAAGGAGAAACAGCTGAAAATGTGATGTGCTAGTGTCCATTGGCATGCGAATATTGGTTCTAGATCCTCAGAATTAACAGCTAAAGCTACTTAGGATATTGTTGGATTCTTAATGAAAATAAACATTTAATGAGCAATTCCTCATTACATTTTTGAGAAAAAAAGCTCTTCGCCAAGTCTTCCCAACAAAGCATTTTTCTTGAGTGAAGAATGAGAACTCAAGATGACTCCTTGAGAAAAAAATGTCGATGGTAATTGTGATGACTGTTGCAGAAGAAACGTGTTATCGTGAATTTTCAGTTTCAGAAATCACTCTACTGCCTTATCCAAAGGAGTGCAAAGTTGGCCCAGCACTTCTGCATTTTCGAAATTTTTTTTGTGTTGCTGAATTGTGCCATAGTCTATCCAACGAGAAGCGATAGCGCCAGTAAACAACTAAATGTACGCCTATAGGGATAGAGTATTTTCGCTGCCGTTTGAAATTTGGGGGATTTCAACTTTTGGCACTATCTTCATTTCTGTTTTTGCTAGGATGTTGAAACATTATAACAGATACTTTTTTCATAACAATCCAGTAGAGTACTACGTTTTTTCCTAAGAGGTTTCCTTGCTGAGTTATAACATGAAGTTGTGTTTTTGGTTATGAAAACAAAAGTTTATGATTCCTTTTCTGAAACATATAAAGTCCATTCACTTTTATAAAATCACATAGGAGGTAATGGTATCGTTTTCAGGAGTGCACCTGATGAAAAGTCAGTGCGCACACAGAAAATATCGTTAATGACAAAATGACATTGCCAGTTTGTTTCTTTATTTACGTATTGTTCGAAATCGAAATATTGCAAATAAATAATTCTTTCTATCAATTCATATAAACTTTAATTATTTTGGTCACATCTTTTCCAATTCATTCATTTTCCGAACAAATTCACATTCTGAGTAAAACGTAATTGCTAAGAATGTAGAAACGGCAACTTAGTGAACATAAAAATATTTTGACAAGCGTCATAACCTCCATTTTCGTTCGATACAGAGTGAAATGTGTGGTTTTATATTTGTGAATGGGGTATACCTAACACATTATGCAGGGTAGCCCAATTAAAACAGTACCTACTAACCAATATTTTCGTAAGTGAGCTCTACAAAATGATTAGACAAGTTAATTTCTTGAGGCCTTCTGACCGCGAAGTGATAGGTCTATGATCATACCCCTAATCGGGGTAGCAGCCTTTTCAACATTACCAAATCTCTATTGGGTTCGCGTGACACATTATGGCGAAGGTTTTGCACTTCTATTCATGAATATACTGAACAATTTCTATTTGGTGACAGAAAATTGATCTCTTGAAGCATTTTCTAGAGTATACTTACAAAAATATGGAGCAATTTTTTTTACGTGGCCCACCCTATGCTTCGAAACAGAAAAAATTATGATTCTTTTTTAGTCATAAGAAACTATTGTTTTCATAAGAAAAAACACAACTTTATGTTATAACTCAGCAGGGAAACCTCTTGAAAAAAACATTTCACGCTAATGGATTGCTATGAAAAAAGTGTCTGTATAATTTTTTTTAATTTCAACATCCTCACACAAACAGAAAGGGAGATAATGCCCAAAGTTGAAATCAGCCAATTTCATGGCCTATGACTCGTAACTCGCGAACAAAAGAAGATAGAGGAATGTAGTTGATGGCATCTTCAGTTTCTCTGAAAAAAAACGACCGTAATGTGTCATTGAAAAAAAAAGCACTCTTTCTCCTTACGAATGAAATAAAAAATTTGTGCTTTCTTCAGATTTTCCGGCATATTACGAAAATGAAAAAAAGCACTTTGCTTTTTTTTGACAAAAATTGTTTTATATGATAGTGCCTCAAGTGTGCCAACTTATGGCGGGCAGATTTTCACAAAAAATCATCAAGTTTTCCATCATATGGAGAATATAAGTAGAATTTGTAAATTGTAGGAAAATCAGAATACTTGACAACAGTATGTGTTGGCCCAATACTTTTGGATTAAAAAAAAAATGTTTGTTGTACTGAAGTGTACCACAGTTTGCGCTGCTTTATGTCGTTAGAATTTTTCTTTTATTATACACGGTTCTCAAGATATTTCACAAAATGTGTCGTACGAAACACGTGCTTGTGCAACATATTTCATAAAATCTCTTGAGAATCGTATGTAATAAAAGAAAAATTCCAACGGCACAAAACAACATAAATCTGGAAATCCTGAGCCAACTTCACACACAGTGTTGCCCGGTATGCTAATTTTCCTACAATTCACTTATTTTTCTTATTTTATCCATATAAGGGAAAATCTGTTGATTTTTCTGAAAATCTGACCGGCACGAGTTGGCACACTTGCGGCATAATCATATAAAAAAACGAAAAGTGCAGGGCTGATTTTTTTTTTCATTTCCATAATTTGATAGAAAATCTGAAGAAATTTTGAGAAAATATTTACGACACAAGGCTGCACAAATGGAGAATAAATTTTTCCATTCATTTATGAGGAGAAAAAAAAAGTGCTAGGCTATCTCTTTTCAGTCATTCCGATTCTTCTTGAAACTACACAGACTTTCGGGAAAATTTATACGGCACATTCTTTCGGTTTTCGGAATATCTCGAGACCATGGAAATAAGAAAAATGGCAACGGCACAAAGCAGCACGAACCTAGCACATTCAGCACAACAACAGAAATTCGAAAATCGGAGCTAAATTAACCTTTTTCAAGAAGCGAACGTTAACGTTGTGCCGTGGCCATCCCGATCACCGGATTTGAATGCCATTGAACATGTTCAAAAAGACTAAAAAGCCAGCAAACCGACAGTATTATTTTTTTATCAAAATTGAAGATCTGATATTTGTTTCAATTCTAACTATAAAAAACAGAGAAATAATACATGTTGAATCTCTTTTTCAGACGCTGTTCTCCCACTTCGGGGTGGACACCGATGACTTCCCTCCAGAACCGCCGGCCCCGTCGGCGATACCGGTCGGTCACGTGGACATGGACCATTCGCCCACCAGGACCTTGCTCAACAGCGGCTCCATCCACCGGACGGACATCTCGGACAACAAGTACGAGGTGAAGAAGGAGGCCATAGACATCAAGTTCGAGACGTTGCGTTCGTACGACCAGGACTCGCTGCTCGAGATGGACTCGCACAATTCCAGGATGTCGGGCGCGGAACTGTCCAGGGACAGCCACGAGGATCAGGACCAGTCCATGCATTCCATGCTGGTCACGCCGGAGCTCATGGGGATGGTGCCTGGAGTGTCCACTCGTTCCGGTAGGTATAGTAGATCCAGATGTTTCGTTTTTGAAATATAGGTGAAGTCAAAATAGTAATAAACTGCTCCACATGAGTTAGAGATATACAGGGTGAGTCGGGAGGAACGGACCAAATTTCAGGTGTGTATTCTGCAGGTCGAAATAGTTTCAAAAAACTCATATGTTGTTATCCGATTTTCATTTGTTTTCAAACTATAGCGTCATTATAAAAAAAACAACATTTTCTAAATTAAAATGGTTTCATTTATAGCATTATTTTAATAAAGGCTCAAAAATCCCGCCATTAACCTCCAAACACATTTGACTTCGTCTGCGATGGGCTCTTGTTGCTTTTCTGATTGAATCGTGTCTTTCTTTAATAAGCAATGCCGCATTTCTAATGCGTCGAATTAGGGCAACCCGAGTGTTAACTTTTACTTTGTATACCTCGTTCTTGAACCAGCCCCACAAACAATAGTCCAGTGGTTTGAGTTCTCTATTCTCTAGATCTTGGAGGCCAACTAATAGGACCACCGCGACCAATCCATCGTCCGCGAAACTCTCGATCTAAATATTGTTTGACCTGACGAGCGAAATGCGCGGGAGCTCCATCGTGCTGATAAATTCATTTGCATTCGGATGTTTAAAGGAACGTCCTCCAGTAATGCTATTAACTCATTTCGCAAAAATGAGTCAGCACCTATAGAATTTGTGATAAGAAGCGTTAAACTAAAAAAAATTTATTTATTTGAAATATTCTAATTACCCTATAGTTTGAAAACAAATGAGAATCGGATAACAACATATGAGTTTTTTGAAATTATTTTGACCTGTAGAATACACACCTGAAGTTTGGTCCGTTCCTCCCGACTCACCCTGTATAGTTAAAATGAGATTTGGTGATGAAAATTCATATTGATATGATTTCAAGTTGCAGGAAATAAAATTAATTTCAGCCTGTAGGTCTGCAGCGTATACAGGGTTAAGAAAAATCGAGTAAAATAACTAAATATTATTCCCAGAGAATTCAAGCATTTTAAAACTATCAATAAAATGCATGGCATCCACGGGCATCAATAACAGCTTGACATCTTCTTTGCATAGGTACTACACACGAAGTTGTTGAACAATTCTTGAGGAATTTCGTAGGTTGATGATTATCTAATCTTTTTTGGAGCATATCCCATGCATGTTCTATGCAATTAAAATCTGTTGAGTGCGAGTATTGGTGAATGTGGAATACCAAGCTCCTCGCGCGCATTCTCAACTATGGCTGCACGGTGCGGTCTAGCGTTATCGTCTAGAAATTGAAAAGTTTCACCAAGAGCAGCGTGAAAATTTGGCAAAACATTGTCAATGACATGCTTCCTATAGTGTAAGGAGGTCATATTCCCAGGACAAATGTGTAGGTCTGTGTGCCCGTTGAAACATATCCCGGCCCATACCATAACACTACCCCCTCAGAATGGATGGACTTCTTGGACATAACGACGATTACGGGGTATTCGTGGGATTGTCCATAACCTTATTCTTCGAGAATCTGAAAATCGAGCATATCTGGATTCATCAATCAAAAGGACATACGCCATTGATCGCTCCAATTGATTTGTTGCCTTGCCCATTCCAGTCTTTGACTCTCATGGTCACGTTATAATGGAACTTATTCTCTTAATTTACGTCTAGAACGTAGATTCACCTCTTTCAGTCCTCGTCTGATGATTTTGATGGGCACTTGAATCCCATCTGCATTTTGAAGAGTATTCCGTAGCATTCTGCACGTAGATGTAGGCTTTCTTCTCGCCGAAACGGTGATGCAACGATCCTGAGCATGTGTGGTTTTTCTTCGCCCACCAAGCCATGATCTTTCTAACACGGAACCTGTCTCCCTGAACCTATTCCAAAGTCGAGATATCACACTTTGGCTGACTTGGAGCCTTTCCGCTACAACAACCTGTGTTAGGCCACCCTGTAGCAATCCAATAGCCCTATTAGCCTCAGCGTTTGTTAATTTACTTCTTGGCATTTTCAGAAAACTCGTTCGTTTCAAATCGAAGCCGTTGATAAACTGACTCCATTTCAAAATAAGAAGATTCATTAAGCTTATGCAAAGAACCAAACTTCCAAAAAAAGGCGACCAGATTGACGAAATGTCTCATACTGATTTTTATTAGATCGATTCAAGTTGTTATTGAGTTTTAAATGATTTTACAGCGATTTTCTCGAAGATTACATAATTTTCGTAACGATTGAATACGATATCACAAACTCTTGTGGAGCAGTATAATCGAAATGAATAAAATTTCAAATTCATAGATTCATAGGCTCACATATCTTTCATCTTGACGCTAGAGAAATGGTAAATTAAAGAAGATTTTATCACAGAGAAAAGAGATACACCAGTGTCAGCCTTATTTGGCATCATCAGTATCTCATATCCCTCAAAGACATAATCGTCAATATTGATCATTGGTCTATACAGGGTGTCCCAGAAGTCGACGTCAAGCCGGAATCAAGTCACAGGCTGGGTCATAGTGGCCATCAGAAGAATATTTAAGAAAATTTAAGAGTGTATTCTTCATAATTATATTTCATTGTCTTATTCTAGAAAATACACAACCTGTGACGATTCTTGAATTGCTGTTGCTACATTTTTTTACTGATTTTTACAACTCCAACTGATTGTACTGAAAAAAATTGTAATGTACCAGTTTGCTTCGAAAGCAAGCACATTCAATTATTCCTTCTTAGATCAGTCGAAAAACGGTCATTCTTGAAGAAACACAGTTTCGGACAATTTCTTTGAACTTATTAAAAAGGAATCTACATAGTACATCCAACACTTAAAGAATCCGGATGAATCGACATTTAAAAAAGGTGGTGACATGAACCCACATAATATAATTTATTCGAGTTGCACGTAGGAAATCCGAATTTAATGAGAGAAGATAGATCTCTTATAGTTTTAAAGATTATGTGGACTCGAATTTCGAACAGAAGAGTCATAGGACCTTTTGAGTTGCCAGAGGTTAGGAAAGCTGAAATTTCTTTAGATTCTTCACAAAATCATTCGTCAATTTTTTACTGAAAGATATGCCACTTAGCATTTCCAGAGAAATATGGTCCCAGCAAAATGGCTGCCCAGCGCACTATGCCTTGCCCTTTCATTCAGAGAATATCTGAATGAAGAATATACGAGTAGATTTGGTACAATCTCGTGGACAGACGTTCACCTGGTTTGAAACTCTTTTTTTTACTGGGTGAAAGAAAAAGTTTTAAAAAATTAACTTATCCGAATTACATTTGATGTTTCCTGAAATTCAATTGACTAATCTGAAATTCAACTGACGCTTTCTGAAACTGAAGTGACATTTGACGGTTTCTGAATTACACTAGTAAATTTGACAAACGAATTCGAAATTTATTGTTGGTTCTTCCATATCATTAATTTTACTCAAGCTTGAGCTTTTCCCAATATTCCTTTGAAGGTTCATCTCAAGTCCTAATATCAGCTTCTTCCATTTTCAGAGGACATTCTGAACGGCAGCGGTGATATGCTGATGGGAAAAAATTCTTCAGACACGTCTAGAAATCACACTGGTGGACCAAAGACTTGGACTCAGGAAGATATGGATATGGCTTTAGATGCTTTAAGGAATCACAATATGAGTTTAACAAAGGCAAGGTTATATATCTACATATTATCAAAGAGAAGGAGACATATTTCCACTCAGTACAGTAGTTTGTCTGTTCAGAAACATTTTCGTCGATCCTCAATAGTATTTTCATTGCCTGTTCCAACTTGCAGGCCTCTGCAACTTACGGTATTCCCTCCACTACATTATGGCAAAGAGCCCACAGATTAGGCATAGACACTCCGAAGAAAGAAGGTCCCACCAAGTCTTGGACGGAAGAGAATTTGAATAATGCCTTAGACGCTCTAAGAACAGGAACAATATCAGCCAATAAAGCCAGCAAAGCATTCGGTAAGTCCCTGCACTAGAAATAATGCTGTATAGTACTTGAATTTGAAATTTGAATCAACCAAAATTAGTTATGTATGATATTAGTGTTAAAAGTGACGTTTCATTTTATGAGTGAAAAAGTTTGTGAAATGCGAGCGAACCAAATAAAATCACTTTTAACACAAATACCATACAATGTTTTTTGTACAAGTGCTCTATTTTGATAATAAAATGGGTGAATTTGCAATGACAATAAACTTCAGAATTCATTTTAATATTCTAATAATCAAAAAGTTGTTGTGAATGAAAAACGTTACCAACGTTATGATTACTAACAAATGAGAAAAGACGCTGTCATTTGAATTACGTTCCTGTCCAATTTTTGTTTGGGGGTTTTAACTGCTCAATATGTTTTTCGAGAGTCCAACTATTAACAAAAGTGACGATTTGGTTGTACCCCTGGATATTGAAGAGTCTGCAAGAAGAGCAAATCTGGAACTCCTACCTTAAAAATCTGTTCCGCAGTACGATATTGCATATAACAATTTCCTGGCCTAGTGTAAATTGACAAATGTAAAAGGGAACTTCAATGAAACTGTTTTCCTGGCATACTTAGGAGAACAATCAAAAACATGGAGTTCATCAACTTTGTGGAGCAAATTTTCAATGATAAAGTCAAGGGCCCTTGTTAAAAATGGTGTGGATGTAAGTAAATATTTTGAAGTAATAGCATATTTAAAACGGAAAAGTTCTCACTTTTGAACAAATTGAAAAGTTTATAAAGGAGGCACCAAATGAGAAATACTTGATGGTTAAGGTTGCTACTATTTTCGGATTATTTGGAGATTGACGGCATGAAGAATTGTGTAATTTATCAGTGGAAAACATCGAAATAACAAACGAATCATTGGTTATACAACATCCAAATACAAAAACGAAAGTCAGTCGTTCTTTCGGTATTATTGAGAAGTATGTAGACTATTTTCATAAGTACTTTGCACTTCGCCCTCCTGTCATCAAATATCGTCGTTTCTTCCTGAAATACTTGAATAATATATGCACTGCCAATACATTTCATCTATTGTTGCCGAATTCCTCAAACTGCAAGAACCAAAGGACACTGTTTTCGAAGATCTTCCGCTTCATTGCTAGCAGAATCAGGAGCAGATATAACGGATATAAAAAAACATGGTGGATGGAAGTCTACGACGGTAGCCGAGGACTATGTTGTGTTGATCATTTCATTGCCTATAGAAATGTTATTTCTGAAAAACTTCTCCCAACCTCAACAGATTTTTTATCATCATCCAATATTGTACTTTCGGTTTCTACAAGTACTGATGGTGCTGATGATTCTTATAATGTGTTGCGAAGCTCCCTAACGTCACAGGGCATTAATGTTAGTAATTGTTCTAGTTTTACGATTAATATTAATGTTCATAAGTAATGATTGTTAAATATTGATAATAAAAATTTGCAATTGCTGAATTTTTCTCATCTGATCTCATCATAAGAAAATGGAGTGCTGAAAATATTTTCAACACTAATGCTAAATATATTTTTAACACGCTTCCACGTAAACAATCAATTTTAACATTGTTTGCTATCATTAAAAGTGTCACTTTTAATGGCAGTTGTACAAAAACTCATTTTTGCTTCTCTTGAAGGAATTCCCAGCAGCACGCTATACAAGATAGCCCGAAGGGAAGGAATCAGGTTAGCTGCGCCTTTCAACGCTGCACCAACTACGTGGACACCAGAGGACCTGGAGAAGGCTCTGGAATCTATAAGGTCCGGTCAAACGTCCGTACAGAAAGCATCGACGGAGTTTGGAATTCCAACAGGAACGCTTTACGGAAGGTGCAAAAGAGAAGGCATCGAACTGTCCAGGTCCAATCCTACGCCTTGGTCTGAGGACGCGATGGGAGAAGCCTTAGAGGCAGTCAGGTAAATAAACTTTCTGCTTGTATGTATTAGAATTGGAATACTGTGTCGCAATCAAGATAAGTTGCAAATTTTTTTCAAAGAGATTCGATTGTATGTGTGAAGTTGGCCCAGCACTTTTGCATTTTCGAAAAACTTTCTGTTGTGCTGGATTGTACTAGGTTTGTGCTTCCTATAACAAAAAAATCATCAAAATCGGTTCATCCAGTGATAAGTTCTGAGGTAACAAACATACAAAAAAATAATGAACAAAAATTACGTGTGGCACTCGAGGACTGCCTCGGTAAAGCTATTGCATAGCATCTATTCAAAAATAAGAAAATAATATTGTTGATTTAAAATAATTTTTTATTTATCTTACAATACATGTAGGTTATTCAGGAATGTTTATCATTAAAACTATAAGTTTATGGTAGCTGAAATAAGAAACATAAGTTTGAGACTCAATGTCTTCTAAATATCTGGAAAATACCGCGTCAATAATGGTCGCATATTTTGTTGCGGATTCTTGTGGATCATTATTCATTTTTAAATTCAATTTTTCCGAAAGAAAAGTTGTCAACCGCTCTGATTTTTTTCAGCGAAGTTAATGTTGAAATCGCCAGCCACATGATAAGTGGAAATTTATTACAATTTGTACCAAGTATTTTCGACCCTTCTTCAGTGTAGGTACTCCAGTAGAGTGCGACAATAAAATGCTCTACCTCGTCCAATTTTGGATTCGGAGAAATGTAAACATTAGTTCCTTTTGAAACAGTATCTCGTTTGAATTGAACAATACAATTGAAATTAGGTATTTCAATCGGATTATCACGCGTTATGCATGTTTCGGTAAGAAGTAACACATTGGTTTGTCTCGTAACTGAATCTTGTAAATCGTATTTGTGACTATGTAGACTTTGACAATGTCATTATTGAAATGCCATTTCTATTACTAATGAAATCCAAAACACTTTGAGCTATCGTCTGAACACTATTCAAAGACAGTCATTTATTTGAATTCTTGCAATAAAGATGCAGTCGATGCAGCTTGCCTTCGATTATGATAAAACTTAAATGCAGAATTATCATTTTTTTCGTAATATACAATTTTTCAATATTAGTCACCCGAGAGAGTGCAACATAGACGAGTTTCTGAGAATGTGATTCACTATACTCATATACTATTTCGTCAAAAGTTCCATCTTGCGACTTATGTATAGTTAGAGCAAGAGCTGAAGTTAATAGAAAATGTTTGCGTTTGGCTATACATTTTCTATCCGATGTTAATGAAATATTTGCCGTTTGTAATTCAATGGTAACAGCGAGATTGCCGACTCCATTTTGCACTGCTAGAGTGGCTGCACGCATCTGTCTAGTCGCAAGCACCCAAACACCGTGCCGAAGTCTGCCGGACTGAACCGACGATAGGTGTTAGGTTTTTTCGTTACGGAAATTCTACATTCGGTCGCCGCGCTCAAAGCCTGAGATAAAAGCTATGCAATAGCTTGAAAACATACGGATACGAATTGATAATCACTTCCTTGTTTTGAAGTCGGTTAAAACCCGATGAACTCTCAATTTTCATTCCAATCCAATTCACATCAAATTCCTTTTTTCAGACTGGGCCACATGTCCATAAACCAAGCAGCCATCCATTACAACCTGCCATACTCGTCCCTTTATGGCAGGTTCAAAAGAGGCATAAAGTACGAGTCGGAAAACTTGGAAGGGAACTCTGACAGCAACTCACACTTAGAGGTCGCATTCGGCATGGAGTACGCTAATCCCCACCCTCAACAAATCCAATACCAGAATCAAACTAGCTGAGATGAAATTTTCAATTTGGATTATCTGTAAATCCTAAATAATCCTTCCAATTAGTTCTATTCGAAACGATCTAGTGAAAATGGAACGAACCTCTGATTTCTGTTCGAATGAAGAAAGGAACTCTTGCAGCATCGAACTTATAACCATAAAAAAAGTCCTGGGGTTTTTATATAAATTCAATACGCGGAGCTGATAAAAAGGCACCTCTCCTAAATGAAAAAAAAATCTGCTTCGTACACGAAGTAAACCTATCTAACAAATATTCAGATCCATAACTTTTCTTCTTCAATGGAGAGCATTTTTGTCCGGTTTTATCTCAAAATAAAAGCAATTTTCGAAATCATTTGACTGTTAATTTAGGGTATTGCGATCATGATGAAAGTGTGCAATATGCGGCCAATTCTAAATCAATAGCGTCACTGTAAATAACTCATGTATATTATTGTACTGTAGTTAATATTCATTTTTTGTTGTTTTCATTATTGTTGTTGAAGTTTGTTATGTTTGTCTTGTCTGACTTAGGATAACCGTATAATTTTTATACAATTAATAATAATTATCTACTTACATTAAGTATACTTACATTTTATAAGATACTGAATAAATGTTTAATTTTTTATTTTCGAAAGTGTTTCAATTCTGTGAGTTGAAAGGAAAAATAAAATATTGTTCAGGAAAACATCTTTTAATGATGAACACAGTCTTCCCAGTTGTTCAAATACCAATCAATGTAGTAGAAAGAAGCTAAATTATAGAATCCCCAAACTCGAAAATTTTAATATCATTCATTATTCCATCCTGAAAATTGACTGCAATTTTTAAAAGAGGCAGTCTATGACTTGAAAGTCTGGAAGCGGTAAATATCATAGGCTTATCATAAAACGTTTTTTTATTGCATATTCGGATTAAGCGGGAAATTTTGGATCCGAATTGGTTGAAACCAAAAATTGTTTCGCCCATATTCGGATACTAATACGATTCACAACAGACCATATTCTCCTGGGAAGGTCAAAACCAGGAACTCTGATAGAATGATCAGTAACAAAATCTTTGTTGAAAAAGTTGCATGAATTCCATTCAGATTGCCAAATTTCCTTGTTGCCTCTATTTATATCGATTAGAAATTTAGTCCAAAATGGTTTACGCGACTTCAATCTGGGAACCTTACTATCTGGAATATAGTTGACTATGGGAAATTAATTTGAAAAGGAATAGAATTTGTTCCGAGATTTCAAATTTGTTGTCTCTCTGCGAATAAGGGGAGGTACAATATTTAAGAGGACTTGTAACCAAGGAGTAGGTGAAGATCTGATAGCAGCAGTGATAATCCACATAGAAAAATGTAGTTGGGCATCAATTTTTGAACACTGTTCAACCAAACAGGGCAGTAATATTCAGCAGCAGAAAAAACGAGGCTAGCGCTGCTGTACGAAGTGTTGTTGAATAGAACAGGTACTGAAACTGAACCTAGTGGAAGACTTATTCAAAGTATCGAAATTACTAACATTATTATCCATAAAAACACGAAACATTCTGCCGGATAGCATATTTTCTAATAGTCTCATTTTTCACATTTTAAATGATTATAGAGTTTATAAATGAATCCTGCTGCGGATAAATCAACAAATGCTACTCAACCAGGTTAGTTTGATAATTAGTTGTTGAATAATGTTGGAACGAAAATACTGAATCTCATAAAAAGTGGGGTAATTACCTTCATTAATATTTATGCATTTTCAGCAAGGACGAATTATCTTGATTCTGATATGGATATGATATCCCTCCTTCATGCTATAATAAGGACTCAAAAAGAGCATTCAATTGCTTTGGAAGAACTGAAGCAATTGATTGGTGAGGAAGGAAATGAAAACCGTGATGTTGAGAAGGAAACGTTCAATTTTGATCTTCCCTGCAACAGCTTGGAAGCCTTAGAGAGTCTGGAAACATATGTGCATACCCATAGCTCACAGTTTGTAAGTATAATTATGAATAAACGTCCGTATAAGGTTATTTGACAAAGAATTCATTCCATAAATATATTCACAAATTTCAGGTCAAGTATATACAAAAAATCGGAGGAAATGATGGGAGAGATTATACCTGCAGATGCATGAAAGCAATATTCACGAATAGTTTGGGGGAAATATGTTCTTGGACAGGGCAGAAATCGAATTATCCTGTGGGAAATTTAAAATTTATTCAGTTGATATTTGGTGAGTTGGATTGTCAGAAAAATTGGCATATGTCCAGCTCAATGATTCGTCTTGCCTTATGTCTGAAATTGGAAAGGTCACGATGTCATAATGTTCCCATATTCCAAAATCCCTATCTTTCCCATTTCTTTCAGGAAATATGTTCATTATACAAATTTTCCAGAAAAAGTGTAATGAGTGAAAATTTTTTTTGACAACACTTTTATGAATAAAATGAATATATATATATATATATATATATATATATATTCTTTTGAATAAGAGAGCTAAAATAATACAATAAATGTTGAAACAAAAAGAACCTAAGCTGAGGTAAAAAAAGGAACGGGGTACCATAACATTCTTCGTATGATACTATAGTATCATACGATACTATCATCACTAGTATCATACGACGATACTATAGAGCCAGGGGAAAAAACCTCAGCCGAAAAAACCTGTCTCCCCGTTAAAAAAATAAAATAAAATTGTTGTATCTGAATATTCTATATAGAAGGACATCACGATTAGCGGAACGGCTCTTCGGAGGAAGGATTTCCAAACACAAACTCCAACCTGAAAATAAAAAAAGACAGAACAGCAAGAGAATTCAATTTATACTTCATCAAATTGATCTGAAATTTTCAACCTATTGCAAAAATGAGGTTGATATATTGTGTATGGCTCTAATGCCATCTTGGAATTTTTAAATCGAACAATTATTAATTAGGTGTTCAACTGTTTCCTCTGATTCACCACATTCACAATTAGGACTATCAACCGAATTCCACTTGAAAAGCATGCTATTGGTACGACCATGACCTGTTCTTATTCGATTAAGAAGGAACCATATTCTCCTGGGAAGGTTGAAACCAGGAACTTTATTCGATGGATCAGATATTAGATCTTTATTAGATAAAGAACATACATCCCATTCGAATTTCCAGATTTCGTTGTAGCTGAAGTTCGAATTCAGAAAGTTATTCGACCAAATAGGTTTACGAGATTTCAGTCTTGGAATTCTATTTTCTGGAACGTAGGAAAGTATCGGAAAAGAATCCGGAAATAAATTGAATTTATTCCAAGAATTCCAAGTTGCAGACTGTCTTCGAATAGGGAACTATATTTGATAGCACTGGTAGCCATTGGATAGGTGTAGATCGGATGGTTCCAGTAATTATTCTCATTGAGAAATTGAGCTGTGCATCGACTTTCTGAACATGAACACTATTGAGCCAAACAGGGCAACAATATTCAGCGGTGGAAAAAACCAAGGCAAGGGCTGCTGTGCGAAGAGTAGTCGGGTCAGCACCCTATGACGTACCAGCGAGTTTCTGTAGAATGTTATTTCTCGTTTTCAGCTTCATTCGTAAGTCATCCAAATGTGCTTTGTAATTCAGAGAGGAATCTAATTTAACACCTAAGTATTTGGGAGTAAAATTATGTTTCAAAGGAAAGTTCCCGAAAAAGAAGTACAAGGAATATCGCATAAATATAAATTGAATAGAAGGGGTGCTAAAACAGATCCTTGTGTTTTGAATTTACTACTATTATCATCAACAAAAACACGAAATCTTCTATCCGACAACATATTCTCTAATAAACGAATCATCTTTCCACATTTAAGATGTGTATAAAGTTTATAGATCAAACCATCTTTCCATACCGTGTCGTAGGCAGACGATAAATCTATGAAAGCTGAACCTGTTTTTAATTTATTATCGAAACCTGATTCGATAAATGTGGTCAAACTGAGAACCTGATCATTGCAATTTCTATTTTTCCTGAAACCGCCCTGACAATTTTGAAGAACATCCTCTATAGTAGGTTCAATCCTGATGAAAATCAACCTTTCTAAAATTTTCATAGGAACACTCAATAAACTAATTGGCCTATAACTACTCGCTTCGGAAGGATTCTTTCCACGTTTCAAAATGCCTATTACTTTCGCGTTGCGAAACTCAACCGGAAAATTGCCAGTACACAAAATGTTATTGTAAAATGGATAACAACCACTGCAATGCCCTTTTTCCTAAATGTTTAATAAACTCAGGATAAATTCCGTCGAAACCCGCAGCTTTACGTGATTTCGTGCGTTTAATAGCTGCTTTCAGTTCATCAAGATTGAACGGTTCCGATATACTTTCTACAGCTTGAGCTGATTTCCTAAATCTGTGTAATTTTTTCTTTATATCCTTGACTTTTAATTTTGAGGTTTCAACTGAATTAGAAACATCAACGAGACGACGTGCTATTAATTTTGGATCAATTTTAGTGGATGTTATCACTTGAGGTGTAGCCTCACCTAGTTTTCTCAAAATATCCCATGAACTTCTACTAGAATGCGTGAAATTCATGCTCGAAACTACATAATAAAGTCGTGTTTCGTAAATGAACCTGTTCAGGTTCATTGATCACAAATAATCGATTCTCACTGGAAAAAATCATCTTAACCATCGCAACAATTAAAGGAACAGAAGAATGTTCCAAATTTGGTGTTTTTCAAAAAGCTGTATCTCAATGAAAAATGGTCGTATGAGAATTAGAAAAATTTTGAATGCAAAAGGACCCTTTTTCACTCAACTTCCAATATCTCCAGAACTACTAGGCTTAGGAAACCGACAGCCGGTTTCTTTTCTGCAGAAAATTCCCTACAGAAATCGTTCATATCTGGTTAAGAGCAAGAAAATGCCATTTTTGCATTTGTTGGTTAACGGACTGCATCTTCGTCGATATTGGGGTGAAAAGCTAAGGTTATGAAAAAATTTTACAACCTTTTATGTACCGATTGATTGAAATTATGAAAAAATTAAGGGAACAAGGTTTTCGTTTTTTAAAGTTGGCCTTTTCTTTTCAAAAATCAATTAGTTTTTTTTCACTTTCTACGCAATTTTGAATGTTTTGGAGATTATGAAAAAAATTTAAGAAATTTTTTTTCAAAAATTTCGAATATTTGAATACCTTTTTTACGATTGAAAAAACTTCTGAATTATGTTCTAAAAATATCAGGAACAAAATAGAAATTTCCAAAAAAAAAAATTTTTTTCACTGAAACAATTTTTTTCCAATATTTTCAGAATCATTTTTTTTTTTAAACAACGAGGGCATATCTGACTCACCTGAAGCTAAGGACACATCCAAACCGCTATTTTCTCAAAAAAAAAAGGATTGAACGATTTCATAGTTCATACCTCATCTGAGCTGCTCACTGTACTCGAGGTGCAAAATTCTGGGCTATAGAATTTTTCCGTTCTCTGCAGAGCCATTTTTTCAGTGATAATTTCAATTTTTTTCCGATATTTTCAGAACATGATTCAACAGTTTTTTTTCAATCCTAAAAAAAGGCATTTTTAAATATCCGAGATTTTTGAAAACGTTTTCTTCGATTTTTTTTATAATCTCCAAAACATTCAAAATTGAGTTAAAAGTGAAGAAGAATTAATAATTCAGTTTTCAAAAAAGAGGTCAACTTCAAGGAACAAAAACCTTGTTCATCCCTATACATATTTTTTCAGTTTTCAGAATTTCAATCAATCGGTCCAGGAAAACAGCTGAATCGATCGATCTGCCCATTTGAAAGGACCTTTGGGGTACATAAAGCTGTACAGTTTTCTTATTATAACCTTATAGCTTTACCCCCAATATTGACGAAGGTACAGTCTGTTAACCAACAAATGGCAAAATGCCATTTTCTTGCTCTTTTTTTATATTACCGTAACAGGTGAAAAATTTTTGTAATCAAATATGAACGATTTTTGTAGGAAACTTTCTGCAGAAAAAGAAACCGGCCATCGGTTTGCTGGGCCTTCAGTAGTTCCGGAGATATCAGCAGTTGAGTGAAAAAGGGTCCTTTTGCATTCAAAATTGGATATCTCGAAGACAAAAATGGTTATTTTCGAGGGTAGCGAAAAACAAATTAGAGCTGAATAAACACGCCATGCGACCTTTGCATCGGTTTAGTTAGAAAAAAAATATTTTGCGCGTAGAGCAAAAAAAATTGAGAAATTTGAAAAAAATTTTCTTCGTGCTTTATCCAAGGATTGCATGGCTACCGGTACTCTGAAAAATTGTTAACCAATAAATTCAGAATCTAGAGTCTTCAAGCTTTAAAAGTTGATTTTTCTAATTCTCATACGACCATTTTTCACTGAGATACAGCCTGTCGAAAAACACCAGAAAATTTGTGAAATTTTCTGCTCCTTTGATCGTTGAGAGAAGTGTATATTATGTGAATTTTTGTTTGAATTGGCTTTCTTTTGTAGATGTGGTGCATAAAAAAACCTCAATCACAAAGAAGTACTTTGAATTTTATGTGAAAGAATGGTTCCGGCATAGTAAACAGAGAAGAGAGCGAGATGATAAAAGAAAAGGAAAATGATGAGATCTTGAGATCATCGAATATATATATATATATATATATATATATAAATCAGGCGCGAATCCAGAGGGGAGAGGGGAACTGGGAGAACGTTCCCCCCTAAATGACCCGGGCCGCCTCTAAAATTTTGCTTCTGTCCCTAGAATTTGACATACTCTAAAAGTTCATCCCCCCCTCCCAAAAAGTTGGGGCTGGATCCGCCACTGATATAAATATATATTTTTTTTTATATACTAATATTATCAGTCTGTTCAGTTGGCTTTTTGTTATTTATGTTTTCTTTATCAGTTTTTTGTGATAGGTACTTTTTTTATTTGTTCCTGTCTTTATTAAAATATGTTCATTATGCTTATGAATAGAATTTTGACTTGTATGCGACCAATGGTAGCATTCACCGGACGTAACAGTTGTGCAACTGTTGCAGAATCGTCCAGTGGCACATGCGCTGCAAACTCAACACGTTCTGGAGTAGTGGACATTTTTGGTAGTGCTTTCAATTTATGCTAGGTAGCGGTAGCTGAATCTTCGTCCGGTGAATGCGACTATTGTTCTAATAAAAGCTCAATAATCTTTATCAAGTATCATAATTCCACTTGAAACTTTTTGTTTGTAATTTATGTGTATCCAGTTTCCTATTTGTAATTGTTTCTGAGAATATTAAATCGACTTGTCTTATTTGCATTCATTATTTACACATTCCATTCCTTAACAGTTGTGCAACTGTTGCGGAATCGTCTAGAGGCACATGCGCTGCAAACTCAACACGTTCTGAAGCAGTGGGCATTTTTGGGAGCGCTTTCGATTTATGCTAGATAGCGGTAGCGGAATCTTCGTCAAGTGAATGCGACCATAGTTCTAAAAAAAGCTCAATAATCTTTATCAAGTATCATAATTCCACTTGAAACTTTTTGTTTGTATTTTATAGGTATCCAGTATCATATTTGAAATTTTTTCTGAGAATATTAAATCGATTTGTCTTATTTGCATTTATTATTTACACATAAAATTCCTTAAAATTTTTCATATTGATCAAACTACATTCATTAATGAAAAAACAAGCAATAGGTGTTTAAATTTTATTTATTTTTTGTATAAAAAATTGAAATACATGTATAAGATCTATAAATATTTGAGATTTAATTGTTATAAAAACAAAAATAGGTTAAAGATAAAATATAAAAATTAGCTGAGATGAAAGCAGTCATGATTTTCATATAAATATCATTGAGTAGAATATTTTCACTTCACTTATCAAATATTTCTATATTCAGGAAAAACTATTTATATTGGATGAATGGACCAAATGATCATAATCATACAGATAGATATATGGGACATCTTGACCATTTCAAAATCGAACAAACCGGTTAAACAAATAAAATAATATTCAACTGTTATATTGCTGAGCCAGGAGCTAAAAACATATTGAAAAACTATGAGTTGCATGTAAATAAAATATTTCAAGAAATTCATATAAATTAGCTATATGAAAAAAATTACTTGCATTCAAACTAATACTCAGTACCTACGCAAACATTTGTTCTATTCACACAACAGCAGCTTTTTTTGGAATTGCATAAAATAATATAATTGTACCATAAACTATTTTTGGTCTCATCTTTGTATCACATGATATATAATCATTTCAAATCGTAGCAAAATTGATAATGGGCAGGTTCTGGTGGAACCACTGGTGGATCCTGGGGTATTGTTATACCCTCCGCATCCAGGAGCCTCAACTTGATTTCCATCGAAAGGAGAGTATCGAGATCTTTGTCAAACTCTCGACTATGCATTCGATTTCCTAGCAAAGCGTTGATTCCATCTGTCCAATAGGCAAAAGTAAGTTCGTCAGGCGCCACACAATCTAAAGATTGCAAATCAACTACTTCAAGGGCGAGTGAAAAAGCTAATTGATGACATGCTTTCCTTCCTTTCATGTGAGGACAATCTTTACCGGTTAATAAAGCCCTGATATCAGAAACCGCTAACTTTGAGGGTAACTCATCTGCTGTTGGTGTACTTTTTTCATCGCAATCTCCGTAATGTAGCACCTTGTGATTTATCGATAATCTCATAAACCAAAATTTGTCCTTGATCCGTTGCCCTCTGGTCGACTATTTCGTGAAACGAGTACCTTCCACAAGAAAAGCCAGCCTTTGTTGTTTTATTAGGGAGATATATATATATTCTTTTGAATAAGAGAGCTAAAATAATACAATAAATGTTGAAACAAAAAGAACCTAAGCTGAGGTAAAAAAAGGAACGGGGTACCACAACATTCTTCGTATGATACTATAGTATCATACGATACTTTCATCACCAGTATCATACGATACTATAGAGCCAGGGGAAAAAACCTCAGCCGAAAAACCTGTCTCCCCGTTAAAAAAATAAAATAAAATTGTTGTATCTGAATATTCTATATAGAAGGACATCACGATCAGCGGGACGGCTCTTCGGAGGAAGGATTTCCAAACACAAACTCCAACCTGAAAATAAAAAAAGCCAGAACAGCAAGAGAATTCAATTTATACTTCATCAAATTGATCTGAAATTTTCAACCCATTGCAAAAATGAGTTTGATATATTGTGTATGGCTCTAATGCCATCTTGGAATTTATAAATCGAACAATTATTAATTAGGTGTTCAACTGTTTCCTCTGATTCACCACATTCACAATTAGGACTATCAACCGAATTCCACTTGAAAAGCATGCTGTTGGTACGACCATGACCTGTTCTTATTCGATTAAGAAGGGACCATATTCTCCTGGGAAGGTTAAAACCAGGAACTTTATTCGATGGAACAGCTATTAGATCTTTATTAGATAAAGAACATACATCCCATTCGGATTTCCAGATTTCGTTGTAGCTGAAGTTCGAATTCAGAAAGTTATTCGACCAAATAGGAGATGATATCTGGGGTGATTTTTTCCCGTAATTCCACAATGGGCCTTGCGTGAGATTCCCATTCCTCCCTTGAGGTTCTCTCCAATTGCCACAGCTGAGTGATTTCGCTATAAGTGAGCATTTGGAGTCTCGCTTTCAACTGATCCAAAGACGAAGGAATGTCTGCTAGGGCTCGATCTGCTCCCGAACAACGCTCGCAATTTTGCAAAAATCCTCCGAGGTTGCGACCAATTGGCGCATTCACCGGACGTAACAGTTGTGCAACTGTTGCGGAATCGTCCAGTGGCACATGCGCTGCCAACTCAACACGTTTTGGAGCAGTGGGCATTTTTGGGAGCGCTTTCAATGTATGCTAGGTACCGGTAGCGGAATTTTCGTCCGGTGAATGCGACCATTGTTCTAATAAGAGCTCAATAATCTTCATCAAGTATCATAATTCCACTTGAAACTTTTTGTTTGCAATTTATAGGTATCCAGTTTCATATATGAAATTTTTTCTGAGAATATTAAATCGATTTGTCTTATTTGCATTCATTATTTACACATTCAATTCCTTATCATTTTTCATATTGATCAAACCACAATCGTTAATAAAACAAACAAGTAATAGGTGTTTAAATTTTATTTTTGTTTGTATAAAAATTGAAATATATGTATAAGATCTATAAATATTTGAGATTTAATTGTAATACATAAAAACAAAAATGTGTTAAAGATAAAATAAGTATATAAATTAGCTGAGATGAAAGCAGTCATGATTTTCATATAAATATCATTGAGTAGAATATTTTTAATTCACTTATTATATTTGTATATTCAGAAAAAACTATATATATTGGATGAATGGACCAAATGATCATGATCATATAGATAGATATAATGGGACATCTTCACTATTTCAATATCGAACAAACTGGTTAAACAAATAAAATAATATTCAACTGATATATTGCTGAGCCAGGAGCTAAAAACATATTGGAAAACTATAAGTTGCATGTAAATAAAATATTTAAAGAAATTCATATAAATTAACTATATGAAAAAAATTACTCGCATTCAAATTTATACTCAGTACGCAAACATTTGTTCTATTCACACCACAGCAGCTTTTTTTGGAATTGCCTAAATAATACAATTGTACCATAAACTATATTTGGTCTCATCTTTGTATAACATAATATGAATTCATTTCAAATCGTAGCAAAATTGATAATGGGCAGGTTCTGGTGGAACCACTGGTGGATCCTGGGGTATTGTTATACCCTCTGCATCCAGGAGTCTCAACTTGATTTCCATTGAAAGAAGGGTATCCAGATCTTTGTCAAACTCCCGACTATGCATTCGATTTCCTAGCAAAGCGTTGATACCGTCTGTCCAATAGGCAAAAGTAAGTTCGTCAGGCGCCACACAATCTAAAGATTGCAGATCAACTACTTCGAGAGCGAGTGAAAAAGCTAATTGATGACATGCTTTTCTTCCTTTCATGTGCGGACAATCTTTACCGGTTAACAAAGCCCTGATATCAGAAACCGCTAACTTTGAGGGTAACTCGTCTGCAGTTGGTGTACTTTTTTCATCGCAATCACCATAATGCAGCACCTTATGATTTATCGATAATCTCATAAACCAAAATTTGTCCTTGATCCGTTGCCCTCTGGTCGAGTATTTTGTGAAACGAGTACCTTCCACAAGAAAAGCCAGCCTTTGTTGTTTTATTAGGGAGACGATATCTGGGGTGATTTGTTCCCGTAATTCCACAATGGGCCTTGCGTGAGATTCCCATTCCTCCCTTGAGGTTCTCTCCAACTGCCAGAGCTGAGTGATTTCGCTGTAAGTTAGCATTTGGAGTCTCGCTTTCAACTGATCCAACGACGAAGGAATGTCAGCTAGGGCTCTTACGATCTGCTCTCGAACAACGCTTGCAACTTTGCAAAAATCCTCTGAGGTTGCTCTCATCTCCTTCCAAGTCTTGTTCAACAAAAGTATACAAATGCAATAGCATTCTTCGAAAGGGTGATCGTGGGTGAAAAATAAAGGCTGAAACGAAGCGCCTTGTTCTGATGGGGACTCCCCGATTTTCAACAGCTCACATAAAATTTTAACCAACTCAACACTGGCTCTTCCGAATGGACACTCATGTTCGTCTGCTCTGCAACTATTCTCCAATACCAGTTTTGTGTAACTTTCAGGATGATTTCTTGCAAAGTAAATCATGCAATCTAGTGCTAGTAGACCGGGCGGAGCTTCGGTAAAATCTAGAGCAGGATTAATATCATTTTTGAAACCCAACTTCTTGTAGTCTCTGGTAAACCCTCCAGGTCCTCTTGTTCCTCCAGCACCCTCGCTGTCGAAAGCTATACGTCGAAGTTCTTTGATTTTATCATGGCCATCCTGATCCTGAAAAAACATATTCAATAATTCAAAGGTTTAGATAATTGGAAGAAAATCAGCTGGGAGGATGGTTGCATGAAAATGAAAAAAAAAAAAGCTCCATATGGCTAAGTAGGAAGCATAGATTGCTGTCAATAATTTAGAGTTAGGTTATGGTTCGAAGGTAATCATCATTGCCTTTTAAATCCCCTGGCCCGGGCAGTGCCAAGGGCGGCAACGCTGCACTGAAGAATAGCCACTTGACATATCGAGGAGGTAAAGAAACGTCAAGTTCAGCGTTTTTATTGTAGCCTCAGTTTAGTGTTTATTTTGGTCATCTATGCGAAAAAATCAATTTTAGTTACCTATTGCGATTATACGAGTGCTGTGTACATTAAAAGTTATTATGATATTGACGTTAGTGAATTTTCCTTGGAATAACAGAATAATTTAATAATCTATCCGTCTATCTTATATCTAACCTATAAATTCAACTTTGAATTCTGCTTTGAGAAATAGTCAAAACGTATTGTATTGCATCGTGTAGAAGTAAATATCCGTCTACCAAAAATGAAGGATATTTCAGTTGTTTTAGTTTTCCTTAAGATGAACAGCGTAAGCTTCAATGGATGAAAGCCATAATGCGAAATTTTTGAGTTTATGTTTAAAATATAATTAAACGAATAGATTTAAATCACATGGCGGTTCAAAAAAGTGTGGGAGAATTTATCCCCTACAATTAAAAAAACAAAGACAAATATAGATTTTTCAAGCTTAAATTCATCAACGGTTAGGCTGTGATACATCAATGTATTCAGAAAAGAAAAGCAAAATTTTATGTTTAAATATAGTGTTCCATTCGAAGAATACCAAGTTTGTGCTCAAGATAAAAACAGTGCTCTGAAAGAAATTTTGAACTACGCCAGTGACTTCTATGTAAAATATCTATTTGTAGCAGTTTTCATTTGTTTCTTATCTTATACAGGGTCCGAGAAATAATAACATCTCAAAAAGTGCACATTTTCATTGTCACCCTGTATTTCAGAAACAGAAGTGGTTGGAATATTTCTGCTTGTGGATTTAAAAGTTTTGCAAAAAAGTGACACAGGGTCGCGAAAACCCCATGTGTCTATCTTAAATAATCGCTGAAATACAGTGCAGGCCCAACCAATTTGGGACACAGTGTACTTCTTTCAAAAAGGATTGAATCTAGAAAAAGTTTGTACCTGAGGGTCCATCTTTGTCATCATCCTTTGTTCAAGTAAACCCAACATGAGTGTTTGCAGGACATAGAGTTGATGAGCCATTTCTGCACCTTCTGCAGCTCCTGTTTGTAATATATTGTGCTGAATGCACATCCTGAACTGTTTTGTACTTAAAGTAGCTGCCAGAGAACGTCTTTTAGACATATCAGCCTTAAGGAAGAGAGCATTTATCAGTGCAACTGCATTCTGTTGTACTACAGGCGTTGCTTGGAGGTGTTCAACTAAGGAACCAATTGGAATTTCTTTTTCAACCTGAAAATGGTAATTGTTAATCAATTTTTTTCCTTTTAAGTTACTTATCTTCACAACCATTATATTTGACCCTCTCAAATTCTTTTGAACAGCTTATTATAAGATTCCTAAAGGAAATAATATAAGCTAAGCTCTAGTGTTCTAAATTAAAAGTTGGATACTATCTGTGGAAAGTTTTATAGCAATAACAAAAATTTAATGAAAATAATAAAACTTCATATTTATTCCAAATCCTTAATATTTATATATAACCTTATGTGCTCTGATGAAATGTATACAGGGTTATTCACGAATATGGCTCCATATTTTTAGCAAAGTTAGAAGATTCAGAATTGAAATTCTAAAGGTGAGCTTCAAGTAGGAAGACGACTTATCGTTTATTTTTTTGGAGGTTCTAGGACTTCCTTCCAGTTTTTTTGGAAGTGACATAAACCTATTTTTTATTGCATAAATAAATTCTCCATTCAGAGTTTTTTTTTTAATCCAAAAGTTTGAATTTTCCCCAGAAAATTCTCTTAAAATGAGGAAATACGAAAAAAAAATCTCAAAATTGAAATACAGGTTTTTTCATTGGAAATTCTCATTTTTGAGGCTGATGCTTCTTTTCCGATAGCGTGATTTTCAGAATATGATACAGAAGGTCACAAATTCTTTGTCAAAGTTAGAAGTGACGAAACATCAAAAAAAGCTTTATTTTCAAATTGGAACCCCATTTTTTCGAAATCTTCGTCCAAAAATAATAGGAGCATACGTCCAAGACTTTTATCCCAAAATGAATATGGTTCTAGATATTCAGGAAAAACGATTTTTTCTTCAATTTTCAATCTCATTCCGAATGTGTTTTTTGACCGGAAAATAATTGAAGTTCACTTTTAGAATTTCAATCCTGTATCTTGTGTCTTTCCTAAAAATATTTTATAGAGCCATATTCGTGAATAACTCTATATAATAATAATGATAATATTATACTTTTTTGCTCCCTTAGAAGATAACTTAATGAACATGGTATATAAGAAAAAAAATATTAAAAGAAATGGAAGTTGAGCCAACAGAAACTTCATTAATATTTCAATTTCCATCACTAACTTAAACTACTCTGTCATAAATACATTATACTAACTTGGCCATATCCTTCAGTACTATTCAAGACGACATTTTCTAATATAGATAAGGCAGCCTGAGTGACTTGGGGCTCTTGTTTAGAGTTCACAAGACTTGCTACCCTTGTTATGAATTCGCCATTCAGAATATCCCACGAAACACTACCATGCTCCATCAGTTCAACAAAAGATGAAAGGGTGTGCGCTAAAATAATCCCTTTGCATTTTCCTCCTTCAATTTGCTTAATTATCAAAGATAATCCTTGCTTATTGATAAAATCAAAAGCAAATGTCATGTCGGAACTCAAACTTGATAAAGTACTAACAGCTCTGGACTTATCCTCTGGAGTACCATTTTGCAGTTTCTGTAAAATATCTTGTGCAGTTTTAGAGGGAGAAAATTGCAGGCGTAGAATAGATCCGTTCTTGATTTCGTTTCTATTTTTTTCAGTAATATAATTTTTATTATTATTCTCATTGAACTGTAACGCATACTGTTCTGGATCCGAAAGGTTCCATCCATTACACAGTTCCTGAATAATTCCTGTCAATGGTTGCTTTTGATTGAACTCAATTAATTGGGCGACCTGGTCGGTCATTTCTACCGCTATTTTGACAATATATGAATCCTTCATCGCTGGCATTTTGGTTCTTTTCACAAATTAAACAAGAAAAAAATTTACTTCAATCTTCACCAGATCTTATTCCTTGCTGACTACGAAGCAGTATTGCTTGTTTTATTCGGCATAATTGATGGTTATTAAGCCCCCCTCGGAGGGTTTTCTTTACAGATAATTAATATAAATATATGAAAATATAATAATATACACCCACAGCCAGTGACAAGTGAACATAGAATGGAAATGTGATCGTGAATGTTGTTGACCAAATCTGTCAAATCACAGAATATCTATCCTTACCACTTACCATGGATCCTCCATGATCACAGAATACCTATTCTGTGGTTCTGTGGTTCAGACATTCACGGTTGTTGTCACTCCCTCCTTGTTTATTTCGAAGTGAGGTTAAGGTTTGCTAACCTGCATGTGTTGACGATAAAAGAAGTCTTCAAATTCAATGAAGCTCAGTTAAATCAATATTGAAAATGAAATCTGTGCCTTTACATCATATTAGGTTTTATAAACCTGAACCTATTTCAATATCCTGCATGTGTTTGAATCTGAAGGATGAAAAATTAGCTGTAGCAAGGTAGGAATGTGATAGAAAACATATTATTCATTATTGATTTGTTTCTAATTTTCAGATCAGATGCTAGTATCGAAATTTGGAATGTGAAACATTCCCCATATATTGAAAGAACCTTAGCATCCAATATAGAAAACTATAGCGTAGAAGGGTTAGGATGGTTTCAGGACAGACTTTTCTCCATAGGTCTGCATGGTTTTATTATTGAATATGACGTTCCTAAATGCACCATATTACGTAAATCAACAGTAACCGGAGAAGCTGCTTATTGTTTGGATATCCATGAATGTAAAAAACAAATTGCTGTTGGGACGGAACAAGGATATTTGAATATTTTCGATATCAAGGAAGACTCTATATTATATAATAAATTCTGTGATAAACAGGAGGGTCGAATATTATGCCTGAAATTTCATTCTAGTGGCTCATATATTGCAACTGGTGGTTTAGATGCTATCAGAATTTGGGATGTACAAACAGGTAAGTGACAATAAATAACTCATTTGATGCCGTGACGGTGAATATATCGAAATCTTTTCAGGACATGCACTTCATAGAATGACCACTGGAAGGTCAGAAGCAGAGAAAGCTACTATAGTATGGTGTTTAGCTTTCAATGCTGATTTTACTGTGATAAGTGGTGACTCCAGGGGAAAATTGACCTTTTGGGATGGCAAGGTTGGGGCTCAATTGGAAAGTTTCCAAACCCACAAGGCAGATATACTTTCATTATGTGTATCTGAAGATCAGTTGAATCTATATTGTTCAGGAATTGACCCTAACATATATCATTTTGTAAAAATCTCAGTAAAAGAAGGGAAAGAAAAATGGATTCGAAGTATCCATAAAAAATTTCAGGATCATGATGTACGATCAATGGTTCTAAAAGGGGACAAACTTTTTTCTGGAGGTAGTAACGCCTATCTCCATATGAGTGTTGGGCCACTCAAGAAGTTCGTACAGTACCCTGCAATTCTGCAGAATCCAGTGGTAACCTTGAGTAAAGAAGCTCGATTGATACTGCTCAGGCATCCAAGACATATGGAACTTTGGAGGCTGGCAAAATCTGATGAACTGAACCTTGAACACAAACCTAAAAAGATCATGACTCTGCAGAAGTTGGTGAAAAATCATGAAGGTGTAGAAGTGAAAGAAGGTATTACCTTTAGTACATTGTCTAATGATGGCCAGTGGATTGCTTATGGAACAAGAGTCGGGTTGAGAGTTTTCCAATTTATCAATGTGAGTTTTTGGTCTTAATACCTGTGATGAAAATTTTTCCATTCTTGCAGTAGTTCTTTCTACTGAGGTTTCTGTCTGATCCCAGATTTGGGATTATTTGTGCTGTAGTAGGTAGATTTGTGCTGCTTTGAGCCCTTGAATTTTTTTCTTAACTTCTTAACAGCTCTTTTTGAAAAGTTGGATTCCAATGACTTAAAAATATTGTGAGACACATGTACTGAGTTGCGCTTTTTGAATTTAAAAAAAAGGTTAGCCCAGCACTTTCTCACAAAATGAATGGGAAAATTTGTGCCGTCTTGTGCCGAGAATATTTCCATGAAAATTCTTCTCTTCTTTCAGAAAAAAACAACAGGTTTTCCCTCATATGGAGAAACTAAGACAAATCAGTAGATTGTAGGAAAATTAGCATACCTGGCAACAGTGTGTGTGAAGTTGGCCAAGCACTTTTGAATTTTCAAAATTTTTGTTTTGCTGAATTGTGCTGTTTTGTGCCGTTAAATTTTTTTTCATTCCATACAGTTCTCAAGATATTGTGCAAAATGTGTTGAAACAACACATACTTCTTACAACACATTTTGTGAAATATCTTAAGAACAATATGTAATAAAAGAAAAATTCCAACGGCACAAACCAGCACAAACCTAGCACAATTTAGCATAACAACAAAAATTTCAAAAACAAAAGTGCTGGGTACACTTCACACACACTGATGCCAGATATGCTCATTTTCCTACAATCTACTGATTTGTCTCATTTTCTCCATATGAGGGAAAACCTGTTGTTTTTTTTTTCTGAAAATTGGACCGATTCAAGTTTCAAAGCCACAAAGAGAAATACTCCAACTACTTAGGTTCTTGAAATACTGGGGGAAAACGAAAATGTTCACTGTTGGATATGTTATTATTTTTCAGGCCCTGTATGAGACATGAGAAAAAATTGAAAACTGTTTATAATAGTAATTTTTACATAAAAGTCGGTAGTGCATTTAACATTTTTTTTAGAGCACTATTTCAAAGATTGGGCATTTTTTATATGGAACACCCTGTATATTTTAACGTAAAATTTTTTCATTTTTTTTCTGAAAACATGGATATATCACAACCTAATCCTTGTTAAATTTCACCCTCAAAATCAGAAAAATCCATTCTTATGTTTGCTTTTTTCAATAGTTGGTCATGAATTCTTTAACACATGCACTTAATTATTAATTTTTTGAAAAGGCTATGAGATTTGAGCCTATTCATTTAATTATATTTCAAACATGAACTCAAAACATCACTCTCTTACACCAACAAAATGTTGCAAACAAAAAAAAATATATTCATATTCAACTTTTATGCATATGTAAAGGAATTCACAGCCTCCTGTTAAATAAACAAACATGAATATATAGATTTTTCTGATGTTTGAAGCTGAAATTCATAAAGATTATGTTGTGAAATATCAATGTATTCCAAGAAAAAATTGCAAAAACTTGACGTTAAAATACAAAGGGTGTTTCATTTGAAAAAAAATATCAAGTTGGTGCCCAATATTAAGAACAGTGCTCTAAAAAAGATTTTTAAAAATACGCCACTGACGTTTATGTGAAAATATCTATATATATATATATATATATATATTCTTATGAAAAAGAGAGCTAAAATAATACAATAAATGTTGAAACAAAAAGTACCTAAGCTGAGGTAAAAAAAGAACGGGGTATCATAACATTCTTTGTACGATACTATAGAATCATACGATACTATCAACACTAGTATCATACGATATTATACAGCCAGGGGAAAAAACCTCAGCCGAAAAAACCTGCCTCCCCGTAAACAAAATAACATAAAATGTCAAATATCAGGAAAATCTTGAAAGACATCAGTGTGATCATCTTCATGTTATCCGTCGATGGGCTCGGATACACAGATTCTTCCCGAAACGACTCGTAATTCTTAATCTGAAATGAAAAAAGACAAAACCAGAAAAGAAACCGATTATTCAGAATAAATCGAATGCATTTTGGAAATGCATTTGCTACTTAAAAAAACATCAACATTAAGATTTCTTGGCCAAATAATGTTCGGGGGTTTATAAATATTTATGACAGAAATGTCACAAAATTTGAAAGAAATGAAAAAAAAACTCCATCAATTTCCCCTCTCCGAATCTGTTGAAAGTTACGAAAAACTGATAATTTTACAACATAACAAGCTAAACTTGTAAAAAATCAATTAATACATAACCTTTCAACTGTCCTTTTTCACGGAGATTTTTTTCTGTTGCCGTGTGGGTTTCTTGCAGAAGAATCTCTTTGATACCATGTTCATCAGCTAATTTGGAGACTTAATCACACTTGTTTTTTCGAAATTCCTTCGATATTCAAATTCAAAATCCACAAATTGTTGCTCTCTGGTCGTGAGGGTTTTTTCAAACCGGATTCGACCTTCCAGGTGATGATTTTTCGGCACTTCAGATGTTTGAAGACCGCTACGGGACCCCAATGAAAGGCAATCATCTCCCATAGATAAACCAAACATGTTATAACACAAGAAAACAAAATATTTTTCTGGATCAAAAACTAAGACATATCCAGAATTCAACATTTTCGTTTTCACCCTATATTTCGGGAACAATAGTAGTTGGGAGATTTCTGTTTGTGGCTTTAAAAGTATTACAACTATTAAAAAACGCATGTCTCTATCTTCAATAGTAGCTGAAATACAGTGCAGTCTCAACCGAAATGGAACACAGTGTAGCACAATTTTTGTCAGTCATTGTTCAATTCTTTGTCCTTAATTTAGAATAAAACTAATTCAGGAAACTCGTCTCACATTTCAAGAATAATATCAATTGCAGGATGAAGATGAACCAAAGTTGTTGAGAGTAGAAAACATTGATGGTACAAATGAAATTCATCTCAATGGTGTTTTCACCCCTGACAGTACCCAGCTCATCACCACATATCCTGACGAAAAGATTGTTATTTACAACATATCAAACGACAGTGTATCTGTTGCACAGAGGTTGGAAGGAGGAGGTATGATGTTTATTCAGTAGCTAGGAATATGAATTTTTGGGGAATTATGTCACCTCACTCATTTATATCATATTTTATTATTCTATAGTTTTAAACATTACATTTCTCTAGAGGAACTTCAAATATATTATTTTTGGTTCATTATGGAGATATTGATGTATTTCACTACTATCTGAATAGCTATATATTTGAAAAATGACTGAGGACAGCTGTTTGAAAATGTGTATTCAAAAACTCTTTTGATTGACTATTTATCCAATCTTTGAAACTTCCTGTTGTAATAGCAATGAAACTACACTTTTCTCAAATAAAAACCCTAATCATTTCAATTTTATGATAACCAACATTTAGTTTCAACAAAAATTGATTCAAAACATAATCAGGCTGAAGTGCATTCGTAGTTTTTGTTGTTTTAATGTTCATTTCGAAGTTTAGTCCAATTGTATTACAATTTTCGAGATTCCGAGACCAATCCTAAAACCCTAAATGAATGTTAGAAGTTATTCAAAACTTTCTGTTGTAACAGAAATATAACTTGAAGTTTTTAAATAAATGCCCTAGTCATTTTAATTTTATGAGAAACAACATTTAATTTCAACAAAATGCGATTTTAGACATAATCAGGCTGAAGTGCATTCATAGTTTTTGTTGTTTTACTCAGAGTTTCCTAAACCCCTTCATGAATTTTATAAGTAATTTAAAAACCGCTCTCATTTGAATAAATTCTCTCAAGTTTCATTGAAACTGAGTGTCACAAAACTATAAATTAGATGAGGGCTATATTATCCTCAAATTGCGAAAAAATTGAATAATTAAAGAATGACGCAGTATAGGCATATGATGCTTCATTATAATTTTGTTGAAATTTATCATGGATTCAAGTGAAGCCATCATTTAATGATTGTTTCATTTGAGATAATGAAGTTGAAATCTTATTCTGTTTCAACTAGAAGTTTGCCAGAACTCAAAATATTTGAGCCGAACAGAACTTATTGAAAAACCCTTGTCGAAAAGTTTTTCAGTTGACCTCAGTAATTTTCCATACATAAAAATATTGACCATGTTTTCAATTATCATATAAATGTATTCGAGACAATACCAAATTTTCCTCCTCAGTTTCGAATTAGGAATTTTGAAAAATTATTTTTGTTCTCCTTCCGTTTCACAATGGCTTTAATACAGCAAGAAACGAAAAATGAAGTTATTGGTAGGAGAATTACTGAAGAACACATTTCCTTAAGAAATATTCCATAGGCTATCGATTTAGGCCTACTGAAACTTGTATGAAATGAAATTACAAACAAATATCACCTCAAACATTTTTTCTACTATTATTCCTTTCATTTTGGTTTCCATATTGATAATTTGAAGGTATAGAGAACTGGTACAGATGGATGGCAAATTTTTCCTTTTATTAATTTGATTTATTCATCAGATATAGAAGCTTTGACGTCAACAAATAATGAAGACAATGTATAAGTCTGGCTTCAGGTTGCACATCTTCAATCACACGAAAAATAAGAATAGAAAAATAGAAATAAACAATGAAAGAAAAAAGAAATATTTCTTTGTATTTTTGTTAGAGTATTTCATTTATATACTCTGTATGATAATATTTCTGGCTTGATAACAACATAATAAGGATGTTTGAAATTTGATCGTAAAAATATTTAAAAATAATGGTTATATTTTCACAATGCATTTGCCACAAATATTTTTATTTTATTACTAGGACTGACTGAAACCATATGTATCTTAAGAGTATCCGATGATGGAGAATATCTAATGGCTGCTGATACAGCAAGCAACATTATCATATGGAAAAAGGAACCTCTCAGATCTTGGAACTTCTGTTGTAAATTACCAAAATATCATTGTCCACCAGTAGCTTCAGATATCGACCCTATTAACCACAAAATAAATGTGGTATATTCAGATAATAAGGTGAGTTTCCATTTTCTCAAATCTTTCTTGTTTCTAGTAATTTCGATAAAACTTCAATTGGAATAATTTTCAGATAATAGAATACAGTATTGCTAAAAACGAATTCACCCATCTTTCGAAAAACCTACCCCATTGCTTACCTGAAGACTGGTCATCTAGATTTTATTTCATTAGAAATATATTCTATCATGTAGCTGCAGAAAAAATTATACTACATGATGACAACACCTTGATGGTGATAGAAGAGAAGCAGGTAAGTGCAGTCCTATTTCCACAATGGATTTGTAATAAAATGAAAATTGTGGGTATGTGACCTAAACTTAGTTGTTGACTGAGAGAAAGTCTGAGGTTTGAATATGACATTTTCTGAATTTTTCTCAATTCTTCCAGGGGCAATATCAGACGAACCAGCAGGTATATTTTCTTCATATTTGGCAAATGTGTTTCTTATTCAAAGCTCAAATGTAACATTCAATAACTACAAGGAAAATCCGGGTCAGGGTTAAAAAAAATGAGGAATCATTTTATTTCCCAAAACAACACCCTTTTTTTCGAAATTTTGAAAATCTGTTTCAATATTCGAGAAGACCACAGAAAACTAAATCGAGGCGGGTCAAATTTTCGCACAGACTGTTTTACTGCATAAATTTTTAACGTACAAGCGAAGATTGTCGGAACTTGGATTGCAAAAAGTGGTTTGAAATGACTTTTAACCGTGGATTATCAAAACTATTGAATCCATAATTATTTTAAGTAATTACTTATTACATTGGTTTTCCTTTTTATAAGACTCTTTCGGTTTGTATTTTTAAGTTACTCCCTTATCATTTCCAGAAAAAATTGAGGCCCTGTACGTATATGACTGATTATCAAAATTGATATTACGTTTTATTGAATGTTTCAGTGAAAGAATTGAGATGAATTAGGGCGATTTCATTTTTGTTGAAACAATGTGTCCCAAATTGGGTGAGACTGCATGGTATCTCAGCTGTTATTCAAGATAGAGACATGCGGTTTTCGCGTTTTGTGAAACTCTTAAATCCACAAACAGAAATAAATTCCCAACTTTCTTGTTTCTGAAATACAGGGCGAAAACGAAATGGTTCACTTTTTTGGGATGTAATTATTTCTCAGGCACTGTACCTATAAGATATAAAAAATATAAAAATTGCTTTCAAAAGATATTTTCAGAAGTCAGTGGCGTAGTTAGAAACTTTTTTTAGAGCACTGTTTTTGGGAACGAGCACAAACGTGGAATTTTTCATATGGAACACTCTGTATATTTTTACGTCAAATTTTTGCATTTATTTTTATGAATACATTGATGTAATACATCTTAACCTATAATAAATTTTAGTCTCAAAAATGACATGAATCTATATTTGTTGGTTTTTTCAATAATAGGCCATGAATTCTGCCACACATGCATTTAATGTGACTTGAACCTATTTATTCAATTATTTTCAAACATAAATTCAAAATATCACTAGTCAACATAAACTTGAAAATGTTGAAAACAAACTGAAATGTTAATATTTTTATTGAAATTTTTTTATGCTTGTTTAGCATTTACGCATGTGTGAAAGAATTTATGGCTCACATTTGAAAAAAAACGAACATAAATAAGGATTTTCAAAAGTTGTTAAAGATAAGGTTGTGATACATCAATGTATTCAGGAAAATAAATTCAAATATTTGGCGTTGAAATAAACAGGGTCTTCCTTCTGAAAAATTTCATGTTTGTGCTCAATCTTAGAAACAGTGCTCTGAAAAAATTTTTAACTACGCCGCTGACTTCTATGTAAAAATATCTATTAAAGCAGTTTTCAATTTTTTTTCTACCTTATACAGGGCCCGAGAAAAAGTTACAATTCCAGAAGCACACATTTTTCGATTTCGCCCTGTATTTTCTCTTACAAGAAAAAACTAATTATAAAGAACTTCTTCATTTTTTAGAAAAATAATCTGAAATTTTAGTTTGCGTTTGTTTTTTTCGACTTGAAATAATAGCTTCTTACACCATTGTATAATTTAGAAATGGCTTCAATGGAGGTCATTTTGTCCTCAAAACACCAATAATCTCTTCAAGGATCTGGATTATAATAAAAAGCATGTCGTCAGGCGTATGTCTCGTATCGTATCAAACCTAATCGCATTAAAAAGGGTAGGGTGGCTTCAGAAAACGATCGAGCGGTCACTATAACCGGAAATATTTTCGAAAAATCATGTCGTTGTATCTGAAATCAAGTCATTATAAGCGACATGTCATTATAAGCGAAGTCATTATATCCGGACCCTATTGTAAGGAGTTTTGAATGAAACCAAACTTAACACTGCATTTGCGTCATTATGAAAAAATGTGACTTAACACACTTTACCTCTGAGGTGCTGATTTACTTGAGATGCATTTTATGCCTTTTAATTAATAAATTCATCTATTTTCCTTCTGCATCTCACATTAATCAATGTTTTACCTACTTAGGCCCTTCATTCTACACCCCCGTTATTTTTAAAGATCCAGAGCACCATCTAACATCCACCCTAGTTGATTCTCTATGCGTATTCTGTATATTCGTTTTGCTCGTCAGAACTACTCGATTCAAATGGCGCATATAAATCCCGTGGATACTGTCGGTATGCGGTCGGGAAGTTTCTGACGATCTGTTGGACAGTAAATCCGCTAACGCATCAATTTATGTCAGTGTTCATCAAGCCAACGCAACGTGTTATGCGAGGCCGGACAAACCGCCATAATTAATTCAATCAGATCGCGTCATGTCGACATGCCACATATTTTGACATTTGATACGTTTCACGCGGGTGCGATAGTCGTCGATGAAACATGCCGTCTCGCGTTTTCATCGATGCTCATCCATTATTTGGATAGCAATCAACCGAGGTGTTCATAGACGCGATGCGGCCGTCCATAGATGCGATCCGCGCCAATCCGATGGGGATTTGTTCTTCTTTTTTCGACGACGCCCTCATGCATAGAGTTCAGGTGAGGGTTGGGAATTTCACGGCAGGTTGAACGGAGGATAGCAATAGCTTGGTCAGATGTTTGATGTGGATGAAGCTTCCCCTTTGATATGTATTGTTGTGATTCTCTGCAATGTTCGAAAATGTCATCCAATATTTCAAATTTTCGAGAGCATGTATTTGCATCCATACAACTAAGCCTGGTTTACATGAAAGGTTTACCGATAAGGGGGGGGAGAGTTTGACAGCTCATGACAATCATGTTTGATTCCATGATAAATATGTCCCAATTAAAACATGCTTTGTGATCATAGTAATACAATAGTATTAACAGTTAATTATTCCCCAATCAGCAAATGGGTCCTTCAAAGCCTTGTGATCTAAACAGGTGTTTTTTCAACTTGTATTATTCGAAGTTTATGCAGCTTATAAAAATCGTTTGAACTTTTTGTATACAGGAAACTTCGCTTAGAGAGGCGATACCTGAATAACTCTGAAAACAAATTAAAATTGAACATTATTCATAAAACTTTACCATGGCACCTATTATGTTTAAGGTGGGTAAAATTGTTGATACTTGAACTACAACTGTTTAACGGTGTTATATAGAGGAAAATGAATGAAACGTTACGGTGGTCTTTTTTAGAGAAACTGATAATGCCATCAACTGCATTCCTCTATCTTCTTCTGTTTTCGAGTTATAGGCCAATTTGGGTGATTTCAACATTGGTCATTATTTCCGTTCTTGTTTGTAATAGGATGTTGAAAGGAATACATTATATAGGCATTTTTTTCATAGCAATCCAGTAGCGTACTTTTTTTCCCAAGAGGTTTCCATGCTGAGCTATGACATAAAGTTGTGTTTTTTCTTATGGAAACAATAGTTTGAAATGGCTTAGAAAGAATCGCCATTTATTTCCGTTTCAGAAATATATCATACATCATACATCGCTCTCAGATTCATTCAGATATCACGAAAAATATAGTTTGTATTTGAAATTTGAATTATTGAGTATTAAGTAGGCTGAATCACAGAATAATATGTCTCTACGCATGGTGTCATTATTATTTTGCCATTGAATACTTGATTCAATTTTCCGTGTATTCAAGTATTCAATTTTCCGTGGTTTAATCTCTGTTCAGAACAACTGTCAATTATTAGAATTCGTAGTCATTATTGCCGGTAATACGGAAATGTTCGAAAACTACGAGAAATATGATATCGTCGATTCAATGCCAAAGTCACGAATGTGCTTTTTTGATGTTCCGAGACAGTGCTATTAACATAGATTTCTTTTTGTGGTACTAGGCTAGAAGTAGGAGAAGGGGATAAGCAAACTCCTCCGCGATTTCTGCATTGATACCACGACTATAATCGCGATATAGTGTACATAGGCGAAAAGCACATTCGTGACTTTGGCATTGTATAAATAAATAAATATTATTCTGTGATTCAGCCTACTTAATACTCAGTAATTCAAATTTCACATTCAAACTATATTTTTCATGATATCTGAATAAATCTGAGGGCGATGTTTGATATATTTCTGAAACAGGAAAAATTGTGATTCTTTAAGCCATTTCAAACTATTGTTTCCATAAGAAAAAACAAACCTTTATGTCATAGCTCAGCACGGAAACCTCTTGGGAAGAAAAGTACGCTACTGGATGGCTATGAAAAAAATGCCTATATAATGTATTCGTTTGAACATCCTAGTATAAACAAGAACGGAGATAATGACCTTCTATTATTATTATTATTAAGTAGTTGGAATCCAGTTGTTATCTTCGCAACAAAGTTCTTTCACAAAAATCATCAAAGGATGAAATATCTTTAAAACAGTCCAAAGAATAATCTTGAATTTTTGCCGCATGTTTACATCACTTGCTGTGTGTTTCTTAATGTGTTATTGTTTGCTGGATTGTCTTATGTTTGTTACACACTTCAATTGTAGAGGAAATCAAATTTACTTCTCAGTCAACTAATCTTACTAATCTGTCGTATATCGATTGAAATTCTGGGAGTATTTTACATTTTCTGGGACATTTTTCGGTTAGCACCTCCGCTCTTTTTTCCAATTTGTAATGAAAAGCTTTACATATTTTCTTGCACCAACTCATTAGAAGCAAATCAGTTAGAAAAAATTTTTTTATACGACCGTACGTTTTCACCCACTTTCCCGTACTCATTTTAGTTTAGAAAGTGTCACTTTTCCGCACCAGTGCGGGAAAGTATTAGCAGGGGTTTTTTCCGCACACTTCCATTAAAGAATAAACTGAATTATGATATGTCCCTATGCATCGAACGTCAACGATGAGAGTACCATGGTAACGACATGTAGAATTCATGTGTATTATGGATTTTCATTCAATGTTTTGTTTGTTGAAATAAAATATATATAAATATATATATATAATAATGTTCCTACCTTGTGTAGAAAGTATATTTCCCGTACTCGATTGCAGCAACCTCGTACGGAAAAGTAAAACTTTCTGCACTTGATAGGAAAATAACTATTACGAACAAGAAAACTTCGAACTATTACAACAGGTAACGTTTGGACCATCGGACATCTTCACGAGACCAAATCTTAAACATTTTCAGAATGGTTGCATTTTATTTCTTTTTTTCTTCAACCAAAGATTCTGGAAATTTTATACTGAAAGGAGTCGATAGAATTTGAGGAGTTGGAGAGCCTATTATTGAATATATTGCTCTGCCACCTTGAACGAGCCTACTCTGTGAAAAAAAAACTTTGAAATCCATCCACATTATTGGATGAAGCAATTCTTCATCGAGCCGCTACTTTTCCGAATTTAATCGACGCCCTGTGTATCTTGGGATAATTAGTTCCCGGCATCCCTCTCAGCGATACATTCCCCTCGGAATCCATGCGTTCATCTAGCTAGAAGAAGGAAAATAACGAGCAAGTTGTATGATCTTCGTAACGAGTTGTTCATATTTTCAACAATCTCAACTTTCGCCGAGCAATATCTGGCTTTTTCGCGTTTTCCGTTGAGGAACATGGGAACTCGATTAAAGTTCGCCCGAAGTTCCTAGACAATATAATTAATTCCTAATACTTGTCATATTTCCTCGAAACGAAATTAGCTCTTTGATACTGAGGACGGAAATTATTTCCCAGGGCTTTTCTGGAATTGTCTGAGTTTGTTTATTAATAATTCGGGCAGAGTCTCGAAGTAATCTGCGGAAAACAGGATTCTGTTTAATTTCTCTTCGAAGGTATCTTCTTGATTAATCTGAAAAGAATGATGAAGTTCTGATGAGACAGGGAGAAGTGGAAATGCAAGTGCTTTGTTAATTGTGGACGACGTTTGAATGGCGGCTTATTTACAGAAACTGTGGTTTACGACTTCCCGTCAAGAGTTTAAAACAAGTTTTGCAAAAACTTGGCATTTCCTCTTACCTTCCAAGCGAAGCCACAGAAGAAAAAAACACGTGTGGCACTCGAGGACTGCCGCGGTAAAGCTATTGCATAGCATCTATTCAAAAATAAGAAGATAATATTGTTGATTTAAAATATTTTTTTATTTATCTCACAATACATGTAGGTTATTCAGGAATGTTTATCATTGAAACTATAGGTCTATGGTAACTGAAATAAGAAACATAAGTTTGAGACTTAATGTCCTCTAAATATCTGGATAATACCGCGTCAATAGTGGTCCCATATTTTGTTGTGGATTCTTGTGGATCATTATTCATTTTTAAATTCAATTTTTCCGAAAAAAAAGTTGTCAACCGCTCTAATTTTTTATCAGCGAAGTTAATCGCCAGCCAAGATAAGTGGAAATTTATGACCATTTGTACCAAGTATTTTCGACCCTTCTTCAGTGTAATCCAGTAAAGGGCGATCAATAAAATGCTCTACATCGTCCAATTTTGCATTCGGAGAAATGTAAATTGTAGGCCACATCGTTAATTCGGAGTCATGATATTAGTAACATTATTACTATTTTGGTAAATAGCTACCCCACCTTTTGGAACAGTATCTCGTTTGAATTGAACAATACAATTGAAATTAGGTATTTCAATCAGATTATCACGCGTCATGCATGTTTCGGTAAGAAGTAACACATTGGTTTGTCTCGTAACCGAATCTTGTAAATCGTATTTGTGACTATGTAGACTTTGGCAGTTGAAAGTCATTATTGAAATGCCATTTCTATTACTAATGAAATCTAAGACACTTTGAGCTATCGCCTGAACACTATTTAAAGACAGTCTTTCGAATTCTTGCAACAAAGATGCAGTCGATGCAACTTGCCTTCGATTATGATAAAACCTAAATGCAGAATTATTATGATATTATATTATTTTTATCGTAATATACAATTTTTCAATATTAGTCACCCGAGAGAGTGCAAGATGGACGAGTTCCTGAGAATGTGATTTACTATACTCCAATACTATTTCGTCTAGTAAAAGCAAGAGCTGAAGTTAATGGAAAATGTTTGCGTTTGGCTTTACATTTTCTATCCGATGTTAATGAAATATTTGCCGTTCGTAATTCAATGGGAACAGCGAGATTGCCGAATCCATTTTTCACTGCTTGAAGGGCTGCACGCATCCATTTAATCGCAAGCACCCAAACACCGTGCCGAAATGAACCGACGATACACGGCTGTGTTAGATTTTTTCGTTACGGAATTTCTACATTTGGTCGCCGCGCTCAAAGCCTGAGATAAAAGCTATGCAATAGCTTAATAAAATGCGAAAATGTCACAGAAGATAATTTTGTGTTTTTCGGTGGTGGTCTAGGTATTGGTAGTATTGTTCAGGGGAGTCAGAGAAAATGAATAGTTTAATATTTTACACAAGCAAATGTTGGACTTAGACTCAATTAAAAACCATCCTCAGCTGCTCCTCTGAAATGCCAAGGACGCCAATTCCATCGAGGCAATTTGTTTCTAGACACGAGCCCTGGAATTAGGAATGATTCTGGTTCGTGTAGTCAGCTTTGTGCTTCGTCTTCTTTCCTTCTTCCGATGCTGTTTAATTCACATCAGACATATCAAAATTCTCGAACTAGTTAAACGGAATTTCCACATAACCAGGGCGATGCACGGCCGAGTTACCTCATCGTAGCGTAATTACCTCGATCATACGACTATGATGAAACCCTTAATCTGCAAATATTTTCCGTATACAAACTCTATTGACAATTGTAATCTCAATTATAAGTTTAACCTCCATTGTGTTGTACACAATAAATCCCTAAAAAATTAAGTTCAACTTCTCTTTGTACAGGGTGATTCACTTATCTTGCTAACCCAAATTCTCTCGAAAACGTCCGAATATTTTTTAATTCTGTGAATGGCGTTTTGAACAGTCGATGTGGACTTGAGATGCGCATAAAAATCTGCGGGATAAATAAAGACGCCAGGCGTCGCGGCGCTTCAAAAAATTTTTCTCCAGGGACAAACCTTTATTATCATATCATTCGAAAGATAATTTCATTCAGAATTTCTTTACGAATACAATTTATATCCATTTCTAACCGTCAGAAATCTACAGCGTGTTTTATGTTAATTCTTTTCCATTTATTTCTTTTTGTATTGTGGTAGTACGCCCTTTATTTGGAGACATAGATATGATTTTTTGCCTTGCATTCAAGAGGGCTAGTTTTCTTAACAATTTGCCTCTTCAAATAAGATCAAATATCTGGAATAGCAACATGGAGCTCCATGTCACAACGCTGCCATTGTGAAGAGATATTGAGATCAATAACTTATAATGAAATAGGGAAATGATATAACTTATATTTGGATCATAATGCCTAGATGATCTAGACATGATTATGTTTCCTAAAATGACGGAGGCTTTGTAACAAACTATTTCTCTATTATTATATTCATTAACTATTATATCTTATAACAATAAACATTTTTTTGAATAACAAACGGAACATTTCGAATCATATGTTCTATATTCCGGCCATTATGATCCATACATAAGTTTAATCATTCCTCTATTTGATTTTAAGTTACTTTGGTCAAAAAATAAGGGTCTACTTGGGCACATGCGTTTCTTATCTTTATTTTCAAATGGTTCAAGTTATTAGAATCAGTTTAGTATAACATATTTTTCAGGGTACCCCTCAGAAAGTAATCCATGAGCGTTAGGTCTGGCGATATCTGATGGGTCCATTGGTTCCTATCCATTTTTTTTCGAATTCTTGATCTGAATATCTCATCACAACGGCAGCGTTGTGACATGGAGCCCCATCTTGATGTAGTCACATATTTCATCTCATTTGAAGAGGCACATTGACTTGAAAACTAGCCTCCTTGAATTCAAAACTCAAAATTGTATCTATGTCTCCAAATAGAGGCATACTACCACAATACAGAAAAAAATAAATGAAATAGAATTTACATAAAACACGCTGCAGTTCGCTGACGATTAGAAATGGATAAAAATTGTATTCGAGAAAGAAATTCTGAATGAAATTATCTTTCGAATGACATGATAAAAAATATGTCCCTGAAGAAAAAATTTCTGATAGCGCCGCGACGCCTGGCGTCTTCATTTATTTTTATGAGCATCTCAAATAGACATTGACCTGTTCGAAACGCCATTCACAGATGAAAAAATATTCGGAGGTTTTCGGGAAAATTGGGGTTACCAAGATAAGTGAATCACCCTGTACTACGCAATAAATACCTGAAAACACCACCGTGTGTTTAACTCCCATTGTAGAGGATTTACGACCCTCTACAATTAAAAAAACCAACCCTGAATTTAGTATCCTTACAACCTACTGAATTCTGCACTGCTACTTCATTGGATTTACAACCCAGTGCAGAAAGCAGAAACGTCTCATGAGGAAATCTGATCTCGAAAGATACATGGTCCATCCGGCTCGAAGGACTATTTTGAATAATAGTTTATTTATAACAACAATCTACAATCAAGACTTTATAATTCTTAATTAAATGTAAAAAATAAAAAAAAAAATTCATGAAAACCTAATCAAAAAAATTAGAATATTCAAGATGTTGCAACAAAATAAACAAAGGGCACATAATTCCATCATTCGAACAATTTCAAAAATCTCACACAATGAGCACAAAAACATAACGATTATAAAAACAGTCTATTTATGTTAGCCCTAAATTATCCCTTGGAAAGGAAATTCCTTGGGTATGGGAATAATAACGAAGAAACAAAATCAACAGATCTATGTTTCGAAAAAAAAAAGAATTTGAATAACTTACGGTGCGGATGAGAGATTTTATGAGGAGTACATACGAGTTTTCAGCTTATTATTTTTCATTCCCCATTCATCAGCCCTAACATGACTAAATCAAGACAGACTAAAACATCATTTCGCTTCGAAAACAAAAATCACAAACCTAGTATCGCCGCCCTTGTGCCGAGATTTCGCTCTCTGCCCTGCGAGGTGCCCTGAGCAGCATAAGAGCAGGGCTGGAGGCAGTAATTCACAATTATTTCAAGTGGACTGAAACTGCCCAACTACCGCGAAATACAACCCTTTCGAGTAAATTTGCGAAAACACAAGGGACCATTAAAACGATACAAATTTCTCTTTGGAGCTCCGGCTTATTACCGGGCGATTGTCAGGCGTTCTGCTTGTTAAATTTTTATCGTACAACGTGAATAAATTCATTTGCCTGTCGCTCGCACCCTGATGCACAAAGCTGCCGCGATGGGTGTTGTTGGACTTCGTATATACGAAGAGGGCAGTAATAAAAAAGGTGCAAATTCACAGGAAATTTCATTTCGCGTTGATAAACTTGTGAGGTTAAAGAGAAATCACACCCTTTTTCGTTGGTCACCAATTGTGTAAGCACAAGGAAAATTGTGCCTTACGTTGGTTGCCAATTGTGTAAGGTTGAAGAGATAATTTACGTTAGGTAATGGTTTAACAATAGATGCTCCAGCTAGTCAAAACATGAGACCACCTTACTTTTATATGAGGTAAAAGGAGATAATATGCTTCTACTCAGGCTAATGATGATCAAAACTCGAACAGTCGAGATTTATTCCTCTTTAATGACAAAAAAATCTGGCAAGCTCTCGAAACAATGGAAGTTGACAAGGGATTAGTTAGAGAAAATCAATCTTCTGTGAAAATTGGACGTAGACTCTCCTACCCTATTGAGACGACAAAGGGCTTAAGGCAGGGATGTAGTTTGTCTCCCCTACTCTTCAATGCCTATGTCGAAGTGGCACTCAAGGAGTAGAAAAGAAGATGCGAAGGAATGGGGGTACCGATTGGAAATGGAACTCTCTTCTCCCTTAGTTTCGCTGATGACCAGGTTGTAATTGCACAAGATTCCTATGATCTGGAGTTCATGATCAGGAGACTGTATGATGAATACAAGAGATGGGGACTACAAGTCAATCTTAAAAAAACAATGTACCTGGTCGTAAACTCCAATTCTTGTTTCGAAGTACTCATCAATAATGATGTGAAAGTCCAACAAGTTGACAGATTTAAGTATCTAGGAGCAATAATAAAAAATAAAGACGGCATTGGAGTAGAGAAGATAAGAACAAGAATTCAAAACAGCAAAAAAATAATTGGGTGCCTTAATAGTCTTTGGTGGGATCGGAACATATCCCCCAAAACCAAAAAACGACTTGGCCAAACACTGGTGGAATCAGTGCTGTGTTATGGCTCAGAGCTATGGACACTCAACGCAGACTCTAGAAGAAAGATCCAGGTAGTAGAAATGGACTACCTCAGAAGGAGTGCCGGTATATCGAGAATGCAACGAAGGACAAATGCCGAAATAAGACAGATCATGAAGGCAGGACGGTACTGCAGCGTATAGAACAGAGAAGTCTCAAATGGTTTGGACATATGCTTCGCATGCAAGAGGATAGATTACCGAAACAAATTTTTCAGTGGACTCCTGCTGGTAGAAGGAAACGGGGCAGACCTAGGAAATCCTGGAACGATACGATCAAGGAAGCAATGGAGGCCCGGAATTTAAATACTGAGGACGTTCTGAACAGAGAGGTGTGGAGGAGGGTGACGGGAAGGCGGCAATAGTCTGTATTTAGTTATGATTATACTATATTATTATATTGTAATTGGTATATTGTAACTTCATCCCGTGAATATATACATATGACAATAGCTATTTACAATATCTACTATCACAAATTGAAACATCAAAACATGAAACATCAAAACATGAGGACAAGAATATGTACAATTATGAACAAATCGTTAGAAACATCATTCACGAGCGTTTTTCGTTCTTAGTTAACTTATCTTGTTAGAATAATGCCAGGTAAGGGAAGTGAATATCCCTCGACTTCTTCCAAAGTTCAAATTGCTAAATCTCCAGAAAGAGACCTTCTAGAAGGAATGGCGTTGTAGGAAGTGAAGGTTGTATTCCCTCCAATGAGAAGCGTTCAGGGTCCAATTTCCCTCAAGGTGCAGGCACTGAAGGATTGAACACTTCCAAAAGGTATTGAAGGCTTGGCTCCTTCCGGAAAGTAGTTGAAAGTTCAACTTCCTCCAAAAGGTACTGAAGGCTTAGCTCTCTCCAAAGAGGTGTCGCAGGCTAAGCTCCCTCCAAAGAGGTGTTGGAGGTTTAGTTCCCTCCAAAGAGATGCCGGAGTCTAAGCTCCCTCCAAAAAAGGCTATTAAAAACACTTGTATCAGTTTTTCGTATCGTTAAGCTTCCACAATTCCCCGAGATCTCTGATAATCTTAGTTTACACAAAGAAAATTCAAGAAAGGAAAAAATGTCCACGTGTCCACTGAAACACTGGCACAGATAAATCGAGAAATTGAAAATCAGAGGGTCACGGAACTGTGAAATGTTCAAATTCAATTAATCAATTATAATATAGATAAACTGATCCAGAAGGAACCCAAGCGTGTCTCACCTCATATGGAACATGTGAATCATTAGCAAAAATAGGTATATGGTGGTCTGATCAAGTTCGTACTCACCGATCTTAACGATTGCCTAGGTTAAACTAGTTCACTCGAGAATGAGAGGATAAACTACTGCCTCTTCAGGTGCAGTGCCAGAATAGCGGGATATCAGAGAGAGAATTTTTCATCCGTCGCTCGCCGAGGTACTCATATCACTGTCCGCCGCCAGCGCGTACTACCGGAAATCGTGCTCCCGGCCGATTCCCGATCCGAGACGATCCGAAAACCCCCGAAATTTGAAATCGGTAAATCATACCGTTACACACTCTTTAGACTTCATCGAGTCGAGCAATTTGTTGTAATATTTTTTGTTTGTTTCGGCGCTGTTCTGTTTGTAGCAATCGCCGTTTTTCTCGTTCACATTTATTATATTAGTATGGATAAATGTGTATGATCTATAGTCACGTAACTAAAAAGTACGTCGGCTCCCAGATGGTATTGCTGAACTCGTCGTCAATTAGTATGTTCATTTCCAAATTCTCGTTGATGGATAGAACTTTGGAAGAAAATGATATTTTTCGATACAGAAAAAAAATATCAAATGGAAATTGTAACGATTACATAGAAGGTGGCACCTCGTGAACGGGCGTCGACGAGAACACATCAGCGACTGATTAGGCGTCTAATCCGCCCAAGAGTGAAAACATGAAAATCAGGTGGCTGACGACATTGTAATTCTCCTAATCGCATCTCCGTGCACATTTGTCTTATTCAATAGAGAAGTGAGTAACTGTCAGACGTGACAATGCCGCCTCGCGTATTATAATCAATCATAAGGACGGCCTCCCACGATTCCCTGGCACAGGACCGTCCCAGGAGCCTCCCGTATGATTTTGGAGACGGTTTAATCTGTCAACGTTGGGGCAGTATGCTGATATTAGGATTCCAGAAGAATTTTTGTCCCAGGAGGAAGTCCGGATACAGATGCAACATCTATAAATACACTGCGCAAAAAAATTAACGCACATTATGGGAATCTCAAATTTATTCTACAACTGAAGGTGTTCTCAATGATAATTATTTTTATCAGAATTATGCATGCATATGTTATCCACTTTCACCGTTTTTCTTCAATACAGATGTTTTTTCCCAGCAGGGATAAAAAAAGATGATATTATCAGATTTTGAATGTATTGGCTCCATTCTAAAATCAGTTGTTCTCGATCAATTCTAGTGATCAATAGTTTTTCTTTCGTTTGATTTTCTACACTCGATCGCTATGCAAAGAGAAACACGCAATTTGACCCCAGAAGAATGTGCTCAAGCGGTAGTTTTGCGAGAAGAAGGGTGGACATACACAAGAATTGCAGAAAGGTTTGGAGTTTCTCATACAAGTGTGTCCAGAATGTTGCAGCGACTCAGGGAGACAGGTATGAATGTCCGAAGACCAGGACAGGGTAGACCACGGGTAACAACTGCTATTCAAGAACGTTACTTGAAAGTTTCTTCGTTGAGACAACTGTTTGCAACCGCTCGCCTCCTTCAAAATCAGCTTGAGCAAACTCATGGGGTGCAAAAAATTAGCACTCAGACAATAAGAAATCGCCTCAGAGAATATGATTTAAGGCCTCGTGTCCCGGCAAGAGGCCCAGCTCTTACCCCAGCCCATCGAAGGACCCGTTTGGATTTTGCAAGAGAGCATATCCATTGAGAAGAGGCCGATTGGGAAAGAATTCTCTTCACAGATAAGTCTAGATTCTGCCTCTACCATTGTGATCGGCGTTCCCTTGTATACAGACGTCCACATGAAAGATATGCTCAGTGCAATTTCCTGAATACTACTGGTTTCGGGGGAGGATCTTTGACTGCTTGCACAGACCTAGTGGTCGTTGATAATGGAGCTATGAATGCTGAAAAGTATATAAGGAACATTCTCGAAGAGCATGTGGTGCCATTTGCCCCATTCATTGGTGAAAATTCAATTTTTATGGACGATAATGCCAGACTCCATCGTGCTGAGAAGTTCAGAGAATCATCCAGCTACTCTTAATGACTTAGGAATCCAACTCGGAGAAATCTGGGAAGAATTAGATCAGAACATTTTAAGATCACTCATTTTGAGTTTGAACCGTCGTTGCCGAGCTGTAATTAACGCAAGCGGTGGAAATACCGAGTATAAAATCACTTATCAGCATTTTAGTATTTTGAAAATTGTTCATTTCTCTTCTTTCACATAAGATTCGGTGAAATCCTGAATTTTTTCTACATTTTATGTGTCTTGTTTCGTTCAAAACCTTCCCGAGAGAACATGAAAAAATAAGTTATAAAGTCAATGTAGAGTTAACTTTCATTAAAATTGAGATTTCCAGAACTGCGCGTTAATTTTTTTGCCCAGTGTACTCCGAGGGGACAGCGAATTTGGGATTCCAACCTTGTATTGTGTTCTCTAAGGCCCGATTTCACCAACATCTAAAACCGAGTTTTAGTTCCACTAATCGCCGTTAACAGCAATGTTCAATTTCACCATGAATATAAATCGAGGTTAAGCCTAACTACGTTTAGAAAAGGTAACTCGCCGATTTTGGTCGTTTACGTATTTTAACTTCAGTTAACGACAATTTCTATGCGATAGTTTGTGTTGACGTCTGCCAGTTTGTTATTACCAGAGACTCGATAAGCAGATTTGAAGTTTATGAAATATTTTTCAAATTATCATTTCATCTTATTTTATAAATATCAACGATAACAAAACTGAGAAAAAATGCAGAGGGCTTTAGAACTCTTATTTGAAGATAGTGACGTCCAGGATGGATTAGAGTTAGGGAAGATTATTTCAACAATTTCGACGACAAAGATTTCACCATGAGATTTAGATTATCTAAACAATATGTCCTATTTGTTTTAGAGAAAATTGAGAATCAGTTGAAACATCCAACTGACAATTGAGTACAGTACATTTCATTTTCCAGATCATGTACTTCAAAAATAACCCAAACTTAGCAAACCATAACTTGGACGCATAAACAACAATTTTAAATTGGAATTCGTGGAAATGAACTTTCTCTTTTCTCTAAATCTGTGGTGTGCACACAGAAATGAAGAATTAACAGCGTTGCCAAGTTGTATGGATGCTTTAACTTCGATTTCTAAAACTCAGATTACCACGCCTGCGTTTAAGATGGTGAAATTGGAATTCCAGTTAGTTTAACTGGAGTTTCCTTAACAGGGTTTAAAGCATCAGTTGGTGAAATCACAGCCGTCTATAGAGATAGCCTGGAACTAAATCTGGCAACGCCGTATGCGAACGCGAAGAGTAGGTATACTCTTCCGATGCGTTAACGCGGGATATGATGTTATTTCGAATTCAAATCATTTGCGAATTCATCAAATGAATTTTTTGCTTCAAGAAAAAAGAATATAAGACCCTACTTGGTCAAAAAATTTAATATCTTAATTACTACTTGGCAAAAATTTCACGATTGTGTTTCAATCTTGGTTGGAATTGAAAGGTAATTATCTGAATTATAAGTTAGGAAAAGAATTTTTATTCAATTAATTGTTCAGCAAGAACCACGGGAAGGTGTAGGGCAAACTCTTGCCAAAAAAATTAAATGAAGTTCTCTACGTGAACGAAACAAGTATCCTCAACATAATTTTGAACTCAATATATGTAGAAATCGAAGTGAATGTGGAAATGAATAAAAATAAGATGTTAACACAACAAATATTGAAATTTTCAACAAAAAATTGATATGCAATCTCAACGGAAATGCATATTTTCATGAAAAGTTGGACGATTTCATTCAAAGGAAGGTAGTTTCTATCTTTGGGTAATGCAAAATTTTTCCTTTCTCCCAAGTGTTTTCTCCGTTTCCTCGACATTAATCATATTATTCTTATTATTTACGAGATTGTTTAGGAGTAAATTTGCAAAAACCCAACAAAGTGAATTTAAAATTGATTTCGCATTCGTACCTCAACTACAAGTCTCAGCTGCTGCTCGAAGGAGCAGCATATTCTGAAACATAAATTTTGGCGGAGTTATCCATGTCGCTATTTTGCAAATAATATAAATCTAAAATGAACAAACTTTTGAAATTAATTTCCTATGATTATCGGAACTATTTTCATCGCAATTGAAATTCTAACCTAACCTCCAACCTATCCACAACATGATCTCAAGTTAGTAAAGAAAATCAGACGAAACCTTCATTGCACTTCACTAAAAAACAGTTTTTCAGTTCCCTTAAAGCTCACTTATTTCCAGCCATTTATTCACTGAAATACTACGATTTATCAACAAAATTCAAACACACGTACCTACACTATCAACAAAACTCGCCCTACTGAAAATCTATTCTTCACCACGCATCACGAGTTTCGTGGGTCTCTGGTAGGCCTACGCGCGACGTTGCCGAATTTCCTTGTTCCGGGCTTGTACTTCAGGAGGCTGTGGTGAAATTGGGCCTTAGACGTGCTTATACAAGACTGTCGAAACAAAATTTCTCATAATAAATATTATCTGTCAGGACAATCGCCGGAACAATGAGAAGTAGCGAGGCGCAAACTTCCCTGAGAACCTCTCCGGCACGTACTCCAGAAGACCGACCTGTCCTCCGGGGGCACGTCTCCCCCAACCCCCCTTCACCGGGGGCTCCTCGCGTACAGCGCAGATGTGGGCATACGGCCCTGGGGCGCCGAAATAACTTATATTGAGTTCGGGAAACTAGTTTTGCCGCGTGATTTGCATTTGGTCCTGGAAATCCAGCCCGTAATCGCCCGAGTGGGGGAAGACAATTATTATTCTTGGGGACATCTTCTGGAAGTTGGCTGTTTGCTTTGCGGGCAAGGAGGACGTCTGTTTGTACTGTCGTCGCTCTGATGGGTGGACGTCGAACTGAGTGAATCGGGTGCGTGGTCCAGGCAAACCAGGGCACTTCAGATGTTGAGTTAGGGCCGTTTTCAATAAACAACCGAAGATAGCCGATAGAGCTCTATCTTCGGTTTTGCCGGCGTTCTATCGGTGCTGATATCTATCTATGATTTGCGTTTCACAATCATGGTTTAACCATATCTTGGTTGAAGCATGGATAGATAGGGACTTCTTCAGTTTTGACCTCAATCCATAGAACTTGATTTATTCATTTTATTTTTCGAATCATTAATCGCGGATTTTTGTATTATCACTGTGATTGGATGTCGAATTGGAATGTAATTATTCATAGAAATTCTGTTGTTTTTTCATTTTTCCTTTTTTTTTGATGAAAGAATAGGCATAAAGACACTTCATGATCTATGTTTAGAATTTGGAAGTTTTGTTAGTTTAAAATTGGAATTGGATGAAAAATATAATACTATTATCGACTCAATTGGAGTCGGGGGAAACTAAAATAAAGTATTTTCTCTATTTCAGTATCGAAATGGGTTCATTACAGAACTAAAAGTAGTGCTGTAATGAAACCCATTACAGCATTGTTTTCAGTTATATTTTTCGTTTTATGGTTGTCAGTACTGACCTCCGATCGAATTAAGTTTCGAATCAAAACAATTCAAATTCCGTGATCTGTCAAATTTCGTATGTCACACCAACTGCCAAGATACAAAACAAAAGTCACTGATCTGAATTTTCATTCGAATTTCGAGAATATTTCACAAAAATTGACTGAAATAGAGAAAATACCGTCTAATACTCGTTGCAGAAGGCAATTCCAACACTCATGCTATCGAAAACTCGCTCCTTCGTCGCTCGTTTTCGAACTTCGCATTCGTGTTGGCATAGGAGCTCATTCTGCAACTTGTTTTAGAATATGCTATTATTAAACTGACTTCCCAATCTAATTTGGTTGAAGTTATTGTACTTCAACCCTTCCTTTGGGTTTCACTTGTGAATAAATGAATATTTAAAACAAGTATTGGGAATCTAGCAAAATAATTTAAAAATCATGAACGTGATAAGAAATTAAATGAGGTTGCATGAAAACTGATACGAACGATATCAATTTCAAGATTTCTACTACTCGTTAACAGTTAAATAATGAAAAATCTTAATTTTAGTGCTAAATGCATATTTATATCTAAGTGAATCTTTCGGCTGCCTTATATTTGGATAAGAAGAAACAAACTAAAAAAAAACAGAGACGAATATCATTTAGGCAAAAATCACAATGCTAAAATTGGGAAATTCTAATTGAAAGCACAATTGCAATCATATGTGTTTGTTATCGTATGGTTACCCATCTGGGTCTTGTTTAACTGTATTTCCTCATGGAACTCCAATAATGGGTAAATTAGCAGAGAATTATCCTATCTAAGCAGTAAAGACAATAAAAAAATTACAACAATAAATGAAATGAACAGCTTTATTTTCATACAGGTGAAACCTCATTACATAAAAATTAACAAAAACCCTAAATTAATTAGACAATAAAATAAAATGACATCTAACGTTGTTCTAGACGACTGTTCAATTATTTTTCACAACTCCATTTATTGCGGTGGCAACGAAACTTACATGTTGCATGTTTTAATTCCGAACGCCTTTTGTGCATCAAAATTCATTTGAAAAGTGAAAAGTGCAAAGTGCAAAGTTGTCTGGTGCAAAAGGCTTCAGGTCCTAAAAATGGCCTTATTTAGTTTGCTCAATTAGAAGCAAATTCACATTAAAAAAAAAGGAGCAAAAAGAGCCCAATGAATACCTTCTTGAAATGTTTCCCTATATTCACCAAAAAAAAAAAAAAATGCGGGGCATTCTTTGTGCACTGTCGATCGAAGTGAGAACGAATAATAATAATAATAATGACCTTTATTTCTCGAAGCAAATCATATACAAATACATTCATTGCATGAGAGCGACGTCAAGTTCAAATACAAATTTTAAAGTAAATAGCCTATATGAACAATTTGTGTACTATCTTGACAATTTACATTTCTCAAAGAATTCCGGCAGGTTGTATGGTTCAGCATCCACCAAAAACTTTACCAGTTCCTTTTTAATCTCAACGTTATTTGCTTAATGGAACCGCTTTTGTAGAGAATTATAAATTTTGATGCACATATATTTGGTGTTGTTTTGTGTCAGTGTGAGTAGTACTTTTGGGTATTTATATGGTGATATTTTCCTTGTATTATTGTGATTCTCGTATTCTTGGAATAATCTTTTATTATTACGTAGAAACATAGTGCATTTCAGTACATAGATCCCTGTTGTTGTTAATAAGCCTTTATTTCTTGGTGTTTCATGACGTTTAAGGTATATACAGGGTGTACCAAGTTCGACGGCCTAAGGCGTTTCTGGAGAACTAGACTTATTTGAATTCTGAAAATTGGGATTATCATATTGTTTGACATTATCTACCGAGCTAAAATATTCTTGGAGCTTGACCACTTTCAGTTATACAGGGAGCGAAAAAAAAATTTTCAAAATTTTTTTTTTCTGTTTTTTTCTTTTTGAATTTGGCAGAGTATGCAATTCTGAATATATTCGTACTCAAATCGTTGCATTCGTCGAAATACTTTCAAAAATATCGAGAAAAACCTGAAAAATAAGAGAGAAAAGAGTATTCGGTATTATGTTCGTTATTCCTAATCTAGATAACTTAAGCACAAACCGTTTTCACATTTTCAAAGTCGAAGAATGTGGAAATATTGTACATTTCTAGAATTTTGAAAAATTCATCACAGGGTGTTCCAAATGTTGGGTCAAAAATTGGGATCAAAATTGGCCCATAACTTTCGTTTTTCAAATTAGAACGCTATTTTTTTATGATTGCGTTGGATTGTACCAAGAAAAATGATGATAATGTTTCAACATGTTGATGCTCCTAAAATATATAATAATAATTCTTGAGCTATTTAGGATTTTCTCATTTTTTGTCGTACGTAGAGTCAAATTCATTAAATCTGTTTCATATCAACTATGACCTTGGTCATAGAAGATAAATTATTCCAATAACTCACTAGTGGCACACCTTTTTCTTTAATTCATTCATCATTGTTGTTATGAAACAGATTTTATGAATTTGACGCAACGTACGACATGGAATCAGATAATACTAAATAACTCAAGAATTATTAATTTTAGAAGTATCAACATGATGGAACATTATCATCATTTGTCTTCGCAGAATCCAACGCAATTATAAAAAAATAGGGTTCTTATTTGAAAAACGAAAGTTATGGGCCAATCTTGATCCCAATTTTTGACCCAACATTTGGAACACCCTGTGACGAGTTTCTCAAAATTCTAAATATGTAAAATATTTCCACTCTCTTTGACTACAAAACCGTGAAAACGGTTTGTGCTTAAGATATCTAGATTAGAAATAGCAAACATTATACCGAATACTCTTATCTACCTTTTTTTTTTTATATTTCGGAAAGTATTTTGACGAATGCAATGATTTGAGTACGGATGTATTCAAGTGTGTGGCACAAGTGGAATAATTCATCTTCTATGACCAAGGTCATAGTTCATATGGAACAGATTAAATGAATTTGACGCTACGTACCACATAAAATCAGAAAATCCTAAATAACTCAATAATTATCAATTTAAGGAGCATTAACATGTTAGAACACTATCATCATTTTTCTTCATACAATCCAACGCAATCATAAAAAAATAGGGTTCTAATTTGAAAAACGAAAGTTATGGGCCAATCTTGATCCCAATTTTTGACCCAACATTTGGAACACCCTGTGATGAGTTTTTCAAAATTTTAAAAATGTACAATATTTTCACAGTCTTTGACTTCAAAAATGTGAAAACGGTTTGTGCTTAAGGTATCTAGATTAGGAAAAACAAGCATAATACCGAATACTCTTTTCTCTCTTTTTCTTCAGGTTTTTCTCGATATTTCCGAAAGTATTTCGACGAATGCAACGATTTGAGTACAAATGTATTCAGAATTGCATATTCTGTCAAATTCTTAAAGAAAAAAACCGAAAAAAAAATTTTGAAAAATTTTTTTTCGCTCCCTGTATAACTGAAAGTGGTCAGGCTCCAAGAATATTTTAGCTCGGTAGATATAGTCAAACAATATCATAATCCCAATTTTCAGATTTAAAATAAGTCTAGTTCTCCAGAAACGCCTAATAGGCCGTCGAACTTGGTACACCCTGTATAATGGAGTTTAAATTTTTGTTTAGGTGTTCTGTGTGTTGTTTCCATTTGATGATACAATCAAGCCAAATCCCCAGGAATTTCACCTCGTTAGAGGGTTCTATGACTTCATTGTTTAATATCATGTTCTGTGGTATTATGTGTCCACCTTGTTCTGTATGAAATATGGTACATTCAGTTTTGTTTATGTTCAGTTTGAGTTTATTGTGTGTACACCATTCCTCTTCTTTGTTGAAAATGTTTCCCGCAATATTTATCTCTAATTTCGGAAAATGGTATTTGGTGAATGCATTATAATTTTTTTCAAAATTTAGTCGAAATAAAAAATTCATGAACCAAATTTGCCGCCCTAGGCTCCAGCCTACTCAGCCTGCTGGTAAATCCAACACTGTATGGTAGACAAAATTGGTGATATTTGAACTACAACTTTTTAACCGTGAGAGATAGAGAAAAATGAATTACACGTTACGGTGGTCTTTTTTAGAGAAACTGATAATGCCATCAACTGCATTCCTCTATCTTCCTTTGTTTTCGTTTCTGTTTGTACTAGGATGTTGAAATGAGTAAATTATACAGGCACTTTTTCATAGCAATCCAGTAGCGTACTTTGTTTTTTCATAAGTAGTTTCATTGCTGAGCTATAACTTAAACTTGTGTTTTTTCTGTATGGAAACAATTGTTTGAAATGGCTTAGAAAGAATCGCCATTTTTTCCCCGTTGTACCCATTCTAAATTTGCTCGGGTTATTTCCACAATAATTTAAACCGGCCCCAAACCTCTTCCCCAATCCACCTCCCCCCCCTCAAGCCCCGATGTTAACCGGAAGGAGAGCAAAACAGTCTCCTGCTCTGACGAGGAACATTAATCCGCCGAACAAAGACGTATAGGCGGTAATCAATCGTAATAAGCCATTGTGCGGGCCGCTACGTTCACTATTGTCGCGGCCGGACTGTATCATGATCTGCATTTAGTCCGGGGGGCAGACCGAAACCGAGGGGGGCGTGACCCCTCTCGACCGGCAACCGGAGATAGAATCGAGCAGACGATACATCAGTGTCCGAGCGGTCCATTCAGCATCGCCGTGCATTTGGACGTTGATTAATTAGCAGAGATTCGCAGGATCCGGGATCTTGGACCAGACTCAGGTCATAGAAGAGAGAAGGGGTTGACCTGAGGAGAAAGTTCCAGTCGATACAACTGTTGCGGTACTAGTACCTAGTCTTATCGAGGTGATAAATGCACATGTGCACTCTCTGATTCGATAAGTGTTCGAAAACACGTTGAAATGTGGCCATTCTCTACATGAGCTTATTAAGCTATTGCATAGCTTTCATCTCAGGTCCCCTAAGGAAGAATCACATTCACAGCATGGTCACTCCCTAATTTTCAAACTTAATTGACCTTGTCGTTCGATCCATTCAGGATTAAGCAGATCTCTTAGGTTGGAAACACATTTACGCAATAATCGCTGCCTCATTCTGAAACTTGTTCGTCCTCATCTCTCGAACCGTACGGCATTAAGCAGATCTCTTGACGAAGAATCAAATTCAAACTTTGTCCGCTGTCTAATTTTTCAACTCGATTGACCCTGACCTTCGGCCTGTTTATAATTAATAAGCAGATACCCTAAGAAAGAATCACTTTGACAGAATGGTCGCTGCCTAATTTTCAAACTTAATTGACCTTGTCGTTCGATCCATTCAGGATTAAGCAGATCTCTTAGGTTGGAATCACATTTACATAATAATCGCTGCCTCATTCTGAAACTTGTTCGTCCTCATCTCTCGAACCGTACGGCATTAAGCAGATCTCTTGACGAAGAATCAAATTCAAACTTTGTCCGCTGTCTAATTTTTCAACTCGATTGACCCTGTCCTTCGGCCCGTTTATAATTAAGCAGATACCCTAAGACAGAATCACTTTGACAGAATGGTCGCTGCCTAATTTTCAAACTTAATTGACCTTGTCGTTCGGTTCATTCGGGATTAAGCAGATCTCTTAGGTTGGAATCACATTTACACAATAATCGCTGCCTCATTCTGAAACTTGTTCGTCCTCATCTCTCGAATCATACGGCATTAAGCAGATCTCTTGAAGAAGAATCAAATTCAAACTATGTCCGCTGTCTAATTTTTCAACTCGATTGACCCTGACCTTCGGCCCGTTTGTAATTAAGCAGATACCCTAAGAAAGAATCACTTTGACAGAATGGTCGCTGCCTAATTTTCAAACTTAATTGACCTTGTCGTTCGGTTCATTCGGGATTAAGCAGATCTCTTAGGTTGGAATCACATTTACACAATAATCGCTGCCTCATTCTGAAACTTGTTCGTCCTCATCTCTCAAACCATACGGCATTAAGCAGATCTCTTGACGAAGAATCAAATTCAAACTATGTCCGCTGTCTAATTTTTCAACTCGATTGACCCTGACCTTCGGCCCGTTTATAATTAAGCAGATGCCCTAAGAAAGAATCACTTTGACAGAATGGTCGCTGCCTAATTCTCAAACTTAATTGACCTTGTCGTTCGATCCATTCAGGATTAAGCAGATCTCTTAGGTTGGAATCACATTTACACAATAATCGCTGCCTCATTCTGAAACTTGTTCGTCCTCATCTCTCGAACCATACGGCATTAAGCAGATCTCTTGAAGAAGAATCAAATTCAAACTATGTCCGCTGTCTAATTTTTCAACTCGATTGACCCTGACCTCCGGCCCGTTTATAATTAAGCAGATACCCTAAGAAAGAATCACTTTGACAGCATGGTCACTCCCTAATTTTCAAACTTAATGGACCTTGTCGTTCGGTTCATTCGAAGTTAGAATCATGTTCACACAATACTCACTGAAGCCTAATTTTGGAACTTGTTTTTCCTCATCCTTCGAACCATTCGGGATTAAGCAGATTTATTAAAGAAGAATCACATTCAAACCATGTTCGCTCCCTAATTTTTTAACATGATTGACCTTGTCATTTGACCCCTAAGGAAGAATCACATTCACGCATGCTCGCTACCAAATTTTAAAACTTGTTTGTTATCGTCCTTCGAATCATTCGGAGTTAAACAGATCTCTTGAAGAAGAATCACATTCAAATCGTGCTTGTTTTTAGATCCATTCAGGATTAAGCAGGGAAGAAATTTGATTTCCTTACTCCTCCGAAATTTCCTCAATTCCAATTGACAACTTGCTCCTTCTTACCGGAAGGTCTCTTCCAACCAAATCGGCTGCCCAAGTGATGGTTTCAGATGGTCGAAGACTGCTTCAGGATATCCCGAAAGATAAGTGGGGCAGAATTTTTAAATCCTGGAAAAATTGATAAAAGTTCGACAATTATTTCTAAATGTTATATCGACAGAGGAAAACTCAGCGAAATGGATCAGATTAGGATGCCGTAAATGAGATATCTTGTGGACAGAACGGCGAGATGAAACGAACAAGAACAATGTTCAATGCATGTTTTCCATTTTTTTCTTAATATGCACGTTGATTTTTAAGAAGCTATTGCACAGCTTTCAGCTCAGGCTTTGAGCGCGGCGACCGAATGTAGAAATTCCGTAACGAAAAAACCTAACATAGCCGTGTATCGTCGACTTCGGCACGGTGTTTGGTGCGACTAGACGGATGCGTGCAGCCACTCTATCAGTGCAAAATGGAGTCGGCAATCTCGCTGTTCCCATTGAATTACGAATGTTGCAGCGATTCAGGTAGACAGGTATGAATGTCCGAAGACCAGGACAGGGTAGACCACGGGTAAGAACTGCCATTCAAGAACGTTACTTGGGAGTTTCTTCGTTGATACAACGGTTTGCAACCGCTCGTTTCCTCCAAAATCAGCTTGAGCAAACTCATGGGGTGCAAATTAGCACTCAGACAATAAGAAATCGCCTCAGAGAATATGATTTAAGGCCCCGTGTCGCGGCAAGAGGCCCAGCTCTTACCCCAGCCCATCGAAGGGCGCGTTTGGATTTTGCGAGAGAGCATATCCATTGGGAAGAGGCCGATTGGGAAAGAGTTCTCTTCGCAGATGAGTCTAGATACTGCCTCTACCATTGTGTGTACAGACGTCCACAGGAAAGATATGCTCAGTGCTATTTCCTGAATACTACTGGTTTTGGGGGAGGATCGATTATGGTATGGGGTGGAATATCTTTGACTGCTCGCACAGACCTAGTGGTCGTTGATAATGGAGCTATGAATGCTGATAAGTATATAAGGAACATTCTTGAAGAGCATCTAGTGCCATTGCCCCATACATTGGTGAACATTTCATTTATATGGACGACAATGCCAGACCCCATCGTGTGTGCATCGTTCAGGAGTACCTTGAAGAGGTTGAAGTCTTTCGAATGGTATGGCCAGCAAGAAGTCCAGATCTCAATCCGATTGAGCAGGTTTGGATCAACCTCAATAGAAGGCTGAGAAGTTCAGAAAATCATCCAGCTACTTGTAATGACTTAGGAATCCAACTCGGAGAAATCTGGGAAGGATTAGATCAGAACATTTTAAGATCACTCATTTTGAGTATGAACCGTCGTTAACGCAAGGGGTGGAAATAACAAGTATTAAATCACTTCTCAGCATTTCAGGATTTTGAAAATTGTTCATTTCTCTTCTTTCACATAAGATTCGGTGTAATCCTGAATTTTTCTTCCATTTGACGTGTCTTGTTTCGTTCAAAAGCTTCCCGAGAGAACATGAAGAATGAGTTATAAAGTCAATGTTGAGTTAAATTTCATTAAAATTGAGATTTTCTGAATGTGCGTTAATTCTCAAACTTTATATCCAATCTAAGTGAGATTTGAGTCAGACATACATTCGACGGTGCAACTGGGCATAAGTAATTTTCAGCACTCTTTTTTGCTGCTATTATGAAAGTAAGTGAACTACAGGTCGCGGAATGTTTCTGGCAAGAATGTAAACTTTCATAAACCGAAAGAAGGCTGGGGAAACTCATGAAGCTCAAACACCGTCAAGAATCTTCTCCGGAGAGACTAACCGGTTTCATCTTCCGTGTTCCTTACCGAGACAGAAAAAAAGATTGTCGTCCGTGCGACGAACCGGCCGCGGTAAAACCCACCCAGACGGAAAGACGGAATTTGCCCGACTCAGCGAGCCCTTTGTGCCGGGAAAAACGCGCGTTTCCATTACCCCCGTGACTTTTTTGCCCTATCAATTTTTATCTTTCGCTTTGTGCACGCCGCCGAGCGGCGGCGAAACGTACCTCGCCGAGCCATTCAGGCCGTTCCTCCGGAGCGCAAACAACATTAAAACGCGCCGAACCGCCGTTTTCGGGGCAATTAGGGTTCGGCCGGATCCCGAATTGCGAGCGCGGGCCGCCCCGTATCGCACAGGTGTATCCGAATGGGTGGATCGGAATTGCACATTTGCATCTGCCATATTTCGCCGACGCCGTTCCGTTATGGTTTACGGCATGCAATGTTGCCAGACCATGTCAACCCGAGGGTCAAAAATTAGGAACAGAAGAGTAACTTGATCCAAACCTATAAGAATGAAAGAAAAACCTTTTCACAATTAATGAACTATTAACACATATGTAACCGCCCGTCCTCACTGAATAGTGAACGCCGCTTGCGGCCAACATCAGAAAGAGAGGTCCGAGAGAAAGATGGAGATAGTCCAGGCATTGCACTTTTGCATCTGCCATATTTCGCCGACGCCGCTCCGTTATGGTTTACGGCGTGTGCCGGCGTCTGCAGCATCCAGGGTTGCCAGACCTTGCCGACCCGAGGGTCAAAAATAAGGAAAAGAAGAGTAACTTGAACCTATAAGGGCCGGTCTTACAATCTAAGGTTAACCTTTAGCCCGGTCGTCCACTGGAAGCTTATTTAAGCGGCTTCGCGCTCACGCGAAACAAGCGTTCGTAGCTGCTACAACACAGGCGGCAATGGGCTGCAGGGTTCGTCCACTGGCAGCGGCGACTGTTGCGGCTTCTTGCGTTCCATTCAGTGATATAACCAACAAAGACCATAGTTTGTCTTCGAAAATGACATCGTTCGTATTCTTTTAGCATTGAAAAAGCAATGCATGATATGCCATATCATGCATTGCTTTTTCATTTAAATTCAATTAAAATTGTCTTTAAAGTCAAATATCTCAAAGGTGCTTTTGTGCAGATACGCCCTTTTCAATTAACACGGCAGTATTTCTCTAATTCACAATCTATTAAAATCCATGTACATGGAGGTATCTGGAGTAGAGGTACTTGCAATATGCCTTTGATCAGGAAATTCTAAAAGATTAATATTACTAGTGAATTGTACAATATGCTGAAGAATGACTATAGCCAGAGTAACATAGCCTGAGCTGTATCTAATTTTACATGCATTCCCATGACAAAAGCTAGAAAGCGACGTTTCTACACACTCTTTCTCTGAAAGAGATTTCTGGTACAAATGTGTGATAAGAAAAAGAAAATTCTTTGCCTTTACGAAGGCACATCGAGAACATTTTTGAAACATAGATGAATTCAAAATATATCATTTCTCCAACCTCATGATAAAAGATCTCTGAGCCTGGGAATTGAAAATGGTATTCATTTCGATGATTACTATTTTGAATTCATCTATGTTTCACAAATGTGTGAATTGTTGAATGAGACTTCAGAAGGTTTTCTTTTTTAGCTGAAGGTGTGATTATGTAAGGCGCAATTCCATAGCCACTATCTCCTGCTGAAACACTAGGGAAAATCCCTTCTTTCAAATGATCCACACAGCGTAGAGTTCTGAAAAATATCATGTGCTGAACCTGGCCATTTTGCATGAATGTTTGTAATTTTCAGAGATGGATCAGCTACAGTTTGCAAATTTAAGAAAAAAAACTGTAAATGGTTCCTGAATAGTTCGACTTGATCACTTCCTGGCAATGGAATTTTTTATGTGTGCAGTCGATAGCACCTATGCACCTCGGAAACCTGGCATTTCAATTACCTTCTGGTTGGACGAGCTATCCAATGTTCTACAGTAGAACCCCGATTATCCGAGCTCCCTTTATCCGAGGTCGCGATTATCCGAGTCACGCGGATAGCACAGGATAGTTCAATTTCACACTGTCAAAATTTTCTCGCGCGTCGAGATGTCATTCGTTAAGGATCATATATACATACTTGTGTATTATTTACTTATAATATATGTATTCACTTATGTTTTTAGTTGCTGTATACGCAAATAAAACTCAATTTCATTGAAAATATCATATTTTTACAGAGTTATTTAATAAAGTACGTATTATCCGAGTTTTCAATTATCCGAGGTCGGCTTGGTCCACAATAGCACGGATAATCGAGGTTCTCGTTGAGAGAAAGAGTATTTGGTTTAGAATATTCAGCATACGCCTAACCTATAAAATTTCCTTAACCAAAAGTTAACCTTCGATTGTAAAACCGGGCCTAAGAATGAAAAGCCTTTTCACAATCAATGAACTATTAACACATATGGAACCGCCCGTCCTCACTGAATAGTGAATGCCGCTTGCGGCCAACATCAGAAAAAGAGGTCCGAGAGAAAGATGGAGATAGTCCGGGCAGAAAGCGCGATGATTATAAGGTAGACGAGTAATATTTGCGGCTAATGCGGTTTTTTCAGTGATGAACACTGAGTTATATAAAACCCCGGAGTGCGCTGTCACCACATAAACGCTTGCTGTTGACCCCCACTACTTGAGGGCAAAAACGTTGAGACTGAAAAGAAAGGGTACCCGACACCGTTGCCAATAACTGTGATTTTTCCCGAATTTGTCGCAAATCGGTCTCTAATGACAATACGTCTTAGACGTCGAACTTTAACTTCATTTGTGCCCCTTCGACGTCCGGTGCCTACTCTCCTTCGATTTTGGGCATTAACATACCACGCTTGACAACATCCAATAACAGTAAACGGTTTTCGGTTCGTACGGTTAGCGATTTCTCGAAATGACAACACTGGCAATGAATTCCAATAATTAAAAAAATTTCTAATGGACATTCCTGGTGGGACATCCTGTATACGTAACCCTAAACGTGTCAACGATATTCTGAAAAAAATCATTTCGGCCCTGAGAACTAAACAAATCGTTCCGAAATTACGAAAATGTTATGAACGTTTAATTTGGGGAAAAATTTGTCCAATTCCCTTGGATTCTCTTCACGAAAACAATTCATTTTCATAAAACATGTTTCAGTGATTATCAATCTATGTATCTATCACATCTTCGAGAAACGAATGCCTTGGGAACACCTTGTATTCGTTGACCCAATCCAGACGAGTCCCCTTTCATCATTCAATACGACGGTTGTGATTCCAAATCGTTCCTTCCGAATGTTTTCCTCGAATAAATGCAAAGAACAATACTTTACCCGAATAACCGATTGCGCAGACATTACCTTGATCGATTCCGGACAAAGTAGCGTTCTCTGGAAAGAAGCATCCGTCTCCTCCTTCCTCCCATTTACCACGGAACGCAACCACCTGCTTTTCCAAGATTTCTATCTTCTTTCCGATATCCATCTGTGGAACGAAATTGGATTGAACCGCAGCCTTGCATCAATCTTATAATGCACATGTAATACGTGTGTGTGTGTCATGCTTTATTTTTCAGACGGTCGCGATATTTCTTAACTAAGGCTTGTCATGGGCGGCTCGTCGGGAGGCATCTGACAAACTTGATCTCCGATATACTCATCGACCATAAATAGGAACCGCCAATGAACCTTTATAATGAATGGTGCTCTCATTTTGACGTAAGAATTATGACTTCCTATCATTAATGTATACTAGCTGACCCGGCAGACTTCGTCATGCCTCAATCGATAAATAAAAAAGCAACTTCAATATTATGTATAATGAACAATTATAGTATAATACCTTGAAAGGGGACATAAAATTTTCCTGTACAAAATGTGTTGGCCCAAATGATGTTGTTTGAAAAAAGCTGTTATATTGTTGGATTTCCTATCAAAGAAAATAAAGAGCGCGAGGGATCTGGTGGTGGGACCAATTGTGGCAATTGGCAATTACATAAGCTATTAGCTGACCCAGCGAACTTTGTTTCGCTTTAGATATGAATAAAGCTGTGCTAACCATTGGTTTTTTTCAAGAAGGAAATATATGAGGTGAAATTTTGAAAAAATACAAAAGTACAAAATATACAAAAATTTTATTGCATTGAAATAGGTATGCACAGGCTGGACAAAATTGGTGATACCTGAACTACAACTTCTTAACCGTGAGAGATAGAGTTAAATAAATGACACGTTACAGTGGTCTTTTTCAGAGAAACTGATAATGCCATGAACTGCATTCCTCTATCTTCTTTTGTTTTCGGGTTATAGGCCAAAATTGAAATTTGGGCGATTTCAACTTTGGCCATTATCTCCGTTTCTGTTTGTGCTAGGATGATGAAATGAAAATATTATACAGGCTCGTTTTTCATATCAATCCAGTAGCGTACTTTGTTTTTTTCCCAAGAGTTTTCTTTGCTGAGCTATAACATGAAGTTGTGAATTTTTTATGGAAATAATAGTATGAAATAGCTTAGAAAGAATCGCCGTCTATTTCCGTTTCAGAAATTTGTCATACATCATACATCGTCCTCAGATTCATTCAGTTATCATGAAAAATATAGTTTCTATTTGAAATTTGAATTATTGAGTATTAAGTTGGTTGAATCGAAACGGTACTGATAGGTCCACAACCCCACATTCAAAACCTCGAATCGATGGAGAGACAGCACGTGTATACATGACAAAACGATGTCGCGTATAGATTCAATAATTTCTTGCTCAAATTCACACTCGTTCAACCTACTGTAACTTTCAAAGTATCCATTGGAACTATATATACTATAAGCATTTTTCATCAGGAATAAATGCCGCAGATAACAGTCACATTCATTTTTATATTGATTCATTCCATGCCAGTCAATAGCCCTCTTCAAATTGACAATTATTTTGGATTGCATTGAAAATGTTAAAAATGGCTGTCGTGGGTTGTCTTCGGCAGTTAGACATATGCCGTCGCGGAATTTTTTATAGAACTTTTCGAGCACTACAAAATTGTCTTTGACCATGTTTCTCTATCTCGCAGTTTAAGCAGCGTCGCCCGTAAAAGCCGGAAAGTTCCGGGATCATATTTTTTCTTATTTCTTCGTGATATAGGAATGAACCCCACATGAAAACCTCCCAGAAACATTCTCTACAATATAGTGAAAGTTTCATCCAAATCGGTCATCTGGTTCCTGAGTCCATAGAGGACAAAGAAACACACGGACATTCACATTCATAATATTAGTATGAATATAATAAAGATAATAAAAAGAGTTTATTCTGTAAACCCCTCCGACTTACGCTCCTGGCTAGTTCAAAGACAAGCAAATCGCTCGCTGGTTAATTCGAAAATTTTATGGTGCGTTGATTAACATCTGATTGAACGCGTTAACTTCACTATTGGATCTGTCAGATATCTCCAGTTTCCGGAATTGAGAAGGGAATTAATACTCTCTTCTCGAGTTAACAACTCTTCTTGTGTTAAAACTGTAGTTAGTGGAGCCATAGTTTACCGGATCGAGAATCCAATATTTCAGCAAGATAATGCTCTACCTCATGTTGTCAGAGTAGTTTCAACTTTTTTTTGAGCGACCCATGTGAATTTTTATCTTGGCCGCCTTGATACCCCGATCTTTCGCCCATAGAGCATGTTTGGGACATGGAGGCTTAGAAATTTACCACAGTCACCACCGACTTTGGCGGCTCTGAGACATGAAGTACAGATAGCTTGGGATAGTATTCCTTAAGAAGAAAAAGATCATCTTCTTGCATCAATGGCAAGACTTGTTGGGAAGTATATAGATAACCACGGTGGACGAACACATTATCGACAAATTCAATCAAAAAAGAGATCATAAAGAATATACAAAAATATTGGTCATCCTCATTAGTTCTACTCAATTTAGAGGTTGATTCGATTCTCTTTGGTAATGAATACAGATTTATCTAATTTATTATTTTCTCATGCTTATATCATCATTTTAATCAGTTCATTGCATTTATCTACTTTTCATCCCTTTGTAAGGTTAAGATAGAGATATAGAGCCCCACTCTAGGGGTGCAAATTGTGTAAGGTTAAAGAGATAGATAATTTACGTTATGTAATATTTCAACGAAGGATGCTCCAGCTAGTCAGGGCATGGGACCACCTTACATTTATATGAGGTAAAAGGAGATAATATGCTTCTACTCAGGCTAATGATAATCAAAACTTGAACAGTCGAGATTTATTCCTCTCTGATAACAATAGCTATTTACAATATCTAATATCACAGATTAAAACAAATTTTTACGAGGACAAGAATATGTACAATCATGAACAATTCGTCAGAAGCACAATTCACAAGCGTTCTCGTTCATTGTTAACTTATCTGGCTACAACTGTGCAGGGCAAGGGAAGTGACTATCTCTCGATTTTCTCCCAACGTCCGAACTCCTGGATCTCCTGGAAGACGTTGTTGTAAGAAGTAAAGGTTGTATTCTTCCAAATAGAAGCGTCGAGGCTCCACCTTCTTCTAAGGTGCAGGTTCTGAAGGATTTGGAGACTTAGGCCCCTCCAGAGAGGTTTCAGATGTCTAGATCCCTCCAAAGAGGTGTCAGAGATTTAGCTCTCTCCAAAAGATACCGGAGACTTAGCTCTCTTGAAAAGATACCGGAGACTTAGCTCCCTCCACAAAAAGATGCCGGAGACTCATCTCCCTCCAAAAAAAGGCTACCAAAAAAAACACTTGTATCAGTTCTTTGTACCGTCAAACTTCCATAATTCCCCGAGATCTCTGATAATCTTATGGCGGTATTCTGCTTTTTCTCTGTAAGCTACGAATCTGTAGCGTACGATTGATCTGTAATTTATCTATGGATCTGTATGTGGCTGACTTACAGATTCGTAAATTATGACATTCTGGAAGTTTTTCTGTAACTCTCGTATTAGAAGTGTCGATTTTGAACTACTCCCTAATAAGATCGTAACTACTTCGTAATAAGATCATAGAATAGAATTTATTTTCCTATCATTTTGGCTCGTAAGTATTGATTATTGGATATATTTATGTTCAATTCGTGTTCGTTACAACGAGAAAGAGAAATTTACAACCGAAGTACAAAGATGAATTACAAAAGTAGTTGAGTTTAGTAAAGTATTTTATATTCTGTGACTAAAACAAATCACTCAACATAACCTCACAATATACCTTTCGATATGTTTCCGATCACCTGTAAGCTACAGATTTATAGAAAGTGTCGAGAATCGTAATTGTCTTGTGAACTTATGAAAAGTTACAGATTCGCCTAGCAGCTGAAAGCAGAATACCGCCATTAGTTTACATGAAGATAATTCAGAAAAGGAAAAAATGTCCACGTGTTCACTGAAGCACTGGCACAGATAAATCGAGAAATTGAAAATCAGAGAAACACGGAACCGTGAAATGTTTAAATTCAATTATTTAACTATAACATAGATAAACCAGTCTAGAAGGAAGTTTGATTCATCAGATAGTTGAGGAAATCAGATGGAAAGTCGTACGATCCTCAAAATGGCGGAACCCAAGCGTCTCTCACCTCATATGAAACATATAAATCGTCAACAAAAATAGATTTATGGTTGTCTGATCAACTTTGTACTAACCAATCTTGACTTTTGCCTAAGTCAAACTGTTTCAATCCAGAATAGGAGAACAAATTATTGCCTTTTCCGATGCAGCGTCAGAATAGCGGAATACCAGAGTCTCGCGTCTGAGGTGGCACAAGCACGACTAACCGCGACCGCGTACCACCCGGCGTATCGTTCTCGATCCGAGACGATCCAGAATCTCCCGGGATTTGAACCCGACAAATTGAAACGTTACACCTTATCACCTATTGCTAATTACTGCTCTCGAGTTGCAGATCAATGAATCCTCAAAACTGCAGGGTGAACCCTGGATCTAGTTGATATCCTGCAGAAGACCATGTGAACTTCTCTGATATGGTTCAACGGTCAATTGTAATACACATGAAACTGGTTGTGTCCCTCTCATACCGGTTTCACCTTGAAAAGTCCCCTATGATAATGTAATCCTCATATTTTCAAACTGGTTTAATGCCATTACATTCAAAAAATGACGAGTGCATACACAATGTATTCGGACATCTTTAGATTGTAAAGAAAGGATGAATTTGAAGGTCCAGAGACAACGAACCGCCACTGCGTTCTGCATTCCTACTTCTGTGCCACATAATCGAATCCATCCTTCCGGCGGAAAGGAAAGGATAATGGTGATTTATTATTATTTAGTCGGAGTAGCAATCCTAACAATGACATATTTTTCTGTTCTCGCGAAACTGATGCGGTATATCTTCGTTACCGTTGCTCAAAGGGGCGCGCGGTATATCGGCGCGCAGAGAAGCGTAATGAGGAAACCGAAAAATCCGACCTTCAAGATTGCCATTCATAACGAATGCATTTCCTCCTCGGAATCCACTTTCTGCGAACGCATTTATCTTTTCCCGAACGGGGAAAAACGTGACGTAATTTGTTTCCAGGGAATGGCGCTATCCGAGGGCGAGGCGCGGAAGTTTTAAAGAATGATGATGGGGAAAAAGTTGGTCCTTCGAATGGGAACTCGCCATTTCTCAGCAGTTCCCCAATCTGTTTCTCAAGGATCTATGTATTTTTAAGTGTCGGGTCTTTAAAATGATGAAGGTTTAGTGCCGTGATCGAAAGAAAAGTCTTATTCACCTTGATGACTCTCTCTTCCACAATAGTTATTTGTTTTACTAGGTAGCGAAGTAGGAGAGTGGATGACGCGGCTTATACAGGGTGTTTCCTTAACATGCGGCAAAAATTCAGGGGGCTGTTCCTTGGACTATTCTAAGAATATTTTGTCCTTTGATGATTTTTGAAAAACCTCTTTGTTTCGAAGATACAGGGCAAACAAAATTTTAGATAATAACATTTTATTATGAAAAATTACATGAAAATTTAACTTAACCTACAAAAACTGTTGAAAATGACCACCTCCAGCCAGCATACAAGCATCCAATCTTCTCCTCATTGACAGTGAAAGATAAAATGTTAATTGCTAATACATCACAAAACGAATTCAAATGAAAACCGTGTTTAATCTGTATTCCTTTACCATCTGAACTTATCAATTTTAAGTCAAAAAACTGGCCGTTTTTTATAGTTGTCAAACACATTTAAAAATAAATTGTACCTACTTAGTAAACACAGTGCGGTACGCATTTTTATTTATACTATTATCAATTTTAAAAATATGAAAAATGTTGTTCGCCCTGTATCTTCGAAACAAAGAGGTTTTTCCAAAAACATCAAAGGACAAAATATTCTTAGAATAGTCCAAGTAACAGCTCCCTGAATTTTTGCCGCATGTTTAGGAAACACCCTGTATACTAACTGACAAAGAAACTACGACACCCAGAAGGAGCTTTTTAAATTTTAAATTTTTTTGGTAAAACATAGATAGTATAGCATTGAGTAAATGATTAAAATATGGAGAAAAATCATGAAGGTTTTCTCATGGAAAAATATTATTCATTGAATATTGAAGTCTTTTTTTCCCAATTTTTTTTTAATTATTGGAATTTATCGCCAGCTTTGTGAATTTGGAAGAGGTTAAATTATTGGTCTACGGGAGGCGGTGGTGTCATTTCGAGAAATCGCTAACCGTATGAACCGAAAACCATTTACTGTTATTGGATGTTGTCAAGCGTTCACTACATCACTAGGCAGGTTCGCAGATGAGGTGTAGTCGTTCAGAGGACCAGAAAATTGATCCATTGATTTGAAACAATATTCGATCAAAATAACATCCTGAGCATAACGAAAGCCCTGCTATTGTTTTTCGCCCAAAATGATATTTTCTCTATTTCAGTATCGTAATGAGTTCATTACAGTACTAGAAGTAGTGCTGTAATGAAACTTATTACAGCATTGTTTTCAGTTATATTTTTCGTTTTATGATTGTCAGTACTGACCTCCGATCGAATCAAGTTTCGAATCAAATCAATTCAAATTCCGTGATCTGTTGAATTTCGTATGTCACACCAACTGCCAAGATACAAAACAAAAGTCACTAATCTGAATTTTCATTTGAATTTCGAGAGGTTTTCACAAAAATTGTCTGAAATAGAGAAAATACCGTCTAATACTCGTTGCAGAAGGCAATTCCAACACCCATGCTATCGAAAACTCGCTCCTTCGTCTCTCGTTTTCGAACTTCGCATTCGTGTTGGAATAGGAGCTCATTCTGCAACTTGTTTTAGAATATACTATTCTCTATTTCAGTATCGTAATGAGTACTAAACGTAGTGCTGTAATGAAACTCATCACAGCATTGTTTCAGTTATATTTTTCGTTTTGGAGTTGTCAGTACTGACCTCCAATCGAATCAAGTTTCGAATCAAATCAATTCAAATTCCGTAATCTGTCAAATTTTGTAAGTCACACCAACTGCTAAGATGAAATATAAAAGTCACTAACCTGAATTTTTATTTCAATTTCGTATTTCACAAAAGTTGTCTGAAATAGGGAAAATAATATCGTCTAATACTCGTTGCAGAAGGCAATTCCAACACTCATGCTATCGAAAACTCGCTCCTTCGTCGCTCGTTTTCGAACTTCGCATTCATGTTGGAATAGGAGCTCATTCTGCAACTTGTTTCAGAATATACTCGACAAAGTCGAAATCCAATTCAATACGTATGATTGTATTCAAATTTTGCGCTCTTAATTGATTACTTCAGCCGAAAATCCTGTCTCCCCGTAAAAAAAAAATAACATAAAATATTAAATATTAGGAAAATCTTGAAAGACATCAGTATGATCATCTTCATGTTATCCGTCGATGGGCTCGGATAAACAGATTCTTCCCAAAACGACTCGCAATTCTTAATCTGAAATGAAAAAAGACAAAAGCAGAAAAGAAACCGATTATTCAGAATAAATCAAATGCATTTTAGAAATGCATTTTCTACTTTAAAAAACATCAACATTCAGATTTCTTGGCCAAATGATGTTCGGAGGTTTATAAATATTTATGACAGAAATGTCACAAAATTTGAAAAAAATGAAAAAAAACTCCATCAATTTCCCTTTTCCGAATCTGTTGAAAATTACGAACTGATAATTTTTTAACATAACAAGCTAAGACGTAATCACACTTGTCTTTCGACATTCCTTCGATATTAAAATCCAAAAATTCTTGCTCTCTGGTCGTGAGGGTTCTTTAAACCGGATACGACCTTCCAGGTGATGATTTTTCTCCACTTCAGATGTTTGAAGACCGCTACGGGACCCCAATGATCTCCCATAGATAAACCAAACATTTTATAACACAAGAAAACAGAATATTTTTCAGGACCAAAAACTACGACATATTCCGAGAATTGTCAAAATGACTATATAAGACCAATTCTTCCAAGTTGAAGGGAATTGCAGATGCACTGAAAACAGAGATTATAATTAACATACAATATTATCATATAATATAAATTACATTGTTCAGAAAAATTGAACGACAATTAAAGTCTATTCAACAACTTATCAATTCCCTGCCATTTCTTAACTGTTACTGGACACTGAATTAGTGAACTAAGAGGTTATAGAGTTAACCTCAAATATTCCATCTGTCATAGACAGTCTAATATTCTTCTCCTCGGAAGGCATTACGAAGATACATTAAAGAAATATAATTTCTCTACAACTATATGATCTATATCGAAAAATTCAGTAAATATCTTTGATTCTGAGGTTGAAAGCATGTTAGCCGTTATCTCGGATAACAGACAGGGGAACTGCACGCTAACAATCTCTACCGCAATTTTAATGAAACTTATCAATATCGATTCCTTTCTTTCGGCCAGCCGTCAATCGATCGCCTTAATAAGAGATTCAATACGCACCAGCGGGCTAAAAAAAAGCAAGCGATTCAAACGTCGATCGCTGGCCCATTCTATTCCGAATGAAATTGGAGGGCTAACCTGGGGATTAAAATTCAGCCACCTCTGTCTAATTTCACAAAGGAAAGAATTGTAAATTAACCAATTAAACGAGCCAATTTCCGCCGACGTTTTTACGGTTCGCTCGCGGACCAACAGCGATTTCACGCGTTGTGGACGAACTTAATTTTCTGAACAAAACCGTTATATCCCTTTTTTCATCTATTTTTCATCAAGTCTTTTCATGAATTAAGTCAATCACACGTCAGGCAGTTCCGCAGGGGTCCGTGTGGGGACATTCGTTATTCGTCAACATTATTGACCATCTGCTGAAGCATATTATGGTAGATATCCTCAGGAGCTAGCTAGTAGAAGATCAGATATTTCTCAGTTATTGAATAATTCAATATTATCTCCAATATAACCCATATTAAAAATACATATGCACTAGATTATGTAACAAAAAACCAATAACATAACATGTGAACACGAGGTGAAAGCCTAAGACTTATTGCCCTATTACTTTTACATAAATGTTTGACAATGAATCTTCACAAAAATGAAAAACAGCAAAAATCTTCATTTCACTCGCAATTTTCCTTTTATCTTATAAATTTTGGAAATTATCTTTAAATATCCATTTTATTTGGAACAATTTGGATCTCTTTTGAAATCATCAATATTTTTCTTTCAGGTATCGAAGAAAGAGGCAAAAAGGAAAAAGCTGAATGGTGGTCTGGAACCTACCTATCATCTGAAGAAGGTGAAAAACTATAAGGTAAGAAGTTCTGCAATTTTCGATTTTTAGGCTGAATAGTGAATAGATAGGTGAATAGGATAGTGAATAGATAGTGAATAGGAAGCTTTCTAAATAGTACCCATTTAATCATTGCTTTCATATAAAATTCAAATTGGAGAATCAATTTATTACACTTTTGAATCTTACACACTTAAGGCTGTTTGTGGCAATGGAATATGAATTCATAGCACTCGTCATTATTCATTAACTTATCAGATTCATAATAGTTAATAGTTAAAAAGGGGTTACAGTCCACTGCGACCTGATGGTCTATTGTGCCCAAGGACAAAGCTTTACAGCTCGCCTTCCAGTCCCAGAGATCTTATGAAATCCAATATCACGGAAGGCTTCAGTGAGGCTAATTCCTCACTCCTACAGGTCTCTGGTCCAAAGCATTGTTTCCTTTGGCTTACAATGCCAAAGCATTCTGTGATTAGGTGAATAGGAGTTTCTTCATCTTCCCCACAGAATATTCACTCGTCAGTGTCCGATACGCCCATTCTCTTCAAGTGCTTTCTGAGGCGACAATGCCCTGGAAGAAAGCCAGTGAGGAGGTGTAGTTGGTTTTTACTGAGATCCAAATATTTTTTGGATCTTGCAGTTTCAAAATTCCGAAGGAACTTTTTGGAGTGATCCAACCCTGGGAGATTCTGCCAGAGTGTGTCTCTTTCAGTTTTCTCCTTCTCCAGAAACTCCTTCTTATATGTACATTTTGCTATACCACCGAAAGGTTCTGGGCCAGTGAGTGGTTTCCGAGCACCCTCTCTGGCAAGTTTATTGGCCTCTTCGTTACCTGTGACTACCGAATGACCAGGAACCCAGATCAAAGAGACCTTATTTTTCTTGCCTACCTCATTGAGTTTGATCCAGCTTTCCCATGTCGACTTTGAGTCGATGACATAGGAGTTCAGTGCTTTAATAGCAACTTGACTATCTGAGTGAATAGCTATGTCGTAATTCTGATAGTTTCTCTCTAGATTAATGTCTAGACATCTTTCGATTGCTAATATTTCTGCTTGCAGAACACTCACACGGGAGCCTAACAATAGTGCACACTTGGCTTTGGCCCCGTGAATCCCAGCGACAGCTCCCTTGTTGGTTTAAGAACCACCTGTATACCATTTAAAAATATTTTCTTTGAAATTTTGGTCCTTGTATTCCCGCTCCCATTCCTCTTTTCTGCATAGCATCGTACTGAAGAGTTTCTCAGTACCTAGGAAGGTTCGCAGATGAGATGAAGTTACTCAGAGAGCTCCAAACTGTCTGACCCCATCAGATTGATGCTTGAAGAGCAAAGGTATGGTAGCTCCATTGCAAAAGCACCGAAAAACTAGTATCTGATGGGTTTCAATAAATTTCTGAAAAGGCTCAAAACTGGGATAACTGAACAATAAAAAAAATGAAATACATCTGAACAAGTTCATGATGTAGTTACTGAAACACACAGACGTTTAGATAATCTGTGGAATTCATGACTGGCAGTGAAAAACTCCTGAAAGAATGCAGCAAACTTGCTCCAGAGACATTCAGTTCTAATCCAAAAACAAGAGTTACAATTTCCTTCTTTGTTTTTTCTTGTACGACCATTCCTCCAAGTTCGACCTATTGAATATTTTCCAAAACATTTTAGTTTTTCTTGATCCCTTAATTTATTCCAGTAGTATGTGAGCACACATCTAATCCATGATGCACTTCATTTTGAGGTCATAAATTGCGATCACCATTCTGAAGTATTTCACGGAGATGAAAATACCCAGGACCTCATCCGTCATAAGTGCCAGCTGTTTCATGCATTTAAATTTCGACTTATTTCGAACTGGCAGATCGTAGAACATCTGAGGGAGATACTACGTTCTTTTATGCCCATATAGCCTTAAATTGTTTCGATTCCTTTCTTTAGTTCCTTCCATTGAAATAGAATCGATTCTTGACACTTATTCAGCAGTGAAAAGCTTCTTCTTCAATGGGGGTCTCGCATAAAATGCACATCCGTATTAGAGTTTTCACGAAAAGAAGGAATTTAGAAATTCCCGATGAACTCAGCTACTAAATCCTTTCTTTCGACCAATCGCCACGAGCCTTTTTTAGAACGATTGAGATTCGAACGATTGACGCGAAGAAAGATTCAAATGTTCATGCGATATGGACTGTGGGCTGGTCTCACTAATGTTTGAGAGCGTCTCATTCTAACGATAGGTCACATGACGATCTTCATACGCGGAAATAAAATTTTTTTGTTGGAGGCACTACTAGGTAGTTTGGGACAAATTTTGGAATTCGGTGATTTTTGGAGAAATTTTGACGTGTTCTAAAATGTATTTTATTTCAACTCAATTTGTTTTCATTAAAAACAAAATGACAATTCCGCGTTTCTTTAACATAAGAGTAAATCTGAAAACCTTGCTGCAAATATGAGTATTCTGTGAATTTGAGACATTAGGTAGTACCTTTTTCTTTACTTGAGTAACACATTGGAAATAGAGATTGAATGAAAACAATTTGACAGCAATATATATTCTTTTGATTGAAACAGTAAAAATATTATATCATATCACAGCAATGTTTTTTCACCACTACTAACACGTAGGAACATTCTTATACGGTGGCAAAAAAACCATAATTCTTTTCGATAAAAAATTATTTATTGCAAATTGCATCCGTTATATTCGTTTACCTGAAACACCGTTTTAATTTTATCAAGTTTGGTCGTGACACACTGTATACCCGTGCAACAGTCGCTCGGTGCACTCTCTTCCGTGAGTAATTATAACAACTTCTTAACAAAATAAGCGTAACACCATCGTCGTATGCTTTCGTGGCGGCTTCGGTGATATTTCAGAAATGGTTTTTATATTCAAACACACTGTTATTTCCGAGATCAGCGCAAGATACAAAAAACTTTCCATATTGTTAATTGTTATTCATTCTTGAGAAATAACCGAGAGGCCCATATTATAACAATAATAATAATAATATGTTTATTAGTTCCAAGAAATTACACCAAACAATAGATATAAAAATTTAATAAGTCAAAATTTTCACAGAAAACATCCAAACAATAATTTATTTCCTACAGTACGACCTAAATTCAGATATACAATATGGCTCAGATTTTAAAATTAAATCATATAAGGATTTCTTGAAATTCTTATCACAATTGATCATTCTTATATTTTTTGGAAGAGCGTTATATAAAGATATTGCCATACATTCAACAGATTTCTCTCTTAGTACTGTTCTATGAATAGGTACGATGTACTGAAACATCCTTCTGGTGTTATTAACATTTTTATAGGCTTCAAAATAATGACTGTTTCTTTGGAAAAAAATTAAGAGCCTGTATATGTATAATCCATAGACAGTGAGTATATTATTTTTTACAAAATGACCTCTACATGATTCCCTAAAACCCAATCGGGACATAGTACGCAATGCCCTTTTTTGAACAATGAAAATATTCTCCATATGTGATGAAATACCCCAGAAAATTATTCCATATGAAAGAATGGAATGAAAATTAGCAAAATAAACAAGTTTGAGCACATCTAAATTTACTTGACTCCTTAACATAAATAATGTGTAACATCCTGAGTTTAGTCTCGCCCTAAGTTGTTCGGTGTGAGGTCCCCACTTTAATTGACTGTCCAGAACTAAACCCAAAAATTTCACATTATCATTAACCACAACACAGCTATCAAAAATGTCTACAGTTTCAGGATAGTGCAATTTAGAATTTTCACCACGAAAAATCATACACTTAGTCTTTTCAATGTTGAGGATAAGATTATAATTACATAACCATGTTTTTATCGAGTTAACCATCATATTACAAGCATTAGTGGCTGACGGAATACAAGAAGATCAAAATATTTGTATCGTCTGCAAACAATCTCAGAGTGTTCGTATTACTCCTCACTTCCTCATTTAGAGGTTCCCTTTCACATCCGATTGCATATATTGGAGATTCAAATTTATACATTAATTATTGAAAAATAATTTTCGGTTCATGTTAGAATAGAATATTTCTATGATTTATGAAAGACACGTTTATGTAATGGGAGCTCCTTCCGCTTTTCTTCTTCCTCTCTTCTCTGGGAGCACCCTGTATCTCTGGGAGGCGCGGTCCCCCTGCCCCCCATATTTCCGCCTATGATAATTGTTCAATATCCCAGACCTCTAAATTCATCCTTGTTTGTAGAATACAGGGTTATTCACGAATATGGCTCTATAGAATATTTTTAGGAAAAACACAAGATTCAGGATTGAAATTCTAAAGGTGAGCTTCAAGTAAGAAGACAACTTATGCATTTTTTTATGCATAAATAGATTCTCCATTGAATTCTGAATCTTTTGTTTGAGTTTGAATTTCCCGAGAACATTCTCTTTAAATGAGGAAATACGAAAAAAAAAATCTCAAAATTGATCTCTGTGAAAATACAGACAACTTCGAGGTTTTTTCATTAAAAATTCCCCGAGATAGCGTGATTTCAGAATATGATACAGGAGGTCACAAATTCTCCGTCAATTAAGTGACGAAACATCAAAAAAATCGTTTTTTTCAAATTGGAACCTCATTTTTTCGAAGCATTTTCGAAATCTTCATCAAAAAATAATAGCAGCATACGTCCAAGACTTTTATCCCAAAATGAATATTTTTCGAGGTATTCAGGAAAAACGATTTTGTCTTCGGTTTTCAATCTCCTTCCGAATGTGTTTTTTTACTGGAAAATATTTTGCAGTCAAGTGAAATTTCTGGAAATTTCTGTTATCGAGAAAATATTTTCTATAGTTCAGACGAGTTAGTTCTTGAATTATCATCTGTAATGCGAAAGCAACAATTGGTTTAAGTTCTCAATGCGAGTATTAGTAAATTCAACGTAAAAAATTCTCAGGAATGCAGAAAAAAATAATTTCTAATAATTTTTAATGCTTTTGAAAGAATAATTAACAGAACCCTACCATGACAAGAAAAAAATTCTCCAGAATTAAGAACTATAAGAAAATGTTTTCTCGATAACAGAGATTTCAAAAAATTTCACTTGATCGCTAATTATTTTCCAGTAGAAAAAAACACATTCGGAATGAGATTGAAAATTGAAGACAAAATCGTTTTTCCTGAATATCCAGAAAAATATTCATTTTGGGGTAAAAGTCTTGGACGTATGTTCCTATTGTTTTTGGACGAAGATTTCGAAAATGCTTCGAAAAAATTGGAATTCCAATTTGAAGAAAAAACGATTTTTCGATGTTACGTCACTTCTAACTGCCAAAGAGATTCTATTTTCATTACCTTTCCAACGAGTTCTCACATGACATTTGTTCACATTTGACCAATTGAAATTGGCTAGAATGCAGCTAAGAGAACATTCAGCAAAATCGAAAATCAATTTTTCAATTATTCCGAGTTGTTGGTTGGAGAAATACAAATTTTATCACAGACTTATTCTCAACCCTGTATCATCAAGTAAATATATATCTTACTTAACTAGTAATGTTTTGTTGCAGCATCTGGTCTTCGCTGGCATGCTCTCTGATGATGAGATGGTGGCTGTCGAGGTAGAACCTAGTTCGATCCAGGAGCAATTGCCGCCCGTACTGGCTATGAACAAATTCGGAAGAAAATAAGAGTATATTTTCGTTGCATGTAAATTTTTAATAAATTTGTTGATCCTATTATCCTTGTTCATTTCAAAGAATCCTTGAATTAAACTAGGTGAAACCACTTTTTGGCTTCATTTACATCTGATTTTTTCTAGGACGCTTATAAGATGAGAAAAAATACTAAGTATTATTCAATTAATTCAATTCAAAGTTTGGATCTTTCAATTTTTTTTTTTGGATTGCATGATAATTTATTATTAGAACTGAAGATACTCCGTTTCGCACGTAATACAAAGATTGGTGGTGATGTTCATGTCAAGTAGGTGTATTTTTATGAACAACTTTGGTGGATTCATTTTTCAATAGCGTTTCTGAAAGAACAACATTGACATAGGGTAAGCTAACTAGAGGACGATAGCTTGCGGTCAGTGACATTATTAACGAATGCTTTATGGTCTTGAAGGTCTCTATAGCAGGTAACGAATTGTTGACTCTATTATCCTTGTTCATTTCAAAGAATCCTCGAATTAAACTAGGTGAAACCAGTTTTGTGCTTCATTTACTTCTGATTTTTTCTAGGACGCTTATAAGATAGGAAAAAGTACTAAGAATCATTCAGTTAATTCAATTCAAAGTTTGGATCTTTCAATTTTTTTTTGGGATTGCATGCTAATTTATTATTAGAACTGAAGATACTCCGTTTCTCACATAATACAGAGATTGGTGGCGATATTCATGGCAAGTAGGTGTATTTTTATGAACAACTTTGGTGGATTCATTTTTCAATAGCGTTTCTGAAAGAACAACATTGACATAGGGTAAGCTAACTAGAGGACGATAGCTTGCGGTCAGTGACATTATTAACGAATGCTTTATGGTCTTGAAGGTCTCTATAGCAGGTAACGAATTGTTGACTCTATTATCCTTGTTCATTTCAAAGAATCCTTGAATTAAACTAGGTGAAAAATTTTTTTGGCTTCATTTACTTCTGATTTTTTTCTAGGACGCTCATAAGATAGGAAAAAATACTAAGAATTATTCAATTAATTCAATTCAAAGTTTGGATCTTTCAATTTTTTTTTTTGGGATTGCATGCTAATTCATTATTAGAACTGAAGATACTCCGTTTCTCACATAAGGGTCCACTCTGACCGATCTTGAAGATTGGTGTAAACTCTTTGATTGCTTGGATGGTCCTGTTTTTGTTGTTTATCTATTAGTTTTCAGCAATCTTGTTGCGATGATAGCTAGTCTAGTTTGTTACCATTTCTGCGTATTAAACAACCATGTCGAAGCAGTGTGCAAGAAGTAAGAAATACAATTTTTGTCCTTGTCGAAATACGATTCTAACTCATGTTTTTACTGGATCATATTCTAATGTTGCATTAGTTTTAGTTCGTCAATGATATTTCTTTTCTCAAGGTGAATATAATATTACTTTGTTTGGTGCATGGAAATACGAATAAGAAATTAGTAGGCGCATAAGCAACATTATTGTTATTTCACTTACAGAAAACTATTGAATTATGTGCAGAAGAAAATTTTGCTATCAGGTGGTTCTGAAATCATATCCAGATTATCTGCATGATGTATCTCATGCAGAGTCAGTTTATTTTTCAATAGTTATAACAATATATTCAGGTAATATAGTAGGTGATAATCCTACCGTTAAAAGAACACCTTCATTTACGTAGCAAAAATCAGGATTTGAAATCATGGAGAAGATGAATTCGCCCCTAATATTATTCGTCCAAGCATAGATATAATTATTTTATTCACAAAAGCGATGAAATAAATACATATAAAAAAATACACCATCAGAAAAAAAGAGGTATTGCAACAGTTGATATATTTATGGAGTTACATGGCTTTAAAGTGAATTCGATTACTGAAGCACTTTGTAAGATATATTCAGTGTTGAAGACAGGGCCGCCGCCAGACATTTTGCCGCCCCGGGAAAATTATATTTTGCCAACTTGCAGTGATGTATTGAGTTTGAGACTCATAACAAACTTTTTCACAATTTGATCAAGGGGCAAAAAATTCAGAAACGAAGAAAATATAACTATAAATGTGTATTATACAAAAAATATATTAAATAAAAAATAACAAAAAGAAACATATTTATATACCGGCCATCGCATGTATAAAAGTGATCCAGAACCATCAGACTAGAATGTTTGAACTCAAATAAATTTCTTCCTTCTCTCCTTCATCTCGCAAAAGTCATGAATTGTTTGAGATATATCGAGATTATTGACTATCTCATGTTCAATGGATATAATGGCTAGATCAGATAATCTATCTTGGGCCATTGTTGGTCGTAGAAAATTTTTCAACTTTGAAAAGCTTCTCTCGCCAAAAGTATCCCAAAAGTATTTTCCATATTTAATAAAATCATTATACGACAGTTTCTACGATACACGATACCAATAAATATAAATGCGTATGTAAAAATTTTCAATCAGGCGGTAAGGTATCATAATAATAATAAAATAAATAAATCGATTCAAGTACAAATGCATTTGTATAAGATATGTTAAATAAAAATGCGGAATTCTAAAATGCATTCACATAGAAAATATCGAGAAACAATGAAAACGCTCTCTGCTTTTAGTGTACGAAACTAAATTAACTCATGTTAAAAAAAATTTGAGCGCCTTGGATTTTGATTATTACTAATTTTTTATTCCAAGGCATTACAGATCTCGTGTGTAAGGAAAATTCCAGACAATGATCTCCGGATCAGGATGAGGTACATGTTATTCTTACTGTTTTCGTTCTGCGATTTGACCTTATGATATTTATTACCTGTTGCCATGTTCTTAAACTCTAAGATCTGATCAAGTAAATGAAAAGACGTCAATATAAATCTTAAGTATTCACCTGTATCTAATAATGATTATTATAATAATATTGATATATACTTTTACTATGACCATTATCCAATAAATTAAGAATACTCATCTGCCTCAAATTTCAGCGAGGCATATTTCCAATTTAAAGGCGCCATTTCGAATTATTGAAACGACGCTGTATGGCTTTATGAAAAATATGCGTATCTGAGGCGATCGATGAAAGACTAAAAAAAAAAAAATCACCTACATCACTGTTAATAAGCAGAGAGCGCTTCATACTTATTATCGTTTAAATGTGAAATCTGACGGTAAAAAAATACCGAATTATAGAACTCACCTTCAATTTTGTAGGGTTATTCAGTTCGAAAATCACAACTCAGAAGATAGATAAAAGATTTCATTATGTAGCACTATTAGGCCAGTCAATAAAGCCTCTGAATCGCAAGTAATTAGCAACAGCGTAATTTTTTGATATGTTGTTGGGGACGGTAAAACATGAAGGTATAAAATTTTTCTACCCTCTGGGGGGACCGCTAGGGGTTAAAAGGGGCGAAGAAGGTTTTTTGTTCATAACTTCGGGAAAAAAATTATTCGTGGGTAGAAATTTTGAAGGATGGTGTAATAAATAATTATCAATATTGTATAAAAATTTCCACCTTTTTTGTTCGATGCAAATTTTTTATTAATGAAAAAGTACAATTTTTGAAATAACACTGGTAAAAAAATTCTGACAAGGTGGGAAAGTTAACACAAAGTTGGATCATTCAGTTACTGAAGTTTCTACCTTTTTTGACCAGTGGAAAAGCTGAAAGCAGCCACGAGATTGCCTCGGAGCCTATCGATGCGTTCGGCGCGCGATCAGGGTATCGCGATGAAAACTCAGGTACAGAAATGGAATGGAGAACCCGAAAATAATATGCTACGGAATACTCATATCGCCTTTGTATATGGTCCCAAGATTTGTCGCTAGTCATATTGTAAACTTATATTTTTACGATACCCGATTTTTCAAAAGCATTTGAAATTTTGAATATCGAGGACCAAGGTTCCAACGGATTTCTTCTACCAAGGAATCTCAGCAGCAACTTCGAGGTTTCTTCGCTTATGAGCTTGCTTCTTACCCTCTATCTCTTTTCGATGAAAGTGGCATGCGAAAGAGCGAAAAATCTGTTCTTTCTGATCTGTTCACTCCAACTGACGACAATGTGACTTCAGGGGATGTACAATATGTTATCGATGGTGGTCACTTGCTACATAAAGTTATATGTCGGAGTGGCGACGTGTACGGTGAAATTTGCAAAACATACATCAACTATATTTGGAAACATTATGGCGATCGTGTCACCGTTGTTTTTGACGGGTATCCAGAAGACGTCACAGCCAGGGGTACGAAAACTGCAGAGCGTCTAAGTCGAATGAAAACTCTCTCAGTTGATGTGTTTATAGACGAATCCATGCCATAAACAACAAACCAAGAGAAGTTTCTATCAAACGAAAGAACAAGGCCAGATTAATAACTTGGTTGATGTCAAAACTGCAACATATTGGATACAATGCTATACAGAGCAACGAAGATGCTGATACATTGATCGTTGCAACTGCTCTGAATCTATCTTCAGTCTACGAGAAAGCCGTCATTGTAGGAGAATATGTCGACTTGCTCGTTGTATTAACTGGCGCAGAAGAAATGAAACGCTATGTCTACTTTATGAAGCCCGGAAAGGGAAAGTCCTCGAAACATGTATATTCCAGTGACAGTCTGAAAGACAAAACTTTAAGACCGTACATTCTGACGTGCCACGCGTTTACTGGATGTGATACAACCTCATCTCTTTCCAATCGAGGAAAAAAAGGATTAACGTCCCTTGTTGCCAAACATGAAGACATCCGTCCAGCCCTCGACTGCTTCAAGATTGCGAACGCAGACCCAGTTATATTGCCGATGCCGGAGAAAAAATCATGGCTAGAATGTATGGAGGGAAATCGCTCAAATGCTTGGACGACCTACGGTACGAAGGATTCTCACGTTCTATAACAAAGAGCAAATTCAACATTGCTGGATTACCACCTACCAAAGCAGCCGCAGCACAACATTCGTATCGCGTTTACCATCAGGTCCATCAGTGGATGGGTGAGTTGAGATCTAATTGAATCTTATTACCTAAAAAAGTTTTTTTTTTTCATTTTTCTTTGACTGCTTGTTAACAATATCTGTTTTAACGTTATTAATCATTTATAGGGCGAAACGTACCAGCTACATTATGGGGCTGGAAACGAGATCCTAATGGGCTGAGTCCGATATTGACAACACTGGAGCCTGCGTCAGACGAATTGCTGAAACTGGTATCCTGCAAATGCGAAAAAGGATGAGGGCGATTATGCGGCTGTAGAAAAGCAGGACTAAAATGCTCCGAAATTTGCTACTCTTGTCATGAACAAACGTGTACAAACGCCAAGCTTATTGAAATTGATGAAATGGAAGATGATATTGAGATAGAATCAGTTCAAAAAAGCATCTTCAATGCCGAAAATGATCAATTTGGTGAACCGCAAGATGAGTTTCTTGATTCTGAAGACATCGGGGCAGAACCAGATGAGGAAAAAACCCTTGAAGAACCTCTGAATGACGGACCGCTGGTTATTCCAGTTCACCTGGACCTTCCACGAGGAAAAAAAGGCGAATATCGAATAGCGAAGAAGTTGGTTAATTGTTGATACGTTGTCAAAACTGAAATAAAAGTTGTTTTTTTCATATGTAATAATTTCTTAAATTTTTGTATGATGAATCCAGTGTTTGAATATTTTCATATAGCTTACTGATAAAATATGCGTACAAAACGCAAATATTCAATACGCTTAATTTGATACTTGAAAGAAAAATGAGTACGTATTTTTGTATAATCACTGAAATATTCCCGAATCACATTGATCCATTCGGTATTTATTCCTTCAAATATGATTGGGAATGGCGCAGAGACTGACTATTCAATCCCGCTCGAGCGAAATTATTACGTAGCATAACATTTTCGGGTTCTCCATGCCATTTTAGTACCTGAGTCTTCATCCCGATCCCCTGATCGCGCGCCGAACGCCTCGATAGACTCCGAGGCAATCTCGTGGCTGCTTTCAGCTGGTCAAAAAAGGTGTAAACTTCAGTAACTGAATGATCCTATTATTAACAACTTTTTATTAACTTTTCCACCTTGTCAGAATTTTTTTACCAGTGTTATTTCAAAAATTGTACTTTTTCATTAATAACAAATTTTGCACCGAACAAAAAAGGTGGAAATTTTTATACAAGATTGATAATTATTTATTACACCATATTCCAAAATTTCTACCCACGAACAATTTTTTTCCCGAAGTTATGAACAAAAAACCTTTTTCGCCCCTTTTAATCCCTAGCGTTCCTCCCAGAGGGTAGAAAAATTTTATACCTTCATGTTTTACCGTCCCTAACAACATATAAAAAAATTACGCTGTTGCTAATTACTTGCGATTCAGAGGCTTTATTGACTGGCCTATATATAGTTTTGCAAAAATATTGAATATTGTGATGACACGCGACAATGAGGACTAACGAGTTCATACCCTTATTATATTATATTATATTATAAACCATTTCCGAATATCAAAATTTAGATTTCCGATTGGCAAACTGAAAATAAGAGTCATTACTGAATTATCCTTCATCCTAGAAACCCTTCCAAAAACCTTACAGTCCCAGATATTCATCAAAGGGACCGACCGTCTTGATAATAAACTCGTAAACAAGCCAGTGTAACTAGGATGAGAGGCTGCTGAGACGTTGGCGAAATTTACAACCTGACAGGAATTTTTATTTATGAGTAGAATGCTGTATCTTCGATCGTTTTCGTTCTGCCAGTATTACTCTTGTATTGGTTTATGTAACGTACTGTCCCGGGTTTATAGGTGGGAGAGGAAATGAAATACTGATTACTCTGATGTAGTCTAATTGACATTCCAACAACGACTGACTTAAGGGAGGGGAGTCTACCTAAATTCCCCCAGATCACCCATACCAGACGCAATGCGCAACTCCTTAACCTAACATAATCCCTACATTACACTTCCTCCCTTAAGTCCTTATCTAACTTACAAATGCTTAACTTTACCTTACTGACTAACTAACTTAATAACTAATTTCTATCTATATCTATGATCATAACCAAATCTGACTACCGGTTTAATATCTCTTTTCGGTCTATTTCTAACCATTAGGTTTTGCTCAATCTCAACCCTATTTTCCGAACCATCATCTCCAAAATCTTCATCAACATCATCTACTTCCGATGGTTCCCTTGGTACACTTATGCCATCAATATGATGGGGTTGATAAGTTTTACGTAGCTGATTTGCATGTCGCTTCCAACCTACTTTTAATTTCGGAACTTCTACAAAATATGTGCACTTGCCAAATTTTTCTCTTACTATACCCCGAACCCAATTGACTTTGTTCACAATTCTATAGTCTTTAACTAGTACTACTTCCCCACAAAATATTCCACATTCTTACGTCCTACATAGTTCCGTTTTTGGTTACATTCTGCTTTTTTAACATTTTCCATTAACTTAGTTTGATCAATAACAAAATCAATTTTAGTTGGATTGGGTAACAACAGATCTAATCGTGTTCTTAATTTTCTCTTAAACATTAGTGTAGCAGGGCATACCCCAGTGGTGCAATGTGGAGTATTTCGATAATCCATTAAAAATCGAGTAATCACAATATTAGAATTTATGGTGGCATTTGAGATCAAACTTTTTTTTAGAGCATATTTTACAGTCTTAACGCAATTTTCGGCTGCCCCGTTCGAGGCTGGATGGTAAGGTGGCGTCGTTATGTGCCTAATACCATTAATGTCTATGAATTTTTGGAATTCATGAGAAGTGAAACTTGTATCATTGTCAGAGACTAAATATAAAGGAAGTCCAAAAGTTGAAAAAATTCTCCTTAAGATTTGAATTGAATTTATAGAGCTGGTTGAGGATGTTTCATAAACTTCGACCCACTTTGTGTGAGCATCCATCAAAATAAAATAATATTTACTGTTTAAAGGTCCCATGTAATCTATGTGCAAGCGTTCCCAACATTCTTTTGGATATTCCCATTTTTGTAATACTCTTTTTGGCGGGCTTGGAAGGAATTTAATACAGGATTCACATTGTTTCGTCAATTTTTCAATTTGTGCATCAAGCCCCGGCCACCAAAAATAAGACCGTGCTAAAGATTTCATCTTTACCACCCCCATGTGTGTCGAATGCAGTTCCTTCAGCATTTTTGACTGCAATCCTGCTGGAATCAAAATTCTATGATTCCAAAAGATACAGTCATCTTTGATTACATATTCAAATCTTTTTTGAAAAAATGGTTTCAGAATTGGCTCTACACACATACGTGGCCACCCACTATTGATATAATTCTTGAGTTTTTCGAAAACCGGATCTTTCTTAGATTCCGCTTTGATATTTTCATAATCTACTCGTAATTCCTCACTATTCGAAAAAAAATGACAATAGTCCAATTCTACCTCTTCCTCTTCAGTGTAATCATCACTGCCACTTACTTCACAAGGAAGCCTTGACAACCAATCCGCTCTATTTTCTTTCGACTTGACGTATTCTATTTCATAATTATAGTTACTCAATATAACTGCCCAACGTCGCAACCGATTTGCCGCGTACTCTGGAATAGATTTACTAGGGTTGAATATTGTTATGAGAGGTTGATGGTCGGTACATAACTTGAATTTTCGATTATATAAGTACTGGTGAAACCTAACAACTCCAAAAATTATAGCTAACCCTTCCTTTTCAAGTTGCGAGTACGATTGCTGGGCACTAGATAAAGTCTTGGAAGCAAAGGCTATTGGTTTATCTTCCCCGGAAGGAAATAAATGACTGAGCACCGCACCTACCCCATAACTACTTGAATCTACTGTTAACTTTAAAGGCAAATCAGGGTTATAATGTACCAGAACATCCGCCGACATCAACCTTTTTTTTATTTCACAAAAGGAGGTTTCACAATCTGCTGTCCATTCAAAAATAACTCCCTTCCTTAACAACCTATAAAGTGGGTACAAAATACTGGATAAATCCTTAACAAATTTCCCATAATAATTAATTGTTCCTAAGAAACTTTGTAGTTGAGTTACATTACTTGGACGGGGGGCCTTTTTGATTGCTAAAATCTTATCATCACACGGATGTAAACCTACTCTATCAATGATGTAACCAAGATATTTGATTTGATTCTTGAAAAATTCACATTTTTCAATGCTCAACTTGAAACCAGATCCTTCCAAAATTTTGAAAACTTGAGTTAATCTTTCTAAATGCTCTTGATTATTTTTACCCGTTATTAAGATATCGTCTAGGAACACAACAACGCCATCTATACCTTGGAAAAGTGAATACATTATTTTCTGAAACTTTGATGGTGCCGAGGATACACCAAAAGCTAGTCTATTATACCTGTATAACCCTTTATGCGTGGAGACTGTAAGAAGCTCTTTGGAAGATTCCTCTACTTCAATTTGTTGATAGGCGTGTGAAAGATCCAACTTTGTGAATCGCTCTCCACCATTCAAGGTGCTGAAAATGTCTTCAATTCTGGGTAATGGAAATTTATCCACTTCAATATGAGGGTTTATAGTGACTTTGAAGTCACCACAAAGACGCACGTCCCCATTTTTCTTGAACACTGGCACCACTGGCGATGCCCAGCTACTGTAGTCCACTGGAGATAAAATACCTAAAAGAACAAGACGATCAATTTCCTTTTCGATTTGATCTCTAATAGCATATGGAACAGGCCTGGCTTTACAAAAAACTGGCATAACTTCCGGGTTTCTTAATTTAATGCTAGCTAATCCCTTATTAAATTTTCCCAGCCCAGATGAAAATAAATTCTGAAATTTCGACAATAAGTTTTCGAGTTCCTTGTTATCCGTTTCAATTGCATGATATTCCTGATAATTTACATTTACTATCGAACATTCGAAAATTTGAAGGAAATCCCTTCCCACTAATGGAGGTCCTCCCCCCTCAATGATGTAAAAATTTACACTTTTCCTAAGCCCCTTATAATCCACATCAGCTTTGAACAACCCTAATGGTTTCAACCTCATTCCATTGTAAAAATACAAAACTTTGTCCGTGGGAAGCAATTTTTTATCAGGGAAAAAATCAAAAAACAAATTCGCTGAAAGAGCACTAATTCCTGAGCCAGTATCAATCTCGAATTTAATTAATTTTTCATCCACTTTTAATGTTATATAATAAGGTTTAATTTTCGAACTATTCAGATTGTAAAGTTTCAACTCATCATCTATTTGATTGTTACAATCTTCAGCTAAAAAATTATTATTAAATCTACTGGAATTTCTTTTCCTTAAATTTGATTTTTTGAAACAAGTTCTTTCAAGATGACCTTTAACATGACAAAAATTACAAGAAAAATCAGCAAAACGACACTTATCTCTGACATGTCCTGTGCGTCCACAAACGGCGCAATAGTCGTCATCTCTCCGCTGCTGATTGGTCTGATGGTAGCTGCTTTGACGTCTCTGCTCGCCCTTCTTGAATCTGCTCTCTTCTTCACCTTTGGTCCTATTGCGCATATAGAGCATTTCCTGCTTCATCTCCTTCTGCTCTAGATATCCGCTATATGCACCGGCACCATCTTCGTTAACCCCCAGGTACGACGTCATCGCCGCCATCTTGTGATTTGCCAGTATTACCATGTCCGCAAATGAAGCCGTTATTTTCTCCTCCAATAAACGGTCCAATACAGGTCCTCTTCCAAATCCACACAGAAATTTATCCCGCAAAGCTACATCTAGATGAGTTCCAAACTCGCATTCCACTGCTAATCTACGAACACGTGCTGCCCAGTCATTTACCGACTCGTTCGAATGCCTACTGGATTCGTAAAACTTAATTCTTTCCGCAAACGGTGTTTTAATCGGCGCGAAATGTTGATCAAACACTGCAATTAATGTTTCGAAGGTCATATCTTCCGGTTTAGTGGGGCTACACTGATCGAACATGAGTCGATACGCTTCTTCGTTCAACATATTTAAAAATATTGCACGTTTTTTGTTGTCCGTGACATTATTGGCGTCGAAATAATTATGCAATCTTGCTTTATATATTGTCCAGTCCGATTGCTTGAAATCAAATTCCTGCAGATGGCCCAACACTGTCGTGCTGCCCTTTTCGGCACTTTGTTGATCTAAATTATCCGGCATTTTGAAAAATTTTATCACTCGTCGCCACTGTAACGTACTGTCCCGGGTTTATAGGTGGGAGAGGAAATGAAATACTGATTACTCTGATGTAGTCTAATTGACATTCCAACAACGACTGACTTAAGGGAGGGGAGTCTACCTAAATTCCCCCAGATCACCCATACCAGACGCAATGCGCAACTCCTTAACCTAACATAATCCCTACATTACAGTTTAATTGCATTTTTATCTGGTTATTTGTGTACAAGTGTGATATATTTGGTTGACCAGGCTCAAAAAGCCGCCCCTGACTTTGGTCGTGTTTTCGCTTTCACGTTCAATAACAGGCGGGTTTTCAATTTCGAAGGAAAAAAATCTAGTATGACGAAACTGATTTTGGCGCCCTTAGAATTTGCCGCCCCGGCAAACTGCCCGGTTTGCCGGCCCTGGCGGCGGCCCTGGTTGAAGAAAGAATTAATTTATGTGTTTATATTGACGCCTTCTTAGTTTCTTTATTTTGAGCATGAATAGAAAACTTTTAGATAGGTGTTTTTTATACGGAACGGTAGGTCTATTTGGGTTAATTCAATTCAAAGTTTGGATCTTTCAATTTTTTTTTGGGATTGCATGCTAATTTATTATTAGAACTGAAGATACTCCGTTTCTCACATAATACAGAGATAGGTGGTGATATTCATGGCAAGTAGGTGTATTTTTATAAACAACTTTGGTGGATTCATTTTTCAATAGCGTTTCTGAAAGAACAACATTGACATAAAGTAAGCTAACTAGAGGACCATAGCTTGCGGTCAGTGACATTATTAACAAATGCTTTATGGTCTTGAAGGTCTCTATAGCAGGTAACGAACTTCTTATTAATGATGTTTATATACTATAATGACCACACGATCAGTTGAGGAGTTGCAATCCGCTTAAATAATTTCGTCCGTAGAGGGTCCAAACTTTAATTACCCTTCAGTCACATCATGGTGCTTGTCAAGAGAGTGCAGAAGTTACGAACTGTGAACAAATATAATGGGATTTCTCTGGGAAACAACATCAGGAACTAGCATTTTGAACTGATGCGAAGTGTATCGGCAAGGATTGCATCTGAAGACCCTGAGCAACTTTCTCACTCCTGAAAGTGACGTAGGCAAGAAATCAAAGTAATTACACATTCGTTGCACTGACAGTGGCGTAGCGCAAATTTCGGGGCCCCCCCGCAAGATTTTAGTCGGGGGCCCCCTTCATAATTTTACGTTATTTCTGATAAGTTTCCCCTGACGTTTTTCAAAGAAGAGAATTTAAGAAAATGTGATAAAAAATGTATATATAGGTATGTATACAAAATATTGAATAACAAAAATTTGTAAAGAAAATAAAATAGATTCTGATATAAAAATAACTATAAAGAAATCAATTTACTTTCAGATAAGCAGAATCATCATAAGGTACCCTCTTCGTACTTTGTGTTATAGTTTTCCGAATAAACAATATGTGTAAATAAATTAAAATTATGAACCAAAAAAGAATCTACAAAGTGAAGTTTGAGTTATGTGGTGTCTTATAAAAAATTAAAAAAAAAAATATGAACAGGAAATGCACGAAGGATAACAAGTGTGAGAGAAAATTATAGGTAGTGACCACAGAATATCGGAAGTCACAAGAAAAATCGTTCGAAACACTAAATATATCCTCAATTCTAAACAATAATTGCCAATATAGGTACGCCGCACAGAGTTCGAAATCGCCAACTCAAATTAGGAAATTTTGTTCAGAATTGTTTTTTAAATATGACTTAGGTCAAAAGCGTTTCCCTACAAAATTGGGAATCTGTTTTTTTTAAGAACTATCTTGATTCATGACACACATTTTCTGTTTTATTTCCTAGTTATGTTGCTTTTCTTCATTTCATGGAATCTGTAAGCAAAAGTAAGGCTCATTTTTTGTCAAACGAAATATATTTTCCCAAATTTTGTTCCTATTATTCTGTGAAATGGACCTATGTTAGGAATGAGTAGTTTCAATATTATGAATCTCATCAAAGTGTTAAGGTAATTGACTTTGATTTTTCATCTACCCAACATTCAATCATGTATATTTCTTTAGTTTACGGAATATGTTTTTTTGTGAAAAGTATCTTGTTTGATGATGCTTGAAATTTTGAGACAGACCAAAGAATGAAACTGAACTAAATTGAAGAATGAAACAAAGTGTGTCTCAAAGTTTCAAACATACTTCAAGGTACTTCCATAAAATAAAGAGACTAACATTTCTGAATAATGGGTAGTTGGAAAATCAACGTTAATTTCTCATCGCTTTAATTCCGAATATTTACCCCTTACATAATAAAAGGAATGGATTTTCAGAAAAAATATTTTCTCTGATGAAAATGAGCCGTGCCTTCGCTCCCAGAATCCATGAAATAAAGAAAAGCGACAAAAGTGAAGAAACAAAACAAGTAGTGTATCCCGAAGTTTCAAGCAACATCAAGATACTTTTCAGGAAAAAAACAAACTCCATAAAATCTACTTAATTGAATGTTCGGCAGATAGAAAAAGAGTTAATTACACCTCACTCTGTTGGAATTCATCAATTTGAATTTTTTTACGGAAACAAATATAATACTATACAGGGTGGCCATTTGAAAACGAAACAGACGAGATAACAGACGAAATAAATTTTTTCGATAGAAATACTCAGACAGGTCGATTTTTGTTTCGAGGGGGACAACTTAAGATGTAGGTTACGGACGCATAGCGCTTTAACCCTTGCTACTACAACCCTCACCCCAATTTTGAATAGGGAAGATGGGGTGAGTGATACCTCATTTGAAAGGTATTTGTATACTGATTTCAGCACAGTAATTGTTTTTTTTATTTTATGCATTAGTTCTCGAAATACAGGGTGGCCATTTGAAAAGGAAACAGACGAGATTACAGACGAAATAAATTTTTTCGATAGAAATGCTCGGACAGGTTGATTTCTGTTTCGAGGGGGACAACTTAAGATGTAGGTTACGGACGCATAGCGCTTCAACCGTTGCTACTACAACCCTCACCCCCAATTTTTGAATAGTGAAGGTGGGGTGAGTGATACCTCATTTGAAAGGTTTTTCACAAAAAAACACTACAAGTGCCATGAAAACACCACTTCATTTTCAAATGCTTAGTCAAGAATATTTCGAGAACTAATGCATAAAATGAAAAAAAATTACTGTGCTGAAATCAATATAAAAATACCTTTCAAATGAGGTATCACTCACCCCATCTTTCCTATTCAAAAATTGGGGGTGAGGGTTGTAGTAGCAAGGGTTGAAGCGCTATGCGTCCGTAACCTACATCTTAAGTTGTCCCCCTCGAAACAGAAATCGACCTGTCCGAGCATTTCTATCGAAAAAATTTATTTCGTCTGTAATCTCGTCTGTTTCGTTTTCAAATGGCCAGCCTGTATAAGTATAACGGTTTTCTGTTAATTCAAACTTTTTTTAGCTTCGGCCCGTCCCAGGGCCAAAAAAAAGGCCCCTTCTCTCAGTGACAAAATCTGTTTTCAAAAAAAAAACAAACTCCATAAAATCTACTTAATTAAATGTTCGGCAGATGAAAAGAGTTAATTGCTCCTCACTCTGTTGAAATTCATCATTTTGATTTTTTTTTACCGAAACAAATATTTTACCATAAAATGTATAACGGTTTCCTGTTAATTGAATGTCCAGTTGGAAAATTTTCGATGGTTGTCCCCCCCAAAGATTTAGCTTCGGCCCGTTACTCAACACTTGGATTGCCCATTATACGTCTGAAACCAAGAGACAGTCCGAACGTTTCAACCAGCTCATCCTCAACAAAAAAGTTCAATACCATTATTTCAGTCGAAAAATCATGGCAAAAGTGTTTCAGGACTACAAAGATATAAAATTCATTGAATTTTAAACTAAGGTGGAAATTATCTACGCAACAAGGTATTGAAGATCCTCAAAAATTGAGGAGAGGTATTAAAAATGAAAGGAGGGGTCTGGTAACAAGCGGAGTCTTCCTGATGCATGAAAACCAGACCCCACAAGGCCAATGTCAGGAAGCAATTGTTGAACTCATTTGTATGGGATATTTTGAATCATCCCCCATATTCCATCGAACTCGCGCACTCAGAAAACTATTTAGTCTTTTTCCCGAAGAAGCACATGGGTGAAAAAAAATGTTCAATGTTTTTGAAGCCTATACAGATTGAGTAACAACGACCTTACTTACCAGTGGCGGCTTTAGGGGGTGGCGAACGGGGCTATCGCCCGGGGCCTCGCTCTTGGGTGGGCCTAGCGCCCCAACTCGAAAAAAGTTATTTAATCAATGCGTTCAATCAGAACAAAATTAAAGAAACCATTTTGTAGTTTTTGAATATTGAGCTTTGTTGGAACATCCGAATGGGTAATTGAGGCACCAGATGTCCGATCCACCAGATGAGTAGGTAGAAAACAATGCACACAACACAATTAGGGTGAAAATTATCTAAGTATTTAGGTACAATGTTTACATATCCCAGATGTTGGAACCTCATAAAATATTTATAGCCTTGTTGACCGTTCTTTGGCGGTCCCTTTGAAATATTCGTTGAATTATCGTCTGATGAATGAATTCATTCCATTGTAAAGAATTAGGAAAGGGGGAGAGCGAAATCTGTTTTTTTTTCAAACCTACTGATTAGAGATAAGATATTGGGTTCAGTTTTGTTATATTCTATTTTTTGTGATGGAAAACCTCCATTGTTTTAGGTCATATTCACATTTTTCGAATAACTTGAATTTTTTTTGTCATTGAATTGAGAAATTAATTCAATTCGTTAGTTTCTCAAGCCGTTCTTTTCAGTGTGGCTCTTGTAAGTATAAATTTGAATACCAACTATCCAATGAATTTATCCAATACATAATACTTCATTCAGTATATCGAAAACTCAAAAGTATCCAAGTTGCACACACGAACTGCTCTGAGCTTTAGGACTTGATACAACTGGGACTTCACGTTCACGCCCTCAATCAAACTCATGATTAGTGGCTCCTCTATCGCTCGGACAATCCCATGAAAAGTCATACATGGTGGAGTTTACAGAAAAATTTTCGATAAAAATATCGTAAAGAACCACTGTTTCCAATAGAAATATGCATACAAGATGGCGCCATAATGGCGAATGTCGCCGCCATTTCTCGAGAAACTTTTTATTCTGTTCATCTGGATCATAAAAATAAACAGTTTCATTTTTACGATCTTCTCTTCGAAACCGAGAATTTCTTTTCAAAATACCTAATAGTACTTCCATCATTTATTATCACCATCTGTGGGAATTCCACTACCCGTCTCTTTTTCAACCCCCGCTGTAGATCCAAAGTCTAAGACTTGTAGTTCAATTGGGTTGGTTCATTAGAACGGAATGAACAAACGTGTCATTTTCATAGTAAAGAACCGAAAAAGTGTGAAAAAACTGTGTGTTACTCAAAAATTATTTCCGACACTCTGAGCGAAATTTAACAAGATTTCCGAAATGAGTTCGCGTGATCGAGATGCCGGTAGAAAATTCGAGTCGAGTAGTTCAAAAAGGAAACGAGCAATCACAAGAAAGCTTGACAGGCGCTGGATGATTTATTCACAAACAAAGTTTTTCTAGTCTTAAAATCATAAAAACATATTCAAGAAATTCGATGACACAAGATCGGCTTTCAGCCCTTGCTATTCTATCAATAGAAAATGACGTAGCTAATTCGATCGATTTGAAGATTTCAGAGCTAGGAAAAGCCGCAAACATGAATTTCAAATTTATCATTTCTGAATTTGTTAATTTTGCAAATCTTCTAAAGTTATATTATATTTATATGTTATATTATATTTTGATTAAAACTCAAATTTCATATCTTTATGAAACATGACAATAACCTATACAGAACAACCGGACTTTCTTTCGCATCACATACTTTTCACGAAGGAAAAAGGGCCTCGCGAAGACTTCCCGTCCGGGGCCTCGCAATGGCTAAGTCCGCCCCTGTTACTTACTTTCTGGAAACGCCTTGTAGTACTTGCAAGCTATGTAGTTTTCCATTCCGAACTCAGGAGTTTTATTCGAAGCCTATTTCGAGTAAGTGAACGAACGGAAATGATGTTACCGTCCTTTCCTTTTCGTATATAACTCAACATTTCCATCAGGCGACTGTATTATTTATGCGTTACATACACAAGCACTTGAGGGTGGTTTTTCCTCAACCAATTTCTCTCTCATTTGCACATTTTGTCCGAGAGGGACTCTGAAATCTCACAGAGGTGTCGTGTTTTTAACTTTCCCCATGAATTATTCAACGGGACTGATTTGCCAACCAAAATTTTCGAGTCTTCCATAAATTGGAGGAATAATTTTCCGTAGATGGATGCAAAATTCTAATTTCCAACAAAAAGACTTCCAGTTCATTGTAGATATTTCGTCGGACGATACAATTTTCATTACTTATTCTAAATGGCAGAAAAAGACTCGAGAATATAGAGTGAATTTATGAAACGAAAACATGGTATCAGATTATGAAGAAGATGAAGTCTAATTGCTAGTATTAATTCTAATTCAAATAAAATAATCCATATTTTCTTTATTCGCTCAATCAGAAAATACGTTTGTAGTTGTTTTATATTTTACTGATTCTTCTTCGAATTAATTCACAGTCAATATTTTTTTCATCGATCTATAAAGTTTAAAGAAATATAATCCGTTACAATGTCAGCATTTTTATTATTTGCCATGATTCATATGTTCGTGTTTATGATGGAGTATTACTATAATGGAATGCATTTTTGGGAGTATTTATTCGTTATACCTATTGATTGTTCAATACATAAAGAAAGTGTTTTGCCATGCTCGTGAATTCATTAATGTATTCGCTACGCTATAGCTTGGTCTTGAAACGAGAAATTTCGCTCCTGTTCAAGTCGTCGAGTGAAGCATGGTCAGAAAATATGTGGTTACGAAGATATGACAATTTATCAAATTTTTTGCAATTTTATGCTTCGTCGTCGAAAATTATTAATTTTGTAAAAATTACTTGACTCTAAATATTCAATGAATATATTTTTGAAAGCTGAGGAGATTGTTATCATTCCTTGCGAAAAAGTATTTGTCAAAAATTCAAACAAAGCGAGATATAAAGGGTCATGAATGGCTGTGACTGTTTTTGTCATAAAATTTCGATGAAGAATACGAACAAGATTTTTTCAACTAAATTTTGGCCTTTTAGAGAATTCAGAGAACTGGCCATAATTCAAATGTAATTTGGGTGTTATTGTTAAATTTTGCCTTGCCATGTTCTCATCTCATTGTTGTACTCTTATGATGATATTTTGAAAATAAAAGTTATATTTTAATTATTGGAAATAGTTTTTCACTATTTTAAAAATATAGATGTTACTCGTACCTTATACCAAAGGCACAGGCACATTTTTTACTTCTTTTTACGAGATCTCACTCTACTTTCTCTTGAATAGATTTGAGGTAGTCCAAATGTGTCACTGACGTTTTTAATAAAGCTTAGAAAACTGAGGAAAAAAAAACATTTTAGTGCCATGCATAAACAGGTAGATACCTTCCAAGAAAACGCTTCGAACAAAATCATCATAGGATTTCAACCATTAGAGAAGGTTGAGAATAATATCTATCTTCTCATTTTATTCAATCAAGTTTGAAAGGATGTTTCAATTTGATTTATCTTTAGACTCTGATATCGAAAATAATAATTCGAGAAGATATTGATGCAGTCTCTTTTGCCGTCTAAATTGTTTCGTGAATATCAGAGCAATAACGACAAAACGGAAATTAAACACAATTCTTCGACAATATCAATACTAATAATAAGTTCGAGGATTGAGAAGGAGTTGCAGCCATCTGAGAAGTCAATACTGATAAAACATCCACTTTACTGTCCCATTGTTCATTAAAGAAGAGACCAATGCTTCAATGGGAAGCTAATCTCTTTCAAGAGGAAAAGATCTGTTCCCCAAAGAGCAATAAAGCCCTTTTATTGATATAAATGTGTGGCGCGCTGCAAGAAAACTTCGTTATTCTCCAATACTTTTTTCTCATTCTGAGATGAATACAGCTCAGACTGGGATCGAATGAAAAGTAAATGGGTAAATTCGGTTTCACACTGTCACATAACGTCTGCCCCCTCCTCGAAATAATTGCACGAGACTCCTTTCGACCTTTTCACAATGATAACATTGAAAATACGCAACGTTTATCAGTGAGCAGTTAATTAATTATCTTTGTGTCTACTCAAGGACGCGCTATTCTGTTGGGAAATACTTTTGTTTATTATAAAAAATGTCGGTGAATCTTTCGGGGGAAAATAACTGTGCGATCACCTCAGTTTCCATTTAAGGCTGTAAGGAAGAGCACAGAAAAAAGTTCCACAAAGTCCTGTTTCAGATTTGCAGCCTCAGAATAAATTATTGTCGGTAACTTTTCACAAAGCTCAGTGTGCCATCCAACTAGTGTTTAACATTCTGACACTATCTATAATAAAAAAATAACCCATAAATAAAAGTATTCCAATATGTAATTGCCAGTTTTAAACTCTGCAATTTCTTGTGGCTACTGGCTATTTACTTGAGCTTTCGAAACTCTTCATTTTTTCATCAGAAGGTCTACGAAACAATCACAATCGACGATGTGCCATAACTTCTTAAGTATCGAAAATATCTGAAAAAGATTAAAACTTTTTACAAGCACTTTTTTTACTGGACTAAGACACTATTTTCAATTTTTGTTATTTTAATTTTTTTTGTATGATATAAAATGAAAATAATGCGTTTGTATTTAGAATAAAAAAAAGTTTTTTTCCACCCTTAGTGTAGGAGATAAAAAAAAATTCAATATAGTGTGTTATTTCCAATGAGTAAGGGCATCTAGAAAAATTTTATCATTTTAAGATATTCTTGTAAAAATAAAAGTTATGGCACATTTTAAAAATCGATAATATATATAAAAAAAATAAATATCGTGAAACGGTTTCCAGTAATAGTGTTTTCACGAAAATGGAGCCCAGGACACCTTTCCAAATTTTTTACCTATCTAGTCCAGAAGTACCAGAAACATCCAAAATCAAGCAATTTGGGATACCCAATCGATGTAAGAGAATTTCAGAAAATATTTTTTTACTTTCAATTGACCCACCTACCTTCTTTAGATAATTCGAAGTTTTGTTTTTCGTCAATTGTAAGGAACAATTTTTTCAACTCATTTGCGCTCCACAAATTAGTACAAGAATGTATGTAGCAGTTTCCTTGATTTAAAAGTTTTCATAATTGACTTTGTTTCAGAGATGTCAGAAAAGTACAAAGGATCACATTCTTTTTCGTACACCAGTGACTATTCTTCATGGAAGGATTCAATGAGTCGCAATCATTCAATCACTATTATCCACAAGGGTAATTCGATAAAAGATTACGATAATGGATAATGATGACAATTTATTGATCATTCATCAAAAGGAAAACAATTTAATATTACCCAATATATTGCTGGTTTTTTTTGGGTTAGGGAACTTAGGAGAATTAGGAAACCACTTTATGTGAAGGCCAACGTTTCGCAAATTTCCCTAACCCAAAAAAACCAGCAATATATCGGATAATTTTTGGAACGAAAATTCAAATAAATCCTTATAATATTACCGACAAACCTTATTTACGTTTTTGAATTCTTCGAGAGTATTTTTCGGTAGATGGTTAAAATTCTTGATGCATCGATAAACATTCATTGAATGCAAAATTGAATTTAAAATAATTAAGTTATAAAGATATACCTAGCTGCCAATCTGAACTCGGCAGGAAAAAACGTGAACAATAAAGTGAACCGTTTTGATTTTTGTGAAAGTAATCGACTCTTAAAAATCCTAAAATACTATGAAAAAAAAGTTTGGAAAATTCTGAAAAAAAGGTGAATTACCCAGTATTATATCATCTAAATCTGCTGTGGATTTAGGTTTTAATATTACCTTTCATCTGCAGATAAAGGACATATTAATCACAATGACACTGTGAGTGTGGGAAGCTTTCATTCTTATCGAGCTAATCTCCGCACACCAATGCAAATTATAAAATCTCATATCATTCCTAAAGTCGTAGGATAAGACCTGGGGACCGGTAGTTCCCCAGAATCCGACCACGTACGAGCGGTATATAAAGTTATCAACAATTCCGTTTGATGAACTTGACTGTTTAATTTCGCGTAGTGCGCTTCATTAGTCATCAAATTCTCTCAGTGGACGAAAATGCGCTCGTTGCTTATATCAGCTGTCTTGGTTAGTGCGATGTCTCTTACTGGTAAAGATTTGGATTTATTTATCAATTTTTTCGACTCTTCTCATTTAATAACAATCCGATAAAACCCTGAACAGTTTCATATCAATAATTTGTCGTTATTTACCATAATATGTAGAATATCTCGCAAGCTGTAGATACAAGACCCTATCCTAAAACTTCATTCCTTTTGAGTTGAGATATTTGGAAATGACAGATCTACGATATAGGCGGTGGTATTTTCTTCAAATATCACAATGAGTTTCAGCATTTTATCCCAATTCGAGGATAAAATCATCATCATTTATTCAATTCAATAATATGCATTATTTGTGCAATATCAAATTAATGCAGTTATCTTGTTATCTTATAAACTACCAAAACACAATAAGAGAACGCTTGACTTGTAGACAAGGCTTCTCGCTTAAGTTATGTATAAACATATTGTACAATAACAAATAATTCTATGCGGAGAAAATAAAAATTAAAATAAATATAAATTCATTTTGTTGGTAAGGGTAATCATTACTCAATATTGACTGAACTGTTGGTAATGAAATTCGATTTTGCAAATTTTGACACAAGAAGTGAAACTTCTTAGAAATGATTCACGATATGAGGCGGCTAACTTTTTTTTTAACTATATTCACATAAAATGAAATATAATGCGACTGGAGACGAAAAAACGATTTAAAAATTGTGGTACTCCACTAAATGAAACAATAGTTTTTCACCCTATAGTTTATTTATCAATCACTTATGATCACAATAGAACAATGTAAATTTACAATATCAATCAAGACTTAAGTGCCCTCGCCGATTCACATTTCATATAATGTTATTAAAAAAACAATTTTATTCGGTATACCAATTTTCATGGTTTACAATCAAAAACACAAGTTTGTATTTCAACATCAGATTTAGTTTCAATTAAAAAAATTTCCTACTTATATTCATGAGGTCCTGAAGTTGTCCATAATGACATTCGATTGGAAATTTCAATAAAAATATGTCAAATTCAAATAGGATTACAACTCAATTACCTTATGTATAGTTACAGAGGCTTTGACTGACAGGGAAATCTTTGCGAAAACTGTTTATGGAGAGGCTAGAGGCGAACCAGAAGAAGGACAAATATGGGTTGCTTGGGTGATAAAGAATAGAGCTAGAGCAAATAAATCCTATTGGGGAGGAAGCAAGATAGGCGATGTATGTCGCAAGCGTTTGCAGTTCTCGTCCTGGAATGGAAAGACTGATATCGTCATCAACGAACCAGCTAAATATCAGAAGATACTCCAGCTTACCAATTCGTAAGTACCCATTCTTTACGCGAATCAAAAGTCCTTACAAAAATGTAAATTCTCAAGCAGAATAATACCATCAATTGATTTTAGAGAGTGTTAATGCTAATTCAGAAAGAAAAATGGAAAGTTAGCACCAGTTCATGATTATCTAGATAATAAGCTTTTCCTTTTAAACGCTAGGGGAATCCAACAGTACATAAGTATAGTAGAGTAGCTGAGGAAATTAATTTTGTGACTCTTTTCTGAAGATCTTCATAACTACATATGAAGTACTAATTCATGTTTGGACCATTCATTTTCTTGGGTTTTTCCTGCTTGTCTCTCAAACAAAATCAATTGGAAAATGAGTAATGGATATGCACTAATTTGTTGCCGTCAAATAAGTTGGGGAACATTTAGATGATATAATGGATAGGTATAATCTTCCATCGGTAGTCATGAGCAATATATTCATGGGATATTTCGAAGAAAACTACTCAGATACATAAATTCATTTGAAGCAAAGACTAGGTGGAGATGTGATGATTTTTCTTAGGATCTGGCAACATGGTTAGATAGAAATGAAAGATCCTTTCAAAACTTTGCTAGTTCAACGTTCATTGTTGGGCAACAATTTTTTCTCACTGATATTCCTCTAACAAATTTGTGCAAGAATTTATGTAGAGCGGGAATAAAAAACTGAAAGTTTTAAGGACATCAGAATCATTTCAAAATCAATCTAAAGCCCTATTTGACCATTCATTGTTTCATTGTCACAAAATTGTGAAGAAGTTTCATATACTCGCCGCAAGTGAATGTTTTTCGTCTTAATAAGTTTCCTTTTTTCAGGATATACGATGCTCCAGCCAGTGAAGATCCGACAGGGGGAGCTGACCAATTCCACAGTAAAAAAATGAAGAAATTTCCATCATGGACAAAGAATTGCAGGGAGCTCAGAACTATTGGAAATCATATATTCTATAAATCCTTGTGAAGTGAATATTTGATCATTTTTTACCTTTATGTGATATATTTCGAATAAATATAAGAATTACATTTCTTGACTTTTTTTGGGATGATTTGATCTAGGCACCCAACTATGTATGAAATACATGGTGCCTACAGCTGATTTTTTTCAGATACCAATATCTTTCAAGTAGTTGATCACCTCAAAATGTTACTACACTGCGCAAAAAAATTAACGCACATTATGGAAATCTCAAATATATTCTACAACTGAAGGTGTTCTCAATGATAACTATTTTTATCAGAATTATGCATGCATATGTTATCCACTTTCAACGTATTTCTTCAATACATATGTTTTTTCCCAGCAGGAATAAAAAAGATATTATCAGATTTTGAATGTATTAGCTATATTCTAAAATCAGCTGTTCTCGATCAATTCTAGTGATCAATAGTTTTTCTTTCGTTTGATTTTTCACACTCGATCGCTATACAACGCGAAACACGCAATTCGACCCAAGAGGAATGTGCCCAAGCGGTAGTTTTGCGAGAAGAAGGGTGGGCATACACAAGAATTGCAGAAAGGTTTGGAGTTTCCCATACAAGTGTGTCCAGAATGTTGCAGCGGTTCAGGGAGATAAGTATGAATGTCCGAAGACCAGGACAGGGTAGACCACGGGTAACAACTGTTATTCAAGAACGTTACTTGAGAGTTTCTCCGTTGAGACAACGGTTTGCAACCGCTCGCCTCCTTCAAAATCAGCTTGAGCAAACTCATGAGGTGCAAATTAGCACTCAGACAATAAGAAATAGCCTCAGATCATATGATTTAAGGCCTCGTGTCGCGGCAAGAGGCCCAGCTCTTACCCCAACCCATCGAAGGGCGCGTTTGGATTTTGCGAGAGATTGGGAAAGAGTTCTCTTCACAGATGAGTCTAGATTCTGCCTCTAACATTGTGATCGATGTTTCCTTGTATACAGACGTCCACATGAAAGATATGTTAAGTGCAATTTCCTGAATACTACTGGTTTCTGGGGAGGATCGATTATAGTATGGGGTGGAATATCTTTGACTGCTCGACCTAGAGGTCGTTGATAATGGAGCTATGAATGCTGATGAGTATATAGTTAACATTCTTGAAGAGCATGTAGTGCCATTTGCCCCATACATTGGTGAAAATTTCATTTTAATGGACGATAATGCCAGACCCCATCGTGCGCGCATCGTTTAGGAGTACCTTGAAGAGGTTGAAGTCTCTCGAATGGAATGGCCAGCAAGAAGTCCAGATCTCAATTCGATTGAGCAGGTTTGGGACAACCTCAATAGAAGGCTGAGAAGTTCAGAAAATCATCCAGCTACTCTTAATGACTTAGGAATCGAACTCGGAGAAATCTGGGAAGGATTAGATCAGAACATTTCAAGATCATTCATTTTGAGATGAACCGTCGTTACCGAGCTATAATTAACGCAAAGGGTGGAAATACCAAGTATTTAATCACTTATCAGCATTTTGAAAATTGCTCATTTCTCTTCTTTCACATTAGATTCGGTGAAATCCTGAATTTTTCTTTCATATAAAGTGTCTTGTTTCGTTCAAAACCTTCCCGAGAAAACATAAAAAATAAGTTATAAAGTCAATTTAGAGTTAATTCTCATTAAAATTGAGATTTTCAGAATGTGCGTAATTTTTTTTGCGCAGTGTATTATCACTCTGTTTCTTCATTTTCAATGAATATTTAATGAAGGAGAATCATTTATGACAGAATTAATTAACAAGATCCACCAAGAATTTTTCTCTTTGAAGCTCTCTTTTTCCTTATTCTTGCACTTTTTCAAAAAAATTCGCATATGGTATCCAATATTACCTTTATCTCGAAGATTGAGGTTATAAATCTCTATCAGTTGTATTATCCTGGTACCTCCTAATCAAATTGAAGTATTTTTAGTAAACTGATAACAAATTGGTACACTAAAGGAACTTATTTTATCTAGAATATTAGGTAACTAATGGCGGTATTCTGCTTTTTCTCTGTAAGCTACGAATCTGTAGCGTACGATTGATCTGTAATTTATCTATGGATCTGTATGTGGCTGACTTACAGATTCGTAAATTATGACATTCTGGAAGTTTTTCTGTAACTCTCGTATTATAAGTGTCAATTTTGAACTACTCCCTAATAAGATCGTAACTACTTCGTAATAAGATCATAGAATAGAATTTATTTTCCTGTCATTTCGTCTCGTAAGTATTGATTATTGGATATATTTATGTTCAATTCGTGTTCGTTACAACGAGAAAGAGAAATTGATAACCGAAGTACAAAGATAAATTACAAAAGTAGTTGAGTTTAGTAAAGTATTTTATATTGTGACTAAAACGAATCATTCAACATAACCTCACAATACACTTTTTGATATGTTTCCGATCACCTGTAAGCTACAGATTTATAGAAAGCGTCGAGAATCGTAATTGTCCTGTAAACTTATGAAAAGTTACAGATTCGCTTACAGATGAAAGCAGAATACCGCCATAAAACATGGTAGAGCACAAAAGTTTAAGAATGTCAAACTTTAGGATCGAGCTGTCAGTTGTCAGATGGCAACACCAATGTTGTCCAATCCCGAAATATAAAAAGGAGCATCTTGTAGAAGAACGAGGAATAAAGATTAATCCAATTGTCTGTTAACATTGTAATTATTGTATCTTTAGTGGTCTGTTAGGTAAAAAGATATTGACAATGTCAACTCACGTTGAGGAATCAATAATAAAATATGACTTTTTTCTGTCAGGTTCGCAAATAACTATGAAAATATTTCTCATGGATGCAGCACTTTTTTAAGCTATGTCATGACACTCCATTTCATCTTTCAAATTGAAGGTACTGCTTGGAAGCATCCGCAGGCCGCAGCTGTTAATTTTACTCTTCAATCCACCGGCTTTTCCCTTGCAGTTCATCCCTGTCTGACAAGATCCACTTGTTTTCGCGTGGACGATTATTCAGACCGGATTATGCAAACAGCTGGGATAAAACGTATTCGACAAATCCACTGTATGCATCAAAATGTTTGTTTTTCCTTTGAGGCAACTTTTTTCGCATCATCCTAAATCGCGCAACCGACCGTGTTGTCCAGCTATATGTCGTTGTTTTGATCTATGTATCATCCTGGGCAAATAATGCCCGAATTTATCCTGTTTGTTCACCTCGTTAAAGGGGCTTTAGACGTCGATGCAAGGGATGAGACTGACACAATCAGAATAAAAAAAAGGGAGACGATTCAACAGTGCAGGAAGCTTTCAAATGAAACTGTTCTAATATATTCATTTCACTATGATGACGACATTTTGATGAACCCGAATAAAATGTCACCTAAGCTTGTTAGCTTATTATGGAAAAGTTATTTTAAAAAAGTAAAAAAATTGGAGCCATATATGAATATGTCCGAGGCGACATTTTGAAATGATTGTAGAGCTTACTTTGGGAAAGAATTCTCGAAAGATTGATACTATATATCTATTCAATCAAAATGTATCCGTATCCATTTTTTTTTAAGAAACAGTACTGTTGAAAAAGAGATATTAGGGATTCACAACAATCGTGTTTATGATATCCTCCAGAATTGCCCTCTTTAACAACTGTTGCAAAATGGCGCCCAATGTGGGGCAAGCTTCTTCATTAACGAGAAAGAAGGGCACCAAAAACTTTTGTAAATGTCCTGGTGAATCAGCAAAAGAATGTATCAGACGTCATATTTGTCCATTTGTTGTGTTCCTAAGAAATTTGATGATAAGGATAACTGTTTTATTGTTTGTTGTCTCGATTCTTTTGTCATTTTTGTTACTCTAGGTCTTTCGCAATTCTTCATTCATTGCTTCGTTTGCTGTTTTTTTAATTGGAAAAAACTTTTGACCTTTTTTTTAGATATTCATTACTCCATGCTGTCAAAAGTTCAATATCATACAGGGTGTCCGGTGAATAAGTGTTCAGGGTGAAAAAAACACTTAGTATTTCGAATTACAAATGATTGATCCACTTTTTAGAAGTAATTTGAACAAAGTTCGAAAAAGAAAGGAGAACTATGATAATTTGTTGACATACTGGGTGGCCAATGGAAAAAAGTTGGAAAATTGAAGGATATGGTATATTCTGAAGAAATCCACTCAAGAGAACAGCTGATGAACAGAATTATCAACTGTTGCAATATTTTAAGAAATAATGGCGATATGATTCGCAAGGCTGTATCCAATTAGAAAATTCGGCAAGAGAAATGTATACAAGCTAATGTTTTTCATTTCGAACCACTTCTGAAATAACGTTGACTCAGCGATTCATTCGTTCCTATTTTCATTTTTAATAGGTACTCTTTACTGTATTTTAGGTTTCTTTAATATTTTATTGTTTCGTTATGGAATGTGCTTTTTGAAGCTCTGAACTTCTTTGAAAATGAGATCTTCAGTTCTCTTCACGGTGAAAAATTTAATTTTTCGAACTTTATTCAAATTCAAAAATTCATGAAAAAATAATTGTTGATGTGACAACTTTAAGAGATATCACAAATTGAAGCATAATTTAGCTTCCTTCTGAAAAGCGAATCAATTATTTGTAATTCGATATACTAAGTGCTTTTTCTACCCTGAAAACTTTAAATGAAGATTAATGAGTCCGGCCCTGGAATAATGAAAAAATTGATATCTTTCTGACTCGACCTCAGCATGTGCCAATAACCTCCCAAGTTTCAATAATATCTGTCAATAAGTTCGGATTTTATGATGGTCTTAGTATTTCCATGAAGTTATAAAATCTAGGGAAATCCAGAAATAATTTTTTATAGTCAGTAACAAACTAGTCCACCTCTATCTCTGGTAAGAGTATGTACAGTTATTTCCCGGACACCCTGTATCTAATGTAAAGTGGTGTTTTGTATTAGTTATTTCTTTCGTTTTTTTTCAACAGTCCCATGGGCGTCCGCAGGGGGGGGGGCAGGGTGGGCCGTGGCCCCCCCTGAGATTTTGATTTCCCTATTGTTTTTGAGCCAAACGGGTGTACTGATATCACCTTCGCCCTATCAAATTATGATTTGGCCCCCCTGAGAAAAAATTCTGCGGGCGCGTAATATTTGTTATCTGATTGAAGTATATGATTGTTACAGAAAATGTTTCAATTATCGTAATTCAATATACCTTGAACTGAGGTGAAAAAACAGAAAAAGAGATGAATAAGATTGTGGCCTATTTCAATAATTGGAAGAAAGGTTGTACATAATAAAACAAAAATGTGAATTGAATGATCTGTTCAATTTTCGATATGACATTTTATTGGTAGGTAACACTAAAACAATCCTCAGTCGATTCTATCCTAATATGATGAAGTTTTGCTTTTCTTTCTTGGGCATCGTATTTAGGGGACTGACAAACATGGGACCAACCCGTTCCAATGAGTATTTCAAATCTCCTCTCCATCCAATCATTCCTAGAAATAAAGAACTACTTTAACTTCTTTTTGTTTTTTTCGAATCTTCTGGATTTTGAATTCTGAATATCATGCATATTTTTCGTTCTATTAAGAATATGAAGAAAATGATAGTAACCGTAAAGTTATTTTATAATCCCAGACTGGAGATCCATCTGGATACTCGTAGAGTGTAAATCTCCACGAGTGCTCATAATGAGAAAATGTAGATTGAACATAATTACACCTGTAGATTAACGTTGTCTGCTTCGTGCACATTTGGAGCGGCAAACCAAGAATTATTCCTGGATTAGGATTTATATAACCAATTTAAAATCTGCTACAAAGGGGGTTGAAAAACTCGCATCTGAATTTGAATTTTTGTTCATTTTCAGGAGGTCATTTAGTCGTAGGTATGTGTTATTTACGGAATGAACTAATCTTATAAAAAGTCATAAACAGGTACGACTCATATGAACTCATTTCAGAAACTAGAGTTATTTTTGTATTAAGTGCCTGAATTCATTTTATAAGATATTATTTCTGAAATAGTATCATGAGTGTCAGACCCTTTCCATGGACCAAAACTTTTGTCAGTCGCTTCGAAGCTCCAAAAAAAAAGACTGAACTTATTTTCACATTTCTGATTTTCAAATGTGTTATTGAGGTAACTATCGAATTATTTTTCATTCGTTGGACAAATCGTAGTGACTATACATCCCCTAAACACAAAAACTATTCAGCTGAATAATATTTGTGTTCAGGGCATGTTTAGTCACTACAATTTGTCCAACTAATGCAATATAATTTGATAGTTACCTCAATAACATGTTTAAAAATCAGAAATGTGAGAGTAAGTTCATTTTTTTAGGTTTAAAGTGTCTGACAAAAGTTTTGGCTCATGGAAAGTGTCTAACAAAAGTTTTGGCCCGTGGAAAGTGTCTGACACTCATGATTCGATTTTAGAAATAATATTCTACAAAACATATATAAAAATCAGCCATGCGTAAATAAGTTACGTCAGACAGTTCTGGGATCTTGGACTATAGAGTGTGCCATAAGAATGCGAATTTTATACACGCAATACAGACATTTTTTCTGCAGTTGTGAATGTGAATTTGAATTATCTGAAATATATCAAAAATAAATACTTGGGATACATTTAGACTTTTTTTTGTCCCGATAATTGAAGCTTTTTAACGACTGTTAATACATGTTATCCTTAATGTTATCAAGATTTTCTGTGTATAGAAATGGTATTCCGACGATTGATTGACTTTGTTTGCTAGTAGTTGTCTCAGTTTTGAATAATTTTCAAGAAGATGGATGTTCATTATGATAGTGGTAGTGATACGTCATCAGATATATCTGAGAGCAAATGCAATAGTCTCTGAAATGTTAACAGCTGTATCCTCGTTACTTTATATGAGAAAATATATGATCAATTTCGGGAATAGTACGATAAGAAAAATGTGAAAAAAGTTTTTGAACATGTGCTCATATCATATTTTGAGAAAAAATTTAAAATCATGAAACTTCCTACGTTAGGAAATGTCAATGCATTGAATGTTAGGGAAAATATTGATATGATGAAGTTTTTAAATTAGGTCCTGCTCATTACCAACAAAAGTATCGGATACCGGGGAAAGAATTCTGAAGTATTAACAAGAGACGATTTCAATAAATTCATTCAAGATGCTTCAAACTGATTTCCTCACTATCACAAATTGAAAATTTTGTAATTTTATGAGTACATTCAATGAACATGATCTCCAGAATAAAGATGCAGGTTAACATTTTCGAGAAATTCACAACTTTTTCAGATTTGTTAGATCACCATGGATCAGTGGTGTGACAAAAATTTGAATGATTGAATTATGTTCATATGTATATGCATTTCGAAATATGTAAAAAAAATTCAGAAATAGGTCTATAGGGTGGTCATTCTTACATCAGCAGTCAAAATTGATTTTTCTGAGTACGGCACTGGAAATATGATATTCTGAATATTTATTACAATAGATGCTGATTGGAGTTCCAAATACTGAAAAAATCATTAAATTCTGTTTTACGGTACCAGAAATATAGTCGATTGAAATTTCGGTCAGAACGAATAAAATATTCTGTATATTGGCAACGAAAAATAGGAGAGATTTATAAGTGGCCATTTTGTGATGCTGACGGTTGACCCTATATATGGTAAGAGTATGTAAAGTTCCTCTTAGGACACCCTGTATTTGGGATGTAAGTACCTTAACCAGTCTCGAACTTGTTTGCCAGTCCTGGCTATCTCTCGCGCGTAAACTAGTCCTTGACTAGTAAATGTTACTTACATCCCTTATATGGTATGAATAATAATTTTTGGAGTTTTTAAAAAAAATTTTTCAAATACTTAAACTGCTCATATAAGACAGGGCTATTCGAGTGGAATTCATTTAATTCACTATTAAGTTGATACAGTCACCAAATCATGTAACTGAAGGTATTTGAAAAACATGAGATACATGCAGACCGCCAGTGGCGTAGCTACGTGGGTGCGCTGGCAACCAAATCCCGTTTGAACTAGGAAACAAAATTCGGTGCAGTGTTGCCATCTCAGGGAAAGCAAAAAATTCTAGTTTTGGGTTCAGAAAATGCCAAAAATATGCCTTTTCATTTAGGAAAGTGAAAAAAAAAAGCTAGTTTTTCATTGATATTTTGTTCTATAGTTATTTCTGAAATATACATTTTCTTCGATTCACAACACTGGAATGTGAATGAATATTGGGGATCTGAGCTATCAGATTTCAAAATATTTCTAGGTCCTGGGTTAAATTTCAATTTTTTTATTGTCAGAACTGTTTTTCTCAAACTTGGATGAATTGAAATATGGTTGTTGTATAGATATTAATAAAATATGTTATATCTTAATATTCTCAAATGGATATGCAAATTACTGGAAACTTCTGAACGCGGAAGAACTGTTCTTTTAAATTCTAACTTGAATTGAATCTCGGTGATTTAAGCTTTGATACTTCACAAAAAACAAAAACCAATGTTAGATATTCTTCATTTTATGGTTTCTCAGCTCCCAAAAAAATATACGATACCGGCTTTTTCCAAAGCATTTGAAATTTCGAATCTCGGAGATCAAGGGTGCTTGAACAAATTATGATTCACGTAACGGGTGGGACATTGGATTTGAAAATACCTCGAATATTATCGACTGCCTCGCGTTAATTCAGAGATAGGAATTCAGAAGAAAAAGAGCCAGATGTTCGGCCGGATCGATTAGAATTGTCCAAGTTTGTTTAAATATTTCCTGTAAATATATCGGTTGTTGCAAGTTCATGAAAATTTATTGTTCGTTTCATTGAAGAGGGTAACAGTTAACACTGGAAGAAGTACCAACTCAGTCGGTTCTTGTGCATCGAAATATTAGAAAATGTCCGTCAATAATTTTTTTCTGTTTTCCCTTTCGAAAATATGCTCAATAATATGCTTTATGCTAAACGCCAAAAATATATGCTAAACATGAATCAAATATGCCAAATTTAGCATTAAAAATGCTGAATTGGCAACCCTGATTCGGTGATCTGTTATTATTTTAACCAGTTTGTCAGGGACCCCCGAGGGATCCCCTATCTTATCAACATGCCTTCAGAATGATTCACACGAAACACACCCAGACCTACAGCAAAATTCAGCTGTAAGTGAAAAAATAACAAATCGAAAGATCCGAATACTCTCTCCAATTATCTCTATCCGCCTGCAATGAAGTTCCACAACAGAGGCACTTATCACCATGTGGGGCAATAAAGTTTTCGGCATCCCTTTGAAATCTAGGGTGGGTCTAGGTACGTGGTACGTGCCACGGTCGGTGTTGTTTTTCTTTTCTTTTCTATTAATTTTTACATCTGTACGCAATTTTGTTGTTTATTAGAAAATAATTTCAAAATAGTAAGAAGCATGTTATCGCTCATAGGGCCGAGATTACCGAATGCTGATTTAGTTTAGTTTCTTCAGTTCTCGTTACTTGTCGACAACAGTTTAAGTGTAGAATAAAAAAAAAGGTGCTTTGAACTTGTAGGTTTTTTCTTGAAAAGGTATGTAATAATTTTGTATATTATTCATTAATTTGAATTGATAAAAACGCTTTGAAATTAAAGAATTTTTTTTCGCATTCCGCAATCAAATGCACGTTTCGATGGTATGAACGCAATCAATAAAATATTAAATTCTCTTTCACCACCATTCCTACTAAATGCAGATGGAAATACGATACTTCAAAATTGTGACCAATTTCACAATAAATATTGTGATATAATAGGCTCCAACTTTTCGATTCTATTTCTCAATATTTACAGCCTATTTCAACCTGAATTTAATAAGGAATGGACAATTCACGAATTCTGTATGAAAGTGATGAGGAAATACAGAATGATGGAAAGCGATCTTTCAGAAGTATTTACAGCAATATTACTCTTCCATACAATCCCTGTCACCTCTGCAGAAGCTGAAAGATCATTTAGCAAATTAAAAATAATAAAGAATTATTTGAGTAATACCATGGGTCAAGATCGACTGCGACATTTATCACTCATATAAATCGAACATGAATCTGCATCTAGTTCAGACTTGAGGGAAGTCATTGATACTTCCGCGAAAAATAAATCTAGAAGAAGAATGTGAATGTGAACAAAACTGCTCATTTTTTGTATATATTTTTATAGGCATGAAGGATCTGCCTATATGAATTATTTTTTAATGTGTCATTTTTATACATATAATAGTATATTCTGAAACAAGTTGCAGAATGAGCTCCTATTCCAACACGAATGCGAAGTTCGAAAACGAGTGACGAAGAAGCGAGTTTTCGATAGCATGAGTGTTGGAATTGCCTTCTGCAACGAGTATTAGATGATATTTTCTCTGTTTCAGTCAATTTTTGTGAAATACTCTCGAAATTCAAATAAAAATTCAGGTTAGTGACTTTTATATTTCATCTTGGCAGTTGGTGTGACTTGAGAAATTTGACAGATTACGGAATTTGAATTGATTTGATTCGAAACTTGATTCGCTCGGAGATCAATACTGACAACTACATAACGAAATATATAACTGAAAACAATGCTGTAATGAGTTTCATTACAGCACTACTTTTAGTACTGTAATGAACTCATTACGATACTGAAATAGAGAAATATATTTATACGTATACATTGTATTAAATATACTTATATATACATAAATAAACTTCTCCAATTTTTATTATGGCATCGACTACTTCGTTCATCAGCCTTTCTGAACGATTTAATCAGGGGCAAGGGCCCTTCCTTGATTTTTGCACCAGGGCTACTGACCACCTAGCTACGCCACTGCAGACCGCCTTTCTATAATTATTTATCCCTTGTTTTCCATACTGTGGAAGAAACTAAATGCTACGCGCCTTGTTGATATAAGCAAAAATATGATCAAATAGAAAAAAGAAGAGAATCTGAAGACATCAGAATTTCTTTCTCGCCGAAAATCCCGATTATCTCCTCAGAAGTTCAGTTTTCGGTGTTGTTGACCCCAAATGAGAAGAATGATGTACTCGAGAGTCCTCGAAGATGATAATAATGCACTTCGAGATTGTTCATTTTCAAGAAATAGCCTCCTTGTTTGCGCTCCTCAAAAGCGCCATTGTCTGTATTAAATGTCATATAAGGCTTATTATGATGCTGTTCAAGCGCCGAACAAATTAATTACGGCCCTTTATGGCTGGAGTATCTAATAAAGGTAATGCGCTTTTATTAACTGGCGTTGATAGCCAACGTTCAAAATGCATTTCTACACAACAATAGCCCAGAGAGAATGGCGCTCATTCTCCTCATACCTTGCAGATAACTAATGCTATTTCCTTTCGCTATGAGCTCGGGAACAATTAATCAAAATACCTTGCAAACAACTACGTAACGTTCGCCCTTCACAATGATATATTGAAAACGTCTGCTGCAGTCATTCTCGCTGCCGCAAATAATGGTAGTCCACTGTTTCGACGTCACTTCTTCTCACATTTAGGTGGTGAAAAGTGTTTTGAACACCTGCGCCGGAATGAGGCGAATAAAAAAATTGACAAGACGGAAATGTACCATTTATCAGAAGGACAGCACTGTTGAGTTGAACAAGTTGCCTCTTTTTTCGTAATGAGTATTTGAAAACGAGGTAGGGAAAGTCACAGAAAATTGGCATCCAGTGCTTGGGAAATTTATTCTTCTGTTCGTCTCTAAGTCTGTCTGCAGAATGAATTAGTCATCAGTAAGCTATATGACAAAATGAAGCCAAGAATCTAATCTATGTAGGCCAAAGACAAGCTTCTGAGAAAAACAATCTAGCCTGTTTTCATTTTCGCTTTTTTTTCTTTTCATAACTATAATCTGCTGCAGTTATTCTAGAGAGAAAATCCAAAAATTGGTATGTTTACTGTTTTGACGTCACTTTTCACATTTAGGTGGTAGAAAGTGTTTTGAATAGATGTGCCGGAATGAGGCAGATGAAAGAATTGAGAAGACGGAAATGTACCATTTATCAGAAGGACAGCACTGTTGAGTTGAACAAGTTATCTCCTTTTTCGTAATGAGTATTTGAAAACGAGGAAGGGAAAGTCACAGAAAATTGGCATCCAGTGCTTGAGAAATTTATTTATCTGTTCGTCTCTAAGTCTGTCTGCAGAATGAATTTGTCATCAGTAAGCTATATGAGAAAATGAAGCCAAATATCTAATCTATGTACGCCAAAGACAAGCTTCTGAGAAAAACAATCTAGCCTGTTTTCATTTTTGCTTTTTTTTTTCTTTTCATAACTATAATCTGCTGCAGTTATTCTAGAGAGAAAATTCGAAAATTGGTATGTTTACTGTTTTGACGTCACTTTTCATATTTAGGTGGTAGAAAGTGTTTTGAATAGATGTGTTGGAATGAGGCAGATGAAAAAATTGAGAAGACGGAAATGTACCATTTATCAGAAGGACAGCACTGTTGAGTTGAACAAGTTGTCTCCTTTTTCGTAATGAGTATTTGAAAACGAGGTAGGGAAAGTCACAGAAAATTGGCATCCAGTGCTTGAGAAATTTATTTATCTGTTCGTCTCTAAGTCTGTCTGCAGAATGAATTTGTCATCAGTAAGCTATATGAGAAAATGAAGCCAAATATCTAATCTATGTAGGCCAAAGACAAGCTTCTGAGAAAAACAATCTAGCCTGTTTTCATTTTTGCTTTTTTTTTTCTTTTCATAACTATAATCTGCTGCAGTTATTCTTGAAAGAAAATTCAAATATTGGTATGTTTAATGTTTCGACCTCACTTCTCACATTTAGGTGGTAAAAAGTGTTTTGAATAGATGCGCAAGAATGAGGCAGATGAAAAAATTGACAAGACGGAAATGTACCATTTATCAGAAGGACAGCACTGTTGAGTTGAACAAGTTGTCTCCTTTTTCGTAATGAGTATTTGAAAATGAGGTAGGGAAAGTCATAGATAATTGGTATCCAGTGCTTGGGAAAGTTATTCTTCTGTTCGTCTCTAAGTGTGTCTGCAGAATGAATTAGTCATCAATAAGCTATATAAGAAAATGAAGCCAAATATCTAATCTATGTAGGCCAAAGACAAGCTTCTGAGAAAAACAATCTAGCCTGTTTTCATTTTTCCTTTTTTTTCTTTTAATAACTATAATCTGCTGCAGTTATTCTAGAGAGAAATTTCAAAAATTGGTATGTTTACTGTTTTGACGTCACTTCTCACATTTAGGTGGTGAAAAGAGTCTTGAATAGATGCGCCGGAACGAGGCAGATGAAAATATTGACAAGACGGAAATGTACCATTTATCAGAAGGACAGCACTGTTGAGTTTAACAAGTTGTCTGTTTTTTTGTAATGAGCGTTTAAAAATGAGGTAGGGAAAGTCACTGAAAATTGGCACCCAGTGCTTCGGAAATTTATTCTTCTGTTCGTCTCTATGTCTGTCTGCAGGATGAAATAGTCATTAGTAAGCTATAGAGCAAAACACAACTCTATGCGACACCGCTGGCGTTAGCTGGAACTAAGCCAGAAACGAGTATCGTTTTGACAGTTAGTACGTGAAAGCTGGGTTTATTTGTTTATTTTTACGTTTTTATTGCGATAAAAAGATATGTCTAAGAAAAAACACTAGTTGTTGTGTTTATGGATGTAATTCTAAGAAATCTAGGAATCCTGGAGCCCATTTTCGTGGTAAAAATCAAAATGTTTACTTTACCAACAAACTAGAAATCGTAGAAAAATCAGTAGACGTAAATCCTCGGAGCATGTTTTGATAATGGAAAAACCTGTATCTAAACAAATTAGAGTATGCTTACAGCATTTTCGACCAGAAGATTGTAGAATGAGAACAGGCAAGAGTGGAAACTGATGTCAATTGAAAACAATGCTTCATATGTTTTGAATTATTCCAGAAACTCTCATAATGAAAACATTTCTGTTACTGGAGAAGAAAGCTGTACCTTCACTAAACCTACCAAAAAAAGCAGTTCCAGTCAATTTTTGTTCAGATCGTACTTGTACAATAATTTTCATTCTTATCGAAATAAATAATTATAGAAGTATCAACAATTCAAGGAGCCTAGTTGAATGTGTTGAATGCAAGCCATATGATAATGTGCAATAAAACTAGGGACCTTGTGAGTTTAAGTGATTCTCTCGATGGTTTCAAAATTGAACTTATGTTCAGCAGTGATAAAATCTACATGTAGAATTTCAAATAAATTCCGAGAATTGGCAATTTTAAATAATATATTAAACATATATGTATCAATTTAATATTGATATAAAAAATAGCTTGATAGTATTGTCGATCATTTAGCAACGGAAAAGGTGCAATCAATCGATAAATAAGTTGAATAATTTTATTTTATTATCACTGCAGCCTAAGACACAAGTGAGATACAATAAATGAATAATACATTAAAATCTAGCGTAATGAATTCTTCAACATGATTAATCGATGTTCACATCATGTTCTGCATACATACAGTTCTCTGAAGAATGTCCATTTTTATTCAAAATTTATCACCAATATTCTTTTCATAGATTTTTTTCCCTTCCTAAACAGAAAAAAAATAGTAGCTTCCATTAAATGAATATATTGTTCATGCTGATGTTCAATAACATCACAATCATGCATGTTTCCATGTTCTGTTAGGTCTAAAACTAATTTCTCTCTTCTTTTAGTTTTCAACAAATATGGATAATCCTTATATTTTCTGTGTTGTACATTTCATTGTTATCTAAAACAAAAAAAACAGCAGAGACAAAACAATGAATTTTACCTTCACAATCAGTAGAATTGTCAAAATATTTTGTAGTACGTACAACTTTATAGAGTGGCAGGGCTAAAATATGCTTGCAAATTCCAGACAATCTTGCTTGGTATCTGTATATAATCTTGTCAACCTTCACACCATCATTTTTATAAGACATCATTTCCACAATATGATGGAGTTGTCCTTGAAGAATGTTTTGAAATAATTTTTCCCACATAGAAACAAATAATTGCATTGCAACACTTGCTCACCCTCTACGCAGCATCTATGAGCATGTAAATATTGGAAAATTTCCTATAATTAGAGGAACCTTTGGTGAACATCTTGCCAGATGATCTGAAAAACATTCAAAATTGTATAGTGCTCACCTCAATATTTGATATAAAATATAACAAAAGGCATAATATTACCTATATTTGCATTTACAATATAATCCACGGAATCCACTTCGATTATTGATAGCCAATAAACGTTTAACCTTAAAAATCCCATAAATACAAAACACGAAACAATACTCAATATGAAAAAATGAAGCCAATTTTCTAATCTATGGAGCTCATCGTCTTTGACGCCAAAGACAAGCTACTAAGAAAAAAAAATCTAGCCTACTTTCTTTTTAGTTGTTTTTCTTCTTTTTTAAATATTATCCGCTTCAGTCATTCTGCCTGCCGCAAATAATGGTATGTTTTAGCTATTTTACCGTGTTTCGTTTCGCTGAAAGTCCATTGTTTTGGCGTCACTTCTCACATATAGGTGGTAGACAAGACGGAAATGTACCATTTATCAGAGAGAGAGCACCGTTAGGTTGAACAAGTTGGCTCTTTCTTCGTAATGGGCGTTTGAAAATTAGTAAGAGAAAGTAACTGAAAATAGGAACTATGTTTTTCTTCTATTGGTCTCTTGGTCTGTCTGTGGGATGAATTAGTCTTGGTCATGAGTTAGCTATATTGGTTTCTCCTCTTTTTTCTCTTCTCTTTTCATGAATATTATCTGACATTCTTTCATTTTCATTCCTTTCTTTTGATTTTTTGCCTATACTTTTTTTCTTCTTCCCTTTTTTTCGAATTATGTTAGGCATATTTATGGTCTTGTCTTGGAAAATTTCAACTAGCTTCACATAATGGGGTGAAAATGCACTTATTTTTCCCTTTGAGTGCATTTTTCTTTGTTTTGGAGTTTTTTGAAATTGTTTTTTTTGTTGAAATTTTTTTTACATGAAAATTTAAATGTGGGTTGGATGCAATTCAGAAGCCAATTTATATTCAGAGGACATTTCTGAGTCGATAAGTAAAACTTTCAAATCTTTCATCACCCCTTTCTTGGTAGAAAGCTGTGATTCGGTTAGAGTAAAAAACTTTTTCGGATGATAATTCATATTAGTCTCAAATCTAATTTTCAACTATTCAGTTACGTTCCGAAACTCTCTTTCTCAAATTTCCCCATGAAGATGAAAGCTTTTCTTGCTTCACGATCTACGATCAATCGAAGCATATTTTCCGCAATAAAATTTTCATCGGAAAATCTAATCTGCCCGGTTTCCACGTTCATTATTGCTCAGATGGCGAAAACTGGAATTTTCTGATGGTTTTTATCAAAGGGGCAAAAGGAATTTTAATGCGCTGTTCTATGTAGATCGTCGGGGAAGTCCAATTATAATCCACATCGGATGGAGTTATTCAATGAATTTTTTCCATCGAGCGCTGTCTACTTTACGATTATTATTATCTATTATGATGTTTAATAGGCTTCGAGAATGGTAGAAGATGAAATTTGGTAGTAGTACGAGTTGCTATTTTTGTAATAAGAGGAAGTATTTGTAAATTAACTTCTTATTGTAGTATCGATGGAATAATAATTAGCTTTTCTGTGCTTGTTATATTATAGTATACAAAGATTATAGAGTTAGAAAGATAGGAAACGCCCTTATATCTGTGGTACTGAAATCTGACTTCGATTTTGGGCTAGTTTCTTACTTTTAACACCTAGATGACGCTGAAAACATTATTCAGTACAGAAAACTATTTTGATAGGCGCGAAATTCGAATTGTACAAAATCAACTACAATACAATTATTATGAAATTGAGAACATTTCAAAATTTTTTTCACATATTAGAGAATTATTATAACTATTTCAAGAACTTATTCATACAGTGAACTCTTGATAAATCGAACATCGATAAGTTGAACTGTTCTGGACCCGATTCATATATATCTTACCCAGTGCATTTTCACCTCAATGAATCTAGAGGGTCTAGTAGATGAGTCGAACTGCTGGAAGGGTCGTCAAGAGAACCTCCACTTCTATAAGTCGTTCTTCTAACCACCATTGCCTCTATGAGTGGAACTTTTTGATCTAATGAATGAGACCGAGGAAGATTCGGTTCGCAAACAAATCACCACAAGTGATGAATATCATACGATTTTTCGACCGCTAAAGACATGTTTCCAGTGCTCAGACGCTCGTTTTTCATTGATGATGATTTCGTGTTTACCTGAGTTTTTCTCTCAATGAAGTAAAGTTTCAATTCAATAACTCGAATGTTTGGTGAGCCGAACTATAGGTAAGTCGAACAATTCTTTTGGTCCCTAAGAGTTCGACTTAACGAGAGTAAACTGTATATTAATTACAGAATGTTTGAACACCAATGAAAGAAAAATATCAGAGCTGTACAACAAGACCTGTAGGTCATCCCAGCAAGAGTTCCTTAAACGATCTCCAGAACAATATATTTTTGCCGCGAAAACTCTATTCATTTGACAGCCCTGAAAATTAAAAGCAATGAACAAGATAGTTACATGATACGAGTTTCAAAACTTACGTATCCATTCTCTTTGGTAATGAAAATAATGCACATTCAGGATTATTTTTTCTATTATTTTTGGAATTATTCACCATGCATCTTAAATGTCGGCCAGTTTTTAACAAGAAAATTTATAACAGAAAAACACACAAGCAAAGATTTTAGAATGAGCTAGGTGCTACTCTTGTAGATTTCGAGTTATTTCAGTTGAAAATACTCGTATACGAGAAAATGCAATCATTCAGCAAAAATATTTATTCATGTATTTCTTCCAAAACTGACAACAGCCTACTAATAATCTCTACATAATCTTGCCAAATGGACCCTAATTAAATATTTCAACCATACCCCGTTTACTTTCAAAACTACAGATGTCGCTCACATCACTGTAGTCGCTTCGTTTCCCATCTTTTAACTCTATAATCTTTGATATTATATATTGCTCTTGTTTTTCGTCATTTCCTTACCATAGACAGTAACTGAGACAGTTACCTTCCGGAATACTTAGAAATTCTGAAATTTTAATATTGTCAGTGCCGTTTGTGTCTGATTTTATGAAATTTTTCTGTTTTGTAATTTGCAGATTATGATGGTAGGTAATTTATGCCATGTTCATTTTATAGATTAATGTTTCTTTTTTAACTCATTTTCACTCTTTTCCGTCATGACGAAAAAAATTATGCCTGATTTTGTTCGTGTGCGTTTCTCAAATTACGATTCAATATGGCTTTCAAAGCCAAGGATATTCCAGTAGACTCGTTGGAAAGTTCTATTTTCTTTTTTTTTGACAGCAAAGACCGTTTTACTCGTGATACTTTCTCGAGAACGGATTGTACTCGGAAATAGGAGAGAGGTAGAGGTGAAAATAAAGAAAATCAGCCAGTTTAACCACAATTTATTGTGACTGCTCCATCTCGACAGTCATATTGCGGCCCCTGTTGCAATTTATATAATCATATACGGTTTCCACTCTGCAGCGAGAAGGCATCACTTATTTTAATTAGGAAAAGAACAAGGCGGAATCACAGCGCACATGGAATGAAAGTGTGACGTCAAGAAATTCATATTCGCAAATTTTGTATGATAAGATGGCATGAAGGCTGTCTTTTTACGAGATGTTTATTTTTTTCTGTCGAGTAAACAGGGTGAAACAAAAATGTGTACAGAGTTTTCTAGAGGTAATAGTTCATTCAGTAATGAGTATAGTTTGACAAATGAACTCATGCATATTCAGAGAGATACATCCAAAGTTGATAAAATTAAAAAAAATTTCTCCGCCTAACTTATAAACGGTGAGTGCCACTACATCGAAATTTCCTGTATAAAGTATTTGTTGATAGTTATATATGAACAAGTTCAGAAGGCATTGATATTCTCACAAGAGTCCAAAATTCAAAAACAAGCCACGAAGTGGCGAGAATGAACGAGTGTTAAAATTAGTCTTCTGTACGATCATCATTGGTACACGGTGATTTACTTATCGGGTAACCCCCATTTTCTCGGAAAGGTCCAAGGATATTTTCATTCTGTGAATGAAAAAATCTAAACGTAAAAAATAAAAAAGCCAAGCGTCGCAATGCCATAAAATTTTTTTTAAAGGAACCTTTTTTTTATTGTGTCATTCATAAGATAATTTCATTCTGTTTTTTTTCCAAATACAATTTCTTTTCATCTTTAACCGTCAGCGATTTATGTTACTTCTATTCCAGTTATTTTTTTGGAGACATAGATATGACTTTATGTCTTGAATTCAAGGAGGCTATTTTTCTAGAAAATATGCTCCTTCAAATAGGACTAAATATGTTACTAACATCAAGACGGGGCTCCATGCCAGAACGCTGCCATTGTGAAGAGATTTTTAGATCAAGAATTCGAAAATAAATTGAACCATAGCCAGACCTAACGCCCATGGATTACTTTCTAAGGGGGAAACAGAAAAATATGTATATCAAACTGATTCTAATAACTTCGACCCTTTGAAAATAAAGATAAGAAACGCATGTGCACAAATAGACTCTTTAATTTTGACCTAAGTAACTAACTAACATATTTCGTCTTATTTGAAGAGGCACATTTTCTAGAAAACTAGCCTTCTTGAATTCAAGACCCAAAATCATATAAATATATGTCTCAAATATAGGCTGACTATCACAATACAGAAAAAAATAAATGGAAAAGAATTAAAATAAAACCCGCTGCCCATCGCTGACGGTAATAAATGGAAAAAAATTGTATTCGAAAAAAATTCACAAAAAATTATCTTCCGAATGACACGACAAAAAATGTTTCTGGAAAAACCATTTTTGATAGCGCTGCGACGCCTGGCTTCTTTATTTCTCTCGCAGATTTTTAGGCACATCTCAAGTCAACATTGACTTCTTCGAAACGCCATTCACAGAATGAATGTCGAGAAAACTGGGGTTACCAAGATGAGTGAATCACCCTGTACATTGTGCCCCAAATTGGTTGAGACTGCACTCTCCTTCAGCTATTTTAAAGATAGACATGCGGTCTTCGGAATTCTGTATCACTTTTGTTGAATTTTCAAAGCCACACACAGAAACATTCCAACTAGTTTTGTTTCTGAAATAAGATCGAAAACGAAAATGTTCACTTTCGGAGATGTTATTATTTCTCAGACCCTGTGGGAGAAACAAAAAAATTTAAATTAAAATAGACATTCTCCGTCGTCCAATGTATATTTTCACGGCAACCTTTTCAAAATAGACCATGGATTCATTTAAGAACGCTTTTCGATTTAAATCTTTTCATTTATTTTTATTTCAAACATTTATTCGAAATATCACACTTTAAATAAACTCAAAATTGTTGCAGAAAAAACTCTAATAATAATATTAATGTTTTTCTATCCTTGTTCAATCAACTTCTATTCATGGCCTACTTCAGGCTGTTCCATTTAAAAAATACCAAATTTGGGCCCAGAGTGCTCTAAAAAAATTTTTTAAATACACCACTGATTATTTTGAGCAGTTTTCATGTTTTTCTATCTCTACACCCTGAGGAATAATACCATCTCCAGAAGTGAACATTTTCGTATTCTCCCTGTATTTCAGGAAGAGAAGCAGTCAGAATATTCTTGTTTGTTTTACGAAAAAGTTATCTTTAATAATAGCTGAGATACAGTGCAGTCTTAACCAAAATGGGACTTTCACTCCCAGAAAGCTCGGTACGCATTTTTGACTGACCCTGTATAATGATTGAGAAACATATTATCCAGGAACTGTGGTATGCTGTCCTTCAACTTGAAAATGATTGTAAAAACTCTAGTACTGCAAAATGATAATTCATATTTTCTGTGATGAGGATCTTAGTATTACTTCATGCATCAGGTTTTGGTGATAAATTGAAAAGAGGTAAAACAGTTTTTTCAAACTGATTTGCTCTTAACCTAACCTAACAAGTTGTTGAAAGATTTCACGTTGGAGCACTTCCATTTTAAAATTTTTTTGAGTTTGCTTCAGAAACTGAGAGTTAAGACAAAAAAATAATTTTTTTTATTCTTGAATGATATCGTCGGTCCAATGCCAAAGACATCAATGTCTATAATTGATGCTTGAGAAATACGCGTGTTGAAAATTCAAGACATTGCGGAAAATTTAATTTTTGTACAACTGCCATTAAAAGTGACACTTTTGATGACAGCAAACAATGTTAAAATTGATTGTTCACGTGGAAGCGTGTTAAAAATATTTTCAACATTAGTGTTCAAAATATTTTTAGCGATCCATTTTCTTATGATGAAATCAGATGAGAAAAATTCACCAATAACAAATTTTTATTATCAATATTTAACAATCATTACTTATGAACATTAATATTAATCGTAAAACTAGAACAATTACTAACATTAAAGCCCTGTGACGTTAGGGAGCTTCGCATTACATTATTAGAATCCTCAGCACCATCAGAACTTGTAGAAAACGGGAGTACAATATTGGATGATGATGATCCAAAATCTGTTGAGGTTGGGAGAATTTTTTCAGCAATGACATTTCTATATGCAATGGAATAATCAACATAGCCCTCAGCTACCGTCGTAGAATTTTCCATCCACCATGTTTGCTTATATCCGTAATATTTGCTCTTGATTCTGCATTCTGCTAGCAATGAAGCGGAGGATCTTCGAAAAGAGGCCTGTACATTGCTTTAGTTCTGGAAGTTTGAGGAATTCGGCGACAATAGATGGAATTTTCCCAAATGTATCAATACCAACTGGATTGGCAGTGCATTTATTATTCATGTATTTCAGGAAAAAACGACGATGTTTGATGACAGAAGGGCGCAGTGCAAAGTACTCATGAAAATAGTCTACATACTTTCAAATGATACTGAAAGAACGACTGACTTTCGTTTTTCTATTTGGAAGTTGTATAACCAATGATTTATTTGTTATTTCGATGTCTTCCACTGATGAATTACACGATTCTTTACGCCGACAGGCTCCAGATAATCCGAAAATAGTTGCAACCTTAACCATCAAGTATTTCTCATCTGGTGTCTCCTTTTTAAAATTTCAACTTGTTCAAGAGTGAGAATTTTCGATTTTCTGGGACGATGTCCTTCACTTTTCCGTTATGCTATTACCTTAATATATTTACTAACATCCACCCCATTTTTAACAAGGGCGCTTGACTATCATTGAAAATTTGCTCCACAAAGTTGAAGAACTCCATATTTTTATTTTTTTTCTAAGTATGCCAGGAAAACAGTTTCACTACATTTTTCAATTTACATCAGGCCAGGATATTGTTCTATGCAATATCGTACTGCTGAACAGATTTGCTCTTCTTGCAGACTCTTCAATATCCAGAGGAACAACCAAATCGTCACTTTTATTAATAATTAGATTCTGGACAAACATATTAAGCAGTTAAAAACCCATGACAAGAATTGGACAGGAACGAAATTCGAATGACAGCGTTTTTTCTCATTTGTTAGTAATCATAACCTTGGCAACGTTTGCCATTCACAACAACGTTCTGATTATTTGAATATTAAAATGCATTTTGAAGTTTATTGTCATTGCAAATTCGCCCATTTCATTATCAAAATAGGGCCGTTGTACAAAAAACATTGTATGGTATTTGTGTTAAAGGTGATTTTATTCTGTTTTTTGTTTTTTCACTCACAAATTAAAACGTCACTTTTAACACTCATATCATAAATAACTATTTTTAAAACGCTTTTTTCTGAAGCCTCAATTATATCCATTCTTGCCATTGGCATTGGAACGACGAAATGGTAAATTTCATTCAACCAGGACCTTATGGGGTAGTGAAGCAGTCTATTAGTAATAATGATACATAATACTAAAAGGAAATGAAGAAAATAGAGGCAATGAAACTTTGAAGTGTAAAATTTGCATAAAAACTTATTATCCGAATAAAGAGTTTTATTAAGATATGAACAAAACTACCTGATGAAGTCGGGGGCACGTCCTCGGTAGCTTTAATCTCCCAGCCGATGGCATCATATCTGGGCTGAGGTTTCCTGAACCTCACTTTATCGTAAAATTCCTCCTCTGTAAGACCGAGTTTTTCGGCTTCTTCTTTGATTATCTGGACGAAGTTCCGCCATGTAATAAATAAATTCTGTTATGTTATGATTCACTCACCCGTTTGAAGTCCAAATAGCAGCCCCATTTTCTTTGCCAATTCTTTTTCGCTTCACGCTCTTTCCTAGACTGCTCCTTTCTGGAAGGATTTGTGATGTTGAAATTACGATTATGGGTTTTCGGGATCAGTTTTAACTTACAGGATATTGAATTTATTGATTGGGTTGTCTGACATGGTTTCCGCTCATGAGGTAGAAGGCGAATGGATTTAAGGGTGGTTAGTGGATTCGAGGGCTTATGTTTGATCGATAAGAGATGTTAGCAAGGTGACGTGTTTATCTTGGCGATTCTCATATCTGTGTTGAGGCAATCTTTGCTATAAATTAGTTGGATTTCTGAGAAAAAATCCTGTAAGAATAAGTTCTACACCTAACACTCTCTATACACCTACTAAATATTTCACGATTTTTTTAAATTCAAGAACGCCTTGATGTTCACACAATAATTTTAGTTAAAACCTTACAATTCCATCAAGTGAGCAATTATTTGATGAAAATCTGGATGAAGTATCGAATTTTTATAATAATACCCCATTTTTCAGATAAACAGCGTGTCAGTAAATAAATGCGAACGACTTCGAGACATGAGTCTCTTCGAAAAAAAGGAGGGGTAGGTGGTATAAATTTTTGTCAAAATCGACAAGAAACAGCTTTCAGAAAGCGTTGACGAGTTCCCGGTTTTAAATTTTTTTATAGGCCCATGAAACATAATTGTTGGTTACACCATTTATAACTGAACTGTTTGTTATGGAAAAAATAGGAAATAATTTCCGTTCTTGCGAATAACGCCAATAGGTGTCGCTAAGGTACATTTTCAAATAATATTAATGCATCTGTGTCCATGTGTTACTACAACTACGGAAAATTTTATAACGAAATGTTCTGAACAAATCTCCATTTTACAATTAATTATCGCCATTAGATCGTGATTAGATGGCAATCATACCCTAGACCCTAGACCAACGAGCCAGTTAGATATAGATATTTATCTATGTGAAAAATTACTGTGTATTTTGAGTTGCCTGAACGTCCGAATCAAGACATTGACATTTTCTATCGAACACACACAAAAATACAATGGGTGTTTCCAAATGACTTCATTTGGAGCAGATATAATGAAAGGACGTGGATTCAATCCAACATTCCTGGTAAGAATATAATATTAACAATAATGATTTCAAATCACTTATTTGGTCTTCCTTATCTGCTATTTAGATCGAAGGCCAGATTCACCATCGAATTGGATCAATACAACCGCTTGAAGATACACATCATAAATTCCTATAAATTAACTTCATATAGGCAGTATGGATGATCAACGTCAATCAATTAATGCAGATGTGAGAAGAAAAATTCTTTAAGATCTGCAGCAACTTTTTCATGAACATCATGCATTGGTTAGATTGTTTAAAACAACTTTGGAACGTATGCCAAGTGACAATCACAAGGTTGTGAATAGAGCAGATAAACGATCTTTTGGAGCACATGACTCCAATTCAACGCCCCTACAATAGACGAAGTGGCAATTGTGATTGTAAGTGAAAACTTGGAAACGCGTGATATTGTTCTTACCCGCTGATGTTGTTGGAGAGGTGATATCAAGATGATAAATCCATTGAATGAGGAATACCTTCATTTAAATTTAAAATGTCTACTTAATACAAATTTGAATTATTTCATTTTAGGCCAAGAAACTACCAAGAAAGTGAGCTCCATGAATTATTATTCATTTTGTTTAATGGTTCGTTAAAATACTGATAACTATTTGCTAGGATATCGTCGATTGTTGCAGCAGTATTGTGTGAACATGTATTGTGAAACTAGCTGACCCGGCAGACTTCTTACTTCCTCAATCGATAAATAAAAAAGCAACGTTAATATTATAATAAACTATTATGGTATAATGTTGGCGAACAAGTGGTTAGAATCATTTCCTATCCCAGAAACTAAAGAGCGTAGGGGATCTGGTGGTGGGACCAATTGGTAATTAGATAAGGAGCTGACTCGGCGAACTTTGTTTTGTATTAGAGATGAATGAAGTTGTAATAACCATTGGTTTTTTTAAGAAGGAAATATATGAGGTGCAATACAAAAAAGTACAAAATATACAAATTGCATTGAAATAGGTATGTACATTGTTATTCATATATCAAAAGAATTCTCTTCATTTAAGAGGTAAAGAGGGAACTTTTCTTAATATTCTATCGATTCAGGCAGTACGAAGTCTGCCGGGTCAGCTAGTAAGTTATAATTAAATTATTAGAAAGAAAGAACCATCGGCAAAACTCTAGTTTTTCTTTAACTTTGGTCTTCAATCTCTCGTACAATATTACAATTAAAGCGCAAAAAAAGTTCTCTCCCAATTTTCCTCAATTGCCGCATAGTTCATTATCTCTGTGTGGTTCGTTATCGCAAGTAAAAACCATTAGCATAGACTGATGGGAAGAACTTCTAATACAGTTCTGCATTCGAAAAATCCCCAAATCCGCCTATTCTCCTTCCATCTACCTCAGGCTTCAGAACGAAGTATCCAATTCTCCTCGTTCAGTTTTGATAGAGATTACATAAAAATTTCATCCCGTCTAGCCGGATACTTCCATAACGAGTTCGTACCTTCTCAGTTCCACTGGAAATTATGTAACTTTCCTCGTTAAATTTCCACTATAACTTTGTCGCATCCATCCCCTTCGTCACAAAATCAAATTTGAACCTTCAACACAACAACCGGACAAAAAGAAAATAGAAGGCGCAGTCCGCTGCTCTGATAGCAAGAAACTAAAACTCGCCTTTGGAAACATCTGATGGCCCGGAGCAACAAATCCACTTCGGAGTGCAAAAGTTAAGACGCCTACAGAGTCTACGGCGATCCCGAGAAATAAATAATCTCCCAGGGATGAGAACAAAACTGAACTAAACTGGGAAAGAACGAGAAGTTGAAGTCAGGATCCGAAGTTGGGGCAATCAGTGGAATCTCACTCTTTTCCCCAGAGCTGAACTGGCTAATCGTAATTTAAACCTGCCCTAGACTTATTTCTCAGTGTGAAAAGTATAAAACAAACTCTGAGTTCCGATCCCTTCCCCCATAAATCAGGAAGTCGAGGCAGAGATAAGGGGGGGAACTCCTGCTGGGTTAATTGTCGTTCCACGGCACTTGATTCATTCGGGAGAAATCAAATCAACGTTCAAAGTTTGGAGGCTTTCAATAGGGAAATTCGTGGAGGTCAAATTGACCAAACAATTGTGTGAAATTAATCGAGATGTAAGTGCTCAATCAGCTTCCTGTAACAGTTCTCCCCAGTTACATTATAAGTTGTACACCAGGAGTAAATGTTTCAACTTGAGCTGTTGCTCCTGACTGTTAGAAAACAATGAAAAGAGCAACAGTCGTTGAACAACATGGTTGGCGTTTTGGTTGGTCTCTTTCCACACACATTCCAGACCAGATTGTGCAAATATAGCATTCATATTAGTTTCTCCCGATACTGTACGGATGGATGGTTCAATTCATCAACTTTATAATCATATAAGAAATGGTTCAACTATTAAAAAATATGCTATCCGAGAGAAGGTTTCGTGTTTGTGTGGATAATGACAGTAGTTATTTCGAAATTTTCAACAATGGTCTTCTATTAGGTCAACTTTAAGCTCCTTTTTAATTTATACTAGCTGACCCGGCAGACTTTGTACTGCTTCAATCGATAAATGAAAAAGCAACTTTAATATTATAATAAAATATTCTGGTATAATACCTTGTAAGTGGACATAAAATTGTCCTGTACAATATGTGTTGCGCCTAACGTTGTTGTCTGAAAACAGCTGTTAAATTTTTGAATATTGGCCAAGAAGTATTTAGAATAATTTATTATCCCAGAAACTAAGGAGCGTAAGGGATCAGGTGGTGAGACTTATTGTGGCAATTGGCAATTAGATAAGCTAGCTGACCCGCCAAACTTTCGCCTTAGAGATAAATAAAGTTTTTTTTTTAAAGGAAATATATTAGGTGAAATACAAGAAAAAATACAAAAGTTAAAAATATACAAATAATTTAATTGCTGTGAAATAGCTATGTACAGGGTGATTCTGTATATATTACTCAATAGCTATCTCAGTTAATATTGGTCGTACACAAAAAATCGGGCAAATTTGCAGTACTTTTCATGGGCATTCAGAGTTCAGTACTGAGTATCGCATTAAGACATCGATAACCTGAAAATTTTATGTGAATTATTGTTTTTTAAATGGCACACCCTGTATTTTATTTTCCTAATCGGTAGAGCTCTTCCTCCTGAATTCAAATATATATACTTTATCGAGATTTTTTTTCGAAAGTTTCTGAAAATTATAGGTTTTTTGTCTAAATCTAAGGCAGCTGTAGAACTCCATTTGAGAATGATGTGATTTATTTATATCCAAGTTTCATTCTATGGCCTTTTGATACTTCCTACTTAACATCATTGGAAACTTTTTTATGAGGATATTTGAAATATAAAATGAATATGGCCCGGCCGCAAAATATTGAAGACATTTAATTCAGAATAGAAGAAGAAATTGACAACCTCAATGTATTCCATAAATGTTGAGGAAAATCTTCAAACTTGTATTGTTCTCCTGTGGCATTCCACAACTGTCTTAGATTTAGAAGAAAGTATAAATATTTTAAAAAGCTGCCAGAGATAATCTTCATGAGGTATATGTATATATATTAGACTGTTTCAAAAAAATCGACATTTTTTGTTTTCACGAAACCCCCCCCTAATTATCTTCAGGGTATCATAAAGAGACCTCTATGAAAATATCAGCCTCAAATAATAATATTTAGAGGTCGCTCATCAATTATTTCTATTTTCCCTACTAATAGCAGGGAAAAAATTTCTTTTTTCAATAAAAAATTCCTAGAGCAGAAACCAATAGACGGATTTCATTGTGTAATACATTTTCGTGTAGACAACCAGATACTCTACAAAAATGACCCTTACGATATTTCGGTAAAACGGCCCCTTCAAAAGTTATTCGATTCGATGCTAATATTGAGGTATTTTTGAAGAAAAAAATTATTCAAAAAAATCGATTCTGTTTGTTTTCACGAAACTCTATTTCTAATTATCTTCAGGGTATCGAAAAAAGGCGTCTGTGAAGATATTAGCTTTGAATATTAATATTTAGAGGTCGCTCAGCGATTACTTCTATTTCCGCTGTTGATAGCAGGAAAAAAATTTCTTTTTTCAATAAAAAATTTTTTCTTCACGAACCAATTGACGGATTCCATTGAGTGATACATTTTTGTGTAGGGAACTAGATGCTTTACGAAAATGTCTTATACGATATTTCGAAAAAACCGCTCGTTCAAAAGTTATTCGAACTTTTTCTTCGAAAATACCTCTATATTAATAACTTATATTGAGGTATTTTGGAAAAAAATATTCAAATAAGTGGTTTTATCGAGATATCGTATTGAACATTTTCGTAGAGTATCTAGTACCCTACACCAAAATGTATCATACAGTGGAATCCGTCTATTGGTCAGTGAACAAAAAATTTTTTATTGAAAAAAGAAGTTTTTTCCTGCCATCAGCAGCGAAAATAGAAACTATCGATGAGCGACCTCTAAATATTAATATTCAAAGCTAATATTTTCACAGACGGCTTTTGTCCATGCCCTGAAGATGATTAGAAGGCGGGTTGCGTGAAAACAAGTAAAGTCGATTTTTTTGAACAATTTTTTTCTTCAAAAATACCTCAATATTAGCATCGAATCGAATAACTTTTGAAGCGGCCGTTTTATCGAAATATCGTAAGGGACATATTTGTAGAGTATCTGATTGCCTACACGAAAATGTATCACACAAAGAAATCCGCCTATTGGTTTGTGTTCTAGGAATTTTTTATTGAAAAAAGAAATTTTTTCCCTGCTATTAGTAGGCAAAATAGAAATAATTGATGAGCGACCTCTAAATGTTATTATTTGGAGCTGATATTTTCACAAAGGTCTTTTTTCGATACCCTGAAGATAATTAGGGGGGGGTTTCGTGAAAACAAAAAAAGTCGATTTTTTTGAATCAGTCTAATATATATATATATATATATATATATATATATATATATATATATTTGAAATAAGAAGAAAGAGCTCTACCGCAAATAACCGTTAGGGGCACCTACTGGCGTTATTCGCAAGAAAGAAAATTATTTCCTATGTTTTTTAATTTCATCAAATTTTTCAGAGTTTGAATGTATTTTATGTTAACCCCGCCGTCGAAGAATCTAACAAAAAACCTTTCATAGCGAACAATTCATCCAGTCTTGAGTTATAAATGGTGTAACCAACAAAAAGGCTGACTTAGTTTTATAAATTATAAATCTTCTCTATTTCCCAACTTTATCCATCGTGGTTTTGCATTGTGATGAATAAATCCTGAATTATTCCGTTCATGAGCGTGTTCTGCGCATTGGTTATCAGCATGGTATTCCTCCAGACGAGTCTGTATCATAAAAAAATCATTTTTCCAACTTTCAGCCATCTCCCACCTCATCTATTGATGAGGTGAAAAGTGTCGATTCCCCCAGCTTATCTAAGTCCCGAGTTCGATAGCGAAGATGGGCGTTAGAGAATAACCGCCCCATAATGCACCCACGCCCGTTCGATGCACGTCGTTATGCAGTCTAGACCTCATTTTCGAAATACGCGGTAACCGGATACAGTCGGAAATCGAACACCATATGGAGAAGCAACCTCACGATTTAACGACGTAATGGTCGGATGCAATAGTCTAGTGTTCTCGTTGGAATTCGAGAGAGGTAACGGTATAATTTACCGATTTCAATTTCAAGGATTTTCGGAACGTCCTGTATAAAGGATAAATTGAAGAAATCGGCATCTGCTGTGCCGCGTGAATCAATAAACTAGTCCTGCAATCTTTTCGTTGAAAAATAAAATGAAATATGCCACAATTAAGGATTCACTCGCCTTATGATGATAAGTTCGTCCAAGAAATGAACGAGATGAGCAATTATTCAGCGAGGTGACCTCTTGAAACAAACAATTTACAAGATTTGCACAAGAGCATGTCTATTCACAGGCAAAGCTGGATTACAAAAGAAGACAAATAATTGATTCAATTACTAAACATTAGTTAATCTGTCAGCTGATTAATACATAGAGGAGGCTTATTTGATGCGAGCAGTCAATCAGCTGACCATAGAGCTGTACGGAGTGGAGTGGGCATAGCGCTGCGATGTAACCATAGGCGTATTTATGCGGATGAGGGGTGCAAGCTCAATTTCTAAAAGCACCAGAGCTCGCTTAGCGGCAAATAGTGGAAATTTTCTGTTATGTTCCATTGTTATTGACTTTTCTGAGTCATGTTTTGACATTCTTTGTTACTTATTTCCTTCTATGAATAATTAAATCTTGTCTATTTCCCAACTGTATTCATCGTGGTTTTGTATTGTGATGAATAAATCCTGAATTATTCCGTTCATAAGCGTATTCTGCGCATTAGTTAACAGCATTGTATTCCTCCAGACGAGTCTGTATCATAAAAAATCATTTTCCACGAACTTTCAGCCATCTCCCACCTCATCTATTGATGAGGTGAAAAGTGTCGATTCCCCCAGCTTATCTACGTCCCGAGTTCGATAGCAAAGATGGGCGTTAGAGAATAACCGCCATATAATGCACCCACTCCCGTTCGATGGACGTCGTTATGCAGTCTAGACCTCATTTTCGAAATACGCGGTAACCGGATACAGTCGGAAATCGAACACCATATTGAGGAGCAACCTAACGATTTAACGACGTAATGGTCGGATGCGATAGTCTAATGTTCTCGTTGGAATTCGAGAGAGGTAACGGTATAATTTACCGATTTCAATTTCAAAGATTTTCGGAACGTCCTGTATAAAGAATAAATTGAAGAAATCGGCATCTGCTGTGCCGCGCGAATCAAAAAACTAGTCCTGCAATCTTTTCGTTGGAAAATAAAATGAAATATGCCACAATTAAGGATTCACTCGCCTTATGACGATTAGTTACTCCAAGAAATGAACGAGATGAGCAATTATTTAGCGAGGTGACTTTTTGAAACATTCAATTTACAAGATTTGCACAAGAGCATGTCTATTCACAGCCAAAGCGGGATTACAAAAGAAGACGATGAATTGATTCAATTAATGAACATGAGTTAATCTGTCAACTGATTAATACATAGAGGAGGCTAATTTGATGCGAGCAGTCAATCAGCTGACCATAGAGCTGTACGGAGTGGAGTGGGCGTGGCGCTGCGATGTAACCATAGGCGTAGCTGCGAATGAGGTCTGAGGGGTGCAATGCTCAATTTTTAACAGCACCAGAGCTCGCTTAGTGGCAAATAGTGGAAATTTTCTGTTATGTTTCACTGTTATTGACTTTTCCGAGTCATACATTCTTTGTTACTTCTTTCCTTCTATGAATAATTAAATCTTGTCTATTTCCCAACTGTATTCATCGTGGTTTTGTTTTGTGATGAATAAATCCTGAATTATCCCGTTCATAAGGGTGTTCTGCGCATTGGTTAACAGCATGGTATTCCTCCAGACGAGCCTGTATCATAAAAAAATCATTTTCCCAACTTTCAGCCATCTCCCACCTCATCTATCGATGAGGTGAAAAGTGTCGATTCCCCCAGCTTATCTACGTCCCGAGTTCGATAGCAAAGATGGGCGTTAGAGAATAACCGCCCCATAATGCACCCACGCCCGTTCGATGCACGTCGTTATGCAGTCTAGACCTCATTTTCGAAATACGCGGTAACCGGATACAGTCGGAAATCGAACACCATATGGAGGAGCAACCTAACGATTTAACGACGTAATGGTCGGATGCAATAGTCTAGTGTTCTCGTTGGAATTCGAGACAACGCGTCGAGATTATGAACATCCGCCGATACGCCCGTATCGGATCACTAAGTATTCATCGCATCATCAGAAACCGCGAGTTTGATGCTTCCACAGCCGTAATGTGTTATCGGAAGAGCAGCGCGCTGTCGAAGATGTGTTAATTACGGCCCCTAATGAATGTCGGCGTCGGATTTATTGAGTTAATTTCGACGAACGATGGGATTAACAACCGGTCGCTGTTTTTCTCTGGGGATTAGAGTCGTTCATTCTGTGAGGTCAAGAAGGTCGAATAAATTCTGGACAGGCAAAATTTTTGTCAAATTCAACACCCTGTATCTTTTTTCGTGGTTCTCCGATTTTATTGAAATTTTCACCAGGTGAAGTATAGGGACTTGTAATATCAACCTGAAATTAACTTAGCAAAAATACCTGTAGTTTATCCGTTATACAGGGAGAAACAAAACATCGTCTTATAACCTCCATTTCTAAACACCCTGTGGTGAATTTGAGGCGGAAAATTTTATATCATCAAATTTTCATTTCAAGTGTAATACTTTCTTAACAAAATGTTTTCTGATTTACGTCAGTATCTGCTTTTAAAAAAAAAATACATATTTTTAAAGAAGTGCTAAAGATACCAATATTTTCCAAGCCATTAACCAGTTACTATAAACAGTTCCCACGCATGAAAATGCTTATCTATCAAAAGATAGATGGACAATCTTTATTGAAATATAAGGATTGAATATTTTTTCGGACACGCCTAGTTAGAGAAGGGGAAAAAAATTGATTTCAACAGATCAGAACTTAAGGTGTGAGAGACCACCCACCAGAAGGTGGAAAGCAAATAAGATTCTCAAGGGAGTATTCAGTAGATCTGGAGGATACGGTTTGGAGAGGTCTCAAGATTGCCGGTTGAAGTCCGTTCAGTAAGAAGATATAATCTCTTTTTTGTAGTTGGAGAAATATAAGGGAGTTTCGATAAGTGAAAAACCGAAGTAGTAGGTTTTTTTGGAAAACGAAATTTTTTGTTAGATTAGAATTTTCGAGTCGGGAAGCGTGATCTGAAATTACGGTATTTGTTACGAAACAGGAGTGAAGCGTGTCGGAAGTGTTATTTCAGAGAATTTGGATTATTCCTACGAAAGAAATAAAAAGGTCAGAACTCTTCAATTTCGAATGTTTTAGAGAGTTGGAGTCCAAAAATCTCTCATCTTATCAATTCATAGCTCAGTTTCTTGTATTTTATTTTATTCTGGATTTTAGGCAGTTAGTTAACAAGTCATTATGTGAATGAATTCTCCTAGTTAGTCTGATATGAAAACGTGTGAACAATAAGTTATAGTAAATTTTTTGTTTGTTCTGTTTTTTTTTGGAAAATATATTTTTATGTGAGTTATTTCGATGGTTTCTATTTTTCCTAAAAACTAAACGCTCTACAAGAAAAATATCATTAAGCCCTACACACTTGTGAGTAGGCCTTACCCACATTTTTCGAGTTGAAGCGAAAGCCTAATTTTGTTTGTTAGGTCGACGGAAAGCCGCTCTTCGTTAACCGCTCAACATCTGAATAAACTCTTAGATAAAAGTAATTTTTTTCATAAAAGTGACCAAAACATCTATGCGTTTCATTTCAGGATACTTTAGTGGCGTTTTTTCTAACTCTCAAGGTTACAAAAGATGCTGTGGAGGATGGGATAGGATTTCAGGAAAAGACGCAGAACAGTTTAACAATTTATTCAACAAAAAACAAATTTGGAGGAGGTGCAAATTTTGATGAGTACAGTTCGTAGATCGTTGATTGTCGAAAGTTATGCTTAGTCTGAAAAGACTGATTCGTAGATCGTTTCTGCAGAAATTAATGTGTAGTCTGAAAAGACTGATTTTGTAGAATATATCAGATTCTACGAGGCGAAGGCCGAGTCGATAATTCGTAATGGGTTTGAAAGTCTCTAAAGACTGTTTTCGATGGCTGGATTGTTCGTAGTTTTCAGCGATATGGAATATCGTTGAAGTTGCTGGTATCGAAGAATGTCGGAGAATGTGTTCTGCATCTGTTTTCTTGCGATATTTATGCCTGTTCGTTTAACACCTATTAAGGAAAGCTGATCTTACTTCCAAGAAAAGGCATGACTTCGTCAGATCTGCCGAAGTCGGATTTTAACGAATTAGAGGTTTTCGTAAATTCGACGTAGGAAGGGTGTTGTTACTTCGATTTCGTTTCAGCTTGACTTGAAGAATTTTCTATATTTTCCGTCGACTTTGTTTTGGCCGGACTTGGAGAATTTTCTGTTTCGAGCTTTTCGCCACAATGTTATCTTTATGTACAGCTGCTGTCTGATTTATATTAGGTGAGTTATATATATATATATATATATATATATATATATATATATTCTTTTGAATAAGAGAGCTAAAATAATACAATAAATGTTGAAACAAAAAGAACCTAAGCTGAGGTAAAAAAAGGAACGGGGTACCATAACATTCTTCGTATGATACGATAGTATAATACGATACTATCATCACTAGTGTCATATGATATTATAGAGCCAGGGGAAAAAACCTCAGCCGAAAAAAACCTGTCACCCCGTTAAAAAAATAAAATAAAATTGTTGTATCTGAATATTCTATATAGAAGGACATCACGATTATCGAAACGGCTCTTCGGAGGAAGGAGTTCCAAACACAAACTCCAACCTGAAAATAAAAAAAGACAGAACAGCAAGAGAATTCAATTTATACTTCATCAAATTGATCTGAAATTTCCAACCCATTGCAAAAATGAGTTTGATATATTGTTTATGGCTCTAATGCCAACTTGGAATTTATAAATCGAACAATTATTAATTAGGTGTTCAACTTTTTCCTCTGAATCACCACATTCACAATTAGGACTATCAACCGAATTCCACTTGAAAAGCGTGCTATTGGTACGACCATGACCTGTTCTTATTCGATTAAGAAGGGACCATATTCTCCTGGGAAGGTTGAAACCAGAAACTTTATTCGATGGATCAGATATTAGATCTTTACTAGATGAAGGACATACATCCCATTCGAATTTCCAGATTTCCTTGTAGCTGAAGTTCGAATTCAGAAAGTTATTCGACCAAATAGGTTTACGGGATTTCAGTCTTGAAATTCTATTTTCTGGAACGTAGGAAAGTATCAGAAAAGAATCCGGAAATGAATTGAATTTATTCCAAGAATTCCAAGTTGCAGACTGTCTTCGAATATGGGGAGGAACTATATTTGATAGCACTGGTAGCCATTGGATAGGTGTAGATCGGATGGTTCCAGTTATTATTCTCATTGAAAAATTGAGCTGTGCATCGATTTTCTGAACATGAACACTATTGAGCCAAACAGGGCAACAATATTCAGCAGTGGAAAAAACCAGGGCAAGGGCTGCTGTGCGAAGAGTAGTTGGGTCAGCACCCCATGACGTACCAGCAAGTTCCTGTAGAATGTTATTTCTCGTTTTCAGCTTCCTTCGTAAGTCATCCAAATGTGCTTTGTAATTCAGAGATGAATCTAATTTAACACCTAAGTATTTGGGAGTAAAATTATGTTTCAAAGGAAAGTTCCCGAAAGGAACATTTAATTTTCTAAATTTTTGATGGTGAGTTGCAAAACCTCTAGGATTTTTCATATTATTATTTGAAGAAAGAAGATATAGGAGATGATAATTGTGGGAGGCCACGAGGAGGCCACGAGGCGCCATCGGCATTTATCACGTCACCCCAAACGCTCATCCATATTCAGAATGCTGATCGGCACAAAAGGGGCGTGAAAAACCGTCTCCCCGAAAAATATGGAATTCCCCCGAATTGATAGAAGCCCGCAGCTGCAAATGCCGAAGTTCGGTCTCTTCCTCTCCCCGTCATATATCATTTCGTAGACTTCCTGGACATTTCGCGAAAAAGGCCAAATCGAATAAGCCACGTCGTTCCCTGTCCCCCGGCCCTGCCGGACTCTTATCCCATCCTGTCCGATATTGAATTCGATTCGTTAACCGAACGAGAGATGGAAAATTGTAATTTCATTTCATTGTTTTTCTGATTGCAGCTCCCACATACATCGTGCGGAAAGCTCAGAAAGCTGTAAGGAACGGAGAAAGGGGTTTTTATCGTCTTTAGTTCGGGCGAGCGGACGGAGAAGTTGGTATTGAATTGTGTTGAATGTTTCTGGAGGAGAGTTTCGATTGAGTAAGCAGCAGGCGAAAGATTCAATGCACAGGACGACTGAAAATATTGAAACAAAGAAAAGTTCATCAATTCATCATTCCTTCAAGAATGATAAATTGCATATTGAAAAAACTTAAATACGGAAGAACATGAATGAATTAAAAAAAGTAATATTCGGAAAGAATACCATCTTCAATTCTTAGGCTCACAGATCTTTCATCGCGAGTCTGGAAAAATGAAACCAGATCCTTATAAAAAACCTGTAGTTTTTAACCGAGGGGTTAAAATTGTTTGGAATTACCATGAATTGTCATGAATTTTCGTGAATATACTCTGAATTCCCATGACTTTCTAAGCATTGTTGTGAATTGCTATGAATTTTCAATCTGTCAGATAAAAATTTGAAAAAAATCTACGATTCTAAAAATTCTGAAGATTCTGTGTGATGATGAATTTCGTTTTCAAAAGTTTAAGTGTTCTAATAGTACGAAGGTGTTTGTTCATATTTAGGTAACAATTTCTTCGAACTGATTTGCTTCTCACAAATATGTGCGATGATTTAATTTGCCAATTTTTCAATTGGGCTTGTTTCTGAGACTGTGAGTGAAAACCCAGAAAAATTTAAAAAAATATGAAATTCTACCAAAATGAGGGTTACGTGGATCTTGAGGACCTTCCAGAGAATAGATGTTTTGAAAAAAAGTTTATATATTCTATATTTTTGCACTCAGCATAATTTTTTTTCTAAATGAACATGGTGTGTCGTAGGTGGTGAATTCTTGCCCGACAAAATCGAGCTTTCTCGCATTCCCAACAATGGCTACACGGTGCTGTCTAGCGTGATCATCTAGAAATTGAAAAGTTTCACCAATAGCAGCGTGAAAACTTGGCAAAACATTGTCAATGACATGCTTCCTATAGTGTAAAGCGGTCATATTCTCAGGACAAGTGTACAGATCTGTGCTCCCGTTGAAACATATCCCGGTCCATACCATAACACTACCCCCTCGGAATGGATGGACATCTTGGATATGCCGACGATTACGGGGTATGCGTGGGATTGTCCATACCCTAATTCTTCGAGAATCTGAAAATCATCCATATCTGAATTCATCAGTGAAAAGGACACTACGCCATTGATCGTTCCAATTGATATGTTGCCTTGCCCATTCCAGTCTTTGACGCTTATGGTCACGTGTTAATGGAACTCATCTTAATGGACGTCTAGAACCTAGATTCACCCCTCTCAAACGTGGTCTGACGGTTTCGATGGAAACTTGGACCCCATCTTCATATTGAAGAGTATTCCGTAGAGGTATGCTTTATTCTCGGCGAAACGGTGATGAAACGATCCTGAGCAGGTGTTGTTTTTCGTCACCCATCAAGCCTTGGTTTTTCCAACACGAAAAATGTCTCCCTGAAACTATTCCAAAGTCGAGATATAATACTTTGGCTGATTTTGAACTTTCCGCTACAACAACCTGAGTTACGCCAGCCTGTAGCATTCCAATAGCTCTATTAGCGTCAGAGTTTGTTACGGTTGGCATTCTCAGAAAACTCGTTTCAAATCGAAGCCGTTGATAAACTGACTCCATTACAAAATATAAACATTCATGAAGCATATTCAAAGAACCAAACTTCAGAAAAAAGGCGACCAGATTGACGAAATGTCCCATTCTGATTTTTATTGGATCGATTCTAGTTGTAATTGAGTTTTGAATGATTTTACAGCGATTTTCACGAAGATTAAATACTTTTCGAAACGATTGAACACGATATCCCTAACTCTTGTGGAGCAGTTTATCTAATAATACAAATTTGCGATAAGTTGATTTGCTGTAAAATATTCTGAAAACACCGGGGTGATGTGAGCTCCAGGCCGGCCAGCTCCAAGCGGCCGACCTGCTCCAAGCGGCTGGCCCATTCCACCACGGTCAATACCGAATTGACCATCTCTCGACAAAAATAAGTTCGTTTAAGTTAAACTCAGCGAAGGATCACATGGAAGTGATGAATTCTATAGGGAAAAAATGAATAATTTAATTCGAATATGATCAGATATTCTATCATGTCATTTCAACATGAATCAAACTCGGTGCATGCTCGGCAGAATTCACTAACGTTTTGGAAGTCCGGCCAAGAATTTTGATGAATGCATTTGATGAAGTATATCTTTTCATACAATTTGAAAAAAATTCAACCAATTCTGTGAACCCTTGACCCCTAGCTCCAAGGATCGAACGCAGTGTTCTTCCGTTTCTTTTTCGACTCTATCCCTTATCAATATTTTTTTTCGTGTTTGCGATGTCCGGCCAAGAATTTTGAGTAATGCATTTGATAGAGTATATCTTTTCATACTATTTAAAAAAATTTTATCTAATTCTGTGAACCCTTGACTCCCAGCTCCAAGGATCAAACGCAGTGTTCTTCCGTTTCTTTCTCGACTCTATCCCGTATCAAATGTTTTTTTTTGTGTTTGAGATGTCCGGCCAAGAATTTTGATCTATTTCGATGAGTTCTACCACGTGTAAAAAAAAATTTTTCCTCTGAATACATCTTCTATATTCATATTTAATTATATGAATTTTCCAAATTTTCATTTCAAAGCAGAAAAATCGAGGTGTAAATTTTTCTTGAGACCATACTGTATACCGAAATATAACTGTGAAAGCTAAAAATACCAGACAACTTCGCTATCGGTTATGCTCGCGAAATTTTCAAGAAACTGAAGATTTTGAGAAACAAATAAATTTATTCACGTCAAGGCACTGATATTTATGGATTCAGTCTGACACAGTGGCGTAGCGCAAATTTCGGGGGCCCCCCCGCAAGATTTTAGTCATGGGCCCCCTCATAATTCTACGTTCATTCTGATAAGTTTCCCTTGACGTTTTTCAAAGAAAAATATTTAAGAAAATGTGATAAAAAATTTATATATGAGTATGTATACAATATATTGAATAACAAAAATTTGTAAACAAAATAACATAGATTCTTATGGAAAAATAACTGGAAAGAAATCAATGTGATAATAAAGTTAAAAAATTATTTAACAAAAATGCATTAATCTTTGCAAATTTTTTTGTTCAAACATATCTATCAACTTGTCGATGGCCAAGCTTCAGGCTACTTCTTGTTCGAAGCTGTAGTAGGCTCAAAAGTCTTATAGACGTGTTTGCGTTAGTGTATTCCTAAGATAATTCTTATCTCGAGCCTAATAAAAGGATCATTTAATGATGTCCAAAGAGAGTCCTGAGTCCCGAAAAGCTTGACGGTATATTAAAAAACTAATTGAGTGATATTTCGAATGGAGTTATTGAAAACCTTTTATGTTTTTAAACCATTTAGGAACATTTCTTTATTTTTCGGGAGTTATAATAATTGTATATCCATTGTTTCAGTTTTGTTCATTATATCCCAGAAAAAAATATAGCGAATCCGCAAGTTCAATAGAATGAAATTATTGGGGCCCCATTTGAAGCTTTTCGTTTGACTTGGGGGACCCTTTAGTGCCGGGGACCTCTGATACGCCACTGTGCAGAATAATTAATTGTGTCTGAGGCATTGGCTTATTAAAATATCAAATAGATTTTAAAATATCGCGTAGAAAATGCATTTTCTTTTTCTCTCTGAATTTTTCTTTTGCAAGTTCCACTCAAATATTATCTTCTCCGATCTGACATTGTTTCTTATTTCTGAAAAATTTTGAGACATTCGAACTGCCGTTTCTAATTGGCGCATTCAAGAACTTTTTTTTTTTTTAATATTGAAAATGAAAAAATACGAGAGACGTTTCTTAACGGATAAATAAGCTACGCAATTAATTCTAGAACTAACCTTGAATGAAATTGTAATCCTGAAACCAAAATCACTACGAGTCAAAACATTGAAAACTTTGTCGTTGATTGTAAACAAACTCACAACGTGGTTTCGTATTCAAACACTTGTTATACTTGTTTCTCTCACTACTACCTATGATGAAAATGGAAATTAAAAAATTTCATAATATTTTCCCCTTCTTTATAAAAATACCCTGATTGCAGAATTGACAATAATTTCTGCGATAACAGATAAGACGCAAGCCGCCTGAAGAACAACATGTCAAATAAGCCGCCGGGACCCCAATAAAAGGCGGCCTTCAAAGAGAAATACCGAAAAGCTTGACGGTATAAAAAACTCTTCAAAATAGGGTAGCAGAGGGTGTGACTGAGGGATATGTCGAATCGAATTACTGTTAACCTTCTATGTGTTTTGAATATAATTCAGGAATTTCTCTATTTTTCGATAATATATAACTATACCATCATTGTTTAGGTTTTGTTCGTTATATCATCAGAAAAATATCGCGACTCGGCAAGTTCAATAGTTACTGGCGCCCCATTCAAACCATTTCGTTTGGCTCGGGGGCCCCCTTAGTGCCGGGGCCCCCCCGCACTGCGGGGTCTGCGGGGCCCTCTGCTACGCCACTGGTCTGACAGTATTGTAAGACAAAAAGAATTCACATTCTGTTCACCCTTCATGTTCTCGAATAGTTCTCACAAGATCTCAAGTTGTTTTTCGCCGATACCAGTACAGGAAAATTAATACTCTCCAGAATTCATTTTTCACACTCCATTCTCTCCTCGTCATCCGATTCAATTCCCGTCCCCCTTCAAATCTAATGTATTATCCATTAACATATCATTAGGGAGTTGGTCTATCCGAGAACTTTAGCAACTATCGAAAACAGGAATGACTGATTGATCGTACCACCAAACCGAGGAAAGAAGGGTAATTGATTCGGGTTATTTTCAGATCGGATCTCGCCGGCTCGTAAAGTCATATAATTGATTACGCTTACACTCAATCAATCACACTGTTTGAGACTGGTAGCTCTTGGGATCGCTGTAATCGGGGTCTTTATGTACTCATTCTTGGGTAGCCATGCAATCAACAATCCTCAATCTCGATCGGTACGAGTCTGGCTTCGATGTCTTCTTTTTTAGGAGGATCAGCATTAGAGGGTAGATGTCATGACGTTGCTTGGTGCTTGCCTGTATATGAAGAAATATCAAATGTTTCCATTGCTTGTAACTTTTGATAGGGGAACCCTAGAGTTCAAATGATATTCCATATCTCCTCAAAATTTTTCTGAGAGATAAGCTTTATCATTCGAAAAATTCATGACGAATATGAAATTTTCGACAAAAAAGAGGTTTTTCTATATGTCCAAAAAAGAAACAGCTATATAACAATTTTTTCGGATTCAAGAGGAGACAACAGTTCAACAAATGATCTCAGATGATTTTATTGCTCCTAAGAGGAGATGATCGACTTTGAATTTTCCAAAGAAATGGAAAAATTCTCATGAATGATAATTTCGATATTATTTCCAGTGACGAAAGCACAATTAGAATCGGTTGGAAATCTTTGATGATGACTTCAACTGGACAACTGGATAGCATGTAAATAAGGAAAAATGATTGTAAAATAAATATAAAAAGTTGAGCTTGCAGGAGAGTTCAAAACAGTTGATTGTATGGATTATGAAACATGAGTTCCCAATTATGACAAAACCTCAGAAATTTTTTCTTTATGTGAGGTTGATGGGAACTTCAAAGTCGGTTATCTCCTCTCAGAAGCGATCATATCAATCAAAAGATCTGGGACCATTTATTTTAATGGTTGATTCTTAAAACAAATTTGTTATCTAGTTGTTAAATTTTCTTCCATATATGGAAAAACATTATTAGTTCGAAAAATGTTACTTTCTTTATCAATTTCTCAAAAGCTGACCCTCAACTCTCATCTCAGTAAAGACTTGAGAATGAATGGAAAACGTTTGATCATTCTAATACTCTCATATCAACAGTTATGAGCTTTGCAATTACTTTATAATGAATCACCTTGTATTGATAATTGTAGATAGATCTTCACAAAACTCGAAAGCACATACTACTAGATCTTTACCACTGCGCACTAACGTCACACACAAACGTGAGATGTTTATCACTCATCGAACAAAAATTTTGACTCCACGTTAGTGACACCATGAGCGTTCGTTCAAAATCATCGCTCAAACATTCGTTCGACAACGAGTGGTCATTTTCATACGCTCGTTGAGAAGGCACATATTTTGAAGTTCCTGTTTTATTATTCATAAGGTAATTTTTCAAGCATTATTAATCATTCAAAAATGAATTTGGATAATCTTGTGTTACAGAATATGAACAATATTTTGTATGAAGCTGCAATGTTTGTGTAAGAAGATCGCGAAAAACACTTATATGACTAATTCATGCAATATCCATTTGATAAAAGTTCTTTTATGAAAATATTTATATTTTAATGTTTTTACACATGAAGAGACACACAGAAACACATTCTCCTAATATCTGATGGAATATGAAAAAAAAGAAACAAAACTCAGCTGTAAAGAACATATAAGATTATGAAATAATTCCTCTGAAAATAATTTTTTTTTTGCTTGAACATTTCGTTCCATAATCGATAGTTCCTCTTGATAGTTTTCATTTCGTCACCGTTTATAATTTCTTCATCTTGCCCCACATATTCATCTGAGCGCTGTGCAGCAATATTTCTTGTTTTACTCTTGTTCTTCTTGTGTGAATGTCATCTTAATTTCTTTCAATATAAGATATATCTTTTTTAGCAGGCTCATTCAGGGTCTTTTGATTCTGAATTTCTTGAGCAACCGGTTTTCAAGCTATAACTAATAATTTGTGCCATTTCAGTTTGGGTCTCGATTGAATTGGATGGTATTATATAAAATATAAATAAATATGCAGTATAGATCTTTTTTATATACCTATCTTTCTCCACTCTTTCTTTTTTTCAGTTAATCTGCTATTCACAATGAAATTATGTTTGATTAAAATGGAACCAAAACTGAAGAATCTAATTTCTCTTATTCTCCGAAGTCACATTAAATAAAACCATGAAATATGACAAAATTATCAGAAGCATAGACTGAATAATATCAAAATTCCACTCTCATTAGGAGGTCTATGATGAAAACACATATTGTTCGATATTTTGCCATGATGCCAAGTTTAGCATTTGTTCAAAATGAACGTATACGTTCATCGAACGAGTGATCTCGAGAATTGACAACCGGGAGCACTCAGGTGATAACTAAGCACTGAGCTCTTTGATGAAGTGCTTCAAGCACTAAGCAATGGTTTATTTAAAAAGGTCTTGGAAGCACAATGCTCTGGCTCAACTCTAGTTACAAATTTATCAAATCCATCAATATTCTTCATTCATTCGGGTGTTCAATCGGACTTGCTCCTTTTGTATACCTTCTATTAACAATAGCTTCGAATTTACATATGTTTTGTTAACCATGCCCTATACTATGCTATTCCTTTCATTTAATACCACATATTCATGGGTATATTTCATGAAGAATATTTTGTTACGAAAAAACTGTGGTAAACAGGAGCACAAGTGATAGAAATCATTATTTGAAAAAGAAAGGTATTTCTATTTTTGTGTGTCATTGATCTATCTATCAGTTCTGGGATAGCAGGGACCGTTCTGCCCCAAACATCACCAGTAAAATATCATGTAATAAATAGCTCAAAAAAATTTGTAACCTCAAAAAAGATATCTTGATTTTTTTTTGGTTGACTTTGTTAGCGAATACAGGAAACTCAGCTCTCGTTCAGTTTTGGACTAACGGCAAGTATATTTCCGACTAGTGTACCCTCGGCCTCAGATCAGAATCCTCTTCTTCGACACTGTATGGCCATCACCAACTTCACGGCGGTTCCAATCGGAGTTGAAAGTTTACAAAGTTCATGGAAAATACACTTAATGCGAGCAAAGCAATTTCCATTTATGGGGTACTATCAACCTTAGCGCACATTTAATGCCATTAAAGGTAACAAGTAAAAATGGAATGGTTTCATGTAATGCTGTTACATCTAACTTTCGGTCATTAGAAGGTAAGTTATGGTCCACTTTACAGCTTCATTCAATCGTAAAAAGTTTACTGTTGCAATTTCATAAAGATACACCCGGATGCTGTGTACGAGATGCAACGTATTAAAAATATCGGGGTGTTTGCTTCGGGGAATATCAAGAGGGTGCATTAGTCGTGAACTTCCTGTGGTATTGAGCTGAGAGTGGGTATTTCGAAGTTGCTAGATTATATCCACGAGAGTCGTTATGGAATTTATTGAAGAGGTTAACCAGCGAGTGATTTCCTGCATGCTGAGATCGCTCTCGAGAATATACTTTTTCTACAAGTTACTGACATAATTAATAGTCTGTTGCGACATTGATTCAATTGAAATGAGTACTACTTACTGAAATAAGACAAGTTTTTTACCTAAGCGATATTGATTTTTTTGTAAATCGAACGAATCATATTGTAGAATTCACCAATCTGTTGATGAATATCTTATTATTATTATTGATAGTTTGGGTCACAAATGACCATTGAAAGTAAGTGAAAACTTACTTCTCTAGTGCAGTAAAGAAAAATTTAATGAGATCAAACGTCTAATGCATTTTGTCCTCCTCGGTGAATAATACTTGAGATATCTATTGAAAAATTAGATAGGAGGTCTCTGCCTTTTTCTGAACGTTTTTTTGGGGTTTTCTTTCTCAGGATCTGAAACAGAAGTCAAGTGGAAAATTTCGTGCACTAATTTGACAAGGACCAATGCCTTTCAAACATTTTTTGGCTTACAATGAGAAAAAAAACAACACTTCGAAGTTTTAAGTTTTGTAACGTTTAACTAATAAAAGTTCGAAGTGTTGTTTCTTTTTTTATTCTTAGACAACAAATTTTTTAAAGAAATTGGCACAATTTACGAAAACTAGTGTTTCACACGATATTTTTTTAATATTGTATGACTATTACAATCCAAAACTAAAGTATCAAAAAGTCTCAACAAGTGTCCCTCGTGTATCGTCTAGTGAATCCAGAGATGGCTTCGATTTGGAACGACTTTTCTGAAAATGCCGAGACGTAAATTAACAAACTCTGAGGCTAATAGGGCTATCGGAATAAAGCAGGGTGGCCTAACTCAGGTTGTTGTAGCGGAAACGCTCCAAGTCAGCCAAAGTGTGATATCTCGACTTTGGAATAGGTTCAGGGAGACAGGTTCCGTGTTGGAAAGACCAAGGCTTGATGAGCGACAAAAAACAACACCTACTCAGGATCGTTTCATCCCCGTTTTGGCGAGAAGGAAGCCTACATTTACGTGGAGAATGCTTTGGAATACTCTTCAAAATGCAGATGGGGTCTAAGTTTCCATCGAAACCATCAGACGACGTTTGAGAGGGGAGAATCTAGGTTATAGTCATCCATTAAGAGGTGTTCCACACGTGACATAAGACATAAGCGTCAAAGACTGGAATAGTCAAGGCAACATATCAGTTGGAACGATCAATGGCGTAGTGTCCTTCTCACTGATGAATCCAGATATGGACAATCCTATTCATACCCCGTAATCGTCGCTATGTCCAAGAAGTCTATCCATTCCGAGGGGGTAGTGTTATGGTATGGGCCAGGATATGTTTCAACGGGCGCACAGACCTACGCATTTGTCCTGGGAATATAACCGCCTTGCACTATAGGGAGCATGTCATTTACAATATTTTGGCAAATTTTAACGCTGCCATTGGTGAAACTTTACAATTTATAGACGATAACGCTAGACCGCACCGTGCAGCTATAGTTGAGAATGCGCGCGAGAAGCTTGGTATTTTACATTTACCAATACCTCCGCACTCACCAGATTTGAATTACATAAAACATGCATGGGATATGCTCCAAAAAAGATTCGATAACCAGAATTTAAAATGAGGGCTTCTGTCCTGTTCATGGAACCAAATTCCTCAAGAAATGTTCAACAACCTCGTGTGTAGTATATAAAGAAGATGTCAAGCTGTTATTGGTGCCCGCGGAGGCCATACATTGTATCGATAGTCTCAAAATGCTTGGATTCTCTGGGAATAAAATTTCGTTACTCGATTATTCCTAACCACCCTGTATATGCTACAGAACTACAGGCTAAAATTAATTTCATTTCCTGCAACTTTATATTTTCATGACAAGATCTCATTTAAACTATAGTTTCTTGCAATTTAAGTCAATTCCCTAACTCATATGGAGCAGTTCAATAGGCAACCCTTTGTCTGCGTAGTTTACATGTTTCATACTATAAGTCCAGTATGAAATATTTTTATTAACATGATATTGTAAGATGATATGAAAAATCATTTTTCAAAAAACAATTGAAAATATTCGTTTCAGTATATTGTCAGGCAACCTATTTTTAATATACACTCCCCGTCAATAAATTCCGGACAGGCAAAAATTGTTGTCAAATTCAACACCCTGTATCTTTTTTCGTGGTTCTCCGATTTCGTTGACATTTTCACCAGGTATAAGGTCCTGTCATCTTAACCTGAAATTTACTTTGCGAAAGTACTTGTAGTTCATCTGTTATACAAGGTGAAACAAAATCTTGTTTTATACCCTTCATTTCTAAATACCCTGTGGTGAATTTGGGGCGGAAAATTTGATATCATTCAGTTTAAATTTGAAGTGTAACCCTTTTTTAAAAAAATGTTTTTTGATTTACGTCAGTATCTGCTTAAAAAAAAAGAGGATACACATTTTCAAAGAAAGTGTTGCATTTTTTCCATTATTATTACAATTTAAAATATTACAATACCTTATCGACTAGTAAAAATAAACAAACATCTGAAAATTAATAGCGTGTATTTGCACCTCGCTTTCTCATCACTGTCACCATACGACGTGACATACTTTCAATGCATTTCCGAATTGCTTCTGGGGAAATATTTTCCCTTTCTTCAAGAAGGGCTGTTCGTAAATCGGGCAACGTGTTGGGCTGCCGATTGCGAACATGTCTACCTAGCATATCCCATACCTGTTCAATTGGATTTATATCCGGCCTTCTGGCTGGCCACATGAATCGTTGAACATTCGCCTTTTCTAAGTATTCTGTTACAACCCGTGCAACGTGAGGCCTAGCATTGTTCTGCATTAACAGAAATTGTTGCTTCCTCCAGAAGCAATTCGTAAATGCATTGTATGGTAGAAGTGATGAGAAAGCGAGGTGGAAATACATGCTATTAATTTTCAGATTTTTGTTTATGTTTACTAGTCGATAAGGTATTGTAATGTTTTGAATTGTTATAGAAATTGAAAAAATGCAACACTTTCTTTGAAAATGAGTATTTTTTTTAAAAGCAGAGAAAGCAGATGAGAAAGCAGATACTGACGTAAATAAAAAAACATTTTGTCAAGAAAGAGTCACACTTCAAATTGAAACTGAATGATATGAAATTTTCCGCCTCAAATTCACCACAAGGTGTTTAGAAATGAAGGGTATAAAACAAGGTTTTGTTTCACCCTGTATAACGGATGAACTATAGGTATTTTCGCAAAGTTAATTTCAGGTTTAACAAAATCGGAGAACCACAAAAAAGATACAGGGTGTTGAATTTGACAAGAATTTTGCATGTCCGGAATTTATTATGAAATAGATTTTATTCTTTTATCAGCTCGATGAGGGTCGATGTAGGATGTACGTTCGGATCTCAGCCTATACGAACATAAGGAAGCAATGTAACAAATGCGTAAAAACAAAAAAAGAGACTGCGATAGTCATGTTGATAGAATGACACCTCACAAATTAGCTAACATCTAATTGACAACATCAACTGAAACAGAATGAAAAGCAGAGAAACAGGAGTATTCCCAGTGTGGCGAATTTTTTTAAGTCCGGCTAAAACAAAGTCGACGAAATCACCGAAAAATCTTCAAGTCCAGCTGGAGCGAAAACCCTAATTCGTTAAAATCCGACTTGAGCAGATCCGACGAAGTCACGCCTTTTCTAGGTCAAAACATTCACATCCCTAATAGGTGAAGACAAACAGGCATAAAGATCGCAAAAAAACAGATACAGATCCTTTTTCTTCGAGACTTCGAACCCAGCAACTTCGACGAAATATTCGACACTTTCGCTCTCAACGCAAAAACATCTGTTTTACCGCTTCGACCAGATTTCTTCAAGAACTGCTACCTTCGACTCGAATATTTCCAACAACCAACATTCACAGCCGCTAAAACAACGACGATCCAGCCTGAAAAATTCCATCTTTTGGGACTTTCAAATCCATTACTAATTATTGACTCGCCTTCGCCGTGTAGAATCCATATATTCTACAAAAATCAGTCTTTTCAGACTAAAAAGTTTTAAACCTCTCAACCGTCGTCGCCGTCCTACAAAACCATTACTTTCTGCCGCAACGATTTATAAATCAGTCTTTTCAGACTAATAAGTTTTAACCAACTTCAAAATTTGTTTTTATTAAATAAATTATTAAAACGTTATACGTCTTTTCCTGGAATCCTAACCCATCCTCCACACTAGCTAGACGAAGAAGATGAAACAACCAGTTGCAAAAAGTGAAACGTTTCAAAACGTTGAAATTAGATAAAATAAGTTTTGAGTATATAGGTATGGGTTAATTTTTTTACAAGCGCGGAAAAACCCGAGAATACCAGAAATTCAAAGAAACCCGAAACAAACGGCGTAGCGAACAGCGAGCCTTTTTATGATAATTCCCAAACGTCCAGCCAGACACACGGACATAATAAAACACCCCGAAACGCGAGCAAGGCACGTCCTTTCGGCGCACCGATTAGCCCGGTGAAAAACGACGTTGCGCGTATTGCGAGAATATCACTTTCGAAAATCGCGCCCGTTTCCGACCCGACGCGTCCCGTCCCGTCACGTGAAACTTTATTTTAATTCGGTAATGCCGGTCTTATCAGTGATTTACGGCGGGAAAAGCGCGAATTTCCTATTGTTTCATATTTTCGGGCTGATTTACGGGCCGGTCTCTCAGACGCTACCGACGCGCGGCGTCGTTTTCCTTTTTCGCGACGCCCGCCCCGGCGATGAAAGTGCACATATAGAAGCTCTCTCGGAGGAAATCTAGCAATATATGTGGTGCTTCTCATCTGTTCCCGAATTGAAATATTGTTTCGTCCGTTTCGTTTTTCGACGCCGTTTACGATTCTGACACCGTTTTTCTTTATTTTTTTTCGGCGGTGTGCCTGTATGGGTTGTAATATATGCGTTTTCTAAGTGGTCCCGAGGAGTGTATGGTGGGGAGAAGTAATTTTTCTTGCAAGATTTATATGAATTCGGAGATATTAGACTTGTTCTGTCGGGGATAATTCTTGGTGGAGTGGAAAGTTGAGACGGATTTGTCGAGCAAATAAAGTAGTAGTAATCATTGAAATTAATTCCATTTTCCATCAAAAGTCTTAGATTTTGCCACTTCGAGAAGAGATATACAGGTTGAGTGCATAAAAGGCACTGACAAATCCAGAAAAGTTCGAAAGAACAAATATAAAATGTACTCATCCAAATCGCAATCGAATATAAAATCCATATTGGAAATTAAAATCTACAGTGCGCAAAAAAATTAACGCACATTCTGAAAATCTCAATTTTAATGAAAGTTAACTCTACATTGACTTTATAACTTATTTTTCATGTTCTCTCGGGATGGTTTTGAACGGAACAAGACACGTCAAATGAAAGAAAAATTCTGGATTTCACCGAATCTTATGTGAAAGAAGAGAAATGAACAGTTTTCAAAATACTGAAATGCTGATAAGTGATTTAATACTTGGTATTTACACCCCTTGCGTTAATTACAGCTCGGCAATGACGGTTCATGCTCAAAATGAGTGATCTTAAAATGTTCTGATCTAATCCTTCCCAGATTTCTCCGAGTTGGATTCCTAAGTCTTTAAGACTTCAAGGTACTCCTGAACGAAGCGCGCACGATTGGGTCTGGCATTATCGTCCATAAAAATGATATTTTCACAAATGTATGGGGCAAAAGGCACTACATGTTCTTCAAGAATATTCCTTATATACTTATCAGCATTCATAGTTCCATTATCAACGACCACTAGGTCTGTGCGAGCAGTCAAAGATAGCATAATCGATCCTTCCCCGAAACCAGTAGAATTCAGGAAATTGCACTGAGCATATCTCTCATGTGGGCGTTTGTATACAAGGGAACGTCGATCACAATGGTAGAGGCAGAATCTAGCATCATCTGTGAAGAGAACTCTTTCCCAATCGGCTTTTTCCCAATGGATATGCTCTCTCGCAAAATCCAAACGCGCCCTTCGAAGGGCTGGGGTAAGAGCTGGGCCTCTTGCCGCGGCGACACGAGGCGATTTCTTATTGTCTGAGTGCTAATTTGCACCCCATGAGTTTGTTCAAGCTGATTTTGAAGGAGGCGAGCGGTTGCAAACCGTTGTCTCAACGAAGAAACTCTCAAATAACGTTCTTGAATGGCAGTTGTTACCCGTGGTCTACCCTGTCCTGGTCTTTGGACATTCACACCTGTCTCCCTGAATCGCTGCAACATTCTGGACACACTTGTATGGGAAACTCCAAACCTTTCTGCAATTCTTGTGTATGTCTACCCTTCTTCTCGCCAAACTACCGCTTGGGCACATTCCTCTTGGGCCAAAGTGAATGTTTCGCGTTGCATAGCGATCGAAAGAAAAACTATTGATCACTTGAATTGATCGAGAACTACTGACTTTAGAATGGAGCCAATACATTCAAAATCTGATAATATCTTTTTTTTTTATTCCTGCTGGGAAAAACATCTGTATTGAAGAAAAACATTGGAAAAGTATAACATATGCATGCATAATTCAAAACATGAATTCTTAGATTTATTCGTGATAATTTTCAACGTGACAACGTAGCAAATATTGAATTTTATGTATATTTTCGACCGAGTTTCATTCAGCCAAGGTATCCAATTTATTGCATTTCTCGGAAAAAAAAAATTTTCAACAGAAAATTACTCGCGAACGGCGAATTGTACTAGAAAATATCAGGAAAACTTTTATATTCCAAAATGACTATTCATCTTAATACATTAAATTTACTGTTTAAAATGAGACTCTTCAAATTTCTGGTAGTTTTAAGGAATGTAATGGTCATAATTGAGAAACTGGCGGATGTTTTGGCCTCAGGATTCTAGGGTTCAAATATTATCAGTCAAAGACTCACACTGTATATTCTAGTCAGTTATTTTGGAATGATTTGAGATTCAAAAAAATATAATTCTCAATTAAGTTCCATCAATGGAGAACAATAAAAAATAATGGTCGCGTAGATTCTTTCATAGAGTCCAATTCCAAGGCAAAGAGTTCAGATAAATATTAAAATTCTTATTCAGGGATATCGAAAAACAGAATTTAATATCAGTAAGATTTCCCTCAGTGGACGTTCCTCTTTTACCTAAAAGGCATTTATAGAAAGCCTTAGGCGGTGGAGAGAAACAGATCCCGCCGAACTTCCATTTTAGTTGTTTCCCAATAGCCATTTCTTTGAAGGATTTTTCATTTTTATCGGCCCGCCGATGAAATATGTATTTTTCAGTAGCGCGCATCCAGGGCCGGCCTAATCCCCGGCGGATTTGGACGTAGGATCGTTGTTACGGATGCACATAAATTGCCAGAAATGGACAAAAAGAAGTTGAGCTCGCCTGGAAGAATCAGACGTGAAACATACATCAGAATACATTATGTAAATGCTAAGACGGGATGCTTGCAGAACTTTAGCCCGCTCCGGAGATTATTTTCAGACAAAACTCAAATAATTTATTATCGAATTCAAATCCAGGGAAATGCGGCTGTAATATCGCTGGCTTCCGGTTTCTGCTATCGACCCTGGTTCTTCTGATTCATTGCTCAATGAATAATACGATTTTATCGTTGCTCGGTGCTGGACCACATTGTTCTGATTACGATCTCATATTGTTGGAATATAACTGGTGTTCAAAATTGGGGGTGTTTAGTTTTCAGCCAATTACTTTTGTGTACAATTACCAGATTTATTGGAGATGGTAGTGTGAAAACATTCATTTTACATCATTCACCCGCATGAGCCTAATACAGTAAAAATCCAAATATTAACAGCATTTATAGACTCAGGGTGACATTATCCAACTGAAAACAGAGGTAATCCAGAGCAGTTCAAATGAAAGGTCATATGAATTCAGACTTTAGACTTTTTTCGACAGAGAACGAAGTGACAACATAACACGGCCATGTAGAATGGACAACATCAACGAGTGAGTGCTAGGTAGAAGTATGAAGTGGAATGAACATACAAGCCTAATGGACCAACAAAGAGTAGTGAGGATAGCTCGTGATGAACCCCCCATTGGAAGAAGTTTAGGAAGACCCCGAAAGAGATGGAGCTATAATATCACCGTCCATTAAGAGTATGAAGAATAAATAGGCCATTGTACCTATCATCGAGAAAAAGAAAAGGAAGCAATAATATTATAATTGATCTTACCAAAGATTGCCTGAAATATAATAAAAATAATACGCCAACGAGTAAGCACGATGAGAAGGTCCATCAGAAAAATAGAAGATACAATTGATAAATTATGAGCTGGGTTTTGAAAAGAGGAGAAATCTCGAGATCTAACTTGTAAAAACAAAGAGATGAACTTGATAGTTCAGGCTCATAATGAGTAGATAATACCGATTGATAGAGTTCACCATTATCAGAGGAGCCCTTTCAGGGTGAAACCAAGACGAGAGACTGTCAATCAGTTTCATGTGTATTACAATTGACCTTTGAACCATATCATAGAAGTTCACATCGTGTTTTGCAAGAACTCAAATAGATCCAGGGTTCACCCTGGAGGTTTGAGGATTCATTCATCTGAAACTCGAGAACAGTAATTATAAATATGCTGGAGGAGGTAAGGAAATGAAATTAACACCTTAAAATAATGAGATCAGCATGAATATATAATAAATCAGTATTCATCTCCAGAGAAGAAGATATCAGAAAGTTCAACTTAGAGGTTTGAAAATCTATGTGAAAAATATAACAAAATAAACAACTATGCGATGCACATAGACGAAGTTAATTGAATTAACCTGTACATTGAATAGAACAAATGAGGACTACCAATATTCTTGTATATTTTTTATGGTCCAACACGTGGACACAATTCCTACAGAAGGAAACGACGTGGAAATGGAATACTTAATTATTTTGAGGAGACTGAAAATACATCCCTAGTTGAGTAGAAATAGTTCTCACCATAACTGAATGAAATGGCTAGAAATATAAATTAATTAAGGAGATGGACGAAGAAAAATCTAACTGCAGTTTTTTAACACAAGAATAGTTGTTAACACTATCGTGGTAGAACAAGAAGAGTAATGAAAATCCCTATTCAATTCCGGAAACCTGAGATATTAGAGAGTTTTAAGTGAGGTAACCGACTTCTGTCAATCAACTGATTTCCACAGGACACAACTCGTATTATCAGATAGACAAAGGGGGAGTATTAGTATAGAAGAGCACCCAGGTGGATGCTTTCCTCAACACTCGTTTTGAACTGAAGGAGCATTCGTGAAATATGACGGCGTCCACGAAGGTCTACCAATATGGCTGCCAATTGCTTCCGGTTTGCAGTGACGTAACATGAAAATTTTCATGACGAAGAAAAAGTTGTGCAAACGTCTGAAGAAAAATAATTTTTATCATCCATCAGACTTAAGGATCCAGCTTATAGACCTCTTTGGGTCTCTTTGTTATCAAATCAAAATTGAGTTTATTTTATGAAGTCTACTTGTTCAAAAGTTCGAAAGACCGAATCTTATAACACATTTCACGTTCACGTGAATCTAATGTAGGGATCTCAAGAGAATTGGAATCACGAACATCATATTTATTCGATAGGAATTTATTTGGCTTTTTCGCCTTTTAAATGATGATGAAGGACAATGATGAAATAGACAAATAACAAAAGAGGTTTTGCCATTTTCTTGTTTTCGATTGTTTCATTTTGTATTGTTCCATTTATTAATGTTTCCTATTATGACGAAAGGTTGTTGCTTGATTCCGTTCGAATTTTATTCCAATGTGTGTGACCTTCCTTCGGTATAGCTCGGATGTGACTTAACACAATCTGTGGTCTCCAGATTTCCCTTGGAATGCGGTAACTTGAGTTGTAATGTTTCATATTTTGACAAATTTGAGTTTTAGCTGTATTCACAACAAGAGTATTAGGACTACATCAGTCAATGTCCCTTTTAATTATGGCCAGTAATTAAGACAGATAAATTCTTCATATCGAATGAATTGAAATGGGATAAATACTCTCACGTGAATTTCCTGTATCTTCTTGAAAACTCTACTGGAGAAAATCGTGAAAAAAAAATGTTTGTTTTTCATCTCAGAACAAGGACAAGTCGAAAACTTCCCCTCACATTATTGTGAAATTCTACTGAAAATTTTCAATATATTCATAAGCCATTCCTACACTTGAAGTGTCGGGACCTGTCCTAAAACTCCCAAAATGCTAGGAAAGAATCAAGTAAAAATAATTCCCATTCGAGAAGTCCAAGTTTGGTGAATGTGAGATTAAATAGCAAGTTTTGGAACATGCAGCGGTTGCGTCATCTGGCGCTATCCCAGGAAAGGACTACGTAACAAGTAGGCTTAGGACTTCGATATTTCAGAGGATCAAATGGAATAGTGGATTGCTGCACCATCTAGTGGGAGTTACAGACCTCGTACTCGGGATCTACGGGGTTAAACAAACACTCAGACTTTCATCAACTGTAGAATGGAGTTCGAACAGTGATTCAACTTCAACTAATGAATTGAGGTAATCGATGTTTGATGGAAGTTTCAACTGATGTATTATGCTCCGGCTGAATTTTCTATTCGAATGAACTGTTGAGGCCATGATTTGAATCTGATTTCCAGAATAATGACATGTTCACATTGAATTGTTTGTATATCTGTCTCATTTAGAATTGTGTAAACCATAACTCGAAATACTACGGGATTGATCAGAGAGATCGGAAATATCCTGAAATATTTTCAGCCTAAAGATCTAACATTTTGAAATATTATTCATATTAACTAACGTAATTAGTATAAACAATATCCAAGGATCACTCAGTGACTCAGTACATATTTTACGTCGAGAGAAATACCTCATTTCAAACTCCATGAAAAAGCACGAGAATTTCGTTAGGTTTTGTTGTTCTCCTCTGATGCCAGTAAGTGGTTTATCTCATATAAAATGTTTCTGAAGAAAACATCCAGTGGTTTACTTTAGATGAGTGCCTGAATAATGTTATCGATACCTTTTTTTCTTACTGAACGCTTGTACAGAGATTGAGGCAAGTGTTTGTGGAAAAATATTGGCATTTGAGGAAAAAAGGCTATTTGTGAAGAGCGTGGAGTCAGTGGTGTATCTAGGAACTTGTGACAAGCACATGAAAGTTGTTTCGTGATGATTTTTTGTTAGTCAAACACACGACCATCTCATAACAAACATCTTTCAATTATACACCGGGTGAGCCTATGACTTGTTTATATATTTTAACAGGGGATTCCTTAGGTGAAAAGAAAAACATTTTGATATTACAATTTTTTTCCGATTCAACTCGGATACAGGCTGTTGATAATCCAAAATTAAATTTGCGAATACATTTTGTCGGTGATATCATCGAATGTAATGGCTTTCGGAATGTGGATTTTAAAAACTCTGGTGAATCTTCTACGAACACAAATTTCCACTTACATATTTAATTTTTCTCATTATGACCATAGCATACCATTAGATTCCATAATTATACCAGAAATTGAAGGGATCCAACTCTTGAAAGAAACTTGAGTGCTATTCAATGAATATTTGGCTATTGTGGAAAATAAAAGAAAAATATGAATAAATTACCTGCATGAAGCTGAAACAGTCACAAATGAAAATACTGACAGCATCTATAAACTCCTAGTGACATTCTCCAGCTGAAACCAGAGGTTAACTAGAGCAGTTCAAATGAGAGGTCATATAAAGTCAGACTTAGAAGTTGAGACAGTTCAAGTATCTCAATATTGAGCACAACCCTAACTGTGACAGAGCAATCAATGAAGTTGAGTGAATAATGAGATCTGATGAAAGACCGAGTTGTAATAATGATGCAGGCCTAAAGAAGAGTAGAAGCTTTGAGAGCTACTGTATTATGAATGTTTATCAATGAGATCAGTACAGTTAATATGAGTGAAGCAATGATATTATACTGAATCTTAATAACGTTGGTCTGAGGGAGAGTTTGAAATTAATCAATGAATACTACAATTACAGAGACAGACTGCTCACGAGTAAGTACGATTAGAATGTCTATAAGAAAAATAGAAGTTACAATTGATAAATTATCAAAGAAACAATAATAGAGTACTACGAGTGAGTAAAAACCACTAATCGTTAGTTTTGAGAAAGGCAGAAGGCTTGAGACCTACCTTGTAAGTAGAATCAGATTGATGAATTTGAGAGCTCAGACCTATAATGAGTAAATAGTTTCAGGCTTTCACGACCGGATATATTGACATAAAGAGAGTCTTCCGGGCTTATTGGCCGTGGTCTATCAGGAATTATTTCTCCTAACGTTTCACCCACAACTGCGGTAGGCATCTTCAGAGGATTCTTGGTCTGAGGTTGTAACTCAACAGCTGAATTTCCGAAAGTGATGCTGGATTCGATCCGTTGGCCCCACTTATACCGTGATCATTGGCGGGAGAAGGTAGTGGGTTTACGCGCGCGATGTTGATTGGTCCATCGCTCCCACTTCGTATTGGCTTGATTTCAGTCTTTTCCAACACCGGCAACCATGCGCTATGTACCAAAGGAGTTTCTTCCCTTCTGTTCATATTGTTCTTTTGTTTATATATCTCAATGGCTTCCATGGATATGGCTAACGGATATAATACTAAGGAAATTCAGAGGGCAATAAGACCGAGACTTTCCACACCTGATGATAACACATCACAACTCACCCCCAATGGAAGAGCTATCTTACCATATATCCCCAAGATCACCGATAGAATTGGTAGAATACTAAAGGCCATAATATAGAGACTGTCTATAAGCCAACTCAAAAACTTGGCCAAATGATCAGAACTACCAAAGGCAAAGTCGACCCACTCTCTCAACCCGGTATTTACAGGATACCTTGTGACTGCGGCAAAGTCTATATTGGTACAACGAAGCGAAGTATCAATACGAGAATTAAGGAGCACGAACGATGCTGTCGACTCAATCAGACAGAAAAATCCGCACTAGCGGAACATGCTCTGCCAGATGGACACAATATTGTTTTCTCAAAGGCAGAAGCTATTTCAAACATCAAAAGTTTCTATCCTAGGATGAACATGGAAGCCATTGAGATATATAAACATAAGAACAATATGAACAGAAGTGAATAAACTCCTTTGGTACATAGCGCATGGTTGCCGGTGTTAGAAAAGATCAAAATCAAGCCAATACGAAGTGGGAGCGATGGACCAATCAACATCGCGCGCGTAAACCCACTACCTTCTCCCGCCAATGATCAGGGTATAAGTGGGGCCAACGGATCGAATCCAGCATCACTTTCGGAAATTCAGCGGTCGAGTTACAACCTCAGACCAAGAATCCTCTGAAGATGCCTACCACAGTTGTGGGCGAAACGTTAGGTGAAATAATTCCTAATAGACCACGGCCTATAAGCCCGAAAGACTCTCTTAATGTCTATAATGAGTAGATCATACAGATTGAGCTCACTATTATCAAAGGAGGATGAGAGTATCTCATCCAGTTTCATGTGTATTACAATTGAACGTTGAACCTTATCAGAGAAGTTCACATCGTGTTCTGCAGGAAATCAACTAGATCCAGGGTACACTCTGGAGGTTTGAAGATTCATTCTTCTGTAACTCGAGAAGAGTTCAAATGAAAAGATGAGTTATGGATGGCCCACCCTGAGACATTAAAGTTTCTTGTCAAGAATAGAAATTACTTTATAACTGCTAGACCGATTCATGACTATGCTAGAAGAAGTTCAGATTTAACTTTCCCTTCACATAGATTAACTGCTTCTATGCTGGTATAAGATTGCATAATCATCTCCGAACAGATATTAAGTCTCTAACAATGGTTAGATCTTTCAAAAATAGGTTCCATGATTACTTGATTAACAAGGAACCATATTATACTCTTAGAGAGTATTTTGATGGATAGTTTAAATTGATAATTTAATATAAGTTAAGATGGTTTTCAGTATTCTGTGTTGGCTTTGAGCGTTTTTCTTATTTTTATGACTTGTGTCTCATTTTGTGTACACAGACAAACTTTAGATTGTAAGTTGTATGCCATTTTGGAATAGTATAAGGCGCAGAATGAGCTCCTATTCCAACATGAATGCAAAGTTCGAAAACGAGCGACAAAGAAGCTAGTTTTCGAAAGCATGAGTGTTGGAATTGCTTCCTGCAACGAGAATTACACGATATTTTCTCTATTTCAGTCAAGTTTTGTGAAATACTCTCGAAATTCAAATAAAAACTTGATTCGATCGGAGGTCAGTACTGACAACTACAAAACGAAAAATATAACTAAAACAATGATGTAGTGAGTTTCATTACAACACCACTTTTAGTACTGTAATGAACTCTGCTGAAATAGAGAAATAAAGTTATAATCTGATCTAATCTTATCTGATTCTTCATGACATAGCACGTGGACATATTTCATACATAATGAAGAGCATGTAAATGACATGAAAATGGAATAATTAATGATTTTGAGGAGACTGAAAATACATAGTACCTATTTGAGTAGAACTAGTTTGCACTAAAACTGAAGGAGATGAAGAGAAATGTACAATTATTCAATGAGGTTGGCTATGAAAAGTACAACTACAGTTCCAACACAAGAATAGTTGTTAACACGATCGTGTCGAGAAGAGACAATCAATTTCGTTTTCAATTTCGGAAACTTGAGGCATCTGACAGATCAAATAGTGGGGTTACCGGCGTATGTCAATCAGCTAATTTATACAAAGTATAGAGATGAAACAGGAGTTGAACTAGCCAGGAGCGTAGACAAGGGCATAATCGGAGGGGGACATCGTTCAATTTTTTAATAATTGCGTTGTTTTTTCTCGAAAAGGAGATGATAGCACGTCTTAGTCTGTTTCATACTCTTCATTTTCAATTATAATAATCAGAACACTCTTCACTCAATAACTCATATCAACTCCATCAATAGACAACACTGTTAAGCTATTGAACTTAGTATAAGTTTTCACCAGAATTAAATAACCCCAAGACTTAACACAATGACCGAACATTTCTCATCCAATTGGTCCTCAAGCTCGCCGCCTCAATATACCGACGATAGGGAAGATTCCTGTTCACTTGTTCATAAAATCTCATATCTATGGAGCATATTTGCGATCCGAGAAGGCGTAGAAGCGCCGTGAACTGTAAATGCCCCCGGCAGGATCGAAGACAGCCAGGCATGTCGCAGGATGCGAAGTAAGGCTCACGTGGCCTTTGTGGGGGTTTCCTTGCCTGCACCTCCGCCATTATGCCAGGCGACGTATGAAGGTACGGAACCCTTTGAAGTATTTCCATCAATGTCGGAGTATTTTTACAGTAATTTGGAAGTGCTGCACGTCTGGGCTTGCGGGAGTTGGGCGCATTCCTGTCTCGGAAATTTAGGCGTTGTTAGTTTCGCTATTCGCATGGTTTCGTTTGTTGGTCGGAGTTTCGGTTCCGATTTGGGATTATTCGCAGCTGTTCTGTTACGTTACCTTTCTACGTCGTCTTCAGTTTTGTCTTTCAGGAGTTTCTAAACAGTCCACGGGTATGGAGACGTCTTTGAAGTTTGAGAGGTTTATGTCGAGTTACCGAATGTTGATTGCAGGTGTTTCAGGGAGATAGATGTGAATGTAATGATGCCAGCATATTTGTAAGTTGGAGGTAGCGTTGAGAAGAACATACTCGAGACACAGCAGCGGCTTCTTTCATTTTCAGGCGTATTCCTGTCATTGTTTTCTCCCCATCTCATATCGTACCTAAGTAAGTGCAAAATAGAATCAAAATCACCGTAAATTTGGGTGACTTTGGACAATGATCAATATGCAGATTTCTTTCTTTCTTGCCATGTATGAATCACCCGACTTTCCCAAGTCAATGAAATTTACCGGTACGGATAATTTTGCATGACAAAGTACTGACAAAGAAACTGCATGAGGTTATTTGTGTTTTAGAGAAAAAACCTGATACCAGGCTCACTTGTCAACAGTGGTTTTTGTGCCGGAGTGATTCTGTATGAATTTTATGCCCAATATTCATATATAGCATTAGTTTTCATCTAGCAACTATAGTTTTTAAGATATCATATTTTCTTGAATGCATTTTGGCACATTTTCGTTCCAGCAGTAATCTGCCATAATACTTATGGGTAATTTCAATATTCTGATGAATTATTTCACCTTATTCGTCACTAGTGTTTCCTAAATTATCGCAAGTAATTGCACAAGTTCATCAAAATAAAAACAGGTAATAATGTATGTTTATTAACTAGTGTAAATACAAATGGGAAATTAGTTGAGAAAAAAATTTCGTTAAAAAACATTGGAGGACAACAAAAGCGCCAAGCACTCATCTGTGGTGAAAAAAAAACATTTTTCTTCACATTAATATATACATAAATATGGTGGTGAGTATATTCATCTGATGCTAATCCAAATTCAGAGTTGAAGCTGAGTAAGTATTCGCAAAACAATTTTAAAAATTACTATCAAATAAAATTATTTCTATTCCAGAAAGCAATCCAGAAGTTCCAGTGCTGACGTTCTATCCAGTGTCTCATTTGTTTGCTGAAGATGGAATGCGACCGAATGTTTTTCAGGTGTTCTGGAAGCCTGTTATAGAGGAGTGAAGCGAGGTATGTGAAGGTTCTATGTGTACTAGACTGTTTCAAAAAAATCGACATTCTTTGTTTTCACGAAACCCCCACCCCCCTGATTATCTTCAGGGTATCGAAAAGAGACTTCTTTGAAAATATCAGCTTCAAATAATAATATTTAGAGGTCGCTCATCAATTATTCCTATTTTCCTTACTAATAACGGGGAAAAAATTTTTTTTTTCAATCTTAAATTCCTAGAGCAGAAACCAATAGACGGATTTCATTGTGTGATACATTTTCGTGTAGACAATCAGATACTCTACAAAAATAACTCTATCGTAAGGAACATATTTGTAGAGTATCTCATTGCCTACACGAAAATGTATCACACAAAGAAATCTGTCTATTTGTTTGTGTTGTGGGAATTTTTTATTGAAAAATAAATTTTTTCCCTGTTATAAGTAGGCAAAATAGAAATAATTGATGAGCGACCTCTAAATGTTATTATTTGGAGCTGATATTTTCACAAAGGTCTTTTTTCGATATCCTGAATTAGGAATGGGGGGTTTCGTGAAAACAAAAAAAGTCAATTTTTTTGAATCAGTCTAATTTGTACCTATATGTTTCATTTGATTTCGGTAGATTTTCATAACTTTTTCTCAATCTCATAACTTTCACAGTCACTGGTCTGATGGTATCATGTAGGTTGATCAGGAGTGCCATCGCATAGAGTTGTCTGGTACTAAGAACTTTTGCAGTTTTGAATAAGTCTTCTGTTGAATAAGTTTTAGTTTCTTATAAATTATCTTCAAAATCCATTTCTGCATTTTTTCTATTTACCGAGAATCTCGCATGACAGCGCATTGTCGGAAAACTCTTGTTTTCATTCTCATTGTTTTTCATTTATTCATTTCATTTATTGAAAATATTTATTCAAGATTAAAAAAATTATACTCATTGAAATGAATCGAAAGTTGCAGGAACTACAGTGAAAAACACAATAATTATTATACGTGTTTTGGTTATACAATGCAGCTATCGGTGCATTACCAGCAGAGGAGGAAGTTTCATATTTCTGTATTCAAACCAGAAGTTTCAGCTTGTAGGAAAGTCCTTGCTTCGTCATCGAGGTGAAGAATTATGTTGGACTGATGAAGGTAACAACCCAGAAACCGATCTGTAAATATTCTCTGCTCGATGACATCATAATCTCAGTGGTTCACTCTCAGTCTTGATCTCCCCCAGTCCACTGTCATAGTTCGGATAATATTATTTCTGATTTGCGGCAGTATCTATTTATTATTGATGGTATGCTAATCCTTGAAGCGCGAAACTATTTTCTTCGCATAGAACTCTCAATAAATAGGAGTCAATCATCCGAAAAGTATTCTGAATCACCCATGATTTTTAGGAGATCTCTCATATCGTGAAGAAATACTATAAAATTTTGTTTTTGATCAAAGAAGCAGATCTTTTTATCTCGTACGATAAAATTTTATTTTGCGTTCTGGTCCAAGTATATTTTAATTCTTCAACTTAGAAGCCTGTACTTCAGAAGCTTCTTTCGAAATGTGAATGACATTGAAATCTATTGAAATATTTTCTGGGAGGTTTTTGCATATTCCTGAAAACTTAATTTGGATTTACTCTCCCAGTGTCTGAAGTAAGAAACAATTAGAAAAATTCTTCAAATAATTGAAGAAAGGTCCCTGCGTGAAAATTTGAGCACTAATATGTCAGGGGCCAAAACTTTACAAGAAGAAATTGTTGCCCAACAATGAACAAAAAGAAAACACTTTGAACGCTTGCCTCTATTATTTGAAAAATTTTTCTAATTGTTTCTTATTTCAGACACTGGGAGAGAAAACCTAAATTAAGTTTTCAGGAATATGCAAAAACCTCCCAGAAATTATTTCAATAAATATGAATGTCATTCACATTTCGAAAGACGCTTCTGAAAACACTTTGAATGCTTCAAAGTTCAAAGTGTTTTTTTTGTTCATTGTTGTTTCAGAAACTGGGATAGAAAACCCAAATTAAGTTTTCAGGAATAATGATAAATGCGGAACTGTTAAGTAGTGAAACGTTGGAATTGAAACTTTCATGAAAATATTGAATTGAAAATAAAATCAACAAATAGGTACAATTATATGAAAATGTAGATCTGAAAGACAAAAACTGTTTTCATATTTAGATTCAGCAACCTTTGTTTTTAATCCCAAATCTCGTACCAAATATAGTTTTTCTCGTCACACGACCCCAGAAACTGACGCTTCATCGACTTTCTGTTCTGTTTTGTGTTAAAAATTCATTTTCTAACACATTTTCTTCAATATCTAGTGAAGAAGAGTGATCGATACGAAGAATATTCAGTTTTTTAATAGAAATTGATGATACAAGTGCAGGAAGCACTGACACTGTTTCACGAGCAGGTACTCTATTTTCATAAATCACTGAATTGTATTGAAATAATGATAGTAGTAGTGATATTTCATTCACCGAAGGAACTATCTACAACACTTAACAGAAACAGAGCATTGTGGTTAAATGAACAAACTGATGAACTATTTCCATATAATCATTTAGAAAACTATTCTCTCTATCCATCCAAAAAAAAATTGACATAGAATTCGCCACAAACGTCAAGAAAAAAAACCGATAAACCCCCACACAAAAAATACTGTGCTAACGTCAATAGTAGTTATTTAATTGATATCGTTTCAATTGGCCCAATAAAATTTCTTCTTATATCAATAAATTATTTTTGAATTAATTAAATTCAGATAATTCATTGAATGATACGGTAGTCCTTCAATTCTAGTCTGACTAATATTGAAATAAGGAAGAACTACATATTCGTTTGATGAGACTTGTATTTGAATGAATTGATCAGAATAATATTGAAATAAAAAAGAACTATATTTGCTTTGAATACAACCTATATTTGAATGAAATGATTCATTTCATTCAAAAGCTAAACATTTTAACGGAATAACAACTAGATTTAATCCAATGAAGCCTATATTTGAATCAAATATAGTAGAAAAAGTTTGCAACCAGCGTTGCGAGGGAAAAAACAGCCCTCGAGTCCCAACAGGTCTTGATTCAGTTGCATGTGATTTGCGTGAGTGAACTACTGTCAATGAAAAAAAATAGTTAAAAAATGGATCCCTAATTCAACATCAGGGTAAGTACTTTCAGATTCATATAAGAATGTAAACATCTAATAATAATACTTTTTTTACCGATAAAGGCTAGTACTTTAGGTATTTCTCTATTTAATCCTATTAGGTATACGTATTGAAAGGGTTTTAGAATAACAATCTGTATAATAAAAGCTATTTTTATTTCCACTGAATAAGTTCAATTTTTCCTCTTTCTTTTTGTTTCAACTTATAAATAATTGTTGAATCTTCGACTGAATATATCGATCAGCATTATATTTTATTTTTAGCCAACGACATTCATGATTCAGATTTTGCATCAAATCCATGGTGCGTCTAATAATTTGGCCAGGGACTGTACTCTCAAGCACACCCATTTCTTAGTAGTATGAACGATTGACATATACTAATAAAAAGGTTTTGCTTATGTAGTTTTTTGGGGTTCACAAAAATCGAGGATTGAGAAGAAAAATATCCCTTAAGATATGGAGTGTATTCATCGTTGTGGCTTATTACAGTGCCACAATATGTTCAAATTAGAGAAAATAAGTTTTTGTTTTGTTTTTCACCTCAGTATGTTTCCGTTTACTTATTGCTGATACTCATTGTGTTCTTGAATTTATAGCATATTCGATTTTGTTGAAACAATAATAAAAAATTTAAGACATTAAAAGTTGTTTCATTTTATACAACTTATCATTCAATCAATAAATAAATTAAAAAATTAAATCAATAGTATAGTGAAATATTTCTAACAACTGCATCATATTCAATCCACTGTTGCTGTTTTTTTTTCAATATGAAGTTTATTTAAATCAAAATCAAGCATTCATCCTTTTCATGATAAATTACTTTCGTTAAAAAAAGGTGGGTTTGTTTCAATTATATTATTTCATTGAAACTAAGTATAGCTTATCTTGGCTCAATTTTAGCATTTTATTGAATACTTTCGCTGTTTAAACAAAATCAATAAGTCCTATAATTGAATCAAAAATAGGAAGCATTGGCAATGGAAGAACAAGATAAGCATTGAATTAAATATACTAATCATTCAGGAATAGGGAACACAGTATATCATTGATTCAATGGTTATCCCATTGTTTCTACTAACAGTGTTTTTTGTGTGCCGAAATCACAAACTGACTAAAAGATGTCGCGATATGGGTACTACCCTCACTCATAACTGCGAAGAAAACCTTAACAATAGGTTATTACTGACAGAAAAAATAGATCGAATTCCGTGGATATCTTTGTCAAATTATAAAATACTATGTGTGCATTTTTCTCGGGGAGAATTTATAGGATATCAAATCGAATCAGGCAGAAGGCTCCTATTACCCGATAGAATCGTATCAATTAATAACCTGATCGTTAGTGGCTGCATTAAACTCAAATACCTCTGCAGTTTGAACCATCAACGTTTTATGGGATCGACAACCCAGGAATGCTCTCGACTAGCGTTAAAAATCATTCAAATTATACGGTCCAAGCTTCTTGCTTTACGAGTCACCAAAGAGCTTAGATTTTATGCATCTTCAGAGTCCTTAATGTTCGAGGCAAAATGTGCCGAGATTATTATGGAACGATTCATGCAGTTTTGAGACAGTGGCGTAGATAGCATGAAGATAATACAAGATCTGGTTAGAGAGACGTTTCGTGCCTCGTGTTCAGATTGGGTCTGGATGGCTTGGACTAGGTATTGATAGTTTATGTTGTAGGTGTACAACTTTGCCTCCGCTGTTTTTTTCCCGAAATTCGATTCTTCATTGTAAAAAACTGATTATTCATTTATGATTAAGAGTATGGTCTATCGCTGGCCACTATTTTCTTCCATCTCAAATGACGAGAATTCGGCTGGTAAACTGGCATGATTAATCGAGGAAAAACTGTAGGATGATGACCCGAATCGACTTATATTTCATTGGCGTTATGTTCACAAATACCTGAACTCATTGTATGACATCTAAGTTCCATTTATTTCAACTACCACTTACCGCTACAGTTGTATACCTAATATACTTTTTTCAGCATCCTTAGAAAAAAGTGATCAAGATATTACAAGAATTAGGTGAATGATATTCCAAAAGTAGCGAAGGTATGTGTGAGAGTATTCTCTAGAGGATTTTTAATATTCAGGTGTCATCTCATGAGAGTTCTATTCTTCAAGAAGAAAATGTGAGATTCGAATAAATTTTTCCCACCTCATCCAAATTACAGACTCAGAAAAGGCCATATGTTAAAAAGATATTAGTATTATTTTGAACGGAGATCGTTATCATGTTGCATAGATAATAATAATAATAATAATTTATTTAATCCTTTTGACCTTTGTTACATCATACACACTCAGCTAAACACTCTAGTAATACAATGAAGGAATAGGATATGTCATATAAAAATTCATTCAAGAAATAACCAGCAAACAATCATCATAAATTCATCAACACAATAAATGCACTTTGACAATAATAATTTAGAGAGAGAGGTCTTGAACACTTTTTTGTTCTTTATATTTTTCAAGTTGTTTGGTGATGCATTGAATAATTTCACTCCCTTATATCTTGGGCTCTTTTCAAAATTAGTAAGAGAATGTTGGGATACCACCAAAATAACCGAAAATCTCGTTTCATCGTCGTGACAAAAGTTATTTCTATTAAATGAACTATATTCTCTTCTGACGTACTGAAGTATTTCGAGAATGTACAAACTAGCCAACGGTAGTACCTTATATTTTCTAAACAATTCTCTACAGGATGTACGACGGCTTACACACGCAACATATCTCATAGCTCTTTCCTGTAGCTTGAAAACTTTTTCCCAATGTACAGACACTCCCCTGAACAAAATACCATATAAAATTCTTGATTTGAAATGCGCATTATAGTATGATAGGCATATATCTTCATTTGTAATCTATTTTAATCTGAACAAGACATAACAAATTTTAGTTAATGATGCATCAACAACCACACCCGAAAATTTGGCTGAATGTACTTGCTGAATAGATCTGTTTTTGATCTTAATCAATGAACTTTTATTAGTGTACTCAACAGTATTCTAAATTGAAAATGTCATGAACACGGATTTATCTACATTGAGAAATAAACGATTTCCATCGAACCAGTCAGTCAAACTCTTCAGCCGCAGTTTTGCCAACTCTACAGATAATTCAAGTGCGATGTCAGCACATAACAAAGTGTTGTCATCCACAAACATTGTCAAATCCCGAGGATCGTCGACCATACCATGCATATCATCTACAAAAAGAAGAAATAACAGTGGCCCCAACACAGACCCCTGAGGTACACCACGTTCTACATTCACGATTGAAGACCTAACACCATCAATTTTCACTAATTGTGTTCTCCCAGTTAAGTAAGAACTGAGCAGATGATTTATTTCACCAGTAAATACCAGGAGTTCTATCTTTCGTAAGAACAGATCATGTGCAACCAAGTCAAAAGCTTTACTGAGATCCATCAATATTGAAAGACACTTTTTCCTAGGATTTATACCCTCATATAACCTTGTAATAAGTCGAGATTCAAGATAATCTGCTAGGGGTGCGTTTCACAAAACTTTAATTGTGCGATTAATAAGCCTTACGTATATTCGAACCAATAGAATCACTCATTTTGAAATTTCAACGAATCACTGTGGCTCCTTTTAATTCAAAGTTACAATCAAATTTTTGTGAAACCGACATTAGGGGTCAGTTTCACAAATTTTTGTTTGTACAGGGTGGGCAAAATTGGTGATACATGAACTACAACTTTTCAACCCGACGAGCTAGAGGAAAATGAATGGTACTTTACGGTCGTCTTTTTCAGAGAAACTAATAATGCCATCAAATGAATTCCTCTATCTTCTTTTGTTTTCGAGTTATAGGCGAAAATTGAAATTTGGGCGATTTCAACTTTGGTCATTATCTCCGTTTCTGTTTGTGCTAGGATGTTGAAATTAAAACATTATACAGACACTTTTTTAATAGCAATCCAGAGGCGTACTACGTTTTTTTCCAATAGGGTTTCTTGCTGAGTTATAACAAAAAGTTAGTGTTTTTTCTTATGGAAACAATAGTTTATTATGACCCAGAAAGAATCATCACTTTTTACTGTTTCAAAAATATATCATCATACAGGGTGACCCACGTAAAAAAATACCTACTGACCTATATTTCCGTGCGTAAGTTATAGAAAATGGTTAGAACGCTTTTTGACTTCGAGGTCAGTGGTCTATGATCATACCCCTAATCGGGGTGGCAGCCCCGTCAAGATCCAAAACTTTTTTGGGTTCGAGTGACACATCATTGCAAAGGTTTTGCAATTCTATTCATGAATATAATTAACAATTCCTATTTGGTATCAAAAGATTAACCGGGGTGGCAGCCCCGTCAAGATCCAAAACTTTTTTGGGTTCGAGTGACACATCATTGCAAAGGTTTTGCAATTCTATTCATGAATATAATTAACAATTCCTATTTGGTATCAAAAGATTAACCTGTCGAAGCATTTTCTGGAGCATACACAGAAACATGAGGGTTGAACTGTTTTACGTGGCCCACCCTGTATAATACGTTATATATTTTTGAAACGGAAAAAAGTGATGATTCTTTCTGAATCATAATAAACTATTGTTTCTATAAGAAAAAAACACAACTTTATGTTATAGCTCAGCAAGGAAACCTGTTGTCAAAAAACATGGTACGCCACTGGATTGTTATGAAAAAGTGCCTGTATAAGGTTTTAATTTCAACATTCTAGCACAAACAGAAACGGAGATAATGACCAAAGTTGAAATCGCCCAAATTTCAATTTTGGCCTATAACCCGAAAACAAAAGAAGATAGAAGAATGCAGTTGATGGCATTATTAGTTTCTCACAGTTTTTTGACTTTTGTTTATCATTCAAAGGTCTAATTTTTGTAAGTATAGATCTCAAATCATTTTGTGATTTCGCGAACAGTTCAGAAAATTAAAAGAATTGGTTTCAAATTCAACATACGAACAGTATTCAAAACACAAAATGATTTGATGATGAAATCTGAACTTTTCAATTAGAAAGCAGTCCACAAATTTTTTCATAATATTGTCTGTTCATAAAATCTTTTAAATATATCAACATAAAAAAAGAGATATTGGTAAATCGCGAATTGAAGGTCATGAGAATTCCAATACCGAAGAACACATGATGAAATAGAATAGGTAACACAAAAATTCTGTTGGTGGAACGTGATCGTTATAAAAATAAAATTAAGCAGTCATCTTGTATTTTGTTGGATGAAAATAATAATCTGTCCAATTGTTCGGTGGGAATCTATGGGTTAATTCAATCGGAAGAGAACTGACTCCAGGAAACTTCCAGATAAAATGAAAAATATTACCATGTATAGACATGTTTTGACAAATAAGTGCACGAGTTCAAACAGGCGCCCTTCTTCTATTATCAAAAATTTTTTCTGATTGATTTTGTTCAAAACAAATTTGCATGTTGAGCGTCTATTGAAGATGCTTTTGTTGCAATCGGTTGATAAAAATTCTTGAAAAATTTCTCCCACGAGTAGTTCTCATTTTCAAAAGATGATTCTCGGCATCGATGTTTTCTCGATATTAACTAGGATGTTTTCTAACGATATCCCAACACTATGGTAGAAACGTTGAGATGAACGTCGAAATGAACCAATTCATATTACCGACAGTACGGGAAGGCATTGGCGGTAATTAATTCAAAATCGTTCTAATTCAATGGATTGTCTCCATTGACAGGTAAAGACAATCCATTTCAATGGATTTTCTCTATTTACACAGCGCTATTCCACTAAGCCAATCCAATTTCTCAGTAAAATTGGCTTCCTGTACTGGATTGTCCCCATGAATGGATCAAGACAATCCATTGTCTCCATTCACACGATGCCAATCCACTAGACTTAGACTATTGGATTGTCCCAATGGAATGGCTTGTCAATTGTCCCCGTGTGATTGCTCCATAACCCCACCATAAAGACGCTTTAGTAGCCATCATCATAATCATGACGTTGCATAATCGAAACGTCAAACTAAACGCATTAATTTCCTCCAAATTGACGCACACTGATGACAGTTCTAACCGATGAAGGAAATTACGAGGCAAAAAAAAACGATCCACCTTCTCAATAGCAGACACAACTCCAATTTCCGCCCAAATCAATTACATCGCACAGGGGCGGAACGACGCACGCTACTGAATTTAATTACCGAAAGTTATGTCCGCTCTCGCATAATGACATTCGGGCCATTATGGCCAACAGCTATCTACCTCGATTTTATAAGCAAATACACAGCAACGTGGCCAATGAACGTTTTCGAGCTTTCCAAGGGAAATTATACGTCGGAGGTTATTTCCGTCTTGGATCGCCCGTAATAAAATTTTCATGGTAGGTTGACGTTTCAATAACATCTTGATGTCACGTGCTTTATTAACTTAATCAAGCCGATGCACGGAGGACATGATGAGATATTGCAAGCCTTAAATGTGTTCCGTGATTTCGTTCAGTTAACTACAGAGTTTGCCGCGAAAGATTTATCTGTTTAATCAAGAAATTAATTGTTATTGTTATTTACTCCAGATGGGTTTCTTACTGGTAATTGATACATCGAAGCTAGGAAACGAAGATTGATAGGTTAGATGGGTAGAACCTGAATGCGACTCTCATGTCAGACTGGAGTACTTATACCCGATGGTTAGATCACGTTTTTAATCAATAGTCACACTTATATTGATTACAGTTGGTATCAAACTCCAGTTTGAAAAAACTTCGGTCACGTTTCACTTTTAATCCGAAATAACGGTGGATCGAATAAGGGCCGATTTTATAAACGTGGCAACCGAGAATTGAAACTCAACCTCAGCTTGAAGGCCGGTTTCTGTATACCAAAACTGGCCTTCGAGCTGAGGTTGAATTTCATCTCTGGGTTGACACGTTCATCAGATCTGCCTCAAGCAAGTCAAGTTACATTCAAACATAAAAGGTGCGTATGCATATATTTAAACAATAAATTCTCGAGGTAATAAAAATAATTTAATTCGTATGCCATTTTTTTCTGATTCGGTTGGAAAAAAAGATCCATTTAATTTGTTAATGATATAATAATAATAATGTTCATTTCCCATAAACCAATCGAATGACAATCTTCACAGTTACAATTACAATTTTTCACAAAAAGATGTTCTTTTACATATTTTTCCTCTACATGTAACCGAAAATAAACAGGTAAACTCACTAAGGCATTGCCAGAGCGTGAGTATATCCTCAATTCAAACAATTTTGGCAGAATTATTTCGTATCAACTCAGTGTATGAACAAAAATCAAGTAGTTGATCTGGAAAACAAGGACAAACATTCTTTCTAATCTAGTTATATGGATCTATTAACTTATGAATTCAGCTCTACTATGATTCTTCGAAAAGAATTTTACTTTTGTTCTGAAAATATTTTTGTTGGGTACTGCTTTTATCTCCATAGGAAAATAATAATTGTATAGTCTTCTAGCCAAGAAATCAAAAGAATGTTGAATATTAGTTCTGTAACTTTTGCTTGTGTCATGTATCGAGTCCGACACGCATGATTAACATATGCAAGTTGTTGCTTTTTAGAATATCACACATTTTGAAAAGGATAGTTGTCTTACATCCAGAACACCTGCATCTATGAACAACCGATCTGAGGGGTAAGTGGTGAGTTTAGCATACATTATTTTTAAAAACTTTTCTCGTAAATTTTTTCAGGTGAATATGGGCCATGCCACTTTTGGAAACATACCACTGTTTTTCCGAACATTAGATCTACCGCGTAAAATTTAATTTTGTAAATTTTTTCAATAGAGTCGCATTTAGCCAACGTAACAAAATTTTAAAATTTAGCAGATATACATTTTTTCAAATGACAAATTACTCGGAGAATGCGCATTTCACGAAGAATACTTTAATTTTTCAAAATTGCCAATTTACTATCGGGAGTTGGGTCCCTTATAATTGTATAAGGGTCGTATCAACAAAAACTAAAACAATCAAGTGAAATTTTGGGTTCGTAGAAGATTCATTATATCAATGAAAACATTATAACCTATATTCTGAAAATCATTTCGTTCGATGAAACAATGTAGGAGGAATATTAAAAACTTACCTCTGTATTTTTTGGACCTAGCCAAATAGGAAGAAATAGTAAAAAAAAAGTTTTTGTTTTGACCTAAGTAATGTCCCTTCAAAATAATATCAAAAGTAAAAAACTCACTCTGTAAACATACTCAACACATCAGTCAGCAATACTGAGATGTACTAGAAATACAACCTATAGATTAAGGGGAGATTAATTTTTTGATGACAAAAAAATTATTCACCGAAATTCATTTTGAAGTAACTTTTCGAGGTGTGCATCGATTTCGTTGTCTATTTGTAACCTATTTAATGTCTTTTATTTCCTGTGCAGAAATTTTACGCGGGGACCTTTCTTCTATTGTTTAAAAAATGTTTCTTCTAATTGTTTTTTGTTTGAGAGACGGGGAAAGAAAACCCTAAAAAAACTTTCACGAAAATGCAGAGACCTCCCATAAATGTTTAAATGAATTTCATGGTACACAGGGTAGAACTGAAACTTCCAATTCTCTCTAAATCTCTGAAAACCTGTAAAGGTAATTAATGAAGCAATGATGAGTCTTATATTACTTTTTGAAGCCAGATATTTTCTTGAAATTTTGTTTTCTAAACGAATCATAAAATTTGCAACATAAACAATATCACATTGAGAATATACAGATAACATTATAAAAAATAAATAATAAATTAATTTTAATATTATAATCTTACCACTGCTTCCACCCAGCGGTTTTTTTTTTAGAAAAAAATTGTCTTTATTATTCTGTGAAGTGAATGATGGGGATGAGTAGTTTCAATATGATTAATCTCGTAACAATGTTGAGCCTAACTTTGATTTTCCATCTACCCAACATTCAACTGTGTATGCTTCTTTGTTTCATAAAATCTTTTTTTTGTTAGAAGTATCCTTTTACTGATGCTCGAAACTTTGTTTTTATTCTTCAGTTTAGTTCAGTTTTATGCTTAAGTGTGTCTCAAAGTTTCAATGGATTGTTAGTATTGTCACTACTCACAATTTTCTCACAAACTTCTTTCCCTTTGTGAATATTTTATTCATCAATTTTTTCATATTCATTATCGAATAAGGCACCACTCCACTTTCAATTCAACACAATGTGCGTATATCGTTAAGATGAATTCTGCTCGACTGAGAGAAGCAGCTTAAATTGACTATACCAGATGGATTTTTGTGTCACAGTCCATGCGACTTAACTGAAAAATATACAACTAGTTACCTGCTGCTGGTTAACGCTATAGGAGAAAAAAGAATAATCTTTTCAAACACTTGGTAGCAATATTGGGATGAAAAGCATTTATTTATTATGTCAACACGAATAAGAAATTTGTACATTTGGACTCTGACTCTGTGTGAGACATACCTTTATCTGATGGCCTTGTTTCTGCTGGTTTGATAAGTACTGATTGCAAACTTTATTTTAGAAAACTTCAAATTTCTTCATATTTCAAAACTCTCTTGGAAATAAGTATTCACTCTGAAATTTTTTACGACTGCTGTGAAATTTTTTTAACCTCGTTCAACATTTAGGATGCGGATTGAACTGTTTTAACATTCAGCTTTCTACAGAAGTTTTGAGAATCTGTAGAAAACCTCAGACCAAACTGTTGCATTTTATTAATTTATATTCAGACCTAGCTGGCCCGCGTAACTTCGTCTGCCCAAATCGGCTATTAAAATTATTGTTATTATAATATTATCTTCAAACACGAAAAATCTTGAAGAAGCCTAGATCCTGATTGCCATACCGCCTACCAGATCCAACTGTATTTCCCTAACTTTTCGTATATATACGTCCTATACCTGAATAACTGAACTATTACTTTTCATTTCGGTTTCTTATGTCAGGTCTTCTTCTTCTCGGCATTGCTAATTGAAATTAACCAAGTTGTCGAAAAAGTTCTCGCACACTTTGAGAGAAGTTGCATCTATCACAAAAGATCAACTGCAAAAATAGGACGTAACTTCCATCGAAAACTTCAGAAGAACAGTGGGGAAATGGGCTCATTTCGGATATCACCTAAGAATGACAATTTTCTCGACGGATAACCAGTCGAAAATCAAAGTCACCTTCAGCTTTCAATCAAATTTGAGTGTGAGCGTTCAATTTGACAGCTCTTTGTCGAACAACGTATCCAACACCAGCAGACTCCCCAGTTGTGCTCTGTTCGCGAGCAACAAAATAATGCCCAGGGCTACATTGTAGCATAATGTTGCCGGCATGCCTTGTCCGACACTTGATGAAAATTAAACCGGATCGTGCGGAGTTAGAGTGTGTTACGGACAAACTCCGGAATATCTTTGACGTGCACTTGGAACCATCATGGCAATTTAATACTTAATCAAACACGTTCTGCGGAGTAATGCTGTCTCTGCTCATAAATTATTGCCGGGAAATGACGTGAAACTTTAGCATCGAACTATCAAGTTAACTATCCGACCCAACCAGGAACTGAAGATAGCGGATAATGAACGCCAAGAACAGAAAAGGCAGGGCTGGCTTGTCGGAATACTGAAGGGGTCTAAAATACTGCAGCCGGAGCATGTGATGATTTTTTTATACAGGATAAGGTTGGTGCGAATGATTTTAAATAACAGTTGAACAATGAAATTTGAACAAAATTGAATTTCATTTCCACAAGGAGCAGCAGGTTGAAGTTTGTGCTCGCATGATTAGTCATGCTGAAAAATACTATAAGAATTATATTTTATATTCTTATGAAAATAGGGAGCTAAAATAATACAATAAATGTTGAAACAAAAAGTACCTAAGCTGAGGTAAAAAACGAACGGGGTATCATAACATTCTTCGTATGATACTATAGAATCATACGATACTATTATCACTAGTATCATACGATACTATAGAGCCAGGGGAAAAAAACCTCAGCCGAAAAAACCTGCCACCCCGTAAAAAAAATAACATAAAATATTAAATATCAGGAAAAATCTTGAAAGACATCAGTGTGAGATCATCTTCATGTTATCCGTCGATAGATTCTTCCCAAAACGGCTCGCGATTCTTAATCTGAAATGAACAATGAAAAAAGCAGAAAAGAAACCGAATATTCAGAATAAATCAAATAATTTTGAAATTAACCACCCATTTTAGAAATGCATTCATTACTTTATGTATAGCCTCGAAACCATCTTGAAATTAATAAATGGGACAACTATTTATAAGATGTTCTATAGTCTCCTCATTTTCCCCACACTCACAACTAGGACTCTCAACCGAATTCCATCGGAAGAGCATGCTATTGCAACGTCCATGGCCTGTTCTAATGCGATTTAGAACAGACCATATTCTCCTGGGAAGGTCAAAACCAGGAACTCTGATGGAAGGATCAGAAATAAGATCTTTATTGAAAAAATTGGAAACATTCCATTCAGATTGCCACATTTCTTTGTCGCTTCTATTCATATTAGTCAGAAAATTTGACCAAAAAGGTTTACGCAACTTCAATCTGGGGACCCTATTATCTGGAATATAGGTGAGTATGGGAAATGAATTTGGAAAGGAATTGAATTTGTTTCAAAAATTCAAAGCTGTTGTCTCTCTGTGAATATGGGGGGGGACAACATTTGAGAGGACTGGTAACCAAGGAGTAGGTGTAGACTTGATAGTACCAGTAATAATCCTCATAGAAAAATTTAGTTGGGCATCAATTTTTTTTACATGAACACTGTTCAACCAAACAGGACAACAATATTCAGCAGCAGAATAAACCAAAGCAAGCGCTGCTGTTTGAAGTATTGTTGCATCAGCGCCCCATGAGGAACCAGCTAGTTTCTGAAGAATATTGTTTCGAGTTTTAAGTTTCAAACGCAGATCATCTAAATGGGCGTTGAAATTTAGAGAGGAATCAAGTTTGATTCCCAGGTATCTAGAATTGATGTTCCGGCACAGAAACAAATTGCTTGGCATGGTGGCTTAGTGCCCTTGGAATTCCAGACAAGCAGTTGAGCAAAGTTTTTTAGTTGAGTTCAAGTCCAACTCTCCCTGACACAATCAAGAACTGGCTGGCGACAGTTGTCTTCAATGAACTTTGTCTCCACCTCAAGGCCACACAAAATAGGTAGAAATAACCAGAGGTTGAATGTTGTCATTACCAATGTTTGAGGTTAAACCTCGGGTAAAACTAAAATTGAAACATTGATTACTTTGTAAACGTACTTTAGAATACTCTGGAGCATTTAACGTGGAACCGCTCGGACTTTCTGTTATCGTTTCACTGAGGGCTTTGAGCATTGTTTTTGTAAAGGATGGGCACAATTGGTGGAACCTGAACTAAAACTTTCTAACCGAAAGAGATAGGGGAAAATCAATGATAAATAACGGTCGTTTTTTCTAGGGAATCTTATAGGCCAAACTTGAAATTTGGGCGATTTGAACTTTCGTCATTATCTCTGTTTCTATTAAGCCAGATTGTGGCAATGAAAACATTATACAGACTCTTTTTTCTTAGCAACTATTATGTAGTACAGTACTACATGTACTATGTACTTATTTTTTTCCAAGAGGTCTCCTTTCTGTGCTATACATTAATATTGGTTTTTCTCTTATAAAAACAATAGCTGATTATGAGTCAGAAAGAATCATTATTTGTTTCCGGTTCAAAAATATATACATTATGCGGGTGGCCTACGTAAAAAAGTTCCTACTGACCAATGTTTTCGTGCATGAGTTAAAGAAAATGCTTATAAACAGTTTAATGTGGCCCACCCTGTATGAAGTGTCATATATTTCTGAAACGGAATGAAATTATAATTCTTTCGGGGTCATAATAAACTATTTTTCCATAAGAAAAAACACAACCGTATGTTATAGCTCAGCAAGGAAACCTCTTGGGAAAAAAATAATACGCTACTGAATTGCTATGAAAAAAGTGTCTTATGAGGTTTTAATTTCACATTCTAGCACAAACAGAAACGAAGATATTGACCAAATTTGAAATTGCCCAAATTTCAATGTTGGCCTATAACTCGAAAACAAAAGATAGCATTATCTGTTTCTCTAAAAATGACGACCGTAGTATCTCATTGGATTGAAAAATTGCAGTTTATATATCACCAATTTTGCTTTCCCTGTTCAATCAGATCCTATTATTATGAATCGAGTTGTAAACGATTTCAAGTGGGCTGAGATAAGAGAATTTGGCCAATTTTGCTCCATCATTGTCGAGTCAAAACTGAACAACTGCTTTGGTGAGAATCTGTTTCTATTCCGTTTTGAAGTAGAAAAATGAGGATACTTCGGTAACATGAAAAACCAAAAGTTGAACTTATTAGGTACATTTCAATAAAGAATATCAAAGTCATTTGGTAGTGTTATCAGTTAATCGTTGGTCTAACTCATCGACATCAGTGATGGTAAATTTTCGAATTTTCTCAAAATGTCTGTTTTAATACCAAGGTTCAAAAATTCAATATACTCAACACAACAAGAAGTGACCAAATGATCAAATCAAATAGCTGCACTGTTTTTCTGAAGTCAAGTTCATATTACCTCAATGGTTGTTTTTACACACTCCAAAAAGCTTGTGAATGGTATCGTTCAAATGAACTGATAGTAGACATAGATACTGTGGCCTGAGGAGCTTTGAAGGAATTATTTTTGAAATTCTACTAATAAATGAATTGATTCATTCGACAGAATATACAAAGTTTCGGTGCATTCATAAAGACTGCCATTTGAGATGGGGAAAATGGAATATTATCAATGCCATGAATCCATAATATTGAGTTGTCTTTTGTATGCTACTTGATATGGAAAGTAGTAATATATACTATCCAGTTTTCACAATTTCCAAACCAGAAATTCAAAGATCTTTGTGGTGCTCGAGCACAAAGCGTAAAAATAAAAAAAATTCCCTGTCCTTCTAGACATAAACAAAGATTTTGATCAGCTACCTTGTAAGGTTATAATTTAACACTAAATGCCCCAGGTAGTCAAAGCATGAAACCACCTTACATTTATATGAGGCAAAATGAGACAATATGCTTCTACTCTGGCTGATGATAATCAAAGCTACTCAAGTACCTACCTCATTTACATGAAACATACGAGTTATTAGCAAAAATAAAAAAATGATGGTCTGATCAACTTTGTACTCACCGATATTTATCAATTGCCACAGACAATTAAGTCTACTCGAGAATGAGCGAACGGTACCACGACTTCCCAGATGTGGGAAGTGCAAAAACGAAAAGATCTGAATTAAATACCGCGTATGAGAAAGTAACTGAGAATAAGGTACGCGAGAAAATGGAATCGTCCAACGGAAAGATTGCTCAGCCGACGCCGATTTCTTCAATTTATCCTTGATACAGGACGTTCCGAAAATATTTGAAATTAAAATCGTTAAATTATACCGTTACAACCTTTTTTCATCAAATATTTCGAAAATTTTAGTGAAAGATTAAAATTTGCAGAACAACAACTGAATTTCTATTGGTAGGTATTTCAAAATATATTATCATTATAATGTTGACTTGTGCTTTAGGACCTTCAATAATATATAATGTATCAAATAATGAATGAAGATTGTTTTTATATTAGCTCACCCGACAAACGTCGTTCTGTCAAACGCTTTTGGAATTTGGCAGCCCCATAAACTATTTTTTTTCGGTAGAGTACTTGTGCTGGCAGATTATTATATAAAGGTGACATTCATGTGGTCAATTTTTTTTTTAAGCAGACAGCAACATGGATTATGATTGAAAAATTTATTCATCAAAAAAAGGTGTTCCGATGCAGAAGTTATTTATGTAGCAGAAATCTGGACCCTCCTGTATAACCGATGATATTCTTTCACAATGAATGACAAAAACGTTAGTTGCAAAAAACCTATTTTCGAAATGTGGAATGTAATAAGGTATCGTAATATCCCGTAATTCAATTTGATTGCTGAAGCACTGACCGATTCAGTAACTGAACCTGCACGATTGGAAACTTGGCGTTCAGTCTTCTCCAACTCATATTTCCGGGATGAAAGTTATGGATGTATCCTGGTCGAGATAGTTTCAACTGTTTTATTTCTACTGTCGGTTCGCACCTATTACAGAATTCGTGTCATTCTCGGTCAGAATTTCATGTCTAGTGCTAAAAGAAGAATGAGTCAGTACTTTGCTTTCAAAGATGAAGTTGGGTAGGAAATATATATATATATATATATATATATATATATATATATATATATATATATATATATATATATATATATATTCTCATGAAAAAGAGAGCTGAAATAATACATTCAATGTTGAAACAAAAAGTACCTAAGGTAGGAAATTGTCTGGGATCATGAAATGAAATTCGTACAACCTGTTAATTTTTTGTTTCATTCATTATTTCATTCTTTTGATCCTTCACATGAATTTATTATTTAATTTTCACTCGTCTTCTGTTTTCTCCTAGCTATAATTCCTACGCATAAATACTTGGCTCTTATACGATTGATTAAAAACAGCTCCAACTGACAAATTCCACCACCGAATTTTGTAGTTACTTTAGTTTATTCAAGGGGTGAAAGTAAATTGTTTCAGACACCTCGATATTGAACAGAAATTTGAAAATAACTATGAAACATTCATTATGCCGTTTTCAGGATGGTACCAACCCTCTTTCATTTCAGTTCATATGGATTAATGCTCAGAATGCTCAGGTAACGAATTGGCGAATGCGCTGAGCTGTCGGTAAATTTGATTGAATACGCAGATGTTTGGCGCATTTTTCTTGAGTTTTCTATGTTGAAACCCTTCTCCTGACAATATCAAGTGAAACGACAATAAAGTTAACGAAAATGGTTAAGCAATTCATGCGTGATCTGATAACAATTGGATACGTTCTGATTCTATTGTAAACAAATTCATGGTCTTCGGAAAGTGTTGGAAAGGAACAACATGAATTTCAGATGCTTCTCTGATAAGAAAACTTCATTGCAGCCCTTGTTGGATATATCAATATTCATTCAAACACTCTCCGGTCCAAAACAAAACAAATACATATTAAATAGGTATTGTATGCCTTATGATCGCGAGAAAGAGGTTAGCATATAGGACCATTATTTCGAAGGCCACAGGTTCGAGTCCTGCTCAGGAGGCTCATTTTTTCAGAATTTAATTTCCCTCTGAATACTAATAATCACATAATTCCCAGAATATATTTCGATCGATACGCGAAAAACTTGTTGTGCCCTTTCGCGAAATCTCAACGAACCTCGAATTAATCCTGCCGGAAAGGCGACATCAGGAAAAAAAGACCGAAACGACGGTTCCCCGGAATCGAATTACACTGCAACACGTCCAACCACCCTTCTGGCGACATCATAAAACGTCACAGAGTCTAACGAGGTGATTGAAAAGCCCAATAGCCGGAATTCTGAAACCGATGAATAACCTTCTTCATATTAGGCAAATCCCATCTGTCGGGAGCTGCAATAAAATGAGTATCTCGTTAGGGGGTTTAACGACACACAACCGGGAGACAGGCTGGGACGCGAAAAACAGTGCGGTGCCAACGATTTTGACGTCTTGTTTTTCGCGAGTTGCACATCGCAGAAGGAAAATGTCATTGAATCTCCAATGGTTTATCGTTGTGGAAAATACTTGATTATGAAGGTTTAGGTAAGTTTGTGAAATCTTAAAGGAATCTTTAGAAATATTCAGAATTGTGTTAAGTATTCCCAACACTCATTTGTAGAGGGTGATAGAAAACTCGAGGCCAAACATTGAGGAAAGTGATATTTCCGTTGAAATGTTGAAGAATTTTCTGTCGATTAGGCTTCGTTCCTGATTCATTGGACTCAAGAAGCGACTATGTTAAATTCATAAGTTACAATATATCTAGGAATGAATGAGTGCGTTGACTTCCCACAATTAGGGAGTTGCTTTATTGTTTGAGTCCTTTTGTTGAACGTGCAGTTTTTTCATGAAGAATATGCGGATATTATGGTAATCGCATCTAGTCATACTCAGACAAATAAGTTCGTGAATCACTCAAAAAACGATAAATAGTTTCAGGCTTTCACGTCCGGCTATACCGATATTGAGAGTCTTTCGGGCTTATTGGCCGTGGTCTATTAGGAATTATTTCACCTAACGTTCCGCCCACAACTACGGCAAGCATCTTCATACAGAGGATTCTTGGATTGAGGTTGTAACTTCCAATACCGGCAACCATGCGCTATATACCAAAGGAGTTTCTTTCCTTCTGTTAATATTGTTCTTATGTTTATATATTGCAAAGGCTTCCATGTTCATCCTAGGATAGAAACCTTTGATGTTCGAAATAGCCTCTGCCTTTGAGACAACAATATTGGGTCCATGTTCCGCTAGTGCGGATTTCTCTGTCTGATTGAGTCGACAGCATCGTTCATGCTCCTTAATTCTCGTATTGATACTCCATTTCGTTGTACCAATGTAGACTTTGCCGAAGTCACAGGGTATCCTGTAAAAACCGGGTTGAGAGAATGGGTCGACTTTGTCTTTGGTAGTTCTGACCATTTGGCCGAGTTTTTGAGTTGGCTTATATATTGTGCATGTTCAGTATTCTACCAATTCTACCGGTGACCTTAGGGATATATGGTGAGATAGCTCTTCCATTGGGGTGAGTTGTGACGTATTATCATCACGTGTGGACACAAATGAAAATTTCAACAAAAGAAACTATGTATTTGATGAAAATCTAAAACAAAACTTATATACACTTAAAGATTAGAAAAAAATTGCTAGTTCTTTTATAACTCAAAAATTGTTTGTCTATTTCACTGTCGTAATGAGTTCACTACAGTACCAAAAGCGGTGCTGTAATGAACTCATTACAGCATTGTTTCCAGAAATACATATTTTTCGTTTTGTGGTTGTCAAGTCTGACTTACAATCCTATTAATTGTCAACACATATCATTTCAAATTCTGTGATCTGTCAAATGTCACTAGAATGAAGTTTTATTCGAATTTCGAGAGTATTTCACAAAACTTGACTGAAATACGGAATATATCATGTAATACTTCTTGTAGAACGTAATCGTTGGAATAGGAGCCCATTCTGCAACTTTTTTTACAAGATGGTTTTACAGTTCTCCTGAATTAATATTAGAATACTTGAAAGTCATAAAAATTTTCAGAAGTAATTGCAGGTCATTTTGATACACGAGTGTAATTCAGGGGAATATTTCCCGAAACTGCTATGGATACGAGCCGTGCAATGAGGAATGTTCACAGGTATGCAAAATCGATCGAAACTTCGTCACAGTAAAACCTATATGTATATGAAATCACTAGTTTTTGTTTCAGTCGAAAAGACCTAGTAGTTCGGATTTTACAACCCCGCGAATATTCAATTCCTCGCGGCGATGAGACGTCATACTACATACGCAAATCGCACTACGTGAGCCAAGAGGCCCTTATATTGGACCCGGCTACGTACTGAACCTCGCAAGTCGTTGGGTGTAAAGTGACGTCACACGGATCCATCGAACTCATGTTTATAACTCGATATCTCGGGCGCTATTTGAAGTATTCAAATAAATTTTGGACACAATATTTTCATTTTCTACGGAGAATAGGAATATAAAGAAATTGAAAAATGTGAACATTCCTCATTATCGCAGGGATCTTTCGCTCTCTACAATGCAATTATCGCTGTAATTTTCGACAATTTAATTCTATTTACATGCATTTTGGACAGGAGAGAAATATTCACTTTAATTGCATTCTATTAACATGAAGTTTTTGACAGGAGGGAAATATTCATGATAATATAATGTACCTACATACAATCATTATTTTTTTTAGTATTTCAGTAATCGTGCATTACATACCTTATTTTTGGGTTTGATATAAATCTTTCGGTTAATATTCACTACTTCGATAACGCTAGGTAGTTTATGTGTGGAAGATTTTAATCATAACCATTCTAAACATAAAATAGTTAACAACAACGATTGATTTTGTGGAAAAAACTAAACGAAAAAATCTTACTTCGAGTGCAGATTGAATTTCTGTATTAGATATCTCATGAAGACTTGGAATTTGAAATTCTTTCTGATCTAGGCCCACCCCACGAAACAATTTCAGTGAACACTTCAGACTGGATCACCTGTTACATTATTTGCTAGTCCATGTGCATTTTTTGCATTCTTTCTTGTAGACTGTGTAATCCTTTTTTAAAATATGTGTTTTTCGTCTCCTGTATTTTTCTTGTCTATATCATTCAGTTATTTTCATTTACTTTCAATCCGATTATGTTTGAATTATTATTGACATATCATGTACCTATTTTTGTTTGCATATCAACATGTTATATATCATATCAATAAATTTAATCAACGTTTCTTTGATCAATGTAAGAGCTTGTGAGCGTTCAGGAGATATTTTATTAAAGAATAAACAAATTAAGAAGTGTAATAAACTTGTCTCATTCCATTCTTACCTACAGCCATTTTTCAGCTGATCATGAAGTCCAATAATAATTTTGGTTGGGAGCAACCAGGAATCTTGGTTGCAAACAACCCATGCCCTAACTTCGGTTAGATCGAATCAATACACGTTGGTTGCAAGGAAACAACTCCTTTTTGCGTAGGGTACCGATATATCTATTGGAGAAAACTACAGGAAATCAACGATTAAGCTTACGAAAGAAAATTTTCACTTGTGATTCATAATTCTTTAATGATTGTTCATAATTAGTCAAATTCACTTTGTAATTCACCATTATAATTTTTTGCGAAAGTCAAATAATGTGAACAGTTAAGATAATAGAGAAAATCTCAACTGTTCACCAAAATTGACGCAAGTATTTTACTAGTATCTCTACTTATATGTAAGGTAATTTCTTGCCCTACTGCTAGCCGGAGAAAGATTTCTCTTGAGAGAAGAAACCTCAGAAATTTGGCGAACAGCCAGCCATGAGAGGATAAAAATCTGAAATACAACTAGGTAGTAGGAAAAGTATACTTTTTATATGGTCTATGAAATTTCATTATACTCTGACGTTGAAAAGAAGTCATCATTTGTTGACTATTTCTCGGAAAAGAAAAACCTTTTCTGTTTCTGATTCACCTTCACGACCTCATCTGAAGCCTTGACACCATTGTAGGTCAACAAGTTCGACTGTTTGGTAGAGCCGGCCCTGAGGAAACGACTACTCCATATATACCCGAGTTGTAAAATAATAAAATCCCTAACGAAATATCCTCCCAAAGCTATTCCGAACCATTACTTTGTACGGTTTTCGAGAGTGCCACGTTTATTATATGCAAATATTTGAGATAAAGCAACTAAGGTGGAAAAATTCATTTCCTGAGTTCCCAGTTGTATTACTGAAGTCATACACTAGACGTAAACTTCAACAGTTCTCTGGCTATGTCGAAAAACTTCCGTCAGTGTTCACATTTTTATGGATGCATAAAAGAAAACTTTTCAATTCGGTACGGGCGCAGCATGAAGAAACAGATGTGTTATGCTTAGTTTCAGCCTTTTGTTGAAGTCGTTCTTGCTCGGGGTTGTTGTATCGAAATTCCTCCTACTTTGTACATGTTCCGGGGAATTATGGATGTTAACAAGTTTTTACATTTATATTAACTTTATGCGGAGCTTCGAAACTTTGAGAGTTGTTGTATTTGTGCAACTTTGTTTTGAACATCATTACACGTTTGATGAAGACATTGTTTCCGTGCCTCCTATTACCATTGAGATATTGTTGAGTGTTGTTGTTTCGATGTAATGACATGGTTGGTTTATAACACAATGGCAAAACAGAGCTGTCATTGAGTTCCATGAACGCTGAAGATATCTGAGAGATTCTCAAAATCAACTCAGATGTACACGATAAGACATATCTTATCATAAGGTGTCGACAAATTAAAGTATTTTTTTTTTAACCGACTACAATGAGAAGGAGGTGGTTTTCACAATTCGACTGAATATTTTTTTTTGCTACCGAAGAACTTCACACTGGATGAACCTATTCTGATTACTTTTTTTTAATTTCTAAGGTGCTGCTTGCAGTTTGGTCCAATTCCGATAGTGGCATCCATGAGAAAACCATCATATCTTGAATTTGCATCAAGTATATGTGCCAACCGATTCTGATGATTCTTTTTTTAATGAAAATAGTATATTCCAAAACAAGTTGCAGAATGAGCTCCTATTCCAACATGAATGCCAAGTTCGAAAACGAGCGACGAAGGAGTGAAAGCATAAGTGTTGGAATTGCCTTCTGCAACCAGTATTAGAGGATATTTTCTCTATTTCAGTCAAGTTTTGTGAAATGCTCTCGAAATTCAGATAAAAATATCAGATTTGTGACTTTTATATTGTATTTTGGCAGTTGGTATGACTTACGAAATTTGACAGATTACGGAATTTGAACTGATTTGATTTGAATATTGAGAGGATCTGAGGTCAGTACTGACTATCAAAAAACGAAAAATATAACTGAAAACAATGCTGTAATGAGTTTTATTACAGCACTACTTTTAGTAGTGTAATGAACTTATTACGATACTGAAATGGAGAAAGTATAGTTCAAGGTTGCCTCGATGAGAGTTGGATTGAGTTATGACTAAGAGATCTATCATACCATTACTATCGTCATGTAGCTTTTGTAGTCGAATACAGTGTTGCCAGATGAATGAAATTAAATTATGACATGTTTGGCAAATACCTTCAGTAACATGAAGTGGTTGAAAATTGAATTATAGTAGATGTCTCAGACTTCAATCCATTCATAATGAAATATCCCACATAAAGTTAATTTGAACGGCGTTTTCTAACATGAGCAGCACTAGCAGTAGCAGGAATATTTTAACAAAAAACCGAAAAAGAAGTTTGCTCCGAAAATAAAAAAAACCTGTTATTACCACGAAAAAAGGTCAGTTATAATTTAATGAACCTAAAAGTAATCGAATACGTTTCATTTCATCTTATTTAGGAGAACTCTTGAAAATATTTTGAGCATTATTTGTTGTTCATGGATATGTGTTGATTTAGATTTGAAATGGGTGAGTACTGTCCAGATTCTTTTTTTGTGTTTTCTATTCTTTTCTTTAACAATTTGGAATCGACTGAAGAAATAAAAGAAATTTTGAAATTTTTCCCCGCCCTGACTCTGGATCTCTATTCAGGGTCCAAAAATAATAAAAGACTTCGATATTTTTGCTTCAATAATTTCAATAACTAACAATTTGAATCTACATTATTCTCTGATAATTGGAATGTCGAAATAAATACCATAATTAACAACTCTTTTGATGAAAAAATTTTCTATTACCATGTCCCATTGTTCAAGGTCTATAAATCAAGTTTCTAGGTTCTATCAGTTCAATTCACAAACACCAATCATTCGATCACTATTATGATTCCTTCTTGACTTCGAATATAATTTTTTTCTTAAAACTTTCATAACTTTTTCAATTTTATTGATGCTTAGCTTTCAACGACCTGGGTGCTTATTTTCGAACATATTCTATTATTTTCAATGCACTTCAGCTCAATTTTCATCAATTTTCTTTTATTTTATATCGAATTCTTCTAGAACTTCTTTCTTATTGAATTTTCAATTTTCACTTTCTTGTTTCATCCACTAGGCCTAATACACATTTTATAGAATTTACATAATTTGTCATCTAAATCTTTCATTTTCAGCTCTAGGTATAACTGAACAAAGAAGCCCAATAGATGTGGATGAACTTGAAATTTGGGGAATAAAATTGAAATTTAATGATGGTACGTTAGACCTTTACGGCGAACGGAAAGCAAGAATTCATTGAAAATTTGGTTTCTTGGACAAGAATAGATGTTCTATCGATCTAAAATATTTTCAATGCTGCGGTGTTGCCGCTTATGCAAAAAGGTAGTAACTACATACTTTGTTATTTCAAATGTCGCACCCTGTATATTATTGCACTTTTCTATTCATCGTAGTAACACGATTATTTTTGTATCACTTTCTCATACTTATCTTCAGTGGTTCCTGAGTAATTGAATGATTTACTTTTTTTTGTGTGCAGAACATATCTTTGGTTGAACATCCATAACTTCATTTCCATTAATCTGAGAAAGCTGAAATATCTTATGCAGAATGCTAAGATTCTATGCATCATGTAGGTGTTACGAAATTTGCTTCTTTTCATACAGAGTCAGTAAAAATTCGATAGTTTATCGGGACATACAAAAAGTGCATTTTGAGATTCCCACACAAAATGAATCTGCGACACAACTTTCATACGTCTTATTTTCTGATTACTTCGAATAAGGACCGGCCTAACACTGATATTTTTCTGTCAATAGCTGCAGAAATGTACACTGTCAAAGCAAAACAACGTCTTATCCTATTTCAGATATTTCAGATTTCCGCCAATAGGTGGCTCGGAGATGAACATGAATCTGCTGAGTAACTATACACTATGTATTGCTCATATAAAGAAGCGCTACAAACTAGGTCTTTCTCTTCCAAAGTGAATTGAAATAACAGTTTCGTACTGAGACGATATGAATCCAAATGCAGCAACTTGCGTCATCTGGTTTTAAGCACCGAACAAAAATTCATTCGATGATGGATGAGGGCCAATCAATCACCACAGCTCGTGATTATTCTTCGACGAAGCTACTTCGATCAGATCATCCTTATGGAAGCGATACGTTATCTCTAAATACCTCCACAGGCTGAACTCTGTTGAAGTATAGCTCGGGACAACTAACAAATGGACTCATTACTGAGCAGCTCCATAACGGATGTTTCAGAAGACTGCCGCCATTTGCTAACAAGTCACAGCTGGAGACATGACGCGTCTATTTATCTATTGTTGGCTTCGCTCGCCGTATTCCGAAAGACTTGTGACTTATATCTTGAAATGGATACGTGCATTAGCGGATCTGAAAGCTTTTCCAGAGGAATGAGGCTAATAGGAAGTGTTATTATGACCGGGATAATGATGGAACTCGTCTGAATGAAAGACATTGAATGGGAATTCTGCGTCCACGCTAGCTGCATCATCAGGATATGGTATCTCTGATCTCTCCTCAAGCTCTGAAAAAACACATACATTAGAATAAAACGGGAATGAAAATCTAATGATCTATAACATACTTTTCAACAAAAACGAAGGGTTTATATTTTTTTTTAATTGAATTTGTGCAAAATGTGTTTGTCCACTGCGGTTATCTAAACACTCCCCAAGACTTGCTATCGCTGCAAGAATATGTCCTATGTCTTCTCCAGGGATACTATCCCAAGCCACCTATACTTCATGTCACCCCTCCAATGTTGAACAAAGTTGGCAGATTTTCAAAGCAGTCGGAAAAATTTCAAAGCAGTTGGAAAAAATGTCAGAAGGGTTGAAAAACTTTTAAATTAGTTGGCAAAATTTCAAAGCAGTTGGAAAAAAATCCTAAGCAGTTGGAAAAAAATCAAAGCAGTTGGTAAAATATCAAAGTAGTTGAAATACATAATGCCTAGAGAGTTATGAAATAGGAAGAAATCTGAATCAGAAAAAACAAGTTTGCTATCAGTACTTGACAATATATGTATCGCCGGCAGTAAATGGTATTTAACCCAAAATTTTTACCATCAAGTGTATGAAGAGATGTGGCGTCAAGGAGTAGGACCTGGTTGTAAATTTTTCAGTTACGTCGCATGGACTGTGTCTTAAAAAAACCATCTGACATAATACATTCAAGCTGTTACTATCAGATAAGCTCTCCGTACATTGTGTTATAGTTTTGCGAATAAACAATATGTTGAAATAAATTCGAAGAATGAACCGAAAAAATCAAAAGTGAAGTTTGAGTTATGTGGTGCCTCATAAAAATTGATGAGCAGAATATGCACGAAGAACAACAATTTGTTTTATTTTTTTTTCAATAATAAAAACTGAAATCAAGTACGGAACACAAATCCAACTTGACAAAAATCATTCAAAACACTAAATATATCCTAAATTCCAAACACTAAGGGTCGGTTTCATAAAACTTTAATTGTGCGATTAAAAAACCTTACGTAAATTCGAACGAATCGAATTACTCGTTTTGAAATTCCAACGAATCGCGGTGGCTCCAATTAATTTAACGGTACAAACAAAGTTTTGTGAAACCGACCCTAATTGCAATAAACGCTGCACAGAGTTCGAAATCGCCAACTCAAATCAGAAAATTATGTTCAAAATTGTTTCTTCAAAATGACTGATTTTGGACAAAAACGTTTCCCGACTAAATTAGGAATCTGTTTTTCTTTATTATGATTTATGACACAAAATTTGACACCCATTTTCTGTTTAATTCTTTAGTTATGCTGCTTTTCCCTATTTCATGGAATCTGTAAGCAAAAGTGAGGCTAGGCTCATCTTTTATCAAACGGAATATATCTTCTGAAAATTTTGTTTATATTATTTTGTGAAATGGCCCCATGTTAGGGATGAGCAGTTTGAGTATTATGAATCTCATTAAAGTGTTGAGTAATTAACTTTGATTTTACGTCTACCGAACATTGAATCATGTATATTTCTTTATTTTATGAAATCCTTTTTTTTCGTGAAGAATATCTTGTTTCATGATGCTTGAAATTTTGAGAAACAGCAAAGAATTAAACTGAACGTAATCAAAGAATGAACCAAAAAGTACTTCAAGGTACTCCTCACAAAAAAATAGATTCCATGAAATAAAAAATATCACATTATTGAATATTGGGTAATTGGAAAACCGTCGTTAATTTCTCATCACTTTGATTCCCAATATTTACTCCTTTCACAGAATAAAAAGAAAAATATTATCTCTGATGAAAATGCCTTTGCCCCCAGACTCCATGAAATGAAGAAAAGCTACAAAAGTGAAGATACAAACAAGTATAATTTTTCAAAGTTTCAAGCAAGCTCATGAAAACAGACCCAATAAAATCTACCTAATCGAATGTTCGGTGGATGAAGCAAAAAGGTAATTTCTCCTCACTTTGTTGAAATTCATCATTTTGAATTTTTCTGCCGAAACTAATTTTATACCATAATATGTATAACGGTTTCCTGTTAATTCAATGTCCAATTGGAAAATTTTCGATCCCAAAATTTGGCTTCGGCTCGTCCCTGGTCCCTGAGGATTATGAGATAAAGATGATAAAGATGTCAAATGAGGCTCTCCTCTCTGATTTCATTACCAAGCCTTATGATGAAAGATTTGTGAGCCTAGAAATTAAAGATTGTAACTATTGCATTCATTACGATGATTACTATTTTGAATTTATTTATGTTTTCACTTGTAGGTAAAACCACTAGAGGTCAAAAAATTTGGGGATTTCACTCGATATTCGGTAATAAATTCAGCACCTGATTGTGTTTATATTATCATGAGAACAAATAAAAACCAAAGATTATAGAGTTAGAAAGATAGGAAACGCTCTTATATCTGTGGTACTAAAATCCGACAACGATTGTTGGCTAGTTTTTTACTTTTGACTCCTAGAAGGCGCTGAAAACAATATTCAGTACAGAAAACTAACATAGAAAGTGCGAAATTCGAAACATATTATTCATGACATTTTCATTAAATTAAATACTTTGTCGAGCTTTTTAAAAAAATATCCTGATCGACAAAACAAACGCAGGGCTCCGCTTTTTGATCAGGATGATCTTTTTCTTCTACACATTGCTTCAAATCAAATGAAATACGCTTCTGGATCCTTTATATTTTTATTTGAAATGATTGTGTTGAATCAACTACAACACAATAATCATGAATTTGTGAACATTTAAAAATTCTTTTCACATATAAGAGAATTATTATAACAATTTCAAGAACTTATTCATACAGTGAACTCTCGATGAATCGATCATCGATAAGTCGAACAGTTATTCTGCACCCCATTCATACATATCTTACCCAGTGTATTTTCACCTCAATGAGTCTAGAGGATCTAGTAGATGAGTCGAACTTCTGGAAGGGTCGTCAAGAGAACCTCGTTAGTCGTTCTTCTAACCACCATTGCCTCTATGAGTGGAACTTTTTGATCTAATGACTAAGACCGAAGAAGATTCGGTTCGAAAACAAATCACCACACGTGATGAATATCATACGATTTTTTGACCTCTAAGGACATGTTTCCAGTGCTCAGACGCTCGTTTCTCATTGATGATGATTTTACGTGTTTACCTGAGTTTTTCTCCCAATGAAGTTGAGTCTCACTTCAATAACTCGAATGTTTGGTGAGCCGAACGATAGATAAGTCGAACAGTTCTTTTGGTCCCTAGGAATTCGACTTAACGAGAGTCCACTGTATATAAATTACAGAATATTTGAACTGCAATAAGGGAAAAATATCAGAGGTGTACAACAAGACCTGTATTTTAGCCCAGCAAGAGTTCTTCATATATGCAGAACAATATATTTCTGCCCCGAAACCTCTATACATATGACAGCACTGAAAATAAAAAGCAATGAATCCTCTGACAGTTGCAGGATACGAGTTTCAATACTTACATTTCCATTATCTGTGGTAATGAAAAGAATGCACATTCAAGATTATTCTTTCTATTATTTCTGCAATTAATCAAAATGCATTTTGAATGTCGGCCAGTTTTTAACACAAAATTTATGAAAGAAAAACACAAGAAAAGATTATAGAGTGAGCTAGGTGCTACTCTCGCAGCAAAAACATTTATTCAAATATTTCTTCCGAAATTGACAACAGCCTACTAATACTCTCTATATAATCTATGCACAATGGTCCCCAAATTTTAACCATAACCATAACCATAATCCGTTTACTTTTGATACTACAGATGTCGCTCACATCACTGTAGTCGCTTCGTTTCCCATCTTTATACTCTATAATCTTTAATGAAAACAAGATTGTCAAAAAAATGCGATGGTGATCTGTCGAAAATACCCATTTTGATTGGGGACAAATAACAGGTGTAGAATCTTCATTGCATTTTTTTGCTGTATTCATATTTTCAACAATAAAATCATAGTATAGTTTTTAAGTATACTGGATATTGCTAATTCGAACAGAATGCTAATGAAACACTATGATGGAACAATAATTCATGAAAACCCTGTACCATCCCATGTAGAATCGGAGTTTTTGTTGAGCAATGTCATTTCATGGTCACCGACCTCGGATTTCGAACCCGGTCCAAAATTTTCCTCAAAGGCGAATTTTAATTCTCATGAAGCAGACATTCTAGGCAACTCCGCTTCCGAAACGAGCCAACCCCTCCAATCCGGGCTGCGTCAGTCCCTTGGGCTTAAATTATTTACAGCATCCAGTCCGTATAAATCTGTGTCTGATTCCATAATCTCGTTCACTCTTCGTTAATCTCCAGATTAAAGAGCTGGACGTCATCACTTTAGAGTTGGTCCAGGCCGTAGCTGAGGCTGCAACCGAAAACAGGAGTTTTCCGGGAATCCTGATTGGATCACAAGGAGTTGTATGCAGTTTTTTTATGTTCAACTTTATTATTTCATCCGACTGTATTAAGAGGAAATGATATAATGGCTAGAATGAGAGGTTCTTTCACTCAAACTTTACATGTTATCTCTTTTCATCAAAACATTCCTGGAAAAGGGGTAAACATTTTACTGAGTCAATAAAATGATTCTTGAAACCCCTTTGAAAATCTTCTTTGTGTCTACAATTTTAACCCATTATCATAAGTAAAGCAGATGGTGATATCGATGAAATGAAAATTATTTTTTAACTAAATGTAAGTAACTCTGGGTAGCAGAGAAAAATTTAAATTAGTCGATGTCGTTAGTAGAAGTACACCTTGGGAGCAGTCCGACAACAGAAAAAAAAATTATTTTTTCAACTGAAGGTGGTTTTGCATTATTCATTTTGATGACTATCGTTTCATAAAAAAATGGACATTCAAATCGCTCGAAATATACGATAGAAACCACTCAGACATACAAAATGCATTCAGTCCATCGCGTATGATGCGACCAAGTAGACTGACCGGGGCGGGGCTAGTTTTGGGTCAAAAAATGAAGAAAAAAATTGACAGTTTAAAAAAATAACTAGTGACGATATCTATCCGGAGTTGGAATCGTAAGTTACAATTTTTGCAGAGCTCTGTGAAGATGAAGAAACAGTCGTTGAAGAAAATGAAGAATGCGAGTGTGACGATATAGGATGAAAGAATTTCACTCAAAAAGTATAAAATTAAAATGTTTTGTTTATAGAAAACATGTTTTGTTTGTTTTTTTATAATTATTCATCCAAAAACTGGTTTGAGCAATAATCAAATTGCTATTTGCCACTAGAGACATGCAAATAGAATTTTAACCAGCTCTATTTTTCAAATAATAGAGCTATTTTCGCTTTTTTCAGTCTACGAATGCTATTTTTTTCTTGTTTTATGGTACAAATGGAAACTCGGTGACCGAGGTTCTTGCCTCTTCTGAAAATTTACAATTTAGGACTCAACCTTGTGCAAAACCATAGTTTAATAAGAGAGTCTTCTAGGTTCATTGGTAGTGGTATATTAGGAATTATTTCACCCAACGTTTCGGCCACAACTGCGGTAGGCTTCTTCAGAGGATTCTTGGTCTGAGGTTGTAACGCGACCACTGAATTTCCGAAAGTGATGCTGGATTCGATCCGTTGGCCTAACTTATACCCTGATCATTGGCGGGAGAAGGTTGTGGGTTTACGCGCTCGATGCTGATTGGTCCATCGCTCTCACTTCGTATTGGCTTGATTTTGGTCTTTTCCAACACCGGCAACCATGCGCTATGTACCAAAGGAGTTTTTTCCCTTCTGTTCATGCTGTCTTATGTTTATATATCCCAATGGCTTCCATGTTCATCCTAGGATAGAAACTATTGATGTTCGAAATAGCCTCTGCCTTTGAGAAAACAATATTGTGTCCATCTATTAGAGCATGTTCTGCTAGTGCAGATTTTTCTGTCTGATTGAGTCGACAGCATCGTTTATGCTCCTTAATTCTCGTATTGCTACTTCGCTTCGTTGTACCAATGTAGACTTTGCCGCAGTCACAAGGTATCCCGTGAATACAGGGTTGAGAGAGTGGGTCAACTTTGTCTTTGGTAGTTCTGATCATTTGGCCAAGTTTTTGAGTTGGCTTATAGACAGTGTCTATATTGTGCCTCTTCAGTATTCTACCAATTCTATCGGAGACCTTGGGGATATATGGTAAGATAGCTCTTCCATTGGGGGTGAGTTGTGATGTGTTATCATCACGTGTGGAAAGTTTTGCTCTAATTGCCCTCTGAATTTCTTCAGCATTATGCCGTCGGGCTCTATCTATCCCCAAGGTCACCGATAGAATTGGTAGAATACTGAAGAGGCACAATATAAAGACTGTCTATTTATGCTAATTAATTTTTTAATATTTGTTGAAAATTGAACGAAGCACCCCTTCGATCTCACTTTTGTCTACGCTCATGGCTAGTTCAACTCCAAGTTCTTCCCTATGCTCTCCAGAAATCAGCTGATTGACGCAAGCCGCTTACCCTACCTTATAATCCGTCAGATATCTAACGAATTGAAATCGGACTCAATTGCTCTCTTCTCGTCATATCTTGATAGGGTTGACAACTCATCAATTAAGGGATACACGCAGGTGATTTTCACAACCAACATCCTGGGTTAAAACTGCAGTTAGATTTTTTCAGGTCATCTCGTTCAAACCTGGTGTATTTTCAGTTCTACTCAATGTATTCTCAGTCAGCTCAGAATGATTATTTTTTTCATTTCAATGTCATTCTCATGCTTTTTATAATGAATCATATATGTCTACGAACTAGATCATGAAGATTCTACAAAATTATTGGTAATCTTCATTTGTTCTACTCAATTTATAGGCCAACTTGATTCGACCCGTTTATGTGCATTTTAAGAAATGTATATTTTATTAAATTTTCACAAATCGCATGGATTTTCAGATATTTCTAGATTTCTCACATGGACATGGTGATGATTCATTATTCACTCCTGCTCATCTAATTATTTCAATCAGTTAATTTCATTCCTCTACTGTTAAGATCTAGTAATGTATTCAATGAATCCTCAAAACTCCAGGATCAACCCCGGATTTAGTTGATCTCCTGCAGAACACAATGTGCCCTCTACTGGAATAGTACAACGCTGGGTAAATGAAACTGGTTTACAGCCTCTCGTTCTTTTTTAACCTGGACGGTCTGCTGTGATAATGGTGAACTCAATCAAGCGGTATGATCTAATCATAATAAGCCTGTATTCTCGGAATTACATTCATCTGATTTTACTCAGAAGTTAGAACTCGAGCCTTCTGCTCTTCTCTTAACCAACGATTGGTGGTTTTTGATGACCCATAGTACTCCCTTTTTGTATCTCTCATAATTCATCAATTGTATCTACTACTTTTCTAATGATGAAAGTTAGCAGTTTGACTCTGTAAATGTTATTTTCATCGATGAATTTTGCACCCTCTTTTAGACCAACCAGGCTTAGAATATGTTGATTCGGTTCCCAAAAGATTTATTGGATAGCAACAAGAGTCTGGAGCTCTTTGACTAACTACATCTCATCTGCGAACCTTCCTAGTGATGTAATGGTCAAGAAAGTAAGTACTGAGAAAAACTTCAGTACGATGCTATGCAAAAAAAATACATCGACCAAAATTTCAAAGAAAGTACTGTTAAATGGTATACAGATGGTTCTAAAACCAATACGGGAGCTGGCGCTGGGGTTCACGGGGCCAAAGCCAAGTGTGCACTATCGTTAGGCTCCTGGCTCCTGTGTGAGTGTACTGCAAGCAGAAATATTAGCAATCTAAAAATGTCTAGACATTAATCTAGAGAGAAACTAACAGAATTGCGACATAGCTATTCACTCAGATAGTCAAGCTGCTATGAAAGCACTGAACTCTTATGTCATCGACTCAAAGTCGACATGGGAATGCCGGATCAAACTCAATGAGGCAGGCAAGAAAAATAAGGTCTTTTTGATATGGGTTCCTGGTCATTCGGGAATCACAGGTACCGAAGAGGCCAACAAACTTGCCAGAGAGGGTGCTCGGGAACCACTCACTGGCCCAGAACCTTTCTGTGGTATAGGAAAATGTACCTATAAGAAAGAGTTTCTGGAGAAGGAGAAAACTGAAAGAGAAACACTCTGGCAGAATCTCCCAGGGTTGGATCACACCAAAAACTTCCTTCGGAATTTTGAAACTGCAAGATCCAAAAGATATTTGGATCCCAGTAAGAACCAACCACACCTCCTCACTGGTTTTCTTACGGGGCATTCTCGCCTCAGAAAGCACTTGTTGAGAATGGGCGTTTCTTACACTGACGAGTGTAGATTCTGTGGGGAGGAGGAAGAAACTCCTCACAGAATGCTTTGGCATTGTAAGCCAAAGGAAACAATGCTTTGGTCGAGAGACCTGTAGGAGTGAGGAATAAGCCCCACTGAAGCCTTTCGAGATATTGGATTTCATAAGATCTCTGGGACTGGAAGGCGAGCTGTAAAGCTTTGTCAGGGGGCACAATAGACCATTAGGTCACAGTCGACTGTAACCCCTTTTAAACTATCAACTATCAACAAGATTGACAAATCCCAAGTTTTCAACTAAAAGTAGCAACGATGGCCAACAAACTCCAACCCCCCTTACAAACCTGTTACTTCTCTCTATCCGATCGCAACTCGATAAAACGATGCCGACTACGTCCCTGCGCCGAAACACCCGCAAAAAACACAGTTCCATCCACTCGAACGCGATATCGACGTTCGGAATCGGATCCTTTGAGGCCTGCAGCGAGAGACGGGCTCGTTCGCCATATACACACTCGTATAAAAGATTTAATTCCTGTGTGCGCGCCTAGAATGATCAGATTATCGGAAAGTGGCGGACTAATAGAAAGTGCACGCACGGGGTCGCAATGGATCTTTATAAACACGTCAAAGTCGGGCTGCTCTTGAGCAATTTCGCAGGGCTGAAACGGATTGGAGGGAATCGCGCCCGGAGGATTGCGAGAGGGCAGGCTGATCGGTCAGTTTGTAAAATCCCTCTGAAGTTCGCCATTTCGCTGATTGGGGCAGGTATTGACGGGAGGCATTCGCGGGTGTTTCGAGTGAATTGGGATTGAAACGGTTCGAATTTCACTGACAAACAATTATTGTTCGACGTGTTTTCAAGCTTCTGACGATTCCCAACATTCACGACCTGATAATATCACATCGAGAGAGTCTTTCAGGCTTATTGGCCGCGGTCTATTAGGAATCATTTCGCATCTGCGGTAGGATTCTCTTCATAAGATTTGTACTCGACCGCTAGCTAGAACCCTAAGGACGCCAAACATATTGTTTCGGCCACTGGAACACCAATAACTATGGTTTTCGAGGGGGAGGGTTCAAGACGTCTTATAACCAACAGTTCTTCTGTAATTAATCTTTATTGGATCAATTGGGACCGGTTTCGGAATTCGTATTCCATCTTCAGCCAAAGACTTCAAAAATTTTTTACAATTTAAGACCTGTTACAAGCCTCTTATATATACTTACACTTCAACTAAATGCAAGGTATTCAAAACAATAAAATTCCAATAATATTTCAACTCAAACCAATTTTGAAAATCAATCATTGTTCAGCTTCGTCGTCGATCAGAGTAGAGAGCAGTCAAGATCCAATAATACAAGGCAACGAAACGACGTAGGGTAAGGGCACCGGTTGTGGCCATCGTTCCAGTTGTGGCCACTCGAGATCATTTTCTTGAATAAAACGTAGTACATTCGAATTAGCCATTGAAATTTGCCTTCTTTGTCATCCTCCATTATTCCTGCACCAATTGGCAAGCTCATTTCTTAAAAGAGATAACGAAATTCGTTGCTTTTTCATTTAGTTCTTGACATGACGGGGTAGTAGGCGAATGCTTAGAAGTGCGATTAAGAAACACAGGGTGTGTTTCCAATGTTTTTTTTTTTTTAAACATATGCGTTACAAATAGTAAATGTTTTATATCATTCTTATATCATGTTCTTCTATATTTTTTATAAAGAATTGAAAATTTCTGATTCTAACTAAATAATATAGTGCTGGCCACAACTGGATCACAAAAAAGTACGATTCGCTACTTGTGGCCACTTAGTGGCCAGAAACGGAGCGTACAAACCCAGTTGTGGCCACTAGATAGTAAAGGATAGATAATACTGCATCGTATGTAACAAACAAAGATGAAAAACTTAACAATATCGTCCGATAAATGAATTGGAGTATCTGGAAGCGAATGAAAATGATAAGCTTCATGAAAAAGGCTTAATAATAAAACACAAAGTTGTTATATTGACGAAATGGATGAGACTGAAAACTAGAGAAATTTGAGAAAGACTAGAAAGAAGATATGTTGTAATATCATTGTAAGGATGGGGCTATGAATATAACGAGCTGGAGTCGAGCAAGTCTGCTAACATTTTTCCGAAATTAATCTTTATGATAAAATACTTTGTACCCTACAAGAAAAAAATATCAATGATCACCAATCCTAATTTGAATGTGATTAATCTCAATTTGAAGTTGAAAGGGTATAGTTCTGTGCAATCTCCAGAAGTGGATAACTGAAAATAGCATGAATCTCCAGACCTTCTGTGGTATTAGAAAAAAGATCATCACGAAAATTGAAGAACATAGGGCTGCTGATGATCGCGGACCATGTTTTGTTTGAAAAAAATTTTTTTTAGAAACCTAAATATTTCGATGAATTTTTTTATTTATAAGAAAGATTATAATTTTTTCATTATTTGTATCTATATTTTCATAAAATTCTAATATATTTTTTGTTATTTATGAGAAGGTTTGTTGAATTTCGATGGAAGTGAGTATCAAACTGTACAAGTTTAACCAAAACCGTGACTGGCCACAAATGGAAAATTGTGTGGCCACAACTGGTGGAAAATGTGGCCACAACTGGATAAATTGCACTTGCTCTCCTTTTCATTTTTTAATTATTTTATTCGCCATAAAGACAATTTTTGCTTAGCAACCTACTAATCACAATATTCATACGGAGCGTTTTCATATTTTTAATTGTGAAGCTGTGCATGAATAGTGAAATGATCACAATGTGAAGTTGGAAAATGTCTTAAAGTGGCCACAACCGGTGCACTTACCCTAGAGAATTTTCAGTGGAACACACCAGGTGAGCACAGAAGAAAACGGGAGAATGAGAAGTCACAACGGGAGAAGATATGAGAACAGTTAGGTGGTCACATGTTAACGAGCGAATGAGATTTTATAATTAAGAGTTGGAATATTATTAAAAAACATGCCTTAATATAGAATTTTATTGTTTTGAATACCTTGCATTTAGTTGAAGTGTAAGTATTTATAAGAGGTTTGCAACAGGTCTTAAATTGTAAAAAAATTTTGTAGTCTTTGGCTGAAGATGGAATACTAATTCGAGAACCGGTCCCAATTGATCCAATAAAGATTAATTACAGAAGAACTGTTGGTTATAAGACATGTTGAACCCTCCCCCTCATTATCAAGACGCCAACATGGATAGAGTGACAGATTATACTATGGTATTCTTCAGCATATCGGTACTGGTCGCTCTCAACCTCTACCCCGGTTAGTTATGATATAGGTTCGGAGCTTGGAAAACCTATCTCGAAGTCATCCATTGTACAGCTTTCGTTGTCAAACAGTGAACAGTCCATGTTCCTGATCCCTCTAGTCCTTGGACTCGAGGGATCAGCAGAGCCATAGTCACCACGACATTCTCTCATGCGCTCATCATCGAAGCCTTTGGTTCAGTCTTCGGTGATTTCTAGACTTTCTTGGCCTAGGGTCGCCTAGATACGATCCCTGGAATTAGAGATTCAGGTTTGTGTATTCAGCTTTCTGCTTCATTTGAAATGTCTTACTTCCTCCTTTCTTTGTTATTTGTGTCTTGAAGTTTTCTTCGTTCTCCAGCTTCTTTTCAGAGCTATAAGAGATCGGCATCGATAGAGAATTATTATTACTCTTTCGGTCATCCCATGCAACCTGTCAACCAAAAGGATTTCATCTTTTCCGTTCATTTCGTCTTTATGTTCATGAATCTCAATGGCATCCATGTTTATGTGGATAGAACTAACCTTTGATGTTATAAACGACCTCTGCCTTTGAGAAAACCATATTGTTTGATAGTGCAGATTTTTTAGTCTTGTGGAGTCAACAGCATCGTTCGTTCCCCTTAATTTCCGTTATCTCACTTCATTTTCTAGGGAATTTTTTTATGTTTTATTTGTTGGATCTTCAGCAATTCGTTCACCTGGAGGGAGCTGCTCCTTTCCTTATATTTCTGCATCTCAGGGCTCAAACCGTTGATATTTATTATGTTTGTCATTGATCTGCTTCAGGACTTGGTAAGGACAGTTCCAGGAGACGGCGTAGTCAGCTGGCAACGACTAGGATGAGAAATCCTATTTATTCATTGGACTATGCAGATCATCTCAAGATCTTCTGTGAAATTACCTTTCTTGAAGACTGCGTCTGCTTGCAGCAGGCACTGAACTCTCTGTTGATGTGGTGTATCAGAGAAAGAACTATTTTCTATATAAAAACTGTTTTGATGGCAAAATATGGTGCAGAAATGAGAGATCTGGGCAAAGTCTTTGACCATGGATTCACATTTGTCCCGCATGTGAATTATTTACTTTGCACTACGTCGAAAACGTATGGATTTATCTTACGTAATTATAATTATTTTTTCTATCCGAAAACCTTGATTTTACTATCTGATACATAGGAGCAAACTGGAGTTTGAATGCATTATTTCGAATCCCATATACGAGTGCTATAGATATCACATAGATGCTGTCCAAAGTCCAAAGAAGATTTTTCAAGTACCTTACATTCAGAGAAGAGGGTGTTTATCTAGCGAAGTGACTTGATATATTATAAAGACTGAACGAATGATTTTGCCGGAACATCAAAACATCTTGCCAGAAAATATGTGAGAAATCCCAAGAAATTCATGGTCGATGATTCATCATCCGTTTTTCGGACTATCTCACAATGACGCGATAACGTTGTTGATAGAAAAAATTGATTGTATGGATAATAAAAAAAAGAACGATTTTGATGAAAAATCAAAAGTTCTTGCCGACAAATATGCTACAAATTCGGAGTCGATGATTGATCTTCCAATTCTCGGATTATCTCACAATGACACGATATAGTTGGTAATAGAAAAAAAATTGATTATGTGAAGACTGAATGAATCATTTTGCCAGAACATCAAAACATCTAGCTAGAAAATATGCTAGAAATCCCAAGAAATTTATGGTCTATGATTCATCCTCCGTTTTTCGGACCATCTCACAATGACGCGATAATTTAACCGTCCGGCATTTTTGTCCCCTATGGCCCGGCAAAATTGGATTTTGTGTGAGCGAGCCCTTACTCTATTGGGAATTTTTGGTCCAACATCGCCTGGCAACATAGGATTTCATTTCAAGAAGGATTAATTGTTCCAAAATTATTTTTGTGTAACTGATGCAATCTGAATTCAACTTTGCTCTGATGTGAAGTGCCGTATTTCAAGATGAATCTTTACCACACCAGTATATGAAACTATGATAGATACAACAGATGTCTTTCAAACCTACATCATCCTGCATATTATCCGGATGTTCAGAGAAATATAAAATCATTTTCATAAAGTATGGTACTCTGAACCTCCTCAACTGATGGCTAGAAAAAGAATATAGTTGTATTTCATACTTTTATGAATATCTTTCAGATATTATTGAAAATATATTTTTTTCATTAAATTTCATCTCAACCCTTCTCCCAATATTCTGACCTAATCAATACGCCTCTGGGTATCTCTGACACCCCCTAGCTACCTCGTTCAATGGGACCTCCCTAGTGGGAGGTATTTCAAATTACCCGAAGCTCTATGGCCCACTCCCAAGGCGACCTTCATATTCTATGTTTCGCCGAATGGTCACGTCTTCGACTCCATCTAAGCTAATTTTCCGGACTCTCATCAGCAATGCAGCCTCTGGAGGTCTGCGACGTTCAGCTATTCATCGTCAACTTTGCGGATCCTAAACAACTTCAACGCTGTAGGGTCGTATTCCGATCAGGATCGAGTGGTTCCACGAGAAATTCGATGAGATATATCCCGATTGTACACAGTTCAGTTTAAGCAGTCGATACTTTAAGGTGTTACCACGCAAAATCTCAAACTCAGTAAATGAACAAATACTGTACAGACATGCTAAATACGTTCAGACAGTTTGCGAATTTTTCTGGAGTCCTTAAAGTAGTTACATGACGTTCTTTCTTAGTGCAGCTTAGCTTTAGAAAAAATTATATTATTGCACATAAAGATAAATCATGTCGATTAATTCTGAAAGTGAATAAACTACTTTCATAATATGAGAGAAACCCAACAATAGAAATTAAACTTTTCCACTAGTACCATGCAAATACTGCTCTGCGACTGCTGCTTTTTGCTTCTTATACAAGTGATGTACACATATGGCCACGTTTTTGTGGATAAATACTTGTGAGGTGAGGGTCTTTCGTACAAGAGATAACTTACTAGAGAATACTGCAGTAGGTAAGTATGAATGCTATGTAAATACATGAGAGTCACTGAATATTTGCATTTAATACTGTTGAAAATTGAGCATTGCACCAGTCAGACCTCATCTTCAGCTACGCCTATGGTTCGAACGCAGCGCCACGCAAACTCCACTTCGAAGCTCTATAATCAGCTGATTGACTTCTCGCGTCAAATTAACCTACCTCTATGTGCTAATCAGTTGACAGTTTAACTCATGCTCATTAATTGAATCAATTAATCTTCCTTTTTTGTATCCAGCTTCGCCTGTGAAAAGACCTCAACTTGTGCTACTCTTGTAAAAAATTAGAATTTTCAAAAAGACGCCTCGCTTTATGACTGATCATCTCGTTCATTTTCTTGGAATAACTGATCAAAAGGAGAGTGATTTCTCAGAATTCTCAATTGTTGCATTTTCCATGTAATTTTTCTGCTTTTCATAAAGTTTGAAAATTTGTCCACATTTCATATCATGAAAATCTATAAAAATATTGGTAATCCTTTCTCATTTTATTTTAATAAGATCTCTATTGCATTGAACTGATAAATTTGAATCCTCTAAGATATATATTATGGTATATTTTTGCAGTTTTCATAGATTTTTCAGATACCTCTAGACTCCTCACATGGAAATGATTATTTGCTCCAAGAATGAACGTTCTCACTGGTAATGAATACTGATTTATTATATTCTCATGTGTACCTCATTATCCTAATGTTTTCATCTCATTTCTAAACTATTCACTTCTCATAACACTTGCTTCTTATTGTTCTCGAGTTTTAGATGAATGAAAATCCTCGAACGCAAAGGTGGAATTCTCTCTGAATGATTTGTTATTTTCTCATATGCATCTCATTATCTTACACAATTCATATCATTTCTCAACTATTTACTTCTCAAAATACTTTCTAATTATTGTTCTCGAGTTTCAGATTGATGAAAATCCACAAACGCAAAGGTGAATCATGGAATCAGTCTTCTCTCTCAATAAACCAAGTGAACTTCTCTGAAGTATTTGAACGATCAAGTGCTCAAACATTGAACCTGATTGACAGTCTCAATCCCTGCTTCACCTTGAGCGGTCTCCTCACATATTGATAAAACCATTCAACTGGTATGATCCCGTAATTATACATGAGAAATTCTCAATTTCATTGATCTGAAACACTTTGCAAGTAGGATCTCAAGCCTTCTGTTTCCTTGAATCAATGGGCTAGTGATTCTGATTCATACATAGTACACTCATATTATAATCCTCATAATTGTCAATTGTAGCCTCTATTTTTCTGATGAACACTAACCCTGCTCACTAAAAGCAGTTTGTCACTGTAAATGTTGTCTCGATTGATCAATTAGCCTTCTCTTCACAGACCAACGTTATAGATCATAAATATTGATTTATGAATCATGATATTCTCACATTTGTGAACATCTCAATGGAGACCAGACTTAGACTATTAAGTTTTCAATACACGTATTTCCTCCAAGGCCTGATATCACTTTTATTACAACTCAGCCTTCCCTGACAATTCATTATTCAATCTTCTGTTTGTCTGATGAAATAAAGAGGCTCTCGCAATCAATTTCATCTGCATCATCACTGCAAACGCTGTGTTTAATTTTGAATTAATGGAACTATCTCAAAGTCTAAGTCCGACTTCATTTCACCTCTCATTTTTAACATCTCTAGATCAGCTATGTTTTTTAGTTGAATAATTCACTCTGAGTTTATAGATGGCTTTTATATTTGTATTCTTTACTGTATTAAATTCTTGTGGGTGACTTATTTATTTTATGATTGTGTATGATGTCAATAAATGTTTTTACACTACCATCTCTAACTCAATTATCTGAATGCAGTCCTTCACATTTAAGAAAATCAGAACAACCCCGATTTTGAACAAATACTCATGGGAGGAAAAAACTGTCGTTCGATTGAGGTATGGTTCCCCTTTCATTCCCTGTTAAGAATTAAGGGCTGAGAACCTCTACAACTACGATTAAGAAGATACTTCCTTTCAATTGTGGTCAAAATATGCCCCTTCGAATTGAAATGTCTCTTGAAACATCGCTGTTGTGTCATAATAATTGTTAGAATTGTTAGGTTGTTAGAAGTATGGAAGACGATTTACCTAGAAGTGCCCTTCAGGACAGGATTATCGAAATCAAAGCGTTTCGAAAAGTGTCACCAAAACAAAAAAATATTGTATTCTGTATGAATATATCACAGGAATAATTATTCATAGTACAAGTGCCGAAGGCACTGATTTTTTTGCACGCGTTCAAATCAAAAACGAGCAACGAAGTGGCGAGTATTTAATGAGCGAGTTTCAGAATGTGCCTTCTGTACGAGTATAAGTTATAGGTACTTTATCTCTATCGCAAATTCCATCAACCATTATTGATTAATGTCGTCCAAAACATATGAATGGGTACAGCCTGTAATTCAAATCTAATATCCTCGTCCAACAGACGGGATACCATGTTTATCGACATATGACCGAAACAGGAGAATACACGTTTTGAAAAATTGCATCCGCAACACATGCACTTTATCCTGGTATCGATGCCCAGGAGATCAGTAAAATAATGTAAATGGAACGATACAAACATTTATCGAAATTGAATTTATAGTTTAATTACGGCGAAACAATAGAGGCCCGACTAAATAACATCCACTGGTATATTTCAACAAAGTTTGTCGACAATGGATGTTCGGTGCACGTATCGTAAACAATGCAGGCCATCATTCTGAAATGTGATATGAACTCAGTTGAAAAACGATGCGAATTTTACACATAAATTCCGAGTTCAATAGTTCTGGGTATGATGAAGAAACCGTGTGAGTTTTTTATTAAATTGCTGCAATATATGATGAAAGCCTACCCATAAACTTCGAAATTGCTTTTTGTATCGATAATAGTTCTCATTTGTCCCTAATGTTATCAATGTTAGAGAAGAGTTATTTAAAACACATGCAGAAAGCATTGGTATTTTTACAGGAGTTCAATATTACAAAACGAGCCACGAATTGGCGAATTTTTGAATGAAATAGAAATAGCCGAGAATTATGATAGGTCAAGCAAATTAGACTTTTCCCTGGAAATAATTGGTGGAGTTCTGGAAACGGTTTTTATCATCTATTGAGGCCTTTTATAAGAGTAGTTTGAGTTTTGCCCCAATTTCCCAGTGGAGCGTATGTCGTGAAGTTCGAGAAGCCTCGAAATTTTTGGACTATTTTAGGTTTTTCTAGTACAGCTCCTGAACTAAGCACTTAATCTATAACATTGTTGAATTCAAAAGTGTTCAGCATTAAATTCTGCTTCTAAAAAGTATAACAATTTCATATTTTAAACAAGCAGTTTCATAGAAATCATCGTCGAGATATGGCGAATGTTTACACTTTTTGAAAAGACACAATTTTTCATTATGAAACCTATAACATCTTCGGAAATAAGAGCTATAACGAAATGTTATAGAACGAGAGACCATCAAATTATGATAAAAACGTAATCCGCCCCCCTTCCATCCACACTGTAAAATTGCGCAGTAGCTCATCCTGCTGAGGATGCTGATCATTTAATCGTAGGTAGTGCTGTTGAAGTTGCCCAGCAGTCCCATGAGTGTGTGATTTTTCTTGGGGAGGACACTTACCTTTTTGTAATTTTGATTGTTCCAGATTTTATGTGCACGAAATTTTTTTTACTGAAGCCTGGCAAAGGCAAGCAAGACGATAAATTGCCTTTTCTCCCTTGCACTACAAGTTCTTTTCTGTTTCGAAAAACAACATATTATGCCTTCATGTTTTTAGTGGCTTGGTGAAAAACAACTGAAATTCCTGAAGACGTTGAAGATCAGCTGAATCAATTATAATGAGGAAAATAGGACTCATAAACTAATAACTAACAATACAACTCGTTTCATAATTTTATTACCTATAAATACGTTCCTAGCGAGTGTTGTCGAACTGCTGCTTCAGTTGGAGGCACAGAGGCAAGATTAAATGAAGTTTTGGTTAACAATTTTTCGAATATCTCGTACCACGATACATTTAATTGCTTGAAATCACTTTTAAAAAAAGCTGCCATGCATTTCTTTCCTGCCTCGTTGATCTTATCGGCAGAAGCATTAGATTTGCTGAACAATTCTGCTTATTTCAGCGGGTTTGTGTTTGTTTCAAACGTCTTCAGGAATTTTATTTTTCCTTTACCGAAAAATGATTACGTAGTGTCGCAGCCATTTAAAGCATGAAGGAATAATATGTTGTTTTGCGAAACAGATGTAAACTTGTAGTGCAAGGAAAAAAAGTCAACATCGTCTTGCTTGCCTTTGTCAGGCCCTAGTAAAAAACTATAAATACACATAGGGGCTGAAACAATCAAAATTATGAGAAAGTCAGTGTCCTTCCCTACATTATCCACATACTCATGAGACTGCTGAGCAAATTCAACAGCACTAGCTTCGATGAAATGATCAGCATCCTCAGCACTATGAGCTACTGCGCGATTTAATATTGTGGTTTGGTGGGGTGGGGTTACGTTTTTATCACAATATGATGGTCCACAACTCTTATTCTATGACATTGCTTTCTAAGTTCGAGTTTCATAGGTATTTTACGTTTTATAGTAAAAAAATATGTTTTTTCGAAAAGTGTAAAAATTTGCCATATTTCGACGTATGATTTCTATAAAACTACTGTTTCAAAATTCAAGGCTGTAGTATTATTCGGAATCAGAATTTAATGCTCAACAATTCTGAATATCACGAAGTTTTTGATTAAGTGCTTAATTTAGGAGCTATTCGAGAAAAACCTGAAAAAGTTCACTGGGAAATTGGGGCAAAGCTCAAACTATTCTTATTAGAGGCCTAAAAGAATGATTAGAACAGTTTGCTGAAATCCACCAATTATTTCCAGGCACATCATTTTTCGAAGCTACATAATTTGCTTGGCCTATGAGTTATCGTTTGAAATTTTTCCGTTAGGTACACAATATTATCTTTGTTAATAAAGTTAGATTCTTCATTGTCATCAAGAACAAAAAAACCTGTCGAATTATAAATATCTTTTCTAATATATTTCTCTATTTCATTATCGCAATGGGTTCATTACAGTTCTAAAAGTAGTGCTTCAATGAACTCATCAAAGCATTGTTTTCAGTTATATTTTTGATTATGTGGTTGACTGTACTGACCTCCGATCCCAATTTTCGAATCAAATCAATTCAAATTCTGTAATCTTTCAAATTTCGTATGTCACACCAACTGCCAAGATACAAAACAAAAGTCACTAGAATGATTAATCTGAATTTCCATTACAGTAGCTAGTAGAAATCTGATAGTCACAAGAAGAATTGGAGTCGTCGCTGCGCTCCTGCTCCAAACTATTGTCTTCGATCGGTAAAATGCCCTTACCGTCCTCTATACTTAAAATACTATAATGTTGCCTGTTGTGCGGGAAAAATCATACTTAATTTATATTCTTTTTTCCAATTATGATTTTGTTTGGCTTCCTGTCGTTATCATCATGAAGTAGATAATAATGAATAACTGGTAAAATGATAGTTTGCGTAGAATTACCCATATTATAACAAAAGAGAAATTTAGTCCTTCCTTCCCACAATCTTTATTTTGTGACGACTAGTTTCGAGACTTTTCTAAAATAGTCTCATTTTCAAGTCTAAAGCTACAAAACAATTGTTTGAGTACATTGGTGTAAAAGTCATTAAATACAATAAAACAAAAAACAAACAACACTTACATACAAGCTACAAGGTAAAATATTTAAAAAAATTGTAAAAACGGTTATTGTCATATACGGTCTTCTCACCCAAATTAAGTGAAATAAAATGGCGTTTTACAAATAACAACCAAATTCAAAAGAGTATAGAAACCAATTACAGAACAAAAACAAGGCGACATCTAGAAACACGAACAGATAGGTGCTGCTGTTACCTGCAGAACGGGATAGTAATCTGCGATTGAAGAGCGAAGAAATCTATTAAAATTAACCAACCAAACCAGCACCCAAGAAGACTTGAATCAATCATAACAATGAATAGTAAACAGGTGTGTAGTCATAACCAATTTGAACATTCAAAACATTGTCATTATTTTTATAAGCCTTGAGTATTTCCATATTTTCTTCGCTACATGAAATGTTGTGAAATTAGTGTTCATGTCGAATGTATGACCAGTGTCGCTAAGTTGTTTAGCAAAATATGAGAAGCCTGTTGAATTTGGATTGAGACATCTTAGGTGTTCTTTTATGCGGGTTTTGAACTCGAAACTAGTCGTCACAAAATAAAGATTGTGGGAAGGAAGGACTGAATTTTTCTTTTTTCATGATGAGTCACCCACATTTATCAATCTTCCAAAATACCCATATTATATTTGGTACTTGTTTTCGTGACCTCTGAAGTCAATACTGAACTATCAGACAAAAAAAAATCCAACTCAATTTCTTCCGAAGCGAATAATAGTCTTTTCTTCGGAATACTCGATTACAGTCTGTTGGACTCAGGACAACCCATACCTCTAATCGATCTCCTCAGGAAGAATATTGCAGCGGTTCGTGCGAAGGCAATTACAGTTCAGAAAGTCCCTATTGTTTTTCCATTAGGCGAATTGCCAATTGTTTTTCTTCGAGTGGCCTTTTTCATCAAGGCCGCGCGGCGTCAATACAAGCAGAGCGAAATATAAGAAGAATAAAAGCCGGGACGCGGTGAATAAAAGTAATGGAAAGTTCGGATTTCCAGATTACTGAAGTGTTAATAACGAGAAGCAATAACGGCGACTGTGGACAGAAAATTCGCGAAACTTTTCATTGTAGTCGATCGAGCGTTTAGGCCCCGGACTGTCGATCTCCCCGCTATGAAAATTCATCGTCGCTTCTCGCCTGAATATTCATGAGCCCGAAGATGGAAGTCAAGGAATAAAGCGCCATCGGATTCGGAGAATGAAAGGTTTAAGTGATTTATACATTGCTATTTCCGAGAGTCCTTCTTCATTCTAGCGGAACCGGCGGAAAGAATCGAAATGCAGTCGAGGTTTTTGCGAGAAGGCATTGTGCCGGAGATTTTCCTCTAAGTATGTGCAAATCTCGTTATCATGCCGAAACGATATTTATGTTGGGCTTGTTAGGGGATTGTCTCGATTGATCTATGGGGCTTTATTGCCGCTGATGAATGGGAAATATCGTTTCAGGGAGGAAGCGAGAATAATTGTTCATTTTTATTTCTTCAGGCATGTTTCGGCATCTACCGGATTTATATACCGGGTGGTTCAAATCTCTGGAGAAAGGTGAAAAATCGGAGACCTACTGGGGTCTTTAGTTATTTCATCTGAGGAATCGAATCGGCCGAAAAGGGCTCGACCAAAATCAGGGGCGTTGAGATTCTGGCATTGTTGTGGGCTATTACCAGATAATTAGAGAGTTGAAGATGATAGTGTGAAAAATTTATTGTACTGGGTGGTCAGATTTCGATGTTCAGGACTATGTCTCTGTTGAAAATTGATCTCTGCACCCCTCAGACCTCATCCGCAGCTAAGCCTACGGTTAAATCTCAGCGCCACGCCCACTCCACGCCGTACAGATCTATGGTCAGCTGATTGACTGCTCGCACCAAATGAGTCTCTTCTAAGATATATATTTTGGTATATTTTTGCAGTTCTCATGAAATTTTCAGATATCTCTAGACTGTTCACATGAAAGTGATTACCTGCTCCAAAAATGAACATTCCCTGTGGTAATAAATACTGATTTGTTATTTTCTCATGTGCATCTTATTATCTGGATCAATTCATCTCATTTCTCAACTATTCACTTTCCATAACATTTGCTAATTATTGTTCTCGAGTTTCAGATGAATGAAAATCCTCAAATGCAAAGGTGAATCATGGATTCGGTCTTTTCTCTCAATAAAACCAAGTGAAGTATCTGAACGATCAAGTAGCTCAAACACTGAACATGATTGACTTGCTTCACCTTGAGCGGTCTCCTCAAATATTGATAAAACCATTCAATTGGTATGATCTGCTCATTATAAATGAAAAATTCAATTTCATTCATCTGAAGCACTTAGCAAGTAAGATCTCAAGCCTTCTGCTTACTCGAAATTAACAGGTTGGTGGTTTTTATTCATACATAGAACTCTCATGTTATAATCCTCATAATTGTCAATTGTAGCCTCTATTTTTCTGATGAACACTAACCCTGCCTACTGAAGGCAGTTTGTCATTGTAAATGTCGTCTCAATTAATTAATTAGCATTCTCTTCATAGACCAACGTAATTGATCATAAATATTGATTTCTCAATCATGATATTCTCACATTTGTAATAATCTCAATGAAGAGCAGACTTAAGCTACTAAGCTTTCGATACACGTATCTCCTGTAAGGCCTGATCCCACTCTTATTACAACTCAGCCTACTCTAACAATTTATTATTCAAACTTCTGTTTTTCTGATGAAATAAAGAGGCTCTCGCAATCAATTTCAATTGCTCCATCTCTGTAAACGTTGTGTTTGATTTTCAATTAATGGAACTATCTCAAAGTCTAAGTCTGACTTCATCTGACCTCGCATTTTGAACTTTTCTAGATTACCTTTTTTTTTAGTTGAATAATAGACTCTGAGTTTATAGATGACTCTAATATTTGTATTTTTCACTGTATTAAATTCATGTGGGTTATTTATTCATTTTATGATTGTGAATGATGTCAATAATTGTTTTTACACTACCATCTGCAACTCAATTATCTGGATACAGTACTAAACAGTAATTTTACAAAATCAGAACTTACCGGAGAAGTGGGTATTTTTGAGAGCGCTTTCAATTTATGCTAGGTAGCGGTAGCGGAATCTTCGTCCGGTGAATGCAGCCTGGTTTCGAGAACCAGGATGAACTCCCTTCAACAGCTTTTTATTGTTTTTCCGAAAATATTTTTCTTCATCTGAATTTGAAAATGCAACGAAAAGAGGGCGCTGGATCGAACATATTGAGAAAAGCAATAATGTAAAGTGTGCTTTCTACAGATCAATATATTTACAAAAACTCTACGAAGAGCGAAATCAATCCATCCAGTCAATATTTCACTCGATCGAATTTTCGAAAAAATTGAAGGATCACGATTTTTGCTCTGAAAAGCTCATAATCTTCAGAAAAATTTCGAGCTTTTTCCACAATTTAATAGCAAATAGTGCTTCAATTTCCAAAACACGAAAAATTCGAAAATTTCAAGAAGATGGTTGCAGCCGGCGTTAGCGTTATACAAGCTGGAGCGTTGAGGTTTCGAAAAAAAACCGTTTATGTATTAATGAAAAGTATAGGAAAATAATATACGAAAAGCGTGTGAAAAAAGACGTATTAACTTTTTGTGTAAAAATCAATTATAATATAATAAAGGAATACAACGACAGAAACGCGTTGAAAATTATTTGTTCTTCAAATTTGCTAAAGTTCTTTCGGAAAACAAAGAAAAATTTTTTTCATAGGGATGGAGCCCGGGAGCAATCATTGGGGGGATAGCCTGGCTGAGAAACATTACGCCATATGTGGATATATTCCATACATTATGAAAAGCATGAAAATGACATGGAAATGGAACAATTAACAATTCTGAGGAGACTGAGAATACAAACCTATGAGTAGACCTGACAATACACCAGAGAAAATCTTATGTATTTACAGAATCGTGAAGTCTGTCACATCGTGTTTATAATATACTCAGTTTTCTCTTCCCTCCTCACCTGAAAATGAACAAGTGAGAGATACGGATTTCATCAATTCAGTTGTACCTACTGGGGTTTTTAGTTATTTCACCAGAGGAATCGAATCGGCCGAAAAAGACCCCGACCAAAATCGGGGGTGTTGGCATTGTTGTGGACTGTTATCAGATAGGTGGAGATGATAGCGTGAAAAAATTTATTGTACAGGATGGTCAGATTTCAATGTTTCAGGACTATATCTCTGTTGGAAATTGAGCATTGCACCCCTCAGATCTCATCCGCAGCTACGCCTATGGTTACATCTCAGCGCCACGCCCACTCCAAGCCGTACAGATCTATGGTCAGCTGATTGACTGCTCGCGCCAAATTAGTCTCCTCTAAGATATATATTTTGATATATTCTCATAGATTTTTCAGATATCTCTTGACTCCTCACATGGAAGTGATTACTTGCTCCAAAAATGAACATTCTCTGTGGTAATAAATACTGATTTGTTATAATCTCATCATGTGCATCTCATTATCTTGATCAATTCATCTAGTTTCTCAACTATTCACTTTCCATGACATTCGCTAATTATTGTTCTCGAGTTTCAGATGAATAAAAATCCTCAAATGCAAAGGTGAATCATGGATTCAGTCTTCTCTCTCAATAAAACCAAGTGAAGTATCTGAACGATCAAGTAGCTCAAACACTGAACACGATTGACTTGCTTCACCTTGAGCGGTCTCCTCAAATATTGATAAAACCATTCAACTGGTATGATCTCCTCATTATAAATAAAAAATTCTCAATTTCATTCATCTGAAGCACTCAATTGAGATCTCAAGCCTTCTGCTTTCTCGAAACCAACGGGTTGGTGGTTTTAATTCATACATAGAACTCTCATGTTATAATCCTCATAATTGTCAATTTTAGCCTCTATTTTTCTGATGAACACTAACCCTGCTTTCTAAAAGCAGTTTGTCATTGTGAATGTCGTCTCAATTGATTAATTAGCATTCTCTTCATAGACCAACGTTATTGATCATAAATATTGATTTCTCAATCATGATATTCTCACATTTGTAATAATCTCAATGAAGAGCAGACTTAAACTACTGAGTTTTCGATACACGTATCTCCTCTAAGGCCTGATCTCACTCTTATTACAACTCACCCTACTCTAACAATTCATTATTCAAACTGTTTTTCTGATGAAATAAAGAGGCTCTCGCAATCAATTTCAATTGCATCATCTCTGTTAACGTTGTGTTTGATTTTCAATTAATGGAACTATCTCAAAGTCTAAGTCTGACTCCATCTGACCTCTCATTTTGAACTTCTCTAGAATACATACCTCTCTTTTTACTTTAATAATTCACTCTGAGTTCATAGATGACTCTAATATTTGTATTTTTTACTGTATTAACTTCATGCGGGTGATTGATTCATTTCATGATTGTGAATAATGTCAATATCTGTTTTTACACTACCATCTCCAACTCAATTATCTTGATACAATCCTAGTAATTTCACAAAATCAGAACGTACCGGAGCAGTGGGCATTTTTGGGAGCGCTTTCAATTTATGCTAGGTAGCGGTAGCGGAATCTTCGTCTGGTGAATACAGCCGATGATCACAAAAAAAGTTTTCGGTTGGTTTCGACAACCAGGATGAACTCCCTTCAACGGCTTTTCATTGTTTTTCCGAAAATATTTTTTTTTTCACATGAATTTGAAATTGCAACGAAAAGAGGGCTTCTTGTGTTCTTTTGGAAAATCAAGCGCTGGATCAAACATATGGAGAAAAACAATAATTCAAAGTATGCTTTCCAGAGATTAATATATTTACAAAAACCCTACGAAGAGCGAAATCAATCCATCCAGTCAATTTTCCACTCGATCGAATTTTCGAAAAAATTGAATGATCACGATTTTTGCTCTGAAAAGCTCGTAATCTTCAGAAAAATTTCGAGCTTTTTTCACAATTTCATAGTAAATAGTGCTTCAATTTCCAAAACACGAAAAATTCGAAAATTTCAAGAAAATGGTTGCAGCCGGCATTAGCATTATACAAAGCGTACCTACCATGTGTGGAGGTTGGGCAATCGGATTTCCGCTTCTTCGTTTGTGTGTGTGTTCTTGTTTGGAGCTGGAGCGTTGAGGTTTCGAAAAAAAACCGTTAATGTATTGATGAAAAGTATAGGAAAACAATATACGAAAAGCGTGTGAAAAAGAACGTATTAACTTTTTGTGTGAAAATCAATTATAATATAATAAAGGAATACAAAGACAGAAACGCGTTGAAAATTATTTGTTCTTCAAATTTGCTAAAGTTCTTTCGGAAAACAAAGAAAAATTTTTTTCATAGGGATGAGGCCCGGGAGCAATTATTGGGGGGGTAGCCTGGCTGATAAACATTACGCCACATATGGATATATTCCATTCATAATGAAAAGCATGAAAATTACATGGAAATGGAACAATTAACAATTCTGAGGAGACTGAGAATACAAACCTATGAGTAGACCTGACAATACACCAGAGAAAATCTTATGCATTTACAGAATCATAAAGTCTGTCACATCGTGTTCATAATATACTCAGTTTTCTCTTTCCTCCTCACCTAAAAATGAACAAGTGGGAGATACGGATCTCATCAAATCAGGTTCAATTGAATTATTTACTGATTTTGTTCGTTTTTACTCCCAGTTAATTTTTTATTGAAAATTTTGGAAATCCAAGATACTGAAGTTTTACTATTTCATTTAACTGAGGAGATAGATATAGACATAATTCTTTTCGATAGTTAAAAGTTGTTTGATCATTTATTGTTAGGCAACAAGTTTTTCGAGTTCATCATCTCCTAGAAAATTAGTGGAAAAATATATGGAAAAGCATTTTCTTTATTCAGAATTTCACAGGGACCATGGATGAAAATCCAGAAAATGCTACATTCTCCTGGTAATAATGTCATCCATACCTATTGAATAATCTTTCATTTTCTCTGTTGAGCTATCTTGTGTAAGAGGTTTTCAACTATGTATTTCTTCATTGTTTTCCAGTTGGGTAATATCTACTCATTAGATCAGCTACAGTATCTTCAATCTCATCAGGACATTGAATTCTTCAACGTCAAACAATCCACAGAAACAGAACAACAAGAACGCTGAAAAACGATACTTTCCTGTCTACACTGAAGAGGCTCACTCCACGATCGATTCGAGAAGAAAAGAAGGCATCATTCGTCACCAGGAGACAACAACGGAACCCCTAATGCAACTTCGCAACCTCTCATGACTCCCTTTCAAAGCCACCATTAATTCTGCCGAAGATACCGTTACCCTAATGCGGGAATATTCATTTTGTGTTTTTGTTGATGGGACGGTTATTAAACACACATGTCCGCTACGTTCGGTATTCTTTGAAAGACCAAATGGCCCGTCTAAATCATTGCTAGACTGCTCCGAGCACAGAGCGTTTTAATGCAGGCATCTCGCTTTGTTCCCCGAACATAGAAGACTGTTCGGGCTGCACTAAATGTGTCCATTAGCCCTCGTGTGGCGAACGGGCTTACCTAAACACCGCCATTGTGGCCGGCTGATACGAATGGCTTTGTAGACTGGATTGCGTCTGAATTCCCGGGATTTATTTTCATTGGGTTTCGTAGCCGTGTCGTGAATCAAGCGGTTTCTTTCGAATTCTCCGTTCTGTTCCGTTGAAAAATGCTAACGGCTTCAGTGGGGCCATAACGGTCTTGGACGGCCGACGGAAGAGAATACATTTGCATTCATCCGCCATTTTGTTACAGTCGAATGTTGGATAGTTAGGTTCTTCAGGTGAGAGATGGTCGATAATCTCATTCTTTCGGTCTGGTACCTCCCACAACAGTTCTTTTTCTTGGTAGATTGCTTGATTTCCTTATGGGATTGTATCAGAGGCGCATCTTTGGGGGATGCACTGGGGGTAATTATCATCTGAGCATATTTAGAGACTGTAGGAACTCAAGATAGACTCATCATTCTATTAAATAGAATTGTTGAAAATTGAGATTTGCACCCCTCTGACCTCATCTGCAGCTATGCAGCAAGTACAGCTCAATGGTCAGCTGATTGACTGCTCTTGTCAAATTAATTTTCTCTATGTATCATTCAGCTGACAGATTAACTCATGTTCATTAATTGAATCAATTAATCTGCCTGTGAATAGACCTCCTCTTGTGGTAATCTTTTAAATTAGATTTTTCAAAAAGTCACCTCACATAATCACTGTTCATCTCGTTCATCTCTTGAATTAAGTTATCATAAGGTAGGTGAATTCTCAGAATCATTAGTTGTTGCATTTTCCATGTTATTTAATTTTTTTATAAAGTTTGGAAATTTGTCAACGTTTCAGATCATGAAAATCAATGAAAATAATGGTAACCTCCTCTCGCTTTATTCAAATGAAATCTCTATTGCGTTGAACTGAAGTATTTGAATCCTCTAATATATAATTTTTTATACTTTTGCCTTTTTCATAGATTTTTCAGATCTCTCTAGACTCCCCACATGAAAATGATCACTTGCTCCAAGAATGAACATTCTCATGTTTCTCTGTGGTAATAATTACTGATTTATTATATTCTCATGTGCATCTCATTCTCTTAATCAGTTCATCTCCTTTCTCAACTATTCAATTCTCATAACACTTGCTAATTATTGTTCAGATGAATGAATTATTCCCAAACGCAAAGGTGAATAATTGAATCAGTCTTCTCTCGCAATAAAACCAAGTCAACTCCTCTGAAGTATTTAAACTTTGAACAATCAACTTGATTTCTCAATCATGATATTCTCGCATTGTAATAATCTCAATGAAGAGCAAACTAAGACTACAAAGTTTTCAATACACGTATCTGCTCTAAGGCTTGATCTCACTTTTATTACAACTCAGCGTAATCTGATGATTCTTTATTCAACCTTCTGTTTTTCTGATGGAATATCGAGGCTCTCGCAATCAATTTGGATTGCTCTATTACTGTAAACGTTGAGTTTAATTTTGAATTAATGGAACTGTCTCGAAGTCAAAGTCTGACTCCATCTGATCTCTCATTTTGAACTAGATTACCTCTGTTTTTAGTTGAATAATGTCACACTGAGTTTGAAGATGATTTTAATAATTGTATTTTTACTGTATTATCTTTATGGCGGGTGATTTATTCAGGAAAGGAGTTTGATAGTGCAGATATGATTCAAACCTATGATTTAACATGGAATAGTTTCATTATTGAAGAATTATACATATTCACTTCTGTAGGAGACTTTGTTTACCAATAAAGTCGAAATTTTGGAAGAAATTTCTTTCTATTCCAGTGTAGCTTCATGGCATCTGCAATTACCGATTCTTCTCCAGAACAAGCCGATTCTTTTGTTCGCATCCTTCCAAATCCCGGCCTATTATCGCATCTTATCTCTTTCTTGTCATCTCGGCTTACGTCCCAGATCCACGCAGCCAGGACTGATTGTGATCCGTCCTGCCTGGCAGCAGGATAGAGTGAGTTCCACCTCGTTTTGAATATATTCCAAATCGAATCTGGTGCACACAGTGGGTGCTCGAATGCTCAAATAAGCCGAGTCGAATCGACAAGGATGAGATTTCCATACCATTGACTGCAAAGAAATTCCTTGAACAAGATGAATTTCAGACGGATCCAGATGCAGATGAACGGCGAGGCTGATGCCATCGGCCAGGACCGGCTCGATCGATATTTCAGGTGGATTATGATTTTTAAAGTGTCTGAAAAACAAAGTTTCCTCTTTTTCTGTGTTTCTTCAGGGCTTGAATGAAGTTCCTCAGGCTAGATTCCTCCCCACTGTGAATCCAGATAATTGAGTTAGAGATGGTAGTGTAAAATAATCTATTATCAATCATAAAATCAATAAGGGTCGGTTTCACAAAACTTTAATTGTGCGATTAAAAAACCTTACGTAAATTCGAACCAATCGAATCACTCATTTTGAAGTTTCAACGAATCGAGGTGGCTCCAATTAATTTAACGGTACAAACAAAGTTTTGTGAAACCGACCTTAAGTCACGCGCATGAAGTTGATACAGTAGAAATACAATTATTAATGTCATCTATAAACTTAGAGTGAATTATACAACTAAAAACAGAGGTAATCTAGAGATGTTCAAAATGGGAGGTCAGATGAAGTCAGACTTAGACTTTGAGATAGTTTCATTACTTCAAAATCGAACTCAACGTTTACAGTGATGAATCAATTGAAATTGATTGCGAAAGCTTCGTTATTCCATCAGGAAAACAGAAGGTCGAATAATGAATCATTAGAGAATGCTGAGTTGTAATAAAAGTGAGATCAGGCCTTAGAGGAGATACGTTTATTGAAAACTTGGTAGTCTAAGTCTGTTCTTCATTGAGGTTATTACAATGTGAGATGATTGAGAAACCAATAATTATAATCTATAATGTTGGTCTATAAAGAAAATGCTAAATTAATCAATTGAGATGACAATTACAGTGACGAACTGCCTTTAGTAAGCAGGATTAGTATTCATCAGAAAAATAGAGGTTACAATTAAAAATTTTGTGAATTATAACATGAGAGTACTATTTATGAATTTAAACCACTAACTCTTTGGTTTTGAGAAAGCAGAAGGCTTGAGATCCTACTTGCTAAGTGGATCAGATGAATGAAATTGGGAATTTCTTATTTATAACGAGGAGATCATACCAGTTGAATGGTTTCATCAATATTTGAGGAGACCGCTCAAGGTGGAGCAGGGAATGAGACTGTCAATCAGGTTCAATATTTGAGCTACTTGATCGTTCAAATACTTCAGAGAAGTTCACTTGGTTTATCGAGAGAGACGACTGATTCCATGATTCACCTTTGCGATTGAGGATTTTCATTAATCTGAAACTCGAGAACAATAATTAGCAAGTGTTTTGAGAAGTGAATAGTTGAGAAATGAGATGAATTGATTAAGATAATGAGATGCATATGAAAAAATAACAAATCAGTATCTATAACCACATAAAATGTTCATTCTTGGAGCAAGTAATCACTTGTATGTGAGGAGTCTAGAGAAATCTGAAAAATCTATGAGAACTGCAGAAACATACCAAAATATATATCTTAGAGGATTCAAATACATTAGTTCAACGCGATAGAGATCTTATTAGGATAAAGTGAGAGAGGATTATTAATATTTTCATAGAATTTCATGATGTGAAACGTGGACAAGTTAAACAAATTTTCAAACTTTATAAAAAGCAGGAGAATAACATGGAATATGCAACAATTGAGGATTCTCTCACCTTATGATGATTAGTTACTCCAAAAAAAAAGACGAGATGAGCAGCTTAAAAGCGGGGTGACTTTTCGAATATTCTAATTTACAAGATTTGCACAAGATGAGGTCTATTCACAGGCAGACCTGGATTACAAAAGAGAGCAATTAATTGATTCAATTTATGAACATGAGTTAATCTGTCAACTGATTTATACATAGAGGAGGCTAATTCGACGCGAGCAATCAATCAGCTGACCAAAAACCTATACGGAGTGGAGTGGGCGTGGAGCTGCGATGTTACCATAGGCGTAGCTGCGGATGAGGTCTGAGGGTGCAATGCTCAATTTTCAACAAGTGCTATAAGTTAAATCATCGTTTTGAACGAGTATGAAACAATCTTCTTCATACCTATCAATGCGATTTCTTATCAATTGCAACGGGAAAGCTCAATTCCCTAATATTTCACCTAATTGCAGTTGACTGAAAAAAATAAGGTTAGTAGAAGGAGAGAGGTCGATTATGATTGGGCTGGATTTTAGAGGGTGACGACAAAACAACAAGCACATGTTTCAAACAACGTTTCAAAGACGTTCTCATGCATTTGACATTCCAAAATTCTACGGAAAACATAAATTGTCTCATCCACTGCCTTTGGCTCCAAATTAACAAAGCAAGAGATGGATTGAAACCAATGAAGATATTCTTGTCACTTGATGAGTTGAGAGAAAAGGCAATAGTTATTAGATATTTGTTGAGAATGTTGCAAAAATATATATATATATATATATATATATATATATATATATATATAATCAAAATCCCAATAATACCTTTCGGTGTTTGGGTCTCAAAATAACATATTCTAAAATTACAACTGAAATTTGATGATTTTCTTCCATTCTTCTCTATTTGCCGCCAACGTTCTAGCTTCAGTGATGTTTTTCCCTCTTCTCAAAATTTCCTTTGTAACCATATCATCCCAAGTCAGTCCAGGTCTTCCCCTTTTACTCCTTTTTTCCACTCTCGCCTCCCATATGTGTCTTGTAGGTCTATCCTCTTCCATTCGCATTAAGTGCCCCCACCATCCCATCTGCCTTTCTCCAACATAATCCTCCATTGACTCTATCTCCAATTCTTTCCTAACATCATCATTTTTTTTTCTATCCAATCGTGTTATACCCTTCACACTTCGAAGATACTTCATTTCCATTGCCTGCAATTTGCTTCTACTTCTTTGTGTAGTAACCCAGGTTTCACAGCCGTAAGTTAATACCGGTCTGAATATGCTCTTGTACACCGTCATCTTGGTTTTCTCCTTTATTTCCCTCTTCCTCAAAAATTTCCGATTAAGCGCAAAAAATAATCTATTTCCTTTTTCTATTCTATTTTCAATATCCCTCTCTTGACTACCACTGCTATCTATATCAACTCCCAGATATGTGAAACTACTGACTTTTTCTATTTGCTCACCATCTATTTTTAGTTGCACATCCTCATCCTCCTCCATTTCCGCAATCACCATAACCTTAGTCTTCTTTTTGTTTATTTCCATTTCATACTTTTTCAGTGTTTCGTTCCAAACATCCACATTCCTCTGTATTGCACTTTTCGAACCTGCCCTTAACACAATATCGTCCGCGAAGGCAAATGTTGATGACTCTACCTTCCTCAATTTTCTGTGTCCGACTATCAGAGTTCTCATTTCTTCCTTTGTTTCCTTTATGATCTCATCCAGAAATATTATAAAAAGTGTGGGGCTCAAAACTCCTCCTTGTCTTAGTCCTTCTTTGGTATGGAAACATTCCGATCTCATATTCTTGTATACGACACAATTCTGACTTTCTCTGTATACACTTTCTATGGATTGCACTAGTTGTTCTGCAATTCCCCTCTTTCTCAATATTTCCCAAAGCTTCTCTCTCTTCACTTTATCAAAAGCTTTTACAAGGTCTATAAACACAAAATACGCCTTCCTACCAGTTTTCTTCATCTTCTGTATAATTTGTTTAACTGCAAATATATGGTCTTGTACACTTCTGCCCTTCATGAATCCGCTTTGTACAGGATCTAAAGTATGCTCAACGAAATTTCTGAGTCTCTTCTCTAAAATACTCTCATATACTTTCAGTGCTGTACTCATAAGATTTATTCCTCTATAGTTGTTACACGTCTTTTCATCACCACTTTTGAATATCGGTACAACCAATGCCATCTTCCAATTCTCTGGTATCCTTTTTGTAGACCATGCCTTCAGACAAATTTTCGTCAAAATTTCAATACCTTTCTCTCCCATATTTCTCAACATCTCAGGTGTTATTTGATCGTTTCCGGCTGCTTTTCCATTCTTGAGTCTCTTTATGGCCTCTTTAACTTCATCAATCCCTATTTGATCCTCTTCTCCGCTTCCAAATTGATCCTCTATTCTTCCGAAATCAGTTCCTACTCTATGTTCTCTTATTTACTCTCCCTCTAGTAATTCCATGAAATATTCCCTCCATCTACCCATTATTTCTTGGTCTTCTGTTAATAATATTCCCCTTTTGGATCTGACAGATGCACTTTCAATCCGTTTACCTTCCCTCATATTCTTCAACACGCGATAAAATAATTTCTGGTTTTCTCCTGCATTTTTTTCCATTCTATCTCCAAACTCCTTCCAACTCCGTATTTTTCCCTCCCTAACAGCTTTTTTTACAATTTCTCTTTTTTCTTTGTACTTCTCGTAGTTTTCTGCTGTTTTATTATGTAAGTATTTTCTCCAACATTCCTTTTTCTCCTTTATTTGATTTTTCAGGGTTGTACTCCACCATGATGTGCATTTTTTGTTCCTATTTGTTTTTATGCTACCACATATTTCCTTAGCTGACTCTTGCAGTGCTGCCTTGAACTTATTCCACAAATCATCTACAGTCATCTCCATTTTTAATTCCATGCTATTCAGTTTTTCTCTCACTTTATCCTTATACTTTTCCGCTACGCCTTCATCCCTCAGTTTATAACTTCTTCTTTTCTCATATATTTCATTCCGTTGTAAATTACCATGTTTTTTCTTTCCTTCATTCCCTCTTACTCTAGCGATCAACAAAAAATGATCACTTCCAATATCCGCACCCCTATACACCCTTACATCCTTTATTTCTCTCCTGTTTTCTTTTCTTATCAATATATAATCTATAATCGACCTTTCATTAAATCCATGTCCCTGTCTAGTGAACTTATGTTTATTTTATGTTGCAAAAATACTAAACCTTATTGACTTAGAAAAAGAATTGGATTTCATTCCCATGGTTCACGTGATTTAAATCTGGGTGTGAACTTATAATTTAGAAAAAAAATTCAATTGAAAGAACTGGAACAGAGAAGGAAAATAATTCAACATTCTCTTGGTCACTAAAAGAGTTTTGTTGACAGTATTTGGACATGAGACTGAAAATACTTCAAAGCTTGTCATCAGAACAATCACAAATTGCATGAAGTTCGAAATCTCGGATATTTGGAGCCTGAGACATGAAAAAGGACGTTTTCCCCTCGTAGTCTGAAATATAATTCAGCTGAAATCTCGGCGTAATTGCAACAAGTAGAGTTTCCGCCGTTATATTAACTTAGTTATAAACAGAGAATCGAGCAATCTGCATAACTCCTCAAATTATTTCAGAACGAGCAATATCAGGGACTTCCATTATCCGAACTCCGATATTGTGCTTCGTTCCCTGTCTCCAGCCTCATCGGCCGTTCCCTAACTGCTATTTGTCCCTGTAAATTGAAAGTTTCCGCCGACAGCATATTTTACTCGGTTTTTAGTCGGGAATCAAATTGTCCCGGAATGCGAGAGTCTCCAGGAATCGTCTATTCTTATTCCCGGGAGTGCTCTGCCGGGCAAACTTGGTGTGTTCGAAAGTTTGCATGTCAGTTTCACCGGCGGTTCGTCTTTCGAGAGTGCATTTTTATTTAGATTCTTTGCGGACGTTAAATTGAGGTTTCGAGATGTACACTGTATCCAGGAACACGCTGTTTGCTCGTCGGTCCTGCGAGGATTTTTCATACTTCCGAAGTTTGCGGAAGATAGAACGACTTTTATTCGTGCTTGAAGTTCCTGACGCGTATTTATCAACTTGGATTTTTTCAGGCAGGTTGTGGAGGTCGCAGCTAAGATTATATCTGCGAGAAAACTCTTTCCAGACGTTCGTCAGGGAGTTTAGATAGTTTCGGGGAGTTCAACTTTTGTTGGAGAGGTTGATGTATACTTGAGTTTGCGATGAGAAATGAATTTTGTTTTTGGGTTTCAGTACAGATTCATTAACGAGAGTGACATTACCTACTTCTTCTCCACGATGTTCATGTTAATTTATCTGTTTGCTCACACGAATGTATAAAAGGCACCGACAACAGGAAACGTCCGAAAAAAACACATTTAAAATGTATATGGTGGGCAAAATTAGTGACACCTGAACTTCAACTTTTTAACTGTGAGAAATAGAGGAAACTGAATGACACGTTACGGTGTTCTCTTTTAGAAAAACTGATAATGTCATCAACTGCATTCCTCTTCCTTTTCTGTTTCCGAGTTATACTCCAAAATTGAAATTTGGGCGATTTCATCTCTAGCCATTATCTCCGTTTCTGATTGTGCTAGGATGATCCCCCCAAATGTTGAACGAAGTTGGCAAATTTTCAAAGCAGACGGAAGATTTTCGAAAGAGTTGGGAAAATTTCAAAGTAGTTGGGAAGATTTCAAAGCGGTTATAAAAATTTCAAAGCGGTTGGAAAAAATTTCCAAAGGGTTGTAAAAATTTCGAAGAAGTTGGCATAATTTCAAAGCAGTTGGAAAAAATTCCTCAGCAGTTGGAAAAAGTTCAAAGCAGTTTGTAAAATTTCAAATACATTATTCCGAGAGAGTTATGAAATACGAAAGAATCTGATTTAGAGCAAACAAGTTTGCAATCAGTACAATCAGAGTGCATTTTTATTTAGATTCTTCGCGGACGTTAAATTGAGGTTTCGAGATGTAGTACACTGTATCCAGGAACACGCTGTTTGCTCGTCGGTCCTGTGAGGATTTTTCATACTTCCAAAGTTTGCGGAAGATAGAACGACTTTTATTCGTGCTTGAAGTTCCTGACGCGTATTTATCAACTTGGATTTTTTCGGGCAGGTTGTGGAGGTCGATGCTAAGATTATATCTCAGAGAAAACTCTTTCCAGACGTTCGTCAGGGAGTTTAGATAGTTTCGGGGAGTTCAACTTTTGTTGGAGAGGTTGATGTATACTTGAGTTTGGGATGAGAAATGAATTTTGTTTTTGGGTTTCAGTACAGATGCATCAAAGAGAGTGACATTACCTACTTTTTCTCCACGATGTTTATGTTAATTTATCTGTTTGCTCACACCAATATATAAAAAGCACTGACAACAGAAAACGTCTGAAAAAAACACATTTAAAATGTACATGGTGGGCAAAATTGGTGACACCTGAACTTCAACTTTTTAACTGTGAGAAATAGAGGAAACTGAATGACACGTTACGGTGTTCTCTTTTAGAAAAACTGATAATGTCATCAACTGCATTCCTCTTCCTCTTCTGTTTTCGAGTTATACTCCAAAATTGAAATTTGGGCGATTTCATCTCTAGCCATTATCTCCGTTTCTGTTTGTGCTAGGATGATCCCCCCAAATGTTGAACGAATTTGGCAAATTTTCAAAACAGACGGAAGATTTTCCAAAGAGTTGGGAAAATTTCAAAGTAGTTGGAAAGATTTCAAAGCGGTTGGAAAAATTTTAAAGCGGTTGGAAAAAATTTCCAAAGGGTTGAAAAAATTTCGAAGTAGTTGGCAAAATTTCGAAGCAGTTGAAAAAACTTCCTCAGCAGTTGTAAAAAGTTCAAAGCAGTTTGTAAAACTTCAAAAACATCATTCCGAGAGAGTTATTGAATACGAAGAAATCTGATTTAGAAAAAACAAGTTTGCAATCAGAGCAATCAGAGTGCATTTTTATTCAGATTCTTCGCGGACGTTAAATTGAGGTTTCGAGATGTACACTCTGTATCCGCGTTTGTTGCTAGATCGGTAGAAAATTTTTACTGTTTGCTGAGGTAAGTGAAAATGACTGAATATTCTTTGAAATAACTTATTAACACAAACAATTTGAATTCAGTTCATTCAATATTGAAAGTTTTAGTACAATTTTTACAATAGCAGACGAAAATACCACTGGATTGAGTGGTAGCCTAATTCACAGAAACCTCTGCTGAATTCAACATTTCATGTTGCAACTTGCTACGTTCCATATCAGGCAAAATTTTTTCAGCAAAGTCTAGTTTATTTTCCAGGTAATCCTCAACGTAACTTTCAGCTACAGTCGAAGACCGCCATCCACCGTGTCGTTTTAGTCCTAATACATCTACTCCCTTGTTGGCTGAAAATGTGGCCGAAGTGCGTCTAAAAGAGTGGCCAGTATAGGCATTTGAATTTTCGAAATTTAAGAAGGTTGCAATTTTTAACGGCCAACTTCCAATTGTTCCTTTGCCTATTACTCGATTACTGCATTTTCCGTTATGATATCTCAAAAATGAATGCTTGCTCTTCGCATTTTGTGGACGCAGACGGAAATATATATTTAATTCTCGATCGATGACTGTGAATGTTCTCTGAATGTTGGTTTTTGTGTTGGGAATTTTCACGATTAAAAATGATTCCTGATATTCTATGTCATTGACGCTCATGTTGTACAACTCTTCTCTTCTACACGCCCCTGATATACCTAATATCATTTCCACCTGACAGGACACAATAAGTTTATAAAGCACTATTCTATTAATAAAAGCAAACCTTAATAATTAAAAACATATCATCTGGTGCTTCTTTTGAAAATTTATTCATTTCTTTTTTTGTAGAAACAGCAGATTTTTTTGGGTTTGTAACCAATAGGTTTTCTTTCAAGGAATGCTATAAGCGTTGCGAACATGGATATCTCAATACCGTCGTTCAAAAATATTGTGCTCTTCAGCATTGAATATTCCGCCCAAAGACTTTCAGGCGATTTCAGCCCTTCTATTCTTCGAACAAATACCAAGCTCCTCGCACATTCTCAACTATAGCTGCACGTTGTGGTCTAATAGCATTATCGTCTAGAAATTGAAAAGTTTCACCAATAGCAGCGTGAAAATTTCGCAAAACATTGCCAATGATATGCTCCCTATAGTGTAAGGCGGTCATATTCCCAGGACAAATGTGTAGATCTGTGCGCCCGTTGAAACATATTCCGGCCCATACCATGACACTACCCCTCGGAATGGATGGACTTCTTGGACATAGCAACGATAACGGGGTATGCGTGGGATTGTTCTTACCCTTATTCTTCGAGAATCTGAAAATCGTCCATATCTAGATTCATCAGTGAAAAGGACACTAGGCCATTGATCGTTCCAATTGATATGTTGCCTTGCCCATTCCAGTATTTGACGCTTATGGTCACGTGTTAATAGAACTTCTCTTAATGAACATCTAGAACCTAGATTCACCTCTCTCAAACGTCGTCTGATGGTATCGATGGGAACTTGGACCCCATCTGAATTTTGTAGCATTCTACACGTAGATATAGGCTTTCTTCTCGCCGAAACGGTGATGAAACGATCCTGAAAATTTATTGTTTTTCGTCGTCCACCAAGCCTTGGTCCTTCCAACACGGAACCTGTCTCCCTGAACCTATTCCAAAGTCGAGATATCACACTTTGGCTGACTTGGAGCCTTTCCGCTACAACAACCTGAGTTAGGCCACCCTGTAGCATTCCGATAGCCTTATTAGCCTCAACGTTTGTTAATTTACGTCTTGGCATTTTCAAAAAAATCGTTTCAAATTGAAGCTGTTGATAAAATGACTCCATTCCGAAATGAGAACATTCATGAAGCATATGCTAATAACCAAACTTCAGAAAAAAGGCGACCAGATTGACGAAATGTTTCATACTGATTTTTATGGGATCGATTCAAGTTGTTATTGAGTTTTAAATAATTTAACAGTGATTTTCTCGAAGATTACATACTTTTCAAAACGATTGAATACGATATCCCTAACACTTTTGGAGCAGTATACCTTTCTTATAAAACAGTTTTGTTTTGTTGAGGAGTTATAAATGATGGAGAAACAGGAACCTTTGTTGCGACGGCTTGAAACTTTCCAAACGAACGTTAAATCTATTTTCCCATGATTAACCAGATGGAAAACAATTCGAAGCAATGAGTAAACTATAATTAATTATTCCAAACAACCGAACTGTTTTCAAACTATTTCCTACTTAGCATAGTACAACATTGTACACGGGCGTTCCAAAGACTAATTAAGAATTCCTCTCAGCACTAGTTAACAAAAATTCCACGATGCTCCTGCGGAAACTTACCACTCTCATCTATGCAGAGCGAGTTTGTAGTTTTAACGCTCGAAGATTTTAGTTTTATCGAATAACGAAGTTAACTGACTGCATCTTGAAGCAACGCTCCCAGTGAATTTCATTACCGGGACTCCTTCCATTTGAAAGAGTAACCCGATTTGGAGGGCCTCCAGAATTAACAAGACGTTTAATCTGTTTCGTCTGGCGAAGTTTGAAACTCCACGGTTCATTTTGGAGATGGGGTATTATAGAGATTGAACAACTTTTAACGTACATGTAATATTCATGTGAATTTTATGGACAGTTGGGTTTGCGCCCCTTCTTCGTTTCTCTCAACTTATCGGTGAGTGTTTCGGTTAAGATATTAATCAGAAAAGATCGAAAAATATCTTTCTTAAAATGAGAGTATCGGAGATGACAGATCCAGTTGTTAGCAACAACCGAGAAACCTGTCAGTCTCAATTAAATTGGAGTATAATTTTTACTCCCAATCGATAGCATCAAAAAAATGTTTTTTTCTTATGGCAAATCTCACTTTTCCCGCTAGCTTTTGTCACTTTTCCGGCTAGATTGTGTCAATTTACCTATCTGCACATATCATTGCCACATAGGTACCTCATCTAGGATCCTTTTGTCATCGAAATGTTGAACCATAATTTACTGCCTTTATCCTTTTTACTCAATTCCAAAAAAAAATAGTAGCTCACTCTTAGATGCGAACCACTCGCTCTGATATGTTTCATAGATATTTTCGTAATATAATTTGACAATATATGTAAGTTATAAACCCTTTTGAATATGTACTTCAGAATAATATTTTGTTTATTACAGTTTTTTCTGCATCAATCATTGTCTGATTTCCACCTTCAAGATCTTTGATTCCGAGACTTACATACATTGACTGACAATTCGGTCAGTTGTATCATTTATGGTTATGTGGCAACCTTGTTTTTCTCCCAGCAGAAATATTGTTTTCTACTCTAGAACAGATATTCATGATACAAGTGCAGAAGACATTGATATTCTTACACGAGTTCAAATTTCAAGAGGGAGCCTTTTGAATGAAAGGGTGTAAAAATGGGCCTTCTGTACGAGTATCATACATTATTATCTCTAATTCGTTGAATTTTTATCGAAATTCATTAAATCTTTCCATAAATATCGTTTTATGATTTTTGCGAAATTCGAATTATACTTTTCATAAATTTCCATTAAATTGCGTATTCTTTGTCGAGCTTCTAGAGAAACATCCTGATCGACAAAACAAGAGCAGAGCTACGTTTTTTGATCAGGATTATATTTTCCATATACACATTGTTTTGAATCAAATGAAATACGCTTCTGGATTATTTATATTTTTATTCGAAATGATTGTGTAAAGTCAACTACAATACAATAGATATGAAATTAAGAACATTTCAAAAATTTGTTCACATATTAGAGAATTATTATAACAATTTCAAGAACTTATTCATACAGTGAACTCTCGATAAAATGGACCCGATTCATACATTTATTACCCAGTGTATTTTCACCTCAATGAGTTTAGAGTTTTGGATCCTTTATATTTTTATTTGAAATGATTGTGTAAAATCAACTACAATACAATAATTATGAAATTGAGAACATTTCAAAAATTTGTTCACATATTAGAGAATAATTATTATAACAATTTCATGAACTTATTCATACAGTGAACTCTCGATAAATCGAACATCGATAAATCAAACAGTTGTTCTGGACCCGATTCATACATACCTTACCCAGTTTATTTTAACCTCAATGAGTTTAGAGGGTCTAGTAGATGAGTCGAACTGCTGGAAGGGTCGTCAAGAGAACCACCACCTCTATAAGTCGTTCTTCTGACCACCATTGCCTCTATGAGTGAAACTTTTTGATCTAATGAATGAGACCGAAGAAAATTCGGTTCGCAAACAAATTATCCAGAACAATATTTTTCTGCCCCGAAACCTCTATCCATTTGACAACACTGAAAATAAAAAGCAGTGAACAAGACGGTTACATGATACGAGTTTCAAAACTTACTACATTTCCATTCTCTTTGGTAATGAAAAGAATACACATTCAAGATCATTCTTTTTATTATTTCTTCAATAAATCACCTTGCATTTCGAATGTCGTCCAGTTTCTAACACTAAATTCATAACAGAAAAACACACAAACCAAGATTATGGCGTGATCTAGATGCTACTCTTGTAGATTTCGAGTTATTTCGGTGGAAAATACGCGAGAAAATACAATCATCATTCAGCAAAAATATTTATTCAAGTATTTCTTTCAAAATTGACAACAGCCTACTAATAATCTCTATATAATCTATGCCCAACGGACCCCAATTAAATATTTTAACCATAAACCGATTACTTTTGAAAAACAGATGTCGCTGACATCACTGTAGTCGCTTCGTTTCCCATCTTTATACTCTATAATCTTCGAGTAAAAAGATCCATGGATGGAGACCAATATGCAATCAATTCACCATCGGACACTATCCCATGGATACAAGAATTTCAGAATAAATCAAAATATTATATTAAAAAAAAAAGAAACAGAAAAAACTATTTCGAATTGAAATGAATTATCTAATAATAACGTTCGGATTTTCATTAATATTCATAGTTTAAACAAAACAAATTCTTCCGGAAAATCTTTCACAAATTTATCAATGCTTGATTCAGAAAGAATACTTGACAAAAGTCAAGGTGAAACTAGCTCTGTATCTAACATTCTGCCTCTTCAAACATGCTCCACTCCTTCAGTCGCAAACCAGTTAATATGAGTTTCATACACACTTTTATGCACTCCCCTACTTTTCATTGCAAAACGGTTTGCGGAAGTTCTGATGGTGAATATTCAAATTCACTGTCGAACAATTTTCGTTGATATTATCGAAAAATACAATGTGAATAATGAACTGTCAGGTCAGGACTATGTTTGTATCAACTAAATCTTCATACTGCCTAGCAACAAATTCACAGTTTGCTTCAAAATAATTTGTTATAATATTGTGATGATAATCAATGTAAATAATAATTATTCTTATAAAAACTTGATTATTGATGAGGTGTATTGTGAGTGAAATTGTAAACAAACCTAAAGGAAAATCATTCCAGCCTCGCTGTAATAAATGGATCACTCCACTAATACATGGGAGATCCTTGTACTTGAGGCCTTATACCATAGGACAACCATGATACGACCAAAATATTGCTGCACGTAAGTAATGGGTGATTTTCCAATAGGTGCAGGGAATATTTTCAAGAAAAATTATATAAAACCAAAAAAATCTATGAAATATTTATTTGAATCGATAGCAGGGTCCATATCATTTAATGTTTGAAGATTATTTCATGTTTTCCATTGAGGCTGAGCCTCAAATGGTCCATCTGCTCAGTACAATTTTGAATACTCCAATGTTGTCTTCAAATGCGTCAACGAAAGCGGCCTTGTTAGTAAAGTGTGGGTAAGGCCTATTGGCCTATTGCAGAAAGAATAGAGCTTAGTAATATTTTTCTTATAGAAAATTTAGTTTTTAGGGATAATTGAAACCATCGAAATAACTTACATGAATATCTATTTCTCAAAATGCAACAAAACACAAAATTCATACACCTAGTTAATCATACGTCTTTATATCAGACTAACTAACAATATTTATACACAGGAACCTACTTATTTGAATAACTAACTACCTGAAATCCAAAATGAAATAAAATTGAAATTAATATTGAGATGTGAGATTGAGAGATGAGAGATTTCAAGACTTGGGACTCAAACTCCCTGAAACATTTAAAATTGAGAAGTTCTGACCTTCTGATTTCCGTCATAGAAATCATCCAAGTTCTCTGAAATAACACTCCCAAATTGTTCCACTAACGTTTCGCAAGAAATACCATAATTTCCGATCACGCTTCTCGACTCGAAAATAACGATAATACAAAAATTCCCTTTTCCAAAAAACTCTACTTCTTCGGTTTTTTCACTTCTTGAATCTCCCTTATATTTCTCCAACTACGAAAATAAATCTTTTTCCTCAACGGACTTCAGCCGTCACCCGTTATCCTACCTAACTTCGAAGTACTTTTTCAAGTAACTTGGAGACCTTCCGTACCGTATCCCCCAGCTCTAGTGAATGCTTCCTTGGGAATTGAATTTACTTTTCAATTTCTGTGGGTAGTCTGTCATAAGTTGAATTCGGACATTACCAATCAGATATTTAGAAATTGATTTTTCTCCTTCCTTAATAAGCGTCTTCAACAAACTAAACGATTTTGCATTTCAGAAATGATTCTCCTCTCACGTTTCCGGTTCTTTTGCTGGAAGCTAAACCAGAATCTCATGCGTGGGACTGTTGATACTAACTGAAGAACAAAGTGTCATAAGAAAAACATTTTCTCTATTTCAGTATCGTGATGAGTTCATTACAGTACTAAAAGTAGTGCTGAAATGAAACTCATTACAGCATTGTTTTCAGTTATATTTGTCGTTTTATGGTTGTCAGCACTGACCTCCGATTGAATCAAGTTTCGAATCAAATCAATTCAAATTCCGTGTTCTGTCAAATTTCGTATGTCACACCAACTGCCAAGATATGATACAAAAGTCACTAATCTGAATTTTTATTTGAATCTCGAGAGTATTTCACAAAAATTGACTGAAATACTCGTTGCAGAAAGCAATTCCAACACTCATGCTATCGAAAACTTGCTCCTTCGTCGCTCGTTTTCGAACTTCGCATTCGTGTTGGAATAGGAGCTCATTCTGCAACTTGTTTTAGAATATACTATTACTGTCCTAAGGTTCGTACCCTACGACAGAAGTACATTTTCACTTTTCCAAAATAACTTCAGAAATTTCATTTCACATGAAAATGTAAGGTTACTGAAAATTCATTGTTTTGAGTTCGAGATAATTTATCAATATCCATTGAAATACAGGTGTTTGAAGAAAAAGACTTGTCGTGTTTTGCTTATAATTGGCTGATATCTTCAAAACGATATCCAATCAAACCCAGTTCTCATTTCAAAAAGATTGTCATAAGGCATGCCTTTTGTGTATTCAGAAACTATTTTTTTCATCGCATCGATCAACTTGGAGATGATTTCCACTACGGACAAAATCGACTTCACAATACTGACCATTTCAACGCAGGAATAATACTCTATAAACACATTTCTGTTACTGTTCCATCAGAAATTACGATGTTGAGAAGTAATGTCGTTCTGGTGAAAATTCCCCCTGTTTTGTGCTGGAAACTTCGAACAATAAAGCGGCGAAATCTCGAGTGATAATTCCATGGAAAATTGCACGTCGAAAGTTCCTCCTACGTACTTGTAATTGAAGATAAGGCGGCTTCTGCTAGTTTGTATTAGGTCGAGCAGAATGTGTTCACGACTCCGTATAATGCAGGAACGGATTCGAACTTTCGAACTCGTTTTCTCAGGATTGCATAAGTTTGAACGGAAAAATAACACTATTAGACTATATTAAAGGTTCTGTTCATGTTCCCTTCATTGTAGCGTCATCTGTTGGGTAGACTAGAGATAGGGGTGAGGATCTTATTCGCAAGGCTGCGCTGATGTCAGAGGCAGAATGGGCAAGGCCCAGCCGTGCCTTTCAGGGCTCATGTTTTCCATTACAAGAAATTAAAAATGAATATCCAAAATTTTTTTTCGGATTTTTCATAGTTTTTTTTCCAGTCTTCCGAATTCATGATTTTCGTTAATAAAATTTGCTGCAAATTTTGTAAGTTCGAAGTGTTTCCTTTATCTCTCTTAAGGCAGCAAGTTTTTGAATGGATTGGTGTACAAGTTTTACACAATGGGTTTTCTTCCAATATATATTCAAAACTTTTTCTGATTGATTTTCGATCCAGAGACTGTGAGGCTGTTCTATCCATTCTACTCTACCGTTTACTATCTTTAGTTACTTGCATGACCAGTTTACCAGTTTACATTGTGCTAGTAGGAGGATAGTTACTCGACCACTCTACTCTACCATTTACTCTATCAATGTAAACGGCGCTTAGGGCATACAATTTTTGACAATGAACAATTAGAGGCGTCTGACATATGTATCAGACAATGTTATTTCAACTTTGACAAAAACTCATGACTTGGTTGATTTTGTTTTGTCAACATTAGACATAAGGTCTTGTTCTTTTCCTCGCGTCTGAGTTGAAATTATTCATAAAACCAAATTCTGCATTCAGGCGACTACATTAATTCTTCAATAAATCGAAACCCGTCTTTTTCAAAAAGCGTTGGTGAATGAAATTAGTTCCACCAGTTCTCAAGGGGGGGCGCAATGAAAATTGTGTCTCTACTTAAATTCATCAGTCTCCTCCTTCTCTTCTCTATGGTGGCCACCATTATTTATGTGGCAAACGAACCGAATGAGTCCGAAAATATATTGTGAATTGTTGTCATTTTAAGTTATTTATTCAAATTAGTTTTTATCTAAATACAATGGTTAGTTATTGTGCTAATCAGTACCAGAGAAAGAGCTAGAAAAAAGAACCAGGATTATAGTTTCATAGTCAATGAAGAATATGGTTAATTTTATGAACGGAAATATTAATTTATTTCCATATTTAGGATTGATTACAGTTGAAATCCTTTCAATATCCTAATATAAATGAAGTAAAATGTACAAAAATAAATTTTTGCGTTCTCAAGGAACAATTTCAGCAGTGGCGTAGTTAAAATTTATTCGTAAGAGGCAAGTATTCTAATATTTTCTTATATAATTCAATGAGGGCGAGAAAAATCGTATTCGACAAATTTAGAAGAAATTTCTCAAATTGAAAAAAAATTAAGTGTGAAATATGTGTGAAACCACTGATAGGAAATGTTAGGAGTTATTTGAATTTCCTCATTCTCCAAAAAAGTTATTAAAGTTTTACATCTTGTCAAAGTTTGTAAAAAATGGAAAAATTTTCGAAAATACATTAAATCAATATAAACAAAAATTATACTCTATAAACTAATCAAATAATGATAGATTCTGCGAACAATGTATAATTTGCATCACCTCAATATCAATTTTTAGGTAGCCCAGTCAGCCATGTATATTTTTCAATGAAAGCATTCGTGAAAATATTCAAATATAAGACTTCACTTTATTGGCAAGTATAAAACCAATTATGAATTCAGTTCAAGAAACAAATATACAAAACTTATCCTTTTCAGAGGGCAATAAAATTGTATATTAAGTAGGTGTGAGGTTTATGTGTATATTTATTTTTATGACTATGATAAATCCTTATCATTCTGAATGTTTTGAATTTTTCATTTCATATAGTGTTACCTATAGACTTGATATTAAAATATTTTTTCCTTTGAAATGTTTTTAAGCTCCTGTGATGCTTGGAACATTCAGATTAATTGCTCCGTAAAATATTAGTAATTTCAATATTTTCATAAATATTCTCGAAGATCCGCCACTGGTCTATCCCGTTATGTGGCAGATTGAATGACAAAGACTCATGACGTTACGCGTCCTCTCTCTTCTCTAGTCTTAGAGTTTGACTCTGAGATATCTAGGATTCAAATTATGTTTTCAGGAAGAAGTGCCGAAGGTGACACTCAATTTTATATATTTCTTTTAATAATTTGAATGAAAACATGAAACCATGACATGAAAAGTTCCTTCTTCGAACAGAAATTGTATTTTCGAGTTTTTCTCGCGTTTCACGTATTCCTCCTCTTTAAAGTAATCGAGGTATGTTAAACCCTAAACAGCCTTTCCCAAGAATAAAAAATGTTGACGCCTCTGGCTCCAGCACGAAGAGCAAACTCTCCAACAACACCTAATGGCGCAGTCGAGACGGCACTCCACTAGACGAGATTTTATCAACCTAAATTTCGAGCGAAAAGTACGACGTCACACTAAGCGGGCATGCATAAATGTGTTTTGTCAATCTTATATGATTGCATCCTCTGAACTGCTGAAGCGACCTCGAGAACGCTGCCCAGACGAATTTTACGAGGAAATGATTCTTGGATGGCATGTGGCAGACGGAATAAATGGGTATTATTCAAAGTGCAACAAACGTTTGAGATCTTCGGGCATGGGGAGGAACACTTAAACAAATTGAATATCATTGTGACGATTCACGGTGGAAATATGAATTGTCCCGGGTTGACAGCGCTCAGACTTAATGTTGTTTAATCACGGCAAATACGAACTGCTTCAAGGCATGTCATCCATTGTGCATCGTGAAAGGTTGGAGTAGGTGTCCGGGAGCTGTCACTTGAGACGGAGAAAATTCGAAAGAAGACGTATGAAGAGATTTTGCAGCCATTACGTGGTCTAAACGGGGAAACCATACTAAATCATAAGAAAAAGAAAATTCTTTGCCTTTACGAAGGCACATCGAGAACATTTTTGAAACATAGATGAATTCAAAATGGTAATCATCGAAATGAATATCATTTTCAATTCCTAGGCTCAGAGATCTTTCATCATGAGGTTGGAGAAATGATATTAGATTTTGTCACTGAGATGAGAGATATACCGGTTTCGGCCTTGTTGAGCCTCATCAGTATCCCGCACATCTCAGGACAAAATCTACATAAAAAACTTCAGAATTTATAGCAATTGGTTGTGAAGTAATGAGTAAAATATTACAAAATACTAAGGTGGTGACATCCAATTGCGTCAAAATGAAGTTTCACATCTCCAATCAAATGCAAAAAAAGAAATCTGTACTTCCTCTTTCACTGAATGAGATTTTAGCAGTGGTTCTATTCAGGGCCCGCTTGCTAGTTTCTCAAAGTGATGGAAACGCCCAATTCTTTTTGTGACTGTGAAGCCTGATGTTTTTAAGAAAAAGAAAATTCTTTGCCTTTACGAAGGCACATCGAGAACATTTTTGAAACATAGATGAATTCAAAATGGTAATCATCGAAATGAATATCATTTTCAATTCCTAGGCTCAGAGATCTTTCATCATGAGGTTGGAGAAATGATATTAGATTTTGTCACTGAGATGAGAGATATACCGGTTTCGGCCTTGTTGAGCCTCATCAGTATCCCGCACATCTCAGGACAAAATCTACATAAAAAACTTCAGAATTTATAGCAATTGGTTGTGAAGTAATGAGTAAAATATTACAAAATACTAAGGTGGTGACATCCAATTGCGTCAAAATGAAGTTTCACATCTCCAATCAAATGCAAAAAAAGAAATCTGTACTTCCTCTTTCACTGAATGAGATTTTAGCAGTGGTTCTATTCAGGGCCCGCTTGCTAGTTTCTCAAAGTGATGGAAACGCCCAATTCTTTTTGTGACTGTGAAGCCTGATGTTTTTAAGAAAAAGAAAATTCTTTGCCTTTACGAAGGCACATCGAGAACATTTTTGAAACATAGATGAATTCAAAATGGTAATCATCGAAATGAATATCATTTTCAATTCCTAGGCTCAGAGATCTTTCATCATGAGGTTGGAGAAATGATATTAGATTTTGTCACTGAGATGAGAGATATACCGGTTTCGGCCTTGTTGAGCCTCATCAGTATCCCGCACATCTCAGGACAAAATCTACATAAAAAACTTCAGAATTTATAGCAATTGGTTGTGAAGTAATGAGTAAAATATTACAAAATACTAAGGTGGTGACATCCAATTGCGTCAAAATGAAGTTTCACATCTCCAATCAAATGCAAAAAAAGAAATCTGTACTTCCTCTTTCACTGAATGAGATTTTAGCAGTGGTTCTATTCAGGGCCCGCTTGCTAGTTTCTCAAAGTGATGGAAACGCCCAATTCTTTTTGTGACTGAGTGAAACTAGCAAGCGGGCCCTGAATAGAACCACTGCTAAAATCTCATTCAGTGAAAGAGGAAGTACAGATTTCTTTTTTTGCATTTGATTGGAGATGTGAAACTTCATTTTGACGCAATTGGATGTCACCACCTTAGTATTTTGTAATATTTTACTCATTACTTCACAACCAATTGCTATAAATTCTGAAGTTTTTTATGTAGATTTTGTCCTGAGATGTGCGGGATACTGATGAGGCTCAACAAGGCCGAAACCGGTATATCTCTCATCTCAGTGACAAAATCTAATATCATTTCTCCAACCTCATGATGAAAGATCTCTGAGCCTAGGAATTGAAAATGATATTCATTTCGATGATTACCATTTTGAATTCATCTATGTTTCAAAAATGTTCTCGATGTGCCTTCGTAAAGGCAAAGAATTTTCTTTTTCTTAAAAACATCAGGCTTCACAGTCACAAAAAGAATTGGGCGTTTCCATCACTTTGAGAAACTAGCAAGCGGGCCCTGAATAGAACCACTGCTAAAATCTCATTCAGTGAAAGAGGAAGTACAGATTTCTTTTTTTGCATTTGATTGGAGATGTGAAACTTCATTTTGACGCAATTGGATGTCACCACCTTAGTATTTTGTAATATTTTACTCATTACTTCACAACCAATTGCTATAAATTCTGAAGTTTTTATGTAGATTTTGTCCTGAGATGTGCGGGATACTGATGAGGCTCAACAAGGCCGAAACCGGTATATCTCTCATCTCAGTGACAAAATCTAATATCATTTCTCCAACCTCATGATGAAAGATCTCTGAGCCTAGGAATTGAAAATGATATTCATTTCGATGATTACCATTTTGAATTCATCTATGTTTCAAAAATGTTCTCGATGTGCCTTCGTAAAGGCAAAGAATTTTCTTTTTCTTAAAAACATCAGGCTTCACAGTCACAAAAAGAATTGGGCGTTTCCATCACTTTGAGAAACTAGCAAGCGGGCCCTGAATAGAACCACTGCTAAAATCTCATTCAGTGAAAGAGGAAGTACAGATTTCTTTTTTTTGCATTTGATTGGAGATGTGAAACTTCATTTTGACGCAATTGGATGTCACCACCTTAGTATTTTGTAATATTTTACTCATTACTTCACAACCAATTGCTATAAATTCTGAAGTTTTTTATGTAGATTTTGTCCTGAGATGTGCGGGATACTGATGAGGCTCAACAAGGCCGAAACCGGTATATCTCTCATCTCAGTGACAAAATCTAATATCATTTCTCCAACCTCATGATGAAAGATCTCTGAGCCTAGGAATTGAAAATGATATTCATTTCGATGATTACCATTTTGAATTCATCTATGTTTCAAAAACATACTAAATCATAATTGGAAAAACCATATAAACGGAGTCAAGCATAAGTTTTTCGTAATCAAATGAAACATTGATGAATCTGAAAATGCAGGAATAAAGATTCAGCACTGCAATTGGTATTTGAAGAAATATTCACAACACTCATTCGACTTTTGCCTCCGACTCATTATATTTCTTACTTAAGGGAATTCGAGGCATAACGGAGTACCGCCATTTTTCGAGAATTTAATTCGAATAAATCCCCCAAATCTCAGACGCATTATCTCCACTACCAATACCTTTCCCCGCAATAGAAGCAGTACGAATCGGGTGGAGGTAAGTTTGACTTTTTCGCCATTGTGTTATAAACATTTACATTTTTATTTTTCACTTGTACATTATCTGTTTATTTTACCCCAGAAACGGTTGCTGTAAATACACTCATAACGCCCTAGTGCTTCTTTAGCGGGAGTTATGGATCACTATGCCCTCTCGTTGTGCGAGAAGGAAAAGATGAAACAAAATTATTCATTTCTCAGAATTTTGGTACAACTACAAGTGACAACTCAACAAACTACAACAAACAACAACAAAGTCTCATTAAGATGAAATGTGCAGTTCTCGAATTTCCTGGAAACTCGTGAATCTTCAGATTTTTTCGAAACCTCTATAGCGAAAACTTGACTATAACTATTTGGAACTCTCACAAGACAACTACCTGAAAATTCACTAGACTCTGTAACCGAATTCGCAATCATCATCTATACTTTGTTTTTGGAGAAAATGCTCTGCTTCATCAGGAGCTTCATTAATGAATGTATGAACTTGATCTGCTGTCAAAACTTTGGATTTTTTCGGAACATATCCTTTAGATTTTATTTTTAACAACGCTACTAGCCGAGAGAATTGAGAAATATTGATATATTCATTGACAATCAGTGTAGATTTCAAAATGAAATATTTCGTCCACAATGACGCAGGACAAAATTTTCCAGACTGAAATAAAAAAAAATCAAATACATGAACAAAATGAAAAAAAAAATAGCATACCAATTTTTGAGAATACGCCAATAACACAGTCTCATCTATGGAAATAATTTTATTTTTCAACTTCCATTGATAGAATATTTCGTAATCCTGTTCGTAAATCGTTCTAGATTTCTTCGGTAATGAATTATTTGTCGCTTTGGCTGCATTTTCAGTTATATTATTTGGTAAATTACTATTCATTTCCATTAATTCTCCTCAAAGAAAACTGTTATGACATTCACTTATATGATGACAGCAAAACAAACTTCGAAATATTAACAAATGCCATGGTTACAACAAGAAGTTAAATGAAGAGGTTGAAACATAGGAACAATCGATTTTTATTGTAATGAAATTTGTTATATTGCAGTGAAATTTCTTTTCGAAAAATAAAATCGTGTAGCGTTATTAGATCATAACGCCCATCGGGCAACATTCATCCCTCCGGGCGTTATGATCTATATAACCTACTTGGTGCATAAATAACAATTCGAGAAGTTATTGATGGTTTATTTATGCTATATCAATATTGCCCTAATATAGTTACTTCATCAAAAGCATCAAAAATCCTTTAACACTTATTGTTCTTTCTCGTTTTGTTTGAGCAGGTGCTTCGGGGCAAAATAGAGATTTGGTGATGGAACAAAACAGGGTCCAGTTTAAACCCATCCTGGAGGACCATGTCTTGCCCCATGCAATGTATGGAGATTTATTATAGTTTTGTATTGGTTTCAGATGGTATGAAAATACGCAAGAAAGACAACTCCTTGAATGAAAGAAGCACCAGAAATGTGTTTACCGAAGCTCAAGAATTATAGATTGTAAAATATATAATGGAGATCATATAACTAAGAGTTTTTGTGTTAATAAAATATGTTCTTTCACGTAGGCAAGTAAACTTGCCTAATTCACTAAGCCAGACACAATACCTCAAAAATTCATAAAAAATTATAGTTGATGCGACAACTTTAAGCGAAATCACAAATTGAAGCATAATTTAGCTTCTTTCTAAAAAGCGAATCAATCATTTGTATTCGAAATACAAAGTGTTTTTTTCTATCTGAACACCTCAAATGAAGATTAATGAATCCGGCCCTGGAATAATGAAATAATTGATATCTTTCTGACTCGCCCTTAGCATTTACCAATAACCTCTCAAGTTTCAATAATATCCGTCAATGAGTTTGGATTTTAGGATGGTCTCAGTATTTCCACGTTCTAAAATCACCCTGTAGCTTTCTAGCCAATCAGTAATCACCTAGTCCAACTATATCTCTGGTGAGAGTACGTACAGTTATTCTCTGGATACTCTGTATTAAATCCACCTAGAACTATTGTCATTTTTTCTGGTCGAAGCAAATGAGTCGCATATGGTTGAACAGATAAATAAATGCATATTGTTTATTTCTAGGATTTTGCTACAAAGAATTTCCATTAGTTCAAAATGAAAATGATGAATATTTAAAATAAAAGTAGAACTATTCATCCCAGTAAAAGAACAAAATTATTTTCCAAATTCAATTGCCATACTCTTCTATATTCCAGACTGAAGTCGCGTAAACCATTTTGGTCAAACTTTTCAATCAATATAGATAACAGCAACAAGAAAATTATTCAATTAAAGATTAGAGTCCCTGGATGTTACCTTCCCAAGAGAATATGGTCTGTTCCGAATCATATAGGTCATGGACGATATGTGGTTGAGAGCCCTAGTTGAGAGTGTGGGGAATTGAGGAGATAATATATCATGTTATAAATAGTTTTCCCATTTATGAATTTGAAGGTGGTTACGAGGCTATATAAGAAGTAACGAATGTATTTCTGAAATGCGTTACCAACCTCATGATTACTAACAAATGAGAAAAGACGCTGTCATTTTAATTTTCTTCCTGTCAAATTTTCGTTTTGAGTTTTTAACTGCTTGATATGTTTGTCGAGAGTCCAATTGTTAATGATTTGGTTGTTCCTCTGGCCTCTGGATATTGAAGAGTCTGCAAGAAGAGAAAATCTGGAACTCCTACCTAAAAAATCTGTTCAGCAGTACGAAATTGCATATAACAATTTCCTGGTCTGGTGTAAATTGAAAAATGTAGAAGGGAACTTCAGTGAAACTGTTTTCCTGGCATACTTAGAAGAAAAATAAAAAATAATGGAGTTCATCATCTTTGTGGAGCATATTTTCAATGATAAAGTCAAGCGCCCTTGTTAAGAATGGTGTGGATGTTAGTTAATATTTCAAGGTGATAGCATATTTAAAACAGAAAAGTGAAGGATATCATCCCGAAAAAATCGAAAATTCTCACTAGTGAAAAAGTTGAGAAGTTTATGAAGGAGGCACGAGAAAAGAAATACTTGATGGTTAAGGTTGCAACTATTTTCGGATTAATTGGAGCCTGTCGGCGTGAATAATTGAGTAATTCATCAGTGGAAGACATCTAAATAACAAAAAAATCATTGGTAATACAACTTCCGAATACAAAAACGAAAGTCAGTCGTTTTTTTCAGAATTATTGGGAAGTATGTAGACTATTTTCATAAGTTCTTTGCACTGCGCTCTTCTGTTATCAAACATCGTCGTTTTTTTCTGAAATACATAAATGATAAATGCACTGCCAATCCAGTAGCTATAAATACATTTAGGAAAATTCAATATATTGTTACCAAATTCCTCAAACTGCCAGAACCAAAGCAATATACAGGACACTGTTTTCGAAGATCCTCCGCTTCATTGTTAGCAGAATCAGGAGCAAATAGCATATTTAAAGCGGAAAAGTGAAGGATATCGTCCCAAAAAATCGAAAATTCTGACTTGTAGGCAAGTTGAAAAGTTTATAAAGGAGGCACCAGCTCAGAAATACTTAATGGTTAAGGTTGCAACTATTTTCGGATTATTTGGAGCCTGTCGGCGTGAAGAATTGTGTAATTTATCAGGGGTAGACATAGAAATAACATATAAATCATTGGTTATACAACTTCCAAATACAAAAACGAAAGTCCGTCGTTCTTTCAGTATTATTGGGAAGTATGTAGACTATTTTCATAAGTACTTTGCAATGCGCCCTTCTGTCATCAAAGATCGTCGTTTTTTCCTGAAATACATGAATAATAAATGCACTGCCAATCCAGTTGGTATTAATTTATTTGGGAAAACTCCATTTATTGTTTCCGAATTCCTCGAACGGTAGCCGAGGGCTATGTCGATCGTTGCATTGCATATAGAAATGTCATTGCTGAAAAAATTCTCCCAACCTCAACAGATTTTGGATCATCATCCAATATTTTACTTCCAGTTTCTGCAAGTACTAATGGTGCTGAGGATTCTAATAGTGACTGGTATGGCCAGGGTCAAAATTTATCTATCAAATCAAATTGTACCATAGCCAGATACGGAGTGATTCTTATTATTTCCTCTTCCAGCTATTCTCCTATTGTATTGGTATGACTAATATCCGCTAGTAATTTCTTTGTCTAGCATAAAACGGTGACAGCGGGCTTGGGGTCAAATTTGACCCTGCCATACCATTAACGTCATTAAGTCAATGGAACCAACCGAAGATTCTAATATACTCCTAAACGAAGCTAGCTGTTTTTTTTTGTCAATAAAACCATAATAAACATTGTGATTCATGTGCTGAACGTGAAAAAAATTGTTTGCAATAATCAATGTTTGATAAGAACACTCTGCCAAAATTTTCATCAATATGAACATATAAGGAAATAGTACTATATAAAACATGTTTGTTAGAATTTTCCTGGTTTCGTTTTTTTACATTTTGCTGACATATTCTTTTGGAGACACTCATCCAAAAGCGAGGTTCGAGTAAAATTTTTTTATTTTCGTAGTAGTTTTTTCTCAAAGATATATTATAGTTATTTTTCAAAGTTTATGAAAAATTTATTATTTATTCATTCTTCATGTTTGGAATACAATAAAATGAGCAGTTTGATTACCAGAGAGGAATAATAATAATAATAATAAGCTTTATTAATCCATTATGACACAATAAATATGTATAGGACAGGTCAATATAAATACAAAAATAAATGTGATGCAAAATTCAAAATACTAATCCAGAAAGCTGTCATCAGCCAAATATTCACTAACATTATAATAGCAATTACTAAGTAATTTACATTTAATCAATTTTTTAAACTTTACTCTATTCAACATCTTGATGGATGGTGGTAAATGATTATAAAGAATAATTGCCTGATAAACACAAGATGATTTAAACTTTGTAGTTGAATGAGATGGAATGCACAAAGTGTCAGCATTTCTAGTTGAGTAAGTATGAAAGTCTGACAACTTAACAATTGGATTTTCATTTTCTTTTACATAAAGTAAACATCTTGATGGAAAAAATACCATATATTTCTGAATTTGATAGCAAAAATACACAGCGTCAAAACTGACCCTACCATACCCTGAAAGTAAATTTAAAGCACCATACCAGTTAAGGGTTGATATTAGTAATTGTTCTAGTTTTACGACTAATATTTGTTTTAATTGCTATTAAATGAAAGAGTGTAAAATCATCGGATTCGCTAGTTCGTGATGGTATTCAATGAAATTCACAATCGAAACAGTTTGTACCAGGAATCACAAGACTTAGTATACGCTGACAAAACACTATAAGTATGATATAGACTTACCATTACCGGTAGGACAACGTGGCAAAATCGTGGTACTGTGTATCTATGAACTGACTCTGCTGGATGGTATATGATACTGATCTGCCTGTTGAAGGGCTAGAGAGTCTCTGTGATCCGCCCTTAGTGTGGAAGGGGGGTGGCCCTTGTCTTCTTCCTTTTAACTGGCCTCAGTAAGCCATATCGACTTCTAGCGCATGACAGCAAGACAAAGTTGAAACAAAGCTCAATATCGAGACCACCATCCAAGCATAACAATTGCATCGTGACAATTAAGATAATGAATTTAAGGGGGAATAAACATATATACATATATACAAAATAAGAACAGAACATCCTCCCCCCCTTGAAGAAAGGAAGATATTCTTCAATCGCTCAATTCGTGGGCAGGGGGCAAAGTTTGACCAATGGTCTACGTATTACCCCTTTCATAGTGGTGACTGAAGCAACCCGTGCGATACCATCTGTGCCGTAATTCAACTGGCTGATCCTTCCTAAGGTCCATTCTAGGGGTGGCTCGTTATCCGACTTGACTAAAACCATATCGCCTAATTTAGGAGCCGCTTTATTCGGAAGGTGCCATTTGGCTCTCTGAGTGAGTGTATGTAAATATTCCGTTTTCCATCGCTTCCAAAAATCTGTGCGCATACGTACTAGCAGCTGCCAACGGGTTAAGCGGTTCATGGGTACGTCAGACATATCTGGATCTGGGATGGTTGTCAGTGGTTCTGACACCAAAAAATGCGCGGGTGTCAAAACCGACAAGTCGTTCGGGTCAGAACTCATGGGAGTTAACGGTCTTGAATTCAGAACTGCTTCTATCTGGACCAGCACCGTGTTCATTTCTTCATACGTCAATATTTGTGATCCCGTAACTCTTTTAAGATGTGTTTTCACCACCTTAATGTTTGCTTCCCAGAGACCTCCCATGTGTGGCGCTGCAGGCGGGTTGAAATGCCAACGGATGGCTTCTGTTTCTGCCACATTAGCGTAGATGTTCTTTAGATATTTATCAGAACCCGTGAAATTAGTTCCGCAATCCGAATAGACATTTTTACAAAGTCCGCGCCTACCAATGAAACGTCTGAAACCCGCAAGAAAAGCCTCTGAAGAGAGTTCGGATATTAATTCTATATGAATCGCTTTTGTTGCGCAACATACAAATAAACATATCCACGCTTTAAATGTCTTGTTGGTCCGAATTTTACCCATTTTGATTGTGAAAGGACCGGCTAAGTCGACTCCAGTGTTAACGAAGGGTCGTGCTTGTTTTACCCGAAAATCTGGAAGATTGCCCATTGACGGGAGAAAATTTGTGGGATGGATTTTCCAACACGGAATGCACTTATTAACGATTCGTCTGGTTAATCCTTTGGCCCCGAGTATCCAATAATTTCTCTTTAGTAAGGATAGTGTCGTTTCGATTCCAGCATGCATATTCTTAACATGTATTTCGGTGATGAGTAACGTGGCCAAGACTGACTTTCTTGGTATAAGTATCGGAAACTTTTCGTTGTACAACATATCCGCGTTACGTAGTCTACCACCTACCCTCAATACGTCGTTCTCCATAAAGGGGTTCAAAACTCTTAACGATTTAGGTCATCTCTCGTTATTTTTTAAACATAATATTTCATCACCGAAATACTTCTGTTGCTCGTGCCTTATGATCAAAAGAAGGGCGCTGTGCAACTCCTCCTCTGTGAGGCAGTCGACCGATTCACGGATGACACGTTGGCGTTTCATGCATCTATTCTTGAAACGGATAATGTAAGCAAGAACACGTTTAATTTTATTTAGGGTTGAATATTTGTCAAGAAACGTATCCAAAATATTCGGTTGTGACACTTGCACGTTTAACGTTATTTTTCGTCGCTCAGTTTCAATCGTATCTGGATCGTGCTCAGGAACTTTCTTGACCCAGGATGTTGGTTCTTCTAAAAGGAACCGAGGTCCAGTCCACCATAAAGAGTGTGACAGCAATTCAGAAGGAAAAATGCCTCTGGAACCGCAATCCGCTGCGTTTTCTCTGGAGGATACATGATGCCATTTGTTAGGCGGTACTCTTTCTTGAATAAAAGCTACTCTATTCGCGACATATGTTTTCCATAAATGTGGTGAGTTTTTAATCCACGAAAGAGCCACGGAACTGTCGCTGAAGGCGTGAATGTCTGTTAAACATATCTTGTCTATGAGTACCTTTTCCACATATCTAATCAATTTTGATAGAAGAACTGCAGCCTCCAATTCCAGTCTGGGTAAAGAAACCGATTGTAATGGGGCGACTTTCGATTTCGCGAACAAGAAATGACATTTCACCACCGAATCTTTGTATTTGATTCTTAAATACGTGACCGCACATGTTCCCTCGACTGAAGCATCACAGAATCCAATAAGATGACATGAATCCATATTACGAAGATCGAAATGCCGTGGCAGCGCGAAAGAAGAAAGTACTGTGAGATCTCTCTTAAAGTGTAACCACTTATCAACAACATCTTTCGGCGGTATTTCATCCCAGCCCAAACCTAAGGTCCACAACCGTTGAATCAGTACTTTAGTGAAAAAGGTGATGGGCGTCAAGATTCCCAACGGATCGAAGGTGCGCGCCAATTCCGAGAGCATTGTTCTTTTAGTACAGTTAGATTCGAGATATTTGAATGTGAAGAAAAAATTATCTTTAACTGGCGACCACTTCAAACCTAGAATTTTCAAGGAAGCATTGTTTTCGGAATCGAAAGAAAAGTCAATATTCTGTACATTTTCTTTAGGCAATCCTTCCAAAAGTGATTCTGTATTGGATGCCCACTTTCTGAGTTCGAATTTACCTTTACTTAGTAGTTCGACAAGTTGATCACGCATGCCTTTAATCGAATCAAGATCATCGCTACCGAAAGTGATATCATCAACGAATGTTTGCGTTCGTAAAATTTGTGATGCTAACGGAAAATCACGATATTTATCGGCAAGATACAAAAGCGTCCGGATAGCTAGAAACGGGGATGACGTAATGCCAAAGACGAGGACGTTCAATTGGTAATCCACGATCGGCCCATCTGAATTGGGACGCCACAGAATCCGTTGATATTTTCTTTGATTGGGATCTACTTGTATCATTCTGAACATTTGTTTGATATCCGTGAGCATTACATGTTTATGGAGTCTAAAGTTTATTAGAATTTCAACTAGATCGCGTTGTAATTTAGGACCGCTGTACAGCGCCTGATTGAGCGAAACCTTGTCAGGAGAGTGACTGCTCGCGTCCATGACTACCCTAAGCGGTGTCGATGTGGAATCGGTCTTTAGGACGGCATGATGCGGTATATAGAAAAAACCGTTCAGTTCAGCAAGTGCGGGAGGTTCCACCCTCGTCATATGACCCTTACTCAGATATTCGTTGATTACATCTGTATAGGCAATCCGACTCTGTGGATTTTGCATTAATCGTCTTTCTAATGACAAATATCGCCGCATTGCTAGAGAACGTGTATCTCCGAAATCGGGAGCGTTTATTTTAAAAGGTAGAGAGACCGTAAAACCGATACGTTCGTCGTGTTTAATGTTTCGAATGAAATGACTCTCACAAAATTCGTCCTCAGGATTTTTTACACTCACGTCTGGAACTTCTTCGGTTTTCCAAAATAGTCGTAGTGTATCGTTCAGTTGATCATTCGTTGTATATTTCGCGAAAAAGGTCTTAATCGGACGTGGCGCGTTGTATTGAACTTTTTGAAGAGAGGAGAGTTTTCCCATAACGACCCAACCGAATGCAGTATGTATACAAACCGGCGAATTTTCATTTAGCACGATTTTTCCCTCTCTAAGGATGAGAGGATATATTTCGGCGCCTAAAAGCATGTCCACTTTATCGCTCTTGTTGAAGTTCGGATCAGCTAATTTCAAGTTACGCACATATGGAATTTTGTTTAGATCGAATCCGGTGATAGGCAATGGGTCACAAATCTGTTCTAGGATTATGAAATCTGCTTGAAATTCTGCGGAATCTTCGCCGGAGATCACGCAATGTATACCCGATTTAGCCGGCATATGCATTCTGTCGAGGCCGTGAAGAGTCGCAGCTATATTAATTTTCTTGAGGCCTAATTTATTAGCAAACCCTTTTGTTACAAAACATGATTGCGAACCTGAATCTAAAACAGCTCTCGCGGTTTGAATATTGCCGAAAGCATCGCGAACGCCCACTAGAGCTGTAGACAACAGTACCTCGTGTTCACCTTTCGTAAACATAGCAACCGTTGGATTTGTATTAACTTGTGGAGTATCATTTTCTGACGGTTCTGAATTCTCCGTGAAATGCAATAACGTGTGATGCGTCCTTTTGCATTGTCTACAGCGGTATTTAGAAACGCAGTTGAGGGTACTATGTTTATCGGATAAACAATTTACACATAATTTTTTCTGTTTTGTAACTTGGAAACGTTCTGATGCATTTTTATTCAAAAAATCCGAACAATTTTGTATGAGATGTTCACCTTCGCAAAAATTGCATCGGGTGACTTTGGGAGATTTATCTACGACGCGTTTTGTTTTCGCGAGCAATGTGTTGCGTTGGGTTGTTCTAGGTGCATCCCTTTGGGTTCTATTTGTTTCGCTAGAAGACCTTGTGCATAATGAAAATGTTTCTAATGCTTTGCACTGGGTTGAAATGAAATCTCTTACTTCCGTATATTTCGGCATTTCGTTCGACGCATGATTTTTCTCAAACTCTCGCCTTGTATTCGGGTCCAAACGATCCAGCAGCATATTTGACAAAATGAAACACCAACCGTCAACATCGTACCGCATAGTTCTTAGAACTTCTAAATTTTCCGAGAAGGTATCCAATAAATGGCGCAAAGATTTACAATCGCCCTTTTGCATCTTGGGACAGCCTTCTAATTCCTTCCAGGAATTTACCGCTCTGAGCCTTTTATTGTCGTACCTATCTTTTAAAGAATTGTACGCGATAGCATAGTTTGTTGACACAATTGGTAAATTTCTAATTAAAGCATGAGGAGGACCACGTACTTTCGAAATCAGGTAGGTAAATTTTTCGATGTCTGAAAGTTTACCGTTGTTATGTACCAGGGTGTCGAAGAGTTCAATAAAAGACGGAAATTCCTGGATGTTGCCCGAAAATTCTTGCAGTTCAATACGCGGTAAGCGGATACAATCGTTTGTATTACTGAATGTTGTATTTTGAAACGTGGTTGTGTTAATTCTGGAACGTTGATCTATCTGCTTTTCAGCTATGAGTGTATGATGAATTGTTTCTAGTTCCAGACATCTAGCACAGAAATCGTTCATGATTTCGGACTGAGCATTTAATTTCTCGGAATCCCCGGCTAAAGCGACCACAATTGACAAATGATGTTTTTCAAAGTCCTTTTGCAACTTCTTAAGGCCCTTGAAAGCCATCGCGAATTTGGTAATATTATTTTCTTCCCGTTGTGCATTTATCGCGCATGTTTCGATCAGCACTAATTGGTTTATAGTTATTTCTCTAAGGGCATCAGCGCGAGCGATTTTTTCTTCCATTGTGAGAGGCATATTGACGGTGCCTATTAAATAAATTGAAAGAACTAATGGAAAAAAACGGAGAAAATAAAAACTAAAGGAAAGTCTTTCGAGCGGTACACACCACTATATGACCATAAACTTAAGTCGGCTCAATGGATGGAATTTCAGAAAAGAAAGAGAAATACTGGAAATTCCCGAGCGCGCGAAGTTGCTCCAAGGTGATAAGCACGCAGAATGGAGCAGATCGGTGAGAGGGGTACTTAAATCGATGTAAGATATCCTTTAGAGAATTGAGTCGTTCTGATATGTATATATATATTATGAGCAATAATTAGAGTCAGTTATATGAAAAAAAAGATAAAGAGAGATATATCACGATACAACTGAAATACCTAAATAGAAGACTAGACAAAGCAAATATTTCAACACTGTTACTTCAGAATTGGTATTCCCAGACAAAATATCTCAATTTGAATAGAAAGATATGAATAACAAAGTAAAACTTCCTAGCAGAATCCGGCTCGAAGGACCATGTTTTAATTGCTATTAAATGAAAGAGTGTAAAATCATCCGATTCGCTAGTTCGTGATGGTATTCAATGAAATTCACAATCGAAACAGTTTGTACCAGGAATCACAAGACTTAGTATACGCTGACAAAACACTATAAGTATGATATAGACTTACCATTACCGGTAGGACAACGTGGCAAAATCGTGGTACTGTGTATCTATGAACTGACTCTGCTGGATGGTATATGATACTGATCTGCCTGTTGAAGGGCTAGAGAGTCTCTGTGATCCGCCCTTAGTGTGGAAGGGGGGTGGCCCTTGTCTTCTTCCTTTTAACTGGCCTCAGTAAGCCATATCGACTTCTAGCGCATGACAGCAAGACAAAGTTGAAACAAAGCTCAATATCGAGACCACCATCCAAGCATAACAATTGCATCGTGACAATTAAGATAATGAATTTAAGGGGGAATAAACATATATACATATATACAAAATAAGAACAGAACAATATTAATGTCATAAGTGATGATTGTTGAATATTGATAATAAAAATTGCGATATTTGAATTTTTCTCATCTGATTTCATCATGAAAAAATGAAGTGCTAAAAATATTATTAACACTAATGTTAAAAATTTTTTCAATACGCTTCCACGTGAACGATCAATTTTAACATTGTTTGCTGTCATTAAAAGTGTCACTTTTAATGGCAGTGGTACAAAAAGTACAGTCGTGGGTAAAGTAGAATATAAATCCGATACTCGTGATTCCTTAGATTCGCCTGCAATTCGTCTTCCGAATGATTCACTCGTACCGGATTTTCATTTTGCCCCTATGACCGAATATAGCAATTCGGGATATTTTATGGGATTGTAACACCTTTCGAATTGATACTAGCACTATAGAAGGGCGGAGCGCGCATGCTTGTAGACCTGAAGTCTTTCGAATTTTCTAAGGAACTTACCTACATCCCAGAAAAATTTTCATTCGTCCTGCAACTAAAGTCGAATTTATAGCTGCACGTACACTCCTTTACGATCGTGACATATTAAAGCCGATCCGCAAATAACCAGGCGGACTGGGAAACATACATCAAACCCCATCCAACCCGGTGTTGCCGCGGTGGAATTGCTCCTTCACGACACATCGATAATAACGTACCTGTTGTGGGAGTCCGGTGCATCCAGGGGTCGCAGCGGCGTCTGACGATGCGACCCGCCAGACGTGGTTGCCACCGCCGATGTCCTAGGCCCCGACGTCTGGCTCCCAGACTCACCTTGACCTTCGGTGCAAGCTCACTGCGATCTCGGCTAGCGTTCCGGCCTCGGAGAAGCGAGTTTTACGCCTTCCATCGTCTTTCGTTCTTCTTATGGTGAACTTTTGGGACCATTTCTTGAGAAAAAATGCTACACTTAAAATAACCTCAATGACTGCACTTTTTCAATTCATCATTAACTCTCGGGTGAAAAATTGACATTGAGGAGGTATTAATAATAAAAATAATAATAATAATCTTTATTTCCAACAGGTTTTTTACCCAATTACAGGAAAGATAAAATAATTACAAAATCAATATAGATAACCCACATGCGACAGGCACACTCATTCATTTCTAAACATACACTGCGCAAAAAAATTAACGCACATTCTGAAAATCTCAATTTTAATGAAAGTGAACTCTACATTGACTTTATAACTTATTTTTTATGTTCTCTCGGGAAGGTCCTGAACGAAACAAGACACATTAAATGGAAGAAAAATTCAGAATTTCACCAGATCTTATTTGAAAGAAGAGAAATGAACAATTTTCAAAATACTGAAATGCTGATAAGTGATTTAATATTTGGTTTTTCCACCCCTTGCGATAATTACAGCTTGGCAACGACGGTTCATACCCAAAATGAGTGATCTTAGAATGTTCCGATCTAATCCTCCCCAGATTTCTCCGAGTTTAATTCCTACGCCATTAAGAGTAGCTGGATGATTTTCTGAACTTCTCAGCCTTCTATTGAGGTTTTCCCAAACCTGCTCAATCGGATTGAGATCTGGACTTCTTGCTGATCATTCCATTCGAGAGACTTCAACTTCTTCAAGGTACTCCTGAACGATAGGGTCTGGCATTATCGTCCATAAAAATGAAATTTTCACCAATGTATGGGGCAACTGGCACTACATGCTCTTCAAGAATGTTCCTTATATACTTATACTTTTTAGCTCCATTATCAATGACCACTAGGTCTGTGCGAGGAGTCACCTCATACCATAATCGATCCTCCCCCGAAACCAGTAGTATTCAGGAAATTGCACAGAGCATATCTTTCATGTGGACGACTGTATAAAAGGGAACGTCGATCACAATGGTAGAGGCAGAATCTAGACTCATCTGTGAAGAGAACTCTTTCCCAATCGGCCTCTTCCCAATGGATATGCTCTCTCGCAAAATCCAAACGCGCCCTTCGATGGGCTGGGGTAGGAGCTGGGACTCTTGCCGCGAGACGAGGCCTTAAATCATATTCGCTGCGACGATTTCTTAGTGTCTGATTGCCAATTTGCACCTCGTGAGTTTGCCCAAGCTGATTTTGAAGGAGGCGAGAGGTTGCAAACCGTTGTCTCAACGAAGAAACTCTCAAGTAACGTTCTTGAACGTTGTTACCCGTGGTCTACCCTGTCCTGGTCTTCGGACATTCATACCTGTCTTCCTGAATCGCTGCAAAATTCTGGACACACTTGTATGGGAAACTCTAAATCTTTCTGCAATTCTTCTGTATGTCCACCCTTCTTTTCGCAAAACTACTGCTTGGGCACATTCCTTTTGAGTCAAATTGCGTGTTTCGCGTTGCATAGCGAACGAGTGTAAAAAATCAAATGGAAGAAAAACTATTGATCACTAGAATTGATCGAGAAAAACGTTGAAAGTGGATAACATATGCATGCATAATTCTGATAAAACTAATGATCATCGAGAACACCTTCGGTTGAAGAATAAATTTGAGATTTCCATAATGTGCGTTAATTTTTTCGCGCAGTGTATTTATGAACACAATATATATCTTATTATAAACATACATGTGCAAAAGGAAAAAATCTTGGAACATAATTAATCCAAAACCTCAAAAGGCAAGAAGAAGAAATTCCACGTCACCCTGCAAACACCTTGGCGTGTTTGCACCAGTACACCTTAAAATGATTACTTCACTGAGCGTCTCCTAATTTCAATTATCGCTTGAATTTATTCCCAGATGCATGACAGTCACTCAACAGAATCTTGAGTCAGGGACCCTAAAGTATACTTCTCCACAAGAGTTAGGGATATAGTATCCAATCGTTTTGAGAAGTATGTAATCTTCGAGAAAATCGCTGTGAAATCATCTAAAACTCAATAAAAACTAGAGTAGATCCAATAAAAATCGGTATGGGACATTTCGTCAATCTGGTCGCTTTTTTTCTGAAGTTTGGTTCTTTATATAAGCTTCATGAATGTTCTTATTTTAAAATGGAGTCAGTTTATCAACGGCTTCAATTCGAAACGCCAAGTCGTAAATCGACGAACGCTGAGGCTAATAGGGCCAATAGGGTGGCCTTACTCAGGTTTCTGTAGCGGAAAGGCTCCAAGTCAGCCAAAGTGTGAGAAAGAAAGCCTACATCTACGTGTAGAATGCTACGAAATACTTTTCAAAACGCAGATGGGGTCCAATTTTCCATCGAAACCATCAGACGACGTTTGAGAGAAGAGAATTTAGGTTCTAGACGTCCATTAAGAGGAGTTCCATTAACATGTGACCATGAGCGTCAAAGACTATAATGAACAAGGCAACATATCAATTGGAACGATCGATGGCGGAGTGTACTTTTCACTGATGAATCCAGATATTGACGATTTACAGATTCTCGAAGAATAAAGGTATGGACAATCCCACGCAAACTCCATAATCGTCGCTATGTCCAAGAAATCCATCCATTCCGAGGGGGTGGTGTTATGGTAAGGGCCGGAATATGTTTCAACGTTGGCACAGATCTACACATTTGTCCTGGGAATATGACCGCCTCACACTTCAGGGCCCATGTCATTGACAATGTTTCGTCAAATTTTCACGCTGCTATTGGTGAAATTTTTCAATTTCTAGACGATAACGCTAGACCGCGCCGTGCAGCCATAGTTGAGAATGCGCGCGACGAGCTTGGTATTTCACATTAACCAATACTTCTGCACCCACCATGCATGGAATATGCTCCAAAGACTAGATAATCATCAACCTACCCCAGAATCCTTAAATGATCTGAGAGAGCTTCTGCCCCGTTTATGGAACCAAATTTCTCAAGAAATGTTCAACAACCTCGTGTGTAGTATGCGAAGAAGATGTCCCGTGGAGGGCATACATTGTTTTGATAGTCTCAAAATGCTTGAATTCTCTAGGAATGAAATTTCGTTATTTAACTCGGTTTTTCTTAACCACCTTGTATACGCTGCAGACCTACAGGCTAAAATAAATGTTATTTGCTGGAACTTGAAATCATATATAAATTCTCATCACAAAATCTCATTTGAAATATATTTTTTTACAATTTAAGTCAATATTCCTAACTAACATGTGAAGCAGTTTATTTATGTTCAGTGATTTTTCATTTTGCGCAACTCCACCCTGGCTCAGTTAAGCCAGTTCTTTGCCTTGCCGGCTATAGATAATTGTTGTCACTTCACTAACCTAAAAGAGCTCAAAGTGTAACGAAGAATCCGAAACAGAGTACGAAAATATTTTGCAGCTCATCCGTTTCCTTAAAATAAGAATGTTCTTCATATATACGTCAAGGATATCCTTGGTCCATAATTTTAACTATTTTCAAGTCGACATGTATTTCGTGGCTGTTGATGACAATAATATATTTATGTCATCAGAACATTTTCAAATTAAGTAGGCAATTCACAAGGTATGTGTTTTAGAACATCTTAAAATATTTGAAGAAGATTGTTAGATTGTAGTTTTTTCATTCGTTCAGAATGTTTCAGGTACTGGAAGTGAAAACTCAAAAAAGTTAATAAAAATGCATGGTATTCGGAGGGTCCAAAACTGGAACATCAATTCAACAAAACATCAAGCCTATATTTCCGAAATGGCAATTTTAAGCTCTACTGCAATATGCAAAAGGCACTCCGTGTAAGCAGAAATTAATTCCGGATGAATCTCTGCCCGAGTTCCGTCCGGAATAAAAAAAAGGGTTATTTTGGGTTGAGGTGGAAGAAAAAATGTCGGAATCTCTCCCGTAGAATAATCCTGCACAGAGTAATAGGGGGCAACACACATGAAAGTTTCAGATTTTAATTAAACCGCTCATTACTCCACTGCTTTGAATTGTTTGCCGGCATTTATCTTACTCGCCGTTTCAGTTATTCAAAACGCACATTCCATAATCCCTCGATGAAAATCCTCAGACAGTGGTAGTAGACCTCTAGGCAGTGGTGTAGTGAAGCATCTGCTGTAGGCCTCAAGACTAATAAATTGAATTAACTTTAGAAAAATTATTATCATTAATTCTTTGTCAAATCCGTTGGGACTTCCACATCTTGTAAAAAAAAAATCATGTGAGAATATCTCATTCTCGAACAGTTTTCATAAAAATGTTTATTGATCACATGTTACATGTTATCTGTCAAATTAACGAGGGAGAACACAGTTCGGCCAATCAATATTTTTCAATGTAAAAATCTCTGAACGATAGTTATTTATAAAAATAAAAAAAAATAATAATCATAATAAGTCTTTATTTTTCAGGTATACATCACAAAAAATTACAGGAAAAGGATCAAAATCGAGGTTGTTCAGATTTTGTAAAATTACTATTAGGGATTGTATCAAGATAAATGAGTCGGAGATGGTAGTATAGAACATTTATTGACATCAGTTACAATCATGAAATAAATAAGGAATACAAATATTAAAATCATCTATAAACTCTGAGTGACATTATTCAACTAAAAACAGAGGTAATCTAGAGAAGTTCAAAAAAGAGATCATCTGAAGCCAGACTTAGACGTTGAGACAGTTCATCTGATTCAAAATCAAACACAACTCTCACATTGACCGAGCAATCTAAAAAGATGATTGCGTGAGCCTTAGAGACTCTCTCTAAGAGTAGAAAGCTGAATTGTCTAAGTCTGTTCATCATTGAGATTTATACAATAAATATGAGAGAAGAATAGTATAACAATCAATACCTATCTATAACGTTGGTCTATAAGAAAGTGCAAAATTAATCAATCGATACAACATTTACCCTGACAAACTGTTTTGAGGAAGCAGGATTAGTGTTCATCAGGAAAATAGTGGACACAATTGAAAAATTATTAGAATAACATGAGAGTTCTATGTATGAATCAAACCACTAATCCTTTCGTTTTGAGAAAACAGAAGACAGAAGGACTGATATCTTACTTGCAGGGTGAATCAGATGAATGAACTTGAGAATTCATGGTTATAATGAGTACCAGTTGATTGATTGCACCACTATTAGAGGAGTGGAACATGGACTGAAACTGTCAATCAGACTCAATGCACTTTATTCTTGAACCATTTTAAAGGAGTTTACTTCGTTTTATAAAGAAAAACATTGATTTCCTAGGTTCACTCTGAATGATGGAGAATTTATTCCTCTGAAACTCGAGAACAGTATGTATATAAAATTAAAAATATAAAGGAAGAAGCATATCGTCGATTTAGCAGTGAAATTTTGACAATTATTGTCAAATTTGAGTTCGTGATTTGGTACTTTTTGTAGGGTGTATCGACTTAAGAATGGTCAGTTGTGTGCCTTTTGGTTATTAGAAAACACCTGAAAACAACATCGGTGTGTACTTGAATCTGGATAAATATAATTTTTTATATGAAATGGGCTTCAATGATTTCAGTCATAGGCGTAGTGAAAAAAGAGCTATTTAGAGTAGGAGTTTTTGCTTCTTTTGCTACTTTTTCTCTGCTAATTTCCAGAATAATATATCTTATTCATTTTGCCAACGGATCAAAGCGCTGACTAGAAAATTGAAGGGCTCGGAAAATTTTGCTCCAAATTCTTCTGATGGAAATTCAAATTTACTTGTGAGATAGTTTATCATCTGCATTCAATTTCAGAGATTGAAATGTGTGAGTACTCATTTTTTCTCATTTCAATTAGTGTCCTGATTTAGTTCATATGTTTCAGGGGGTGGTTCTAGAGATCAACATATGAAGAAAACTACCTATCAACTCAGGTCCTAAAATGCACCCCTTCAGGCGCTACAGATTCTTCAATATGACCCCCTAATGCTGAAGTGAGAAGTGGCCAAGCAGGGAATTGTATTCGTTTAGAATAAATTTATATATTGAATTCAACTTCCCTCTAAAATCTTCCTGAACAATTAATAAACCAGAGCTTACCAAACCAAGAATTACTGTCAAAAACTGATTTTGATGAAACTTTTCTAGAAAAACATAATCATGCATTTGGATAAGATTATATGATGGTTTATCGATTTAAAGTTCATATGTGATCACTTTCATCGCTGGTTTCGTAAGTTTTAGGTTAACTGGAAAAATTAGATGTGAAGAATGTATTTCACAACTTTTCAGTAACAGAAATTCCTTGAATTCAAGCATCCTTGAAATCTCCTGGAGGCCAGAAATATCCGAGTCCTTCCGTCATGAATATTTACAAAAGAGCAGAAAAATGTTTGAAATTCGAATTGTGCAAAAATATCGGAATAAACAAAAATTATTTCTGAAATCATCTCAAGAATGTCTTCACGAACGAACATGACATAAGAAATGACCACTACTTCATCAAAAATATTGCAAATATTTATATAGATGAAAAAAACGTTTTATTTGTAGAAATCAGCCAACAAAGATGAAAAAATTAGATCGAAATTAAGAAAACCCATTTATTACAAGGTACAATGAAATATCGAAACATATTTGTTCATCATTTTTGTAAAAAATAATCATTTTTATATTGGTTGTGTATAATTAAGGTATTTACCACACAAGTACCTATGTATTTCAATTTGATTCAAATATCCATAATCCTCTTTCATTCAAGCTACTCGTTTTTGAATAATCACTTGTGAGATGCTGGCGGAATATATTATTTTGTTCTCAAATTGATATAATGAAGAAATAAAATCATTTCAAATGCGATTTTTCTTTTTTGTATTGGTACTCACCTATACGAAGTTCTGAAGTTACCCACTCCAAGTTGCGCTACTGATCCATTCGGCTGCCATTTGCAAAAACCATCCCGGGCAACGAATATTCTATGATGTGAAATGCAAAATATAACAAAATATATATCTGAGAGGATTCAAATACAATAGTTCAACGAAATAGACATTTAATTCGAATAAAGCTAGCGAGGATTACCAATGATAGATTTTCATGATCTAAAACGTTCACACATTTTCATACCTTATGAAAATAACATGAAAATGCAACAATTAATCATTGTGAGAATTTACATAACCATGAAGAAAAAGCAAGTCATATGAGGAACCCATTCCTTTATACCCATATGGTGCAGCTAAGGCTCCTCAAGATCTTGTTGTTGTGGTCAAAACCATTGACCATTGGTTTTGCCAAAATGAATATTTGAGAAGTGAAATGAACTGATAAAAAGAATGAGATGAACATGAAAATGTAATAAATTCATAAATGTAATAATTCATTCTTGAATCAAGTCATCATCTCCATGTAAGGAATCTAGAAATATCTGAAAAATCAACGAGAACCATAGAATTGAGAATATAAAGGAAGGAGCATATCATCGATATAGCAGTGAAATTTTGACAATTATTGTCAAATTTGCCATTTGCAAAAACCATCCCGGACAACGAATATTTTATATTCTATGATGTGAACTGCAAAACTATAACAAGATATATATCTGAGAGGATTCAAATACAATAGTTCAACAAAATAGAGATTTAATTCGAATAAAGCTAGCGAGGATTTCCAATATTTTGATAGATTTTTATGATCTAAAACGTTCACACATTTTCATACCTTATGAAAATAACATGAAAATGCAACAATTAATCATTCTGAGAATTTACACAACCATGAAGAAGAAGCAAGTCATATGAGGAACCCAGTCCTTTATACCCATGTGGTGCCGCCAAGGCTCCTCAAGTTCTTGTTGTTTTGGTCAAAACCATTGACCATTTGGTTTGCCAAAATGAGTCTAGTAGAGAACAAGAGATCTATGCAGCACTTGCAGCAGCAGTTCCTTGAGGGCTCACTGAGTCACAACGAACCCAGTCATACGTGAATATAAAACCATTGAATAGATTCATTCAAAGTTGGTTCCTGAGTTGAGAATAATAAACAAATCTAATCTGGTTCTTTGCTTCATTTTTTAACTGAATAAGAATGACTGGGCTATAAAATTGACTCAAATAAGAATTTCATTGCTTGGTTTTCTGTTTACTATGCGAGTGTGATTTCATCATGCTAGATCGGAGCATTTCGCGATCCTGCCAAAGAAAATTGATCCCTGAGAAGCCGCCAAAGAGATAGGTTTTCTCTTATGTCTGCATCTAAACCCGAATCCCTCTGTCTGTTAAATAAATATTTGCTCAGCGGCCGGCACAGACGGTCGACTGCACAAATCCGCAGCCTGCTAGCCCGCATATTTCGTTTTCCATAATCGATTCCGATCGATATTCAATTTATCAAAGTTCATGGGGAATTTGTTTTCGCAGGCATCCAAAGGGCTCAGCAACTTTTAATATAAACGCGATCAAAGTGCGGAATCCGCTTTCCGCGCCAGACCAGCTAGGACGTGGAGAAAAAACGCGAACTTTAATTAAGGCCCTCGCAACATTCATTATTTTCCGGCCAGGCCATGGGTGAAATCCGGAGTGAGGAACCGGAAAAATATCGGCTCGAAGCTGCATTTCATCGCGATACTCGATCTGGCCAATGAGATTGGTTTCTTTCGACGTTAACTGGGAAAACCCATTAGGGGTGCTGGTCGAACGGGGTATGGTTATTGAACTGACAGGCAAGGGATAAATGCGGCATTAAAAAAATTCTATTAAGCGGTTGGTCTAGATTGATCAAAATGCGAAACTCGAAAATTTCACGAAGAGCATAATTAATGAAAAAATTTGTAATAATTCACATATTCAAGACTGAAAAATATATGAAATGTTGCAGCTAGTCAAAAGTATCAGGGAAACTTATAACATTATCTGAATAGTCTAATTCAGAAACATGTTTTGGATCCCCTTCTATTCTCCATTTATATTTCTTCGATTATGGAAAACTCTAAGTGTAGAAACCATTTCTTTGCTGATGATCTACAGGTTTATTCACATACTACTGTTTAGAACTTCGCGAGTTGTGTTAAGGCAATCAATAAGGATTTAGACCTTTTATCTAAAATGGCATCGAATATCGAATATAGGACTATTACTTAATCATGCTAAGACCCAATCAATAATAATTAGGACACGAAAATTTCTCAATAAGATAAATCCACAGAGAAATGAGGTTGTTGTCGGTGGAAGTAAAATTCCATATTCTCGAAGCGTGAAAGACCTTGGTATAATGATGAAACTTTGTCATGGGATGCTCAGGTTGCTGCTGTTCACGGAAGGTTCTAACGCACTATGCACCAGTTACGCCTCCTTAAGAACTTCCCTTGCAACAAGAAAGTCCCTATTTTATTCATTGTTACTGCCCATAGTTGACTATGCGTATGTGGCTTATATGGGACTGACGTTACAGCAGCTCAGTAAGTTCGAGCGATTGCAGAACGCCGCAGCTGTGGAATCGTGTTCTTCCTTCTGTCACTCGAAGCGTTGCTTTTTCATCATTTAGGATTGCCTTCAAGAGGTACTTGCTTAATAACGAACTCTGATAAAGATGTCATTTCCTGTAACCCCAGTTGTGTGTATTCGGATATCAGTGTTGCTTTATAAAATTATTAGCTGTAAATAATGTGTCTTATCATATCTTTATTTTCTACAATTTTGAGATAGGCAGGAAGATATCGCTCACCTTTTGCACACTGTGATAAATTATGTGGCACTATGAAATGGCAATAAAGTATTATTATTATTAAAACGTCAATTGTATTTCAGGTTAGTTAATTGAATATCAGGAAACATCAAAAGTAATTGAATTTCAGAATAGGTTATATGAAATTCAGATTAGTCAATTGAATTTCAGAAAACTTCAAATGTAATTCAGAATGTTCTAATATTATTTGAATTTTAGTCGGATTTTGAGTCATATATCACTCATTTTCATAGTATTTATCTTATTATCGTCAATCATTTGTCATATTCAACCAGGTTTGTCATGCATGAATGAAACCAATATAAACTGAATTATATTGGATTTTAGTGGAAATATGCTAAATCTTCTCAATCGATTCCTCACCTAACAACGCAGCCTTAGAAAGCACATAAAACCTAATGAAAATAAGTCAGATTCAATAAAAATTTGATTGGAAATGCAATTGACAACCGTGTCTGCAGCAGGTGTATTAGCCATGGAGAGAAGACAAGGTTCATTCACAGCTCTTTCAGCAAATGAATAGGTTGTGGGTTTGATGCAACAGTGGCAAGATATGAGGAACCAGTTATCAGATTCAGTGATCGTTGGTGATAATGCTCCATGCCATTAGAGATTGGAGACAGTTATCAACCATACACCAGCAATATACTGCTGCGACTGTACCCTTATTTTCACATGTTGAACCGAATTGAAATTTTATGGAAGAAGATAAAAACTTATGTAAAAACTAACCTCAGAATTCCAAACTGTGCACCACCAAGGGATCTTGAAAAAAGACTAACATATCTGGAAAATATTATTGATCGAGCTAAGATGCAATTGCGATGGCAGACATGCCTGTAAGGCTTCAAACTTTTTCAGTTTTGTATTAAAGGTTAAATGTTTCACGTGAAAATTAAAGTTCACTTATTATCATTTTTTCATTTCTGAATCACCTACAATTGATATTTTCTGAAATGCAATCTGGTATCAATGTGCCTATGAAAATTGATTTAAATTGCCATACCTGAAATATAATTGACCATATCTTGAAATCAATTGAGTGTGTTATCTGAATTACATTTGATGTTTTCTCAAATATAATTGATTATTTCGGAAATTCGAATCACTAATCTGAAATACATTTGATGTTTTCTGGAATTTAATTGACTAATCTGAATTTCATATGACGTATTCTGAAATTCAAATGACTAATCTGAATTAAATTTGATGTTTTCTGAAATACAATTTACCAATCTGAAATACAAGTGATGTTTTCTGAATGTCAATTGACTATTTCTGAATTACAATTGGAAATGGTGTAGTCATTTTCGGGTTTTCACCTTGGAATATAAGAATACTGGCTGTAAACTTGGCAAAGCCTTTCTCAAAACTTGTCTCAGACGCTAGCGAATGTAGGGTGTCCGCGGCTATAAAATTCTTTTGGTCAAAGGTCAAAAAATCGACTTTTTGCGAGTTTTTCTGAAATATCTCAATTCTTATAAGATTTTCGCTGTTTTTATTTATTCCAAATATTGTAGGGAAATAAATTTGCCACTAATTTCGGTTGAAATTTTTTTTGTAGGGTGTCCGCTTCTATAAAATTCTTTGAGTCAAAGTTCGAAAAATCGACTTATTGCAAGATTTTCTGGAATATCTCAATTCCCATGATATTTTTGCTATTTTTATTCATCATAAATATTTTAGAGAAATATATTCTCTACAACTTTTGTTTCAGAAGTTTTTTTGTACTTCATACTGTTTTGGAAGTAGAGAGCAGGGAGCGCGTAGTGTTTTTCTACATATATTTGAATGGGACTAAAATCTCAGTTCTAACAATACAAGATATAATGGAATACTGCGCGCCCCTCGCCCTCTATCTCAAAAACAGTTCAAAGTACAAAAAAATTCTACAACAAAAGTTTTAGAGAATTTATTCGAAAGCAAATTAGTTAATCTAATACATTTTCAAGCCACTGTTTTTATCCGGATTTATTTTATTCACTCGTTTCATCTTTTGTGTATCATTTTCTTTTAAGATGATATATGATGAAAAATATAATATGTCTTTGGGAAAAAAACATTGTTTGTGGTCTAAGCCTCTTCATGAGAACTTTTTGATGTATCTTTCATTTCTGAGGTTCCTCAAGATTCAAACAGAAATTCCTGAAATATTTGATCAAGTCTCAATATTCCGGAGACTTTCATATCATCCACAAAACGGAGCAGTCGACGGAAATCGATTTAGACCGAGATAAATCCAGCCGCTCGTTCCGAGAAGAAAAATCCTCTTTTTCTTCTTCCATATCATATAATCCAAAGTAGCTCCTGAAAGGTTTTTCCGCGCACGTGAATTTTACGCCAAAACTGATCCGTTCATAAATTCAATACGAATTCATCACACGGAAACTCCGTCCCTGATTTCAGCATTGACGAAGTGCTTCTACTCAGTCACTGTACGGGAATTTCCGCCCTTGGGGGAGGATTCCTTATGGTTATACGGCAGAGCAGTTGAGCAGTTTTGAAGAATTATGAAAGAAAAGCAAGAGTATACAGTATGTGGAGAAAGAAAGGAACAAATAAAAAGCACGTTTAGCTCAATTTGAGTTTGAGTTAACAACCTTATCGAATGTTAATTTCGCTTATTAAGTGATTCATTTTGTGTATAATCATCTAATTTTTTGTGAAATGCCGAATGCACTATCGTGCCTTCGAGCAGAAAACTGATTTTTATATTATGATTCTCTGGTGAATACTTTACTGGACAGTAAAGGATCTGGAAAGAAGACGTAGAAAAAAAAACATTTTTAGAGCCACCGTTTATGTACAGGGTGGGCAACTCTTCAACCGAAAGAGAAAGAGGATCGTCTTTTTTAGAGGAACCGATTTTGCCATCAACTGCATTTCTCTATCTTCTTTTGTTTGGGAATAATAGCCCAAAATTGAAATCTGGGCGATTTCAAATTTCATCGTTTTCTTGGTCTCTGTTTGTTCTAGGATGAAATGACAACATGACACTTTCTTCATAGCAATCCAGTAGCGTACTTTGTTTTTTCCCGAAAGGTTTCTTTGCTGAGCTATAACATAAGGTTGTGTTTCTTCTCATGGAAACAACAATTTATTATGACACAGAATGAATCATCCCTCATAGGGTAGTGTTATCGAATAAACGGCAGGTCCGACAGTTTCGATTGGGTGAGCATGTAGAGCAGTGGTTCTTAACCTTTTTCGCTGGCGGCCCAAAATACGAATATATTTGAAGTTCGCGACCCTCGTCAAATTTTTCAATTCATTTTAAAGTGATATATACTAAAATGATATTCAGGGTGTACCAAAATCGACGGCCTATTAGGCTTTTCTAGAGAATTGAGAATATTTGAAATCTGAAAATTTGTATTATGTTATTGTGTGACATTATCTACCGAGCTAAAATATTTTTGGAGCCTGGCCACTTTCAGTTATACAGGGAGTGAAAAAAAATTTTCAAAAGTTTTTTTCTATTTTGTTGCTTTTAAATTTGATGCAATTCTGAATACATTCGCATTAAAATCGTTGCATTCGTCGAAATACTTTCCAAAATATCGAGAAAAAAACGGAAGAAAAAAGGGAGAAAGAGTTTTCGCTATCTTATTTGTTGTTCCTATTCTGAATATCTTAAGCACAAAACGTTTTCAAATTTTTGGAGTCGAAAAATGTGGAAATATTGTATATTTCTAGAATTTCGAAAAATTCATCACAGGGTGTTCCAAATGTTGGGTCAAAAAATGTTATCAAGATCGGTTCATAACTTTCGTTTTTCAAATTAGAACCCTATTTTTTTAAGATTGCTTCGGATTCTGCGAAGAAAAATGATGATAATGTTCAAACATGTTGATGCTCACAAAATTAATAATTCTTGACATATTTAGGATTTTCTGATTTTATGTCGTACGTAGCTTTAAATTCATGAAATCTGTTTCATATCAACGATGATGAATGAATTCAGAAAAGAGGTGTATTACTAGTGAGTTATGGGAATGATTTATCTCCTATGAAACAGAACTTGATATGAAACAGATTCTATGAATTTTATTATAGTTATATATGACAAATAAAATACTTTACTTTATGAAATACTTTACTTTGAAGCTATACGAAATGAAATCAGGCAATCCTGAATAACTCAAGAATCATTAATTTTAGGAGCATTAACATGTTGAAACATTGTCATAATTTTTCTTCGTACAATCCAACGCAATCATAAGAAAGTAGGGTTCTAATTTGAAAAACAAAAGTTATGGGCGAATCTTGATCCCAATTTTCGACCCAACATTTGGAACACCTTGTGACGAGTTTTTCAAAAATCTAAGTATGCACAATATTTTCACTGTCTTCGACTTTAAAAATGTGAAAACCGTTTGTGCTTAAGATATCTAGATTAGAAATGACAAACATAATACCGAATACTCTTATCTCCCTTTTTTCTTCAGTTTTTTCTCGATATTATGGAAAGTATTATGACGAATGCAACGATTTGAATACGAATATATTCTCAATTGAATACTCTTTAGAATTCGTGAAAAAAAATAGAAAAACATTTTTTTCATTTTTTTTTCGTTCCCTGTATAACTGAAAGTGGTCAGGCTGCAACAATATTTTTAGCTCGGTAGATGATGTCAAACAATATCATAATCCCAATTTCCAGATTTCAAATAGGTCCAGTTTTCCAGAAACGTCTAATAGGCCGTTAAACTTGGTACACCCTGCATAATGTTAATTTACCACTTCTTTAAAGTCGTTTCGGGGTTTTCCGCGACCCAACCCAATACCTCTCGCGACCCGAATTTGGGTCGCGACCCGAGGTTAAGAAACGCTGATGTAGAGCATAACGTATGGTACGCGAAGTGTCGAATCGAATCAGTAACACTCCAAACGCGGTATGGGTGATTTAAAAGATGTTGTAAAGAAATTTGACAATTTTGTTCCACTCTGACGCGGGGAATTTATTTGCCTCAATGAATGATACAAATAATTTTCTGTAGAAATTAGTATTCAGGTTTTTTTTTTCGCCAAAACTAGTTTGAAAATATAATAAATTCTAGAAAAAGAACAAAGGAACATTTGTCGAGAAGAAATTGAAAGACAAAAATTAATTCCAAGAAAATAAAAAAAGGAAAACAAAAACTAATTCCAAAACATGCCGAATTTAAGATCGACAAATTCAAATTAAATGTTCGAATAATCCACCTTGTTGTGCGAAACAGTAGCTAAATCTATAATGAAGAGATAATCCCATAACTCTGAGAAGATTAGGCATCGTTTCTATTTTAGCACAAAGTTGGATTATTTTGGACCTTAATTCAATAATATTCATCGATCTTTCATTGTCTTGCCAATACACCAACTTTTTTGGATATCCCCAAAGAAAGAAATCATTAGAAGATAAATCTGGATATCTGAGGGGCCATCTGATAGTTCCATTTATCGAAATGACACAATCAGAAAAAGTGGTCCTCAGATATTCAGTGATTATTTTCGCGCTATGACTGGGACAGCCATCCTGTTGAAACCAAACGTCATCGAAATTAATTGGTAGCTGTCGATCTGTCGGAATAATTTGATACTCTTAAAGCTCCAAATATTTTGAAGCATTCAGATAACCCTCGATGAAAAATGGCCCTACGATGTGATTCCCCAATATTCCTGTCCGAACATTAAGTTTTCTAGGATACTGGGTAAGCACAGGAATATTCAGGTGCTTATTCTACCTAGACCAATATCTTACTACTGATAGATAATTTTTTTTATTCAAGTAAAACGATGATTCATCAGTGAATGAGATATTGCTCTGAAATGAACTACCCTCATTCTCTTTTGCCATCATTGTTTCACGAAATTTCATTCTTTTGAAATAGTCTTCTGGAAAAATTTCTTGGGAAGTTCGCACCTTATAACATCTATAATCATTTCTTTTCAAAATATTCCGAACAATTCTAGCGCCCAAATCGACTTGTTCAGCAATTTCTCTGCTAGAACAAGGTGCACTGATTTCAACACCAGCACACACATTCACTTCATTCGTCAAACGATTATATAACACTGATGTATCCTGTCAATCCTGCAATGACGGCATGTTTGTAAACATTCACATTACTCGAATTTTTCGATTATTTTGGAGAGAGCCTAACGTTAAGGTATCGACCTATCTCCAAAGGCAACAATGAATGAATTTATTGTCTCCGCAATAGATTGACCACTAAAGTACCATTTTATGATTTGAATTTCACTTTCAACTGTGAACGTTTCGATTTATGAGAATCTTATTTATTTCTGAACCGTCTAGCTATCACATCTGACGTTCGGATGCGACTAATGTGCATTGCAATTAGCGGCAGCAGAGATCACCCCCTCCTTCCGAGACTTGCCATTCCAACAGTCCAGTCCCTTAGTTGTTATCGAATGGCAATGAAATTTCGATTGTTCCACTGTTGTTGGGACATTATTTGGGCTATTCCCATTATCTATATTGTTGGTATTTACCAACAATATAGATAATGGAAATAGCCCAACAATGGGAATAGCCCAACTAATGTCCCAACAAATATTCCATTATCAAGAATATCTCGTTCACAATCTTCCACTGTTTTACTAGACTCGGAGCTCATTCGAATATAAAATTAATATTTCTGTTTCCATAAAGATTTGCTTTATCTGTATATGATCATCTACACACACACAACTTTCCTCGTTGGCTGATGTTAACTATGATGTTACCAATTCAAGAATTATTCAAGGAGAAATAACATGATCACTGAAATAACGCTTAGCATCAAAATTGATGTGAACACTATCGTAGTACTATCTCTTTTATTTAAGCGTCAATATTGTAACTCAACATTAACATTCGGTCCCATTACCATCAAGATAATTGTGAATATGCAGTCCGACTTTTTTTATTCAACATTTTAGTTTTCAGGTAGTTGAAGGTCCTGAAGAGTTAGATCGTCCCTTTATGAATAAACTGCAAGTCGAGTAATGCAGATTGGCTTCAAATTAACGCTGGAATCATCTGTTCTCTTCCAGCAATTTCCTGATCATAGTTCACTGATCTGGGCATCAATATGTTCTTTCTCCATTATCGACAGTTCGAACGAAACAACAATTACTCACGTTATCGCGTAGGCGGCTCGATGCAGCTACTCCCATCGGAATTACGCAGCGTCATCAAGTTCCTACCCTCTCCGATTAATATCCATCAGCCACTATCCATGCGATGATTGCCATCGGCCGGTCCCTGATTAATAACGCCAAATTATTAAAATTCTGTCGCAACGACTGCATATTGAATGTTGGCGGCTTGTCGAGCTTCCGCGTACGCGTCAAATTTCCACGGAGTACGTGACGTGTGCTTGCGTGATTGATGATGGAATTGCTGGTTGTTTGTTCTTGTCGCTTATCGCAGGCGGAACAGTCATGTGCGCTAGGGCAGACTGGAATACGATGGAGTACAGCTTGATTCACATTGGTATTTTAGGGAGATCGAATGGAAAGCTAACTTTGAGGTTCTGTTTTTCGATCTTCGTCATCTAGGTTACGCCTATGCGCCATCTTGCGATGGATCTGGGAGCTTGCTTGAGCTGGGGGTTTTTCTCGGTGAAAAGGCTGAATAAGGGGGAATTGGCTAACCTAATTGGAAAGCTTTCTAGTCGAAGACTAAATACACCTCTCCGACCACAACTGCATCTACGCCTTTTGTTATCTCATTGCTGAGTACATTTCACTGCAACTATATCTCTATGGTCAGCTGACTGACTGCTCGCGTCAAATTGACCTAACTCTATGAATCAGCTGACAGAATAACTGAAGTTCATCAATTGAATTTATTTTTGGTTCTTTTCATGCTTCAGGGCCCGTGTTCTCGACAAGAAAGCTTTTAAACGTATACGTCTCGAAAGAAACAGTTCATGTGCGAGTACTTCTCTGGATCGGTATTCTTGACGACCATTCGTTCCATGAAAGGTATACGTTTGAAAACGTGTGATCGAAAGAGCCGACAACACTGACACTTTTCACAAAAAAACATAAATTGTTCGTGAAGGATTATGAATTCTTATTGAAAAACTACCACGGATCTTCATTTGGTAAAGTTTCCAACCAATTCACGTAAGAAGATCCCCAATAGAAATGGTCAGGAATAGGTAACGTACCTAATAGCATGCTAATAGCAATCAGAGATTGAAAGAATTTGAGAAAGGTAAGGTTATGATCCACAAACCCATTTTGTTTAATCATAATATATATTTGTAGCCTTTGCAAGACCTTAAGTAAAGAACGAAAAAAAAAGGTTAACAATGCGAAAAGGCTTGCCAGAGGAACAGGCGATGGGCCTCATGAGGAGTTTTGTTTTGTTTACTGTGATTGTGTGATGTACTTATTATTTGTTGAAAAAAATATTATATTTTTTGGAATGAATCTGTAATCTGAGTGTGTATATGTTAATTGAAAGACATGAAATATCAATTAATTTATGAATCATATATTCCTGAAGTGTTTTACATAGGTGAGCGGACTCATCACTTAGGTATCTTGGAAATTGGTTATAATAATTGTTGCTTGTAATTTTCTATATACAATAGGATCGGTTCTAATACGTTCTCCGACGTCATTGATACCCAGTCTCTATTGATCTCTATCTTTCTAGATATTCTCCTCCAATAAAAGTTCTCTCATTTTTTTTCTATCTCCTCCCTCCAGCTTTTTCGAGCCTCTTCTGCTGCCAATTTTCGGTTGATTCTCATTATGTTTTCTTCATTGCCAATGGGAGACCCATATATTCCTAAAACAGCCAGTGCTATGTCCTCACCATCATTATCTGGTTCAGCAACATTATCTCCGATACAAAGATTATAAAGCATTGAAAATTTAACTTACCGACTCTTGAGCATGGTGAAGAACTCTGAGTGCAAGCAGACAACGCAATCTCATCTTGAGGACCCCATTGTATATCTCAATGAAACTTCTGATTGTTTTGCGATATTTATTGTAAAAATATTTTGAAGTACGTTCTTGTCAAACGTCTACACAAACATATAAAAATCAAACTATATCGCGAAAACGAATGATACAAAGCGCTCGCTGTGAACACTTGCTTTGGGAACGTATGCGACCTTATAGTCACGAGTCAAGAATACCAAATCGTGTGATATTCTGTAAGTTCGCATACGCATAGACCTCCTTTTCTGCTAATATTGTAATTAGAATTTCGAAAAGTCACCTCGCTTAATAATTGTTCACCTCGTTCATTTCTTGGAGTGAGTATTTCTCAAACAAGGTATGTAAATCTGCAGAATTTTAAAATTTTGCATTTCCATGTTATTTTTATGCTTTTCATTAGGTATGAAGATGTGTCCACGTTTTAGGTCATAAAAATCTATGAAAATGCTGGTAATCATCGCTCACTTTATTCAAATAAAATCTTTATTGTCTAAGACTATTATATTTTAATCCTCTAAGATACGTGTATTTTGTTATATTTTTGCAGTTCACATAGATTTTTCAGTTATCTCAAGATTCCTCACATGGGGATGATGACTTGCTCCAAGACTGAACATTCTCATGTCTTTCTCTTTGGTAATGAATACTGATTTATTATATTGTCATGCGCACCTCATTCGTTCAATCAGTTCAAGTCACTTCTCAAATGTTCACCAATCATAACTTTTCCTAATTACTGTACTCGAGTTTCAGATGAATGAAAAATTCTCCATCGCAAAGGTGAACCATGAAAATAAGTCTCTTCTCTCTATGAAACAAAATGAACTGCCCTGAAATAGTTAATCGATAACGTGTTTTAGACATTGAATCTAGTTGACAGCCTCAGTCCGTGTTTCATCTTGAGCAATCTCCTCTAATATTGGTAAAACCAATCATCTGGTATGATCTCCACATTAAAAACATGAAATTTCAAGTTCATTCATCTGATTCACCTAGCAAGTAAGATCTCAAGCCTTCTGCTTTCTCAAAACCAAAGGATTCTTAGTTTTATTCATACATAGTACTCTCATGTGATAATTTTCATACTTTTTCAATTGTATCCACTATTTTTTGATGAACACTGATCATGCATCCTCAAAGCAGTTTGCCACTATAAATTTTGTATCGATTGATTAATTTTGCACTCTCTTATAGACAAACGTTAAAGATTGATTGTTTTATCATTATTTTCTCATATTGTATTAATCTCAATGATGAAGAGACTTAGACGACTAAGCTTTCAATGCAGTTATCTTCTGAAAGGCTTAATTTCACTTTTATTTCAACTCAGCCTGCTCTGATGATTAACTATTCAACTTTCTGTTTTTCTGATGGAAAGAGAGGCTCTTTTTATTGCTCTATCACTGTAAACGTTGTATTTCATATTGAATTAGTTGAACTGTCTCAACGTCTAAGTCTGACATCATTCGATTTTTTTTCGAACCTCTCTAGATTACCTCTGTTATTAGTTAATGTTACTCTGAGTATATAGATGATTTAATATTTGTATTTCTTTACTGTTTCAGCTTTATGGCGGGTGACTTATTCATTTCATGATTGTGTCAATAGATGTTTTACATAACCATCTTCAACTGAATTATCTGTATACAGTCCGTTACCGTAATTTTACAGAATCTGACACTGAGAAAACATCAATTCATGAAAAATGATATAGCGCCATAGGTGGGTATCTGTTCGTGAGCACTTGATGATAAGTATTCCACGATTTGAGTCAGCCAGAATTGATGTACAACAAAGATGTTGCCACGAGAATCTAATAGGTCAAGTTGAAAAATACAGGGCGTCCAGAAAGGGTTGGGGTATTTGTATCTGCGCTGACAAAGCAACGGAGAGGTTTGCAGGGGTAGTGTATGCATAGATTATTACTCTACTGTTTGAAGATTTTTCAACGGTGGAAGCGTATCTGAAGAACCATCGCGCTTTAATACCTACATACAAGTGAGCTAATACAACAAATAATCTGACTAATATATTTTCATCTACAAAAAATTATATCCCATACTTCCTATATTGTCAAGTTAGCATCTCCTACGGCCTGAACATTTGAAGAAAATTTTCCTTTCTTATTTTCGAAAGCTTATCTTATTTTTATATGTGTACAGTTTACTGCTCCAATTATATCGGGTAATGAATGGTTAGAATACAGATTCAATCCCATTGCGCTACTTCACAAAAACACCGATTAGTCAGCTGAAAGGCTGATCAAATTAAAGTAGTCAACCATACTTTCTGCAACTCAAATGACACTTGACCAGGGATTTGACAGGTGATTTATTAAATTTGACGTCGATCGGCCTTTCAGAACCGGCCCCATATCTTCTATCTCATATGTCCATTACAAAGATGTTACTTTTTAAAATAAATTATTCCTTCTGAACATAATAGTGGTAATTTTTTTATCTGAGTTCAATAACCGTTCTCAGGAGTGATTGAGATTGCAGGTCTTTTATCATGAACTTTCCATTACCATAGTATAACTTTATTATCTAATAAATTTATACTCAATTTGCATGCTCGTAGGGTACTTTTTACAATGTCACGTTGTGATTATCTTCAGTTCCAGAAGAAGACACTTGTGTTGCATGCTAGATTCCATGATCGTTATAGATGTTTACGACGTGCGTATTGTAAAGATTCATATTACGGGTTGGAGAATCAGTCAGATGATAACCATCGATTAGCGTCTTTTGAATTTATGATACGAATATACTTTGACATTTAATCTACTATCTATAGAGTTAATTACACACTCAGAAGTGATGGACTGTCTTGAAATTAATAATGTTTGAGACATGCAAGAAGCGCATAATATTGAGTTCACACAAATAGTGAATGTGAAACTTTAATAACGTCTTGTATGCAAAAAAACTTCCATGAAAAAAAAGCATGAAACATATACGCAAAATAGAAATATTAAAAAAAATTAGGATGTACTCTTACAAATAAAATTGATACAAATCACATCTATTCAGACTAAATCCAAATCGTATAAGTGCATGCCAAGAACAATGCATGAAGGAGCAGATAAAAAATATCAACGATAGAAAAAACAAAGAAAACGCAGGTAATTTGTATTCTATATAAATAGGAAAACAATAAACGGAAACTATCATAGCTGAACACCTAAAATGCGATTTTCTAAATGTTAATATGTCTATGAATGTGAATTTGTTTCATCCAAATGAAGGTATTCAAAATTTCATTTACATAAAAGTTTGTATATAAAAGTTTTATATCTTATTTTATTTCAGCATATGATACAGTATGGTAAGATGAATTAATTTATCAACTCTATATAATCACTTAAATTTTAAAATAACGTTTAGGGTTTAGACTATATATGCTACCCATTAGAAGGTTTAGTGTTTTTGTGGATATTCATGGTAGTAATTTCAAAACTTTTAATAACGGTCTTCCACAAAGTTCAGTTTTTGCACCCAGTCTCTTCCATTTGAATTTGTGTGACATTCCAACTTTTTCTTCCTCAAAATATATTTATGCTGATGATATTGATCTTGAGTTGCATCATTCTAATTTTCAGATATTAGAAAGTTCGCCTTCCGCAAATTTGAAAATCATGAAAAATTATTATTTTAAGAAGCGTTCGTGCCCGAATGAAAATAAAACCGAGGGTTCATGTTTTCACTTGAATATCCGTCAGAAATATAGAAAATTGAGTGTCATATCCGGTACTTCTTCCTCAAAAACATAATTTCAATCTTAGATACCTAAGAATCAAACTTGATTCCTCTCTAAATTTCAATACCCATTCAGATCTGCGTTTGCAACTTAAAATTCGAAACAACATCCATAGCTGGTACTTCATGGGGCGCTGATGCAACAACTTAGAATCTTTGGAACAAATTTAATTCCTTTCTAAATTCATAACCCATAGTCTCCTATATTCTAGATAATAAGATCCACAGATTGAAATCGTGTAAACTATTCTGGTCGAATTTTCTAATCGATATGAATAAAAGCGACAACGAAATTTGGTAATCTGAATGAAATGCATGGAACTTTCTCAACAAAGATCTTATTACTGATTCTTCCATCGGAATTCCTGGTTTTGACACTCTCAGCAGAATATCGTATGTTCTAAATCGTATTAGAACAGGCCATGAACGTTGCAACAGCATGCTTGTCTGATGGAATTCGGTTGATAGACCTAGTTGTGAGTGTGGAAAAGATGAGGAGTACTTTCACTCGAAAATTACATTTTTTCAATGGATTTTCAATAGCCTATATCTTTTCAACGGCACCGAATCGGAAAAAAAGTAGTAGAACAGAAGAAGGCTTTTCTGCCTCAGGAATCTCCATTAAAAATTAGTATAAATATACAAGGTGACGGACTCACCCTGTAGAGTGGATATCTCATTGTCTGGCAACATGAATTATCTGCTCAGAAGCTGTTCCACCATGATAAATTCTATTCACTATATATATATATATATATATATATATATATATATATATATATATATATATCTGGAGTTTTTTTATAGATTGATATATCTTTAATCTAATTTCCTGTTTCTATTTGTCCATTTTGACACTTTTCCTTCTTATTGTCGTTCATTAATTCGATTGGGAAAAAGTCTGTTTACAATTATTTTTATACCGATTGGAATTCATTCTGAAATTTTCTGCAGTTTTCTCTCCTTATTTCTAGAACAATAATCGAATCCAGGTTTTTGTCATAGTACGTACATGTTGCCTTTTTTTTTCTACTTTTTCGGTTTTGTGCAAATAATCAAAATATTTTGGTTTAGTAATGGGAGGGTTCTTTTAGGTCCTGATTACAGAGATTTAATTTGACAGAATGCCGACGTTTCGATTTATTTTAAATCTTCATCAGGGCTCTACAATAAACGATACATATAAGTGTGGAAATTCCCTCAGAACATATAAAAAAGTATATATGATGGCTATACACTAAAACAAGAAATAGGAACACAAAAAATACTTGGACATTCAAAAGAGAAAAGCATATATGATCATCTTATTTTAACTATTTTTACAACAAATGTTTTTTCATTTTTTCTATATACTCTTCAATCAAGCTACTCACATTGCCAGTTGGTCTCTATTGTCTTCTCATAAAATAAAACTGAGGATGAAACAACAACATACATCATGCGGATTGAAACTTGTGTACTTGAATATGTAGAATGGAAATGAACTGGACGGTTTATATTCAGTGTTAATTATCTGGTATCATGAAGGAAAAAACGAAACAATATGTATAACCAGCCAACAATGACTTCTACGAATATTTAGATGATAAAATGCGTAATCTCTGTATCAGATCGAAATAGCCTGTGTTTAGGTTGTCAATATCGCTTCTCTTATTGATTGATTTTATGAGAAGACAATAGAGACCAACTGGCAATGTGAGTAGCTTGATTGAAGAGTATATAGAAAAAATGAAAAAATTTTTGTTGTAAAAATAGTTAAAATAAGATGATCATATATGCTTTTCTCTTTTGAATGTCCAAGTATTTTTTTGTGTTTCTATTTCTTGTTTTAGTGTATAGCCATCATATATACTTTTTAATACGTTCTGAGGGAATTTCCACACTTATATGTATCGTTTATTGTAGAGCCCTGATGAAGATTTAAAATAAATCGAAACGTCGGCATTCTGTCAAATTAAATCTCTGTAATCAGGACCTAAAAAACCCTCTCATTACTAAACCAAATTATCACAAAGGTCGTTACATTATTCCAAATAATCAAAATATTGTTACGATTCTACGATGTTGAATGAAAACTAGTAATTGTCTGACGAAGGAGTCTGATTTAGACTCCGAAACGTTACGCTTCAGAGTTTCTTCTCGTTCATTGTTAGGCAACAATTTCTTTTTGTAAAGTTTTGGCAACTGCCAAATTAGTCCTCAAATTTTTACACTGGGGCCTTTCTTCTATCATTTAAAAAAACAATTTAATTGTTTTCTGTTCCAGAGACTAAGAGAGAAAACCCAAATTGAGTTTTCAGGAAAATGCAAAGACCTCCCAGACAATATTTCAATAGATATTTTAAGAAAGAATTTATATAGGGATTCTTTTTCTTCAACATCAGTGGTCGAACAACATCCACTTCTTTCTGCATTTCTATCCGAAATAATCTCAAAGACAACTCTCATTCCTCACCGCCAGCTATGGTAATTCCTCATCGTGATAACATCCAGAAAACAAAGAGAGGGATACTAGAAATGCCATCCGAAAATATTCACCCTGATGACTATTATGGTGGCCTGCTGTTTACCCAAGTTTATGAATGCCCTCGGCAAGCGATGATGAATACTGCAGTTATCTCGACAAGAGTTCCCAAACTCCAATCACCGTGAAACGCTGTAGGTGCAACGCTCCTAAATTCGTAATATTATTATCTCACAAAACGTTAATTAAGAGATAGGGTACGGGTGTACATGCCCAAGTTCACGGAATTCAAACAGCAGAAACCGAATCCATATTAATCCCCTTTGAAATATCTATCCAAATCAAACACGAGGAGTTCCAGTATGAATTATGGTCTATTACCAACCGTCGAAGAACTTTCCATATCCAGGGGTTCACTCATGAATAACTTGCATATCGTTACGATACTGCCGTGGTCCAATCTATGTCGAGTGTGCATCTATCTAGTTGGCTCTTCAGAATTGTGGTGTCTGGAGTGAGGTTAATCATTTCGGGTTATGAGCCCGTGATGTAGATTCGAGAGAAGGGAAGAAATTCGTATTTTGAAATTTAGGTCGGACACATTGCCTTACATAGGCCAAGCAAAATAGACTTTTGCATGGAAATAATTGGTGGAGTTCTGGAATCTGTATTAACTATTTGTTTGATTGAGCCTCTAATAAAAGTAGTTTGAGTTTTGTCCCAATTTTCCAGTGGATCGTATGTCGTGACTTTCGAAAAACCTCGATATTTTCGGACTATTTTAGGTTTTTTCGAATAGTTCTTAAACTGAGCACTTGATCAAGAACATTGTTGTATTCAAAAGTGTTTAGTATCAAATTTTGCTTCTGAAAAGTATTGAGATATTATATTTTGAACAAGTTCTATAGAACTCATAAGTCAGAGTATGGCAAATTTCTACACTTTTGAAACACATTTGTTCATTATGAGCATCTTTGGAACTACGAGCTTTAGAAGGTAATGTTATAGAATGAGAGTTGTAGATCATCAAATTGTGATCATTCTACTGAGAATGCTGATCATTTAATCGTAGCTCTTGCTGTTGAAGTTCCTGAGCAGTCCCATGAGTGTGTGGTTATTTTTGGGGAGGCCTCTGACCTTCTTGTAATTGTGATTGCTCCTGCCCCTATGATTCCTTCATATTTTTAGTGGATTGGTAAAGGACAACTAAAATTGCTGAAGGCGTTGAAAATCAACTGAATCAATTATAATAAAGAAAGTGGGATATATAAACTAATAACAAACAATACAACTCATTATTAAGAACAATATATCAGATATTTTTATTGCCTGTAAATACGTCCTTAGTGAGTGTTGTCAAGGTGCTGCTTCAGTTGGAGGCTCAGAGACAAGCTCAAATGAGGGTTTGCTTAACAATTTTGCAAACATCTTTTACCATTATACATTCACCTGTTTTAAATCATTTTATGAAGGACTGGCATGCATTTATTTCCTGCCTCGTCGACCTTTTGGGCATTAGATTTGCTAAACTGTTATGTTGCTGGCAGCAGTCTGATGTGTTGATTTCAAACGTCTTCAGGAATTTTTCCTTTACCGAGGAATGATGATGAAGTGTGCAGTCATTAAAAGCATGAAGAAATAAAATGTTGCTTTTTGAAAACTTGTACTGAAAGGGAGAAAAAATATCGTCTTGCTTGCCTTTGCTAGGCTCTAGTAAAATGTTGGTATACATAGGGTCTGGAACAAACAAAATGTGTACTACCCAACATTATCCACACACCCATGAGACTGCTGAGCAAATTCAATAGCACTAGCTACGATGAAATGATCAGCATCCTCAGCAGGATGAGTTACTGTGCGATTTATCATTGTAGTTTGGAGGGGTGGGGTTAGGTTTTAATCACATAATGATGGTCTTCAACTCTTGTCTTGTTACATTTTGTTCTAAAGTGCGTAAGTCATGGGTATTTTATGTTTCATAGTGAAAAAATATGTTTTTTCGAAAACATAGTGAAAAAAATTTGCCATATTTCGACGTATGATTTCTAGGAAACTAATCGTTCAAATACAATGTTGTAGTACTTTTTAGAAGCAGAATTTAATGCACAACACTTTTTGATAAAGTGCTTAGTTCAGGTACTATTCTAGAGAAACCTAGAATACTCCGAAAATTCCAAGGTTTTTCGAACGTCATGACATAAGTTCCACTTGGAATTTGGGGCAAACCTCAAATTACTCTTATTGGAGGCCTAAATAAATCATTAAAACTCTTTTCCGAACTCCACAAATAATTTCCAGGCACACAATTTTTGAAGCTACAGTAGAATCCCCTTATAATGACATCGAGGGGAAAGGAAAAATATGTCATAATAACCGGAAGTCACATAGAGCAGAATTTCAGCAAAATTGATATTTTGTTGGATTCAGTTTCAGAAAAGAACGACAAATTTAGATTTTGCTTCATTGCAAAAAAAAAAATAGATTCTCTTACAAAAAAAATTATATATGAAGAACTTCTTCATTTTTTAGAAAAATAATCTGAAATTCTAGTTTGCGTTTGTTTTTTTTTTTCGACTTGAAATAATAGCTTCTTACACCATTGTACAACTTAGAAATAGCTTCAATGGATGTCATTTTGTCCACAAAGCACCAATGATCCCTTTGAGGATCTGGATTATACTAAAAAGCATGTCGGCACGCGTATGTCTCGTATCGTATTAAAGAGGGGAGGGTGGCTTGAGAAAACGGTCGAGCGGTCACTATAACCGGAAAAAATTTCGAAAAATCATGTTGTTGTATCTGAAATCATGTCATTGTAAGCGACATGTCATTATAAGCAAAGTCATTAAATTCGGACCCTATTGTGAGGAGTTTTGAATGAAACCAAACTTGACACTGCATTTGCGTCATTTTAAGCGATCAGTATAGCCGGCGTCATAATAAACGGATTCTACTGTAATTTGCTTGGCCTACTAGTCATCTCTACTTAACTTCCCTACTGTTCCCAAAATGTGAAAACAGCCGAACGAAAGTGTGAGAAACTTTTTTTACCTTATTTCGAAGTGACATCTGAATAATTTTTTTCAATCACGTTCCTCCTTCGAAAACCTGCCTATCTGGACATTTCCCCGACTCGGCGATATTTCAGCTGCGGATATCCGAATTCCCATCAGCCTCTCACTCACTTTTTTCCCTCGCGGAACTCATTTCCGAGAAGATCGGTTTTTCCATAAGACGTCCCGCGGGACGCCAATGGCTACACGTACTTCGTACCTTTTTCGATTGCAGGAGGGCGCAACAATATCGGAAACGGGGGGCAGGGGGGGGGCTTTTAAAATTGGTCAGGGAGGCGCTGCCCCGACGGGAGCTCGGCTCGGGAATCGATGTCGGAAAATTGAATTTATAAATATTGCATAACGGAGTGATCAAGTTCCTGAAGGCCTGGAGGAGCTGCGAGAGTAATAAAAAGAAATCGATTGCGAAGGTGCAGATGATAATTTCCAGATTGGAGTTCTCAGGGTGTGGCACAACCATACCTTCCAATTTGATTTACTTGAAATATTAAACAAAAAAGTTTCTGTTAAAATTCGGGGATGTTCAGATTTTGGCAAATTACTGTTATGGACAGTTATCAGATAATTGAGTTGGAGATGGTAGTGTTAAAACATTCCTTGTACATCATTCACAATAATAAAATGAATAAGTCACCCGTATGAACTTAATAGTGTGAGAAACACAAATATTAATAGCATCTATAGACATTATCTAATTGAAAACAGAGGTAATCTACAACAGTTCAAATGGGAGGTTCGACTTAGACGTTGGGACAGTTCAACTGTATCACTATTACGTAGAGCAATCAACTAAATTGATTGTGTGGCTTCATTCTGCCACAACAACAGAAGATTTGAATAATGAGTTCTAATGAGAACACCGAGTTGTAATAATGATGCAGGCCAAGACAGAAGTGCAAACGTTGAAAGCTCCATAGTCTAAGTTTGTTCATCAATGGGATCAGTACAGTATATATGCGTAGAACAATATTATTATAAATAGTTTCAGGCTTTCACGACCGGATATATTGACATTAAGAGAGTCTTCCGGACTTATTAGCCGTGGTCTATTAGGAATTATTTCACCTAACGTTTCGCCCACAACTGCGGTAGACATCTTCAGAAGATTCTTGGTCTTAGATTGTAACTCGACCGCTGAATTTCCGAAAGTAATGCTGGATTCGATCCGTTGGTACCACTCATACCCTGATCATTGGCGGGAGAAGGTAGTGGGTTTACGCGCGCGATGTTGATTGGTCCATCGCTTCCACTTCGTATTGGCTTGATTTTGGTCTTTTTCAACACCGGCAACCATGCGTTATGTACCAAAGGAGTTTCTTCCCTTCTGTTTATATTGTTCTTATGTTTATATATCTCAATGGCTTCCATGTTCATCCTAGGATAGAAACTTTTGATGTTTGAAATAGCTTTTGCCTTTGAGAAAACAATATTGTGTCCATCTGTCAGAGCATGTTCCGCTAGTGTGGATTTTTCTGTCTGATTGAGTCGATAGCATCGTTCATGCTCCTAAATTCTCGTATTGATACTTCGCTTCGTTGTACCGATGTAGACTTTGCCGCAGTCACAAGGTATTCTGTAAATACCGGGTTGAGAAAGTGGGTCGACTTTGTCTTTGGTAGTTCTGATCATTTGGCCAAGTTTTTGAGTTGGCTTATAGACAGTCTCTATATTGTGACCCTTTAGTATTCTACCAATTCTATCGGTTACCTTGGGGAAATATGGTAAGATAGCTCTTCCATTGGGGGTGAGTTACAATCTAAGACCAAGAATCCTCTGAAGATGCCTACCGCAGTTGTGGGCGAAACGTTAGTTGAAATAATTCCTAATAGACCACGGCCAATAAGCCCGGAAGACTCTCTTAATGTCAATATTATTATAATTGTTATAGTAACCATGTTGATGTGGAAGAGAGTGCAAAAGTCTTCAATGAATACAACATTTACAGAGACAGACTGCTTGCGAGTCAGCACAATGAAAACATCCATCAGAAAAAAAGAACATACAATAGATAAATTGTGAAAAGAATGTGTGAAACCTTGTTATCGTAGGTTTCTAGAAGAGCAGAATGTTTGGGATCTAACTTGCAATTACAATCAGATGAATGAACCTGAGAGTTCAGTATTAAAATGAGAAGATCATACCGATTGATCGAGTTTACCTTCATCAGAGGAGACCTTCCAGAGTGAAAGAGGACGAGAGGCTGTCAACCAGTTTCATGTCTAATACAATTGAACCATATCAAAGAATTCACATCGTGCTCTGCAGGAGATTAACTGGATCTTGGGTTCACCATTGAGGTTTGAGGATTCATTCATCTGAAACTGGAGACAAGTAATTAGCAATATATTAGGACGAGTCAGCAATAGAGAAATGAAGTGAACTGATGGAAATAATGAAGTAAGTATGAGTAAATGACAAATCTGGGCATTACAAGAGCGAAAGTCATGAGAAAGTTCAATTCTGGTGCAACATATGGTGTTTCAAAAGAGGTGGAACTCTCTCTAGGATAGATAGAAAACTGAATAATAGTGAATAATAGTTGTTTAATAAAAGATTTTCTTAACGCCATCACTATCCAAGATGCAGAGTATTGAAAAATAAAAACTATACAAATTTTTTACGATTTTGCCGAATATGTTTTGGAAGCTGATACATCTCATGACTGTGTTTTGATGTCTCTCATAGAAGGCGTTGGTTCGTACCAAGTTGTTTTGAACATGACTTCGTTGATATTAGATTCATTCAGCTGAATTTTTAGCGTTTTTAAACATCATTCAATTTCACACCAAAGAGGTGCTCGTGATTGAAATCGATACTAGGCACCGTTTTCTGAATATTCTGTTTTGAAAATTATGAAGTAATAATCGATGCTAATATAAAGTCATGGAGAATATATTAATTAAACATAAAATCACAAGAAAATTAAAAAAAGGCTAAAAACATAAGAAAATTCAAGAAAAGTAGGTGATCAAGATATTCGTATGAAATTTCATTACAATGTGGCCAGTAGTTTCATCAAAATCGAATAATCTGTATATTTTTTCCTTTTCAAAAATATGTTTAACTGAACGAACTCCTATTATTTTTCAGTTCTCTATCTGTCCTAGAGAAGGGGTCACTTTCTTTTGAAATCCCCTGTATATGTGAATTGAAAAATTATAATAAAATGAACGACAATCGAATTGACCCATACAGGGCGATCTTGGTAACCCCAATTTTCTCGAGAATGTCCGAATATTTATTCATTCTGTGAATGGAATTTTGAATAAGTCAATGTTGACTTGAGATGCTCATAAAAATATGCGAAATAAATAAAGACGGCAGGCGTCGCGGCGCTATCTAAATTTTTTTCTCCAGAAACCTACCTTTTGGTTATCATGTCATTCGGAAGATATTGTATTGTAGTAGTATGCCTTTATTTGGAGACATAGATATGATTTTGTGCCTTGAATTCGAGGAGTCTAGTTTTCCAAACAATCTGCCTCTTCAAATAAGATTAAATATTAGGCTACAGCAAGATGGGGCTCCAAGTCACAACTCTGCCATTGTGAAGAGCTAAATTTCATTCGAAAGAATTTAACAATCTGAAAACTCTTCATATATTGGCCATATTATGTCTTCTTAAAAAAAAATTGAAACACTAAACCTAATAAACCATCACCATCAGACAAGATTAAATTTGAAGAAGCATATCATAGTGCCACAGAGTAAAAGATCATTAAATCAACGGTCTTAAATATATCTCGGGAAAATATTTTTCAATTTGTCGCCAAATCGGAAAAGGTCACTCAAAAAAATATTCATGAATGAAGCAAAAGATTATATATTTGAGCATCATAGTTTGTTTTCAATTTAAGATCACTGGGAGAGAATACTGTTATGGGTGGATTGTTGGATCATTCTGTGTTTATTGTAAGATGTAAAATTGTTCATATATGTTGTGTTTTTGTCGGTGAAATGGATACAATTAAATTATGAATGTAATTAGTAATGAGCACACACAGGTACTTCACCTAGGTGCTTGTAGATTTTGGAAAATGCGTTAAAAATTGTAGAAATTGTGCAAATTAAAAAAAAAATAAAAAATAACCAAAAAAATACATTTGTAGTCCATGAGTAGGTCAGACGAAGAGGGATAGTTCTACCATACTCCTCATTAAGCTTTATCGTATAATGTCTTTCACGGTCTTATAAGCTACAAAAGCCATCATTTTCTTTCTCACCACTTCAGAGGCCTATTATTGATAGGACTTCCATCATCTTCGGAGACCAAAATCGAAAAACTCAACCTAGTTATCTCTTGCGCTATACGTTCTACGCTCGCAACGTATTTTTCATAGCCACCCGATATTAAACAGGACGTCTTCCATCAACCTTCCCATCACTTCGGAAATTATCCCCGAGCAATGTTTATTAACTTTCAGACGCTTCGGCTGCCATCTTGCGCTAGCGTCATCGACGAGCCAGCCGTCTGATAACTCCGAAGCGAACGCGTAAATTGTGAATAAAATGATGCAATTTTCCGGAATATGTACTCCACATTCTGCTTCCTTTTGAACCCTAAGCGGATTCTGTACCCATCACTTCACATTCCGCTCATTAGGCTGGGTCAAAACGACGATACCCCGTAACGAATTTCAATGAGTTTTTGGTTCCCTTTGACAGACGACATTAATCCCGTATGTAAATTCTATCACGATATAGAAAGTCTGATGATGAATTTCTGTGTAGAAGAACTTACTGGAAGGTTCGGTGGCTCGGATTAGATGAAATTCAGTTATCCATACTGATATTATGAATGTGGAAGTCCGTGTGTCAGTTTGTTTGTTTCTTTGTATGTATTCACGGAATTCAAGAACCAGATGTCCAATTCTGATGAACATTTCACTCTGGTCAAGTGAATGTATTCGAGTGGGTTTTCATGCTGTAGATACCTATTTAACGAATAAATCAAGAAAATTGTCTATTTTTCATCAATAAGGTGTCAATGAAGTCGTTGATTTCAGACTCTTACAGAATACGCTTGGAAAATATACTGTGAAGCAGAACACCGAATATGTTTTGTTTGATCAGTATGGGTGTGGCTTGTTTCAGAATTGTGAACTCGACATTGTTTGATTGACCCTTAATGTAGATCTCTTCAGCCGTATTAGATTTTGCAAATTGTTCGCTGAACCGTAATAAATTTGTTTTTCTTGGTGAAGGTGAAAAAATATTCATAAATGGTTTTTCGTTTTCAGTCTCACTGAATCTAGTGAGACTAATAATTTTGTATTTCACATCATAGTGGTTGGATTCCACGGCAAGTCGACTGCAAGTGGTACTTTTGTTAAGTTCTGAATGAAAGCTTAGTAAAGGCATTGAGTATTAATATATTTATATATATAATATATATTATATTTATACTCAATGGTAAAGGAGAAATACAATTTCATTTCACCCCTGCATTCAGTACAACTGCACCACAAGAGTTGGGAAAATCGTATTCAATCATTTTGAAAAGTATTAACTCTTCGAGAAAATCGCTGTAAAATTAACTAAAACTCAATAACAACTCGAATCGATCCAATATGAGACATTTCGTCAATCTGGTCGCCTTTTTTCTGAAGTTCGGTTCTTTGCATATGCTCCATGAATGTTCTTATCTTGGAAAGGAGTAAGTTTATCAACGACTTAGATTTGGTACGAGCTTTCTGAAAATGCCAAGACATAAATTAACAACCGCTGAATGCTACAGGGTGGCCTAACTCAGATTGTTGTAGCGGAAGGGCTCCAAGTCAGCCAAACTGTTGTATCTCGACTCTGGAATAGGTTCAGGGAGACAGCTCCTGTTTTGAAAAGACTAAGATTTGGTGGGCGACGAAAAACAACACCTGCTCAGGATCGTTTCATCACCGTTTCAGCGAGAAGAAAGCCTACATCTACGTGTAGAATGCAACGGAATACTTTTCAAAATGCATATGGGGTCCAAGTTTCGATCGAAACCATTAGACGACCTTTGATAGAGGTGAATCTAGTTTCTAGGCATCCAGTAAGAGGAGTTTGATTAACACGTGAACACGAGCGTCAAAGACTGGAATGGGAAAGGCATATCAATTGGAAAGATCAATGGCGTAGTGGGTATTGACAAACCCACGCATACCCCGTAATCGTCACTATGTACAAGAAGTCCATCCATTCCGAGGAGGTAGTGTTATGGTATGGGCCGGGATATGTTTCAACGGGCGCAAAGATCTACACATTTGTCCTGAGAATATGATCGCCTTACACTATAGGGATCATGTCATAGACAATGTTATGCCAAACTTTTCAATTCCTAGACGATAACGCTAGACCGCACCGTGCAGCCATACTTGTTATTCCCCATTAACCAATACCTCAGCACTCATCAGATTTGAATTGCATAGAACATGCAGGAGATATGCTCTAAAGAAGATTAGATAATCATCAACTTACCCCAGAATCCTCAAATGATCTGAGAGAGCTTCTGCCCCATTTATGGCACCAAATTCCTCAAGAAATGTTCGAAAACCTCGTGTGTAGTATGCAAAGAATATGTTAAGCTGATATTGATGCTCGTGGAGCCCATACATTGTATTGATAGTCTTAAAATGCTTGAATTCTCTGGGAATAGAATTTCGTTTTTTTATTCTCAACCAACCTGTATACGCTGCAGATCTACAGGCTGCCACTATTATGAGTTTTCATCACAAAATCTCATTTGAGCTATATTTTTTTGCAATTCAAGTAAATATCCCTTACTCATATGGAGCAGTTTATGGGCTGTATTCATAGTCAACCCTCAAGATAAGGGTCCAAGGGTTACTTCGGTAAGAGAAACTCAGTACTCATCCTCAGGGCTATTTTATAAAGCTAACTCCGACATTTCTTACATGAGTGAAGAATACATCTGGCAACATCCGCAAATGCGCATGAAATTGAAGGGATCTTTTCCCACATAGGGCATCTCGAGACATCATCTTTCGTACATACCTCTACAAACTCCTGTGATCTTGATATTAATTCAGGTTTGCAATGAAAATGAGAACTTCTAGAGGATTTTTTTCATATTTCGAATATATTTTGTTTGATGTGCACAACCAACTGAATATCAACATAGCCAAAAAAAATCCGGAACGACAATGAAGAGTCTGTCAGAATGATTTGAAATAACCGTATACACATCTCAAGGGAGCTTCTGACTTTCCTCGAGTTGAGGGCGGTAAAAATCACACTCAACTCAGTGATTATGAACTATGCCATGGCGTGAGCTACTTGAGGGCGATCTCACACTCACACTCACCCTCAAGGGTGAACTATGAACAAGGCCCCATATCAGAAAGGGGGCCCTCAAAATGGTCAGAGATGTGCAAAATGAGTTTTAAAATATATTTGAATACAAAATGCAACTACTTTTGTTTTTTTTGTATTTCAAATGAAAAATACAAAATAGTTTTTCATAACGCATTTGAAATAATAAATTCAAAATAGGTATTTTCAAAATATTGGATGAACTAGAATCAGTTTCACAAAGTTCGAAGAAATTGTTCAAAACTATGTTTCTTCAGGAAAGACTATTCTTTTACTGATCTAAGAAATGAGTTAGTAAGTGCTATAGCATTTTAAGAACCTTAAGTACAATCAGTTGAAGTTGGTAGAAATATTAGTTTAAAACTAATAGGTAAAACTAACAAGTTCATTCCCTATTATTCATTTCAAATATTTCATTCGGCGAAATATGACATTATTTTTCAACCTGGATTAATTATCTTAAAATTAAAGATCACTGGTTACAGAAGCACTATTCGAGATAACAGAGGAAAAATAAAATTTGACAAAAGGAGTAAATTATAGGAACATGAGTACGAGAATCGTCACTCGAATAACACGAAATGCAATATAATTTGATAAATACTAGACTTAGAATTTTTCAAATATTTTTCTGATGACCACTTTGACTCAACCTATTGCCCGATTCCGGTTTGAAGTCGACTTCTGTACAGAGTGATTCACTTATATTGGTAACCCTAATTTTCTCGAAAACGTCCGAATATTTTTTCATTCTGTGAATGGCGTTTTGAACACGTCAATGTGGACTTGAGATGCGCATAAAAGTCTGCAGAAAAAATGAAGACGCCAGGCGTCGCGGCGCTATCAAAAATTTTTTCTCCAGGGACATACGTTTTTTATCATGTCTTTCGAAAGATAATTTCATTTAGAATTTCTTTTTCGAATACAATTTTCATCCATTTCTAACCGTCAGAGATCTGGAGCGTGTTTTATGTTAATTCTTTTTCATTAGTTTCTTGTATTGTGGAAGTATGCCTTTATTTGTGGAGAAAGATATGATTTTTCGACTTAAATTCAAGAAGTCTAGTTTTCTAAACAATCTGCCCCTTCCAACAAGATGGGGCTCTATGCCATTGTGAAGAGATATTGAGATCAATAACTTTTAATGAAATTGGGAAATGATATAACTTATGTATGAATCATAATGAATGCCTAAATGACCTAGACATGATTTTGTTTCCTGAAATGATGGAGGCTTTGTAACAAACCATTTCTCTATTTTTATATTCATTAAATATTATTTCTTATAACAATAAACATTTTTTTGAATAACAATCGGAACATTTCGAATCATATGTTCTATATACCGGCCATTATGATCCCCACATAAGTTATATCAGTGCTCTATTTCATTATAAGTTTGTTTGGTCAGAATATAAGGGTCCACTTGGGCACTTGCGTTCCTTATCTTTTATTTTCAAATGGTCCAAGTTATTAGAATCGGTTTGGTATACCATATTTTTCAGGGTACTCCTCAGAAAGTAATCCATGAGCATTAGGTCTGGCGATATCTGATGGGTCCATTGGTTCCTATCCATTTATTTTTGAATTCTTGATCTAAATATATGTCACAACGGCAGCGTTGTGACATGGAGCCCCATCTTGCTGTAGTCACATATTTCATCTTATTTGAAGAGGCACATTGACTAGAAAACTAGCCTCCTTGAATTCTAGGCACCAAATTATATCTATGTCTCCAAATAAAGGCAAACTACCACAATACAGAGAAAAAAATAAATGAAATGAATTAACATAAAACACGCTGCAGTTCTCTGACGGTTAGAAATGGATAAAAATTGTATTCGAGAAAACGGTCCGAATGAAATTATCTTCCGAATGACATCATGAAAAAGGTATGTCCCTGGAGAAAAAATTTTTGATAGCGCCGCGACGCCTGGCGTCTTTATTTATTCCGCAGATTTTTATGCGCATCTCAAGTCTACATCGACTTGTTCAAAATGCCATTCACAGAATGAAAAAATATTCTGAGGTTTTCGAGAAAATTGGGGTTACCAAGATAATAGAATCACCCTGTACAAGGACATTTATTACGAATTGATCTAGGTTGCTGAAGATTTACCGACTTCATCTCAACTGTTGCTGCAGCCTTGACAGGAGTCGCACAAAAAAATTTAAAACTAAAAAATTGAGAATGAAAAATTATAAAGAACACACACACCAAAAGTAGGAATTGTATGTGCGTGAATTGAATTCCACAGTTTTCTGTGGAAACCATCATGCACGTGGCCTGACCAGCACTTTGTTTCTCTTCAGCATTCCCTAACAGCTTTTCGAAACGGCGAAACGAGTATTGCACCTTTTTAAGAAAAAGAAAATTCTTTGCCTTTACGGAGGCCACATCGAGAACATTTTTGAAACATAGATGAATACAAAATAGTAATCATCGAAATGAATACCATTTTCAATTCCCAGGCTCAGAGATCTTTCATCATGAGGTTGGAGAAATGATATTAGATTTTGTCACTGAGATGAGAGATATACCGGTTTCGGCCTTGTTGGGCCTCATCAGTATCCCGCACATCTCAGGACAAAATCTTCATAAAAAACTTCCAAATTTGAAGCAATTGGTTATGAAGTAATGAGTAAAATATTACAACGTACTAAGGTGGTGACATCCAATTGCGTCAAAATGAAGTTTCACATCTCCAATCAAATGCAAAAAAAGAAATCTGTACTTCCTCTTTCACTGAATGAGTTTTTAGCAGTGGCTCTGTTCAGGGCCCGCTTGCTCAAAAATATTTTTTCAAAAATGTTCTCGATGTGGCCTCCGTGAAGGCAAAGAATTTTCTTTTTATTAAAAACATCTGGCTTCACAGTCACAAAAAGAATTGGGCGTTTTCCATCACTTTGAGAAACTTGCAAGCGGGCCCTGAATAGAGCCACTGCTAAAAACTCATTCAGTGAAAGAGGAAGTACAGATTTCTTTTTTTGCATTTGATTGGAGATGTGAAACTTCATTTTGACGCAATTGGATGTCACCACCTTAGTACCTTGTAATATTTTACTCATTACTTCACAACCAATTGCTTCAAATTTCGAAGTTTTTTATGAAGATTTTGTCCTGAGATGTGCGGGATACTGATGAGGCCCAACAAGGCCGAAACCGGTATATCTCTCATCTCAGTGACAAAATCTAATATCATTTCTCCAACCTCATGATGAAAGATCTCTGAGCCTGGGAATTGAAAATGGTATTCACTTCGATGATTACTATTTTGAATTCATCTATGTTTCACAAAAGAGTATTGCACCGTCTTGTGTAGCGCAGGTCATGAATTTCGCAGTCCGTAATTATAAGAAAACCAATTCAACCTCGGAAAAAGCCAAACGATCCCGAAAGCTCAGCCCGAAACGAAATATATTGCACTTCTAGATGCATTATCCCGTAAAAACTGCAGAGAAGCCTGAACGTCGTCTGCGCCAGACCATCAACGACCGAAGTTTTTGTTGGGAACTCTCGGAAGAAATAGCATCCGATGGAATCGATGTGCCGAATGTTACGCGTCAGTTGACGTTGACAAAGAGTTTTAAATTTCTTTAAACCACCTTTTTCTCTCAGACGGGAAGGAATTCGTGTTTGGATTCCACTTGTCGGATGCTGCAAGTTCGTGCAGAGAAGACAGCTACATTCCATGGGTTCACAAAATACTGACGGATCAATCTCGATTGAATGACCTGGGTTTTTGTGATATGCCGATCGTTGAAGATAAGTCTGTTTTGATGGAAGGAATATGTGAAAATGAATTTATCAATACATAATATGTTATGAGTCTTGAATCCTCCAGTTCTAAAGAACTGGAATTCTTTTAAATCTCAAAATTGGGATTATGATAGTGTTCAACCTTATCTTCCGAGCTAAAATATTCTCAAAGCCTAATAACTTTCACTTATACAGAAAATAAAGAATTATTATTTTGTTAAAGTTTTTATTTTCTTTTTTCATTCTAAATTTTGATAGAGTATTCTATTCTGAATATATTCCTTTCTCACTTCGTTGCATTTCCACGAACTACTTTTCAAAATATCGAGAAGAAACTGAAGAAAAAAGTATATTCGGCATTATGATTGTTATTAATATTCTAAAAATCTTGAACACAAACCGTTTTCACATTTTTTTAAGACAAAGACTGTGTAAATATTGTGCATTTCTATAATAATGAAATACTTGTCACTAGATGTTCCAAATGTTGGTTCAAAAATAAAAATCAAGATTGGCCCATAACTTTCGTTTTTCAAATTAGAACCTTTTCTTCAGGATGCTGCTAGGAAAAATAATGATAGTGTTATGACATGTTAAAGCACCTAAAATGAATAATTCTTGAGATATTTAGGATTTTTTGATTTTATGTTAAATTCATAAGACCTGATTCATATCAACAATGATAAATAAATTCAGAAAATAGGGCTATCACTACTGAATTATTAGAATAATTTATTTTCTATGACGATAAGTCATTGTTGATATGAAACAGATTTTATAAATTTGACTCTACGTACAACATGAAATCAGAAAATAACTCAAGAATTATTCATTTTAGCAGCCTTAATATGTTATACCACTATCATTCCTCTTCTTCCCAGAATCCAACGCAATCACAAAAAAATTGGGTTGCAATTCGAAAAACAAAAGTTATCAGCCAATCTTGATGGCAAATTTTGATCCAACACTTGGAACAATCCTTGACGATTATTTCAAAATTTCGAAATGTACAATATTTTCACAGTTTCGACTTCAAAAATGTGAAAACGGTTCGTGCTTAAGACATTTAGAATAGGAATAACGATCATAATATCGAATACTCTTATCTACCGCGCATTTCTTCAGTTTTTTCTGGATATTTTAAAAAGTATTATAACGAATGCAACGATTTGAATAAGAATGTATTCAGAATTGAATACTATATCAAAAAACCCAATTAGACCCGAATTTTTTTTCATTTCAATTACAATTGCGTCAGATTATGGTTTAAATGAGGCCTTTTTATATTTTTCATCTTGATGTGTACTTATTTTTCATGAAAAATTAAAATTGTGGAGTTCTTTTAGGGAAACGCTAGGTTTTTGAGCAACTAAAATTCATTCTATGAAAAATTATCATTGAATCATATTGTATGGTAATTATAAAAGCTATTTTTCGTATTTGATGCTATTTTGTATTTCATACATATAAAATATTAGTTTTCATGCCACACAATTTTTCCATTTTATTTTGGTAAACAATCAAGTGATCTAATCTATCCTATCTTGAAGATTGGTGTAAACTTTCTGATTGCTTAGATGGTCTTGTTTTTGTTGTTTTTCTATTAATTTCCAGCAATCTTGCCGCGATGATAGCTAGTCAAGTTTTTTACCATTTCTGCGAATCTGCTGCGTTTTGAACAACCATGTCAAAGCAGTGTGCAGGAAGTACAATTTTTGTCCTTGTTGAAATACGATTCTAACTCATGTTTTAATGGAATTAGTTATTGAACCCCATACATTAAAACGTTGCATGAGTTTTGGTTGGTCCATGGTATTTTTTTTTTTAGGTGAATATGTTATTACTTTGTTTGGTGCATGGAAATACGAATAAGAAATTAGTATGCACATAAGCAACCTTATTAATATTTCACTCACAAAAAACCATTAAATTATGTGTAGAAGACAATTTTGCTATCAGGTGGTTCTGGAATCTTGTCCAGATTATATGCATGATGTAGTATTTCATACAGAGTCAGATTGTGTATAACAATATATTCAAGTAATATAGTAGGTGATAATCCTAGCGTTCCGTTAAAAGAACGCCTTCATTTACGTAGCAAAGATCAGGATTTTAAATCGTTGAGAAGATGAACTCGCCTCTAATATTATTCATACAGGCATAGATTCAATTATTTATCCGCAAACGCGATGAAATTAATACATATGAAAAAATACACAACTGGTCAAAATGAGGTATTGCAACGATTTATATATTTATGAAGTTAACATGGCTTCAAAGTTAATTTAAATACTCAAGCACTTTGTAGCTTATATTCACTGTTGAAGACAGCATTAATTTATGTGTTGATATTGACGCCTTCCTCGTTTTTTTCATTTTGAGCAAAATAGAAAACTTTAAGATGGATGTTCCCCATTCAGAATGGTAGGTCCATTTGGATTGAGAAGGACAAAACAGAATAATTCCTGAAATTTTTTTTTTCATTCCCTGTATAAGTGATAGTGGTCAAGCTTCAAAATATTCAGATTTCAAATAGGTCCAGAAACGTTCAACAGGCCGTCGAGATTGGTACAACCTGTATAAAAAAGGAATTCTGGTATTGATTGTAAACACATCAGTTCCAAACGACTGCACTTAATTCGACATTTTTTTTAGTTGTGTTCGTTACTGTCAAGACAAGGTTTTCACGATGTGATATTTCAGGAGAAGTGTTACGTACGAAGAAGAAAAACGGTCCTTAATTTTTTCTACAATTTGATTGGGATTTTGACCGTTTGACAAAAAAGTTACACCGAGTGAATAGAAACTTGAGAATATTACAATTCCAAAATCTTTTTCATGAGAATCCACAGCTCCGCTGTCAAATCTTCATCTACACAAGAATCTTTCATAATTTCATAGATTGAAAGTAATGCGTCTGGGACGGAGTTCTGCTTTTCGCCAGCTTGCAGAATAATAACGAAAAGGACATGGAATTTTTTCGAGTTTTCTTGCAAGTCGTATTTCATTAAGTTATGAGTTCCGAACCAGGTTTCATCCAGATTTATTATTTTTCTTTTTGTCTTTCTGTTTTACACAATATTACGCGAATGTCATAGCGGAATCGCCATAATGGAACTGCATGATAATAATACTGGTGCTTAATTTTTTTTTGTGTCGCCACAATTCATTAGAAACACTATGGATATGGGTACATCCTTGAGTAACATCATTAGGCCATTTAATGTTATCGAAAACAATGGATAATACACGTTGCTAAGTCGTATTATAACAAGAATAATAAGATGTGTATGGAGTTGACGCAGCACTTTTGAATTAGCAGCCATATTTACTCATTATAAGAAATGGTTTTTTCGTGAATAAACAGTTTAGATCATGATATACCGTTTAATTCAATTCCCGTCATACTTTTTCCCGAAAATTTCACCGGTACGAGACACCAGGTGAAGCACAATTTGATTTACAAATACGAGCGAAAAAAAAAATTGCTGAACGTTTTCTTGCAACAACAAAAAATTCGAAAATCTTAAAGTGCTAGGCTATCTTAGCATACAGTGTTGCCTGGTATATTGATTTTCCTTCAATCTACTTATTTTCTTCAAATAAATGAATCATAATTACCGCACCACAAGCCATAAATATATACTATAGGCGATTTCGATTGACTTTGGTTCTTGGTTGGTTCATACATTGGTCCGTCAGTTTTGGACCAACCGCATTCGAATGACATACTGGTGACGTTTCAAATCAGCTGTTTCTCCGAAATTCGAACCGAATTCGAAAGCGCAGTTCGTTTGACGTTGTCATTTATGAACCGAGCGGTCAACCGTTAACCAACCAAAACAGCCAGTCGAAATCGACTTATGTTTTTTTTTATTCCGGTTTTTTGATTTATTGACATTTGCCAATACATAATGATCATAGATTAATTTTAAATACTATGATGGTGACATTGCTATTTCATCTCAAAATTTCCTGAAATTATTTCTTTTTTCAACAAATCAATCCAAATACGATCCAATCCCACCAACAATTGGCTTCATTATAAGTATCAGGTTCCATAATAATAATTTTCGTGGTATTCCAATCCATTATGTGAACGCCGGTAGTGGAACACACATGATCCGCAATATACGATCTACCAATATCCCTTTTTTATGATTTTTGTTCTAAGGGTCTTGACGTTTCTCCTGTGAAATAGTGTAAACACAATTTTTTAAATTTTTGTGAAAATTTTCTTGGCGTTTTCTTTCCCAATATCTGGAACAAAAAAACAATAAGAAAATTTTTTTTAAATACACTGCGCATTAAAATTGAACGCACATTCAACAAGACACATCAAATGGTAGAAAAATTCAGGATTTCACCAAATCTTATGTGAAAGAAGAGAAATGAACAATTTTCACAATGCTAATAAGTGATTTAATACTTGACAATAATAATACAACGACAGTTTATACTCAAAATTATTGTTTGGATGTTTTCTGTGAAAATTTTGACTTATTCCATTTTTATATCTATTGTTTGGTGTAATTTCTTGGAACTAATAAACATATTATTATTATATTATTATAAATGAGTGATCTTAAAATGTTCTGATCTAATACTTCCCAGATTTCTCCGAGTTGGATTCCTAAGTCATTAAGAGTAGCTGGATGATTTTCTGAACTTCTCAGCCTTCTACTGAGGTTGTCCCAAACCTGCTAAATCGGATTGAGATCTGGACTCCTTGCTGGCCATTCCATTCGAGAGACTTCAACCTCTTAAAGCTACTCCTGAACGATGCGTGCACAATGGAGTCTGGCATTATCGTCCATAAAAATGAAATTTTCATCAATGTTCAAGAATGTTCCTTATATACTCATCAGCATTCATAGCTCTATTATCAATGATCACTAGTTTTGTGTTAGCAGTCAAATATATTCCACCCCACACCATAATCGATCCTCCCCCGAAACCAGTAGTATTCAGGAAATTGCACTGAGCATATCTTTCATGTGAACGTCTGTATACAAGGGAACGTCGATCACAATTGTAGAGGCAGAATCTAGACTCATCTGTGAAGAGAACTCTTTCCCAATCGGCCTCTTCCCAATGGATATGCTCTCTCGCAAAATCCAAACGCGCCCTTCGATGGGCTGGGGTTAGAGCTGGGCTTCTTGCCGCGACACGAGGCCTCAAATCAAATTTTCTGAGGCGATTTCTTATTGTCTCAGTGCTAATTTGCACCCCATGAGTTTGCTCAAGCTGATTTTGAAGAAGGCGAGCGGTTGCAAACCGATGTCTCAACGAGGAAACTCTCAAGTAATGTTCTTGAATGGCAGTTGTTACCCGTGGTTTACCCTTTCCTGCTCTTCGGATATTCATATCTGTCTCCCTGAATCGCTGCAACATTCTGGATACACTTGTATGGGAAACTCCAAACCTTACTGCAATTCTTGTGTATGTCCACCCTTCTTCTCGCTAAACTACCGCTTAGGCACATTGCTCTTGGGCCAAATTGAGTGTTTCGCGTTGCATAGTGTTGATCACTAGAATTGATCGAGAACAACTGATTTTAGAATGAAGCTAATACATTCAGAATCTGATAATATCATTTTTTTTAATTCCTGCTGGGAAAAAGGATCTGTATTGAAAAAAAAAACGTTGAAACTGGATAACATAAGCATGCATAATTCTGATAAAAATAATTGTCATCGAGAACACTTTCAGTTGTAGAATGAATTTGAGATTTCCATAATATGCGTTAATTTTTTTGCGCAGTGTAGAAGAAAGGCGTGAAACTTGTGCACTAATATGTCAGGGGCCAAATCCTTTCGAAAATTGTTGCCTAACAATGGAGAAAGAATCAACTTTTGGAACTCTTTGTAACGTTTCAAAGTCTTAATAAGACTCCTTCTTCCGACAATATCTCGAATTCATTAAACTTGAAGGGGAAGAGAAACTCTAAGATAACTTTCACAAAAATGCAAAAAACTGCCATAAAATATTTGAACAATTTTTTGTTTTTTTCTCCTTCAAACGTTTAGTTTTTGTTAGTACTCATTCAAAGGTTTACTTCTTGGATGGTCCTTGTTGTACTCAGTAACCTAAGCTAGGTTCTGTATTTGTTTCAGTATATATTGTATTGTGTTGAAAATGAAAAGAATTATTAAGGAGGGGATCCTGATAACTTTATGTAGGTTTAGCTACGGCATGGCAGAAAAAGCTTGGGAAACTCTCTAGACGGAGGCTTCCACAACTCTGAGCTCAAGCTTCTGGTATCCCCATCAAATACAGATATCGAATCCGAATCAAAAGAGACTGTTGAAAAATTCATCGTGGCCGCGTACCAATCAATGATGGAAATAACTATATGCTAAAACGAAGAGTGCACGATACGAGTCGACCAAGACCAGTAGTCCTGAGGGTATTTATGGCTCAGAATATCAATTTATATGCAAATTGGCGAGGTCGGCACTGCAGCTTCGCCTTTCAATTTTCAGCGATCTTGTTTTATTTGTCGGGTCGACGCACGCACATCCGTCGCGAAATTTGTCACACGTAATGAATTCCTGTTTTCCAATTATATTTTTCAATTCAATTCTTGCAACTGCAGCGGGTAGAGATGTGGCGAACACAGTCATAAATTCGCGGTGGGTTGGACCGAGGATATTCGAATTTTTCTCCCTTTTGTTGGGATAATCGAATATCGATCTAGCGAGCGGCTATAGGGACTGCTCTTAGGAGATCAAACAATCAGGGAAGTTCATCTGAGTTCGGATCCGTTGATTGCGTGAATCAACATAGTGGAATCCCAGCGGGATGAGTGCTTGACTTGCAATTATTCCTCGTTAGAATCTTGTGATTACTTAGGAACTTAAAGTTTTTCTGTTTTAATTCCCTCCACATTATTGAATTCTTGAATTCAGTAGAGCTGAGGAGGTTTTTTCTTATAAGCAAAGTATTTCGACCATTATCTACCCAGCTTTTCAAGAAAAAAACAACAACGCAAGATACGGTATCTTTGTTCATGTAGCTTGAAATAGGCGCGGCCCATGTAGCGAAATATTCATTTTAAAAAACAGATCGATGGTTTGGATTGAGACCACCGCCGAAGATATCAATTATCTTACTCTGGTTACAAAATTGAGGTCGGTACCACTGTGTTTGATTAACCTAACCTGAGAATTACGCCAAGCTCGTCATGACAAGTTTTCATACAGTAGTATAATAGTTAAAATTACATATGTTCAGATCGACAGAATTGGAAACATCACGGCTGGTCCGACATATTCGGTTAGGTGGTGATGTAGAGTATAACGTATGGTACGAGTGTCGAATAGAATCGGATCAGTAATACTCCGAACGCGGTATGGGTTATTTTATATCTATTGTGAAAGAATACGACAATTTTATTCCACTCTGACGCGGGGAATTTCTTTGCATCAATATGAATGACACAAATAATTATCTGTGTAAATTAGTATTCAGATTCTTTTTCGCCAAAACTGGTTTGAAAATAGAATCAATTCAAGCACAAGAAAAAATTGAAAAACAAAATTACAAAATTGAACTCTATGGAAATAAGAAAAGGAAAACAAAAACAAATTCTTAATTTGTAGATCGACAAATTCGAATTAAATTTTCAAATAATCCAGCTTGTTGTGTGAAACAATAGCCAAATCTATTATAACGAGATAATCTCATATCCCTGAGAAGATTGGGCATACTTGCTATTTTGGCACGAAGTTGTATAATTTTGGACCTCAATTCAATAATATTCGTCGCTCTTCCTATTTCTTGCTCATACACCAAATTTTTCATATCTCCCTAGAGGAAGGAATCATTGGGAGATACATCTGGAGATCTGGGGGGTCATTTGATCGTCCCATTTGTCAAAATGACACGGTCAGGAAAAGTCTTCTGCAAATATTCAGTGACTATTCTCGCGTTATGACTGGGACAGCCATCCTGTTGAAACCAGACATCATCGAAATCAATTGGTAGTTGTCGAGCTGTCGGAATAATTTGATTTTCTAATAGCTCAAAATATTTCGAAGTATTTAGATGAAAAATGGCCCTATGATTTAATTCTCCAGTATTCCTTTCCAATCATTATGTTTTTGTGAATGGCAAACGTTGAAATGAGAAAAGACGCTGTCATTTGAATTTCGTTCCTGTCCAATTTTCGTATTGGATTTTTAACTGCTAAATATGTTTGTCGAGAGTCCAATTATTAATAAAAGTGGCGATTTGGTTGTTCCTCTGGATATTGAAGCGTCTGCTTGAAGGCCAAATCTGGAACTCCTACCTACGATATTGCATATAACAATTTCCTGGCCTGGTGTAAACTGAAAAATGAATGAATGAAGAAAACTCCAGTGAAACTGTTTTCCTGGCATATTTGAAAGGGTAATCGAATATCTGTGGAGCGAATTTTCAATGATGAAGTAAATATTCTAACGTAATGGCATATTTGAAACGGAAAAGTGAGGGATGTCCTCCAAAAAATAGGAAATTCTCACTCGTGAACAAGTTGAAAAGTTCATGAAGGAGGCACCAGATGAGAAATACTTGATGGTTAAGGTTGCAACTATTTTCGGATTATTTGGAGCCTGTCGGCGTGAAGAATCGTGTATTTCATCAGTGAAAGACATCGAAATAACAGATAAATCATTGGTTATACAACTTCCAAATACAAAAACGAAAGTCAGTCGTTCTTTCAGTATTATTAGGAAGTATGTAGACTATTTTTATGAGTTCTTTGCACTGCGCCCTTCTGTCATCAAACATCTTCGTTTTTTCCTGAAATACATGAATAATAAATGCACTGCCAATCCAGTTGGTATTAAAACATTTGGGAAAATTCCATCTATTGTTGCCGAATTCCTCAAACTGCCAGAACCAAAGCGATATGCAGGACACTGTTTTCGAAGATCCTTCTACGTTCATCATTCCATTGCATATAGAAATGTCATTGCTGAAAAAATTCTCCCAACCTCAACAGATTTTGGATCATCATCATCCAATATTGTACTTCCGGTTTCTACAAGTACTGATAGTGCTGAGGATTCTAATAGTGTGTTGAGAAGCTCCCTAATGTCACAGGGCATCAATGTTGGTAATTGTGCTAGCTCTACGATTAATATTTATGTTCCTAAGTAATGATTGTTAAATATTGAAAATGAAAATTTGCAATTGCTGAATTCTTCTCATCTGATTCCATCATAAGAAAATGGAGTGCTAAAAATATTTTTAACACTAATGTTAATATTTTCAAGACGCTTCCACTTAAATAATCAATTTTAACATTTTTTGCTGTCATTGAAAGTGTCACTTTTAATAGCAGTTGTACAAAAAAGCCTTATAGTTGGAGTCCCATATTAGTAAATTGAGAATTTTTATAATACGTTTTTCGAATCATAAAACCGATATCGTTACGCTAATAAAACCAAATAAGAAGAAGTAAACGTTCTCGCCGGTGTCAGGTTCTATATATTTTCTATGGTGCTCTGGGGGAATCATGTGTGATTGAAATTCAAATGCTCCATCTCGGTAGTTCGGCACAAATCGAAATGGAGAACTTTCCGGGAATCGAGACGGATAACGTCTGAATCGTGAATTGTGAATGTATGATTGACGGGATCTCGGTGAACGAAGCTTCTTCATTTTTATCCCACTCGCGCCCGTTGAGGATCGAGAGCAGACTTCTCAGATGAGGCTGGAAATATGTATTATCCGGAAAGGAGATGGAATGGATTGTGAGAACGCCATCTGTTGGGGGATAATAGGGATAATCGTATTTCGTTACGCGGCACGAAATCGAACAGCTGTGTCAGGATTAAAAAAAAAACATGCAAAAATTGGCTAATTCGATCGTGCAGGAATCGTTAACATAGACGCAAATCTCAAAATCTATGTGTGCGACAAAAGTTATGCAGATATTCAGCATTTCCTAAGAGTTGCCATTCCTGAGATATCGTGATTCTGATAGTCACATTTTACATGCACATATAAGCCACTAATCAGGCACTTAAGTTGAGTACATTCACCTATTTGTGTCTCTTTTATATATATTTCACTATTCTGACAACATTTATTCAGAGGATAGTCAGTTTTTCAGTAACATTCATAATAAATCTCGTCTCATTTCCATGTAATGTGACAACTCAACAGCCGCAAATATTGCAGCTAAACAAGCTCAAATTGACGCAGGTGTCCTCATGATTGAAACAGCAATAAAAAAATTCAATGCAACAAACATAAGACATAAGAATTGTAGTTACCAATCATTTAAGGATTCTGGGGTAGGTTGATGATTATCTAATCTTCTTTGGAGCATATCTCATGCATGTTTTATGCAATTCAAATCTGGTGAGTGCGGAGGTATTATTGGTAAATGTAGAATACCAAGCTCCTCGCGCCCATTCTCAACTATGGCTGCAAGGTGTGGTCTAGCGTTATCCTCTAGAAATTGAAAAGTTTCACCAATAGCAGCGTGAAAATTTGGCAAAACATTGTCGATGACATGCTCCCTATAGTGTGAGGTGGTCATATTCTCAGGACAAATGTGTATGTCTGTGCGCCCGTTGAAACCTATCCCGGAACATACTCGAACAATAACACTACCCCCTCGGAATGGATGGACTTCTTGGACATAGCGACGATACTACTGCGTGGGATTGTCCATACCCTCATTCTTCGAAAATCTGAAAATCGTCCATATCTGGATTCATCAGTGAAAAAGACATTACGCCATTGATCGTTCCAATTTATATGTTGACTTGCCCATTCCAGTCTTTGACGCTTATGGTAACGTGATAATGAAACTCTTCTTGATGGACGTCCACAAAATAGATTCAATTCAAACGTCGTCTGATGGTTCGATAAAAACTTGGACCCCATCTGCATTTTGTAGAGTATTCTATAGTATTCTACACGTACATGTAGGCTTTCTTCTCACCGAAACGGTGATGAAACGATCCTGAGCAGGTATTGTTTTTCGTGGCCCACCAAACCTTGAGCTTTCCAACAAGGAACCTGTCTCCCTGAACCAATTTCAAAGTCGAGATATAACACTGTAGCCTTTTCGCTTCAACAACCTGAGGTAGGCCACCCTGTAGCATTCCGATAGCCCTATTTGGCTCAGCGTTCGTTAATTGACATCTTGGCATTTTCAGAAAATTCGTTTCGAATCGAGGACGTCGATATATTCCATTTCAAAAGAAGAACATTCATGAAGCCTATGCAAAGTACAAAACTTCAGAAAAAAGGCGACCAGATTGACGAAATGTCTCATACTTATTTTTATTGGATCGATTCAAGTTGTTATTGAGTTTTAAATAATTTCACAGCGATTTCTCGAAGATGACATACTGTTCAAAACGATTGAATGCGATATCTCTTACTCTTGTGGAGTAATATAATTCCTAATAAATCCCTGCCAATAAGCCTGGTAGACTTTCGCAAAGTCCAGTCGCTATTATTTGCAATGGTACTCTTGAGAAGTCAACACTTCTGCCAGGATTTGGTCTGAAAAGAAGCATCTGGAGTAGTATTTATAGAATTAAGACAGACCATGCAAAATGCAATGCTATGATTAATAGGTGGGGACACCGCCACTCCCCAGCCTGTGTCTGCGGAGCTGATCAGTAAACTATAGAGCATATTGCCCGGGATTGCCTTAAGGAAGAGAAGCTCTTATTGAAGTCCTAATCACACATGTCGCAAATTTCAATCACAAATTTACATACCGTTTTACTTATATCAACATGTATGGTTTTCTTTTTTATTTTTATATTAGATGTACTTTACTTTGTTGTATATATTATGTTCGAATGCTAAACTGGCACACACGTACAGGCTTTGGCTTTGTGGGTGACAACTCTTGTTTTCATTTTTTTTTTATTTTTTCATGTGGATATACTTCTCTTTCTTGTGATTAAATCTATTATTCATTATTATTATTATATCTTCATGGACACTGACATTTTTACTTGCTGACTATACTGCTGTTGCCAAGCCATACAATAAATAAATCAATAACTACTCATCAAAAACCCAACATAACAATCATAGTTTGTGACGCCAAAAGAGTTTCAAGGCGGTTTGGTCAAACCACTCCCAGGGTTTTCTGAACAGCCGGATGCGTCACTGTCTCCTACTTACATTAGGCGAGCAAGATTGATCGCGTTTCCGCAGTTTCAAAGAACCGAGCAGAAAAAATGCAGACGCCGCTCGTGCGTCGCGTGTACTGATTGGAGAACCCAGCAGGATGATAGATGGCGCTTCGGTGGCTGCATTTCTGCACTGTTTGAAAATGCGATTGGAATGTCTCCTACGATTGATGGATGACGTAAACACCACCGCGCGCCTCTTCGAAGCTTCACGCTGAACTGCGGCTGGGACGTCTGGTCTGTTTTTTTTTAAGTTTGTCGGTTTTTGGCTGCCGTTGCATCCTACGGTACCAACTATCGAGCTGTCAGTCAAGAGGTGTCAGAGAATGTTGCACCTATTCTTTTCCGGCTGGTTTCTATGAAAAAAAGCGCAAGAGATAAAGCAATATTGTTCGGAAGTCCTGGGGCACGATTCTCTAACGTCTATCGGTTAAATCTTAAACAACCTGAACCTACAGATGAATAACGGAATAATAATAATATTCTTTATTTGTATTTTTCATTTAGAACATTGAAATAGAAATACGTCAATTACAAGATAGAAAAATTGCCTAAGGAAACATAAAGTCTTTAACATCATGAAAAAATAATAAACAGAAACCGGTGAATCTAGCGCCGAAAAGCGGTAAAATTTTTATACACCTAGGAAAATCATCATATATGTAGTTTTATGCACCTGTATGTACAGTTTTTGTTTCTGAAGGTGAGTTCATGATGTGTTTATATAAACATTTCATGAATAGAAGGATATGCTCCAGATTTCAGGATGCTTCAATATTAACAATACACCTATATACTTACAGCGCTGGTTGGGTTAAAATGCTATTAGCCCTGAATATACCACGATATCATTGTGGTAACTTGAGTTTAATCCTTAACTGGTATGGTGCTTTGAATTTACTTTCAGGGTATGGTAGGGTCATTTTTGACCCTGTGTATTTTTTCTATCAACTTCAGAAAAATATAGTCTTTTCGACATCAAGAATTCCTTTTTGGTAATCAAACTTCACAGTGAATATGAATTTATTTTATTCCAAACAATTAGAATGAACAAATAACAAATTTTCCAGAAACTTTCGAAAAATAAAATGATATATCTTCGAGAAAAAACAACTACGAAAATAATAAAATTTCACTCGAAACTCGCTTTAGGATGAGTTTCTCCTAAAGTGTATGGCAGTCAAATGTGAAAAAACGAAACGAGGAAAATTCTAACAAACATGTTTTATATGGTACTTCTTCCTTACAGATTATATTGATTACAATTTTGGCACAGTGTTGTGACCGAACATTGATTGTTTGAAACAATTTTCTTCACATTTAGCATATGAATTGAAATGTTTATCATCGTTGTAGGGACATAATAACACATAGTTTCGTTTTGGAGTCTAATAGAATCTTCGGTTGGGTTCCACTGACTTTATGACGTTAATGGTATGGCAGGGTCAAATTTGACCCCAAGCCCGCTGTCACGGTTTTATGCCAGCCGCTAACATGAAAATTACTAGCCTATATTAATCATATCAATAAACTAGGAGAATAGCTGGAAGGGGGAGGAATTAGAGTCACTCCGTATCTGGCGTTGGTACAATTTGATTTGAGTAGGGTCAATTTTGACCCTGCCATACCAGATAAGGGTTAAAAAGACATCATTCGAAAAAGGGTAGTTATTCTATAATAGCCATGAATGTAACTTTGTTGGTGACTTTGGGACCACCTGAGTTTTTCAACCTTTGTAGAAAGTTTCATCAATGTACAGAAAACAGTTGCAAAATTATTCGGGTTCAAATTCGGATTTCATAAAATTTTTCTTCAAAACTTATCTGTAGTTAGCATTGCTGTCACGTATTATAGGTTTTCGTTCAGTATAAGTATTATGATAGGTACTTTTTGTTTCAACATTTATTGTATTATTTTAGCTCTCTTTTCCATAAGAATATATTTATATATATTATGATAGGTATTGACAGTCGATCTAAAGATGTTTTTTTTTGTGGAAATGTACAGGATGGACACAATTCGGTGTCACTAATCTTCTCAATTCGCTAGGGTGATTCACTTCCCCAAATTTTTTTTAAGACGTCGAGATATTTTTTTCATTTTGTGAATCACGTTTTGAACAAGTCAATGTTGTCTTGTGATTCGCGTGAAAATCTGCGAAAAAAAATAAGACGTCGGGCGTCGCGGCGCTGTCGAAACTTTTTTTCCAAAAACATACCTTTTTTATCGTGCCATTTAAAAGATAATTTTGTTCTGATTTTTTTTCTGAATACTATTTTTTTCTTTTTTCAACCATCAATGATCTGCAGCGTGTTTTAATTCCATTCCATTAATTTTTTTTGTGTTGCCCTATAGAACAAACCGGATGAAAACATTTCGTGAAAATCTGATATATTGTTCCTATGGCTGTCATGAACATTATATGTAAAAATGGGGAAAATTCACTAGGCCCGCATTTCCTAAGTGTTCTTTGACAGATAATAAATAAATCTATGGCAGGACTCCAATATGTCATCAATGAATGAACTACTCCACCTACATTAGGGATATTCACTTAAATTATTGTAGAAAAATAAAGTTTAAATGGGATTTTGTGATGAAAAATCATATTAATAAGATTTCAAGTTGCAGGAAATAAAATTAATTTCAGTAAAATAACGAAATGTTATTCCCAGAGAATTCAAGCATTTTAAGACTATCAATACAATGTATGGCCCCCACGGGCATCAATAACAACTTGAAATCTTCTTCGTATACTACACACGAGGTTGTTGGACATTTCTTGAGAAATTTGGATCCATAAACGAGGCAGAAGCTCTCTCAGATCATTTAAGGAATCTGGGGTAGGTTGATGATTATCTTATCTTCCTTGGAATAAATCCCATGCATGCTCTATGCAATTCAAATCTGGTGAATGCGGAGGTATTGGTAAATGTGGAATACCAAGCTCCTTCCGCGCATTCTCAACTATGGCTGCACGGTGTGGTCCAGCGTTATCGTCAAAGAATTGAAAAGTTTCACCAATAGCAGCATGAACATTTCGTAAAGCATTGTCAATGACATGCTCCCTATAGTGTAAGGCGGTCATATTCCCAGGACAAATGTGTAGATCTGTGCGCCCATTGAAACATATCCCGGCCCATACCCTAATACTACCCCCTCGAAATGGATGGATTTCTTAGACAGAGCGACGATTATGGGGTATTCGTGGGATTGTCCATACCCTTATTCTTCGAGATTCTGAAAATCATCCCTATCTGGATTCATCAGTGAAAATGACACTACGGCATTGAACATTCCAATTGATATATTTCCTTGCCCATTCCAGTCTAGAATCTAGATTCACCTCTCTGAAACGTCGTTTGATGGTTTCGATGGAAATTTGGACTCCATCTTCATTCTGAAAAGTAGTCCATAGCATTCTACACGTAAATGTAGGCTTTCTTCTCGCCAAAACGGTCATGAAACGATCCTGAGAAGGTGTTGATTCTCGTCGCTGACCAAATCTTGGTCTTTCCAACACGAAACCTGTCTCCCTGAACCTATTCCAAAGTCGAGATATCACACTTTGTCTGACTTGGAGCCTTTTCACTATAACATCCAGAGTTAGGCCACCCTGTAGAATTATGATAGGCTTGTTAGCCTCAGCGTTCGTTAACTTACGTCGTGATATTTTCAGAAAAGTCGTTTCAAATCTAAGCCGTAGATAAACTGACTCCATTTCAAAATAAGAACCTTCAACCAAACTTCAGAAAGAAGGCGACCAGATTAACGAAATATCTCATATTTCATTGGAACGATTTAAGTTGTTATTGAGTTTTAAATGATTTCACAGCGATTTTCTCGAATATTGCATACTTTTTTTAACGAATACGATATCGCTAACTCTTGTGGAGCAGTATATTGGCATGAAAACTGTGTTAGAATGAAGTATCCTTACATGATTTCGTTTCACGAGATGGTGCAGAATAAACGGATTTGACACTAAATTACACAAACACTTTTGCGTTCGGCGTAGAAATACATTTTGTCGTGGATCCTGTCGAAAAGTAACATTGTTATTGTACGTTTGGAAAAAAATGATTCATTGTGTCAGCCACAAACGAGTAGGAACCGAAAATAAAGTTCGCGGAGAGTGCTACACGTCATTCCATATTTCCCTGAGCACAGACGAACGAAGGAACAATACATTTCGCCGAATTGAAAAAAGCCACATTTCACCCGCCCCCAAACGGAATTCATTTCTCGCCACTTCAAGATCTATGCACTCCAGCATTTTCGACTGAAAGTATCACTACATCCAGCTCGAATTCCGGGCGAAGAAAGGAAAAAACGGAAAATCCAATTCTCCCGCAACGAAAAACGAAAAGTTGCAGACGGCCGTGCCGCGTTTGTGCTCGAGATTGTTTCAGGATGTATTCGGTTCAACTTTGGCAACTTCCAAAACCTGGGAAGTCGAGTAGTGCCGCATTCTCGGTGTTTGATCAACACGTTTGAAACTTTAAATTGCGCTAAAAGCTCGGCAGAATAAAGAGCGGTTAACATTTACTGTCTGACGCAGCGGCGGGTTGAAAGCTCGGAGATTCGTTTTTGCGGACTTCAAAAGGAGACAGCTTTCATCTGGATTTTCTATGTCTGCGGATTCGGTATTTTTTTTAGATAGTCTAGTGTTGGAATGGAATGCCATAATTTTTTAAAGTAGGGGATTCTCATGTTGTCGTCAAGCTTAGGCCTAGAATTGTGAATTTTTCAATTTTAAAATGGTATGTATGATGATAAGCGAAAATGAAATTGAAAATTATTGATTGCAATGCATTCTGGTATTATCATGCATTTATAAAACTGAAATTTAAAAATTAATGACTCAAATTTCATGAAGAATTCTGATCTATGATCTTAACTCTTCAAAGAAAAAGATGACAATTACAGCGTCTCACAGATAGATTTCATTCTCTGTGTTTTCGAAATTCCATCAAGATGCTAACGAAATTAGGATTGCCTCAATCTCATGTTGGTTATTCGTGAAGAGCAACAGCTGAGGAACAGACGAAACAATAACCGCGGTCATTACATGCTTGAAATTGATTTAGGTGTTGAAGTTTGAATATTATTTATCAAGTGATGGAATACTGACATTCTGTGGTCAAATTCGATGTTGAGCTATATTCTATATCAGTCGTGGAGAAAATTTTTATGATTCACATGTTCACTTGAAAATTGACCATTTTTAAAACTTTTGAAATGACGAAAATATGTACTTTAATATATGTATACCTAGTAACGCCAGTTTGCGAATTATTTACTAAAATTAGTCAACGGAGTACTGTCTGAAAATAATATGGAAGAAATTGAAAGGCCAAAGAATATCATTTTGAACAACCATCTCATTGATGAAGTATTTGATAATAGCTCAGCCATAAGAAATTATGAAGGGATGGAAGATTATTCTGATCTAATGAATGAGACCGAGGAAGATTCGGATAGCAAACAAATCACCACACGTGATGAATATCATATGATTTTTTTACCTCTAAGGACATGTTTCCAGTGCTCAGACACTCGTTTCTCATTGATGATGATTTCGTGTATACCTAAGTTTTTCTCTCAATGAAGTGAAGTCTCACTTAAGTAACTCGAATGTTTGGTGAGCCGAACCATAGATAAGTCGAACAGTTCTTTTTGTCCCTAGGAGTTCGATTTAACGAGTCCACTGTATATTAATTACAGAATGTTTGAAAAACATTTGTAGGTCAGCCCAGCAGTTCTTTATGCGTTATCCAGAACAATATATTTTTGCCTCACAAATTTCCAGAAATTCTTGATTCTGGAGAATTTCTTTTTTGTCAATTTTCAGAAATGAAATTGTTACATGTTCTGTTAATTATTCTTTGAAAAGCATTAAAAATCATTACAAATTTTCTACGTTGACTTCACTAATACTCACATTGAGAACTTTAAACCAATTGTTACTTACCTACAGATGATAATTCAAGAACTTGACTCGTCTGAACTATAGAAGATATGTTCTCGATAACAGAGATTTCAAAAAATTTCACTTCACCGCTAATTATTTTCCAGTAGAAAAACACATTCGGAATGAGAATGAAAATTGAAGAAAAAATCGTTTTTCCTGAATATCGCGAAAAATATTTATTTTGCGACAAAAGTCTTAGACGTATGCTCCCATTATTTTTTGTCGAAGATTTCGAAAAAGTGGGGTTCCAGTTTCATCACTTCTAACTTTGACGGAAATTCGTGACCTCCTGTATCATATTCTGAAAATAACGCTATCGGAAAAGAAGTATCAGCCGTTCTTCTCGGAGATTCTCAAAAATAAAAAATTTTAATCAAAAAACCTAGAAGTTGTATGTATTTCAACAGAGCTCAATTTTGAATTTTTTTTTTTTTTGTATTTCCGTAGAGTAAAAAAGACTCAGGATTCAATATATTTATGCAATATAAAATGGGTATTCCCATTTGAAAAATGAAAGTTGATGTCACTTCCGGAAAAACTGGAAGTCCTAGAACCTTCAAAAAATATAAGAGAAGTCGTCTTCTTACTTGAAGCTCACCTTTAGAAATCCAATCCCGAATCTTGTGTCCTTCCTAAAAATATTCTCTAGAACCATATTCCTGAATAAGCATGTATACCAAGGATAATCCTTCACAACAGGGATACACCATGCAGCGTCACCAATTTCCTGTTGGTACTTATAATATTTTTTCTCCTTATAATAGTCTTCCTTTTACCCTGAAATCCTCCAGTTCGTATAAATTCAGAAAAGCATGTAAACAAAATTTGCTGGCAGGTTCAATTTAGGATTTATTACGTGTCTATTATGCAGTATGGATGCAGGCTTGAGGGCCGGTTTTTGATTTTCAAATGCAATGTTTACTCCATTCAATGTAAATAATTTGCAAATCTATACAGGGTCTTTCACGAGGAACCTCACCCATATTTATACGGGAAACTACTGAACGTATTTTCATGAAATTCAGCACTTATAAGTATTTCACGATGCTGATGAAATCTAAAATATTTTCAAGGCATGAGCACTTCCGGTTTTTCCGGAAATGACGTCAACTTCCGTTTTTCAAATTAGAACACCATTTTTTTATTGCAGAAATAGATTCCTTAGAAAATTTCAAGTTATTTTGATGTAACATTTTTCAGTTTTGGTTGGAAAATTCTCTCTGAGCGGGAAAATTCGAAAAAAAAATCGAAAATAGAGCTCCGCTGAAACAAGAATAACTTCGAGGTTTTTCGATGGAAAATTTTCATTTTTGGGATTTTTCAAGATGTAAGATTGATGTATACACACTAAAAATCGAAATCGCGATTCATGATACAGGGGGTGAACAAATCGCTTTCAAAGTTAGGGGTGACAAAATCGTGAAAAATCAATTTTTTCAAATTAGAACCCCATTTTTTTATGGCAGATATTGAATCTACGTTGAAAAATAATGTGAGTGTATACATCACACCCTTGCCCTAAAGTGGATATTTTCTGAGTTATTCACAAAAAACTGTTTTTCGTCTTGAATTTTCAGCTATTTCTTTTCCCTTCACGCCAAAAAGATGAGATACCATTAACAGAACCATGATAAACTTGAGAAATGTCGGATCTTTCGTTAAAAAAACTATACACAGAGAAAAAAGTGTAGTAGAAGATGAGAACAACGAAATTACAGTTCTTGCATATTTTCGTGTGAATCCTCAAAATTCTCTCAAAGATGCCGAGATTGATCTGGGATTATCTCAATCGAGTGTTTGGAGAATATTAAAAAAAACATAAAATGCACCCATATAAATTCAATAGGGCACAGCATTTGAAGGAAACTGATTTCGTCAGGAGAACAGAGTTTTGCGAAGCTATGATGATTCGATTTCAAGAGAATGAAAACTTTTTGGACTCTATAATTTGGACAGATGAATCTAAATTCACAAAGAATGGTTCTTTCAATAGGCATAACAGTCATTATTGGGATGAAGAGAACAACCACCACTTCAGACAATGGAACTTTCAAGAGACCTGGAGTTTCAATGTTTTTTGCGCCATCAAAAATAATGCAATTCTCGATGTTCACATTTATGATGGGACTTTAACTGGTAAGATAGAACACTACACATGTTTGCATTATTTAAAGAATGTTCTCCCTTAGGAGATAGATATTCTGACATATTGACTCAAATAATTGAGCCGCTAGTACAGAACCATAATGACTTATGGTATCAACAGGCTATTTGAAAATCAATGGTTGGCGAACAATGGTCCACATCTTTGGCCACCACGTTCTCCCGATTTAACTCCTTTAGACTATTATGTTTGGGGTAGGATAAAAAATATTGTCTACTCAACTCCCCTGACTGATAAAGAGGACTGCATAGAACGAGTCAGAAATGCGTTCAGGTTTGTTTAGATTTTTAGATTCATAGTTTTGAAACTCAATTTGGTTTTTAAACACTTTTGCAGATCTCTTTCTCCCGATGAAATAAGAAGAGCAACGCACGAATCATTCCTGAGACGTATAAATAAATGTCTAGAAATTAATGGTCAAAACTTTGAGCATCTTCTCTAGTTATAACTGCGAGAGTTTGCCATGGTTCTCCTAATAGTAACTTGAAGTCGGTTTCAAGAAGGGGTGAAAAATCTACAGCATGGTTCAAACAGTTCCTGAAAATTTCATCTTTTTGGCGTGAAGGGAAAAGAAATAGCTGAAAATTCAAGACGAAAAACAGTTTTTTGTGAATAACTCAGAAAATATCTATTTTAGGGCATGGGTGTGATGCATACACTCACATTATTTTTTAACGTAGATTCAATATCTGCCATAAAAAAATGGGGTTCTAATTTGAAAAAATTGATTTTTCACGATTTTGTCATCCCTAACTTTGAAAGCGATTTTTTCACCCCCTGTATCATGAATCGCGATTTCGATTTTTAAAGTGGATACATCAATCTTACACCTTGAAAAATCCCAAAAATGAAAATTTTCCATCCAAAAACCTCGAAGTTATTCTTGTTTCAGCGGAGCTCTATTTTCGATTTTTTTTCGAATTTTCCCGCTCAGAAAGAATTTTCCAACCAAAACTGAAAAATGTTACATCAAAATAACTTGAAATTTTCTAAGGAATCTATTTCTGCAATAAAAAAATGGTGTTCTAATTTGAAAAACGGAAGTTGACGTCATTTCCGGAAAAACCGGAAGTGCTCATGCCATGAAAATATTTTAGATTTCATCAGCATCGTGAAATACTTATAAGTGCTGAATTTCATGAAAATACGTTCAGTAGTTTCCCGTATAAATATGGGTGAGGTTCCTCGTGAAAGACCCTGTATTGTTTTATTTTTCTCGGTGTGTCCGACTAGCATAATATTCTCAGAGGTCTTATCATTTTCTTTGCATTTTGAGTGAATTTTTTGGGACCTTACATATAAACAGTTTCACTGCCGTAAGTCTGCTTTTTGTAGATAATAATTTATAGGCTATATGTATACTTTTCCTGTTTTAAAATAATTTTTTTATTGTATATTGTCTGCAAATAAAGTTTATTATTATTATCATTATTTCTCGAGGGCAAACTTTTGAATCTGTTGAAGTTTACTTGAAGCTCAGGTATTTTATATAATCTCAGATCTATTCATTTCATTTACCAATCACAGCTACTGCCAGCTATTGCACAACGGCCGAAGCAGAGTTGTACATCTAATAGTTCAAATTTGTTGAAAACTTGTTGAGACATTCTCTATATCCACTTCCCCCAGAATCCTATCTGCACGTTTCTGCAGTCTGAAGACTGATTCACGTTGGGCACAGTTTCCCCACAATATCACCACCTACATATATAGTAGTCTCCACAAAAGCAAAATAAACCGATCAAGGCGAATATATTTCTGCTGTGATGTCAAAAATATCGATTTTATGAATCGAGGTATTGTAATATTGTGGTCGCCTGATCGTCTCTTACAGAAAAGGACAAAGGAAATACTGCTGGGTGTTCCATGTCGACCTCTGCTTTTTCCATTAGCTCCTTCCATTTTCATATAGATCAAAGATTACATTCCGAATGTATCCACCGCTTGTCGCGTTCGAATTAAAACAAGATTTTTTCGTTTCGTTTAATTGCTTTTTTCTTCCTAAAGCTCTTTTGAATGACTGGTGATGGTGGGGATGTCCATTCCGGTGTGGCTCAAATGGCCAGCCATTCTGTAACTGCAAAGCTTTGAACTCGGGAATGGGTAATTAACTTTTTTCAGGCCGTCTGTCTGGTAATTTAAGTTTAATTCGAAATAATTTTGATGTGGATAATTTCCTTGAAGTGAACATTGAGTTTGGGTTTAATTTCGCCTTTCGCTTATTATTTCTCACTCATTCGTAAAACAATATGTTCGCAGGATCCCAGGTAATGTCGGTATATTAAATTCAGCATTTTTCATGGATATATAAATATATATTTTCTTTTGATTCAGACAGCCAAAGTAATACAATACATATTGAGACAAAAAGGTACCTAGCTGAGGTTGGCGCAACACAGGAAAACCATACAGGTCTACAGTATGATAAAATGACGAAAGGGAAAAAACCTCAGCCAGAAAAAAAACTTTACCTCGTCCGTGAAAAAAAATTTACTTAAAATATTAAATTTCAGGGAAATCTTGAGAGACATCAGTGTGATCTAAGAGAACATCTCCAACGTATCCATGTATGGACTCAGATGAACAGGTTCTTCACAAAATGACTCGCAATTCCTTACCTGAAATGAAAAAGGAAAAAGCAGAAAAAAAAAATTATTTAGAATAAATTGTATTATTTGGAAATCAACCACCCATTTTAGAAATGCATTTGTTACTTTATATATAGCCTCGATGTTCTAAAGTCTCCTCATTTTCCTCAGACTCACAAATTTTCCACAGACTCGGAAAGAGCATACAGTTGGATCGTCCATGACCTGTTCTAATACAATTTAGAACAGATCATATTTTCCTGAGAAGGTCAAAACCAGGAACTCTGATGGAAGGATCATATTTCTCATCCAAGCGCCTGACAGATTTCGATACTTGATTTTCCTTTCAAATTAAAGCTTTTATCTCATTACGTTTCAAATACTTTTCATATAAAAGTCTCTTCAGGAGTTGGGATGTAACATGTTTAAGAATGCCATGTCAAATTCTGACTACGTTGAGGTCAATGGTTCGGATTTTATAGTTACAGTCACAGTTAGATAAAGATGAACAGTTCAACTGCTAGACCTGGTAGTGAGTTTTATCGTGAAGATACTATTACGGGAAAGGAAAGAGCTAAGAAAGAGTACAGAAGAAAACATCCAAATGACAAGCTCAAGCTGAATAGACTAAAGCTTCATCACTCAATGGAAAGAAAACAAAAGCCAAAATACCCATATTGACTACAGGAAACAACATCGCTACAACAAATGACAAAAAATCGAAAGATTTGCAGACTCCCTATAGACAACAATTCAAACAAAACGAGGCCAGCAACGACTCAGAATTCAACAGATAAGTGAAACTTATTGAAAGTATCCCAGAGATAGATGAAAGTTTCCTACAAGGTAACATCGACAACATATCGAGAAAAGAAGTTTTGACACAATTCAAAAAAAGGAAAATACATGAAAAGGATGAAATTCTGAATCAAGCACTCTCGAAATTTTCATTACAAGCTCAGGGTAAAATTGTGGAGATAGCAAATAGAATTCTGAAGAATGAATGTTTTCCAGAAAGATGGGAAACAGCTGACACCATACTTATATGGAAAAAACGAAAATATAGGAATAATGCTAAGTACAATAAAAAGTAAAATTTATTGGTAGAGCCCAGCAAAGTAATAGAGGAACTGACATATAGAAGATTATCAAAGTTCGTAGACAAAAACAAAATTATACCCCATCACCAATTTGGATTTCGAAAAGAACATTCAACAATAGATCAGCTGGAGCTGTTACCAGAGCACATATTGGAGAAACTGTATCTATCTATTCTGGATCATAATTTGCGTTGGTTCAATCACATTGATTCGGTATGTAGTAGATTGAACAGCTCATTTTTTGCCATCAGTAGAGTAGGACACTTGCTTCCCATGTCATTATTGATTTATATTTGTCGCAGTCGGATTCTAAAATCCGTCAGTTTGCAAAATGACTAGTCATTTTGTAAACTGACGCACGTTTTCTAAAACGCTTTTTAGATACAGATCGTTTTACAATCGGCCTGAAATTTTCAGTCGGTTTCTAAACCGCGTATAACGAATCAGTCGGATTGTCATATCCTATATCCTTTTGACCTTTCCACCTGAAACTACTAGTTTCATGATTTTTTGAACGAAGTGCAACTGGTGACGTTCACGCAATATTATGAATGACGGTAGATCAAAATTTTTCAATATTGCAAATTTGGAAAAACCCGTGAGGAGGGATATTTTTGTAAGAATTAGAGAATTACTGTTCTGTTGAGTAACATAACCTTTAATAGGGATACCGGATGAATTTGTTATTGCTCATTTGTTCTCTGGGAGTTCTTGTTAGCATGTCCTTTGATAATTTATTGATTGATATCAAATACAGCAGAAATTACTACTGTTGAAAAAGAAGTACTTAATTTTTGGTAGAATCGCTTCTTGACGTAATAATTTATTCAAATTTTCTCATATAAAGATTAGTACCTAGACAGTATTTGAAATTATACTTCAGTTTTTAAGATTTTTAGTAGATATTGCCTGTAGAATTCAATATTCCAATTGAAAAAACAATTACATTAAGGGAAGTTGTAGCGAATTCCTCGAAGTTCGTCGGCCAAGGTTTCAACAAGAATCAGTGTAACAAGAGAAGGTGCTTTTGTTTCAAATCATATCAAAAATGCAACAGCCAGCAGCTGCCATTTCGATAATAAAACCTTAAAAGAGTAGGTGTGAATATTATTTTTCTTTTATATATTCTGTATCCAGAATAATGTAGTAGGTACAGCTGATTAGACAAATATAACAGTAATTCAATTTGCATCAAGACGGGAAACGTTTTCAGAATATGATTCAAATGATTTGACAATCCGTCGGATGTGTTGTTCGCAGTTTACAAACTGACTGACAATTTCAGACCGATTGTAAAGTGATCTTCATTTCAAGAGCGTTTTAGAAAACGTTCGTCAGTTAACAAACTGCCTAGTCATTTTGCAAACTGACGGATTTTAGTATCCGACTGCGACATATTCACTACAGCCATTCATCGTATAATATTCTCCTTTGGGGAAACTCTTCCCAAGCTGGTTGGGTCTTAATAATGCAAAAACGAATATTACGAATGATATTTGATATGACTCCAAGATCGTCTTGTAAACCAGTTTTATCACGATATGGTATTCTCACACTGTCTTGTATTTTCATTCTCCAAACCTAAGTATATATTAAGGACGAAGAAAATTGCATACCGAAATTATTAGCTTTCACAACTACCATACAAGAAGAGGGGGAGTGCTACTCCAGAACATAAGACAAAAAATTCGAAATGTCTTCCACTTATTAAGGCATAAAATTATTTAATCATTAACCTTCCCAAATTCGATTTCTGAATCTTAGTGAATTGAAAAAATCTTTGTTGTCAGAAAATTGTTAATGTGAATTTCTGAATGATGCTTTTGATTATTGTTTTTTGTAGTTCTAATTCTCCTTGACTTGTCTCACACATAATTTTATGTCTCAAGAAATCAATAAATGATCTATTTATTTATTTATCCACAAAAAGTGTCTTCTGTCTTCTCAGATATTGAAAAGCATTCGACAAAATAAAGCTCCAAGGATTGATCTACGAAATGAAGGAAATTAATGAATCGGAATTGGCAAAATTCACAGTCCTATCTGGAGAATGAAAAGTTGAAACTGATATTTGTTGGCATAAGATCAAGGACAAGGAATACCGAAGTAGGCGTACCTCAAGGATCGGTTTTAGATCCTCTACTCTTCAATATAAGCATATCGGATATACCAAAAACGTATTCCGTCTTCAAAGTTGAAATTCTCTATGTGTGAACAGATTTGGACAAAAACATTTTTGATTCACGGATAATTTTGGGTTTGATTGTGAATATTTCATATGGAAGCGTAAAAAAACTGTCCATTTTAAGTGGTATCTTCATGTTGAATTATATTCATTCCAGGTTCTCATTTTGATATTTTCTTTTATGTTGGTAGGATATTATCATTCAGATTGAAAAAATTTCTCTACAGTTAGATTTCGCGAATATTCTGTGTGTATTCGTTCGGGCTTTGGGTTTGAGCTCAACATATTGGTGGTTCGACACTCACCAGCACTCTCCCTACTGCACCTAATTGCTTGTTGAATTTCAACTAAACCTCACGCAGAAACGAATGAATATTGGAAATGAAATCTATCATAATTGCTTCCTGATGCACAAAAACTCCCCAAATTCCATCATTACCTCCATTTCGAACCATTCGTCGATACGTTTGTTTGGCAGGCAAATATTTGTCGTTGCGATCAGTTGAAAAATTGCATTTGGAAATAGTGCGAAATCACGGAATTGCTCATATGCAGATGAGGATTCGGGTCGGAATTGAATTCGGAGGAACAAATATCAGGGTCCAAATAAAATATTGACTCTTCCCTGGAACGTAGTGCACGGCGTTCAATATTTATGGGCTTTGATGTTATAGATTGCACCCTATAAATCCGTACTGAACGTCGGTGGTGTCTCTTCATCAACGTTTTAGAAATCGTTCGTTTAGAATGGAGTCTCAGAAAGCTGGGAATGAAATGTTATGAACCAAGTTGAAAAAATGTAAATTTGGGCGATTTACATGGAGCCAGAATAAATGGGGATTGGAGACTAGTGGAGACCCCGTTTGCAGATTCATCCAAGATGAGAAAATGCCGTCATCGAAGCTTAGCAGAGACGGACCGGTTTCGTCCTCCTCAAGATTCTTCAGTGCCACTCAGCCAGCAACGATGAACGAGCATCCTAGAAGCCAGAATTTATGCAATCCGAGAAGACAAACCTCAGTGCTATATAAAGGTTTGTCATCTAGCGGAGCGTAGTTGAACCTTCTCTCACCAGAATTCCTCAACAAACATAAATCTTCACGTACTTTCATTTATTTAATGAATAAAGCACATTTCCCATGTCCCCAAGTTATTTCAATTTCCATTCTCTTCACATTGCCTAGGAATTGATATTCAGTTATCGGGCAAAATGATAGGTTGAGATCCAATTCAAGGAAGGATAGAGCAAGTCTTCGTCAGGATTCGTAGCAAGGAATAATAGTATATTATTTTATATGGAGAAAAAGTGATACTTTTCATGAAGCGCTCGTGTTCCGAACAAAGTGTGGCTGGTAATAGAAAGCAAGTCATGAAAGTAAGTTTTCCCCCGAATAAAATATCCTGTTTTTACTTCAGATGTCGACTAATTCATGCAAGAATGTCGCTTTTTGGCGGTAATAGTTTTTAAACATAATAAAATTGGTTTCGCAGGGCTGTTTCAGACCGGTGTCGGCAAGTAGGCACAGGAGGCACAGGTTGTTGCTATATTAATGTAGTAGTTGATAGTTTCAAAGGGGTAACAGTCCATTGCGACCCTATGGTCTATTGTGACCCCTGTCAAATGTTTACAGCTCGCCTTCTAGTCAGAGAGATCTTATGAAATCCAATATCTCGCAAGGCTTCAGTGAGGCTAATTCATCACTCCAACAGGTCTCTTGACCAAAGCATTATTTCCTTTGGCTTACAATGCCAAAGCATTCTGTGACTAGGTGAATAGGAGTTTCTTCCTCCTCCCCACAGAATCTACACTCGTCAGTGTCCGATACGCCCATTCTCAGCAAGTGCTTTCTGAGGCGAAAATGCCCTGTAGGAAAGCCAGTGAGGAGGTGTAGTTGGTTCTTAGTGAGATCCAAATATCTTTTGTATCTTACAGTTTCAAAATTCCGGAGGAACTTTCTGGAGTGATCCAACCCTGGGAGATTCAGTTTTCTCCCTCTCCAGAAACTCTTTTTTATAGGTACATTTTCCTATACCAAAAGAAAGGTTCTGGGCCAGTGAGTGGTTTCCGAGCACCCTCTCTGGCAAGTTTATTGGCTTCTTCGTTACCTGTGATTCTCGAATGACCAGGAACCCAGATATTTTTCTTGCCTACCCCATTGAGTTTGCTCCGGCATTCTCATGTTGACTTTGAGTCGATGCTTTAATAGCAGCTTGACTATCTGAGTGAATAGCTATGTCACAATTCTGATATTTTCTCTCTAGATTAATATATAGGGCTGGATCATACCGAAAAGTTCCTTCAGAATTTTGAAACTGCAAGATCCAAAAAATATTTGGATCTCAGTAAGAACCAACTGCACCGCCTCACTGGCTATCTTACAGGGCATTGTCACCTCAGAAAGCACTTGCTGAGAATGGGTGTATCGGACACTGACGAGTGTAGATTCTGTGAGGGGGAAAGAAACTCCTATTCACCTAGTCACAGAATGCCTTGGCATTGTAAGCCAAAGGAAGCAATGCTTTGGTCAAGAGACGTGTAGGAGTGAGGAATTAGCCTCACTGAAGCCTTCCGAAATATTGAATTTCATAAGATCTCTGGGACTGGAAGGCGAGCTGTAAAGCTTTGTCAGGGGGCACAATAGACCATCAGGTCGCAGTGGACTATAACCCGTTTCAAACTATTAACTATTAACTGAAAAAAAAACGTTGAATTGTGTATTCATGAAAACGGAGGACATGTTGAACACCTACTCCACTTTGATTATATTTTATGTTATTACCCCTTTTTAATTTTCTTGTGATTTTGTGTTCAATTAATACATTCATCATTACTTCATACCAGCATCCATGTTTAATATCGCTGAAAATCTAGTTCAATGAATCTAATATCAAAAATGTTATGTTAAAAACAACTTGGTACGAACCGTGTAACTACCGTCCTTTATGAAAGTCAGTCATTAAAATACATTCATTAGATGTATCAGCTTCCAAAATATATTCGTATAAAATGTCATTACAATCTTTCCAGTAGTTTCGACAAAATCGTGAAAAATGTGTTTATTTTTTTTCGCCCTGTATATTGAATACGGATGGCGTTACGAAATTTTTTTACTGAACAAACCCCTAATGTTTTTCAGTTTTCTATATATCCTAGAGAGGGGGTCACCTTCTTTTGAAACACTCTTTATTATCTCTTAGATTTTATTCTAATTGCATTTTTTTTTGGTATGAAAAATGATCGACCCGGATCCAATAATCCAATTTCATGAAATCTCTGGTACCTATACCTGTAGTACGTTCGTTGAAGATAGTGATTTTACATCTGGTACCACTCTCACGCCTTTCACAGTATCGTAGAGTAGAGAAATTTTGTCTTGTGTCCTGTCCTATAAGATTCAATATTCAATTAGGGCTCTCCAACGTGACCGTATAATTTATGCGGTTTAATGACATGCAAAATCCGGTCGTCAGACTGGACCCTTTTATACCTAAGCTTTTTTCTCTAATGATAACTCGTATCTTGGTCGTAAAAGACATTTTTATGAATGTGGAACCCATTCATCGAGTTTGGAATGGTTTAATGGCGTAATTCACCTGTATTATGCAGCTTTTTTCGAGTTTCCGAGGGTGCATCTGAAATTATGTATAGCGAAATAAAAGATACCCGGGAATTGCTTATATTATTATGGTATTAAAATGTCTAGACACATCAGACAGGGGAATTCTCCTATCTGCTTATGAGCGCCGTGAAAACTAATCCTGCCACCGCATGCAATCCAACATGCTATAATGGGTGTGGCATCTAATTCGGACAAAAGTGTGTCTATACAGGATGATTCAATGGTAAATGGAGGGATGCTGAGCGTAGATAGAGGACACTGGCCTGAGTAAGATTTAACTATATTCAAAGGGTTTATCTCTCATCTTGATCAAGATAGACGGATCCTACTGAAGTATTAACGGATTTTTTTTAGGTCTGGCTTAGGAAAAATTGATAAATAAGATGCAACCCAGAAAACAACACCCATATCAACAATCCTTAAGTTTGATAGGACATTTAATTCGAGAGAAGGATGAAAAACTGAAGAAATCAAGATGTTCACGTACTTCCGCATGCAATTTTAATACTCAATAAATCAAGTCAAATTTGAATATTCTATATTCAGCAACAAAAAATCATTTATCAATTTGTCCGATGTTTTTAATCTTATCAGGCACCTATTTTTATGGTCACAAACTTGAAACACAATGAATTAACAAATTACTAATGTGTATTTGGATGAATCTCTAATTATTTCAAATAATTTCACGACTGAAAATGAGAACACATTATATTAATTAAATATCTAAATTTGATAAACAAACATTTTGAAAACCTTAATGCTATATACTAAACATACTTCTGGAAGCCTTTCAAAAATGAGGAAGAAGCAGTTTTGACAAAATTTAGCTCAATGCATTTCTGTGCTTATTTGAACATTTTGGGCAATATTTGTGAAAATGATTAATGTTTTTCCAAACTCAAATGTGCTAATCGAATTGTTAATCGCAAATTCAGATAGATTACAAACGAATATTTTCATTTTCAGTGGTAGAATTTCTTGAAATTATTGCAAATTTATCCGAATATAAATTTGTTTCTCTATTTCAGTATCGTAATGAGTTCATTACAGTACTAAGAGTAGTGCTGTAATGAATTCATTACAGCATTGTTTTCAGTTAATTTTTTCGTTTTTTGGTTGTCAGTACTAACCTCCGATCCAATCAATTCTCGAATGAAATCTATTCAAATTCCGTAATCTGTCAAATTTCTTACGTCACACCAACTGCCAGGACACAAAACAAAAGTCACTTAACTGAATTTTTATATGAATTTCGAGAGTCCTTCATAAAACTTGAGTGAAATAGAAAAAATATCGTCTAATACTCGTGGCAGAAGACAATTCCAACACTCATGCTTTCGAAAACTCGCTCCTTCGTCGCTCGTTTTCGAACTTCACATTCGTGTTGGAATAGGAGCTAATTCTGCAACTTGTTTTAGAATATACTACTATTCCTTCTATTTCAAGTTTGCACCCTTAAAAATAACTGCCTGAATAACGAATAACATTGAGTTTTTTGAAATATTGTTTTCTGTGTTGTCTGATATTCAGACTTGACTAGATTTACTCATTACTGAAAACGCATGCGGAAGTAGATACGAGACTTATCTTTGGTTTCCTCTCCTATTTTTTAAACTCTTATCAAACTTACGGATTGTTGATATACAGGTTGTGTTTCTTGGCCTGAATCGTATTGCTCAAGTTTTTCTGGACCGGACCCAGAACCCGCTATTGCAGAAAAAAATGTATAAAATATCATGACAATGGATGGTCCGAAAGTTTTGGGTATTTGAAGAATTTGACAAAATCGATAAAACACTATGCATCTTCATTATGAAGAGGAATGGATCCTTTGAATATGGTTATTCTGACTTATCTAAGTGTATCCCTTTTATCCTCAGCTTCCGCTCATTTGATAATGAATCGCCCAGAATATCAATGTTTGAGATAATTTCGAACACTAGGTATGTATGTGTTTCTCGATCATCATTTATCATAATATACTGTTCCACAAGAGGTAGGGATATCGTATTCAGTCATTTTGAAAAGTATTTCATCTTCAAGAAAATCGCTGTAAAATCATTTAAAACTCAATAACAACTTGCACTTGAATCGACCTTATAAAAATTTTCTGAAGTTTGGTTCTTTGCATATGCTTCATGAATGTTCCTATTTTGAAATTGAGTCAGTTCATCAACGGCTTCGATTTGAAACGAGTTTTCTGAAAATGCCAAGACGTAAATTAACAAACGCTGAGGCTAATAGGGCTATCGGAATGCTACAGGGTGGCCTAACTCAGGTTTGTTGTAGCGGAATGGCTCCAAATCAGCCGATGTGTGATATCACGACTTCGGAATAGGTTCAGGGAGGCAGATTCCATATTGAAAAGACCAAGGCTTGGTAGCAAGGGCGTCGCTAGAAATTTTTTCTGGGGGGGGTAAAAAAAATTTAGGATATAGTATTTTGTCACGATATGTTCCTATGTAATGATTGTTTGACTTATTTTCCGAACAAAATATTTTCCTGGGGGGGGGGGTAATTACCCCCATTACCCCCATCCGTAGCGACGCCAGTGCTTGGTAGGCGACGAAAATCAATTACTGCTCAGGATCGTTTGATCACCTTTTCGGCGAAAAGAAAGCCTACATCTAAGTGAAGAATGCTACGGAATACTCTTCAAAATGCAGATGGGATCGAAGTTTCCATCGAAACCATCAGACAACGTTTCAGAGGGGTGAATCTAGGTTCTAGACGTCCTTTAAGAGGAGTTCCGTTAACACGTGACCATAAGGGTCAAAGACTGGATTCACTGATGAATCCAGATATGGACGATTTTCAGATTCTCGAAGAATAAGGGTATGGAAAATCTCTAGCATACCCAGTAATCGCCGCTGTTTCCAAGAAGTCCATTCATTCCGAAGGGGTTGTGTTATGGTTTTATTCAGATTGTTTAGTAAGTTGAGTATCTGACGCATGCAGATGCAACGAAATGGAAATGGCAACTCATGGCATAGAAGATTTAGGCAATTAAGTTGTTATAAAAATTCTGGACTCAAAAACCAGGAAGTTTCATTCTTTCTTCATTATCGAAGGAATACATTGAAAAATATATCGTCCATTTAGAGGAGTTCCATCAACAAGTGACCATAAGCGTCGAAGACTGGTATGGGCAGGGCAACATATCAATTAGAATGATCAATGGGTAGGGTCCTTTTAACCGATGACTCCAGATATGGACGATTCTTAGATTCTCGAAGAATAACTGTATGGACAATTCCATGCATACCCCGTAATCGTCGCTATGTCCAAGAAGTCCATCCATTCCGAAAGGGTGGTGTTATGGTATGGGCCGGGATATGTTTCAACGAGCGGACAGATCTACACATTTGTCTTAGGAACATGACCACCTCACACTATATGGAGCATGTCATTGACAATGTTTTGCCAAATTTTCACTCTGCTATTGATGAAACTTTTCAATTCCTAGATCTAGACGATAACGGTAGACCGCACCGTGCTGCCATAGTTGAGAATGCGCGAGAGTAGCTTGGTTTTTCAATTTACCAATACCTCCGTACTCACCAGATTTGAATTGCATAAAACATACATGGAATATGTTCCAAAGAAGATTAGATAATCATCAACCTACCCCAGAATCCTTAAATGATCTGAGAGAGCTTCTGCCCCTTTATGAAACCAAAATCCTCAAGAAATGTTCAACAACCTTGTGTGTAGTATGCAAAAAAGATGTCCTGCTATTATTGATTCCCGTGAAGGCCATACATCATATTGATAGTTTCAAAATGCTTGAATTCTCTGGGAATAAGATTTTATTTTACTCGATTTTTGTTAACCACTTTGTATACTCTGCAGACCTACAGTCAAAAATTAATTTTATTTTCTGCAACTTGAAATCATATAAATATAACTTTTCATCACAAAATCTCATTTAAACTATGTTTTTGCAATTTAAGTTGATATCTCTCACTCATGTAGATCAGTCAATTTAATTATATCTGTCGCATTCAGAAATTTTTTGAACGACTTTGGAATAACTAGATGGCGTTGACGTAAGTGTAGACCCTTCGTTTACAACTTTTCTTCTCTATAATCTATCGTTTCAAAATATTATCCTGGCACGAAATTCGGAAATAACCCACATTTGGGCAAAATGATGACGTTCATAGAAGCAGGCACAAAAAAGAACGTTCGATTGTGTAATCTGCACAGAATGCAACCGTTGTTTGCCTTCAATCAGAGCCCGACGCTTATTAGATCCCGAACCGAGAGAGGCAATCAGACGTCCATGTTTCGTCGACCGAACTATTTTAATCAGAATAAAATCAAAGAGCCAGATGATGAAACGTCGGCAACTTATTGTGGAACACGTCGGTGCAGAATAATAACTATTTCGCCCGGTAGTTTTATGCGAAAACAGGGTTTTATTGCGAATTTGCGGCCCGCTTGATTCGGCAGAAACGTATCTAATTTCGAAACTTTGTTCCAAACTGCGCAATGATAAACGGCCGCAACCACTTGGAAATAATCTACAGACTGTTCCGCAAACGGTGTACATATTTTAGGGGTTTCATTAAAACCGAAGATTCCGGGGATAAATATTTGGCCACGATGCTGAGGGAAATTTATTCGTGAGCAGCCACTCGGCAGAAGAACGGCAATGTTGTGCTTACAGGAGGCTCAAATGAGTGACCGTACTCCGATGTTAATTGCTGAAGTTATGTTTTACATGAGTATCTGCACATCTGTGAGTGTTTGGTTTGTAGTTCTTGTGATCTTGAATGTCGGGCTTGTTTATACGGAGATAGCTCTCGTTTTGATAACGGAAGTGGTCATTCCGACTGTAATCGATTTCAAGCGAATAACCGGTAATTACCACGGATGCTGTTGGTTTTGCCCTTGGTTATGTCCCTTCTAGTCCTTACATGAATGACCAATATTCGCTAGTATACAGAAATGCAGTCTGGTTACACGTTTCACAATTTTTGGGTTCAAATATACAGGGTTGATCCCGTCTCTAGGATATACAGGGTGTCCGGGGAATAACTGTACATACTTTTACAAGAGATAGAGTTGGACTAGGTGATTACGGATTGACTATAAAAAATTAATTTCCGGATTTCCTTAGAAAGCTACAGGGTGATTTGACAACTTCATGGAAATACTTAGACCATCATAAAATCCAAACTTATTGACGGATATTATTGAAACGTGGGCGGTTATTGACACATGCTAAGGTCAAGTCAGAAAGATATCAATTTTTTCATTATTCCAGGGCCGGACTCACTAATCTTCATTCAAAGTGTTCAGGGCGAAACAAACACTTTGTATTTCGAATTACAAATAATTGATTTGCTTTTCAGAAAAAAGCTAAATTATGCTTCAATTTGTGGTATCGCTTAAAGTTGTCACATCAAAAATGTTTTTTTTTATGAATTTTTGAATTTAGATGAAGTTCGAAAAATTGAATTTTTTTACCTGAACAGGACTTAGTCATCTTGTGGAGGTCGAAAATAAATAATAAATATTCTTACAAAAGTTACTGAAGGTGAGCTAGACTATAATAATTTGTTGATATTCTGGGTGGCCACCCCAGACGCCGATCTCATTGCGATGGAGTAAATTAAGGTATATTTCGAAAAAAAAAATTAGGGAAGTGTATAGGGTATACATAAGCATATTTCAAAATTATTCGTATTTATACCGGGTGTTCGACAACAAAGATTTAGACCAAAGTGACACTTTTTCCAATGTAAAATTCTCTAACTGAATTAATAAATCTAGGAGTACCCCCAGATTTCAACCTGCTAGATTATTTTTATGGAGAAAATTGGAGGATATGGTATATTCTGAAGAAATCCAGTCAAGAAAACGGCTGATGAGCAGAATTATCAACTGTTGCGATATTCAAGAAATAATGGCGATATGATTCGCAAGGCTGTATCCAATTTGAACATTCGGTAAGAGAAATGTATACAAGCTAATGGTTTTCTCATTTCGAACCAGTTCTGAAATAACGTTGACTCAGAAAATCATTCGTTCCTATTTTCATTTTTATCAGGTACTCTTTACTGTATTTTAGTTTCTTTCATTTGTTATTGTTTCGTTATAAAATGTGCTTATTGAAGCTCTGAACTCTTTTGAAAATTTTCTACTGATACTTCCGCATTTTTTATTCAAACAACAGATTTTTAGTTTCCTTCTCGGTAAAAAATTAAATTTTTCAAACTTTATCCAAATTCAAAAATTCATAAAAAAATAATTGTTGATGTGGCAACTTTGAGCGATACCATAAATTGAAGCATAATTTAGCTTTCTTCTAAAAAGCAAATCAATTATTTTTAATTCGAAATACAAAGTGTTTGTTTTACCTTGAACACTTCAAATGAAGATTAATGAGTCCGGCCCTGGAATATTGAAATAATCGATATCTTTCTGACTCGACCTCAGCATGTGCCTATAACCCCCCAATTTTCAATAATATGCGTCAATAAGTTTGGATTTTATGATGGTCTAAGTATTTCCATGAAGTTGGAAAATCACCCTGTAGCTCTCTTGGGAAATCCAGAAATTAATTTTTTATAGTCAATCAGTAATCACCTAGTCCAACTGTATCTCTGGTAAGAGTATGTACAGTTATTCACCGGACACCCTGTATAGAAAACTGAAAAATAATTGGGGCTTTTTCAGTATAAAATTTTCGAAATGCCATCCAGAGATAAAGGTTGTGAAGAAGAAAAAATACACATTTTTGACGATTTCGCCGAAACTACTGGCCATATTGTTATGATACGTCCAATGAATGTGTTTTTTTTCCTGTGACTCTCATAGAGGGCTTACACGGTTAGAAACAAGTGGTATTGAACATAAATATATATTTATTGAGCAAAATTTTAAGTGAACTTGAAACATCATTTTATTTCACACCAAGAAGGTGTACATCGAGGTGTACATCCTTCCGAGATTTCTATTATGAAGCCTTCGCACTCATTCGGAAAATAGAAATTTTGTCAAGCAGAACAATTTCAGTTGTATTCGCCTAGAAAAAATAATGAATACTTTTCTATTTTTATTTATATATATTCAGTGATGGTCTTATACACATTTTTAGTTACTAGAAATGAAGCCTTGAGTTTCTAGACCTGCTGATAACAATAATTCTTCAGCAGGGTATAACCATTTTTATTTATCTTGAATATGCAATAAAAAAAAATTTTTTACAGGTAAGAATCTCGGAACAAAACTCATTTTATTTCATTTTCTCTAAACTCCTCTTCGTGTTGTTTTACATAATGCCTTGCATATATATTTTGTCTTCAGCTTATATCCGTTTTTTTCATGATTTTCCAGTTTTTTTCAATGAGGTTTTTAATAATATCCTCCAATTCATCCATTGTGATATCGATGAATTTTCAATTTCTGTTGTTTTAATCAACTTGTCTTGTAATTCCGGGTGAGAGTATGTTTCTAGCAATTTTCTGCAACAATATAAGCTCTTTTAATTCGTATTATTTATTCATCATGAGTTTTCTTCATTATCGAATTTTTTCTATTTTTGCTTCTAAGGAGTTAATTGTTTCTTCTAGTTCATATTAAGAATGGTCCAAAACTTCTCAATAGATCACACAATTAAAAAAAACAGATATATTGTGTAATTTTGATTTCGTTTCTATATTCAGGAAACTGTTCTATCAGAGAAATTGCTGGAAAAATCGATTTGCGCGTTCAAAACTCTACGGAATATTTTGAAAAAAAAATGGTTACGGATGTTATGAATTGCAAACCTCTCGAAAACTATTTCCAGAAGACCATTTCAAAACAATGGAATCTTGTGAAATAATGATGGAAAAAGAGAATGAGAGTAGTTCATTTCTAAGCGATATGTTATTCACTGATGAGTCATCGTTTTCCTTGAATAGAAAACATAACTAATCCGTAGTTAGATATTGGTCTAGAAAGAATAAGCACCTGTGCATACCCAGTATCCTAAAAAACTTAATGTTTGGACAGGAATACTGGGGAATTACATCATAGGGTCATTATTCATCGAGGGTAATCTGAATGCTTCAAAATATTTACCTAAAATTATCTCTGTATTTTTGATACACTTTTTACAATAGTCACAACCATGGAATATTATCTCCACATTCAAATTTTCATATTCTCTTTGAGAATAAAGGTCACAAATTATTTCATTCTCAAGTGCAAAAAACCTCTTGAAAAAATAATTTCGACCCAAAATCTCATCCTTTATGAATTTCTCATACAATTTTGTGAATAATCCTAACCATAAAATGATATACCTATAACCTCAACGTTCAACCTAAAAGTTCCAACATTCATTGAAGAGGGGTCTGTTTAATTGATAGTGATATCCATATGTTAATACTCGTATATACCTATTTTTGTCTCATTTACCTGAATATTCGCGTCCTTTAACAGAATGAGTTCTGAACCGTTAACTTTAAACGAACCATTATACGAGAACTCATCGTTCGAGTATAGCCCTTCAACGATTAGTGAAGTTAACTTTACAATTAACGAAGGTAACTATACGATAGGAGACTACTCCATAGTATTGTTGGAGAATAACTATGAAAGCATATCCTTTTTCATTATCCGGAACAGAATGGTAATGAGGAAATGTTCATTTAATTAGTTATCTAGTTTGATATTCCGATAGATATCTTTTATCAGATGCTCATAAGTGGCACCATCTGAAGTTTCCATATCGGCTAATAGTCGCTTAAATCCCTACGTGCCCTTAAAAGATGCGGAACAAAACCCTTGGGTAATTCATTAGCGGCAGACTATTTCGGTTGCACCTTGCAGCTTAATCCAATTAGAAATTTAACACGAACTAATTAATTTTAAGATAAGTTCCTTGCTCGAAAACACGCTACTGCGTTTGGCTGCTTGTTCAGACTGCCGATAATAACTTAGTGTGAAATGCTATCAGGTTCGTGAGCTTATTTATGAGACAGGATATTCTGATGGATATTTTCATGACGAAGAACTGATTCGCCAAAAACAATTAAGGGGAGGATATATTTTTATTTGTTTTCTATTATTTTTCATTTATTAGATAGTTTCCAACTACACTTCAGAATATATGAGGTCAAGAGTTCCAGAATTTATCAGAAATTTGAAACCTTCTTCTTAACCATCCTCAAACAATGTTAATAAGCCAATGTTGAACGAAGTTGGCAATTTTCAAAGCAGTCGAAAGATTTTCAAAGGAGTTGGAAAAATTTCAAAGCGGTTGACAAAGTTTCGAAGTAGTTGGAAAAAATTTCGAAGCAGTTGGCAAAATTTAAAAGCAGCTGGAAAAAATATTTAAGCAGTTGGAAAAAGTTCAAAGCAGTTGGATTACATAATTGCGAGAGAGTTATGAAATACGAAGGAATCTGAATTAGAAAAAACAAGTTTGCAATCAGTACTTGATAATACCTATAATATGTATAGCCGACAATAAATGGTTTTTAACCCAATATTTTTTCCATCAAGTATTGGGAGAGATGCGGCCTCAAGAAATATAGTTGTAAACTTTTCAGTTACGTCGCATGGACTGTGTCATAAAAAAACCATCTGGTATCATAAATTTAAGCTGTTACTTTCAGATAAGCAGAATCATCATTAGGTATGCTTTTCGTACATTGTGCTATAATTTTGCGAATAAACAATTTGTGTAAATATATTTGAATATTGATCCAAAAAAAATTCAAACTCAAATTAGGAAATTTTGTTTAGAATTGTTTCTTCAATATGACTGATTTAAGTCAAAAGCGTTTCGCTACTAAATTGGGAATCTGTTTTTTTCTTAGAAGTATCTAGATTTATGGCACACACTTCGACATACATTTGGTGTTTTATTCCCTAGTTATGTTGCTTTTCTTCATTTCATGGAATCTGTAAGCAAAAGTAAGGCTCATTTTTCATCGAACGAAATATATTTTCTGCAAATTTTGTTCCTATTATTCTGTGAAATGTGAGGGATGAGCAGTTTCAATATTATGAATCTCATCAAAGTGGTCAGTAATTAATTTTGATTTTTCATCTACCCAACATTCAATCATGTATATTTCTTTATTTTATGGAATCTGCTTTTTCGTGAAAAATATCTTGTTTTATGATGCTTGAAATTTTGAAATACATACACCAAAGAATAAAACTGAACTAAAGTAAAGAATGAAACAAAAAGTGTCTAAAAGTTTCAAACATGCTTCAAGGTATTCCAAAAAAAAAAGATTTCATAAATTAATTATGGAAAATTGGAAAATTAACATTAATTGCTCATAACTTTGATTCCCAATATTTACTCCTTTTACGAAATAAAAAGAATAGATTTTTCAGAAAAAATATTTTCTCTGATGAAAATGAGCCATGTCTTCGCTTCCAGATTCCATGATAAAACAAAAACTACAAAACTGAAGAAACAAACAAGTAGTGTTTCTCAAAGTTTCAAACAACATCAAGATACTCTTCATGAAAAAAACAAACTCCATGAAATCTATTTAATTGAATGTTCGGTAGATGAAAAAAAATTAATGACTCCTCACTCCTTTGAAATTCATCATTTTGAATTTTTGTTTACCGAAACAAATATCGTCCCGGAAGATCCACTATCGACCAGATTTTTATACTTCGACAAATATTGGAAGAGAACTGGGAATACAATCGTGATGTGAACCAGGTTTTTGTCGATTTCAAACAGGCATATGACTCTGTGAGCAGGGAAGTGCTGTGGAGAGTCATGGTAGAGATGGGAGTCCTCAAAAAGTTGATAAGTTTGGCACAGGTATGCGTGCAGAATTCAAGTGCGCAGGTTAGAGTTGGCAATATTACATCAGATGAATTCCAAATTGAAAACGGTCTTAGACAGGGAGATCCCCTTTCCCCGTTATTATTCAACTTCGCTTTGGAATTTGCAGTTAGAAAATTACAATCAAAACTATCAAACGGTTTCGCAACACAGGGTTCGAAGGTCCTACTGGCCTTTGACGACGATGTGGACATAATCACACAGTCCGTTAGAGACGCGAAACAAGTTTTTACCCTGTTGGAAGAACGAGCCAAGGAAGTAGGCCTCAGGATCAATGAAGACAAGACCAAATATATGGTAATCACAAAAAACCCAAGATCACGTTTCGGTCAAAATGTTACTATAAATGACTACAATTTTGAAGTAGTAAAAGAATTTAAATATTTGGGAGCAGTCATAACAGCTGATAACAAGAATGAAAGAGACGTGGAATCGAGAATTATGGACTGAAGCAGGGCATATTATTTCTTGGCGACACTTTTAAAATCAAAATTAATTTCAAGAGAAGCGAAAATAAAAATCTACAGAACTATCATTCGTCCCGCAATAACTTATGGGAGTGAGACATGGACCCTGAATAAACGTGAGGCTGATAGATTGCTGGTACTGAAACGGAAGATCCTGAGGGCTATTTTTGGGCCTTGTAGAGACGAAATAACGGGAGAATGGAGAATAAGAAAGAATCAAGAACTACAGGCACTCTATGGGAACGAGAACATAGTGCGACACATCAAGTCCAATCCCATCAGATGGGCAGGACATGTCATGAGGTCACAAGATGGAAGGCTCCTCAAAACAGCATTCTGGGAAAGGCCTGAGGGTAGAAGAACGGTTGGTCGTCCAAGAAAACGGTGGAAAGACGCAGTGTCCAGTGATTTGCAGAGACTGGGAGTAACACAATGGGAGCTAGCAGTACAAAATCGACTAGAGTGGAGAAGAATAGTAAATGCGGCCAAGACTCAATTTGAGTTGTAGAGCCATTGATGATGATGATGATGAAACAAATATCATAGTATAATAATGTATAAGGATTTCCTGATAATTCAATGTCCAGTTGAAGAATTTTCTATGGATATCCCCCACAAAAATTTGGCTTCGGCCCGTCCCTGAGTTTATCAACGGCTTCGTTTTGAAACGAGTTTTCTGAAAATGCCAAGAAGTAAATTAACAAACGCTGAGGCAAACAGGGCCATCGGAATGCTACAGGATGGAGTTTAAATTTATTTTTGCATCGAGGTGGCTGTAGGGTATGGTACACATAATTCGGCAGTTCGTACCTAATGATTGTCAAGACAACCTCCGATCCTTTTGGAGTGCGAGCAAAAACAAAAATTTTCACAATTCGATGCAAGATGAACTCTTCGTCATCATTTAGCTCAATGAGTCCTGACTCCAAGAAATTCACCAAGTCATATAATGCAAACTCAAGGCCAAGCTGTACGAGGAACACTGATTAGTAGTCTCATTTAAAGCAGGCAATATTGAAATGTCAAACAAACGGAAGACCCAGCTTCATTCCCCGAGCTCAGTCGATAAAACCCAACAGACTGAAGCTAAACTTGATGGTAAACGGTGCTAATTACTGCCAGACAGATGATTAGTTGTGCAATACACCGTCCTTCTAGCCGCGAATTTATCATATGTAAATTCCACAATGAGGTGTCTGCTACAGATCCCCCATTAATCTTTCGTTTATTAATGGATTAACAATTTCCCCTAAATGTGTTCAACTGGTGTGAGGAAGAGTTTGCTGCGTAGTTATTGTTGACAGGGGCTCAGTAACTTTGCCGGAGCAGGTGTCGTTTTCCCAGAGAATTAGAAATGGCGTCTATGTTAATGTAATAAATAATATGAATTACAAGGTATCTATCGCTTTCTCCGATTCCGACAAATTTTGGGTAATGATATACAGGGTTGGGCTGAATATGGAACCAAGTAAATATCTTTTGGTCAATGCTTATGAAATTTTGTAGGTGAAATGCATCTGAAGTACAATTTCTTGTTCATGTTGTTTTTATGTTTATGAATCTTTATGGTTTCCATGTTCATCTTCGGATAGTAACTTTTGATTTTCGAAATAACCTCTACTATTGAGAAAACTATATTGTGTCCATCTGTTAGAGCATGTTAATCTAGTCAGGATTTTTCTGTCTGATTCAGTCGACAACATTGTTCGTGCTCCTTAATTGTCGTATTAATACTTCGTTCTGTTATACCAATGTAGTCTTTGCCGCAGTCATGACTTATCCTGTAAATAGCAGCTTGTGAAAATTGGTCGACTTTGTCTTTGGTAGTTTTGATTATTTGGCCAAATTTTTTTGTCGACTTATAAACGGTCTCATCACTATGCTACCAATTCTATCTGTGCCTTTAGGAATATATGGTAAGATTGCTCTTCCAAGTTTCAAATTGTTATAAAAATTGAAAAAATGCAACACTTTCTTTGAAAATGTGTATCTTTTTTTAAAAAAAGATACCGACGTAAATCAAAAAACATTCCGTTAAGAAAAGGTCACATTTTAAATTAAAACTGAATGATATCAAAATTTCCGCCTCAAATTCACCACAGGGTGTTTAGAAATGAAGGGTATCAAACAGGGTTTTGTTTCACCCTGTATAACGGATGAACTACAGGTATTTTCACGTATTATATTTAAGGTTATTAAAATAAGACCCAATACTATATCTGGTGAAAATTTCAACAAAATCGGTGAACCACAAAAAAAGATACAGGGTGTTTTGACAAAAATTTTTGTGTATTATGTATTCACACATTTTTCTGATTGATTTTTGATCCAGAGACTGGAAGGGAAATCTGTAAAAAATATAAGGAGATTACAGAGTATTGATTCTCACATTTTTCAGCGAAATCGTTCATGAATTTATATACATTTTTTCCTCATTTCGACTGTGTTTATGAATTTCAAGTTGCTTATTCTCATTTTGAAATTGTTTCATCCTAATTTGAATGAGATTAGTCTCAATTTAAAGTTGAAAAGGTATAGAAAAGGTTGAGCACCATCCTATTCAATTCTCATACTAAATTGAATATTTGGGTGTTAACTGTTGAGATGGGTTAAGATTGCTTGCATTCACCGAACGAAGAATGTTGCCACCGCTCCGCTACCGCTACCTAGCATAAACAGAAAGCGCTCCCAAAATGCCCGCTTCTCCGGAACGTGTTGAGTTTGTAGCGTAAGTGCCACCGGACGATTCCTCAACAGTTCCGCAACTGTTACGTTCGGTGAATGCAAGCATTGTTTGCAACTGCTTGTCTCCGTGGATGGTTTCTTTGAGGCCGATCCGATAGCACTTTGTTCGAATTTTTCCTTGAATAAATTCGCAATTGCAGGTATTTGTATTTCCAATAAAATTCGCCAATAGATCGCTAATAGATCGTGTCGATATGCGAAACCCTTCAAGACGCCATCTATTTGACTCATAAAATACGCCAATGCCTGCAATTGCGAATTTCTTCATGGAAAAGAATGAAAAATTGTAAAACATTCTGAAGATTCCTGTAAAAAAAACAAACAAGGGGAACTAGGTATTCGATGAAAAACAATAATACAACGAAAATGAAGAAAAAGGAAGAAATAGAGCAGAAAAGACTTTTCACTGATCAAATGTGGAAGAAATACCGACATGAGAGGCGTATAAAAGAAATTCTGGTCCTCATAAAAAACCAAAGATCCCCGCTTGGTTGTCATCACAATGTGTCAGGTAGTATGTATTGATGGGCTGCAATAACTAAGAAACCGGTCTACTTGCTACGATGACAGCACGTTTCTACATTCACTTCATCACCTAAGTTTTCACTAGCCCATCTTCAGATTTTATTCATAGTATTTCAAACATGGATGCAGCAAATAAAACGATTTACTTTCAATCTAAGTTGGATTGAAGACTTGAATATATTGGTGAAAGTTGGCATTACATAACAAGATATACACAATTCGACCTGTTCTTAAACAGAGTTCTAGACCATTCTCAAGAATTAATATGAGCTCAAAACTTACTCACATTTACTTCATTAGGGGTACAACTTTGCTTTCGCCGTTTTTTTCAGAAATTCGACGCTTTATTGTGAAAAACTGGTTAAACATTTACGATTCAAAGTATTGTTCATCGCTGGCCACTACATTCTTCCATCTTTCGAGCAGAATACAAATCCCTCGTTGAAAAAAATAGTCATGTTTTGAATCGATCCACGAATCCATCAAATTGAAAATGAAAATAGATCATAATCCGTCGAAGAAAATGACTAATAATATGGACTAGTGGAAATCTAGATCATGAAGTAAACTGCAGGAACGAGCCGTCATCGAAACAAAGTAGCAATAAACTGGTTTCTGGGTTGTTACTCGTCATCAGTACTGCTTAACATCCTCGTCGATGACAACAAAAATGAGCTGCAGACCTATATTCAATGCTGCTAGGCACTTCTCAGACATGAACAATGAGAAGTGCCATCTAGCGGAGAAACGTCTGCACCTCACTCCTACGGAAAGTTTCATGTAATAGATCCCCACGTGCATTCCGTTTTTCCCATCAGTTACTTGTAGTACTCCAATTCGAAGTCTCGTAAAAAACTTCGGGAAGCCCTCTAACAGGCTGAACGCGAAGTATCTTAATGAAATTAGTTTAACGACGTTCATAATTCTGCATCTTCGAACACCTTCTCTCTTTTACCCCAATGCTGGTCTTCGACGTTGAAATCGCCGTTCTTGAAGCTCCCTAACCATAGGTATTTGAGAGCATGCGATGAGCCTCAGCCGCAGATTTCTTCATATTGAAGCAGAAAACTAACCTCCCGCTAATGACGAGAATTCGGCTCGTAAACATACATGAATAATCGAGAAAGCTTTATGATACAAACCAAAATCCTCTAATATTTCGATGGCAGTATGTTTACAAATATCTAAGCATAGTGTATAACATCTAAGATCTATTTATTTCAACTAACACTCACCGCTACAGTCAACTATTGCTAAACGGCAAAAGCAAACTTGTACACCTGATAATCAACCGTTGAACGGTGGATGTCATCTTCCCTTTCGATTATCATCTTCCTTGTTTATATCCCATCCAGAATCCTCATTCTCCTAAAAGCGACAGCCGCATTCGCGACGAATGAACCTGCATATTGAAGCAGAAGTTTTCCCTCCTAAATTCAGATGAACGTCAAATTACCTTTCAAAGTTTTCATATGTGCGCTCGCTGGATTTCCTTAGAAGGGTGCCGTCAGGGCCTTCCCAGCTCAATATAAATGCAAAATATTGCGGGATAAATATCGGTCGTTGGCGGCCGCGTTGAAACTAAAAGCGACTGACAGGGAACTTTCGAATCCACCTGTTCAGCCGGAATCTCGTCTGGTGTATTAATAATGGGAAATTCCTGCGAAGTTTTTCGGCGGCTTTGCATGCATCTGGAGTTCATGAGGGACCGCCGGAAGGCGGATTTCGGGAAGTTTTCGGTGTTTTCCGCGAGAGAATTCGGGGAAAATGTAAGCTGTGTTATTTCCTTTGACTGCTCGTGGACAGAAGGAAAATCGTTGTTTTCGTTGCTTCAACAGATGTGAATTCTGAATGAAATGCTTCTGCTTCAAATTATGAGGAGATTTTTGAGGAAAACTTTTCATATCATGTTACTAAAGTAAGGTATTCATCAAAATATACTAACTGACAAAGAAACTGCAAAACACAGAAGGACCTCTTGGAATTTTAATGGAAGACAGCAAGGAATAAATTATTAAAATTTTGAAAAAATTTTTTGTTACTCAAATATTGTGGTCGTTTTTTGCAAAGTTTTTAAATTTCCCAATAAACCAGTTTTTCGAGGAGATCTAAAGTGGATGTTTAGTTGTTGTTGAAATACCTAGAAGCCCTGTCATTTCGAAAAATCGCCAACCGTACGAACAGAAATCCAACTAGTGTTGTAAGATGTTTTAAAGAGTGGTTTGATAATGCCCAAAATCGAAAGAGTTCAAGATCGACATCTTAGACTTATGGCCATTAGGGACCGACTTGCGACAACTCGATCTTTGGCTGATGAATGGTTAGCAGAACAAAGCCGCCTGTCCGAATGGTTTACCTTCGTATGAAGTCTTTTGCACTGCAGTATCGTCGACCCTATCTTATGTTACCTCTTACGGTTGAGCATCGCCGGCAACTATTACAGCGGTAAAGCGCACGACAACATTTTCATGTGGAATGGCATCAGGTCGTCTTTTCTGATGTATCTCGGTTCGCCTTGGTTGCATATGATTTCTGAAAAAGGGTTAGACGACGTCGGGGAGAAAGACGTGAGCTTCATTTTGATATTGAGAGTGATGTACACCGGACAGTAAGCGTTATGGTATAGGGTACTATTGCACATCAAAGTAGGTCACATAAAGTCTTTATTCGAGGTAACATGACAGCGCTGCTTTTACTTCAAGAAATATTGGAGCCAAATGTTCTCCCGTACTTTAACCGACTATTTCAGCAAGATACTGCTGGACCTTATGTTGCCAGAGGTAAGTTCAGGCTTTTACGCCATGGCCGCCCAGATCCAGGTGAACAAATACATCATTAATGAATTCAATCAAAAATTGTAAACCCTTCGTTTTCTCACCAAATTTCAATCATTTACTCCATGCTTCACTATCTATGTTTAACCAAACAAAAATTAAATTTTATATGAAACTGAAATCTTGAATTTCAGCTTGACAAACTCTTCACAATTTCCTAAATTAATCCAAGATACCTGAATGAATATAGGGCACTAAGGAGAAGATATGATCACGCTATTACTGAATATGAACAAAAATATGATGCTGATCAACTAGAGAAGTCAGAGAACAAAATAGAAAAGTTAATCAAATTGTGATTTCCCTGACTAGTAAGTGTAAAAATATGCAGCTTCTTTTGCCTTCAGGATATTTAAAGGAAGAATTCTATAAATTCATAAATGTTTCCCAAACACCTCATCAAATGATGGTAACATAGATGAATTTAAAATAGTGATTATCGCAGTGAATACTCTTTTTTCAATTCCTAGGTTCACAGATCAGTTTCGAGAAATGATCCCAGAATTTGTCACTGAGGGAAGAGATATACCGATCTTTTTTTGGCATCATATCTCTCAAAGACATAATCTTCATGAAAAATTTCTACTTTCAAAGCAAATAGTTCAAGCCTACTGAGTAATATATTACAAGTGGAGACATCTAGAAGCCTTGAAGCAGAAGTTATACATCTTCAATAACATACTAAAAAGAACTGCGTACATTTCCTTTCCATCAATGCGATTTTATCACAGGCTCTTTATCATTGTCCCCATGCAAGTTTTTTCGAATGATGGCAGTTCCCAATTTTTTTCGCGACTGTGGAGGCAAGTGTTCTTGAGAAAAAGAACAAATCGAAAAACTCTGACTTTACGAAGACCACACCGTATATTATGTATTTCATAATTATTGTGATCACAATGCAGAAAGAAATTAAATCGAACCAAAAACGCAAAAAAAAAGTTATCAGATCTCATGTAGGGCCATGCTGTTAACTCTTCACTCTTTATCATTACTACTTCTCACTTCACAAACTCTACATCTTAGAAAAATATGTGACTTGGCCATAAAACTAGAAAAGTTATGAACAGTGGATTAATGTATCACCCTATGCTCACTTGGCAATATATAAATGGCAAGTCATTCATTTTAACTAAAGTGTAGAGTTTGTAAAGTAAAAGAGTGTAGAGTTAGCAGCTTTGCTCTACATCAAATTGATACAATTGACAATGTGAGAAATGCGTCTTGCAAAATTCTACATGAAAATGTTCTAAAACCATTGTTGAAAATTGAGCATCCACAGATACGACTATTGTTACATCTCAGCGCCACGCCCATTCCACTCCGTACAGATCTATGGTCAGCTGATTGACTGCTCGCGTCAAATTAGTCTCCTTTATGTATTAATCAGCTGACAGATTAACTCATGTTCATTAATTAAATCAATTAATCGTTCTCTTTTGTAATCTAGCTCTGCCTGTGAATAGACATCCTCTTGGGCAAATCTTCTAAATAAGAATTTTCAAAAAGTCACCTCGCTCAATAACTGATCATCTTGTTCATTTTCTCATTATCTCAATCAATTCATCTAATTTCTCAACTATTCACTTCTCATAACACTCGCTAATTATTGTTCTCGAGTTCCAGATGAATGAAAATCCTCAAACGCAAAGGTGAATCATGGAATCAGTCTTCTCTCTCAATAAATCCAAGTGAACTTCTCTGAAGTAGTTGAACGATCAAGTAGCTCAAACATTGAACCTGATTGACAGTCTCAGTCCCTGATTCACCTTGAGCGGTCTCCTCAAATATTGATAAAACCATTCAACTGGTATGATCTCCTCATTATACATAGGAAATTCTCAATTTCATTCATCTGAAGCACTTAGCAAGTAAGATCTCAAGCCTTCTACTTTCTCGAAAACAAAGGGTTGGTGGTTTTAATTCATACATAGAACTCTCAAGATATAATCATCATAATTATCAATTATAGCCTCTTTTTTTCTGATGAACACTAACTCTGCTTACTAAAAGCAGTTTGTCACTGTGAGTAGATACAGTCCTTTACAGTAATTTGACAAAATCAGAACAATCATAGATATAGTTGAAATTGTAATCATCAAAATGAATCCCATTTTCAAGTCCTAAGCTCAAATTTTTTTCTCATGAGGCTGGAGAAATGAAATCAAATTTTGTCACTATGAGAAGAGATATACTGGTTTCAGCATTATTTGGCATCATCGGTATTCTATATCCATCAGTGAGAAAATCTTAATAAAATCTTCTAGTTTTGAAGAAACTAGTTGTCCTCTTAGTAAAATATTCCAAGTGGCGATATCTGGTAACGTGAAAAAAAATTCCAAATCTCCAGATTCTTCAGTTACATGCTCAAAAAAACTTTTTACATGCACTTCCATTTTCATCAGTGGCCGTAAATTGGGGCCCTCAAGCAAGTTTCAGTGAGTGATGGAAACGCCCATATTGATAACGTGAAAGAAATACTTCCATATATGTATCTGAAAAATGTTGCTACTTTAGGATCTGTAATTTTGAGAGTTCCTTTTTTGTTATGTTTACCTTTAAGCTGGAATTTAATGTTAAGTTGAGATCGCGAAAATCTTGCATTTATGAAGATTTTCGGACATCCTGATTGGGCCATGATATTATCAAAAAGATAAGAATCGACCACTTTTGAAACAGTCACAAAATTTCCGAATATCTAAACTTTTGTCTAGCAGTATACAACCGGCCCTTCATCCACGTCCTGCCTTCACCTCAATTCCTCTTGCCACTCGATATTTGTACACCTCAGTGTCGACAACATGAGATGAGGGATTTCCAATAACGCAACTCATCGTTGCCTTCAAAGGAGAGAAAGACTGATCGCCTGATCGGTGTCATCTTCACACCCTTCAAACTCCGTGACCGTTTAATGATAAGTGCTGAACGGTGCATGTGTCACGCAGGCTAATGACGGCGATGCACGATACGTTTGTAAAGATTTATCTGAGCAACAGACGACTGGAGTTCAGGAGACGATAACGATGCTACATAAATACACCTACTTGACGTTTGTGACAGGTCTCCAATTTGGCGGACGACTTTTACGGGTAACCACTCGATGTATTCGCGGAGTTTAAGGTTGCATGCTGAACGTTTTGAGTGTCTGCACTTACGTACTCAAGTCAGGTATGGTGAGAATATAGGGGGAAGTCTTGCATTCAATTGATGTCTACGGCCCCTTTACGGAGTCATAACATAATAACTTCGATTTCATTTTGATTATTTTCATACAAATCTTTCCTTTGATACAATAGATAACAGATTCATAAAACTCAACAGGGAATTTTAAAGCATAATGAGGAACATAATATGAATACCAGATCTATAACACGCGGAAGGAAAATACCCCAAAACGACTCTACTTTGGACGCTTAAAAACATTGAATTTCTTTGAAATGAATATTTCAACCCACGTATGATTTAAATGAATATGTACGTATGTTAAAAATCGGGGGTGTTCAGATTTTATCAAATAACTGTTGAAGACTGTATCCAGATAATTGAGTCAGAGATGGTAAAGTAAAACGTTCATTGACATCATTCACAATCATAATATGAATAAGTCACCCACATGAAGCTAATACAGCAAAAAAATACAAAAATTAAAATCCTTTATAGACTCAGAGTGACATTATCCAACTAAAAACAGAGATAATCTAGCGTAGGTAAGAAAAAGGTCATATGAAGTCGGACTTAGACGTTCAGACAGTTCAACTAAATCAATATCAAACACAACGTTTACAGTGACAGAGCAATCAATGAAGTTGAATGCGAGTCTTTTCATTCCATTAGAAAAATAGAAGGGTTTGAATAATGAATTATTAGAGCAGGCTGAGTTGTGAAAAATGAGATAAGGCCTAGAGCAAAGATTATAAAGTATAAAGATGGGAAACGAAGTGACTAAAGTGATGTGAGCGACATCTGTAGTTTCAAAAGTAAACGGGTTATAGTTGAAATATTTAATTAGGATCCATTTCGCAAAGATTATATAGAGATTATTAGTAGGCTGTTGTCAATTTTGAAAGAAATACTTGAGTGATCATTTTTGCTAAATGACCATTGTATTTTCTCGTAGAAGCGTATTTTTCACTGAAATAACTCGAAATCTACAAGAATAGCACCAAGCTCATTCTATAATCTTTATTTGTGTGTTATTCTTTCATAAATTTTGTGTTAAAAACTGACCGACATTTAAAATGCATGGTGAGTAATTGCAGAAATAATGGTAAGAATAATCTTGAATGTGCATTCTTTTCATTACCAAAGAGAATGCAAATGTAAGGTTTGAAACTCGTACCATGTAACTGTCGTGTTCATTTCTTTTCATTTTCAGTGCTGTCAAATGGATAGAATTTTCGGGGTAAAAATATATTGTTCTGGATAACGCATGAAGAACTCTTGCTGGGCTGACCTACAGGTCTTGTTGTACACCTCTGATATTCTTCTCATATTGTTGTTCAAACATTCTGTAATTAATATACAGTGGACTTTCGTTAAGTCGAACTCCTAGGGACCAAAAGAACTGTTCGAATCTATTGTTCGGCTCACCAAAACATTCGAGTTATTGAAGTGAGACTTCACTTCATTGAGAGAAAAACTCAGGTAAACACGAAATCATCATCAATGAGAAACGAGCGGCTGAGCACTGGAAATATATCCTTGCAGGTCGAAAAATCGTATGATATTCATTACGTGTGATGATTTGTTTGCGAACCGAATCTTCTTCGGTCTCATTCATTAGATCGAAAAGTTCCACTCATAGAGGTAATAGTGGTAAGAAGAACGACTTATATAAATGGAGGTTTTTTTAACGACCCTTCCAGCAGTTTGACTCATCTACTAGAACTAGACCCTCTAGACTCATTGAAGTGGAAATACACTGGGCAAGGTATGTATGAATCGGGTCCATTTTATCGAGAGTTCACTGTATGAATGAATTCTTGGAATTGTTATAATAATTCGCTAATATGTGAACAAATTTTTGAAATGTTCTCAATTTCATAATTATTGTATTGTAGTTGATTCCAGACAATCATTTCAAATAAAAATATAAAGAATCCAGAAGCGTATTTCATTCGATTCAGAACAATGAGCAGATGGAAAATATCGTCCTGATCAAAAAGCAGAGCCCTGCTTTTGTTTTATCGATCAGGATGTTTCTTTAAAAGCTCGACAAAGAGTACTCAATTTGATGGAAATTTATGATGATTATAATTCGATTTTCGCGCCTATTAAATTAATTTTCTGTACTGAATAATGTTTTCAGCGCCCTTTAGGTGTCAAAAGTAAGAAACTAGCCAAAAATCACAGTCGGATTTTAGTGCCTCAGATATAATGACGTTTCCTATCTTTCTAAACCTATACTCTTTGGCTTAGAGAAGGTACAAGCGTTGAAAGCTAAACTGTCTAAGTTTGTTCATCATTGAGATTTAAACATTTAATATGAGTAAAGAATAACAAATCAATCAATATCTACGTATCTATAGGAGAGTGCAAAATTTATCAATCGATACAACATTTGCAGAGACTACTTCGATGAAGCAAGATTAGTATTCGTCAGAAAAATAGAGGATACAATTGAAAAATTATGGGAAATACAAATACAGAGTGACCTACCCTGATGAACAACTTCTTAAGTAATATGTGAATTAATGTCTGACCAAAAATCTATTTATCTACTAGTAGTTTAATAGGTTTCTTTTTCTTCTTCGCGATATCAGTTGATACAATGTCTTCTTGTCATCTATTTAACTTCTTTTTATTTTTTTTCGCGAATGTTCCATGTTCAATCAAATAGATTTTGATTTCTTTCGAGAAAACTATTTGAATTATTTTGTGATGCTACATCCTGATTAAAATTGCATCTTACATATCATTTGAGCATGTTAAACTTTTCGTTACTTCCAAAATAAATTTAAAAATAGAAATTCAAAGTTTCGAATGATTGAACTTGAAATTATTTCGATGACTTGTCAGTCGAAGCTTAAATCTCTAGGACAGCAGTTTTATATGATCTTGGAAAAAATTAGTAAAAGCATAGAAATGAAAACCCTAAGGGAGAGTAACCAAAAAAAGGAGTCTTGGGTAATTTATACGATGCTGAGTTCTTCTGTGCTGATCATCAGTTGAAACCATTGAATATAGAGACACTTAGATGAAAAAGGTTTCTGATCATTTTTTATTATATATATTGAAGCAAACCAAGCCATGTTGAACAGTTTGGTAATCAGTAAAAATCTAGCCTTCCAAAAATGGTACATAAATCTAGTGTTCCTATTGAGAAAAACATATCTTTTGGTCATAACTACGAAATCACGTAAAGCTGCGGGTTTCGACGGAATTTATCCTGAGTTTATTAAACATTTAGGAAAAAGGGCATTGAAGTGGTTGTTATCCTTTTACAATAACATTTTGTGTACTGGCAATTTTCCGGTTGAGTTTCGCAAAGCGAAAGTAATAGGCATTTTGAAACGTGGAAAGAATCCTTCCGAAGCGAGTAGTTATAGGCCAATTAGTTTATTGAGTGTTTCTATGAAAATTTTAGAAAGATTGATTTTCATCAGGATTGAACCTACTATAGAGGATGTTCTTCAAAATTGTCAGGGCGGTTTCAGAAAAAATAGAAATTGCAATGATCAGGTTCTCAGTTTGACCACATTGACTGAACATTGGAAAACCGACGATCAGCTACAGAATTTTGCAGTCGAAGGATATTATACAGCGGCCAGTTTTTGCCGCGAGGGCACCAATAGTCATGGGGGTAGTGCCATATTTGTTAGGAACTGTTTACCTGTGAAGGAGAGGTTTGACATCAAGAAACTAACTGTTGAGGGTGTCATCGAGTGTTGTGCATGTGAGTTCGTGGTGAATCACGTGTGGTTTGTGTTAGTGGCTGTCTACCGCCCACCAGGAGGAAATCTTCCAGAGTTTCTTGAGGTGTTCGATCGCATTCTGTCAATGACTGTCAGTGAGGGTGTTTGCTTGATTTTAGCAGGTGATTTCAACATTCATTTTGATTCAAACAATACGGAAAAAATTGAATTCTGCTCTTTGATAAATTCTTATGATATATTGCATACTTCGGAAGAGCCTACGCATATCACTGCAAACAGTTCTCATTGTCTAGATAATTTTTTGGTTAGTTCTCACCTGCAATGCCAGAACAACATTCTACATACGATGATTTCTGATCATCTAGGTCAAAAGCTCACTATATTTTCTGAACCAAATAGACCACTGAATATTAAACGAAGAATATTTAGCATTGAGAATAAAAATCGATTTTTGAGATGTTTGGAGGATTCTGATTGGAGTTGTGTCAGAAATGTTCCCTCAGAAGATATTAATAGACAATGGAACGTTTTTCAAAATTTGTTTACATTTCATTTTGAAAATTGTTTTCCGCTTAGAGTTTTTCCTGTCAAATCTAAATGTAAGTACCAAATACATAATTCTCCCCAGGTTACTGAATGTAGAAGGCGACTTGAAATTTTATATATGTTATGTCATTCAAATAACGAATTCAAGAATATGTATAAACAAACAAAAGTAGAATACAATAGACTACTTCAAGAACAGAAAGCTAATGTGTTCTACCAACAAATAGCTAATTCAGACAACAAAACTAAGACAACTTGGAGAATAGTGAATGAAATCAAAGGTCGTAATTACAGAAATAAAGACTTCCCTATCTTAGGTGATCCAGTCATGTTAGCAAACGAGATAAATGAATACCTTGTGAACATTCCAATTTCCCAACATTCTGAAATCAATGCTCTACCTTACAATTGCGACATCATACCATGTGATAAATCAATGTTCATCTCTCCTGTAACAACTAGTGAGGTACTTGATTCTGTAGCCAAATTAAAAAATAGCCAAAGCAGTGGTGAAGACAATTTTCCGAATTCTATTGTGAAATATTGTGCCCCATCAATCCTCGAACCACTTACACTCATCATTAATAATTCAATGTGTTATGGCATTTTTCCGGATGCATTGAAGGTTGCTTTGGTTTCACTTATACATAAGAAGGGTGATACGAATAATGTTGACAATTATCGACCGATAAGTCTTATATCGTCTTTTTCAAAAATCTTTGAGAGGATTATGTGCAACAGATTAATAACATGGCTTAAATATAATAATACCTTCAACAGATACCAACATGGATCACTGAAAAGTAAATCCACCCAGACTGCCATATTCGACTTTCTGTCGAGGGTAGTAGATGCTCTGGAAAATCATGAAATTTGTCTAGGCGTATTTCTCGATTTGTCAAAGGCGTATGATTGTCTTGACCATAACATACTCTTCATAAAAGCTGAGAGATATGGCATCAGAGGACCGGCCTTGAAATGGCTGCAATCATTTCTCCACAACAGAAGGCAACGCGTTGTAGTAACTAGAGATCTCACAGAGTACCGATCTGATTTACGGACATTCAATGTAGGGGTACCACAGGGAAGTGTTGCTGGACCACTATTATTCATACTCTACATAAATGATATAGTCTTGAATATAAACCCAGCTGTTTTCAATCCCATTTTGTACGTGGATGATACTAATTTTTTGGTTAGAGGAAAACTAATGACTGACGTGGTAAACAATCTCAATTCATTATTACAGCTTTCAACCAACTGGTTTCATACGAATAAACTCAAACTCAATGAGGACAAAACCCGACTAATGTATTTCGTGACAAATAGATCTCAAGTCCAGAGAACCATGTTACTGAATGACGATTTTCCAATTGAATTATCCGATAATGTGAAGTTTCTGGGTCTTCACCTAGACAACGCGTTAACGTGGGATCAACATATAAGTCATATACTCAGTAAACTCAACCAAGCATGCTTCTGCCTTAGAATCCTCTCAAGTTACCTGAATGTTGGTGCTTTGAAGGCTGTTTATCACTCTACCATTGAGTCTGTGATGCGATATGGTATAATTTTTTATGGAAGAGGAAGGAATTCCAATGCAGTGTTCAGGGTACAGAAGCGGGCGTTGAGAATTTTACTAAGATTGAGTACACGGGAGTCCTGTAGAGGAAAATTTACCGCCAATAAAATTCTCACTTTCCATGCAATATACATACAAGAATGTCTGTTGTATTTCTTCAAAAATAAATCCCTGTTTGAACATTTTGAGCCACAATCAAATTATTCTACTAGAAATATGTGTTATAACTATCCTCAGCATAGACTTACATCCACGGAAAAAAGTACATTTTACAACTGCATTAAACTTTTCAACAAATTACCACGAAATATAAAATTAATCAGTTCTCTCAATTCATTTAAAAAAAGAGGTATTTAATCTCCTCTTGACAATTGAACCATACTCATATGATGAGTTCCTTCTGTAGGGCTCTCCTTTTTTGCCTTTTTGACGATTGTTTCAGTTAATGTTACTTATGTGATTTAATATTGTATTTGTGATATTCTTTGAAATAAAATTTGTGTATTATTATTATTATTATTATTATTATTATTATTATTATCATTCATCGAATCGGGTTTCGATAATAAATTAAAAACAGGTTCAGCTTTCATAGATTTATCGTCTGCCTACGACACGGTATGGAAAGATGGTTTGATCTATAAACTTTATACACATCTTAAATGTGGAAAGATGATTCGTTTATTAGAGAATATGTTGTCGGATAGAAGATTTCGTGTTTTTGTTGATGATAATAGTAGTAAATTCAAAAATATTGAACAATGGCCTTCCACAAGGATCTGTTTTAGCACCCCTTCTATTCAATTTATATTTATGCGATATTCCTTGTACTTCATCTGAAAAATTCATTTACGCCGACGATATTGCACTCGCTTTCCGTCATTCTGATTTTAGAAGTATTGAGGAAAATTTAACTTCTGATCTGAAAATTTTGAAAAATTATCTTTTCGAATGGCGTTTGTGTCCAAATCCAAATAAAACCGAGGTTTCGTTATTTCATTTGAATAACCATCAAAAATTCAGAAAATTAAATGTCCTTTTCGGGAACTTTCCTTTGAAACATAATTTTACCCCCAAATACTTAGGTGTTAAATTAGATTCCTCTCTGAATTACAAAGCACATTTGGATGACTTACGAATGAAACTAAAAACGAGAAATAACATTCTACAGAAACTTGCTGGTACGTCATGGGGTGCTGACCCGACAAACACTTCGCACAGCAGCCCTTGCCCTGGTTTTTTCCACCGCTGAATATTGTTGCCCTGTTTGGCTCAATAGTGTTCATGTTCAGAAAATCGATGCACAGCTCAATTTTTCAATGAGAATAATTACTGGAACCATCCGATCTACACCTATCCAATGGCTACCAGTGCTATCGAATATAGTTCCTCCCCATATTCGAAGACAGTCTGCAACTTGGAATTCTTGGAATAAATTCAATTCATTTCCGGATTCTTTTCCGATACTTTCCTACGTTCCAGAAAATAGAATTCCAAGACTGAAATCTCGTAAACCTATTTGGTCGAATAACTTTCTGAATTCGAACTTCAGCTACAACGAAATCTGGAAATCCGAATGGGATGTATGTTCTTTATCTAATAAAGATCTAATATCTGTTCCATCGAATAAAGTTCCTGGTTTTAACCTTCCCAGGAGAATATGGTCCCTTCTTAATCGAATAAGAACAGGTCATGGTCGTACCAACAGCATGCTTTTCAAGTGGAATTCGGTTGATAGTCCTAATTGTGAATGTGGTGAATCAGAGGAAACAGTTGAACACCTAATTAATAATTGTTCGATCTATAAATTCCAAGATGGCATTAGAGCCATACACAATATATCAAACTCATTTTTGCAATGGGTTGAAAATTTCAGATCAATTTGATGAAGTATAAATTGAATTCTCTTGCTGTTCTGGCTTTTTTTATTTTCAGGTTGGAGTTTGTGTTTGGAAATCCTTCCTCCGAAGAGCCGTCCGCTGATCGTGATGTCCTTCTATATGGAATATTCAGATACAACAATTTTATTTTATTTTTTTAACGGGGAGACAGGTTTTTTCGGCTGAGGTTTTTTCCCTGGCTCTATAGTATCGTATGATACTGGTGATGAAAGTATCGTATGATACTATAGTATCATACGAAGAATGTTGTGGTACCCCGTTCCTTTTTTTACCTCAGCTTAGGTTCTTTTTGTTTCAACATTTATTGTATTATTTTAGCTCTCTTATTCAAAAGAATATATATATATATATATATATATATATATAACTACGTAATTAAAAATTCTTCTAACGCTACTGAATTCTACGTGAAAAAGTGCCTCAATAATTTTTTAATTTGAGAGTTCTACCACAGTGTCAGCAGATATATAAATTTTTTTCGATATCTCCATTTTTTCAATGGCGTAACAAAAGAAGGTGGTAAACAATGAATACTACTGTTGTTAGTTTCTCAGAAAAGGAGAACGAGAATGGGTTATCAGATTTTGTCCCTTCTCTTTGATTCAGAAGTTGTAGACTTAAAACATGAAAATTTGCTATGTTTTCACACATTTGAAATATGTTCACAGCAACACAGCCGAATCTTATGGGTACAACAGTTTCGATCCCAGAATTGAGAGAAAGCTTTCCAAGTTCTATTCGGCGTTCGTTTTATTGTAGGAAAGATATTTTAAGTGATGCATAAGAATAAGTGAAATGCATAGAACACAAAATCAATATTCCATAGTGATTCCATGGACATGCACATGAACGTAGTCAAATCCCGTTTTGCACTACGGTCATTTCAGTTTTACTGCAAGTGATAATCAGACAAATTTTTACTGTTTACGCTCACCCCGATTTTATTGTAGCAAATGGGGCCATTCGATGCGATAAAAACTCTTCATTCAGTTTGGGCGTATCGGCATTGATTTGAATTATGCTGATTCACTTTTATTGGCCCATTTTCCGACCCACGAATGAATGGGCCTGATTCAGCGTAAGAACGAATTGCACTTTTATTGAGATACTCACCTCGCTTAATATTCGAGAAAAAAGACACTTGATAATGAAATTACCGAAATTTATGGGGATTGCAGTATGGCGGATATGCAATTCGAAGTCATATCTATTTGTAATAAGAGCGTGAGTCAACTTTATCTGTGTAGTTGGTTCTCCGTGATTCAGTGCTTCACAATTGATACTTATTATTATCTTAAGTAAGGAATTAGGAGTGGTCTGTGAGGACATTTGATATGTTTTCTGATTCAGATTCTTGAAGAAGAGATGGAAAAAAGAATATACATGTCATGTTCTCTTCTTTCGAGAAACATAAATTGCTGGATACTGTCTTGTTCCCATCCTACACAGTGATTTTAGAATTTGGCCAATCATTATAAGTGGCTAATTCTCCCGCAGTATTGCAACTACCTTTATTGAAATAAAACATTTTTGGGTAGTATTTTATGAAGTTTTAACCGGTGATAACGTCATTTCAGTTCCGCTTCAAATTTCAGAAAAATAAAATAATTCAAACGGAAACCATGGTGACAATTTCAAATTTATATATAATGATATATTTTTCTTTTCATTATATTATAACCACTAAAGTTTAGAAAAAACAATTTTTGGTCAACATAATTCAATGAGGAATGAGGATTAAAAATCTCTGTATTCAAATACTGTTCATAGTAGACAATTAATTGATTCAATTAATGAGCATGAGTTAATCTGTCAGCTGATTCATACATAGAGGAGGCTTATTTGACGCGAGCAGTCAATCAGCTGACCACAGAGCTGTACGGAGTGGAGTGGGCGTGGTGCTGCGATGTAACCATAGGCGTAGCTGCGGATGAGGTCTGAGGGGTTCAATGCTCAATTTTCAACAGGGTATAAAATATCAAATCCATAAACCATAATATAATTGATATTCAATTCATATGCTGCAGAATATTTCACAAAATAATCTTTGTGAGAAAATGTAATCATTACCAGAGTTTTAAAATTTGGTTATTTCTTTCTGAAAATAAAGGCCTGAAGAACTGTGATCCATAAACCGTTTTTTCCTTTGGAAATGAAATAAACACTTCGAGTAATATCTTCCATTATTCCATTAACAAGAAATTTCGTATGACTTTCATGAAGAATTCGAGGAAGATGATCCCCAAACCAATAACACTCCGACTCTGGTGAATTTTCGGAACGAAGTCAATACCCAAGTCCGAATTTCGAAAGTAGTTAGATATATCGCCCTGTCCAAATCGCTTTTGCTTCATACACTAATTGACAAGGGTCCACAAGATTCTCACAGAATGCCCTGAGAATTTCTCATTTCATCACGTAACTTTCCATCGATTAGATCCTCTAGACGGAAGTTGCAGGACTTACGAACGTAGAGGTCCCCGAACAAATTGGATCCTTCAGGCAGAAATATCTTTCATACGGTGGCAAAGCGGGTTTTCGTGAAGGGAATTGAAGCTAAGATGGGGGCACGTAGGGAAGAATGCTTCTTTGTAGTCATGAAAATTTCTGGGAAACAATTATAAAATATAAAAATCAATATCACTGCATACGAGACTCGCACCTAATGTATTGGATTCACGCCAATAGGTCTCGCTACGGTACATTTTCTAATAATATTAACGCATCTGTGTCCATGAGTTATTACACCTATCTTTCTTCCGAACACTACTGAAAATTTTATAACGAAATGTTCTGAACAAATCCCCGTTCTACAATTATTATCGCCATTAGATAGCAATCATACATATAGACATTTATTTATATCAATGATGGCAATGTAAATTACTGTGTATTTTGAGATGCCTAAACGTCCGAATCAAGACATTGACATTCTCTATCGAACACAAAAAAATACAATGGGTGTTTCTGAATGACTTCATTTGGAGCAGATATAATTAACGGATATGGATTCAATCCAAGATTCAAGGGAAGAATATAATATTAACATTAATGATTTCAAATCACTTATTTTGTCTTCTTTTTCTGCTATTCAGATCCAAGGCCAGATTCACCATCGAATTGGATCATTACAACCACTTGAACATGCAAATCATGAATTCCTCCAAGTTTACTTCATATAGGCAATATAGATTATCAACGTCAATCAATTAATGCAGATTTGAAAAGAATAATTCTTCAAGATCTGAAGCATCTACTTCATGAACATCATGCATTGGTTCGATTGTTTAAAACTGCTTTGGAACGTATGCCCAGTGACGATCACAAGGTTGTGATTAGAGCAGATAAACGACATGTTGGAACACATGACGCCAATTCAACGCCTCTACAATAGACGAAGTGGCAATTGCGATTGTAGGTGAAAACTTGGAAACGCGTGAGAACTTGGAGAAGAGCAACGAATATATGAAACACACCATTCTTTCGATTCTCTACAATACCAGCTGATGATTTGGAAAGGTGATGATGGATATTACTTCAATATCAAGATGATGAATCCATTGAATGGTGAATACCTTTATCAAAATTCAAAATGTCTACTTAATACAAATTTGAATTATTTGATTTTACGCCAAGAAACCACAAAGAAGGTAAACTCGACGAATTATTATTCATTTCGTTTAATGGTTCGTTAAAATGCTGACAACTATTTGCTGAGATTTCGGCGATTGTTGCAGCATTAGTGTGTCGACATGTATTGCGAAAGAAGCTGACCCGGCAGACTTCGTACTGCTTCAATCGATGAATAAAAAAGCAACTTTAATATTATAATAAATTAATATGGTGCAATGTTGACCAAGAAATGTTCAGAATCATTTCCTATTCCAGAAACTAAAGAGCGTAGGGGATCTGGTGGTGGGACCAATTGTGACAATTGGCAATTAGATAAGGTAGCTGACCCGGCGAACTTTGTTTCGCCTTAGAGATGGATAAAGTTTTACTAACCATTGGTTTTTTTTTTTGAAGAAGGAAATATATACAAAATATAGAAAAAATTTGATTGCATTGAATTAGGTATGTACATTTTTATTCATACATCAAGAGAATTCTCTTTATTTAAGAGGTAAAGGGGGAACTTTTTTAATATTTTATCGATTGGGGCTGTACAAAGTCTGCCGGGTCAGCTAGTGATGTAATAAATTTCGATTCAGTTTTATCGGTAAATGAAGGTGAAGGTGAAGGTGAGGTTAAATTTTTATGTTGCATCCCAAAGCACTTTTCCGGGCCCCTTCCTAGTATAATTTCAGAATTGCAATTGAGGCTGCTAATGTAAACTTCATTATCTAGAAAAATACAAAAATATGTGACGAGCATTTCAGTTTGAAAATTTTTTTGAGCACATTTAAAATTGGATATCTCATGCCCTGATTTCAGGGTTTTCAAAGGTTTGAAATTATTTTTCAATTCTTCAATAATGAATACAGGGCAGAGTTGGACAAAACGGGATTGCTAACATTATCTTACCCATAAAAAGCTATTGATAACCGCCAAGGAAAGTATGCTATTTTATTTGAATTTTATTATGTTTGTATTCATTAAATCCGTAGATTCATTCACTACTAATAAAGATCAGATTTAAAGTATGTTAAGTTTAACTTTTGCTTCATTATTTTTATTATTATAATAATTAATAGTATGGGTGCTATTTTCATGTGAGCGCGAAATACTCCCATTAACCCAACGTTTCGGGTGATGAGAGCGATTGACTTTTTTCGCCAAATCGTTCCTAAAGAAAAATTATAAGAAGGTTAATAAATATGGTTTTTATAAAAGTTTTCCCTTAGTAGGCTTCCATTACCCTGCGCTCCCCTAATATGGAATATTCTTCACTGATCAGCGGTAAAACTAAGTAGTTTAACCCTACTTTTAGGGACTTTAACATGTGAAGCACCACAGAATCGCAATTCGTCTCAATAAACACCTGCCATATTTGAGCATGCCTTATTTTCAGCAAGTAATACTACCAGTCACCAGATAGTCTTGCTTATTTTAGAAGATTGACCTATTTCCCGTTTTACCGAACTATGTTGTTTTGTCCAACCTTCCCCTACTCTTCGCATCATAGTTACCCTGATAAAAGATTTGGTTTTTATGGTTTTGAAATATTTGAGGCACTACATTACCAGAATTATCATTAGTTGAATTCCTAACTCGCGAGGTCGCTGGTATCCCCCCTCTTTTAGCACTGACTCGTTTCCTATTAAGTTCATTTTCATTGGTACTGATGGTTTAAAGCTCTGTGTTTTTCGAATGAATGCTAACATCGTTATACTTTCATCTCTTGGAAAAATAAATATTCCTAGTTTCAGTCGGGGCAAAATACCATGCAGAAGAAATTTATTCATACTTGTTGCCTTCACCCTATCTTTTATGGGTTCGGCACGGAAATTGAAACGCTTTCAGCTCACAACCCTTCCCGGGGCCGTTTATGGGATTTGCACAATAATATTTCAGGATTCCCAATCCGGATTTGCGAACAGAATGTGCGGTTTATTGATTTCATTTCGTTTCGCGCCAAGATCCACAAAGAGCCGTTCTCCTTGCCTCTGAATATCGGATTCGGTCGGAACTAAACTCATAAAATACTTATTTGCATGAGCCAATCTTTATAATGGAAAATACCAATACCGAAATCATTTCATTACTATAATCATTTATTCAGGTGCCTTCCTCTCAGACTCTCAGCAGACTCAGCCTGTTTCATCAGATTCTGCCAATTTGAATCGCGGTTTTTCTTGTGAGTGTTTCATAATGTAGGGTGAGGAAGGTATCCACGTTTTTGGATATTTCCCAAAGCTTTCAAACGGCCAGAAATTCTTTGTTGTGCAATATTCAACATCTTTTGCTTTTGACTCAAAATATAATATCTAATTGCTTCGCATTTTGTTGTAGTGTAGTTTTATTTCTTGACTAATAGTTTTGTTGCAATAACTGAACTGGTCAAACTGCAGTCAAAGTGAGTAATCAGTTCTGGTCTTTCTGTTGGTTTGGCAACCTCACATTTGTGCATAACATAAAAAAATAAGAATTCATGGAACTGAAGAATCAATGATAATAGGCATAAGCCGAAACTATTTTGTTGTGTTTTAACATGCTAAATCAAATGAGATGAAAAACGCATGTATTTCAGAGTAATTCAGTTATTTATTAAATAGTTTTCATATACCAGCTCACGATGATGTTCAGAGTGTATTTCTCGAGAGAATCACTTATATTTAGCCAAAATTATTTTTTTGAGTTAAGAACTTCGACAAAAAATAAGATTTACTTAAGGTATTCAATTTATTTTCAATGTAATTCTATTCCTTAATTTTCATATACACACACAATGTTAAAATGGTATGGCTCAAGAGAATCAATAAGAATGAGCCGAAAGTATTTTGGGTTCAACAGTTCCAAAATGTATCGAAGCGGACAAAAATTTATTTGAGAATATTCAATTTATTGATCATTTGATTCTATTCGAGAGTTTTCATATAGCGGCCTACAAAGATATCCAGATAGTATGAATAATAATAAGCAAAAAGCATTTAGGTGGGTTCCAACAAGCATGAACATGAATATTCTTAAGTTATTCTATTCATTGTTGGTTTGATTTTTTTCTATAGTTCTCATATACTGGCTCACAAAAATTTTCAGAGTGTATAGAGTGTATGGCTCAAAATGAGCAATTTCAATTCCAGAGTTGCTTTTATTGTTATGATTTATTTAACAGTGTTTATAGCCTGGCTCAAGTATAGAGTATGGCTTCAGGAAACCAATCATAATAGGGTAAAAGTATTTTGACGAGTTTCAACGTGCTACAACAAATCAGATGGGATAAATAATCTATTTTAGAGTTATTGCAGTACATGGATGATTTGATTCTAATAGGTAGTTTTCATATATTTTCTCACAAAGATATCCAGATTCAGAAAGTATGGCTCAAGATGATTAATAATAATGAGCGAGCCAGAAGTATTTTGTTCGGTTATTTTGGAGTTATTCAATCAATTATTGTTTATATTATACTTGAAAATTATCTTATACGACCGGCTCACAAAGATGTCATGAGGTGACCCTGTATATTTGAATGTCAAATCTTTGAATTTTTTTCTGAATTCATTGGTGTATCACAACTTAATCTTTGATGAATTTCAGCTTGAACAATCAGAAATATCCATATTTATGTTTGTTAATTGAATAGTGGGCCATGAATTTTTTCGCACATGCAGTAGAGTTGGACATGCAAAAAAATATTTAATATTTTTTTTCAACATTTTGTGTTTATTCCGAAAAGTGATATTTTACGTTCATTTTTGGTATTTTGAAAAAGTAGTAATTGAATGCATGTGTGGAAGGAAACATGTCCTATTAACAAAACAAAAAACATAAATATGGATTTTTTTGTTTTTCGAAGCTGAAATTCATTGAACATGGTGATACATCAATGTTTTCAAAAAAAAAACTTGCAAAAATGTGATGTTTAAATATACAGTGAGTATCATTCAAAAATTGCCAAGTTTGTGCCCAATCTCAAGAACAGTGCTCTGAAAAAAATGTTTAAATACGGCACTGAATTTTATGTGAAAATATCTATAAACAACAAATGTAGTCTGAATATTTCTGTTTGTGGCTTTGAAAGTTCTACAAAACAGTGAGACAGCATGTGAGAGCATGTCTCTATCTTGAATAATAGCTGAGATAGACTGCAGTCTCAACCAAAATGGGAATGATCTGCAAGTGTACTGCAACAGATAAGGAGGCACCTTATTTTGGAGTTATTTTTCCATCTATAGTTGATTTTATTTTTTCTGATAGTTTTCATATTCCAGATCACCAAGAGAGAGTATCGCCGAAGAGAATTAATAATAATAATTTGGTAAAGTTCCAAGTTTCTTCATGTTCAGTGATATTTTTAATTTCTTCATTCATATTTTTATTGAAAATTCATTAATTCTTGTTCCTGTTTTTCTCCTTTAAGTTGTATATTCTAACTATTCTTATCTTAATAAATACTTTAAGGCTTTCACTACCGGATATACTGGTATAAAAAGAGTACATTAGGAATAATTTCACCTAACGTTTCGCCTACAACTCCGGTAAGCATCTTCAGAGGATTTTCGGTCTAAGGTTATAACCTCGAACGCTGAATTTCTGACACTGTCAGTGTCAGGAATTCAGCAATAAGCAAGCAAGCATCAATCAAAGGCAACACCTTTGATCTCATTTTATGAGACTGTTTTTTTTTCAAACCTGTGGCTATCATTCAAATACTGATGAAAATGGTATTTTCGAGAACGAGCATAAAATCAAGAAATTGCTTCAGATGATAACCTTCTTTAGAACACCCTGTATTCCGAGTTCATCCCCGAACCAGACCAGAAACGATAACTTTTTTCACTCCGCTAAGTGCATTCTGCAATAAGAATTCGTAAGTAATACGAATTGGAAGTCGTCCGGCCACTAACGTACTGCAAACAACGAAATATGTGGCAATACGGCAGACCAGGTTGGCATTTTGTCCTGCAATTTCGGGTTTTTAACAGAACGAATGCACCATAAAGTGCGATAACGGAGTCTGGGTTGCAGGTGAAATGGGACCCGGGCAATACTAATCAGCGTCGGACCATTATCCGATATCAGATTTCTTTCCCCAATCGTATTCACGTCAGACGTCTCACGTCTTCCGCAGTTTGGAGCTGGTTATCGGGTTATTTAAGCGATGACAGCCGTGCATTTTCTGGTTTGTGAAGAAAACGATCGTGTACTTTGTGGTTTTTTTGCATATCATGTGGGCGTGGCACAATAGACGACCTCTTATAACATGTTTCATCCGGATATTTTTGGAATAACCATGAAATATTGGAATTCGATAATCCCCTGATTCCTTTTTTGAAAAAAATAACATAAACGGTGAATCTATAACTTGCACATACAATATTTTATATGAAGATTCCTAAGATCACAACAAACTTCATTCAATGCTGTTAGGCGTTGAATGAAGTTCTGCGGCTCATTTTGTTTGTCATTGACGAATACGTTTAGCTGTACTGTGAGAAGCGAAACTGGTCTACCTGCAAAGCTGTTTCGATGATAGCACGTTCCTGCAGTTTACTTCATGATCAAGGTTTTTACAAGCTCATCTTTATATATCTCGAGTGCTTGCCAAATTCTCGAGTCTCGAAAATATTCGATTACTTGGCAAGTACGAGGGGTAGATGAAGGATTGTTTCCCGACAAAAACTTAATAATTATCATTACAGTTCAAAAACTAACTATAATTTGAATAAAACAAATCTTTTTGACAATCATCCTGTATATTTTGAATGGGCGTTCCCACATATTATCAGGAGGCATTCATATTTGAATATATTGATGATTTGTATTATTTGCATGTGAGAATTATTGTTTCAAATGTATTTTTTGCGTTCATAAGATCGGTTTGAATTTTTTTAGAGAAATAGTGGAATATATGTCGGGAATCATTTTTTCCTAAACCCAGGTCATAATAACACAATTATACAGGGTGTATTTGAATAACACAGAAAAGACTTAAGAGGTGAATCTGTGATCCAAATTAAGGGGTGTGTTTGTTATAAAATTTTTTGAAAACACCTCGGAAAAGTTCCACTCTTCCAAAGATAGATTTTTTTATTCTTCCTGAAGAGTCAAATCTTATTGAATAATAATTGTCAATGAAACTACATATTTTGAAATTTTTGTCTACCCTGAAATATGTTTAGTATAGGGTTCGAAATAGTTGATCCCCAGGATGTATTTTCTTAGAAAATTTTTTTTCGTAAAATTCTAAAGTTTAAAAAACTCGTGGAGATGAAAAAGTTAGTAAATGGATTAGCCTTTTCAGCAATGTATTTTAGAAGACAAATTTCGTTCGGAAAAAAAGTTTACAATTTCAACCTCTTTTCATCATAATTCAAGGAAGAAATAATTCCAAAATTTTCAGTTTATCGACAAAAAATATTAACCTGGTTTTGAATTTTAAAGTTAATATACAGCGAAAATGAAAGAGTTTTGTTATATTTCGGACGAGGGTAATTTTTCCAAAATTTCAAGGAACCAACTCCCAAAACTAAATTGAATATTATTTAATGATACTTTGGTCGTTTCGGAAAATAATGGTTTAACCGCAAAATCCCGTTGAATGCACATTTTTCGATTAATCATATCTTTTCATATCAGCAAAATTAATGAATCGGTCACTTTGGCTGAATGCTCCTCTGTTCAGAAGATTTACAGAATTGAATTTCTGCATTTTTCGAAGGTTCAAGCGGTAGATCTAATGCTCGAAAAAACTCAAGTGGTAGCAAAGCTCATTATACATGTTTAAAATGATTATATCATTTTATCTAGGATGAGTCGGCAAAAATGGTAAAAAAATGGTTTTTGCGATCTGAATGATATATTACTCAAATACACATACAAGTGGAGAATACTCCCTGTAAACAGGGTGTACCAAGTTCGACGTCCTATTAGACGTTTCTGGAGACCTAGACTTATTTGAAATCTGAAAATTGTCATTATGATATCGTCGGTACAATGCCAAAGTCACGAATATGCTTTTCGCACTATATTACGATTATAGTCATGGTATAAATGCCAAAATCGCGAAATAATAATAATAATAATATTAATTTATTTCAAAAAATCATCCTCACAATCATGATATACAATGGTTTGAATGAAACTCAAAACAAGTCGAAAAATACACCCATACAATACCCGCATACAAAAAAATCAATTCCTACGTCTCAAAAATTCTGACACATTATATGGCTCCCATTCCATTAATAGATTGAACAATTTTTTTTTGTAATCTTTGAAACATAATGTTTGTTTTATATCATTGGGCAGACAATTGAACAGTTTGATCGCCATATATGTGCATCCCTTCTCAGTTGACGAAAATTTATGCTTAGGATACATATCCAGGTTGTGACGAGTGTCATAGGTTTGTGAACTTTTGAATTTCAAAAACTTATCTGGATTGTTGAAGAAAAATTGTAATAATTTATAAATGTATAGACCTGTGAAAGTAAGCAAATAATTCTTCCTGAAAATTCCTCTACATGATTGCACATAACTTAAATCGAATATACAGCGTATCGCCATCTTCTGAACTCTGAATATTGATTCAGCGTACACACTATTCCCCCAGAAAATTAAACCATATGTCATAATAGATTGAAAATCAAAGTAATAAACATTCATCAGAAATGGCAAACCCACATCTTTTTTCAAAACTCGAAGAGCGTAAACAGCGGACTTCAATCTGCCTATCACACTCTCCGCATGAAGCTGCCAACCCAAGCGCTACTCAATTGACAATCCCAAAAAACGGGTGTGTTCTACATATTGATTATGTTCATCGGGAAGATAAATCTGTTGAGATAGTTTGCTTATCACGCTCTCCTACTTCTAGCTTAGTGCCACAAAAAGATATTTATGTTTATAGCAGTGTCTTCAATTTTTACAACACGTTTTTCTTGGAACATCAAAAAAGCACATTCGCGACTTTAGCATTGGACCGACGATGTTGTTCGACAATATCTACCGAGCTAAAATATTCTTGAAGCCTCAGCACTTTTCCTTACACAGGATTTTTTTCCTGTTTTTTCGTTTCAAATTTGGATGGAGTATTCAATTCTGAATACGTTTCTATTAAAATCGTTGCATTCGTCGAAATACTATTCAAAATATGAAGAAAAAATTGAAAAACAAAGGAAAATAAAAGTATTCGGTATTATGTTTGTTATACCTATTCTAGATATCTTATTCACAAACCTTTTTCACATCTTTGAGGTCGAGGCCTTTAAATATTGTCAATTCCTCTTCAGAGGGTGTTCAAAATGTTGGGTCATGAATTACGATTAAGATTAGCTCATAATTTTCATTTTTCGAATGAAAACCCAATTATTTTCATGTAAGCATTGGATTCTGCGCAGAAAAATATTGATAGTGTTTCAACATGTGAATGCACCTTAAATGAATAATTCTTGAGTCATTTAGAATTTTTTGATTTTATGTCGTACCTAGAATAAAATTCTTGAAATCTGATTCATATCAACAATGATAGATAATGTGACCTGTTTTTTTGAGCATTTTTGCCGTCGTCGTGGATTAGTTCTCGACGTTCGCCAGTTCGAGTGTCTAGCATCTTCAGGAGTTATATCTCAGAAGATCTTCCCACTGAATTAAGCTGCCTGCACACTTAGGCATTATTTAATTTTTTACTTTCATATTTACTTGTGCCGAAATACCGATTTGTCGTACATTTTATTGAAATTTGAACTCAAATGACCATAGGTATTATTCCTTTTTTGTCGATTTTTTCGTTCAGTTTCTCTATTATTTTTGCTCGAAAGTCTTCCGTGAACTTCCAATAAAATTTGAAAAGTCAATTGGTCTTGAGGCTCACGAGTTTTCATGTTCACGTTCAATTTATGTGAATTGAATGTGAAAATGCGAAATGGTGAATGCGTCGGGCTCTAGTTAGGTTTTCTTGAAATAGTGCCTTATGAACTAATTATGTCCTTTCAGGTGTGAATGATATTAGGTATATCAGGGGCGTGTAGAAGAGGAGAGTTGTAAAACATGAGCGTCAGGGACATAGAAGATCGTGAATCATTTTTAATCTTGAAATTTCCCAACACAAAAACCAACATTCACAGTCATCGATCGAGATAATGATATCAATTACCTGGAAATACATGGAAGTATTTCCGTCTGCGTCCACAAAATGCGAAGAGCGAGCATTGATTTCTGAGACATCAAAACGGAAAATGCAGTAATCCAGTAATAGGCAAAGGGACAATTGGAAGTTCGCCGTCAAAAATTGCAACCTTTTTGAATTTACAAAATCCAAATGCCACTGGCCACTCTTTGAGACGCACTTCGGCCACATTTTCAGCTAATACGGGAGTAGATGTATTAGGACTAAAACGACACGGTGGATGGCGGTCTTCGACTGTGGCTGAAAGTAACGTTGAGGATTCCCTGGAAAATAAACTAGACTTTGCTGAAAAAAAAATTGCATACTACGGAACGTAGCAAGTTGCAACATGAAATGTTGAATTCAGCTACTACTCAATCCAGTGGTATTTCCATCAGCAATTGTAAGAATTGTACTTTCACTTTCAATATTGAATTTTTTTTTTTATTTTTATTTTATTGATCAAGAATACGTACAGGCTTTTGGCCCACTACAGTATTCACTTAATACTACAGTACTTAAAATTACCACAGAATTCAATACAATTATTCCAATATTACTAAATGAGAAATCTGTTACAGTTCGTCTCCGCGAAAATGTCAATCCCACAACCCAGAATATTACATGATTGTAACATTCTATTCAGGGGGGAAAACTTGGCGCCGTTGGTTCGCCTAAGGGATAAATAGAATGTATCTGCCTGTCTTAGTTCTGCATAAAATATCTGAATTTTCTAGATAACCATTTATTATCTTATGTATGAAAATAATATCATTCATTGTGACATGTTCTTTCGAGCATTTAGGCCGTCGTCGTAGATTAGTTCTCGACGTTTCGCCAGTTCGAGTGTCTGGCATCTTCAGGAGTTATATTTCAGGAGATGTTCTCACTGGACTGAACTGCCTGAGTGTGAACATCGAGAACTAATCTACGACGACGGCCTAAATGCTCGAAAGAACATGTCACATTGAACGATGGCCGCGAAAGCCTCAACCAATTCAATATCATTCATTTTTCTGCGATCTTCAGGACTGATAAAGAGAAAATGATTCAAACAGATGGTATAATTATTCGGATTTCTGGCTTCTGAGTGAAGTCCTGCCTTGAAACCCAGGAATCTCAAAAATTTCTTTTGAACTTTTTCTAATCTCAGGATATAGGTGGTATAGTGAGGATTCCAGACCGAGGTAGCAAATTTGAGTCTGCTAAATATATAGGCATAATATAGGGCGAGTATGGCATGTTGATCACTGAATAAACGGCATTGTCTCATTATATATCCAAGCATTCGATTAGAGGTCTTAACAACACCATTGATGTGTTCATCAAAGAGGAGTTTTGAGTCAAAAACCACTCCCAGGTCTGGTCTGGTGTACTGGCCGATGATAATACTTCTATTTCGGGTGAATGACATAATACGACACTTAGTGTTATTCAAAAATAAATCGTTGAGAGTACAAAATTCAACCAAACTATCAAGTTCCCTCTGGAGTCCTCGACAGTCCTCAAGGCAATCAGTCTGCGCGAACAATTTCAGATCATCGGCAAAAGCAAGAATCTACAGGTGGTGAAACATCTGCAAACTTTGTTTATGTATATAAGAAACAAAAGTGGATCAAGATGAGAACCCTGAGGTATCCCAGAGGTTGAAAAAAATCTTCTAGATTGATATCCCCCAATGCTGACATATTGTACTCGTTCCCTCAGATAGGATTCGAACCACCGCAATAACAAACCCCCCACCCCAAATGCCGCGAGTTCCGAAATCAGAATATCAATATTGACCTTACCAAAGGCTTTACTGAAATCAGTGTATATGACATCTGTTTGAACCCCTCGGTCAAGATTTTCCTGCAAATATTCAACAAAATTTACGAGATTAGTCTCGACCGACCTTCATAAAGCCGTGTTGCTCAGGTATTATTTGTGGTCTTGCAAGGTAATGAAGATGTGGATATACCATTGATTCGAATATTTTCTCGAAAATGAACTGAATTCAAATTCATTTTCACTTACCGTTCGCTGAATGGTGAATGATTCACTTACCGTTCTGTTTACCTCAGCAACCAGTAAAAATGATCTACCGAACTAGCAACAAACGCAGTAACTAACAAAATTCGTTCTATCGTCAAAAAGGGAATTAAAGAAATTTGTGTGGAAGTTCAAGCGTATATTCAAATTGATGGTTGAAGATCGCACCATCGAATTCAAAAGTTGACGCGTCCCCGTCCAAGCAAAAAATTTGCATCTTTCAAAATCTGCATCTATTCGAATACCGCAAGCTGGACCTTATATGACCCTTCCATCCGCCATCTCTCTCATATATCGTTCATCCCCCTGGACCATATTCACGAAACGACGACGTAACCGTAACTCGGACCCCTAAATCGGCCATTCCGACAGGTTTACTAGACGGCCCAGCGCAAAAATACGCGTTGCATTTCTTCTCCCAGTTCTTGCAGCCAATCTTCCCTCGCGATATACGATACCGGTAAATTCTATTTGCGAAGGCGAGCAACCCCGTGCGCGAGAAACTTCTCGCCGGATTTTCGTGTCGGTGTAGCTTACCATTAGCCCGATGGGTTGCACACCTGGGGAAGTATTCAAATAAATCGTTACAGGTATAACGGCGGATTTCTCGGCCAGACTGATTTATTCCCGGCGAGAGCAGTTGCAGCGGCAAGGATGTTCGGGCTTGCAGTTACAAGTTGGGATGGAAGTTCGATCTTCGGCATCTTTATCTCGGACATCTGGCTACCGCGGCGGTTTGCTTGGGTTCGTCTGGTTGGCACAGATAACAAAGTAAATAGATCGAACACTGACGTTCTATGATGAAAACAACTTTTTTAAACCCCAAGCGGTTGTTGCCTCAACTATTATAGTACAGGTTACTACTTTATCACATTTTTCGGCAGGCTTTTCGCGAAATTCAAATTACGTTCTTATTTTGCATTTTAGGATTTTCAGTAGGCTAACCTTTTCTGAATTCTAAGCAATTGAAAACAATAGTCCTTCACAAATATATATTTATTACTGTTCTCTATACAAAAATATACAAATATATTATAAATATACAGAAAATGAGGTAACACTGACCCGAAAATCTCAAAAATTGACGAAAAATTCAGTAAGCACTAACCTTGATATGCAGAATCTGTTTTCAGGTCTTGGTTTTTTTTTTCTAAAATACTCAAAGTCATTGAGGGTTATTCTAAACGAACACTTCATTCTTCAAGTCTGTGATGTGGACTTTTTGTCATTATGAATACAAAATTCTCGATTTTTTCTTAATTTTTAGCCTTCTTTATTACTGAATTTCCCTAAAATGTGATGATTCCTAACTGTTAACAATCCGGTTAAATGAATGATATTTGTCATTTGTCATCTACTCATCTTCATTTCTACGTCAACAGCGTAATATAACGTGATTCGTATGACGTAGCAATGAAGATGGCTATCATATCACCGGATTGTACACACTTAGAAATCTTCGAATTTTAGGGAAATCCAGTGATAAAGAAGGCTATAAATAAAGAAAAAATCGAGAATTTTGTATTCATAATGAAAAAAAGACCACGAAACTGAAATATTATAACGGACTTGAAAATTGAAGTGTTGATTTGACCGTCAATGAATTTGATAATTTTTTTTAGAAGCACCAAGACGGACCAGATAAATCTGAAATAAGATTCCTTTTCTGCATATTAAGGTTAGTGCTTACTGAATTTTTCGTCAATTTTCGGATCAGTCTAGACAATCACCAAAACTAAAAAAATGTATATTTAAAAGTTTTACCAAAAGTGACACAGGGTCGCAAAAAATGCATATCTCTATCTTCAATAATAGCTGAGATACAGTGCAGTCACACCCAATTTGGGACACAGTGTACATTTAAAAAGTTGGCTTCTCAAGATTTGCTTGTTCCCTTTTTCCTCATAGAGTTTTTGCCTGAATTTTTTTCGGGTTTACAAATGATTTGATACTGCTTCTGGTTTAATTGTATTTTCAGTTTGTAAATCATGTTGTAGAGAATCTGTTCCTGTGTCCTGTTCCTGTGTTCGTCTCAAACAGTTCAATTTAGAAAGTATCACAGCTCTTTTACCTGTAAGGAATGAATTTTTTCTTAATCACTGAGTAAAAAACATAAATCTGAAAGATTCAGCCAATAAAAAAAGAACAAGAGATGAATGTGGAAAATTATAATTTTACTCACCTGAAGAAATTCTTCTCTCTTTCATTTCTTGGAATTTTGTCACAGATTGTGTTTTACAATGATGAAGAAAGTGGATAATAACTCTCCAATATTCAATAAATAACTAATAACTATCTTCTTCATATCCATTTGGTCTTGTGAATGTAAATACATAATGTGATTAATAATGGTGTGAATTATGTCAATGAAACATATGTTTGACAAACACGAAACACGACTAAAAACCTCAAACAGAGTCATCTATTGACGATATCACTAAATATTGGCGTATGCAGCGACACGAGTATTTGTTGTCTCAACTAAAAATACTATTTGGGGTGGGGGTAGGAAGGTGTCAAGACCCTGGTCTGGTCGGTGTGGTCTTGAGCGGATTCGAATTACGACAGGGATTTTCGCATTGAAAAATATTGATTGGCAGAACTGACAGATAATAAATTATTCCGTGGCAGGAGGGTCAACATGTCATCAATTAATATCACCATGAAAACTGTGCTAAAATGAAATATTCTCACATATGTTTTTGTTCGACGAGATGTTGCAATATAAACGGATTTGACACAGAATGAGGAATGTTTACATGTATGCAAAATCGATTGAAACTTCGTCACAGTATAACCTATATGTATATGAAATCACTAGTTATTGTTTCAGTCGAAAAGACCTAGTAGTTCGGATTTTACAACTCCGTGAGACGAGAGGCCCTTCTATTGGACCCGGCTACGTACTGAACCTCGCAAGTCGTTGGATGTAAAGTGACGTCACACGGATCCATCGAACTCATGTTTATAACTCGATATCTCGGGCGCTATTTGAAGTATTCAAATAATTTTTGGACACAATATTTCCATTTTCTACGGAGAATAGGAATATGTAGAAATTGAAAAATGTCAACATTCCTCATTAGAGAAGGAACATTTTGCACGTAGGTAAAACCACTAACTAACAGTTTCATCAACAGTCATTGGAATTAAACGTATCATCAACCTCTAATCCTCCATTGAATAGCAGTTCCTAGAGGCGCTAGCGACATCAGTATTCCATTAGATGGATTAAAATTTCAGTTGGGGCACGCGCTCATGTTTCTCATGGAAACCGTCTTTAATGGGTTATTGAAATTTTAATGAACTATTGAATTTGAACTGACTTGTGTGAACCTGATCATCGAATTACGGTACAACAGAAAGTGATTGTAATGAGAATGATAATACTACATGAAAGTAAATGAGAAACATTTTTGAGTTTTCACCCCCAGTGTCTAAAACCTACTCTATCAAAATAGCTCTAGAAAATGAACATTCTCTTAGTTGAATTTTTCATCTGATATGTTGGAAATATACCACCTGCTAACCATCCGTGATGGTAGCCTGGCCTCCTCTGTTTTCTATAAGTGGCTGCCACTGACTTGTAACCGAAATGATAGACCAGGGCTGAAGAAGAGTAGGATAAATAAAGGGAATATAATAAAAAAAAGGAAACATAAATGATCGGCGATCTGTGGTCGAGAAGTGGAAGGGGGTATGTCTTCAAGAGTGAACTTCGGGTTTTTTCAATTTCCGGCAAGAATAAAAGTCCTATGAAAGAATGTTAAGGCGAAGTTATAGGTCATTATACTCTATTCAAATATCCTCGAGATTTATGTGAAAAATTCAAATATCGACGATTATCTGAAAATACCTGCTAAGTGACACTGAAATTTTTATGCAATCCCATCCATGGAGTAGTTGCGCCAATATAACAAAGATATAAGTTTTTGAAACATAGATTAATTCAAAATAGTAATCATCGAAATCAATTCCCAGGCTCAGAGATCTTTTATCATGAGGTTGGAGAAATGATATTAGATTTTGTCACTGAGATGAGAGACATACAGGTTTCGGCCATGTTTGGCGTCATCAGTATCCCATACATCTCAGGGACAAAATCTTCATAAAAAACTTCGATATTTGAAGCAATTTGTTGTGAAGTACTTCGTAAAATATTACAAAGTACTAAAGTGGTGACATCCAATTGCGTCAAAATGAAGTTTCACATCTCCAATCGAATACTAAAAAATAAATCTGTACTTCCTCTTTCACTGAATGAGATTTCAGCAGTGGCTCTATTCAGGGCCCGCTTGATGGTTTCTCAAAGTGATGGAAAAAGCCCGATTCTTTTTGCGACTGTGAAGCCAAGTGTTTACAAGGAAACGAAAAATTCTTTGCCTTTACGCAGGCCACATCGAGAACAATTTTGGAACATAGATGAATTCGAGATGGTAATTATCGAAATGAATATCATTTTCAATTACCAGGCTCAGAGATCTTTTATCATGAGGTTGGAGAAATGATATTAGATTTTGTCACTGAGATGAGAGATATACCGGTTTCGGCCTTGTTTGGCCTCCTCAAGATCTTTGAGCCTGGGAATTGAAAATGGTATTTTTTCCTTCTAATTTTTTTCATCAATGTAACAGGAAAACTTACCTATTCCGAGCAATGAAATAAAAAATTTTGTGCATTTCGAACCATGTTTTCAGCAGCCATATTCTGGGTTGCTCTGTAATTTCTGAAAACATTCACCATGGTTATGGAAAATTTTTTTCATATCATAAACGAACCATGTATTTTTGGGACCAGATATTCGAAAAAAGGATATTCGATCGAAAATAAGCCTGCTTACCCAATATTGAATCGAAAATGAATATTTCGAATCAAAAAAAATTCGAAGTTTGTTCGAGACAAAAAGGGAAGTTTTCATACAGTAATATTATCTGGATTAAAAACCTGAGAAAGGATTATTTAAATTGTTCACATGAATTTTGAGGTTTTGTAAGTTCCAGATCTCTCCATGACCTATAACTTTGCCATTAAAATTCTTTTCATTGAACATGTAGTTTTGCCGAAAGTTGAGATGAACCGTTTTCCCCCATGTGAGCCCTTCGATACCATAACCTCAGAAAGCCCCATTGTGTCAAATCTGTGCATTCTGCCACATCTTTAGAACAAAACCGTAACGCTCAGTTTTCATGGTGATATTTATTCATTATGGTGTAAGCCTCCTGAGACGAATTAACTTATTATTTATTTATCATCTGTCAAATTTGTGAGACCGAAAACAATTCTGGCAATCAGTATTTTTGAATGCATATATTATATAATATTCTTATATCATGCAGTTCATCACATTCCTATTTTTTTCTGGTTTCAAAAATTATCGAGCCTGGTCTATCTCTATACGGTGAAATGAAGTACGACTTTCCCCAAGACAATGATAACATTTCGCGTGGAACCTAACTGCTGGGTTAACGAAGAAATATCTGCGGACCTGTAACTGGTTTCACGTTATTTCCTGCTCATCCACCGTCGAGAATTGGAAGCGGATATGAAACAGAGGCAGCGGCCGATGAGCTTCCGCTAGGCCGTATCTGCCATATTGATCGGTCATTTCTTCGATCGCAGATAGAGATGGACCATCGAGAAAACCGGTTTCGAGCATGGATCTTCGAACTCGAAAATGAAATGCAAAAAATATTCATCGTAAATTTCCCTAATAAGACTTCAAAAATGTAGGGGGTGAGTTCATATGAATTATTATGAGTTCGTATCCTGAAATTATTCCAAAATTTTAATCCCAGCCTCTGAAAACAACTCAATTAAAAAATTTTTGGATGACGAAATTTCGTGCACTAGTTAGTTAATTATTATCGAGTGGATATCCCTCGAAATTAAAAGAGGAAAATATGTAATTTTTGGTGCGCTCCCCCCACCCATTGCTTCACGGTGCCCCCCTTAGAACGAATAGAAATTCATCTAAAAATCACTGAATTAAAAAAATTTTTCGACCCTACCTAAGAAATTCCGAAGGAGTTGGACTCCCCCATAAAAAAATTCCAGAGAGCTCAAGTGTCAACAAGCCCGACCAACAATTCAAGGTACTAAAATATTCAATGGAACCAAAGACTTGGTGGCGATTTGTAGATGATATTTTTGTAATTTGACAACATGGGAAAGAAGAGTTGATAAAATTTTTCAATCATATCAATAATAAAGAACCTTCAATAAAATTCACAATGGAGTTCTTCTTAGATGTTTCGATAAGAAAATTTCCAAATCATTTTGGAACAAGTGTGTTCAGAAAAAAAGACATACACAAATCGATATCTAAGTTTCCATTTTAATCATCAAATGAGTGTTAAAAGAGGTATAATAGAAACACTTTATAATAGAGAGCCATTAATTTCATCATCAACTGAAATACGAAATATCGAAATTAATTTCATTAAAAACATTCTTGAGGATAATCAATATCCAACTAATTTTATAGAAAAAATTATTTCAAATTTAGAGAGAACAATTTTGCGTCAAAACGATAATAACAATCAAGAACCAACAACAAACCGTCAAGAACAACCAATTTTAATAAATTTGATTCTTTATGTTCATGGACTTTCAGAAAAAATTAAAAGAATTGGTTCTAACTTAAACATAAGAACTGTTTTCAAAACAAAAAATGATTTACGATCTTCATTAACAAAAACTAAACCTTTGAATGAGAACAAAAAGTCAAGAAATTGTATTTACAATATTCCCTGTATTTGTGGAAAATCTTATACAGGAGAAACATCGAGACTATTAGAAATCAGAAAACGTGAACATAAGAATAACATAAAAAATAGAGATATTGGTACATCACAGATAGCAGATCATGTGTGTTCCAATACCGGCAATCACTTGATGGATTGGAATGGAAAAAAAATTTTAATGACGGAACGTGATGGTTATAAAGGAAAAATCGAGGGGTCAGCTTGCATTTTGTTGGATGAGGCTAATAATCTCGCCAATTGTTCAGTAGGAATAGATCGAATTTGGACGGATTTATTAAAAAAGAACTGGTTTCAGGGAATTTTGAAATGAAATAACGATATCATCATCTATTAATCAATATTAATTTATGTTCATCATATATTGACAAATGTCAATCAAGAAATCAAAATATTGTCACGATTCTACGAAGTTGATTGAAAACTAGTAATTGTCTGACGAAGGAGTCTGATTTAGACTCTGAAACGTTACACTTAGTAACGTTTTCTTTTTATTCATTGTTAGGAAACAATTTCTTCTAGTAAAATTTTGGCCCCTGACAAATTAGTGCTCAAATTTTTACGCAGGGGCCTTTCTTATATTATTAAAAAAATTTTTCTTATTGTTTCTTGTTTCAGAAACTGGGGGAGAAAACCCAAATTAAGTTATTAGCAAAATGCAGAAACCTCCTAGACAATTGGACAAAATAATTACAGATGGTGTCGCTGCATTCGCCGATAAGCTGTTTACCGAAACGAGTATTGTTTCGTGTTTACATTAGATTTCTATTTGTATTTATGGGATTTTTTAGTTTAAACGTTTATTGGCTATCAATAATCGAAGTTGTTTCCTTGAATGTGGATCCTGTGCAAGTATAGGTAATATTGTGCTTTTTGTTATATTTTATGTAATATATTGAGGTGATGAGCACTATTAAATTTTGAATGCTTTTCAGTTCATCTGGCAAGATGTTTAGCAAAGGTTCCTCTAATTATAGGAAATTTTCCAATATTTTCATGCTCACAGATGCTGGGTAGAGGGTGAGCAAGTGTTGCAATGCAATCATTTGATTCTATGTGGGAAAAAATTATTTCAAAACATTGGAATTCTACAAGGACAACCCCATCATATTGAGGAAATGATGTCTTATAAAAATGATGGTGTGAAGGTTGACAAGATTATATACAGATACTAAGCAAGATTGTCTGGAATTTGCAAGCATATTTTAGCCCTGCGACTCTACAAGGTTGCATTTTGACAAGTCTACTGATTGTGAAGGTAAAATTGTAATGTAAATGAACAACAGCATGAACAGTATATTCATTTAATAGAAGCTACTAATTTTTTTCCTTTTTAGGAAGGGAAAAAATCCATGTATAGAAAATGGGTGATGAATTTTGAACAAAAATGGACATTCTTCAGAGAACCGTATGTATACAGAACATGACGTGATCCTCGATTAATCCTGTTGAAGAATTCATTACGCTAGATTTTAATGTATTATTCATCTCACTTGTGCCTTAGGCTGCAGTTATAATAATAGTATATTATTTTATAAGGAGGAGAAGTGTCACTTTTCATGGCGAGCTTGAGTTTACCCGCCGAACGTAATGAGGCGGGTAATTGAAAGCGAGCCATGAAAAGTCACTTCTACTCCGAATGAAATATGTTATTTTATTTTCAAACGTTTTGAAATTCATGAAAATCTGAATATGCACTTTTGGATTGATTCACATTTGGGTACATGATTCTATCCACTTACGATCGTTATAATTGAATGAATTATGGGACATTTGCCTAGTTACGGTTACCACGCACAATTGATTCTGACAGATATGAAGCAAAATAATCATTTGCAAGCTGGTGAGAAGTGGTTGAAAGTGAAAATGTCTTCAGAAATTGAGGTTTTGGCCATTGAAGCAGTCTTTTCCCTCGAACCATCGAAGTCAATTGAGAAATATTCTGCAGCATACCTATGATCACTTCGTGAATTGGTGCAATTCGAAAAATGTGACAGTTTACCAAGAGAATGTGCTTCTAGCATATTTTAACTTAATGGCTAGTGGAATAAAATGGAAATCCTCTGCTTTGTGAGCCCAATATTCAATGATAAAGTCGCAACTAGCGATCACACATGAAATAGTTATTGGTAAATACCTGAAGTTGGGCGTATTTTTGCAGGGTAACACTTTTCCTGCCGCCGGCCGGAAAAGTGTTGCATAGCAACACTTCTCCTTCTAGGCGGAGAAATAGAACTTTTCGATGATCCTGTCGATCGAGAAATGACGTTATTATTGTACGTTTGAAAATAATAGTATATTATTTCATAAGGAGGAGAAGTGTCACTTTTCATGGCGAGCTTGAGTTTACCCGCCGAACGTAGTGAGGCGGGTAATTGAAATCGAGCCATGAAAAGTCACTTCTACTCCGAATGAAATATGTTATTTTATTTTCAAACGTTTTGAAATTCATGAAAATCTGAATATCCACTTTTGGATTGATTCACATTTGGGTACATGATTCTATCCACTTACGATCGTTATAATTGAATGAATTATGGGACATTTGCCTAGTTACGGTTGCCACGCACAATTGATTCTGACAGATATAAAGCAAAATAATCATTTGCAAGCTGGTGAGAAGTGGTTGAAAGTGAAAATGTCTTCAGAAATTGAGGTTTTGGCCATTGAAGCAGTCTTCTCCCTCGAACCATCGAAGTCAATTGAAAAATATTCTGCAGCATACCTATGATCACTTCGTGAATTGATGCAATTCGAAAAATGTGACAGTTTACCAAGAGAATGTGCTTCTAGCATATTTTAACTTAATGGCTAGTGGAATAAAATGGAAATCCTCTGCTTTGTGAGCCCAATATTCAATGATAAAGTCGCAACTAGCGATCACACATGAAATAGTTATTGGTAAATACCTGAAGTTGGGCGTATTTTTGCAGGGTAACACTTTTCCTGCCGCCGGCCGGAAAAGTGTTGCATAGCAACACTTCTCCTCCTAGGCGGAGAAATAGAACTTTTCGATGATCCTGTCGATCGAGAAATGACGTTATTATTGTACGTTTGAAAATAAAATAATATAATTCAACTCATCTATCGATTGATTACACCTTTTCCGTTGCTAAATGAACGTCAATATTATCAAGCTATTTTTAATGTTAATATTAAATTGATACATATATGTATGATATATTGTTTAAAATTGCCAATTCTCTATATTTCAATACAAATCCAAGGTACAGCAAGGAAATCCCTGTCTTCCGCAGTTGAAATCGAAAGATTTAGTGAAAAAACATTTTGGCCAGAATTTTTTTTCCTAATTTTCCTCGCGCAGACATAGAGTATTTCCGATTGCATTTCTTGAAGCAATTAGACGTACCACATTGAGGGTCCCGTCCGTCCACGCTTCTTGAACGCTCGTCTATGCGGAACCTATTTCAAGGATAGCTGGAATTCCTGTACACCGTAGACGCTTCTTGGCCGATGTTTAATTAAAAGCGGTATATTATGGTTATTAATCTTCGACGAGCAGGAGCTGAGACACTTTTTCACGCTAGTAATGAACTCCAAACTGTTGATAACACTCCGTTAATAACCGTCACGTTGTCGCTAGCAGAGATAGATGTTGTTGAAGGATGCAGATGAAAAAGCGTGGAACTTTTTTCTAATTTGAAAACTATAACAATTTCTGTAAACGGGGCATCTGCGAAATCAGGTCAGTTCCGCTTCGTCAGAACTTCAGCTCTGGATAGGTCAAAGCTGATATACAATTCATAAGAAGTGTTCTTTTCGAAAGCAGTATATGTCTGCAGATGAAAAGTTAGATCTTGAGTCAACGACAAAAAGCGGAATAAACAAGGATATGCAGTAATAGATGGTTTCGAAAGTACTCAGGAGGGATTCCTTTTTAAAAATTAGGGTGATTCATGAAAGAATCAATAGGGTTATTCTTTCATGATAAGGTTTGTTTTATGATATGAGCTCCCCTGTTTAGTTACAGCAGTTCTGAACTTTTTTCTCAAAAACCAAAAACTGACAAGATCCAAGAATGTACCTAATCAGGCATTTTTTACTTCATTTTCACACATGAGCCATAACTTGGTCTCTGTGGTAAGTTGGGCGTCTTATTGTCCTCGACAATTTTTCAGTTTTGTACTTTCTATTCACTCTCCTCAGACATGGTTTTCATGTATCCACGTTTTAATTTTTGACTCGATATTTCCGGTTAACCTGTTTTGTTTGTTTCGACAATTGTTGGGTTTTTGTGTTAAGTATGGGTTTGGTATGGTTTTGTAATGGTACACCCTGTATTTTATTGATCGGTAGAGCTATTTCTTCTGATTTCAAATACTTTTTTGCAAGGAATGATGAACATCTCTTCATCTTTCAAAAATATATTCATTGAGTATTCAGAGTCAAGTAGTTTTTACAAAATTGAGTATTTTCGATGACGAAGTAGAAAATTTGAAAAAAGCTGAATAATCGCCATATCTGCGTAACCATAGATTTTCTGACCATGCTTCACTCGACTTAATTGGCTGCAAATGACGTCTAGTATATTCCCTATCAATGATCACGTAGAATTACCAAACACGCTCTATATATTTCAAATCAGAATAAAGAGCTCTAATGATAATATATTCATTGAATATTCAGAATCAAGTAGTTTTTACAATATAGATTATTTTCGATGACGAAGTAGAAAATTTGAAAAAAGCTGCATAATCGCCATATCTGCGTAACCATAGATTTTCTGACCATGCTTCACTCGACTTAATTGGCTGCAAATGACGTCTAGTATATTCCCTATCAATGATCACGTAGAATTACCAAACACGCTCTATATATTTCAAATCAGAATAAAGAGCTCTAATGATTAAGAAAATGAAATACAGGGTGTACCATTTGAGAAATAACAGTTCACATAAAATTTTTAAGTTTACGATGCTTCACTGCATTTGCTACCACTGAATTCTGGACGTCCAAAAAAATACTACAAATTTGCCTATTTAAACGTTTTCGTACGACCAATATTAACTGAGATAGTGAGAAAATTATAAACAATCACCCTGTACCTGTTGGAAGAAATACTTTGAATAGATAGACTTGATCTGCTGCCGAAGCAATTGGCTCGGATGAAAAGGATAAAAAAATTACAATTCAGTCGAATAGATCAACTGCTGTTAGCAGATTGGTAAAAAGTGGTAAAAAACAACAATTGCGAAAATTACTGGTAGCAGCAAAGTAAATTTGTTAAATCATACTTACTTAAACCTCAATCAAGAACACCACCACAACAAGATATGATGCGTGTTAATAGATCTTCTATAGTATTAATTACACTTTCACAAATTTTTATTTCAATAAAGAAGTTTTTTGTGTTGAATTATACATATTACCCGGACATTCACAAATGTTTCACTACTTTATGACAAATATCTGAAGCTCATTGCTTGTTAACATCCCTCAGCTTTCGTAGTCCAGTCATTTCATTCAAAATAGAGTCAAAATCTCCGAATTCGAGATAATTGACTGTGGTCAAAGGTCGAAAAAACTCTTGATCAGAAAGATTTTTTTGTATTTTGAACTGTTTTTGAGACAGAGGTCGGTGAGCTCGCAGTGTTTTACGATGTCGAGTATCATTCGAGCTCAGTCGGTAGTCTCCTTCATATGTCTTTAAATGTTTTAAAATTGTTGATAAATGTGTATTCATAATAGTATATTCTAAAAGAAGTTGCAGAATGAGCTGCTATTCCAAAAAGAATGCAAAATTCGAAAACGAGCGACGAAGGAGCGAGTCAAGATTTGTGAAATACTCTCGAAATTCAAATAAAAATTCAGATTAGTGACTTTTGTATTGTATCTTAGGAGTTGGTGTGACTTACGAAATTTGATAGATTACGGAATTTAAATTGATTTGATTTGAAAATTGAGAGGATCAGTACTGACAACTACAAAACGAAAAATATAACTGAAAACAATGCTGTGATGTGTTTCATTACAGCACTACTTTTAGTACTGTAATGAATTCATTACGATACTGAATTAGAGAAATAATTATCATTTTTAATTAACTTTTCATTTATATTCTATATATTTTCTCATTCAGTAAGTTTCTACTTATTTGATAATACTTACGTGCCGGTAGGTAAATAAAGGAAAACATACTCATTATGTTTTGATCTCAATCAGATTTATACTTTATGCGAGCTTTATGCTTCCTAAATAATGAGAAGAAGAAAAAACTTATTTTTAATGGTATTTCCCTTTATTCACCTACTAGCAGGCAGTTTGAATAAATAGAAAATTAATTGATCAAAAAAGTTATAAAATATAAAGAAGAAGGTAATTGAAAATGATAATTATTCATAAATACATATTCATCAACAATTTCTAATCATTTGAAGACAAATGAAGGATACCACCGACTGAGCTCGAACAATACTCAACATCTGAAAAAAACTTCAGAACAAAAGATGTGGAGAATTCATTCCTCTACAAAACTCACCATAGATAAAAAATAGAGATATTTGAGAAAAACATTCAAGTCGAATTTTTGACCTTTGACCCTTATAACTTTATAGACGCGGACACCCTACAGTCGGTTAGTTTTGAAATGTCAAAATAAAGGCTTTCCCAAGTTTACAGCCAATTATCTCGAATTCCGAGTTGAAAACCCTAAAATTATCAATGATCTAGGGATAATGAACTGGTGTTTGAACACATTGGAAGAATAGATCTGAACTTGTCAGTTGAATTTTTCAAATATTTCTAGACTTCCCTGATGGGAACACGCAAGCGAAGCTGCCAGTAAAAGTTCCTACACTATGAAGAACCTCATCGGTACCGTGAACGAAATGAGCCATCCACCTACGCTCTGACCCTTGGGGATACCCAAGAATTGAAACCACTCGGGAGCCGTATGGGTTCCCAAAATTATAGCGTAATATATTCACTACATAATGGGAAGCATTACAGACGAATTTCCCTATAAATTATTTTCAAACCCGAAATGAAGATGGTTACCGAGCAAAACTCCAGATATATGGCGGTTTCGGCCGTCTTCCAGAGGGCCAGGGACACGTTGCTCCCGCGATGCCTTATGAAACTGTCTGGAAGGTGGATCTCCGTAAAAAGTGGGCCAATTCATCGTGTTGGAACTGCGCCCGCGGTATGCAGGTAGCGTACCGCCGAGTTCATACATCTCGGGCGTAGCGAGACGAGATAGCTCGTATGTTCATACGTATGCAAATTTGAAGCACCGTCTGTCGAATTGATTGTGAGTGTCTCCCCGACAAACGAGCTGGGTTTTTCAGCCGTTTCGAGGGAGCTGCTACGATGCCGGTACTTTACAGGACGGGCAGAAGGCTTCATTCGAATATTTGGAAAAGTGAAACATTTGATGTTCTTTGAATCATATCAGTTTCGCTAAGAATATATTGCGGAAGAGAAAAAATAAATTATGACTGGAATATGAATAATATTATGAGTTTAGCCACACTACTCAACACAAAAAATTTCACTGTTCAAATTTCAAATTTTTTTGGTAAACATTTTTTGTTACTTTCACATTGTAGTTATTTTTATCTAATTCTTATCAGATTTTTTATATTTTACAACAAACCAGCTGTTCGAGGAGATGAATAGTCGATGTTTAGTTGTTGTCAAAATGCCTAGAGCGCGTGTACGCGGAATTTATCGCCAGCTAAGTGAATTAGAGTGAGGTCGAATTATTGGTCTACAAGAGGCGAGGTGATCATTTCGAAAAATCGCTAACAGTACAAACAGAAATTCAACTCTGTTATGAAAAATGTCAAGCGTGGTTCGATTCTATTTCTGAAAATTTTATTCGGGTTTTCTGTCCCCTGAAGCAAAAAACAATTTAAAAAAAATTTCAAAAGAAGAGTAGACACCGGACGTCGAAGGGGCACAAATGAAGTTCAAGATCGACGTCTAAGACTTATGGACATTAGAAACCGATTTGCGACGATTGGCTGATCAGTGGTTAGAAAAACAAGGCCATCCTGTTGTCCGAACGGTTCACCCCCGTATGAGGTCTTTTGGGTTGCAGCATAATCGACCCCATCTTGTGTTAACTCTTAAGGTTTAGCATCGCCGGCAACGATTATAGTGGTGCAGAGAACGACAATATTGTAATGCGGAATGGCATCAGGTCGCCTTTTCTGATGAATCTGGATTTTCCTTGGGTGCTTATGATGGCCGAAGAAGGGTAAGATGACGTCGGTGAGAAAGACGTGAACCTCATTTGCATGTTGAGCATCATGTAAACCGGACAGTAGGCGTTATGGTAAGAGGTTCTATTGCACATGCAAGAAAGTTACCTTATTTTGCCCTATATTTGTATCAACACAGTCTGGTCAATTGTGTGTTAATGTTTCATCTATAATTATAGTGAGATCCAAATAGAATCCTCTCAATAGTCATCTTCAATATCAAATTTTTATAAGCGTTCAGGTTTGTCCATGAACTTAATAAAGTTATGAAATGAATTTGAGGAAAGACGATACACTGAATGAAACAGAATTGAAGAATATTGTGCGATAAATATCGATTCCAGAAGGTTGTCGGAGTAATTCACTGTTTGCGAAAAGTTTCCTTTAATGAAAAACCGATTTGATCTTTGTCGAGTAGAAAGTTGCCCTTCGGAACATTCTTGAGAGGTTGTTCTATTTTGATTGAGAACAGACCATATTTTCCTGAGTAGGTCTAATCCAGGAACTCAAATGGAAGGAGTAGTACTTACTGGTGGTCGGAGTGGGTTTAGTTTCGGAGTTTACACCTCCGACAGCTCGCGTTTGAATTCCCACAACACAATTAGATAGTATGGAGCGCACAAATCCAGACGGAGCAAGTATGGCGAAGACCGGTCCTTCTCAGGACCAACAGCACCCTGATGACGGCAGGCGAATGCTTGCCAAAACGTCGGTAAATACTAACAATATAGATAATGGAAATAGCCCAAATAATATCCCAACAAATATTCCGTTATTAAGAATACCTCGTTCACAATTATATATTTGTTGGAACACTGGCGTCGATACGGGGGGTAATGGGGGTAATGGGGGTAATTACCCCCCCCCCCAGGAAAATATTCACCTTCGCAAAATAAGTCATACAATCATTACATAGGAACAAATCATGACAATATACTCTTTCCTAATTTTTTTACCCCCCCCCCCAGAAAAAATCTCTAGCGACGCCCTTGTGTTGGAACAATTTTATGCATTCCATTTCCTCAATTTGGGGACCTTATCATTTGGAATATATGGATCATAGGGTTGTCTTTTCAACTCTCAACTTTAAAAACATCATATCTCTTGAAATATTATTTGGAACACATTCAAACTTCGATATATCAATATCAACATCTAATGAAAAAATTATCTTCGAAAAATGGAATCCTTCCGCTTTCCATTTCAGAAAATCTGGCTGTCCTAACCGTTAATCAACAAATGGCAAAAAGGCATTTTCTTGCCTTTTTTTGACAGTACGACATAACCGTTATAGGTGAAATATTTTTTTTTATCAAACATGAAAGATTTTTGTGGGAAATTTTCTGCAGAAAGAGAAACCGGCTCTCGGTTTGCCGTTGAGTGAAAAAGGGTCGTTTAGCATTCAAAATTGGATATCTCGTAGACAAAAGGTCATTTCCGGAAAGTATTGAAGAACAAACTAGAGCTGAATAAACAGGCTATGCGGCCTTTGCATCGGTCTAGCTCGAGAAATGTTTTCCATGCGCGTAGAGCCAAAATAAAAATTTGAAAAATCTAAGAAAAATTTTTTTCGTGTCTTATCCAATGATTGCATGGCTGTTGGTACTGTGAAAAATTGTTTAACAATGAATTCAAAAACTAGAGCTTCAAAAGTTGATTTTCCCATTTCCCACACGACCATTTTTCACTGAGATACAGCCTTTTGAAAAACTTCAAAAAATTTGGGAAATTTTTCTGTTCCTCTAATGGTTGCGAGAAGTATATTTCACCGTACGTGCACCAAAGGAGTCTGTTTTCCAGTTTGCTTCCGCTGATACAGTAACCCATGCATACATTCACGAGACAATAAGAATTCAGCCGACCTTCTAGAGAATTTCCTAGCATTTTGAGTGGCAAAGAAGGCTGCACTCCTCTTCTATGCTCATTCTTGATCAATCCTTTCGAGTCGGGTCGACTTCGATCTTAAACTATATTCGCATATCTGGTCTGTGGAAGGGTTAAGGGATTGTTTCACTTAGAGTTACGTCAATTACGTAGGAATTGTGAATTGTGTTTGATATGATTCCAATCAAATGCAAAGGCTTGGTGTTGAACTTGTGAACTTTGTATTTCTGTTATTGGGCGTATTCGGGATAAAATGGATAAATCAGACGAAAAAACTATGCGAAGATATTGTGTACCTATCGGATTTCAAGGAATTATTCCGGCCAGTTAAGTATAGAAAGTAAATAATTTATTGTTCAAACTTTAACTCGACCTAAGCCAAATTTGTTTACTACGAAGTCAATTAAATATCGCCAAAATGGAGGTTTGAAAGTTGTTCAGTATGATATTCGGATTTTTTCTTAATGAGAATTAATATCAGGATATGCCACTTCTTTTCATATCGAAAAATTCAATTTATTCACTGAGAATAGTTAAATATAAAGCTCATAAAAATTGAAACCTCTTTGGTTCCAATGATCACAATCTGCCACTGCTTCCTCTCAGTCCGGCCCTGTACAACTCTCAGAATGGGACGTCTGAGAAAAATGCCGTCTGAGAGAAAACCTCCACTCATTCGCGTGAATATGCAACGAAATGACGCCTCATCGGCCGTTGAGAGAATTTAACACGCCCTGCTTTGTCGCGAATAGCAGTCATAACAAAAACAACCTGCTAGAAGATCCTATTAGAGGCCGTTCCGTCCCCAGCCCTCTTCTATCGCCGTTCCCGATTGCGTTTTTAGCTCGGGATGCGAATTCGAAAATCAACAGGAAGACGTTCGCTTGTTTCGCGAGAAATCTGGCTCTTGAGTTACAATTCAGGAGATCTTTGTTGGTCGTCCTGTGATCCTCGAGAATGCCGAACGCCGTATTTCTATTATTTCTTCGAGTTGTCGCTAGATGCGATCGAAAGATTGGAGGCCCTCGATTGAATGGCGATGGATTAGGCGAAATATTGCTGGAATTGTGTTTTTCGTAAATGGGGGCAATGAATGCTCGTGAATTCGAGGATTGTTTTGATGAATTCTGATCACTTCGGGGCATAATCTAAGTGTTGGGAGCTTCAGGATGCAGTGGAGAAGAAAGGTCTTTACTGCAATGGAATATAGAGGTTTTTCTTATAGCGATGTCATGATTGTTAAATGAAATAAAATAGGTATGATTTCAGATATAGCTTTTTATTTTTTTATTGATAGGGTAAAACAGGGAGAGATGACGCACTCTTTTTATAATGTGCCGTAAATCCACTGTTTCGAACTAAACGTGGTCATAAAGTCATAAATAACTCTTTAGGTATTAAACTTCTATTGTATAACATCAACATGAAAAACATTTTTCAAATATGAAATAAAATACAGGATTCTGATTTTGGCAATCTCTCACGCACCCCATGTGTGAGACGACACATGGAGTATGGTAGAGATTGCTGATATGGGTCCAACATAATATGTTCACTTTTGGGAAATTTTTCTAAGGATGTGCACTTATCAAGAAGCGATCTGTCGATTTGGTATTTTCGTACTGCTCCAAGCTTCACTACGCATTCATTTTCATCATAAGTATCGTTGTCTGTGGAATCGTTTATAAAAAATGCACTCGTCAAGTCATCCTGTGTCCATTTCCCCTTATACTCGTATGACTAGTGTAACTAGTAGGCATTTTGGGTCTGAAAATATAAAAAATATTGTGCGTCATCTATCGCGAAACGTCATGCGTCATCTATCCCAAACCCATGGGATAAACGACGCACCTGTTAATGTTATAACAAATTCCGAGTGGGGGCGTTAGATTAGTGAATATACCTTTCATAACAAACCAACTACCAACTGTCTTTAACAGAATGTCGACTTTCAGCGGATTTTTTGTAAACAGTGGAATCAAACGAAATACCTTGCAAACTTTTGGGTACTTACCAACTATATGTCGCCGAATATCTTGTAACTTCATTTCACTTTCAACATGTTTTTTCAAGAACGGCAAGAGTAAAACGTCTGCATGCATCTATTTTAGTGCATCAAAATCCCTGTTTTACCCTACACCAATGTACATATTCAGACAAATATTTGCGAAAATTTGAGGTTAAAATATACAGAGTGTTCCATTTGAAAAAATACCAAGTTTGTGCCCTATCTTGAAAACAGTTCTCGAAAAAAAATTCAACTGCGCCACTGACTTCTTCAGGTCGTGAGAGATGATAACATCTCCAAAAGTAAACATTTTCGTTTTCGCCTTCTATTTCAGGAACGAAAGTAATTGAAATATTGCTGTTTGTGGATATAAAATGTGTCCCAAATTGGGTGAAACTGCACTGTACTCAGCTATTATTGAAGATAGAGATATGCGGTTTTCGCAACCCTGTATCACTCTTTTGTAAAATTCTTAAATCCACAAACAGAAATATTCCAGCTTCTCTTGTTTCTGAAATACGGTGGCAAACGAAAATCTTCGCTTTATTGAAATGTAATTATTTCTCAGGAAGTGTATTAGATAGAAAAAAATGAAAAGTGCTTCCACTGACGTAAAGTCAGTGGCGTTAGTTGAAAAAATATTCCAGTGGACTGTTTTTGAGATTCAGCACAAACTTGAATTTTTTCAGATGAAACACTCTGTATATTTTAAGGTCAAATTTTTGAATAAACTGATGTATCACAACTCAATCTCCAATAAATCTTAGCTTCAAAAATCAGAATATTCCGAGGTTTGTTTTGTCAATAGTAGGCCATGAATTCCTTCACACATGCATTTAATTAATATTTGTTTTAAAACGCCATGTGTTTTAAACCAATTTATTTCATTAAATTTGAACATAAACTCAAAATATCACTAGCCAACATGTACTTGAAAATGTTGAAAATGCAAGAGCTTTTAAAATTTATATTTTTTTAAATTTATTAAAAGTATAATTGTGACATATATATATATATATATATATAGGATGTTCCACCTGGAAAATTCCACGTTTGTGCTGAATCTCAAAAACAGTTCCTTGAAATTTTTTTAACAACGCCACTGACTTCTATGTGAAAATATCTATCAAAAGCAGTTTTCGTATTTTTCTCATACAGGGCTCGAGAAAAAAATTACAACTCTAAAAGTGCACATTTTTCGTTTTCGTCCTGTATTTGATGAACAAAAGAAGTTGGAATATTCCTGTTTGTGGATTTGAACGTTTCACAAAAAATTTATATAGTGTCGCGAAAACCGCATGACTATATCTTCAATAATAGCTAAGATAGAGGAAAATGTTACGGTGTTCTTTTTTAGAAAAACTGATAATGCCATCAACTGCATTCCTCTATCTTCTTTTGTTTTCGAGTTATAGGGCAAAATTGAAATTTGGCTGATTTCAACGTTGGCCATTATCTCTGTTTATATTTGTGCTAGGATGTTGAAATGAAAACATTATACAGGAACTTTTTTCATAGCAATCCAGTAGCGTACTTTGTTTCTGACAAAGTGGTTTCTTTGCTGGGCTATAACATAAAGTTGAGGTTTTTTCTGGTGAAAACTATAGTTTGAAATGGATCAGAAATAATTAACATCTTATTCTCGTTTCAGAAATATATCATACATCATAAATCGCCCTCAGTTTCATTCAAATATCATGAAAAAGATAGTTTGTCATTGGAATTTGAATTATTGAGTATTAAGTAGCCTGAATCACAAAATAATATGTCTCTACGCATAGTGTCATTATTATTTTGCCATTGAATACTTGATTCAATTCTCGGTCGTTTGATCTCTGTTCAGGGAAACTGTCAATTATTAGAATTTGAAGTCATTATTGACAGTTGTTCTGAACAAAGATCAAAACACGGAGAATTGAATCAAGTATTCAAAGGCAAAAAAATTATGATACCATGCGTAGAGACATAATCTGTAATTCAGCCTACTTAATACTCAATAATTCGAATTTCACATGCAAACTATATTGTTCATGATATCTGAAAGAATCTCAGGGCGATGTATGATGTATGATATATTTCTGAAACGGGAAAAAAATGGCCATTTTTTCTTTTTTCTGAGCCATTCCAAACTATTGTTTCTATTAGAAAAAACACAACTTTATGTTATAGCTCAGTGACGAAACGTCTTGAAAAAAACAAAGTACACTACTGGATTGCTATGAAAAAATTGCCTGAATAATATTTTCATTTCAACATCCTAGCACAAACAGAAACGGAGATAATGGCCAAAGTTGAAATCGCCCAAATTTCAATTTTGGCATATAACTCGAAAACAAAAAAAGATAGAGGAATGCAGTTGATGGCGGTTTCTCAAAAAAAGACCACCGTAACGTTTCATTCATTTTTCTTTATCTCTCACTGTTAAAAACCAATTTTACCCTCCCTGTACATGTGTGAAATTTTCTCCAGTCATTGAATTCCAATTATTCGAGAAATGCTGGGCAGGCCTGTTTTCGGTTTATGAAATATCTCGAGAACTTCATAAAATTAAGAAAAGAATTAAACAGCTCGAACCTAGCACAATTCAGCATAACAAAGGCTCATTCTAAAATCCAAAAATGCTGCGCACACATTGAAAGTAGTGCATCCTGAATAAACCATCTCTTGTCAATTTCCAGCATCGAATTCCATTAAGTTTTCCATGAACGGCCAATGATCAACCTCTCGCGAATATCCCCGTATGAAGCCGAGAAGATGAATCATACCACACTCCAAAACTCAAACGACCGAGTTGTGGAATTCGCAGACAATTCATCCGAATTGCACAACGCTGGAAATAGACACATCAATCATCATTCAACAGACGTATTGGCGAAAACCGATCACCTGTGATATCGTCGAATTCGACGACCCCTGGAATTTCTCAATTATGTCACGTAGCATGACGGCAGTGTTCCATTTGATGCAACGAAACAATAAACAATGCAACTAAAAGTTGTCGAGGAAACGGCTACGTGTCTGCATTCGAACACAAGGTCGTCCAAAGTTTCGATGCATCATGTTGTTTGGCACCTGCTTGGTCCGTCTAGACTGTCTGTCTGGTCGGTTATCGAGTGCAGTCTGGGATATAGAAAGAACACACTCATGTTTGGTCGGTAACATCATCAACATATTGGTTCAGGACCCTACCAGGAATTTTGTCGGGGCCAGGGGATTGTGTCGACGAGGTTCTGCCGAGAATACGAATGCGGAGAAATGTCTTTATTTGGTATTCTAGAGACAGATCGATATCAATATCAGTTGAAACAAGGACATTCATGTTTTGTACTTTCTGATCAATCGAAAAATTTCTCTTCTCTCTTGTTAGGTTAGATAAGGTTCTTACGATGTGGCAAAATTCTCAATACAAATTAAATATCAGCGAGAGTCTCAATGAATTCTTAAAGTTAGATGAAATAGTTATTTCTCTATTTCAGTATCGCAATACGTTCATTTTACAGAACTAAAAGTAGTGCTGTAATGAAACTCATTACAGCATTGTTTTCAGTTAAATTTTTCGTTTTGTGGTTGTCAGTACTGACCTCCGATCGATTCAAGTTTCGAATCAAATCAATTCAAATTCCGTAATCTGTCAAATTTCATAAGTTACACTGCCAAGATGAAATATAATAGTATATCCTAAAACAAGTTGCAGAATGAGCTCCTATTCCAACACGAATGCGAAGTTCGAAAACGAGCGACGAAGGAGGAGGAGTGTTGGAATTGCCTTCTGCAACGAGTATTAGACGGTATTTTCTCTATTTCAGTCAATTTTTGTAAAATACTCTCGACATTGAAATGAAAATTTAGATTAGTGACTTTTGTATTGTATCTTGGCAGTTGGTGTGACATACGAAATTTGACAGATCGCGGAATTTGAATTGATTTGATTCGAAAATTGATTCGATCGGAGGTCAGTACTGACAACTATAAAACGACAAATATAACTGAAAAAAATGCTGTAATGAGTTTCATTACAGCACTACTTTTAGTACTGTAATGAACTCATTACGATACTGAAATAGAGAAAAGTCACTTACCTGAATTTTTATTTGAATTTCGAGAGTATTTCACAAACCTTCAATGAAATAGAGAAAATATCGTGTAATACTCATTGCAGAAGGCAATTCCAACGCTCATGCTATCGAAAACTCGCTCCTTCGTCGCTCGTTTTTGAACTTCGCATTCATGTTGGAAGAGAAGCTCATTCTGCAACTTGTTTTAGAATATACTATTATAATACAAGTGCAGAAGGCATTGGTATTCTCACACGAGTTCGAAATTCGAAAACGAGTTACGAAGTGGTTAATTTTTTAATGAACGTGTGTTAGAATGGGACTCCTACCTATACCTAATTTTCTCTAATTCGTTGAATTTTAATCGAAATGAATGAAATATTGACGTAAATATCATTTAGTGGTTTTTTCATTGAAAAATATTGATTTTGCACAACTGCTTTCAGCTCATAAATTTGACAGATGTTAAATAAATCCGTCATCAATAAATATTACTGAAAACAGTGTTAGAATTTATAGTCTAACATTGTTTTGTTCTACGAGATGTGGCAGAATGAACTGATTTGACTCATAATTAGAGAAATACACTTCAATGTTCAAATTCTGGCTAACACCGTGTCAGATCAGGAAACCTCACATTTTAGATAAAAATATGGCAAATTTAAAATTAGCAGGAGCAAAACTTCAATGGGTTTTATGAACAACAACTAATTTTGGGCGATGTTCACGAAATTCGTCTTGTAGCGAACAACGACCACGGAGGTTGACAGAAAGCATCGAAAATATCCCCATATGATGCATCTCGTCAAAGTGGTGGGGAATTCGTTTCTTTTTTCTATCCAACATTCAATTCTGCAATTTCTACATTTTATGGAATATTTAACTTTCTAAAATGTTTTATGAAGCTTGACACATATTTTTCTTTATTTCATAGTTATGTAGCTTTTTTTTTATCTTATGGAATCTGGAAGAGAAGTTAAGACTCATTTTTCATCAGAAGTAATATTTTGTTTCGTGATTATTCTGTCCAGGGGGTCAATTTTGGGGAGGTGCAGTTGCGATATATAATGAATCTCGAATCTCATGAAAGTTAAAGTGTTGATATTTCACCCAATATGTATCGTTTCATCGCTAATAACCCTCGTGGTTGAAGCGAATGAAGCGAAGTAAAACAAAATTGATCAGTGATTTCCATCTGCCCAATATTCAATTCTGTTGGTTTTCTCATTTTATGGAATATGTTTTTTTTGGTGGGATCCATCTTGTTTTATGACCCTTGAATTTTTGAGACACACTTTTTGTTTCATTCTTCATTTAAGTTTAGTTTCATTCTTTAGTGTGTCTCAAAGTTTCAAGCACCAGCATCATCATGATATATTTCACAAAAAAAAAAACTTGAAATGAACAATCTATATAATTGAATGTAGGGGAAATCAAAGTTGATTATTCCTCACCAAAAAACTATATATAGATGAGACTTTTGAGCTCAGGAATAAAGTGAAAAATCACCGTATCGTTTATCATTTATTGGGAAAAAAATATTTTATCATATCAAACCAGAATTCTTTCGGATAAACAGAAAATTCACCAACTCACCTTATGAATAATGATCTAAAAATCATCTGAATGATTCAAACTCGTTAAATAATGGTAATAAATATAAATTACGAAGGTTCATCTCGAGTTATCAAATCAACTTGACGTATAGGTAGATATGGGTTCACAACTGTGAATGAAAGAACAATGAACCTCTCCCATACGCGGTCGCAATGTGTGCACTCCAGAAAAACATTATTCATTTCATCTCGCTTATCAAATTAGAATAGACAACACTGAGCGAACCAATATCAGACCTCGAATTAACAGAATTGGGGTGTTTTCTTATCAATAGCATCTCCCTGAATCCCTGGATTGCGATGCTATTTATGTTGGACAGACGTGTCAATATTTCGGGTCCAGATTGAGACAACATCAGTTAGACTGCGAGAAGAAATCTGAGGCAACTGCCCTTTCTCAACATGCTAAGAATGAGGGACATCTTTTCGATTTCGACAATGCGAAGATTCTGACGAAGGAGACCAACTGATGGTTTAAGCGTTGTTTCAGGGAGATGCTATTGATTAGAAAACACCCCAATTCTGTTAATTCGAGGTCTGATATTGGTTCGCTCAGTGTTGTCTATTCTAATTGATAAGCGAGATGAAATGAATAATGTTTTTCTGGAGTGCACACATTGCGACCGCGTATGGGAGAGGTTCATTGTTCTTTCATTCACAGTTGTGAACCCATATCTACCTATACGTCAAGTTGATTTGATAACTCGAGATGAACCTTCGTAATTTATATTTATTACCATTATTTAACGAGTTTGAATCATTCGGATGATTCTTAGATCATTATTCATAAGGTGAGTTGGTGAATTTTCTGTTTATCCTTTTTCTTTCTGACATTTTCCTTGTCATTGACGTGTTTCTGTGTTTTCACTGTTCTTTCGTGATTTGTAAATTTTCATTGCTTTTTACTCCGCTGGTTGTTGTAATTGCTTTATTTTTCCTTGTATTTTTGACCCATTTATTGTTCATATCATTTTTTGTCATTTTTAGCCTGAAGAAGAGAAGAATTGTTTCTCGAAACGTTGCTGATGAATAAAGTTTATAATAACTGTTCCTTACGACTGATATTTATCAAAATATTTTGAGTACGCCTAACCTCAAAATTGTCAAATTCTACGATAGAGCTGTCAGTTACGGATTGCAACACTACAGTTGTCAAGTCCGGAAATAAAAGAGTCACCTCTTATATTTCAACGTTCAAATTTCAGGCTCTCTCCAAAATGCGACCAAGCACGACTCGTAAAGAGCGATAGCTCATGCATTGCAGGTCTGTTAGGCATATCAGCGTCAAATTTTAACGACCGACGAACTTCGGTTGGCGAAAGTTCCTGTTGAGCTGCATCACGTTCTGTTTATTGTGTTTTCTGCTAGCTGTCGTTCGTTCAGCTTCGGGACATTATCATCAGCACGACTTAATATTCGGCTCGGATGGAGTCCTTTGGCGGACTCGAAACCAACTCCAAGACTCACTTACAAGTTTGCATTCATTTCGTCCCCGATAATCAGGAAAAGTTCTGTGCGGTTAGTTTTCTTTGACGATTAGGCGAAACGGCATTGTTGTGGAACGGCGGTTTGTTTCTACTGTTGTCAGCATCTGTTTGCGTCCTGTTCTTCTAACGAGCAAAAACGGGCTTCGTACGGGGTGACTGTAATTCTAGCTTTATCAGGAAAGATTCCGAAACTGTGATGCATAATAAAAATTTCGAATTCATACCAGCATAAATAGTCTAAGATCCTAGGGCCCCCAGACGGTACTTATTTTTCAAGTAACGAATTTCACAGCATAAATAGTCTTATATGTGTTTAATAGTGTGTGCATACTCGCTATCATGGCTAGGCGGCCCGTTCACAGGTAGATGGTAGAAAAGATAGACAAAAACATACCGAACTTTTCTTAAATTCGAAGAACTGATTTTTATATATGTCATGCCGAATATTATGAAAAATAAATATCTCATATTGCCAGACAGTTTCCGTGGGCCGTGATTCCTCCCAGACGCTTTAATTTCAATAAAAAAATGACAGGTTAGAAACATTGTTGCGAAGTGGCCAGATTCAGCACTTTTGTTGAATTCGAAGTACTGATTTTTATATATGTAACGCAAAATATCATAAATGAACAAATATTTCATATTGCCATACCGTTTCCGCGGGCCGTAGTTCCTCTCAGATGCTTTAAATTTTAATACAAAAAAATCACAGTTGGAAACATTATTGCGAAATGGCCAGATTCAGCACTCTTGTCAAATTCGAAGCACTGATTCTTATATATAAATATGTAACGCAAAATATTATAAAAATAAATATCTCATATTGCCAGACCGTTTTCGTGAGCCGTAATTCCGTAATCCCAAGGGCCAAACATTCTGCCGGACACAATCAAAATTTTGTTAGGTCCCTAGAAACTATTGATTTTTTTGCCTACAAAGTGTATGTTTTCAACATCAAATTATGATAATGACAATTTATTATTAAAATTATAACAGAAATACAAAAATATAATCTTTTTCATCTTTATCTTAATCTTCATTGTCAGCTCCACTCGATGGTTAACTCGTACCTGGCGTTTTACAATATTTTTATTGATAGAGGTTTCGTAACTATGGGTTCTTCGAATTTCCTGAAGTTGGTAGAACCTGCCTTGTGGGCCTTAATTCCTCGCATACACTTTATAGGCAAAAAATTCATAGTTTCTAGAAAACTAATAAAAATTCTGATTGTGTACTGGCAGAATATTTGGCCCTTGGTATTGGTCTGGCTTTCCACAAAAGGAATTGAAATAATTCTCCAAGGATTATATTCAAAGTTGAAGACTTTAAATGTAAGAAAAGTTCTTTTTTTATGAAATTTAAAGCGTCTGGGAGGAATAACGGCACACGGAAACAGTCTGGCAATATGAAATATTTATTTTTTATAATATTCTGCGTGTTATATATAAGAATCAGTGATTCGACTTTAACAAAAGTGTTAAATCTGGCCATTTCGCAACAATGTTTCTAACCGTGATTTTTTTTTTTAATTTAAAGCGTCTGGGAGGAACTACGACCCACGGAAACGGTCTGGCAATATGAAATTTTCATTTTTTATAATTTTCTGCGTGACATATATAAAAATCAGTGCTTCGAATTCAACAAAAGTGCTAGATATGGCCATTTCGCAACAATATTTCTAACTATGATTTTTTTTATTGAACTTTAAGGCGTCTGGGAGGAATTACGGCCTACGGAAACGGTCTGGCAATATGAAATATCCATTTTTCATAATATTCTGCGCGACATATAAAAAAATCAGTTCTTCGAATTTAAGAAAAGTTTGGTATGTTTTTGTCTACTTTTTCTACCTGCTACCTGCGAACAAGCCGGCTAGCCCGTATGCACACACTATTTAACACACATAAGACTGTCTATACTGTTAAATTCGTGACTTCAAAAATAAGTAAGGTCTGAGGGCCCTGGGATCTTACTCTAAAAGTATGATAAGAGTGTATTCGAGAGCTGCAAATTTCATGAAATATAATATCTATGATAACAATAACCACAAAAATGAAAAAAATTAAAATTATCAACCTAGAGCAACTAGTGTACGAATCTTGAAAACAAAACCCTAAGGCGACGCTGTTCTGTAAGATAGCAGGTGAGGAGGTGTTGTTGGTTCTTTAAAGATGGGAAAAATGCTGTACCTTCTCACCATCGACAATACATCAACTATGGACTGTGTAATGAAGACCTTCATTAAACTTCATAAAACGCTACTGAGGCCCAACAATTATTTTCATTTACGTTAGAACAAGTTTCTTTTAATTCAGGATACAGGGGTTGTTTTCACCCCTTAAAAAAATAAACATGAAACGGCATAGGGTAGGAGTAGGAGACAAGTATAGCTTATATCCAAAATTTTATCAAAATCGAACCATCTTGATAGAATTTGGAGGTAATGCCTAATTTTCGCTCCCATTGACTGGACAGGATACTGTTATCTCCACTTTCAAGAGTTTATTATAATATTAAAGATGCTTTTTTATTTATCGATTGAGGTAGTACGTAGTCTGCCGTTGTTTTACTCGATATTTTTTTGAATTGAATGTTACTGATTCTGCCTCTTAATTTGCTCGTTCTTTTCCTTTCATACTGAAACAACTGCGCCGCTAACAGAACACCCTTTACTGGTAAACTGGGGCTATTTTTGCTCATTTCATCATACCTATAACCGATTTTCCGCAGATCTCAGATTCAACCTTCGTATGAGCAATTCGGACTACCAATATTCGTTCCTCCCGATATTTAGAACCGGCAAGAGAGCCTTTCCGAAGTCACGACAATAAACAATCCCGCAATCGCTCCGCTCCAACTTCTGTCCCGTCTGCCGGGGACAATCCAGACCCAGCCAACTGCGATGACAATGTGATGCCTTGAAAGACGTCAAAGCCGGCAATTGTAACTCCATCGAACAATGTAGACGCGACACAAAGGCCCTATTAGTCCATTATCATCCCGCTTATATACGTTTAATTAATCGAGGGGTTCGAGGGGGCAATTCTCTTAATTTGCCTCGCTCGGATTATCCGAGGTTGCGTCGGAACAATCGCGAATCGTTTCCTGTTCGGCGTGGCGATATGGTTGCAAATTAAAACTCTTCTTTGCGATGATCACGGAGCGTTTTTGGTCGCCGGCGACTTGTTTTGGTTCGAGAGCTGGTGGAAACTGGTTCTGGTCGATGAACTAAGAGAAGATCATGGGCAACTTGGTGAAGGAGCGCGAAGCAAATCGATGAAGTGGAAAAGCACATGCTGATTTGAATAAGGCCAGGTGGAGGGAGGGGGGCTCTAAAGAGGACCTCGAAGTTTTTTGGCTGCATAAGCATAAGTCAGTAGTCAACATGCGTTGGACAAACAAGCAGGGTGCATTATTTGCACAGCTGTACCAGAGCACTGTGCTTTGTGCTCGTGAAAACATTCGGAGCTCTTCTGTGCTCCCAACTCCCAAACACTTTTCAGAAGCAGTGCCTAATATTTGAAGCACAAAGCCATTTTCCGATCTTGTCGCAACACGAATATATGCGATTGACGCTGATCTAGTTTTGTTATCTATAAAAATATTTTATGCATTTTTTCTGAAAGTTTTTTTAACATTTTTTTCTACCTGTCTCTGAAACAAGAATCAATAAAAAGAAATTTTTAATGATTGAAGAAAAGCATATCGAAACATTACAAAATATCACATATGCTCTAAAACAAGTTTCAAAATGGCCCCTATTCCAACACAAATGCAAAATTCGAAAACGAGCGACGAAGGAGCTAATTTTCGAAAGCATGAGTGTTGGAATTGTCCTCTCCCACGAGTTTGAGACGATATTTTCTCAATTTCAGTCAAATTTTCTGAAATACTTTCGATTCTCGAATAAAAATTCAGATTAGTGACTTTTATATTGACTTAAGAAATTTGACAGATTACGGAATTTGAATTTGAAAATTGATAGGATCGAAGGTCAGTACTGACAACCAAAAAACAAAAAATATTACCAAAAACAATGCTGTAATGAATTCAATACTGCACTACTTTTAGTAGTGTAATAAACTCATAACGATACAGAAATAGAGAAAGAAATTTATCACTCCGTTGTATAGCAAACCACCACATTTATATGGCTCAGCCAAAAAATATAAACCCCTGATTTCAATAAGACCAACAGTCAGTTCTATTGAATCTCCTTGTCAAGCTTTGTTTGTGTTTTGTGAAAAACACTTAACATTTTCTTGAATAGTTGGGAAATTCTAATCTGGATGCGTCTGACACTCTTATGAGCTTTGATGTTGTGAATCTTTTTCCTTATGTAGCACTCAAGAAAACACGAATAGTGACAACAAAATCAATCGATGACGATGACAATACTTTCAATGAAAATTCGAAATTAACTGTTGATAATATAATGGAGATGTTAGATATTTGTCTCAATTCGACAGACGATATTCTTTACGAACAAAAATTTGATATGCCTATGAGATCCCCTCCAATAATGAGCAACATATAATTTCTTTAAACTACATTGAACGATATTCACTCAAACCAAAGACTTGGTGGCGTTATTTCGATGATATTTTTGTGTATTGGCAACATGACAAAGAGGGATTGATGAAAATTTTCGATCAGATTGATGATAAAGAACTCACAATTAATTTCACAACGGAATTGAGACAAAATAATTCAGTCATTTCTCAGATATTTAGGAATAATTTTCAAACATGTGTATTCAGAAAAAAAGATACACCAATCGATTTCTGGAATTATATTATAATATTCAAAACAGCTAATTGAAACAGGTAGTATAAAAATGATAGGGCTCATTTCATATACACGAAAAATAGTAATTAATATTGACCTACAGTCATCATGAATTGAAAAATGTTTCACGAATTTAACAATTTGTCTGACGAAATTTATTGTTTCGTTGTTTGGCAATAATTTTTTGAAAGGATTTGGCCCTTGACAAATGAGTGCATTCTTAAATTTTTTTCATTGATTTTGTGTCAGAGCCCCTGAAACAAATTTCAGAAAGAACCGAATTTTGATCTGTTGTTTCATAATACTCATTTATTTTCACTGTTTTGATTTTTCCTACAAGCTAAGGTTCTCATTCAGGAAAATCAATGAAAATATTCAAGAAGATCGTTTGTAGTTTCATAATAATGCTTATTTTCAGTATGAAATGTTTTCTAATTAATAAAGTGTGAAAAAGTTTAAAAAATATTTATTTTTACGAATCATTATGTGATTGGAGTAATTGAATGTGATCTTGATCAAATTCTGAGAGAAATTTTCATTAAAAAAAAAATGCAAATTTGAAAGGGATTTCGATAAACTTGAATACGAAGCGAAATTTCATTATTAAAGAATAATTTACTCATCTTAGCAGTCCATTGATTTATACCACTACTTTCATAAAAAATTATTCATAAAAATGTCAATCACGATGACAGTATTTCAAATTTGAAAGTCGCCTGGTGGCTAAAAACCGAACTGAGAGAGGACTGTAATTTTTGATACAGTGACTTTATTCAAGACAGTGGCGACACGTTGATGTCTTATCGTTTATTGGCTGTTTCTTGTCACGTGGTAAATTTCGTCATTAGGGGGCAAATGTCTAAATTTATTACTTTCTGTGTTAAAATTTACTCATTTCCTTTAAGCAAGTTTGTCTATGTGACATTATATAATTCAGCCCATCAGGAAAATTCAGATTATAAATCGATATTGATTTCAATCATAGAGATAGATCTCTATGAGTTCAATTCACCAAACTGACAAAACCAAAATTTGATAGATTTGCAGTTTTCAGACCAAACTTTCAGCATTTCAACAATCTTTTGAAAGCTTAATAAAGGTATTTCTTCATTTATATATTTGTTTTAGTTTTTTATAATCTTAAAAAATAATCACTGGAATACTTTTACTCAAAAGAACTTCATAGCAGGTGCAATAGCTGCGTTCGGTAATCATGTCAGATCCGCCGTGATTGCCGAACGCAACCATCATCAAATTTGACATTTGCCTCTTAATGGCGGATTTTTTGCCCCGTGTCGCCACTGTTTTGAATAAAATCACTGTTACGCATAGATCACCGCATCGCATGTGAGCTTTCCCGATAACGTCCATTATGTGACAACGGAAGCGAACCACAGAAACAACAATCAAGGAAACGCAATTCTACGACCGAACACAAAGGCGCGTTCCACAAAATTCCACCCGCTCGCTTTCCAGTTCCGGAATACCCACCTGGTTGTTAAAACTGCATAAAGGGAATTCTAATCATTTCCCAGCCGGGAAATAACGTTATTTCGATTCGAAAGCGCCCCCTCCGGCCCCTCGTACATAATTAATGGGTGTAAGTGTTGAACATTCATCAGGAGGTATACGAAGTCTGCTCGGCGACAATAGTCACGTCCAGATTCCTTGAACCGTTCCCGTCGTCCGGATCCTATCCCCGGGCTCCGTCTGGATTTTATTATGCAAAAGACGGTTCAAGATTTCGAACAGTTTGTCTTCATCTGTACCTAGAATGAGATTCAAGGAACGTCGCTGAATGGAGTTTGCGACGCTTTTCAATTTTGATATTGAAGTCGGGGATTCGGAGGAGAATGATATCATTGAATTACGCTGATGGAATGAAGGGAGAAATTCGGGTTTCGGGGAATGGGGACTTGGATATTCCGGGATGAAGACTGGGATTTAGCGAGTCGTACGGACTGTGGCTTGATGCGAATGCACTCTCGGATGCATCGGGTGGGATTGAATTCGCACATTTAGTTAATGTTCTTCATATGTGTATGAGAAAAACTGGTTTTCTAATGATTTCGTTGCATTGTAACGTGTAAAATCACCTTAACAAGACGATTGAGTTGTCTGACTACCTATATGAGTCTCCTCCACTTGCACGCTATTAAACACTCATGCGATTTACAGTCGTTATTTTGGGTACTTGCACAAGAGCAAAGAAGGCACTGACATAACCCACACTGACAGATATCAACATAATGAGTCCAATCAGCTCAAAAAAACAGAAACGAGGATTTATCAAACATTCGTAAAAAGAGCGTTTATGCTCTGGAGGAAAAACTTGAACATCTACAGGATGAATTCATCGCCAATGGATATAGTGCCAAAGAAACTCAGAGAGAAATAAGACTAGAAATTTACACACGTGATGATAACACATCACAAATCACCCCCAATGGAAGATCCATCTTACAATACATTCCTGAGCCACAGATAAAATTGGCAGAATACTGTGAAGAAGCACATCATCGAGACCTTCTAAAAGCCGACGCAAAACTTGGGAAATTGATCAGAACTACTAAAGACAAAGTCCACCCACTTTCACAAGCCGGTATTTATACCTTGTTACTGCGGCAAAGTCTATATTGGTACAACAAAACGAAGTATCAATACGAGAAATGAGGAGCACGAACGATGCTGTCGACTCAATCGAAAAATCCGCATTAGCTGAACATGCTCTAACAGAGGGACACAATATAATTTTTTCGAAAGCTTAAGGTATTTCGAACATAAGAAATTTTCATCCTATGCTGAACATGGAAGGTATTAGAACTCATAAACAAAAAAAACAACAACATAAACAGACAAGAAGAATCCACTTTGTTACATAGCGCTTGGTAACAGATCTTAGAAAAAACAAAGATCACGCTGATACGGAACACCATTACCCGGGTTTAGATATCACTTTCAGATCGAACAAGTAAATGTTATAAAATCAGCGTTCGAGGTATACACTCAGACCAAGAATCCTCTGAAGATGCCTACCGCAGTTGTAGGCGGAACGTTAGGTGGAAAAATTCCTAATAGACCACTTCCAATAAACCCGGAATAATCTCTCAATATCAGTATCTTTTGTCGTGAAACCTTTAAACTATTTCGTATTTGATGATCGAAGTTTGGGAACTGAGATCGATAAGTGAGTAGTCATCTACTGAAATTGTTGCCTTACAATGTAAAAAGAAACAACGCTTCTGTTAAAAATTGAACGATGCACCTCTCTGACCTCATCTCCATCTACGCCTATGGCTGCTTCCAACGTCTCGTCCATCTCCACCGCAAGTATAGCTCTATGGTCAGCTGATTGACTGCTCGCGTCAGATTGATCTAACTCTGTGAAGCAAATGACAGATTAACTTATGTTCATCAATTGAATTAATTATTAGTTCTATTTTATAATCCAGCTTTGCTTGTGAATAGACTTGTGCTAATCTTGTAATTAGGGTCACAAAAAGTCACCTCGCTTGGAAAATGTTTATCTCGTTCATTTCCTGGAGTAGGTACTTCTCAAACAAGGTATGTGAATTCTCAGAACTATTAAATATTGCATTTCCATGTTATTTTCATGCTTTTCGTAAGGTATGGAAATATGTTCACGTTTTAGATCATGCAAATCTATAAAAATACTGGAAATCATCTCTCGCTTTATTCAAATAAATTTTTTATTGCGTTAAACTATTGTGCTCCAAGATATATATATCCTACTTATATTATATTCTGTTATATTTCCGCAGTTCTCATAGATTTTGCAGTTGATTTCTAAAATGTTAACCTCTCATAATTTTAATTATTGCTAATTATTGTTCTCAAGTTTCAGATGAATGAAAATCCCGCATCGCAAAGGTGAAGCATGGAATCAGTTTTTTCTCTCAAATAGTTCAACGATTAAGTGAATGATTAGTTGTTTAAATTCATACATCGTACTCTCATGTTATAATCCTCATAATTTTTCAATTGTACCTTTTGCACTCTCTTATACACACACGTTATAGATTGATTGTTATTTCAATATTTTCTCATATTGCATTAATCTCAATGATGAACAGACTTTTAACGTGCTTTCAACGCACGTTTTACACTAAGACCTAATCTTACTTTCATCACAACTCAACTTACTCTGATGATTCATCATTCAACCTTCTGTTTTTCTGATGAAAAAAGAGGCTCTCGTAATCATACTTTGATTGACCTATCACTGTAAGCGTTATGTTTAACTTTGAATCAGTTGAGCTTTCTCAAAGTTTAAGTCTGACTTCATATGACCTCTTTTTTGAAGATCTTTAGATTACCACTGTTTTTAGTTGGATAACGTCACTCTGAGCTCATAGATGATTTTAATATTTGTATTAAATACTGTATTAGCTTCATGGCGGGTGACTTATCATTTTATGGTTGTGAATTATGTCAATGAATATTTTACAGTACCACCTCCAACTCAATTATCTGGATACAGTGCTTCAGAGTAATTTCACAAAATCTGAACAACCCCGATTTTGAGAAACATCGAACTTTTAAACTTCAAACTTATTTTGTCTATGCATCTTATTATGATATACCGTTGCCGCCTCTCGACATCAACAACTGTTTTTGGTTCTATTATTAAAAAAGACATTTTTGTACAATTGCCATTAAAAGTGCACTCCATTTCCTTATGATGTAATCAGATGAGAAAAATTCAGCAATTTCAAATTTTTATTATCAATATGTAACAATCATTACTTATGAGCATTAATATTAATCGTAAAACTAGAAAACTTACTAACATTAATGCGTGACGTTAGGGAGCTTCGCAACACAATATCAGAATCCTCAATACCATCAGTACTTGTAGAAACCGGAAGTACAATATTGGATGATGATGATGCAAAATCTGTTGAGGTTGGGAGAATTTTTTTCAGAAATGACATTTCTATATGCAATGGAATGATCAACATCCCTTGGCTATCGTCGGTAGACTTTCATCATCCATGTTTTTTTATATCCGTAATATTTGCTCCTGATTCTGCTAGCAATGAAGCGGAGGATCTTCGAAGAAAGTGTCCTGTATATTGCTTTGGTTCTGACAGTTTGAGGAATTCGGAAACAAAAAATGGAATTTTCCCGAATGTATTGATACCAACTGGATTAGCAGTGCATTTATTTTTCCTGCATGTCAGCAAAAAACGACGATGTTTGATGACAGAAGGGTGCAGTGCAAAGTACTTATGAAAATAGTCTACATACTTCCCAGTAATAGTGAAAGAACGACTGACTTTCGTTTTTGTATTTGGAAGTTGTATATCCAATGATTTATTTATTATTTCGATGTCTTCCACTGATAAATTACACAATTCTTCACGCCGACAGGCTCCAAATAATCCGAAAATAGTTGCAATCTTAACCATCAAGTATTTCTCATCTGGAGTCACCTTTATAAACTTTTCAACTTGTTCACGAGTGAGAATTTTCGATTCTTCTCAGTATGCCAGGAAAACAGTTTCACTGAAGTTCCCTTCTACATTTTTCATTTCACACCAGGCCAGGAAATTGTTATATGCAATATCGTACTGCTGAAAAGATTTTTTAGATGGGGGTTCCAGATTTGCTCTTCTTGCAGACTCTTCAATATCCAGAGGAACAACCAAATCGTCAATTCTCGACAAACATAAGAAGCAGTTAAAAACCCAAATCGAAAATTGGACAGAAACGAAATTCAAATCACAGAGTCTTTTTTCATTTGTTAGTAATCATAACGTTGGCATTATTTGCCATTCGCAACAACCTTTTGATTATTTGAATATTAAAATGCATTTTTGGGTTCATTGTCATTGCAAATTCGCCCATTTTATTATCCAAATACAAAAAACATTTATGGTATTTGTGTTAAAAGTGATTTTATTTTGTTCGTGAAATTGTTCAATTCGCTGTGCTCATTCCACAAACTTTTTCACTTGCAAAATGAAACGTCACTCTTATCGCCTCATTTCATAAATAACTATTCTGATTCTTTTTGTTTCAGAGACTGGGGGAGAAAACTCCTTAAAAACTTTCACAAAAATGCAAAGACCTCCCTATTTCAATAGATAACTTCATTTCCGGTTTCATTATCGCCATTTTCAGCGTAGATGGCGCGAATAAAAATAGAGTATCGGTTTGCGGATTATGCGGCTGCGATATTGGATGCTCCGAAGTAACTGTTACCGCTGTCCGAGTGATTTATTCCCCGACGCGTTAATCTGCAATTCGAATGAGCTGCTTCGCCGGCTTCTTCCTAGATGTCCCTGTCGTCTAGCTGCTACCGCAGACGCCGGCGTTGAATTACACGAACCGGAAATTTATGGCTGTTCCTTAATTTTCGCGATACAAAAGGGCCTCGTTGGAGAAGGCAATCAGGGTTCAGGGAATATTGGAATTGTCCGCTTCTCCTTGGGGATTTCGGGACGGCTTGTCAAGATATAATTGGTGATAGGCTTTGGCGTCGTTGCTTAAACCAATTAGGGATGCCACCACAAGCGGGAAGAAACATGCTTCCTTATAAAAGGCAATTCAATAGGTGGGTACGTAGAATACCTAAGAAAAAACTCGGAATTAGGCATATACAGTGCGCAAAAAAACTAACGCACATTCTGAAAATCTCAATTGTAATGAAAGTTAACTCTACATTGACTTTAAAACTTATTTTTCATGTTCTCTAGGGAAGGTTTGGAACGAAATAAGACACATTAAATGGAAGAAAAATTCAGGATTTCACGGAATCTCATGTGAAAGAAGAGAATTGACAATTTTCAGAATACTGAAATGCTGATAAGTGATTTGATACTTGGTTTTTCCACCCCTTGCGTTAATTAGAGCTCGGCAACGACGGTTCATACTCAAAATGAATGATCTTAAAATGTTCTGATCTAATCCTTCTCAGATTTCTCCGAGTTGGATTGCAAAGTCATAAAGAGTAGCAGGATGATTTTCTGAATTTCTCAGCCTTCTATTGAGGTTGTCCCAAACCTGCTCAATCGGAATGAGATGTGGACTTCATGCTGGCCATCCCATTCGAGAGACTTCAACCTCTTCAACGTACTCCTGAACGATGCGAGCACGATGGGGTCTGGCATTATCGTCCATAAAAATGAAATTCATACCAACGTATGGGGCGAATGACACTACATGCTCTTCAAGAATGTTCCTTATATACTTATCAGCATTCATAGCTCCATTATCGACGACCACAAGGTATATGCGAGCAGTCAAAGATATTCCACCCGATACCAAAATCGATCCTCCTCCGAAACCAGTACTATTCAGGAAATTGCACTCTGCATATCTTTCATGTGGACGTCTGTACACGAGGGAACGTCGATCACTACGGTAAAGGCAGAATCTAGACTCATCTATGAAGACTTTTTCCCAATCGGCCTCTCCCCAATGGATATGCTCTCGCCCAAAATCAAAACGCGCCATTCGATGGGCTGGGGTGAGAGCTGGGCCTCTTACCGTAAAAAAATTTTGTTTCGAATTTTGGAGATTATCATCCTGAAGGACTGGTTTTTGAAAATACTTCTTCCTGGCGTTTTCTAAGAAGACTGAATTTCCTACAATATGATACAAGATTTGTTTCTTCAGACCGAATAGTTTTGTAATAGACACCCTCATATGAGCTTTGTCCTTTTTGTATGAAAAGTGACTTTGTTCATAAGAGTTGTCAAGATGTTGAGGGGGTTGACAAATGAGAGCGGCTTCACGTCAACCTAACAACAAAATTTGGGCTCTCTCTACCTCGAAGAGAGGGGGGGTACGGCCATCTGCAGAAATGAGGAGGTCTTGATGTTGTTTTTCTTTCAGAGAGTTCTGAGCTTTACGGATAATTGTAACTAATGAAGTAATTTAACAAAAAAAAATCTATTTTTCAAAATACCAACAAGAAGATAATGAAATAACAAATTAATCCCTACGTCTGTACCTCAGACTGTATAAAAAAATGTATTAAGAAAATATAAGTTTTCCTTTTCCCTGGGTTACTCAATTACCCAAATTCCAAAATAACATAATACTAAGAAAATAAGCTGTGAATTGATAAGAGGTGAGTGATGTCAGGACTTTTGGACTCAGACTATCCTCATCAATTGAAATTGAAAAGTTCTGACCTTTTCATTTCCCTCACTGAAATAAAATCCAAGTTCTGTGAAATGAATCACTCCCGTCGCGATTCACTCCCGTTTCGCGAACCGCTACCCTAATTTCCGATCGAGCTTCCCGACTCGAAAATCCTAACTGAACTACACGAAAAATTCCCCTGAATACAACCACCTACTACTTCGTTTTCTCACTTCTCGAAGTTACTTAGTATTCCGTCACCTACGAAATAAACTTTTCCCTTATTCCCTCAAGGCCTCTACCCGTCCCCGTTTCGTCCTTTGAAACGACCTAATATTTCCCTATTACCAAAAATTAGAACCTTACCGTTCCCCTGACCGACTTCAACCTTCTTCCAAGTTATCTAAGGATGACTTTACCGCCCGAGATCCCTAGATGCTCTCTTTCTCGATCTTTCTCCGATCAACCTGGTAAAACCTCACGAAACCGTCGCCCCCAGGGGCCTATTGCACCAAACTACTTTGCAACTTTTCACATTGCACTTTGCATTTTGCGAAATTTGCAAAGTGAAAATTTATTCTGTTGCACAACATTTACCCCAAGACTTTGCGATTATGACTTTTCACTTTTCACTTTGCGTTCATAGTTTTCAATCCTTATGACAGATACCATAGAATTAATTCTCTGAATTTTTCACAAAAATTCGTGAACGTGACATTTCGTAACTTGCGATTTTTACTAATCCATGAATATGATCAAAAGAAATATAAAAAATGACAAGAAACTTGCTCTGCTTGAAAAAATTAAGGAAAGAAAATCAATTCTTTTCTCAAAGTTTGGTGGGAACAAATGTGGAAACGCAGAAAAGGAGATGGAATGGAAAAAAGTCCACGAGTTCGCTCAATCGCTACATATCCAAGGACAGATGGAAAGCCTCCTTTTTGGTAGAATTTAAGAGCAATGTCAATATCATTAGGTGGCCAGCATATTGTCGATTGTAACATTACATTGACAACAGCATTCACCACCTTAGGGACTGTTCGACATACAGTGCTTTTATCAACACCATGCATTGACGCTACGCCGTGATACTGGGCACCATTTCCGAGCCAATGCAAAGTTATCAGCAACTGCTGCTTAGGATCGAGGAAATAGTTCCTATTTTCAATTCTTTCTCCTATCTTCTCCAGAATAAATTCTGTTTGTTTTCTGTCATCCGAAACGATTTTTTGAATGAAAATTCGTCATTCAGTTCGAAATTTCATCGTGATTTATCTATTTTTCGTTTTCTGGGATCGTTTCTAGAGTGTTCCGAGTTACTTTCATCGCTAGAATATAATATTTCACAGACCATATTGAAGATATTACAGTTTGCAAAGAGCTTCGACACTCATCATTTAATTTGACAAATTTGTCCTATCTGACATTTGATTTGAAAAGTTCAACTCTTGGTGGAACACAATACTATCATTTCTGCGAAGTGCTTTTCACTTTGCACTTGACTTTTCACATTGCACTTTTCAATTCCGAATGCTTTTCGTGCAACGAAATTCATTTGAAAAGTGAAAAGTACAAAGTGAAAAGTTGCAAAGTAGTTTGGTGCAATAGGCCCCTGAGGCCTATTGCACCAAACTTCTTTGCAACTTTTCACATTGCACTTTGCATTTTGCGAAATTTGCAAAGTGAAAATTTATTCTGTTGCACAACATTTACCCCAAGACTTTGCGATTATGACTTTTCACTTTTCACTTTGCGTTCATAGTTTTCAATCATTATGACAGTTACCATAGAATTAATTCTCTGAATTTTTCATAAAAATTCGTGGACGTGACATTTCGTAACTTGCGATTTTTACTAATCCAGGAATATGAGCAAAAGAAATATAAAAAATGACAAGAAACTTGCTGTGCTTGAAAAAATTAAGGAAAGAAAATCAATTCTTTTCTCAAAGTTTGGTGGGAACAAATGTGGAAACGCAGAAAAGGAGATGGAATGGAAAAAAGTCCACGAGTTCGCTCAATCGCTACTCATCCACACACAGATGGAAAGCCTCCTTTTTGGTAGAATTTAAGAGCAATGTCAATATCATTAGGTGGCCAGCATACTGTCGATTGTAACATTACATTGACAACAGCATTCACCACCTTATGGACTGTTCGACATACATTGCTTTTATCAACACCATGCATTGACGCTACGCCGTGATACTGGGCACCATTTCCGAGCCAATGCAAAGTTAACAGCAACTGCTGCTTAGGATCGAGGGAATAGTTCCTATTTTCAATTCTTTCTCCTATCTTCTCCAGAATAAATTCTGTTTGTTTTTTTGTCATCCCAAACGATTCTTTGAATGAAAATTCGTCATTCAATTCGAAATTTCTTCGTAATTTATATATTTTTCCTTTTCTGGGATCATTTCTAGACTGTTCCGAGTTACTTTCATCGCTAGAATATAATATTTCACAGATCATATCGAAGATATTACAGTTTGCAAAGGGCTTCGACACTTATCATTTAATTTGACAAATTTGTTCCATCTGACATTTGATTTGAAAAGTTCAACTCTTGGTGCAACACAATACTATTATTTCTGCTTTTCATTTTGCACTTGACTTTTCACATTGCACTTTTCAATTCCGAATGCTTTTCGTGCAACGTAATTCATTTGAAAAGTGAAAAGTACAAAGTGAAAAGTTGCAAAGTAGTTTGGTGCAATAGGCCCCTGGTCTACTAAATGCTTCCTTAGGAAACCAATTTGCTTTTCACCTCTGGTGGGTGATCTCCAACCTTACATTTTTGGGTAGTACGAATCAGATGTGTTGAAATCAAGAATTTTTCTCTTCTTCTCTAAATTAGGCGTGCCTTGACCATGACTGAATACTCAATTTTGCAATTCAGAACAGATTTCCCATCTCACGATTTTTCTGCTGAGATCCCAAAGTGAAGCCCAGTTCGTACGGATATTTATAATAACTGATAAAATGTCTGGAGAATATTTTATTTCACAGAGTCCGAAAGGAAATTATTCGTTTATCCCCAGACGTCGAAGTCATTGAGGATCGGATATCAATTCTCTGATAGTCCCCTTCGCTACATTATATTTACGTTCATTTTCAAGTATGTGAATTGAAAATTCAATAATTTCCATGGTTTACCACAGTTTTTTATATACAGTCTTCCCAAAGTTTATCATTATTTTGAATTTTACAATTGTCGCTTCCATACTTGTTATACTATCGAAGTCATGTACTTTTATGATATGATGTGAAACAAATGAAGTGAAGACGATAGGTACACTGAAAGTTAATGAATTTATTTTTTTGGAATTGAGTAATATTGTTAGCTAATTTTGCCTTCTTAGACGCATTGGGATTCTGTAGATGGGTGTGAATCGTGGACCTCTGGAGCATTGTAGTCATCCCCCATTTCGACATCAGACAGCCTACTTCTACAATATCAGATTTATTATCACAAGAAGCCCCGCTGCAGTGCCTGCAGACTGACAAGCATTTTAATCCTGCCTACCTGCAATATAAATTGTAAAATACCTCATCTATCGATCGGCTCATTGAACAGGGTAGTCGGCTGAACATTTCTTCGATTGAAGTGTGATCCACTTCACCCCGTACTTTGGGGTGAGGTGGATCTCCAATATAACTATACGGGAGTGAAGGGAATCACTTGAAATGAAAAAGAATCTATTTGAACTCTAAGAAAAGAAATGCTATGAAATAGAAATTGAAACCATTTAAAAAAAATCGTCATGAGTGAAAAAATAATCATCAATTTATTTATTCATTCATACTTACTGCCGAAGAAAAATTAATACGTAACACCGTAACACGAGTAAAATAATAATAGATAAATAAGATAAAAACAACGTAAATGTAACATCTTCTGTAGCTATGGAATTTTTGCAAAATGGACCGATGCTCATTGGCCGCCCTCCACCGCCGCAACTAGTCTTTCCATGTAAAGAAGGTCGGCACCATCCATGAAGGCGAAATTGGTTAGTAACCTTACTCAATTCCAAAAAAAAAATAACTTATTAACCTTCATTTACTTCAGTATTTAATGCTTAGCTTAAATATCATCTTTCACACTCCTCATTTTTTTTAACATCATATGATAAAAGTATAGTAATAATAAGTTGTAATAGTAAGTTGTTTAGTTGTCGCGAACTTATTTCAGTGAATTATACATGTTTAAGGGTTAAATGATATTTTGTTTTTTCTGACATGTTTTCACTTTGTTATCTATATGATGATAATTCTGAAAAAAATGTTATTATTATTATTATTATTATTATTTCTGACCATATTGATTATCATAATGAATGGTTTAATTTCACTATCGAGGCGACCTAATCAGGCTGTCGGTTGACCCTAACCGTTTTATATGAAAATAAGGATAATTTGAAATCATCCCCAGTAATCATTCCTTATTTTTTGTATCTCGAATTTGTATAGATATACCTATGTATCCGAAAAGTTCCTTCGGAATTTTGAAACTGCAAGATCCAAAAAATATTTGGATCTCAGTAAGAACCAACTTCACCTCCCTAATGGCTTTCTTACAGGGATTGTCGCCTCAGAAAGCACTTGCTGAGAATGGGCGTATTGGACACTGATGAGTGTAGATTCGGAGAGGAGGAAGAAGAAACTCTTGTTCACCTAGTCACAGAATGCTTTGGTATTGTAAGCCAAAGGAAACAATGCTTTGGTCAAGAGACCTGTAGGAGTGAGGAATTAGCCTCACTGAAGCCTGAGATATTGGATTCCGTAAGATCACTGGGACTGGAAGGCGAGCTGTGAAGCTCTGTCAGGGCGCACAATAGACCACCAGATCGCAGTGGACAGAAACCCCTCTTAAACCATTAACTATTAACTACTGGCATCATATCGTGAGAATTTTGTTCATCTACAATGTTCCAAACTCAAATTATGAGGCTTCAAAAATACGACGAAACGAGAAAAGATAGATAGTGCCTCGGGGCGGCGCTTCATTTATTTCGTCTTGGCGGGGCCCTACCGTGCCTCAGATATGTCTGCTTCTCGAGCATAGGTGACAAAACATGCAAGTAAAGCGCCAGCTTTTCAGCTTAACCACACGAATTATTCCTCGCATTGTTTGATCGAATGTTTGCACTTTAACCCAATAATCCGACGCTATCTCTACGAACAATGGACCAATGAGGGAGACGAAACGTGTAATTGATGAAGCAAGCCACGATATATCCTCACAAACACACAATCAAAATCCTCACCTTCATGACGCAGTATTGATGCAGCGCATTGTCGGCATGTCGTATTTGCGCGGCAATCTGCAGACGATGACACGGACTCGACTGCCGAGTGAATTAATTATTATTTTGCACAGTCACGTGCATTGTTTAGCCGAAGGAATCCCCCGGACGGGGGGTTTCATTCAATTAGAGTGCAGAAGCAGCTAATTCAATGGCGGAGAACGCATCGGTTCGACTGCCTTGGGAATATGACGGGTCTGAGGAGGAATTGAATTGTCGGTTTCAATGGAAATACGACTGCGAAAGCGTGGATATTATGGGTGACAGAAGAGAACTTTTGGGTAATCTTAGAATTCATTCTATCGAAAAACGTGAGCTATTAAAACTGCATCATCTGCATAGCATACGATTTTTAGTTCTTCATTTTCTATGTTTTACCCTTATTTTATACAGGTTTTTTTATAATTTTTTCATGATACTATTGAATTGTAACAGCCTCGATAACTCTCCCTGTCTGATGCTTTATCTATCTTTTTGCAAGATAGAACGAATTTTGTTAGTTACCGCGTTTGTTGCAAGATCGGTAGATCATTTTAACTGGTTGCTAAGGTAAACAGAACGGTAAGTGAATCACTTACAGTTCAGCGAACTGTGGGTGAAAATGACTGAATATTCTTTGAAATAATGAAATACCACAAAAAATTTCATTTAATATTGAAAGTGAAAGTACAATTTTTACAATTGCTGATGAAAAATACCACTGGATCGAGGAGTAGCCGAGTTCACAGAAACCTCTGCCGAATTCAACATTTCATGTTATAACTTGCTACGTTCCGTAGTATGCAAAATTTTTTCAGCAAAGTCTAGTTTATTTTCCGGGGAATCCTCAACGTAACTTTCATCCACAGTCGAAGACTGCCATCCACCGTGTCGTTTTAGTCCTAATACTAACCTTATTAGCTAAAAATGTGGCATTTGGATTTTCTAAATTCAGAAAGTTTACAATTTTTGATGGTTAACTTCCAATTGTCCCTTTGCCTATTACTTGATTACTGCATTTTCTGTTTTGATATCTCAAAAATTAATGCTCGCTCCTCGCATTTTGTGGACTCAAGACGGAAATATTTTCTATATATTTCTAGGTAATTGATATCATTATCTCGATCGATGACTGTGAATGTTCTCTGAATGTTGGTTTTTGTGTTGAGAATTTTCACGATTTAAAATAATTCCCGATTTTCTATGTCCCTGACGCTCATATTGTACAACTTTTCTCTTCTACACGCACTGATATACTTAATATCATTCCCACCTGAAAGGATATAATTAGTTTATAAAGCACTATTATATTAATAACAGCACACCTTTATAATTAGAAACATCTCATCTGGGGATTCTTTTAAGAATTCATTCATTTCCTCCCTTGTAAAAACAGCAGATTTTTTGGGTTTGTAACCAATAGATTTTCTTTTGAGGAATGCTATAAGCATTTCAAACTTGGATATGTCAATATATCATTCAAAAATATTGTGCTCTTCAGCATTGAATATTCCACCCAAAGACTTTCAGGCGATCTCAGCTTTTCTATTCTTCGAACAAAATAGGCCAGTAACACTTTTTCATTGATTTGGCTGCCTTTGATTTGAATCCATTCCTTGAAAGTATTGTATATGTACTCTCGTAGCGGATTTTAGATTTCTCAGGAATAACTGAAGAACAGCCGATTTCCCAGGCTGTTTGAATTTCATTATCTTCCCGAAGATTCTATATCGGTAATTTTTCAACGCTAGTAAATTCAATTGATTATTGTCACTTTGACAATCTACTAAGTTTTCGTCACCAAGACAACGCCTTATATCATAGCATTGATGAAGCAACGAATAAATGAATTTTTCAGATAATTATTTTGTACATTGAGTAAAAATTGTGTCTATCGTGCAAAAAACGCTATAAGTATCTCGAACGTTAAGGATTGCCGATCTCAGACAACCGTTGTCTTCGATCGGTAAAATGCCCGTTCTCTATACTTAATATACTATTGCTTGTGTCTAATGAGGTTGAATTATTATAACCTTCTTATGGTATGTCACTTGTTCTTTCGAGCATTTAGAAGTTTTACCAGTTTGATGAGATGTTTCCGCTGAATTGAGCAGCGTGAATATGACGGGCACGCAGATTGTACGTGCTTATATAACCTCGGTCGGGGGGCGTGGCCGCGCCTACCGGTCTCGTCCCGATCCCGAACACGGGCCGGTGTCCGAGCGGTTTACATCCGGTACCTGAACATTTTCTTCACGAACCCGGGTTATAGATTACAACGAAGTTCGACATCAACTGTTCACAGGTATTAAAAATCGATTGACTTTGTCATAGTATAATCTATATGAAATATTTTGTTTCAGTCGGAAAGAACAAGTGGTTCGGATTTTACAACCCCTTGAATATTTAATTTCTCGGGACTATGAAAAGCCGCTGTGTGACGTTGCAATACAATTGGTTGCGTTTCAAAGACTGTTAATGTTATATTGTTATTGTGATAAGTAAAGACAGGATTATATGCAACATGAGAATCTCATTATGAGCATGCAAATATGCATGAAAAATGCTTGAAATATTCATGAATATGCAACACTTGATAATATATTTGAGGAACTTGAAATAAAGGGGGGGAATACTGAAAATATGTATCCATAGCTAGATCTAAGGTAAAATATGCTAATACCACTGAATGCATATGCAAATATGCTAATGCATATAATCCGGTCTCTAATTATAAGTTTTCAGAAAAATGTAGAATCGTCCCAATCGGATCATATTTTAATCGATATTTGTATCTATGATGTATGTCTGATTCAATAAACTCTTTAATATTCATGTGAAGTTCTTCTAAGTGGGAGTACAATTTGCATTGATCTTTCATAAAATTTTCCGATTTTGTGAATTTCTGTGGAGGCATTCGATCCAGTTATAACCTGCAAAATGAATCGCACGAAATTCACGCTGAACAACAACGAGAAACTACCGAACGAAATTCCGAGAACCAAAGTTGCCTTCCTCGATTCATAACATTTTCCATTGTCAATTTCTCGCGAGAACTCCGTTTAACAGCGCATTCGGTCCGACGTTCACCTAAAGAAAAGAAAGGTCGCCCAAAGCGGGAACGTTTAGGGTCCTCCCATAAATCAGCGTGCCATAATATAGCAGACACAATTTGTCATAGCATGGAAACTACACACAAGAAAGTCCTAACAGCAATAAGTCTTGAATTTAAACTTTACTTATGTCTGGAGGCGAGCAATAATCATAACTCAACTTCGCAAAAAGCTCGCTAGTTTTCCGAGTTCTGCAGAATGCTGGGAGCAGAAAGGGCACGTGAATTTTCTCTCTTTCCATGCCGATTCGGCTGTCGCATTAATTTCCTAATTGCCGGTGGAAAAGTTTCATTTATCAGAGATATCATATGCTGGCTGCTTTTTCATCGTCAAAAAAATATTAATTGAAATCGATCTTTATATAAATGGCGTAAAATAACGATTGCAATATTTCCAATGGTCGATATTTGTTCGGATCAGATTATGAAACAGAAAAACCCATTCGATAGTCGACTTGACCGGCGAAATTATGGAAAAATATATTCTTAATCTAAAATTGACAGCTCCTAACTGAAGTCAAACGAGTCGTTTGATTGATTTGACACAAAAGACTCGAAAAAACAAAATTAAACTCCCAATAGAACAATGCTCTGGAAGAATACTCCTGGACTTGCTCAAGCAAAGAAATTTATTGAATTTTCGCATACTTTTACCAGAAAGCTCAAAAAGCTATCACGAGCTGAGCTTCGGATAATGGTAAGTCTTCTGACTGGACACTGCCGATACAAGCATCTTTTGTAAGTTAAAAAAAATAAGAAATCAAAAAACAAGAAATTCTTTGCCTATACGGAGGCCACACTGAAAACATATTTGAAACTCAAAATAAATTTTGAAATTGGAAATAGTCATCGCCGAAATGAATACCATTTTTAATTCCTAGGCTCAGAAATCTTATATCATTGAGAAATTATATTAGATTTTCTCACTGATTGTATAATTTGGCATCATTGATATCCAATATTACTCAGAGAAAAATAAAAACTTCTACTTCTGAAGCAAACAGTTGAAGCCTACTGAGTGGAATATTACAAGTCAACATCTTTCAAAAGAAGAGTTCGACATCCCCAGTGACATGCTAAAAAGAACTGCGTACATCTTCTTCCACTTCATGACATTTTAGCAGTGGCCCTAGAACACATGCAAGTTTCTTGGGGTGATGGAAATGCCCAATTCTTTTCACGACTAAAAAGCGTTTAAAAAAAAAAACAACAAGTCGAAAACCAAAAAACTTGGGAGTTTTCATGATTTAGGGCCACTGCTAAAATCTTCCTCAAAAAAAAAATATGTTTCTTAGATTTTCTTGGTGCCCTCTCAACTTGATTATATTTCATAGCAACCTTGTAACGGTATAATTGACGCTACGCAGATCGATGAGAACGCTCTATATATCCAACACGATCATCGGAGTGTTTACTGATTGGTGCACTAAAAACAGGTTGATAGTAAACATTGAAGAGACTATTTGCATTAGTTTTAGTTTGAAACCTGTTAATAGAAATCCCATCATAGTATCCCATGAAAACACATTAATATCATCGAAAGAATTCACTAAATTCTTGGGGATCTATATAGACGACGGACTGCGTTAGAATCAACACTTTGATGTTGTATGATGTGAGAAGATGAACAGCTCTCATTTCGGAATTTATAAGGTCAAAAAATCATTTCCTTTGAGATCTGTATTGGACGTATATTACTGTCTATGCTATCCACATATACCATACAATATTTTAATTTGGGGTAGTTCTGATGAACTACCCCAGAGTAATGATTTGTCAGAAAAGAATTGTTAGAATGATTTTCAATGTTCATCCAAGATCATCATGTAGACCTTACTTTATTGAATACAATATTATGACTGCTGCTTGTTTGTATTTGTTTAGAGGTTTGTGTTATATCAGGAAAAATTTGAAATATTTCACCAAGATATCTAGATGTCATTATTCTACTAGGAATACAGACGTTCTGGCTGTGCAAATCCATAGAACATCCAAATATGAGAACTCACCATCTTATCAGGGCATACGGCTATATAATCAGCTTCCTTGAAGTCATTTAATCTAAATAAGTTCAAGAAATCGATCAAACAAATTTTATAACAAAAGAGTTATTATTTGGTATCTGAGTACCTCAGAGATCATGCATTGGCTTCATGCTCTGGTATTGGGGAATGATTAATTTATTATTGGTGTTATTGAAAGAATGTACTGATTGTACAATAGCCTAATTGAGCAGACATGAAGAAAATAAGGACCAGTCATAGGGATGATTCATGATCTAGGTTAGATTTTATACTTTAATTTGTTTATATTATTTATTTCAGTGTTTTAATATTTGACCAAGAAAAAAATTTTAACATGTATTTATGTCCAGTTAACAGTACTGTCTTGACGATATTTGTGGAAATTTCAATGTCTTTAAAGCTGGAGTCGCGACATCAACATACCTATAAGAAAGAAGAAGAAGAAAAAATTTAACGCAATTTCAAACCATAGACTAAATAACCTCAACAATAGGAGTCACATTTAATTCCAAAACCTGCTCAAGAAAATAAACAATTACAATTCGACAATTAGAGAAAATAATTTACATCACACCATAATTAACTGTGTTCTCCAAACAACATATATCTAAATTTATAAAACAACGAGGTTAGTAGGTTATCACAACTCCAGAAACAGTGAAATACATTAACATTTTACTTGTTTACAGCCTTGATAAAGGAGAAAGTAGTCTCCGAAACGTCGGCGAAATTGTCAATAAAAAATTTAGAGAAAAAGAACTGCTTATTGTCCACATTCCTGTAAAAAGTTCCTGAATCAGAAACATGGATGTAACAAACCAACACAGTACTGATTGAATTTTGTTTTTGTCTTCTTTCAAAGATCTGTCCTATACTGTTTTTTCTAAAAAGATCAATATATTATTTATTTATTTATCACTGAGGTTGACGAACAGTTCCTGAGCTAAGTAGATTTGCGATAGCGAGGATTCATTTTTCCATTTCAGAGCATCTCTTGATTTAACGTTAGAAAGTACCTCTAGCATTTTTAAATACAGTTCAAGTCCTTAAAGTTCTAGGCGATTGATACAATCGGTTAGTACCTGATATGTTGATCAGATAAATGTTACTCATTATCAGAGATCCTAGGTAATTGTGAGACATTATTAATACAGATCCGGATGAATTTGGTTTTAACAGCATTTTTGGAGAGAGGGAAACTTAAAGAACTTCTCTGGAGGAATTAGTGCAAACTTTTGTGGAGAGATTAACAGAAATACTCTACTGGAGAAATTACCATAAATAATTTCCTCGAGGGATTACTACAATCTACAATCGTCTTTTTTTTGAAGAAATCGAATCACCTTCAGAGTTAAGGATCTGATTTCAACATCTATGATCTAATCGAACCTGAAAATCAAAGACTGCCGACTCATCCTGTCATTGGATGAATTCTGACATAAAATTGGGAAGATAAGTTTCGTACACAAATGGTGATCACATGTGATTCATAGTTTTCGAAAATTCCTCATTTTTGTTAAATTTTTAGACTAGCCCAATTTTATGTGTATATATTGTTTATTGTAGTAATTGTCATAAGAAAGAAATAAAGTGTCACTGTTCAGAATAGATGATCATTGTCTGAAGGAGAAGCATTCATGAAAGCATTTATCTAAATACTTCTCTAAACAGAACTGTAAGGTGATCTCATGCTCTTCAACCAGCTGGAACTTTCGAGAGCAACTTTAATTTCACATAATTAGCACTCTAGTAGGGCTTTAACGCTTCAACCTTCTCAAGACAATACAAAACACAACAAGAAAGACATTAGCGAAATTGGTTCTGTCGTACAAGCGAAAAGCGATGACAACTCGAAAAAATCTTCCTTTTCATTCATGTAGATAAAGATCCAAAAACTTGCTCCAGCTTTCTCTGGCAATCAGATCCATTAGATTTCCCGAAAACCCCATAACAAGATGACATGAGAAATATTAATGTCGAGGTAGCAAACATGCACAGGGGCAAATCCCAATCCGACGAAATGCAAATCCGAAACGACCTCGTTACGTAGCAAATCCGGATTGATCAATTCGAGGCACAAAGGGGAACCGAATATCCAAGAATTAGCCATAACAAGTTAATCTAGAGGAAGCGGCCCCATCCACGGGACACCATATAATCATCGACCGAATTCGAAGACAAAGGACACTTTATTTTTATCTCCCGGTTTTATGAGGAGCGACATTGAAAATTTAAAGTGTCCTTTCATTCGGCTCATGTAAATCTAGATCGGGGAGAGTTGCTGAGTCCTGCGCCCAGAAAATAGTGCCGGAATGGGTTTAATCAGCAGGAGCGGTGGCACTTAATGATGTGATAAAGCCAATGATTCGGAAATTTATTATTGCATTTTTGGCCCGAATGGCGCAGGAGCGTATTCTACCAATTTCGGTTTAGCCCAAGAAAGCGTGTCACTGATTTCAAGAGATGTCTATGCTATATGTCAGGGGTGGCCTCTGAGGTCTACTTGTGTTCAAAAATATTTCTTGCGGGCGACTGTGAGGCAGAATTTACAAGAAAAAAATAAAACATCAGCAATAATTTTATGAGTTGTTTTTATTTAAACGAGGAAAATGAAATCCATAATGTTCATTCTGTATCATCTTTTTGGGTTGATATTCTGCACTGCCCATTGTCAATAATTTTATCTTATTGGGGAATGTAAAGATAAGTGGAACCAACAATTGAGGTTAAATATATCGCAACTTTTCTAAGGTAAGAAAAATTCTATTTGCAAATCAGTCTCCAAATATCTGTATTAGTTTCAAATGCTCGAGATTTTAAAAATCTCTCTTATGGTTTCACAGTTCTCCTCCTTTTAATCGAAGTTATCATATCAATTAAATTCCCGTTCTTCCCTTGCAGATTCAGATTCAACTTATTGAGTTTTTCTGTTATGTCACAAAGAAAGGCCAATTTCATGAGCCATGTTCCATCTTCAAGCTCAGGTACATTTCTCCTTTGGATTGCATAAAAATTTTGATTTCTGGCAGTAATTGGCGTAACCTCCTCAAAAAAGTACCACGACTAAGCCACCTAACATCTGTATGTAGCGAAAGATTAGAATGTTCAGTTTCAGCCAGAAGTATAGCTCGAAATTGGTGCCTTTGCAAACATCTGGCTCGAATAGAATTAACTATTTTAAAGGCAATTTTCATGATTATATCCGAGTCCAAAATTTTAGAGCACATAACTTGTTGGTGTATGATGCAGTAATAGTTGGTGAAAATGGGAATGTCATCATCATTTTTGCACAATGTAATAAAACCAATATTTTTTCACAAAATCTTTGAAAGATTTGTAGATATCCGCACCTCTAGTTTGCCCCTTCTGGAATTCATCAAATTGAAGTGATAAAAACCTACATTTTTGCAAGTCCTCCGTTGACAATTGTTTAAAATTTTCACATAAAGCTTCACTTCTTCGCATTACAGTGTTTCGTGAAAAAAATATATCATTCATGGCCGATAGAATTTCCTTCTTATTTTGGAAGTTATTCAAAATTGCTTCACCAGCTTTCAGCTTGGCTTCTTTGATCATTTCTCCATCTTCGAAAGGTTTCTTCCTTTTCATCAATATTTCTGTTACTGCGAAAGACGCCAGTGTAGCAGCTCTTGATTTCGATTCTGTTTTCTTGGAATACGCTAGTTGCACACATAAGCTGCTTTTCAACTCACGTTCTTTTATCTTTCTATTTTCACTGCCAACTGGAAAACTTGTGATATTTGAAATGCACTGTTTTGAAATGCGTTTCAACATTTGCTCTTTATAGTATTGCCATATTTGAATTGCAAATCAGACACACACACATTTTTCTTATATCATAACGAAGAAAAATTCTTTCTCCCATTCACTGTGATAATGGTTAGTCTCACTTCTTTTCACACCTGTACTAGATAGCATACTCAACTTGATTGAATGGGTCACAAACAAACGTGACGAAGGAACAAATAAGAAAATTATTCAGTTTAAATGTAGTCCGTCTGTCCAAAAGGACTGAATAAACTCTTTGAGCTCAGATCTTTTCACCTGCTAGAAATTCCGATGAATAACTGTTTGCTCTTCGCGAATCTGTCATCGTCTCTACCGACAGGACAGCCTGCCTGTGGCTAGGCGAGGAAGTACTAGCTAGCGGAACCAGAAGGCGTATTGGATAGATACATTTCTTGTGTAAAAATTTTTTTATAGACGTAAAATAGAGAAAAATAATGAGGGATTTGTGAAATACATGAAAATCCATCTTTTATATACTTTTCATTTCTCTCGCGGGCTACCTAAATTGCCTCTATGTTCACATTTTGGCAAATTACTGTTGTGGACTGTTACCAGATAATGGATTTGAAGATGGTAGTGCAAAAACATTCATTTCACATAGTTCATGAAGCAAATACAGTAACAAATACACAAATCAACAACATCTATAGACTCTGATCAACCTTATGCAACTAAAAAACAGAGATAATCTAGAGCAGTTGAAATGTGGAGTCATATGAAGTCAGACTCAGACGTTGAGACAGTTCAACTAACTCACTATTAAATACAACGTTTATAGTGGCAAAGCAATTAGTGAAATCGATTATGCGAGTATCTTTATTCCGCAAAAAAACAGAAAGTTTGAATGATGAGTTTTAATGAGAATACTCAGTTGTAACAATGATGCTGACCAAGAGTGAGCATTGAAGCATTGAAGGCTAAATTGTTCAACAGGCTGTACCTCAGTGAGAAATGGTCATATGAGAAATAGAAAAATCAACTTCTGATGCTTGAAGACTCTAGTTTCTGAATTGCAGCCATGCAATCCTCGGATAAAGCACGAAAAAATTTTTTTTTAAATTTTTATTTTTGCTCTACTCGCATGGAAAAAATTTTTTGATCTAGACCGATGCAAAGCCCGTATAACCTGTTTATTCAGGTCTAACTTGGCTTTCATCGTGCTCGGAAATGACCATTTGTCTTCGAGATATCCCATTTTGAATGAAGGAGGACCCCTTTTCAATCAACTGCCGATATCTTCGGAACTACTAGGGGATTATCAACAGCTGGTTTCTTTTAATGCAGAAAATTTCCTACAAAAGCCGTTCATGTTTAATTAACAAAAAATTTTTTTTACCTGTAATGGTGACGTGAAAAAAGAGCAAGAACATGCCATTTCGCCATTTGCTGGTAAACAGACTGTATCTTCATCAATACTGGAGGAAAACTAAGGTTATAGGAAAATTTTACAGCCTAATGTACCCTGAAGTCCCCTCTAAATCGGTAGATCGATCAGTGAAGCTGTTTTCCTGGACCAATCGTTTGAAATTTCGAAAGAATTCAGGGAACAAGGTTTTTGTTCCTTAAACTTGAGCTGATCTTTTTGTAAATTATTAATTAAAATTTTCCTTTATCAGTTAATTTTGTGTGTTTTGAAGATCGAAGAAAAAATGGTTTTTATTCCGAAAAAAAAATTTAGAAAGTTTGAATGAAAAACGATTATCTCGTTTTCTGACTACTAAAACTTTATTGATTAATTTACCGCCGGCATCAGCATTACCCAAAGCATACCACGAGGAGGTTGCACGCTCGGATTTACGCTTCTTTTGTGCTCAAGCATGATTCTTCAGAAATGAGACCCTGTGGTTCGTCAGCTTCACAGTTTTCGACCATCCAAAACTTGTTCGAAGAGTGTGTTTATTAGTGTTGTCTGAGTAATTTTAAGAAGAAATGAAAGCCTGTGGTTCGTCAGGTCCACAGTATTTTATAAGAACGGAAAACTTCGATCGCTCATTTTTTTTTTCAAGAATTTTTTTTTAATTTCTAGAATTTGTAAAGGCCGTTTATTACGATTAAAAAGAAACAGTTAAATTTTGCTTTGAAAATATCGGAAAAAAATTTCTTTCAGTGAAAATATCTATTTTTTTATCGATATTTTCAGAACATAATTCACTAGTCTTTTGTTTCAATTCTTTTATAACCTTCAAATTATTGTGAAAGAATCAATTATTGATTCTTGAAGAGAAGGGGTCATCTTTGAGGAACGTAAACATTTTTCCCTTCATTTTTTCAGAATTTCAATGAAGCGGTCCAGGAAAACCGCTGAATTGATTGATCTACCGATTTGTGGGGGTCTTTGGGGTACATTAGGCTGTAAAATTGTCTCATAACCTTATAGCTTTCTCCCCACTATTGACCAAGATACAGTCCGTTAACCAACAAATGGCAAAATGACATTTTCTTGCCCTTTTTTCACATTACCGTTACAGGTGACAAAATTTTTTTTTATCAAACATAGCAGATTTTCGTGGGAATTTCTTTGCAGAAAAAGAAATCGGCTCTCGGTTTGCTAGGCCTCTGGTAGTTACGGAGATATTGGCAGTTGAGTGAAAAAGGGTCCTTTTGTATTCAAAATTCGATATCTCGAAGACAAAAGGTCCTTCCCGAGGGTGGTGAAAAACAAATTAGACCTGAATGAACAGACTATGCGAGCTTTGCATCGGTCTAGTTCAAAAAAAATTTTACATGCGCTTAGAGCAAAGATAAAAAATTGGAAAATTTCAAGAAATTTTTCTTCGTGTCTTATCAGAGGATTGCATGGCTGACGGTACTCTGAAAAATTGTTAAGCCATTAATTTAGAAACCAGAGACTTCAAGTTTCCAAAGTTGATTTTTTTTCTCATACGACAATTTTTCACTGAGATAAAGCTTGTTGAAAAACACCTAAAAATTTGCGAAATTATTCTCTTTCTTCAATTGTTGCGAGAAGTATGTTTTAATCAAAATTAACAACGTTGGTCTGGATGAGGATGCAAAATACATCAATGAATACAATATTCACAAAGACACACTACTTAGCACGATCAGAACGTCCATTAGAAAAATAGATACAACTGATAAATTATGAGGTAAACCACTTATCGTTTTTTCGGAATGGACAGATAGCTTGAGATCTAACTTGTAAGTAGAATCAGATGAATCAACTAGAGAGTAAAGGATTATAATGTGTAGATCATACCGATTGATACCATTATTAGACGAGACCTTCCAGGGTGGAACGAGGGCGAGAAGGTGTCAACCAGTTTCATGTATATTAAAATTGTCTATTGAACCATATCAGAGAAGTCCACATAGTGTTCAGCAGGAAATCAACAAAATCCATGGTCCACCCCAGATGTTTGAAATTTTTCATAGGAAATATTGATACTGTTAGATCTATAGACCTTGAGGTTACAGTACAATGAAACCCAGCCAAAATCTATATTTATCTATTTATTTTATTTATCGTATGAAGCACCAATCACATCATAAAGAGATCAAAATTAATATCAACCAAAAATGACATAAAATCCATAAATAACGGTCACAATATGTACATAAGAGACAGAAGACATAACAATGAATCGGTAAGAAAAGGTTTCACGCACTTCACGAATATCTGTGACGGATTTTCATCAGCGTGGTGTAAAATTTCACTGAGTAAGCAACCTATGCCGGAACTCTTTCGTTATTTCCATATAACGGAACGAATTTAAAACGAAATGCGGAGATTTTATCAAGAGTGTACGCTCCCACATTCAACATATTGTGGAAGCGCGAACGGAATTCTTGTTTCCTCGAATAAATCGTGTTCTCTTGTACATGATCCAAGAATTTGCATACGTGATTTTATATCACCCCGAGGCGGCATTCTACCGGTGCTGTGTTCGCTGCAAATTGAAAATCTGATTCAGGAATGCGAACGTTTCGCGAAAAATCATAGCAGGAATGATCAGATCGTGACGAAATTCTCTGGGACGTTTCATGTGTGATGAGGAATTCTAGGAACTTTTTTAGAAGGGATTTTATGTAGGTGCTTGTATCGGGACTTGAACGTTCATTGGTGGGTTTTTCAAGTGGCTGACCAGACTGACGCGTTTGGGAAATTTGCGTTTGCAAGTTTTCCATTCGTTCCTGTTCAAGGACTTTTCTAATCAACCTTGCCTATGACAATCGCAGGGTCGGAGGAATGTGCCTCTAATCTGTTTCAGTTTCTCGTTTATCTTTCTTCGTTTTCAAATATTCCTCTCTTTTTTCATTTCATCAGGTCACTACTTGGTCAATTTTGCAATTGAACAATAGGTAATATCACTGTCTTCTATTCAACAAATTTCAACGAATGTTGCAATATGAAGTAGCTCACTGTTCGACCTCAGCATCATCAAGTCAGCAGTTTTTGATCATCGAAGCAATGAATTACGGCTTGTGTAATAAGTAGGCATTTTGGATCTGAAAATGAAAAAAAATATTGTTCGTCATCGTTCACGAAACGTCATGACGCACCTATTTAGGTCACAACACATTCCGAGAGAAGACTTTAGATAAGTAAATATAGATTTTATAATAACCCATCTTCAAACAGTCTTTGACAGAACGTCGGCTTTCAGGAGATCTTAATCTGATATATGAAACTAAGTCGGCCATTTTGTTGGTTACACCATTTATAACTCAAAATTAGATGAACTGTTTGTTATAAAAGATTTTTTGTTGGATTCTCCTACGGCGGGGTTAACATAAAATACATTAAAACTCTGGAAAATTCGATGAAATGGAAAAAAATAGGAATAAACTTTACTTCTTGCGAATAATGCCAGTAGATATCGTTGCGGTTAATGGCCTTTTCGTGGAAGTAGTAAACAATTACTGTGTATTTTGAGTTGCCTAAACGTCCTAGCCTTGGAATTCTAAGATCTACTGTCAAAGTTCGTACACATAATTATGTTTATAATTTTAAAGTATTGAATTTAAAATAACGCTAACTGTGGTAGCTCGTGATTATGTGTACGAACTTTGATAGGAGTTTTTCGTTTGAGTACATACGTTGGGAATCGGCACTAAAGAAAAAGAAGAAAACATCTTAGCGTCTCTGTCAAAGAGGTACCTGTAGGTTAATTTTTGGTTCTGTGAAGTGAAAGTATCACAGACCAAGATAAAGGTTACTTCTGTTATTTGTGAAAGTATCAGAGACTTATCATTCATGGATGGCTTTCTAGAGAGAGACTGTGGACATGCCAATGAGATGGAGTATTTTAAGACACTGTCACTAGCACTAGCCCTTCTATTTTGTTTGGAACATAGGATTTTGACAGTGCCTTTGCCTTAACTTGGTCCCTCTGTGTTCGTTTTATGTTATCTGCATAAGTCCTCCCTTCTCTTATGTGTGCTGCCTCGGATTTCTTTAGAAAAGTCACGTGACAATGAGAACAACTGTCATTTATTTTGAAAACTACAAAAAATATGATATGTTAAAATGTTTTTTTTTTAGCGGCAATAATGACTTCGAATTGACAGTTGTTCTGAACATAGATCAAACCAGAGAAAATTGAATCAAGTATTCAATCGCATAATAATAATGACACCATTCGTAGAGACATATAATCCTGTGATTCATTCAACTTAATACTCAATATTTGAAATTTCACATACCAACTATATTTTTCACGATATCTGATTGAATCTGTGGGCGATATATGATATATTTCCGAAACGGGAAAAAAATGGAGATTCTTTCTAAGCCATTCTAAACTATTGTTTCCGTAAGAAAAAACACAACTTTATGTTATAGCTCAACAAGGAAATCTCTTGGGAAAAAACAAAGTACGCTACTGGATTGCTATGAAAAAAGTGCTTGTATAATGTTTTCATTTCAACATCTTAGCACAAACAGAAACGGAGATAATGGCCAAAGTTGAAATCGCACAAATTTAAATTTTGGCCTATAACTTGAAAACAATAGAAGTTAGAGGAATGCAGTGATGGATGGCATTATCAGTTTCTCTAACTAGACCACCGTAAGGTGTCATTCGTTGTCTTCTATCTCTCACGATTAAAACGTTGTAGTATCACCAATTTTGCGCACCCTGTAGATACCCATTTCAATGAAATCAACCAATTGCAAAACCAGTTTCATACAATTATATACATTTCCCGGTGTGAAGCGTTTTGGGGAAAAGTTTCTGAGTTTTAGAGTTTTTCCTCTATTTGTGAGGTCATACAAGCTTATACACCAGATTTTAGCTAAAGTGTACCTATGCAATTGAACCTTTGCAAGTTGATTGAGTCAAATATTGGCATCCTTATCTGAAATTTTGTCGATTCGGTATATTTCAAGTACTCAGAAAAACACGAGACTAATGTTTTAAGTTCCGATTAAACAAATCTAGACCCCGAACTCTACGAACGTGATCAAAACGAAGCAAGAAACGTACTAACAAAGTCAAGATCAAACCCAGCCTCAACTAATTATGAGCCGAATCCGATTAAACGAGGAGGTTCCCATTCCGGAACGCAGCCATCTGCAAATCCTGCCCGGCCCGGGCACAAATGAAACTCAAACAAACCCCGACCGCACAGCCCCGTCGAAAGAATTAAACAGTCCTTTCCACGGTAAAATTTGTACTCACGCGTGTACTCGCCACGCTTAATGGCAGCAAGGCCAAGCTGACCCAACAAAAGAGACAAGATAGAGGACCCGAGCTCACTCGGTTTGATTAAAATACTGGGCACGGGCAGAACGTCTATTCTCATTTATTAGATTCACACTCTCGAATAATTAAATGGCGAGCCGCCATTCTTCTTCTATCGCCGCACCAGTGGCGTAGCTAGGGGGGGGGGGGCAAGAGGGGGCATCATGCCCCGGGCGCTAAATGGTTAGCAAAACAAAAAAATTGCTGGATTGAGTGGGATTTGCTGCAGCTAAACAAGACTCAATCGGTGTGACATACTTTGGAATAATTGAAAACATATGTTTGTTTTCGTCACGATGGAAAAATAAAAAATTGCCGTGAAAAAAACTGTCAAACGTGAATCTGAAACACAATGGGGCGCCAGAATATAAGCGGATAGGGATATTGTTGATGAGCTAGGGAAGATAAGAGAACTATTAGAAAAACTGGCACACCTATACAAGTGACAACAGAAGTGAAGCTACAATTCCATCATAAAATAGACTTACATACTTTCAATTTCATAATTTTAGTTCATTTCTGATTTGAAATCTTGAGGAGAATTGATCGTGTACAGCTCTGATCACAAGGTCCTGGGGTCCAGGATCTGGATTGAATTTTAGATAAGCGTTTCATGATCTTGAATCATTAGCGACTAAACTAGCCGAAATTCGGGACAAGCTCTGTAAAAAGGTCAATCTGCGAAAAATGGGATATTGATACAACGTCTGATAAGACGTAGAAAATATCCAGTAAATTAGTTAGAGATGTTGGTTTTCCTCCCGAAAGTGAAATTTCTCGCGTTATGAGGAGCATTCTTGATCACCTCCACCAAGAAATGTGTTCACGGTTAAGTGACCCTGATATCAAATTTTGATTTTCACTAGACATTGAAAATTTATAATAAGTATAATGTTGACAACAACCTTGAAGAAAATTGTAAAAATTTGAGTGAATTTTATATAGTACTGTTTCAACGGAATAGAATTCTTCAACGAATTAGGTGATGGCAAAATGTAACTCCGCACTTGAAAAAAAATTAAATCTTGATCTCCTTCGAAATTTCTGAATTTTATAAGCTCGCATGGAGAAGATATTTTTCTAAACCTCTCAGCTTCAATTGCTAGCAGCAACGATCAATTGAAATTACTTCTGATATATCTACGATCAACGATGGGACGAGATAGCCTGAGAACTTGGCATTTTTAAGTGTGGAAAGAGAAAATTTCGAAAAGATGAACTTTGATGACATTATTTGATAAATTTGATTAATCAAAAATAAGGAAAATTCATACATAGTAATAAGTTATATAAGTACTACTCGTATATTCTTATTATTATTAAATTTTTATCTCCTTGAAGATAATGAATATTAACTTTTTTTAAGTTTTAAAACTGCGTTTCTATCAATATTTCTTCATAATTATATAAAACGAATAAATGAACGTATATCTTGAAGTATTTCTAGATGATCGTATATACATTTCAAAGTCTATTCTTGTTTTCTTTTCTTCTTTTTTTGTACAAAACTTAAGGCCTTGCTTGAGACTATGACTTTATTTATCTTACTTCATTCATTCTGTAATTTGCGAGTGTATTTCACATATAATATTATATGCCATTATGAATTTAGAAGGAGGGCGCTAAAAAGGTTTTGTGCCCCGGGCGCGAATTCAGCTCGCTACGCCACTGCGCCGCACACAACAATATCCGTCTGCAGCGGACGGTATCCGGTTCCCCGGGGGATTTTTAGAGGGTAGAATTCGACTACTACTCAACTTCATTAGTTGCGGTCGCTTTCGACTGAATTTATCCGTTTCCAATTTCCACCGGGCTGCGCATTTGCTTATTTATCGGCTGGCGGTGTGTGATGTATGTATAGGAGTTGTGCAGTTCGGGGACCGAAGGAGACTTTCGCGCCCATTCCGCTGATTGAACTCGCTGTTTCCATCCGGGTCCAGCGGTGCGGAAATTCGACCTCGCGTTCGGCGAAATAACCGAAGCGAATTAGCGAAATTGAGGCATGTCTGCAGAGGTATAGGAAAGTCGGGGCAGATATCAGTGTGGGCGGATTGGTGGGTTCATGTGAGCGATGCCACATGTCATACTGAGTGCCTCGTTGATATAGGAGTTTTCAATGAAAGGTACCTGATGTTAAAAGATTATATTCATTACATGGTGAAAATGAATAGTGAATAGAACAGATGAAAATAATTGAAACCGTCGTTCTTTCTACAATTTCCTTTCGACATCTACTCATCTAGCGACAGCTTCTTATGAAGAAAACTGGTCACTTCTAAGAACAAAAAAGTTAAACTAGTACGTGAGATCTTCAAAGAATTCTAAACATTGTACTCAGTTACGTCGAATTTTTTGTGGCCTTGAGGTGAAAAAAGATCAATCCATAACCGCTGGCACCGACCAGCTCTTGAGGGTGCCAGCAAGTGTAGATGATATCTAGGGTACGAGGTAAAGTAGTTGACACCCCGATAGTGATTGACACTCTACACACTCAATCTGTCGTGATAACAAATTATTGATATTTACCAGTGACTTTTTTCTTTTACCCAGATATGCAAGAAGGCCCAACACGCATTCGATTAATGTTTTAGTTCAGTAATTTGGCCCCCTGCTCAAATCGCAATGAGATATTTGGCGCGAAGTTGTGTAGTACTGTCAATCTGTTCAATCGTTGACGTTTTGTTAAGGAAAGTGACTGGACATATGCGTGAATTTCTTTAGATTGGGGTATCTGAATTATATGAAAGAAGTTTTTTATATTTCCAAGATTAGATATTGATGTAAAAAGCCCTTCATTGCTACTTATTTTCAGAATAAATCGTGTGGCAATGACTGTCTTGTTTATTTTACGACGGAAAAGTGATTTATATAGGGTGTCTATCACTGTCTGAAAGCATCACATTTTGATATTCAAGTTCATCGCGCATTTGGAAAGTTGGAATATAGCTGATTAGCTTTCCATTGTGTTCTCTTTCTTCCGGATCGACTGAACATTGGTTGACACCATGTCAATACCCCTCAGAGTGTTTCTGAAAGAGACTGTATCTTTTGAGATAAGATTATCTTAAAAGATGTTTCTGCTTTCTTCACTGGGTCGTAAATCCAATGAAGTAGCAGTGCAGAATTCAGTAGTTTGTAAGGCTACTGAATTCAGGGTTGGTTAATTGTAGAGGGTCGTAAATCCACTACAATTAGAATCAAACACACGGTGGTGTTTTTCAGGTATTTATTTGGAGTACAGAGTTTTGGTGAACTTGAAGCTGAACTTGAATTCGAACTTGTTGTTGAGAGAATAATTGTCGGTATATGAAGAAAAATATTTGATGACAAAGATTTTTCATCATCCTCGTATGACTAGTAGTGGATTGCTGCAATTCGCTACTAAGAGGTCATGACGAAATGATGACTGATGAAGAAACTAGGTCGTCTGAGGAAATTCCGTGTTAGTGGGTCATACATGTTTTGTGCAATTAAACATAGACCTATGCTCCAAATCGGCTATTTGTTCCTGAAGGCCTCACTTGGTTCACTGACAACTCTGTGGAGTCCACGGGACTGTTGTCAGGATTGTGGGGCCTTGCTTCAAACTGACCATCACTCTAGAGAAAAACTATAATAAAGTACAGGATGAACTATATGTTGTTTTTGTCTACACGCTGAAGAATATTCTTAGATGGTACGGAAAACTTATGCTTTGAAAGTCGGTGAAAACCAAAACCCCTCGCTAAGACAGAGGTCAACTCCCACTTACTGGGAGAATTCAGGAAATCTTATCTTAGCTGGGCTCCCGAAACTTTCTGAATGTTATTTGGTTTCCACCTTACGCTGACATCCCTGGCGATGAGGGAGCAGATGTATGGACTGAGCAGGGGCACGATCTGCTTTCATTCAGCCTCGGAGTCGGCGCTCCACATCTGTCGTACAGAAGTTCTTCAGGAGATGGGTATACAATTTTTTTTTCTCTTAATGGAGCACAGGAAGTTGTGTTAGGTGGTTAAGGCTTCTCATTGGGAGTTATTCCTCTGGGGTTGAGGTCGAACCACTCCTGGACCTGAGAAGAAACAGTTGTGACTGGTGATTGGTGTATTGAGTGGCCTCTGTACCGTTGGTGAAGGAACGCAGATATTTCTGTTGAGCATACCCTGTTGACCTGTGGAAACCTTCATGAGTTTAAAACCCAATACCCACTATTCTTATGGCGAGAGGGACTTCCTTGTCTACTGGCTATATTTTTGACAGCATGTCTTGAATTTTGAGTTTTTTTTCCTGTGAGCAGATGAACAATGAGCCACTAGTCTCAATTCATCCTAGAAAAGGCACCTCACGAAGAAGAAGTGATTGATTTTGTTCTTTTTGTCATCCGAAAAAGTGATAATATTGTTGAATAGAAATCTCCAAATTTTATCAACAATATATTACAATGGCTGGAAACTCCATAGAAAAAGAGAACAACAAATTCGAAAAAACTATTATTCGTGATAACATCGTCCACCTGGAAAAAAATTACAGAAAAATATAGAAATGAAGGAAAACTAGCCAGCTGCAGAGGAGAGGAAAAGACCAAGGCTGAAGCCAAAACTGACGCCGAAGAGAAAAAAATGAAAAAATTGACTGAAGATGAAGGAAAGAACCTGAAAAAGAATCGATGTGTGATGTCAACATCATTGCGTCAGTGATTTATCAAACCGAGCACATCCGCAGATACCATAAGTGTGAAGAATTATGAAAATGCCGAAGTGAAAATAAAAGAAAATACAGAATTATCAGTTGCTGTGAATTAAGAGCGTGAGGAAGATGATGTTGCTTCTTCTGCTGCAACAATATTACCCAATCATAGTTGCATACGATGTTTATCATCATGTTGAAGAGAATACCATGAAACATGCCTTCTAAAAACTCACCAAAATGAAATAACTTCAACTTGTGCTACATGAAGTGTGAATGATATGAAGGATGTCAACGACTAACATTTTGCATGTCAATGACTGTCGAAGTATGTCAATCACTACCTATCAGATTTGACACAAAAATCAAACTACTCATCTTAGAGGCCTAAAGAAATGATTAAAATAAGTCGATTTCGAATGGCTGTTTTGGTTGGTTAACGGCTGACCGCTTGGTTCATAAATGACAACGTCAAACGTACCGCGCTTTCGCATACGGTTCAAATTTCAGCGAAACAGCTGATTCGAGACGTCACCAATATGTCATTCGGATGCGGTTGGTCCAAAACTGACGGACCAATCTATGAACCAACCAAGAACCAAAGTCAATCGAAATCACCTCATGATTTTTGTAAATAAAATCATATTATCAGAGACAATCTGATATTACTAGGTTATATTATTGTTACGACTGACATTTCCAAACCCGACATGTTCGTAAACTCAGAACCGGGTCCGTGATCCATCACGTGACCTCAATGGATCGAGTTAGTAACCCTGGGTAGGTTTCCGAAAAAGCCTATTGTTTTTCGTCGCCCATCAAGCCTAGCTTTTTACAAAACGTAACCTGTTTGCCTGAACCTATTCCAAAGTCGAGATATCACACTTCTGCTGACTTGAAGCCTTTCCGCTACAACAACCTGAGTTAGGCCAATCTGTAACATTCCGATAGCCCTATTAGCCTCGGAGTTTGTTAATTTACGTCTTGGCATTTTCAGAAAACTCGTTCCAAATCGAAGCCGTCGATTAACTGATTACATTCCAAAATAAGGACATTCATCACCTTTTCCTGGTGTGTGAGCTAAAGTAGTTGTGATGAATCCTGAGAACCATGTTCTTTCGATTGGCAACGAAACCCAGAATGACCAGACCCCTTTCTCCTATTTTCCTTCTTTACAACAAAAGATAAATGCGTTCTAGAAAAATCCTAAGGCACCGAAAACCAACGACGGAATAAAGGAAGACATGCCGATTCTAAACGAAACACCATGCTGACTTCAAGAACCCAAATTCTTCCTTATTCCAGAGCTCTTGTCTAGCCAGGAGGCCCTAGGAATCACCAGAGATTGAGCAACAAGCAAAGGCTTCGAGTGGTGAGCAAATGGCAGAACAAGTGCTGACAATTGCTCTATTAACCCCTCGAGTCCTCGGACATGGGACAGATTCACAGAATACTGCTAGCACCCTTAGAACAAATAGGAGTAAATATGGATGAATTTGCCTTCCACCTCAGACTGAAACATATCATTGTCATGAAGTGATCATACTGAAGAATGAAGTTGGTGATTTCACCCCTTCTCAATGTAACGTTTCTGCTGTCCCTGACTATACAGGGTGTCCGGGGAATAACTGTACATAGTCTTACCAGAGATAGAGTTGGACTAGGTGATTACTTATTGACTATAAAAAATTAATTTCTGGATTTCCCTAGAAAGCTACAGGGTGATTTTTCAACTCCATGGAAATACTTCGACCATCATTTCAAAAAATCATGAGAAATAATTGTTTATGTGACAACTTCAAGTGATATCACAAATTGAAGCATAATTCAGTTTCTTTCTAACAAGCGAATGAATTATTCGTAATTCGAAATACAAAGTTTTTGTTTCACCCTGAACACATTAAATGAAGATTAATGAGTCTGGCCCTGTAATAATGAAATAAGATTGATATCATTCTGACTCGACCTCAGCATGTGCTAATTACCTCTTAAGTTTCAATATTATCCGTCAATTAGTTTGGATTTTATGATGGTCTAAGTATTTCCACGAAGTTGAAGAATCACCCTGTAGCTTTCTAGGGAAATCCAGAAATTAATTTTTTATAGTCAATCAGTAATCACCTAGTCCAACTCTATCTCTGGTAAGACTATGTACAGTTATTCCCCGGACACCCTGTATTTCTCCGAAGCAGAAGAGCAAAAAATTGAGAACTCGAGTGATAACTTATACTAAACAAAGCCAAAAACATCGTGTTTAGGCCTATGATTCATAGTTGACATGCAGAAAGGTAGAGGAACTAATTCAAGCCAAATTCCATTAAAAGGAAGGTTGCGGATTATGAAGTGTGAACTCGCACCGCTCTCCTATAAATTATCCCCATCCTACGATGCGTCAAACTGAATTATCGCCATTCTCGAAAAATCGAGCTTCGGGTGTTAATAGGATCAGGTCTGGGGTCGATTTTCCGGCGAAACTATCAGTTATGGCCTAGGAAAGTTAGGCGACTATGTGGAGACGAGGCTTAAACTGATTAAGCCCGTCCGGGACCCTTCCGCCATATTATTCGCACGAGAAGGAGACGTAAGCATTTCGTCCTGTTACCGGCAATTGCGGCATTTTGTTTGTCTTCTGCGCTGTTTCGACGTTATCGAATTTGCGTCAAGAGTTTCGGGGCGATTAATTGATCTCACGATCTTGCGAAATGTTGATGTGGAAATTCATCGAGGGTGGGATCTCTTGGGAGTGCGAAATAATTAAATGGCTTGAATATTACCTGGAAGGAACTCTGATATAGGATATCTTGTTCTTGGTGCTTTTCCTTGACGAAAATCAGAACGGGCAAATTAGTGATCCCTGAATTTTTTTCTTTCGTGGTCTTGAGATATGGGAAAAGTTCAATAGCCTAACCACCGACACCAGCCAGTTCTTGAAAGTGCTAGCGACTTCAGCCAACTGAGAAATACTATCCTCAGCTACTTGGCTGAAACCCAAAGGACCCAAAGATAACCGATTTCATCCAGGCATCTTGTTTCAGCCTCTGGGGCATCAATTACTATGGTATTCTTCAGCATAACATGCCGTGAGATGTTGGAATGTGTTAGAATGAGCCTTCTGTACGAGTTTCATACATTATTTTTTCTAATTCGCTGAAGTTTCATCGAAATTAACGAAATATTCCCGTAATATCGTTTAGTGATTGTTTCATTGGAAAACTGTTTTTTATCTCATCATTTTGACAGATGTTAAATAAATTCAAGGCAGTAGGCCAACATGTCATCAATAAATATTATTGAAAACAATGCTAAAATGAAATATTCTAACATTGTTCTGTTTTACAAGATGTTGCAGAATGAATGGATTTGATACATTATTAGAGAAAATATTATATGTTAAGAATAACTCCAAAAAGTTTATTACCTGCTCGGTTTTGGGCCATATTTTTCTGATGACATAAAGTATTTATGTATTCATGGAATTTATTTTTTGAAAGGCTGATGAATCAAAATTTTTCACTACGTTTGCACACCAAGTTCATAATGATTTCTTGAGTTATTCTCAATTCTTTCATCGAGAATTTATGACTAAAACAGTTCTAGCCATTTATATCTCAGGTTGTCGAAATTTTTAGTAAATAAATGATGATCCTACCCTCAGCTTTCAAAAAAAAACATTAAAAGAATATTTGGAGTTGAGTATTTTTTACGAAAGTAATTATTAACGTTGATGAAGCAAAAAAATCCAAAAAATCACTATATCCTTATAACCATAGTTTTTCGGACCATGCTTCAATGAACGTAATTTGCTGCGAATGACGTCTAGTACATCGCCCCTTTGATGGATCACTTCAAATTACCAAACATCCTGTATATATAGGAGGAATGCCTTGCATATGAAATCTACTCATATAAATTCTGTGTAAGTTCTGTGAAGACAAACAAACACACAATTATACGGAGTTTCACCTTCTTATTATTAGAATGGATTTGTCTAATGTCCTTTCAAAAGGACGCCTAATCTAATCCACTATACTTCGCGCAACAATTAGAGGAACAGAAAAATTCTCGAAATTTTTCGGTGATTTTCAACAAGCTGTATCTCAGTGAAAAATGATCGTATTGGAAATAAAATAATATACTTTTGAAGCTTGAAGACTCTTGTTTCTTAATTTATTGGTTGAAAGTTTTTTGGATTACGGTAGCCGTGCAATCCGATGTAAAGGTCGCATAGTCTGTTTATTCAGCTCTTATTTGCTTTTAACGACCTTGGTATATGACCATTCGTCTTCGAGATATCTAATTTTGAATGTAATAAATCCTTCTTCACTCAACTGCCGATATCTCCGGAAATACTAGTAACCTAGAAAGCCGACAGGTATGAACCGTCGTTGCCGAACTGTAATTAACGCAAGCGGTGTAAATACCAAGTATTAAATAACTTATCAGCATTTCAGTATTCTGAAAATTGTTCATTTCACATAAGATTCCATGAAATCGTGAATTTTTCTTCCATTTAATGTGTCTTGTCTCGTTCAAAACCTTCCGAGAGAACATAAAAAATAAGTCAATGCAGACTTAACTTTCACTGAAATTGAGATTTTCAGAATGTGCGTTAATTTTTTTGCGCAGTGTATTGAAAAAAGTGAAGATTTGGTTGTTCCTCAGGATATTGAAGACGCAGGAAGAGCAAATTTTGAACACCTACCTAAAAAATCTTTTCAGCCGTACGATATTGCTTATAACAATTTCCTGGCTTGGTGTAAATTGAAAAATGTAGAAGGGAACTGTTTTCCTGACATTCTTAGAAGAAAAATAAAAAATATGGAGTTCATCAACTTCATGGAGCAAATTTTCAATGATAAAGTCAAAGGCCCTTGTTTGAAATGGTGTGGATTTTAGTGAATATTTTAAGGTAATAGCATATTTGAAATGGAGAAGTGAAGGATATCGTCCCAAAAAATCGAAAATTTTCACTCGAGAACAAGTTGAAAAGTTCATAAAGGAGACACCAGATCAGAAATACTTGACGGTTAAGGTTGCAACTATTTTCGGATTATTTGGAGCCTGTCGGCGTGGAGAATCGTGTATTTTATTAGTGGAAGATATCGAAATAACAAATAAATCATTGGTTATACAACTTCCAAATACTAAAACGGAAGTCAGTCGATCTTTCAGACGCCCTTCTGTCATCAAACATGAATATTCAAGATGGCGTCGGACGAGGAAGACTTGTCAGATGCTCACAGTGAAAATTCAACAAAAAATCAATGTGAAAATACAAATAAAGATATTTCCGTAGTGAGCTATAAGTGTTGTGCAAAGAAACCATGTAAAGCAGTTGTTTGTGTAAATTGCTTATCTATTTTTCATGTGAGTTGTGCGAAAGCATCCAATAACCTCAAAATCATGGGCTCAAATAAAATAATTTGCTGCGGAGAATCCAATCAAATGAGTAAATCCATTCAAGAGGAAATTCGGGCACTCAAAAATGAAAATACCAAATTGAGAGAAAAAAACACGCTGTTCGAAATAAAGGCAGCAGAACTTCAAGGCGAAATATCAAATCTGAAGAAAAAACTGCACAGCCAGGAATACAGCAAAAAGGAAAATATTTCTTAAGGCGAGGAAACCAAATTAACCATAGAAATGCTACAAAAATCATTTGAAAATAACTTCAAGCATCTTTCTGATGAAATTCGTAATCTGAAAATAGAATTAAATGCCCAGGGAAAGATAAATAAACCTGACCCACAAAAAAGTAATCCAAACAAAAAAGACCACACTTCCATTCGGTCTGAAAAGGTGAATACAAAAAACTCTGTAATACACAAATCATATCTAGACGTCACAAAAGATGGACAAGCCCAGGAAAATGGCTAACAGGGGGAACAAACAAATCTTTTGGAAGATACAAAAAGAAAATTGGAGGAAATCATCAATCTTGAAAATGATAAGCATGATGAAACAAAAGAGGAATCAGTGCAAAGGAAGAAACCATTAATGAAAAAACCATCAACAAATAACCCAAAGAAAAACATTGGTCAATAAGATGTGACTGATGGAAACTTCAAAGGTGCTGACAAAAATGTTTGGATTTATCTATACAAAGTCAAGCCGGAAGTTGAAGAAACTGACATCGTGGAATATTTAAAACGGAAATCTGGTGTTTCGGATGAAAAATTCATAGTGAAAACGTTGAGACGTAATGAAGGGACACTGAAAAGTTTCTTGGTGGCAGCGGACTTCAAATTCAAGGAGAACTTCTATGATCCAACATACTGGCCAAGAGGAGTCTGCTTCAGAAGATTCGATTTCAAGCTTTATTATGAAAAATACCAAATCAGAGATGTCCTCAATGATAAGGGAAACAAAGAAATTGGTAATCAACAACCTGCCATAAATCAAGAAATATCTTTTTTAGGGACTCGAAATCCAATCAAATGAAACCTTTAAGAAAAACATTATCATGCCAGAATAGAAATTTCAGTATATTACATTTAAGTATTCAATGCCTTCGAAATAAAATTAATGAGCTAGAGGTTGCTGTTGAGAAGGATTGTAAATACCCAGATATTATACTTATAAATGAACATTGGTGTAAAAAGGAAGAAATCTTAACCATTAAATTACTAAACTATAATCTTGTTTCAGAGTATTGTAGGACTAAACACATTAATGGAGGGGTTGCTATCTTTGCACTCAAGAAAATTTTATGCTCCCCTTTAAGTAACATTAACCATTTTTCTGAAGAAATTGATTGTGAGATGTCAGCTATTGAAACTGAAAATGTAAGGGTAATGACAGTATATAGATCGCCAAACGGAAATTTCCAAAATTTCCTTGTCAAGATGAATGATGCACTAGAAATATTTTCCACTTGTTCAAAATACCTCATAGTTTGTGGAGATTTAAATGTACCATTTCACAACATGAACGATAAAACTACCCAAGATACTTTAAACTTACTCAAATCTTTCGGCCTCATACCCACTATTTTTACCTCTACTAGAAAAAATAGTTCATTAGACAATTTATTCACAAATATTCCCAAAAGTGATACAACCGCAGGCACTATAAATCTCAATATCTCCGATCACCTAGGTATTCTATTTCAAACGAAGTTAACGCAGAAACAGTCAACCAAAAGACTTAACTACAGGTCCATGACAGATGAGGGACTTTTACATCTGGGGAACTATCTGGATACTGTAACGTGGGACTTTGTATATGATCCTGACCTGGAAATCAACAATAAATTTGAATTATTTACTCATAGAATCAAACTGGCGATTCAGATCATCTTTCCTGAAAAATCGAAGCTTGTATCAAATAAAATTGAACCAATAAAATGGTTTTCAGAGGATCTCCGCAAAATGAGAGATAATCTAAATTTCATTCATGAATATTCCAAAATATTCCCCACAGAACAAAATAAACAAAAACTAAAAATGTACAGATCCACATACCGTCAAGAACTAAACAGGGCAAAAAAGATAGAAAATGAAATCTTTATTTCAAGACACCCAAACCCCCAACAAGCAATGTGGAAAATTATAAACAGCAAAAGAAAAACTATAAATAACCAACAAGATGAAAATATTTTGCCAAATGACTTCAATCATTACTTTGTAAATATCGCAGAGAATATATTGAGCAGTTTACCAAAAAGTAACATACAGCATACTGCTTACATCAAAGACATAAATGTTCCTTCAGATATTTTTAACTTCAGAAATGTCACAGAGATGGAGTTACTGAAAGCCATTGATCAAATGAAGAATAAAAATAGCATGGACACATACGAACTCAGTCCTAAAACTATAAAAGCTATAAAATATCAGATTCTAACCCCCCTCACCCACTTAATCAATGAAAGTATATCTAAGAATAACTTTCCTGGTGTATTGAAGGTATCGAAGGTAGTGCCAATTCACAAAAAGGGAAATAAGGATGATCCTACAAATTACAGGCCTATTTCAATAGCTCCCACACTCTCCAAAGTCTATGAAATTATTTTAAAATGCCAATTGGTTGAACACTTTCAAAATTATAACCTATTCAACACCTATCAGTATGGGTTTAGAAACAACCGCTCTACTACTCTCGCAATAGATAAATTAACTAGTTATATCAATTCTGGGTTTGAAAATAATGAATATATAAGCTCTCAGTTTCTAGATTTGACTAAGGCTTTTGATTGCATATCACACAATATTCTCTTAAACAAACTAAACTACTATGGCCTCAGTACAAAAAGTATATCCCTTATGAATTCCTACCTAAGTGGCCGACATCAATTTGTCAAGGTCAACAGCAAAACATCTGATTTACTAGGGATAAAGACAGGAGTTCCTCAAGGATCAGTCCTCGGCCCAGTGCTCTTTCTTGTTTATGTAAACGACTTTCCAAATTCAGTAAAAGAGAACACTCTGACAATAATGTTTGCTGACGATACTAGTCTCTCAACAGCTGGCCCGGATCTATCTTTGTTACTAGCAAATGATAATAACATCCAGTCAAATGCACAAAATTGGTTCACCACTAACAACCTTAATTTCAATAAATCCAAAACAGAAAAAATGATATTCACTCTACGCAAAAGTGGTACACCAAACCCTGAATCCATAAGGTTCCTAGGAGTATACCTGGACCCAAAAATGTCATTTGATTACCACACTGCTCATGTTTCGAAGAAGATATCAAAAAACATTTATTTACTAAGAAATCTATTTAGCACAGTTACATTAAAAACCTTGCTAACAGCATACCACAGTCTTATCCACTCTCACATTACATATGCTATCTTGGTGTGGGGCCACTCTACCTCTGCTGACAATGTTTTTTCTCTGCAGAGGAGAGCACTCCGGATCATGACTGGATTGAGATTCAGAGACGACTGTAAAGACATGTTTGTAAAGCACAAAATTTTAACAGTACCTTGTACTTATATCTATGAATGTCTAGTTTATGTGAAAAGGAATATTGGAAATTATATTACTAGAGACCAAATTCACTCATACTCTACCTACTAGGACCAGAAACAATCTTGATATAAATTACCACAGACTAACTAAAACTCGAAATGGAACTGGATATTATGGAATCATCCTTTACAATGCCCTTCCAAACAGAATAAAATTATTAAATGAAAATGAATTCAAACATAAGGTCAAACAACACCTTCTCAGCAACGCCTTTTACTCCATTACTGATTTTCTAAACAACAGTGATATATGATACTTACCTTTTTATCTTGTTTTCATTGTGTACTTGATCTAAATTCTTATCTTTTGTTTGTATGTACATGTTGGTATATTTTTCAAATACTTATTATACCATATATTGTAAATCTTTGTTGACTTGTGTAAATACTCTGTATAAATGGCACCAATAAAAAAAAAAATAAAAAACATCGTGGTTTTTTCCTGAAATACATGAATAATGAATGCACTGCCCATGAAACTCATCACAGCATCAAATCAATTCAAATTCCGCAAATTGTCAAATTTTGTTAGTGAAACCAACTGACAAGATACGATACAAAAGTCGCTAATCTGAATTTTTTCCTCAAAACTTTACTGAAATAGAGAAAATATCTTCTAATACTCGTTGCAGAAGGCAATTCCAACACTCATGCTTTCGAAAACTCGCAGCTTCGTCGCTCGTTTTCGAATTTCGCATTCGTGTTAGAATAGGAGCTCATTCTGCAACTTGTTTTAAAATATACTATTATTTCCCATACGATAATTTTTCAATGAGATACAGCTTGTTGAAAATCAGGAAAAAGTTTTGAAAACTTTTCTCTTTCTTCAATTTTTGTGTATTAGGTATTTCTGGAAAAATTGTAGAACGGATTTATCAAATGCCAAGAATAAGCGATTCCAGATTGTCTCGGACATTGCTGGTGACTCGGATGTCGTCTCGTCACCTAGTTTATTAAAAATGACATTATAATTTCGTAATATTGAAGCAAATAAAATAGACACCTAAAAACAGGGATCCATTCCACCACAATCCCTCAAATTACGAAACAGCCCGACCTGCCACGTCCGACATCTCCCGCAGAACAATCGCTCCTTTCTCCTGCGCCGACACAGTTCAACCTGCCTCCGACTTCGGCCGCGACCTGCGAACGCGGCAGACGAATCCGGTGAGCAGCATGGCCGGCGCGCGTCACCGCCTGGAGGGTTTACGAGATTTCAGTCTTGGAATTCTATTTTCTGGAACGTGGGAAAGTATCAGAAAAGAATCCGGAAATGAATTGAATTTATTTCAAGTTGCAGACTGTCTTCGAATATGAGGAGGAACTATATTCGATAGCACTGGTAGCCATTGGATAGGTGTAGATCGGATGGTTCCAGTAATTATTCTCATTGAAAAATTGAGCTGTGCATCGATTTTCTGAACATGAACACTATTGAGCCAAACAGGGCAACAATATTCAGCGGTGGATAAAACCAGGGCAAGGGCTGCTGTGCGAAGAGTAGTCGGGTCAGCACCCCATGACGTACCAGCAAGTTTCTGTAGAATGTTATTTCTCGTTTTCAGCTTCATTCGTGAGTCATCCAAATGTGCTTTGTAATTCAGATAGGAATCTAATTTAACACCTAAGTATTTGGGGGTAAAATTATGTTTCAAAGAAAAGTTCCCGAAAAGGACATTTAATTTTCTGAATTTTTGATGGTTATTCAAATGAAATAACGAAACCTCGGTTTTATTTGGATTTGGACACAAACGCCATTCGAAAAGATAATTTTTCAAAATTTTCAGATCAGAAGTTAAATTTTCCTCAATACTTCTAAAATCAAAATGACGGAAAGCGAGTGCAATATCGTCGGCGTAAATGAATTTTTCAGATGAAGTACGAGGAATATCGCATAAATATAAATTGAATAGAAGGGGTGCTAAAACAGATCCTTGTGGAAGACCATTGTTCAATATTTTGAATTTACTACTATTATCATCAACAAAAATAATAATAATAATAATCTTTATTATTAGCATAAGCTATTCATTACATAGATTTATTTACATTTTATTCTTTCATATATTTGATTAAAAGTTTTTTAAAAGTATTAAAGTTCTCGGCATCTTTCAATTGTCTAGATAGCTCATTGAACTCTCTGAATCCCCTATTGAAAACAGAAAGTTTTAAAATATTCAAATCATTCCTATCAACATATATATCACCAGTTTGACGAGTATTATATCCATGAATATCATTAACTGTAATTAAATCCTTAGTTAAATATTCGGGCAATATTCCATTTTTTATCTTATAAACGATGCATAAGGTCTTAAATTCAATTCTTTGTTTAACATCCATCAAATTTAAAGTATTTAACATAATTCTTATAGGTGTTCTTTTGTTACAACTCAATACAATACTCATTCCTCTATTCATGACCTTCTGTATTTTTCCAAAACTTTTCCCATACAGACCAAACATCAACGAAGCACAGTAATCAACATGAGGAAGGACCATTGTCCTGAACATAGAAAGTTTACAGTAAAAATCCAACCTATTTTTATATCTGGCCTAGAAGTGAATCTTCTGTGACATTTTTTTAGAGACATACTCAGCCTGTTTATCAAAAAACAAACATTCATCTATAATAACACCTAGATGTTTCAGATGCCTAAGTCTTTCCAATTGTTTATTGTCTATAATAATTGATGAATTTATTACATTCAAATTTTTTAAATTATAAGGTTTTCCTATTATCATGAACTTTGATTTAGAAACGTTCACTTCTAGATCATTATCTGACAACCACATAAATAGATTTCTCAAATCATGATTCATCAAATCAAACAAAACAGCTGAATTATTTCCTGCTACATACAAACATGTGTGTCATCGGCGAATAAACTCAAAACACTATGCATTATATGGTTTTTCATATCATTTATATAAAGCAAAAACAATATAGTCCCCAAAACTGTCCCCTGAGGTACTCCATATTCCTGTTGTTGAGTTTCAGAAAAACTGTTTCCATACTTAACTTTCTGCTTCCTATCCGTTAAATATGATTCAAACCAGTTAAGTACCTTCCCTTTCAAACCCATCTTTTCCAACTTCTTCACGAAATCTTCTATCCGACAATATATTCTCTAATAAAAGAATCATCTTTCCACATTTAAGATGTGTATAAAGTTTATAGATCAAACCATCTTTCCATACCGTGTCGTAGGCAGACGATAAATCTATGAAAGCTCTATAATCTTTGGCTATAATGATAGAAATGAAATGGACACCCAAAAACTGGGATTCATTCCACCACAATCCCTCAAATTACGAAACAGCCTATACTGCCACGTCCGACATCTCCCGCAGAACAATCGCTCCTCTCTCCTGCGCCGACACAGTTCAACCTGCCTCCGACTTCGGCCGCGACCTGCGAACGCGGCAGACGAATCCGGTGAGCAGCATGGCCGGCGCGCGTCACAGCCTGGAGGGGAGGCCGGCAGGTACCATTGGAGGGAGAAGCCGCGTCTAGACGCTACGTCACCCGCCCGCCGGCCGCTCCTCTGACGCGGACCGACGCCGGCGGCGCCAGACCCGATGCACCGTTACCGCATCCCGTGCGATTTATGGCGGGTGCGGGCCGGAAGCGCGCTGTTCCTTATGGGGCCACTTCCAAGAGCACGTGGTCTCCTGGATGGAGATGAGGGTCCGTAAAGAGGAGGAATTATGGCGGGATGCAGCGGCTGGTTGGTATTCGAAGAGGCGGATGGTTCATGAATGTTTCACCACGCCGAAAGGGAGTAATTGATGTTTTCGGGATTTGCGAATGCTGGTTCAACTATGGGTGATGACAAACATCATCATCATGGTATAGAAGGCATATCTCCTGTTGTAATACACACCCCTATATGAGCATTGTCCCTTTTATATGCAAAGTGACTTTGTTCATAAGGGGTTGTCTAGGTGTTGAGGGGGTTGACGACGAGAGCGGCTTCACGTCAACTTGACAACAAAAATTAGGCCCTCTCCACCTCGGAGACGATGGGTACGGCCCTGTGAAGAATTGAGAAGGTCTTAGTGTTATATTTCTCGTAGAGTTCTCAGTTTTAGGAATAATTGAAACCAATGAAGTAACTTGAAAATAAACCAATTTCCCGAAATACCAACAAAAAAATAATAAAATAATTAATTAATCCCTACGTCTGTTCCTCAGACTGTCTAATGAAAGTTCATAAAGAAAATATAAATTCTCTATACTCTGGGTTACTTAATTACCCAAAATAACAATAATACCAAGAAAATAGTGAGTTGGTGAGAGATGGCACGTCTTTTGGACTCAAACTATCCTCATCAATACACAATTCACTAATCTGAATTTCGAGAGTATTTCACAAAACTTGACTGAAATAGAGAAAATATCGTCGAGAAGGCAATAATTCCAACACTCACGCTTCCGAAAACTCCCTCCTTCTTAGCTCGTTTTTCGAATTTGGCTTTCGTGTTGGAATAAAACCACATTCTGCAATTTATTTTAGAATATACTATCATAACCTAAGCTCTTTCCTCAATATTGACAAAGATACAATACATTTACCAGAAAATGGTTAAATGGCTTTTTTTTGTTACAGGCGAAACATTGTTTTTTTAATCAACCATGAATGTTTTTTGTAGGAAATTTTCTGTAGAAAGAGAAACCGTCTGTCGGTTCGCTAGGCGCTCAGTAGTTCCGGAGATAGGATCTTTCTGCATTCAAAATTAGATATCTCGAAGACAAATGGTCTTATCCGAGGGTAGTTAAAAGCAAATTAGAGCTGAATAAACAGGGTATGCAACCTTCTCATCGGTCCAACTCTAAAAAACTTACCTATGGGCCTAGAACCTAGAAAAAAAATTGAAAAACCCGAGTTATCTAAGGTGTCTTTCCCGCCCGAGACCCTTAGATACACTCTTTTCAACCTGCCTCGGAGCAACCTGGAAAACCTGATGAAACCGTCGTCCCCAGGTCTACTGAATGCCCCCTTAGGAAACCAATTTGCTTTTCACCTCTGGTGGGTGGTCTCCAACCTTAAATTTTTAGGTAGTACCAATCAGGTATGTTGAAATCAAAAATTGTTTTTTCTCCTTCTCTAAATTAGGCGTGCCTTGACCATGACTAGATACTCAGTTTTGCTATTCAGCAAAGATTTTTCAATTCACGACCCCTCTCTGCTAATTTAGCGTTCTCGTGGCGTGGGAAATATTTATATTAACCGACTAATGGTTTGGAAAATATTCCTATCACCAGACGGCGGGTACCTAAAACTCCGCTAACTCTTTGAGATTCGGATGTCAATTCTCGAACAGGTGAATTGGGCAATTATCAATTCTCAACTTTCTTGCATTCAGTTTACACAAACTGATAAGCAAGTAACGTATTTCCTTTCATGCCAATTTCGATTGAAACATTGTATTTACGTTCATTTTCAACTGTGTGAATTGAAAAATCAATGATTCTCGTGGTTTACCACACTGTTCAGTTCCGATTTCTCTGCAGCACTTTCTGTGAAGTTGATTGCCAACTGTCACGTCATCTCTCTGGTTGTTGAAAATTGAACGTTGCACCCCTCTGACCTCATCTGCAGCTACCCCTATGGTTGCCTGGCAGCGCCACATCCACTCCAGCAACTACTGCTCTATGGTCAGCTGATCGACTGCTCGCTTACATTTAATCTAACTCTATGTATTAATCAGCTGACAGATCAACTCATGTTCATAAATAGAATCAATTAATCGTCCTCTTTTGTAATCCAGCTCTGCCAATGAATAGACCTCCTCTGTGCTGATCTTGTGAATTGGAATTTTCAGAAAATCACCTCGAATAATAACTATTCATCTCTTCAATTTCTAGGAGTAATTTCTCAAACAAAAGATACGTGAATTATCAGAATTATTGATTGTTGCATTCTCCATGTTATTTTCATGCTTTTCATAAAGTATGAAAATTTGTCCACGTTTCAGATCATGAAAATCTATAAAACTATTGGTAATCCTCTGTCGCTTTATTCAAATGAAATCTCTATTGCCTCAAACTAAAGTATTTGAATCCTCTTAGATATATATTTTGGTATATTTTTGTAGTTCTCATAGATTTTTCAGATATATCTAGACCCCTCACATGGAAGTGATTACTTGCTCTAAGAATGAACATTCTCATGTCTTTTTCTGTGGTAATATATACTGATTCATCATATTCTCATGTGCATCTCATATTATTGAACAAAAAATAATCATTTTTGAAACATAGGTGAATTCAAAATAGTAATAATCGATATAAATGCAATTTTCAATTCCCAGGCTCAGAGATCTTTAATCATGAGGTTGGAGGAATGATATTAGATTTTGTCACTGAGATGAGAGATATACCGGTTTCAGCCTTATTTGGCCTCATCAGTATCGCATACATCTCAGGCCAAACAAAGCTGAAACCGGTATATCTCTCATTTCAGTGACAAAATCTTATATCATTTCTCCAACCTCATGATAAAAGATCTCTGAGCTTGGTAATTGAAAATGGTATTCATTTCGATTATAACTATTTTGTATTAATCTATGTTTCGAAAATCTTTTCGGTGTGGCCTCAGTAAAGGCAAAGAATTTTTTGTTTTTTTCTGTTAACCGTTTTATTCTTTTTCTTGAAAGAATATTCACTTTAAACAAAACAAAACATAATCATAGTAACTTTTGGAAAAATCAGTCAGGAAATTGTGAAAGATTTGTAGCATCGAAGAATATCATGCAATCGAAAAAAGGGAAATATCCAGAAATGTATTATCATCGAAGGGGCGAGCGTACTATTATACTGGTAAATATAGCAGTAGGCCTCCCACGGTAATAGACACTTATATAACAACTTATTTATGATATAAGCGCTACCCCTATTACACATCGTTGTTTGGTCTCGGGAAAGCTTCGGTGAAAATTGAGACATTTCAATTCTCCAATCCAAACATATCGTTATTTCCGAGAAAAGCGCAAGACACAACAAACTTTTCATATTGTTTTTCATATATGTGCAATGCTACTTTGGTTAGCGCTCCCACTTCGAGAAAAAAGTCTCTACTTATATAAACAATTATGAGAGTGAATTAAAGACTGATACTTCGAAGGCTGATACTGCCTCTTAACAGACAAAAACGCGGATTCGCCACATCAAGAAAGGGAGCCAAAGATGGAACGAAACAAAGCCATAAATTATCGAAAATACCTCTCAGAGCTATCGCAGTCGGCGTTGGCGGTCCCGCGAAGCAACATCAAATACATCCAGATTACATATAGATAGAACAAGATTAGAGCCTGCAGGTGAGACGGATAAAACGACTGCGATTCTCCTGATTGATGTTTCTTTGCACGGAAGATTTGCCCCGGCGAAGACAAACGCCAGCGCCGCCACCGGTCGCGCGCGGCAATCAATATTTGCTTTATTTCCGAAATTGCTTCGGAATTGCGCCGAAATTGGACGCCTCGCGTCGTAAAACTCGCGCCGAACAATGGGGAATAGATTTTGCGACGTTCTAATCCGCCGGCTGTCCGTCTTTTGCCGGGGAGAAAATGGATTTCGATACATCGGATTGTTTGATGGGTGGCTGTCGGGTTCGGATAATCAAGGGGGATGATGTCGGGGATTTGTCGGACTGCTTGCTTCGTCTTCATTTTCGGGTGAAATGAGGCGTTTATGAGGCCGATTCGTTCATCAGTCTGGATACTGCCGTATTTAGGGATCTGCAGTTAATTTTTTTTTTCGGTAGCCTTGTTAAGGTGGTAGGGTAAAACCCGGATAGATGCCCCACTTTTTGAAATTGCCTCATATTTTTGAAAATATCGATTTTATCTGAATAATTTTTATGAAAGCAGCTAGACTTGTTATTTGAGTTAAAATACTGTGGGTTTTTTCTGACCTAGCATTAGCAGATTTCACAGAATTTTGATTTTTGTGGAACATTATTTCTGGGGATAGATGCCTACAGGTATGGATAGTTGCCCCACTATGAAAATACTGAGAAGGATAGATGCCCTTCATATTGTGTGAACCAATTACAAAGCCAAATTCAATGAAATCTCTTATCGGTATGTCTGTTATAAGCATAATATAACTTAAATCAGCCTACTTAATGAAATTTCGAAAGCATTTATTAAACGAAAATATGAATTCTTTATATCATAAGATATCAGGTAGGTATCAACAAATAGGTATACGAATTTTTCATTGTTGTTATAAAATATTGAATACCTAATAGGTTTCAACAGAAATAGAAATATGTACTCTTTTTAAAACAAAACAACACAACGAAGAGGGGATCAGTCAGATAGTGTTTTAAGTTTTCCACATCTTGAGCAGTAGTTCCGAAAAAGTGTACAGGTTTCATGAAGCCAGTTGAGTGAAACCTTATACACTGAATCCAGTTGGACTGAGACTTTGTATTTTCATTCATAATTTCATATTTCAGGGGCATAACGCCTTCGTAATGTTCTTCCTCATCGCAAGCTGCTTCGAGTTGTTCTGTGGTCCAAGAGCAAACTTGACCTTGTACTCCTTCTTTTCTCTCATACTTCAGCGACATGGTTTTGCTACAATCAGTAAATAGTTCAGATCGATACACAAACTATAACAGAACACTAAAAATATTTAAAAGAATTAATACTCAGACTATACAGGTTAATGGGTTGTATAGAGATATATATGTCTCCTAAGGGCATCTATACCGCGAAAAATCAGGGCAACTATCCTTTTCGGTACGGATAGATGCCCATGCACTTTTTTCGCAAATTAAAAAAAAAAAGCAACTGGTCATACTTGAATGCACATTTGAAGAACCAGTTTATTGATATAATAAAAAATTTGATCGAATTTATAACCACTTTAAAAGTTCTACAACGGCAAATACTAGCCTTTGAAACTTTTACATGTTTCCGAAGTTCGTTGCGGAGATAATCACATACACTTGCAAAACGCGTCCTCACTGTACCATATTTCGTTACCAACTGAAGTTAAGGGTGACAGTGAATCATTCTTACACTAATAAATATTAGTGGAAAGTTTGGGAAGTTAGGTGTTTTGAAAATGGGGCATCTATCCAACTGGGGCATCTATCCGGGTTTTACCCTATTCTAACTGACGAAAAAACTGAAAGTTTCAGAATCTAATTTTTCTTTCGTGAAACATAGATAGTACAGGGTGATTCACTTATCTTGGTAGCCCCAATTTTCTCGAAAACGTCCGAATATTTTTTCATTCTGTGAATGGCGTTTTGAACAAGTCAATGTCGACTTGAGATGCGCATGAAAATCTGCGGAATAAATAAAGACGCCAGGCGTCGCGGCGCTATCAAAAATTTTTTCTCCCGAGACATACCTTTTTTATCATGTCATTCGAAAAGTAATTTCATTCTGAATTTTTTTATCGAATACAATTTTCATCCATTTCTAACCGTTAGCGATCTACAGACTGTTTTATGTTGATTCTATTCCATTTATTTTTTTCTGTATTTTGGTAGTATGCCTTTATTTGGAGACATAGATGTGATTTGAATTAAAGAAGGCTAGTTTTCTAGTCAATGTGCCCCTTCAAATAAGATGAAATATGTGGCTACAGCAAAATGGGGCTTCATGCCACAACGCTGCCATTGTCAAGAGATATTTATATCAAGAATTCGAAAATAAATCGATTGAAACCAATGAACCCATCAGATATCGCCAGACCTAACGCTCATGTATTACATTCTTAGGGGTTCCCTTAAATATATGGTATACCAAACTGAGTCTAATAACTTGGACTATTTGAAAATGAATATAAGAATCGCATGTGCCCAAGTAGACCCTTATATTTTGACCGAAGTAACTTATAATGAAATAGGGGAAAGATATAACTTATGTATGGATCATAATGGCCGGTATATAGAACATATGATTCGAAATGTTTCGTTTGTTATTAAATAAAATGTTTATTGATGTAAGATATAATATTCAATGAATAAAATAATAGAAAAATAGTTTGTTACAGAGCCTCCGTCATTTTACGAAACAAAATCAATTCTAGGTCATCTAGCCATTATGATCCATACACAAGTTATAATATCCCCCTATTTCATTATAAGTCTTTTTGGTCAAAATATAAGGGTCCATTCATTTTCGAATTCTTAATCTCAATATCTCTTCACAATGGCAGCGTTGTGACATGGAGCCTCATCTTGCTGTATCCACATATTTAATCTTATTTAAAGAGGCAGATTGTTTAGAAAACTAGCCTTCTTGAATCCAAGGCACAAAATCATATCTGTCTCCAAATCAAGGCATACTACCACAATACAGAAAAAAAATTAATGGAATGAAATCAACATAAAACACGCTGCAGATCGCCGACGGTTAGAAATGAACAAAAATTGTATTCGAAAAAAAGTTCAGAATGAAATTATCTTTCGAATGACATCATAAAAATGGTATGTCCCTGGAGAAAAAATTTTTGATAGCGCTGCGACGCCTGGCGTCTTTATTTATTCCGCAGATTTTCATGCTCATCTCAAGTCGACATTGACTTGTTCAAAAAGCCATTCACAGGGTCGAAAAATTTTCGGACGTTTTCGAGAAAATTGGGGTTACCAAGATAAATGAATCACCCTGTACACTGTGTTCCAAATTGCGTGAGACTGCACTGTATCTCAGCTATTATTGGAGAAAGACATTTGCAGTTTTCGCGACCCTGTGTCCCTTTTTTGTTAAACTCTTAAATCCTCAAATGTTCAAACTTCCTTTTCTTCCTAAACTAGCTGACCCGGCAGACTTCGTACTGCTTCAATCGATAAATAAAAGAGCAACTTCAATATTATATTAAACTATTATAGTATAATACCTTGAAAGTGGGCAATATGTATTTCGCCAAACGATTTCGTCTAGAAACAGCTGTCATTTTTTTCAATGTTGACCAAGAAGTGTTTAGAATCATTTCCCTTCGCAGAAACTAAAGAGCGTAAGGGATCTGGTCGTGGGACCAATTGTGGCAATTAGATAGGCTAGCTGACCCTGCGAACTTGCTGTAGAAATGAATAAAATTGTACTTACCATTGGTTTCTTTAACCCAAATAGACCTACCGTTCCGTATAAAGAACACCTATCTAAAAGTTTTCTATTCATGCTCAAAATAAAGAAACAAAGAAGGCGTCAATATAAACACATAAATTAATGCTTTCTTCAACACTGAATATAACCTACAAAGTGCTTCAGTATTCAAATTCACTTTAAAGCCATGTTAACTTCATAAATATATCAATTGTTGCAATACCTCTTTTTTTCCGGTGGTGTATTTTTTCATATGTATTTATTTCATCGCTTTTGCGGATGCAATAATTATATCTATGGTCGGATGAATAATATTAGAGGCGAATTCATCTTCTCCATGATTTCAAATCCTGATTTTTGCTATGTTAATGAAGGCGTTCTTTTAACGGAACGGTAGGATTATCACCTACTATATTTCCTGAATATATTGTTATAACTATTGAAAAATAAACTGACTCTGCATGAGATACTACATCATGCAGATAATCTGGATATGATTCCAGAACCACCTGATAGCAAAATTTTCTTCTGCACATAATTCAATAGTTTTCTGTAAGAGAAATAACAATAATGTTGCTTATGCGCCTACTAATTTCTTATTCGTATTTCCATATGCACCAAACAAAGTAATAATATATTCACCTTGAGAAAAAAAATATCATTGACCAACCAAAACTCATGCAACATTAGAATATATGGGGGGCGTTGACTGATCCCGTAAAAACATGAGTTAGAATCGTATTTCGACAAGGACAAAAATTGTATTTCCCACTTCTTGCACACTGCTTTGACATGGTTGTTCAAAACGCAGCTGATTCGCAGAAATGGTAACAAACTATACTAGCTATCACCGCAACAAGATTGCTGGAAACTAATAGAAAAACAACAAAAAGAGGACCATCTAAGCAATCAAAGAGTTTACACCAATCTTCAAGATAGGTCAGAGTAGACCACCTGATTGTTTACCAGAATAAAATGAAAAAATTGTGAAGTGTGGAATAAAAACTAATATTTTATAAATATTAAATATAAAATAGCATAACATCTGGAAAATTGCTTCTATAATTACGACATATTATAATTCATGTTCATTTTTCATAGAATGAATTTTAGTCGCTCAAAAACCTACCGTTCCTTTAGAAGAACACCACCAATTTTAACTTTTCTCGAAAAATAAGTACACATCAAGATGAAAAATATGAAAAGGCCCCATTCAAACCATAATCTGACACAATTCTCATTGAAATGAAAGAAAAAAAATTTCAGGTCTATTTTGGGTTAACCCTCGGACAGGCGCACCTAATCTGTCAGATGAAGTGCATGGTTTTTTCTAGTTTTTCACGGCGGTGTTTGTCGCTCAGGGGTGGGACTTTCTGTAGCTTCTTGATTTTATATCGCGATCATGTATGTGCAATATCAACCTCCTCAGAGCCTTGATGTTAGTCGAAAAGATTGCAAAAATCTCCTGGATCGATTGCGCTCGATAACGTAAGTACTATCGAATTTGATTTTTTTCAGTATTCCCAATGGACATATCCGAAAAACTCCTGTCAAAGTTCGTACACATAATAATGTTTATAATTTCAAAGTGTTTTATGGGTTAAATTTCAATTTCTGATCACGGGCTACCCCAATTAGCGTTATATTTAATTCAATACTTTAAAATTATAAACATAATAATGTGTACGAACTTTGAAAGGAGACCTCACAATTCCAAGGCTAGGACGTTTAGGCAACGCAAAATACACAGTAATTGTTTAATACTTTCATGAAAACGCCATTAACCGTAGCGACATCTACTGGCGTTATTCGCAAGAAGGGAAGTTTTTTTCTATTACTTTTTCCATTTCATCAAATTTTTCAGAGTTTTCATGCATTTTATGTTAACTCCGCCGTAGGCGAATCCAACAAAGAATCTTTCATAACAAACAGTTCATCCAATCTTGAGTTATAAATGGTGTAACCAACAAAATGGCCGACTTAGTTTTATATATTAAGATACAGGCCGAAAATGAAAATAATCACACTTTCGAAATATAATTATTTCTCAGGCTCTGCAAAATTTTGACGTTAAAATATACAGGGTCCTCTACCTGAAAATTTTCACATTTGTGCTCAATCTCAAAAACAGTGCTCTTAAGAAAATTTTTTTTACTACGCCACTGACTTCTATGTGAAAATATCTATTAAAAGCAGTTTAAATTTTTTTTTTATCCTATACAGGATCCGAGAAAAAACTTCAACTCCAAAACTGCAGTCTTCAAATAAACGCCAAGTGGTCTACTAGGTAATTTGGAATCGTATTTAGGACTTGATGCATTGACCCTTGTTTGTATTATATGGTGTCATAAATTCTCCTTACACGTCCATTGTATTTCTTTCAGATTAGGAACGCATTCAGTGCATTCATTCAGAATGTTTTCTGGGGGTGTTAAGGTTCATTCTCGGATGAAATTATCCAATTCTCGTGAAATTATATCTTGCGATGGACATTTTTATTATTCAGCCCATAGTGTCCTCTGCCCACTTCACCTGGTCCAAATACTTTATGATCCTTGAGTGCAGGAACATTTCCATGAATTCATTACGTACCAGTTTTCTTGAAAAACTTTCTCCCACTCCGTATAATCGATCCAAAAAAACTTTTTCGATACTTACGATGCTGATAGTAGCTTCGTTTACGTTCAATGAATCGGAAATTTTTTGGGTTCTGTTTCAATTTTAACTGTAGTTCTTCTAAAGGCAGCAGAAAAAAACAGACTCTCTCACCAATTTGCCTGAAATTCTAGATCTGAAATAAGAAAAGTCAAAAGCAGAAAAACTAGTTATTTATAATCAATTAAATGATTTCTGAATTAATAACCCATAACGTTTGAAAGAAATGAGATACCCCAAGAAATTTCCCTTTTTTGAATGACTTAACATAAGAAAACTTATAACACAACAAGCTCCACCTTAATTTGGACTAAGTGAAAAATCAATGAGTACATAACTTTCAATTGTCCTCCTTCACGAAGAATTTTGGAAAGTAATCACTCTTGTCATTCGAATTCCTCTAATATTCAAATTAAAATTCTCAGCCTTGCTCTCTGATCGTGATGGTTCTTTCGAACCAGGTACGATCATCGTAGTGATGATTTCTCGGAACTTCAGATTTTTGAAGACCGCTACGAGACCCTACTGAAAGGAAATCATCTCCCATTGGTAAACCAAACATCTTATAACACAAGAAAACAGAATATTTATCAGGACCAAAAATTACGACATATAATAATTATCAAAATATTAAGTATATAATATAATATAATGTAATATGATATAATATAATATAATATAATATAACATAATATAATATAATATAATATCCTATTTCATATGAAAACTATTACTCAGAAATGAACTGTTCACCCTTCATAATAAATATTTGAAATAAAAAAAAATTATAATTCCTTCTGGGACACAATCAACTATTGTTTCCATAAGAGAAAATGTCTGTTTGATGTTATTACTACAAAAGGAGTTAATGAACAATCACAGAAATTTAAAATTTGGCCTATAACCCGAGAACAAAAGCAGATATTATGAGTTTTCTTGATACAAGAGATCCAGAATGTAATATTGATTTTCCTCTATTTCTCACGGTTGAGAAGTTGTTGTTTTGTCCACCCTGTGCTTGAAAAATTTGAAAGGTAGTCAATGATTTTTACAGTTGATTATCACGTTGAATTTCAAAGTACATTTTTGTTTCAATCTGTATTGTATTATTTTATCTCTGTGATTCAAAAGAATATATACAGGGTGTACCAAGTTCGACGGCCTATTAGGCGTTACTGGAAAACTGAAACTATTTTAAATCTGAAAATTGGATAATGATATTGTTTGACATAATCTACCGGGATGACATATTCTTGAAACCTGACCATTTTCACTCAAACAGAAAATGAAAAAGAATTTAAAAATTTTTTTGTCGGTTTTTTCATTTCCAATTTCGATAGAGTAGTCAATTATGAATACATTCGTGTTTGAATCGTTGCATTCGTCGAAATACTTTTGAAAATATCAGGAAAACAGGGAGAAATTTTTTGACTATGGAAATATTGTATATTTCTAGAATTTTGAAAAACTCGTCAGAGGGTGTTCCAAATGTTGGGTCAGAAATTGTGGTCAAGATTGGCCCATAACTTTTGTTTTTCCAAGTAGATCCTCATTTTTTATGATCACGTCTAATTTTGCAAAAAAATAATGATAGTGTTTTAACTACTAGTGCGCCTAATTTGAATAATTCTTGAATTATTCAAGATGATATGATTTTATTATTAATTATTTAAGATTATCTGATTTTATGTCTTATATAGAGTCAATTTCACGAAATCCGTTTCATATCAACAATGATCTATGGTCATAGAAGATGAAATATTTCAAGAAATTCTCCTATTTTCTGATTTTATTCATCATTGTTGATATGAAAAAAATTTTATGAATATAAATCTTCGTAGGACATTAAATGAAAAAACCCTAAATAACTCCAGAATTTTTCATTTAAGATGCATTAATAGGTTGGAATACTGTCATCCAACGCAATCATAAAAAAATTATATTCTCATTCGAAAAACGAAAATTTTGGGCCAATCTTGATCCAAATTTTTGACCAAATATTTGGAACACCCTGTGACGAGTGTTTCAAAACTCTAGAAATGTACAATAATTCCACGGTTCACGACTTCAAAAATGTGGAAACGGTTTGTGTTTGAAATATTTAGAATAGGAATAACAAACAAAATACCGAATAGTCTTATCCCCCTTTTTTCTTCAGTTTTATCTCGATATTTTGATGAATTCAAGGATTTTAATACGAATCTATTCAGAGTTGAATACTCTATCAAAATTAATAATGAAAAAACAAAAAAAATGTTTGAATATTTTTTTCAATTCCTGTATAGGTGAAAGTGGTCAGGCTTAAAGAATATTTTGTCTCGGTAAATAATGTCGAACAATATCATCCAAATTTTCAGATATCAAATGGGTCGAACTTGGTACACCCTGTATATATTTTAATGTTGATGTATGGAGTTTTCTATTCAGTTCTGGAATCTACATTCGCCAATTCTTAAAAATCATCAAAAAACTATAATTGCTTACGATAGAACCATAATATGAAAAAAAACTGTGGCCATAGTAAAACCTTCCTTGTGTTCTCTCACGAATAAATCACGGAGAAAAACAACAGAAAACTCATGTTTTCTTTCGAGAAGCCGAGTTAAGACCCGGCTTCAATTGTTTCACTTCGAGTCTCAGATCGTGGAGAATTTCCTGACAGGAATAGCGATTGCCAAAATCGACGAAAAAGTTCAAAAGTTGCTCGAGCCGATATGGCGTTTCTTCAGAATTCCTTGAATCCCCTTTTACAAGAAATAGTGGGAGAAAAAACATAACTACGAGAGTTTTCAACTGGGACCTCATGGCACTCGGCTCACGAAATCTTTTGGTCTGCAACTTCCGAAGAAGTTACGAACAAACCTAGTGTTCACAGTATATGTGGACAAGTTGGCCGTGTATCTTCATGCTCTGGGTCTGTATTTGGGCGTTACACACGAAATAAAGTCGTCAGGGCTAGGATATTGGTCCTATAAAGTTGAAATTTTATGCATGGCTGTTCGTGTATTGAATTTACATAACTGGAAGTTACTCCTTGGGAATTATTGACGGTAACACAAGAACGATTTCTTGGGAAGGTTATCATTGTTACTTTAGTCATATTGTTCCAGGATAGATGATCAAATGGATCTATCGAATATGAAATGTAATCATTTTCCAATAATTGTTGAAAAAAATTCATGCATCTCCTTCGTAGAATATGTAGAAACGTCTATGGTATGAAATGTAATCATTTTCCAATAATTGTTAAAAAAAATTCATGCATCTCCTTCGTAGAATATGTAGAAACGTCTATGGAAAAAATGTTCATACTTACGACATTTTCTTGCATGGAGTTTTTATGGCCCTGAAATGTCCTAATTGAAATTACATTTGTTACAGTTTATAGGTGTATAACTTTGCTTTCGCCGTTTTTCCCGAAATTCAAGGCTTTTTTGTAAAAAACTCGTTGAACATCTATATGATTCAAAGTATTGTTCATCGCGTTGAAAAAACTGTTCAGCTTTCGAATCGATCCACGAATTAATCCAATTTTTTTTCTTCATCAGACAGTGATGGTCAAAAAAAAACTGGAAAAATTTTATGATGAAGACAGAAATTGCCTCATGAACTGTTCCACATGAGTAAGGGATATTGCCTTAAATTGCAAAACCAAGCTGCGGTTGGTACCACACAGGAAAACCATACAGATCTGCAGTATAATTAAATGAGAAAAGAGAAAAAAACCTATGTTGAAAAAAACCCTCACCTCGCCCGTGAAAAAAATTTCTCAAAATATTAAATATCAGGAATATCTTGAAAGAAGTCATTGTGATCTAAGAGAACATCTTCATGTTATCCGTCGATGGGCTCAGATAATAATAATAATAATAATTTATTTTCATCAAAAATTTTTATGGATAGTCAAAAACAGATATTTCATCATTTTGAAATTGAATACCAATTTCAGAAATACATTTGTTACTTTTTTGTAGCCTCGAAATCATCTTGAAATTTATGAATGGGATAACTATTTATAAGATGTTCTATAGTCTCCTCCTTTTCCCCACACTCACAACGGAAATTTCATAATTTTCAAAACGATTGAAAACGATATCCCTAACTCTTGTGGAGCAGTATATTTCGATGGCGTTGTATTTACAAATACCTCAGTATATTATATCATATTTTACATAACTTTAATTATTCAATGGATAGTAGTTGGGGAAGTTATATGATAGGCGCTATAGTTTGAGATGCTTATTTAACGAATTCAATTCAAATTGGACACTGAATGCTACTCTTCAAAATCCAATGTAACATAAATATGTTGTAGATTAGAGTTGACAAATTTGAGATTTTATCACGACAAATATAATAATACAGGAGTTGAATAAAGCGCCCTCTATCAGCCAACTCCCCCAATTACACTTCATTGATTAACTAGAGATATACAAACAAGGATTATAAGACGTCTTAGATCTATTTATCTCAATCACCATTTACCGCCACAGGCAGTTGTACCTAATATAATGATCAAATATAACCACGAAAACAGTGTAAAACTGGGATATTCTTTCACGATTTTGTTCTTCAAGATGTGGCAAAGTAAAGGGATTTGACACAGAACAGAAGGACCATTATATTTGATGAGAATAGAGAATATAGAAGTTGAAGTTTCATCGTGCAATTGTCTTTTGAATAACGAAGAAGAATAACTCTTTCGTAGTAAATTCTAATCCCACGACCACTTTTATTGTAATTTGATTGAAGGAATACGATCAAACCATAAATGAATTAACAGATCACTTCTTACGATTTGCAGTTAGTCCGAGTTCCCTTTATTTATTCAATTGGTAATTGAACATTTCCAAATATAAGGTCTTCATGCCTCAAGCATGAACCACCAAATCGAAAATATTCCTCGTTAATATGTTTTTCGTCAATTTAAATTGGACTGAGACCGCTGAGAGGAAGATAAATAATAATAAATCAGCAAAAACAAACATAAATTAGTCTCGTGTCATTGCTCACTCCCAATGAGGCTTCCATCAGCGGGGGTTCCGCAACGATTGCCTGCCTTAATGCAAGACGAAAAAGAAAACAAAAGTAACGTGTTACAACGTATGTACTTAATTGAATTGGATATCCAGTCGACGGAGGTCTAGACAGGCTACATTATATTAGGGCCCATTGCAAGATTGATGCCCGTTGAGCAACGTTGAGGAATGGTCTTCCGTCCGGAGTAAAAGAGTTCACTTTAGGTATTAACAGGTGCTGGATTAATGGATGCAATTTTTATTGTAGTATAATGGGAAAAAGTTTGAGAAGGCTTCGTAACTTCGACTCGGATATTATAAAAAGATTCTCTCAAATACGATCGAAATATATTATAGTGTGAAACTACATTTGTCAAGTGACGAATAAAAAAATTCTTGATTCTGAGATTTTTTCATTTTTGTGATGAAGAGCTCGGATGTACACTGTTTCTTAGCTATTATCAAAAAAAGATACTGTGGCACTCTTTTGTGAAATTTTTAAATCCCCAAACAGAAATTCAAATTCAAATTTATAGGCAAATAATTACAACAAAAAGGTTCATAGTCAAAACAAGTGAAGAAATGTAAAAAAACACAAAGTTAAATAAGATTGAAATAAATTGATCATGAAAAAAAATTCTTCGTGGATGTCATCTTCCGTGTGAATTGAGAAATTTCCTGTTTTTGATTTTTTCGTCATCCATGAAACCGGACAATAATGAATTATTTTTAAACCGTGATTCAATGAGAGCAAATTATTTGTAAAATTTCTATTGTGTTTATGAAAACGCTATCAAAAAAACTTCGATGAAGTTCTTTTCGTGACATCCCAGGGAAGTTCTTTTTCTGACATCCCGAAGTGGTTCTTTTTGTGACATCCCAGGTACATCCTGATAATAACTTCTCAGTACTGTAATAAACCTGATCTATCAAGAAATTTCTTTGCAGATTTTCGAAATTTCTTGTAGATTTCAATTTTACTGGAAGATGATTGTATAATTTCATTGCCAAGTAATTTGTGGCTTTTTGAGCAACCCAACCACTTTTGTTTCTGAAATGAAGGCAAAAACGGAAATGTGCACAATGTTTTCATTTCTCGGGTCCGTATAATATTGAAAAAAAATGAAAACTTCTCGTAAGGATTCAGTGACGTATACAATTTTTTTTCGGAGCACCAACTTGGTATTTTTCAAATGGAGCACCCTGTATATTTTAACGTCAAATCCTAGCATTTTATTTCTGAACACATTGATGTGTCACAACCTAACCTTCAATGAATTTGACCTTTTAATATTTATATTGAAATTTTTTTCATTTTCACCATTTTGAAGTTTATGTAGAAGATTAATATTTTGAGTTTATGTTCAGAATGAATTAAACGTAATAATTGAATCATCATGTGAAATAAATCATGTCCTACTAATGAAAAACTAAATATAAATATTGATTTTTCTGAGCTAAAATTCATTAAGAGTTAGGTTATGAAAAATGAATGTTTGAAAAAATGCGACAAGTTGACGTTGAAACATACAGGGTATTCTATTTGAAAACTATCAAGTTTATGTTCAATCTCGAAAACAATGTTGTGAAAAAAACTACGCCACTGACTTCTACGTGAAAATATCTATCATTAGCTGTTCAATAACAATCAATAACATCTCCAAAATGTGCTTTTTTCGTCCTGTATTTCTGAAACAAGAGTAGTTGAAATATTTCTGAATGTAGATTCAAAAGTTTTACAAAAAAGTGGTAGGGTAGCGAAAACCGCATGTCTTTATCCTCAACAATAGCTGAGGTACATTCTAGTTTCTAACAATATGGGAAATAGTGTACAGAGTATCCCAAATTGCTGGATTTTGGCTATTTCTGGTACTTCCAGACTAGATAGGTAAAAACGCTCGATTTCTGTGAAAACAACAGTACGATGCCTTCATTTGTTTTGAAGATATAACAAAATTTTGATATTTTTTCGATTTGGAAGATGTGCCATAACCTTTTCATTTCCAGAAAAATCTGAATGAGATAAAAACTTTCAATAAATACTTTTTCACTCTGAATAAGAAATTTTATGAGAATGCGTTCGTATTTAAAATGAAAAAGTGGTTTTTTTCTACGAGAAAAAAAAATTTAATAAATTTTCTTATTTCCGGTGAACCTCTCACTGACCCAGAACCTTTCAGTGTACCTAAAAGAAAGAGTTACTAGAGAAGGAGAAAACTGAAAGAGAAACACTCGGGTGGAATCTCCCAAGGTTGGATCACTCCAAGAAGTTCCTTCGGAATTTTGAAACTGCAAGTTCCAAAACATATTTGGATCTCAGTAAGAACCAACTACACCTCCCCACTGGCTTTCTTATAGGGCATTGTCGCCTCAGAAAGCACTTGCTGAGAATGGGCGTATCGGACACTGACGAGTGTAGATTCTGTGGGGAGGAGGAAGAAACTCCTATTCACCTAGTCATACAATGCTTTGGCATTGTAAGCCAAAGGAAACAATGTTTTGGTCAAGAGACCTGTAGGAGTGAGGAAGTAGCTTCACTGAAGCCTTCCGAGATATTGGATTTCATAAGATCTCTGGGACTGGAAGGCGAGCTGTAAAGCTTTGTCTGAGGGCACAATAGACCATAAGGTCGCAGTGGACTGTAACTCCTTTTAAACTATGAACCATCAACTATTTCCGGTGAAAAAGAGCTTTTAGAAAGTTTTAATCGTTTTCAGGTATGTTCGCAAATAAAAAATTTATAGCCCTTATTCGAAACCGATAATTTATCACATTAAAAAAAATTAAGATATCGTGAAACGGTTTTCACTAATGGTGTTTTCACGAAAATCGAGCTCACGGCACCTCTCGAAGTTTTTACCTATCCCGTTTAGAAGTACCTAAAACAGTGAAAATCAAGCAATTTGGGATATCCTGTACAAGGTGAGCAAAACTGTTGATCCCTGAACTATAACCTCTTAACCGTAACGTAAGAGATATCGATTGAAATTAATAGCAAATTCTGAATTTATTTCAGAAAAGTCCTAATCCACCGCATTTTGTATCATCTCCTGCTTTAGGGTTCTTGGTAAAAATTTAAATTTAGTCGATTTAAACATTGATCATTATCTTCGTTTTTGTTCATGCTACAATGTTGGAAGAAAAACATTAAGCAGACACTGTTTTGATGGGAATTCAGTTACAAGACATTATAGTAACGGGATTCTGTATTCTCAGTGAGATACTCATTGCAATTCGTGAGGAAATTTAGTAAAGAAAAATCCCTTCGACGAATTTCGTGAAACGAGTTCAGAATGTTTGGATACATAATTTTCAAAGGTGGTGGATCTGTCCGTATTAACCCTGCAGTGCAGATATGTGATTCACTCCTCTACATTGAATAGCACCCTGCAAAAATAAAAACTTACAAAATGAAATCACCTATACTTATTCCGTTTTTCATTAGTCCGATAAAAGATACTGTTATTTGCAGACTGGTCTGTCCTGAACAGATGTAATGGCACCTTACCGGGAATATTCCGCTTTCAACCCCAGAAATACGATATAGTGGCGCCTGCAGTCTAGACAATTATTAGATGGAAAGTATTGAGAGTTGTTTACAATAAAATAATCTACCCTTGCGATTTAATTAAATTGCCAGCTTTATCTCAGCATTATGCATATCGCCCAATATGAACTCGAAATAGAGTTCAGCTTTCTCGTGAAGATACATTTCGTTTCGTGAAGAGTTCTGGTTTTAGCTGGATGGCTGCACTTCTCTCTCTAAGAAAATAGATACTGCACATCATAATTATGAATTTCTCGATAACCACCTTCGAACAAAAATTACAGCAATTTGTATTTGATATATTTCAAAAAAAGGTTGTGTGAGTAAGGAGACGAGATCCGAAGAGACAAGGAATTTTTATATTTTATCCTCACTTACAGATCTAATTCTAACTCAGTTCGTTGGGAAATAACATCTTGAGAACTCAGGTTACATTGGGTGAGTTTATTCGAATTTTCTGTGAAATTTTCATCTCATTGGATTGCAGCTGATAATGAATAATGTTTTCAACATTTTTTCCTATTGTTTTCATAAACTTTCAGAACCCAGCAAAGTTTTCGGAAACACCCTGAAGCAGAAAACTTTCTTCTCAGTCTGGTCATTTACGGTTCAGGTACAGTTCATTTTCCCCAACAGAAACTCTCCAAGTTAGTGACTTTAAAGTTCTATAGATGTAAGGGGATTGATTATTTTCTGGCTCTATGTGCAACCCATTCAGTTCATATCATTATATATATATTTTCATTAGATTCAAGATGTCGCCAAGAAAATTATAGCTGATCCTGTTGATAGGAATCAAGAAAATATAACTCGTAAACCTGCTTAATCGTATGAAACTTCTTCGTTGTATTATGTTTTTTATATATTATATATCATATAATATATATTAAGTATGTAAAAAAATTTCATATATCTCCATACAGTTTATAACAGAGAAAAAATCCAAAGCAAACAATCCCTGCATTATGCTGAACAGCAGATTCCGATGTGCGGATTTTGAACTCCACCTATGGATATGAAACTAGAGTGCATTCACCTACATACACGTGAAAAATGAGTTTTATTGTCACTTTGGTATACAAGGTGAGTCAATCAATCAGTGTTTAACTAATAGAGGGCATCAGAAATCTATTTCGAACTGAAAATTAAAAAAGCTCAAATGTTTTGTACAATAAATTTTGTGGTAGGTACGGAAAAACCGACCTTTCAATTATATATATCATCCTGGTACGCCAAGGCGTACGACGAAGGCACGGGAACCGTACAACCTCGATATTCGGTCGCTTTTTGATACCGACCCGACTCGAGATAATATAACAAGGTCGGCCAGAGCGGATTGAGCTAACCCTGCTAGGACTAGAATCCAACGATGTTATAGTTTGCAGCTTCCTCAGGTTGGAGTATTCTTAATATTAAATGACTAAATGAATGACAAATCATAAGATGTTATGTCTTTTTCAGGAAATAGCGTTTTATACCGTTTCGAAGTAGATTTTCTCCTCATAAAAATATAATATATAAGCAACTCTTAGTGAACAAGCGCGCTGGGCCAGTACCTCTATCTAGGTGTGTTGGTTAGGCTCGGCCGGCCGATCCTGGGTCAACCGGGCCAGTCATGCCAGTGTGTGTACCCTTGAGCCCAGAAGTGGGAATATTAGAAATGCATCCCAGATTGAAATTGAATAGAGTGCGTAGGATGTATTAAAAACAGAGAAAGTGTACACATGTTTTTCAGTTTTCCTTAGCTAAATCCGTTATTTTACTAATAGAATTACGAATTTATTAGATTCTTGAAATTTAATGATTTGAGTGATGACAAATGTAAGGGAGGTAATATTGAATAGCGGCGATAGGCGCCTTTTTTACCATAAAAATTTTTTTACATTTTCATACGACGACAAAAAAAAATTTCGAAAATTACTTCTGGACCCTCTATGTCAAATCCCTTTCAGCGCACAACAAGTCATAATTGGGTCTTTCCGAAAATTATTTATGAAACATCTATTTGGTTAAGCAGTAGCGAACCTTGAGTTATTTTTTTTGTACTATCTGCCATTTTCCCATCAAACGAGCCCTCTCTGTTAGTCTGAATATGATATCATGAAGGAAATTCATAGCGATTCGAGTAAACATGACATTTACAGCATTTTCATTCGTCTCTTAGAAGTTGTTTGGAAAACAAAAACATCTCAGAGGGGGTTATCGAACTATACATATAGATAGTATAATGGACTCACGGTCAATTCGAGGTTTATTCTATAGTTAAATAATATAAAATCACAACTCAAAATATTGCAGGAATCAACAAACTCATAAGGCCGCAACTCTGAATCGATTATCTAATCTAACAGCTTTTTTAGAAACTTTGTATCAACTATCATATTCTCTAAAATGGCGTTATTCAGATAGTTAACCTCTAAAAATGACAGTCAAGGTTTTTTTACATTTATTTTTCTTCTTCTACAGATTTCATATACAACTAATTGGTCTTATGTTCTAATTCTTCTCCCATGCGCATCATTCGCCTTCTGGTGTAGGTCGATGATGTTAAAATAGATATTATTTATTTCTTCAGAGTCTGTCGGTATGTTTATGTTGTTCTTATGTCTGTTTATTTCTACTGCTTCAAGAAAAATACGTTTATTTTGTTTTGATACATATCTTAAGATTTCCGCACTACTTAAATCCATGACATGGCCGGTCTCTATGGCATGTCTAGATAAGCCAGTTTTTTTATTCCGGAGGTTTACATCCCTTTCCTGCTCACTAATTCTAGTTTTTTTTTGGAATTAAGCAATAAAAAGTAAAACAACCTCCCTGATTGTTGGAATCAACACTTCCATCGTTTTCTACTCTTGTTGTGATGAGAAAATGATCATGTTCAAAATGCTTCATCCTTTAACCATTTTCCCTAACCTTATCTGTGAAACTCTTCATGAATTTGCGATGATCACTGCCCAAACTTTTCATTATGTTTTTGTTCAGGATGATTTTTCTCGAATACATGGTATGTATTCGATGGAAGTGTTGATTCCAACAATCAAGGAGGTCGCTGAATTCGCCGCGACGGTAAAAGAAAATTTCAAAAAGTTTCCTTCGTATTTTGTGGTTTGTCAGAAACGATAAAAAACGTTGATCAGGTGACCAAGATTTGGAGAGCAAAAAATTAATAGGGAAATAAACAGTGCAGCGTGGTGCTTTTCTTTGAAAATAGACAGGACAACAGATATGAGATGTTTTTCCCAGATGTCAGTAATTTTCCGCTTCGTCGACGTTAAAATATCAGAACGATTTCGGGGTTTTTTCGACGTCAGTAGAGGTCGAAAGCGAATAACATTCTCAATATCTTTTTAGAAAATTTCAATAATTTTAATATCGCGACTACATCAGTAGGACAATATAATGACAGGGTGGTTGTGATGGCAGTAGAAATTAACGGATTACAATCGCGAATGAAAACAATTGCCTTTCAAGCACCATTCACGTACTGTTATTGTACAAAATCGGGGATGTTCTGATTTTGGAAAATAAAGTTTAGGACTGTATCCAGATAATTGAGTTAGAGATGGTATTGTAAAAACATTTATTGACATCATTCACAATCATAAAATGAATAAGTCACCCGCATGAAGTTGATACAGTAAAAAATACAATATTAAAGTCATCTTTAAAACTCAGAGTGAATTATCCAACTAAAAACAGAGGTAATCTAGAGAAGCTCAAAATGAGAGGTCAGATGAAGTCAGACTCAGACTTTGAGAGAGTTCCATTAATTCAAAATTAAACACAGAGTTTACAGTGATGATGCAAATGAAATTTATTGCGAGAGCCTCTTTATCTCATCAGAAAAACAAAAGGTTCAATAGTGAATTGTTAGAGTAGTCTGAGTTGTAATAAAGTGAGATTAGGCCTTAGAGGAGTACGTATATTGAAAACTTAATAGTCTAAGTCTGGTCTTCATTGAGAGCATTACAATATGAGAATATCATGGTTGAGAAATCAATAATTATGATCTATAACGTAGTTCTGTAACGAGAAGGCTAATTAATCAATTGAGACAAAATTTACAGTGACAAACTACTTTTAGCAAGCAGGGTTAGTGTTCATCAGAAAAATAAGAGTTACAATTGATAATTATGAGAATGACAATATGAGAGTACTTGTATGAGTGCAAATCACCAACCCTTTGATTTGTTTGAAGCTGAAGGCCTGAGTTGCCACTTGCTAAGTGTTTCCGATGAATGAACTTGAGAATTTCTTAGTTATAATGAGGAGATCATACCAATTTAATCATGTGGGCAATATTTGAGGAGACTGCTCAAGGTGAAGCAGGGATTGAGACTGTCAATCAGGTTCAATGTGTGAATTACTTGATCGTTCAAATACTTCAGAGAAGTTGACTTGATTTTATTGAGAGAGAAGACTGATTCCATGATTCACCCTTACGCTTGAGATCGTTCATTCATCTGAAACTCGAGAACAATAATTAGCAAGTGTAATGAGAAGTGCATGATTGAGAAATGAGATGACTACATTGAGATAATGAGGTGCACATGAGAACACAATGAACCAAAACTCACTACCACAAATAATGTTCATTTCTGGAGCAATCAATTATTATCTCCACTGTGAGAAGTCTAGAGAAATCTGAAAAATCATGAGAAGAGCAAAATATATCAAAATATGTATCTAAGAGGAGTCAATTCCATTAGTTAAATGCAATAGAGATTTTCTGAGAGTAAAGTGAGAGAGGATTACCAGTATTTTTATAGATTTTTATGATCTAAAACGTGGACACATTTTCAAACTTTAGAAAAAGCAGGAAAATAACATTAAATATGCATTAATGAGAGATGACTTTCAGAAATGCTCACTTACCTAATTGATTGCTTCCAAAAATGAACGAGATGTACAATTAATTTGCGAGGTGACTTTTTGAAAATTCTAATTTCAAAAGAGAGGTCTGATCTTCAGAGAGAGTCGATACAGAAAAGAAGATTGATTAATTGATACAATTAATAACGAGCATGAGTCGATCTGTCAACTGATTAACACAGAATTGAATTAGGTTAACTAGACTGTTCATAGGGATGAGAAGTCGTCTTGACGTTTCGGTGCGTTCGGACCATAGGCGTAGTTGAGGATGACGTCTGAGGGGCTCAATTTTTAACAGTTATGCATTCAAATGGATACTGAGAAAATCAGTAAATTTCGAGTGTTTTTTTCGAATCTTTCTGAAATTTCATTGTTTTTCACTCATTTTCGGGCTGACACACACCTAAAGGGCACCAGCCCTAACTGGTTGACGGTATCGGCCAGCCACACAGTCGGCTGCCCGGCTACGACTGCACATATCTGAGTGCTATCTTCACTACCAGCCTAATCTCCTCAAACTTTCTAGAATCTAAATTTGGGATCCGAGATTTTATTTAGAATTAGTAGTTTTATATTAGTTTTTAATATTTGCCTACGGCACTGGACTAGAGTGCACCATTCAGAGGGTTTATCAGGCTGTTCAAAGCACTTGGAGATAGACGCTAGATTTCTTGAGTGTTAGCAGGTGTTGATTCGAAAAAGTCGAGAATCATGGAAATGCAATAACTTGAGGGGAGATCCAGGGATACTTCGAGAACTATAGGGAGTCGATCAGAGAACGAGAAGAGAGACGGTCAGAACGTGGAGAATCAATTAGACGGGGTTCAGAAGAACCGATTAGACGGAACCTTCGATGGAGTGATTAGACAGGCACTAGTCGGGAAGTCGTTACACGAAATCTAAGACCGCGATCTCATCGGAATAGATGGAAGCTAGTTCAGAGGTCCTCCCTCAGACCTCATCCTCAACTACGCCTATGGTTGGATCGCAGCGTCACGCCAACTCCACTTCTACAACTCTATGTTCGTCTGATTGACTGCTCGCGTCGAATTAGTCTCCTCTGTGTACCAATCAACTGATAGATGAACTCATGTTCATTAATTGAATCAATTAATAGCCCTCTTTCGAATCCAGCTTTGCCTGTGAATAGAACTCCTCTTGTGCTACTCTTGTAAATTGGAATTTTCAAAAAGTCACCTTGCTTGATAACTGATCATTCCGTTCATTTCTTGAAGTAACTAATCCTCAAGAAGGTGAGTTAATTTTCAGAATCCATTATTGTTTCAGATCACTTCATTCTAATAAGATCTCTATTACATTAAACTAATGTATTTGACTCCTCATATATATATTTTGGTATATTTCTGCAGTTCTCATAGATTTTTCAGATATCTTCAGACTCCTCTGATGGAAATGATTATTTGCTCCAAGAATGAACATTCTCTGTGGTAATAAATACTGATTTGTTATATTCTGATGTGCATCTCATTATCTTAATCGATTCATTTCATTTCTCAACTCTTCACTCCTCATAATACTTGCTAATTATAATTAGTTTCAGATGAATGCAAAATCATGGAATCAGTCTTCTCTCTCAGTGAAACCAAGTGAACTAGAACATTGAACCTGATTGACAGTCTCAGTCCCTGCTTCACCTTGAGCGATTTCCTCAAATATTGAAAAAATCATTCAGCTGGTATGATCTCATTATACATAAGAAATTCTCAATTTCATTCATCTGAGGCACTTAGCAACCAACGGGTCGGTGGTTTCAATGCAAACATAAAACTCTCATGTTATAATCCTCATAATTGTCAATCGTAACCTCTATTTTTCTGATGAACACTAACCCTGCTTACTAAAAGTAGTTCATCACTGTGAAGGTCGTCTCAATTGATGAATTAGCATTCTCTTTATAAACCAACATTAAAGATCATAAATATTGATTTCTCAATCATGATATTCCCACATTTGTAATAATCTCAATGAAGAACAGACTGAGTCTACTGAGCTTTCAATACACGTACCTCTTTTAAGGCCTGACCTCACTTTTATTACAACTCAACCTACTCTAACAATTCATTATTCAATCTCCTGTTTTTCTGATGGAATAACAAGGCTCTCGCAATCAATTTCAATTGCTTCTATCACTGTAAACGCTGTGTTTAACTTAGAAATAATGGAACTATCTCAAAGTCTAAGTCTGACTTTATATGACCTCTCATTTTGAACATCTCTAGATCACCTCTAGATGACTTTTATATTTGTATTTTTTACTGTATTAACTTCATGCGGGTGACTTATTCATTTTACGATTGTGAATGATGTCTATAAATGTTTTTACACTACCATCTCTGACTCAATACAGTCCTTGACAGTAATTTAACAAAATCAGACCAACCTCGATTTTGAACAACGGCCGAACGTGAAGATCGCAAAAAGGCTTCGGTTTTTTCCGCTCTGAGCTGATTCCCAAGGTCCCCAGCATTTTCGGCTCGAAATCTGAGAGTTACAGCTCTCAGGGAAATGATAACAATTTCGCACACAGAAACAAGCTTGCAGAAGAAAAAAGAACTCCTTCCTTCGTCATCAGAATCTCAATACTGCATTGTGAAAGTAAATCGACAACCTTATATGAGATGTTCGCGAAACAGCATGTCGTGAGAAACCGTCATAGCAGTTCTGTCACGTCCAATTCACGGCAAACCCCCAACAAATCGTGGCGCGAACAATATTTAGACCCGGAAGAAAGGGACGCGGATCCTTTTAACAACTAAGCAGCGGTTCGGTCTGGCGCTTTTTAAGATTGCACCAGCGACAGCCATTGTGCAGATGACAAATATCATATGCAAATGGAAGTGCGGATTAACTCGCAGCCTCCCCCGGTATCATCGTCGCCAGCCAGGCCTGATTTACGGGTTCCGTTTGAGTAATTTATGTTTTCGGCGGTTTTATTGTTCGTTTCGCAAGTTGGCCCTGATATATCGCCGGTCGCCCGATAAAGCCCGGTCGAAGTTTTCACTTTATTCGGCCGGAATACAGGCGGGATGAGATACGGGGACGCTGCGCTGGCACGTTAATAACTGTCCGTGTAATTCCTGTTACACATTCCTTACAATTCATCCTGGTCCTTGTTTCCTGCGGGCGGGAAGCGATTTAGTGCAGGAATCTCATTCGGGATCGTGTTGCAGTCGGGGACCCTCAAGGAAAGCATAATTCACCAAGGAGGATCGATAGTTTTTGGATTAGGTGTCAGGGTGGAGATTTTGATTCGAGGTTTCAGCAGGTTGACGTACTCGGTCCTACAGATGATGATTAAGAATGATCTAATATAATATACACTGCGCAAAGAAATTAACGCACATTATGGAAATCTCAAATTTATTCAACAACTGCCCAGACGGCACAGAAATATTCCATGCATATTCAATGAATATACCGCTGGCATATTGAGATATTCCAAACATATTCCAAATCTCCCAGGGCATAAGCCTGGCAGATAGCAGGAATATCCAAGGTCACCATGAAACATCTGCCAGGAATATCCCATAATCTTCAAAAATATATCCATGGCATATGCCATACAGATTCATCTATGAATATCTCCCTTACATATATGCTGGCAATATCTTTTTATCTCCTGATTTGTCCATGCCATATGCTGGTAATATCTTTGTATATATTTAAATATATGTAAATTTTTGTAGCGGTACTAAATAATAATGCATTGATTAGATTGTTTCAAAAAAATTTATTACAGTTTTAAGAATATTTTGTACAATAACAATAATTAACAAAATTATCACATTAAATCATAAAAATGAACATAAAGTAAAAATATAAATATAAATCAACTAGCTATTTTACAAAACAATACTAAGAATAAGTAAAAATTAACATTTGATGAATTAAACTAAAAAATAGGGAAAACACAATGAGGTAATATTTTAAATGATATTAATATTGAACTGTGAACTTCAATTATTTGGTTTGTGAACTAGAGGCGATTTCGATTGACTGGATCTTGGTTGGTTCATAGATTGGTCCGTCAGTTTTGGACCAACCGCATTCGAATGACATTCTGGTGACGTCTCAAATCAGATGTTACTCCAAAATTTGAACAGAATTCGAAAGCGCAGTTCGTTTGACGTTGTCATTTATGAACCGAGCGGTCAACCGTTAACCAACCAAAACAACTATTCGAAATCGACTCATCAGATTATGGGTCGGTTTCACAAATCGAATTACTCGTTTTGAAATTTCTACGAATTGTGGTAGCTCCAGTTAATTAAATGGTACTAACAAAGTTTTGTAAAACCAACCTTATATCTATATATCAGCACCTCAGAGGTAAAGTGTGTTAAGTCACATTTTTTCAGACACAACCTATCTAGAATATTGGATTCACATTAGTAAATTCTAGCTAGTGGAACACATTTTGGACTCCCTAGGTTTATGAAGACGCCAAGTAATGGCAGTACACATTCTTTGAAACAATTATCGAACTGAAAAATCTCTCATTTGTCTAATTTTGATATTGTGACTTGACACACTTTACCTTTGGGGTGCTGATATAGATATCCGTGTTTATAACATCCCAGGCCTTCCAATTCCCAGTCTCCATCCCCTTCTATCAACACCCATTCTCCCGGTCTCTCAGACATCGTCTTCTGTATGCCGCTCATCCAGGTAGCCGTTTTCCTTCTCTTGGTACCTATTTCACAGCAGGTTGGGAATTCTTTGATTTTGGCCCTGAAAAAAACCAGTGATTCTAAGATTTTCAAGATAAGAGGCTGTCTACTGCTATAGTAATAGTGGAATCTGTTCTGATTATTTAATATTTATAAACTCACTTTGAATTTTAGTAGGCAGTGTTGGCAATTTATATCGAGGCAACCTTCCTTCTCGAAGACGATCCCTCTTTTTGATTTTTAGGGCCTAAATCCGTATTGATGCCACTAATATTTTCAACCTGTACAGCCTTTTTGCTTGCAGGAACAAAATTACGATATACAGCTTGGGTGAGACTTACTACACCTGAGAAGCTCCTCCACTCATGCTCTTGTAGTTTTTACGTTTGGATTGAAAGCAAAATTTTGGTTAAGCTATCTGCACAACGTGGAGCCATTTTTCAGTAACAAATTTAGTATTTTCATTCTGTTTAAGAACCTCTGAAAATATTAATAAAACATAAAATGGGTTTTATGATCACTGAAATTATTTATATTATACCTTTGAGAACATTGCACAATTTTATTAGAGATGAAAAGTTAGTTTTTGCCTTTTTCCCAACCCAACTAAAATATAGGAAATATCCTTTCTATCACTTCCTCACTGTAAAGTCCTCAATTCTTTGACCTGAAAAAACGTGAATACACATAACCAAAGATAAAGCACTGACAAGTGATTGGCATATTACGAAAACCTTTTTCAAGCATTCCAAATATATAAGAGTACCTACCAACGCTGATTTGATATTCACGCTCCTACAGTCATGCTCTTGTCTGCCTGTCGTATCTTTTATCATGTGCTCGGCTGCATCACAAACTATTTATCACATAATACTCAAACAATAACATATTTTCAACTCCTCAAACAATTTAATAATTTTTCAATAAGACTCTTTCAACTCATGGAGCTCCATCATAAGTCATGTCACCACCGTGACGTGACGACCATTTTGGAAGTTTGGAACGTCAAACTGAAACTGCTAATCACAGAACACGAATAACCTCAATCCAAGACCACAAAACAAAAATATGAATATTTTGACTGAAAACGTCGTGACGTAATGTTTACATCCATAAGAAAAAGTCAAATCTCAATCGAAATTTGATATTCTTATCGGTAAATTCAGGGAACGAAATTGCAGGAGTTAAGAATGGGTAGAGGCCAGAAAATAGTTAATTTTTTATTTATAAAGAAGTAGTTTTATTCCTGTAAAGAAATAATGTCATTGGTATTTCTGTCAGATATTTTGATAAAATTCAAGGAAATATCTAGAAAGGGCGAAAATATGGTTCGAAGTGGCCACATAACTTCCTCAACCTACAATGGCTCTGAAATGTTTGAAATGCAATGTATTTGGTTCAATGAAAAGCAAGAAGTATTAAGTTGAACTAGAAAGATTCTAAGTTCCAGACATCTCTGTCACCACATGGCAGCTTCATGGAAACAAAAATATGAGCAAAAGTGATTCGATCCTCCAGTGGAATAAGCTACTCTCACCTCTGCTGACTAATATTTGATTATCATATATGATTTTTGACAACTTGTCTACGCCCTTTTCACATATCTGCTCGAATATCATATATTGTTTTTCCATTTATTGAAAATATATATTTGATCTCTTTCCTATAAGATCGAAATCATAATGGACCTCTTTTTCTGTTTCATCGAACATTTCAATTATTTAAAAAGTCACTCGACTCTCAGTCGATAGACGATATAGTATAGCATGTCCATTTTTCACAAATAAAAACGTTTAATTTGTTGCCTGCTCTTTCATTTCATTGTATCAATCATATAAATAAATTACAAATCATTGATTCCATTGTTTACTCAGTTTAATAAATAAGATCAAATTATTAAGCGAATGAAAGTGTTATTTTTTAACTTGAATCCAACTATAATTAACTTGATGATAACTGCGATTTCTCGAAAATATAATCTATATAGAAAGTTTGTAGTTCTTCAACAGTTTACTGGAAAATAGCAAACTCATCAATTATTGATGAGTTCGGAACAAAAGCAAAATCGAGGTAGTGGTAGTGCCTACACACAATTATCGTTCAAAAAGGGTTTTGTAACGTTTGTAATATTCCATGAAGATTCATGTATATATACCAATAAATACTATTGAATAATATTCTAAACGCATATCATATAGATATTCCCATAGCATATACCAGACATATCTGGGATGGCATATATTTGGAATATTCCTTTGAGAGCAGATATATTTGATATATATCTGGCATATGCCTCGCATATTGCAATATCTTTTGGCTTAATGGCAGATTGGAGGAATATTCCGGGAATATAGGGTGCCGTCTGGGTGATGGTGTTCTCAATGATAATTATTTTTTCAGAATTATGCATGCATATGTAATCTACTTTCAACGTTTTTCTTCAATACAGATGTTTTTTCCCAGCAGGAATAGAAAAAGATGATATTCTCAGATTTTGAATGTTTTGGCTCCATTCTAAAATCAGTTGTTCTCGATCAATTCTTGTGATCAATAGTTTTTCTTTCGTTTGATTCTCTACACTCGATCGCTAAGCAACGCGAGACACGAGATTTGCCCCAAGAGGAATGTGCCCAAGCGGTAGTTTTGCGAGAAGAAGGGTGGACATACACAAGAATTGCGGAAAGGTTTGGAGTTTCCCATACAAGTGTGTCCAGAACGTTGCAGCGATTTAGGGAGACAGATATGAATGTCCGAAGACCAGAACATGGTAGACCACGGGTAACAACTACCATTCAAGAACGTTACTTGAGAGTTTCTTCGTCGAGACAACGGTCTGCAACCGCTCGCCTCCTTCAAAGTCCGCTTGAGGAAACTCATGGGATGCAAATCAGTACTCAATCAATAAGAAATCGCCTCAGAGAATATGATTTGAGGCTTCGTGTCGCGGAAAGACGCCCAGCTCTAACCCCAGCTCATCGAAGGGCGCGTTTGGATTTTGCGAGAGAGCATATTCATTGGGAAGAGGCCGATTGGGAAGGAGTTCTCTTCGCAGATGAGTCTAGATTCTGCCTCTACCATTGTGATCGACGTTCCCTTGTAAACAGACGTCCACATGAAAGATATGCTCAGTGCAATTTCCTGAATACTACTGGTTTCGGGGGAGGATCAATTATGGTATGGGGTGGAATATTTTTGACTGCTTGCACAGACCTAGTGGTCGTTGATAATGAAGCTTTGAATGCTGATAAGTATATAAGGATTATTCTTGAAGAGCATGTAGTACCATTTTCCCCATACCCCAGTAAACATTGATGCATTTCAGAAATATAGCTGAAACATTCCACTTGCAACATGAAACGTTTCATACATAGCGCTTGAGATGTTTCAGAAACATCTATGAGATCCTTAATGTCCTGAGACATAGATGTTTCAATAGAAACATTTCTCAGTAACGTTTCAGAAACGTGTCGGTGAAACATTACAATATGTTATTTTCAACGTTAATTTGATCTCATTGCAACATATCATTGAAATGCTAATAACCTCAGCAGTTGATGCCGCCATAAAGTCACATCATTGAAATGTTTCATCTTTGTTTCAGGGATATTCTCACTGAAACAATGCTTTCGGTCCGATTGTGGCGCCCTCATCGGCAGTAAATAGCTACTAACCATTTTGTTTCAGGGCATTTGGCACCTTAAATCATGATTTCAAATAATTTCAATATTTGAATGAAAACCTGTACAGAAAATTGTTAATAAATTGTAACAATATTCACAATTTATTCACTATTTCAATCAGGTTTTGCATCCAAATTAATTTTTCATACATAAATAATACACAATAATGAACATTCATATACTTTTTATTGCACATAGTTACACATATTGATTTTCGTTAATACAAATGAATGAATTATGTTAGATATTTCATCCAGTATCACTGAACTCATAAAGAAAGAACCATTCAATTTGAGGTTTTCTTCTTCTTCTGCTGCTATCCATTATTGGATGTTTGCAATCATTTCTGACCATTTAACATTGTCTCTAGTGCTGTGGATTAATTCTACAGTCGATTGTATCCCTGTCCAATGTTTGATATTTCTAAGCCACGTCATCCTCTTTCTGCCCAGTTTTAGAATATACTAAATAATAATTTCTGTGATAACTGGAAACAATCCAGGAGATCGAAGGGTTGATTTAGAATTGGAATATCGATTCCTTGGCAGACATCCAATATACGAGAAAGCCTTTTGAAACCTGGAACAAAATGAGAAATTATTGTTGACTTAACACAGATTTTTATTGAAAGTATATAAAGTGATAACAAATAGCTTCTATTCACACTTTCTAAAGATTTTTTCATTCACATTGAGTAATAAAGAAGTTCTTATAGCCTTTCCTGGCAGATCGGTCAATGACGTTACTCTACTACGACTTGGAAGGGACATGAATCGAATGAACTCCCACCTCATATCAAAGGAGTTTTGGAAAAAGACATTGACTTCAATTTTGGGAAAATATGTCTTGGGTGGACTCAAGTTCGTATGAATTGAATATTTTCAGTCGCATACTATTCTGAAAGACTTGTAACGAACCAACTGAACAAGTATGCTTTCAAAATTATGCTACTCGACAGAGGAACTTTGGTGTTCTTAAGATATGTTTTCCCAAAAATGGACAAAAGAACTTATGACAGAATGACCCTATGACGGCTGAAGGATTGTTACCTCATTATGAGTTTTGAAAGGTTTTTGGTTGGTCGTTTCATATGCAGACTTCACGTCTGAAATTTTGTATACTTAAAAACTATTTCATAAAACAAGCTGAATAGATAACAACCGCCAAAAATCACAGCAAAGTCTCCTAGTAGAGGTCAATAATAACCCAAAGCCATCTCAAACCTTACGATCATTTGTAATAAGGACCCTCTCTATTTGCACAATTTGGAATGCAACATGAATACTGAAAAAATAAATGATGACATGCTGATCAACGATTGTTTGCACTTAACTTATCTATACTCACATATAAAGCTGAAGAAACTTGGCCTTTCACGAAAGCATCTACTGATTCGATCTTGGTTCCTCTACAAAATTAATATTTTCAATTTTACGTCGAAAATTACGAATACCAGTATGCTTTGACTTTCAGAAAGAAAGTTTAGCTTTAATATTCGAATAATATATAAACTCTATAATAAAATTAAATACTTACCAATTACCAATTTTCAAAGCAAAACTGGACTCTTTTCATTTATAAACTTGTCTATTAGTAACCTAACCTAAAAACACGGTGTCAACCACAGAACCGCACAATTCCGCATCAGCCTTCTTTTAACATTCCTTTTCCTTTTTTTATTTGATATTTATTTTCATTAATAATGATTGATGGCTTTCGATGATATATCAATATTTCAATTAATTAGAAATTATGCTTCGACTATGGTCCAAAATTTACTCTTGGACAGATTTTTAGATGTAGATATATAATATACTAATTTCAGCGTTATTATTACCAAAAAAACGTCCTCTAATTATTATATTTACCCTATTTGTCACCTATGATATTAACTGGGAAGGGATGTTCCATTGAACATTTGCGGTATTTTTATGGAACACTACTTTGAAATATTTCATCTATATTTCATATGAGATGTTTCTGGGACATATATCATGTTGACTGGGAAGTTATGTTTCATTCAAACATATGGGATATGTTTATGACACATTACATTGAAATGTTTCACCTATATCTCAAGTGAAATGTTTGTGAGATATATATCATGTTAACTGGGACGAGATGTTTCATTTGAACATTTGGGGTATGTTCATGACACATTTCATTGAAATGTTTCACCTATATCTCATATGAAATGTTTCTGGGATATTTCATGTTAACTAAGGGAGAAATGTTTCATTTGAACATTTGTGGAATGTTTATGAAACATTACATTGAAATGTTTCACCGATGTTTCATTTGGAATGTTTCTGGGATATTTCATTTGAAGTTCGGAAGAGATGTTTCATTCAAACATTTATGGTATGTTTGTGAAACATTACTTCGAAATGTTTCATAATGCTTCACCCATATCTCATTTGAAATGTTTCTGTGATGTATCATGTTTACTGGGACATTGGTGAAAATTTCATTTTTATGGACGATAATGCCAGACCCCATCGTGCGCACATCTTTCAGGAGTTCCTTGAAGAGGTTGAAGTCTCTCGAATGGAATGGCCAGCAAGAAGTCCAGATCTCGATCCGATTTGGAAGGTTTGGGACAACCTCAATAGAAAGCAGAGAAGTTCAAAAAATCATTCAGCTACTCTTAATGACTTAGGACTCCAACTCGGAGAAATCTAGGAAGGATTAGATCAGAACATTTTAGGATCACTCATTTTGAGTATGAACCGTCGTTGCCGAGCTGTAATTGACGCAAGGGGTGGAAATACCAAGTATTAAATCACTTATCAGCATTTCAGTATTTTTAAAATTGTTTATTTCTCTTCTTTTACATAAGATTCGTTGAAATCCTGAATTCTTCTTTCATTTAATGTGTCTTGTTTCGTACAAAACCTTCCCGAGAGAACATAAAAAATAAGTAATAAAGTCAATGTAGAGTCAACTTTCATTAAAATTGAGATTTTCAGAATGAGCGTTATTTTTTTGCGCAGTGTATAGTCTCGTGGAAACAAAATACTTGATCCTTGAGAATTGAGAAATGTCAGTCCTCATCTCAGTGCTCTGAACCGAGAGTTGTTTCAAGTCAGGTTCCGCTTTAAGATTCGAAGTGTTGTCTCCTTTTTCATTATTAGGCAACAAGTTTTCGCCCCTGACTAATTAGTGCTCAAGTTTCACGCAGGGGCCTTTCTGCTATTGTTTAAATTTTTATCCAATTGTTTCTTGTTTCAGGGACTGGGAGAGAAAACCCTAATAAAATTTTCAAAAAAATGCAAAGACCTCCCAGAAAATATTTCAATAGATACCTGCACCCTGGATCACGAAATGCATTTCTCGGAGATGGTTAAACGGTCAATTGTAATACACATGAAACTGGCTGACAGCCTCTGTCCTGGATTCACCCTGGAAAGTCTACTTTGATATTGGTGAACACATTCAATCGGTTTTATCTACTCATTATAAGCTTGAACTCCCAAGTTTACAAATCTGATTCTACTTTCAAGTTATATCTCAAGCCTTCTGCTCTTCTCAAAACCAACGATATATAGTTTCACTCGTAGTGTTCGTTTTGGTTTCGCTCATAATTTATCAATTGTAACTTCTATCATTCTGATGGACGATGGATGTTCTAATCGTGCTTGCTTGTCTTTGTAAATTTTGTATACATTCATGAATTCTGCACCTTTTTCAGACCAACATTATTAATATTGATTAAAATATCATTGCTTTACTCATATTCACTGTACTGATCGGATTGATGAAGGACTGAAAGAAGATGGTTCAGCTTTTAACGCTACTTGGCTAACGTACTTGCTTCTTAGCTTGCATAATTAGAACCTATTATTCTAATCCTCTGATTTTTTGGCGGAATAAAGAAGCTCATGCAATCAATGCCATTGATTGCTTTGCCACTGTTAACGTTGTGTTTGATAGTGAGTTAATTGAAGTTTCTTGAAGTCTAAAGGAGAGCGCCCACCAAAGTAGCGTCGCACATACATGGCACACACGTGGCAAACACGTCGTAAAATTTTGGAGTATCTCATCTGACAGCGGCATTTCGGTGTGCACTGATTCGTTGTTTGCCAGATCACGCTCTACGCCAGTGCTTTGCTACTTTGGTGAGCGCTCTCACTTGAGGAGGGTTGCATAAAACCTTGATTGTCTGATCAAGAAATGTCGAATTGATATGAGCCACTAGATTCGTTGAAATTTCAAATCAAGTTTTTTGATTGGTTCGCACTGTTCGAATGTTTTGTGAAACCCGCCTTAAGTCTGATTTCATATGACCTGCTCTAGTTAACCTCTGTTTTCAGCTGGATAATGTCACCCTTGTCTACAGATGCTGTTAATATTTGTATATTTCACTGTATTCACTTCATGCAGATGACTAATTAATTGGATGATTTTGAATGGTGTACAATAAATGTTTTACACTACCATCTCCAACACAATTATCTGGTAACATTCCACAACACTTATTTGCCAAAATCTGAACCCATTCGATTTAAACAAGTTCAAATTGGTTCGAATCGAAGAATACGAACAGACACCCACCCATTTTTATGAACATAGAAATTCCAAGTGGAAATGAAAAATTGAGGGTCGTTCTTTCTTGAGATAATAATGTGGCGACTTCTAGAACTCCCAGCCCTCCCCTGTGCCTCCCCCGATGTAAAGAGCAAATATCCTGGTATCGGCCATCGCAGCGGCAGGTGCGGTGGCGTATACATTCTGTCCGACTCCCCAAGGGCAGTTGACGCAAAAACTCGTCTAGATAGAGATTGCGTTTCAGCTGGCCTTTTCTCTTCCACGTGGGCAGGGCCGTATTATTATCACTGTGAAAGTGCAGAGGAAGAAAATGCGTGGATTGAGATTTGTATAGTTTGACTTGGGAATTGAGAAGTCTGGACGCCCCCTAGCGGATAAAACGCCAACAAAGAAAAATGGTAGTAGCAATTTTTTTGAAATGGAGAAGTTGCTTCTGCCTGCAGTGCAAGAAATTCTTAATATGCGTCAGTAGAAAATTATCTCAAAGATTTCAATTTTTCTTTGACATTGGTAATGCGTTAAGTGTTTAGGATTAAGAGCCTTAAGAAGGAATAGGAAACACTAGAGAGTTCATGAAACCTTTGAGTGAAGTGAAGAATCTTCAGAGAATTCTTGGTTTGAGTATGAGAGAGGTTCATGGCAGGAGAAGGTAGTGAGTTTACGTTCGCGATGTTGATTGGCCTATCGCTTCCACTCCGTATCGGCTTGATCTTGGTTTATTTTCAGGACCGGCAAGCAAGTTCTATGTACCAAAGGGGGTTTTCTCTTTTCTGTTTATGTTTTCTTCATGTTCATAAATCTCAATGGTTTTTATGTTCATTCTAGGATAGTTACTTTAGATATTTAAAGAAAATAACGGACAGGTGGATTCAAGTGCCAGGGTTTAAAAATAATACAAGAAAATGAACCAGAAAAACTGTTTCTTCATGTGTCGAAAACATTCGAAACGGACAATGGGTTTCTGAGTTGTTCGAAGAGATCCCAATGAGATATCAGCCACTTCAAGTGATTCCGTCCACTGTAGATTGACGTCATCTCCAATACGATAAGTTTGGAATCACGTGAGGATACGTTCGAATGATTCAAACATCAAGTGCCAATATTTCGAGTTGATTCACCTTTTTTTAAGCTATTGCATGGCTTTCATCTGAGGCTATGGGCGCGGCGACCGAATAATGTAGAAATTCCGTAACGAAAAAACCTGACACAGCCTTGTATCGTCGGTTCAGTTCGGCAGACTTCGGCACGGTGTTTGAGTGCTTGCGACTAGACGGATGCGTGCAGTCGTGCAGCCAATCTAGCAGTGCAAAATGGAGTCGGCAATCTCGCTGTTCCCATTGAATTGCGAACGGCAAATATTTCATCAACATCAGATAGAAAATGTGTAGCCAAACGCAAACATTTTCCATTAACTTCAGCTCTTGCTCTAACTATACATAAGTCACAAGATGGAACTTTTGACGAAATAGTATATGAGTATAATAGTAAATCACATTCTCAGGAACTCGTCTTTGTGGAACTCTCTCGGGTGACTAATATTGAAAAATTGTGTATTATGCAGAAAATGATAATTCTGCATTTAAGTTTTTTCATAATCGAAGGCAAGCTGCATCGATTGCATCTTTGTTGCAAGAATTCAAAAGACTGTCATTGAATAGTGTTCAGACGATAGCTCAAAGTGTCTTAGATTTCATTAGTAATAGAAATGGCATTCCAATAATGACTTTCAATTGCCAAAGTATACATAGTCACAAATATGATATGCAAGATTCAGTTACAAGACAAACCAATGTGTTACATGCATGACGGGTGATAATCCGATTCAAATACCTGATTTGAATTGTATTGTTCAATTTGAACGAGATACTGTTCCAAAAGATGGGGTAGCTCTTTACCAAAATAGTGATAATGTTGTTGGGACATTATTTGGGCTATTTCCATTATCTATATTGTTGGTATTTACCGACGTTTCGGCAAGCATTCGCCTGCCGTCATCAGTGTGTTGTTGGTCCTGAGAGGACCGGTCTTTGCCAAACTTGTTCCGTCTGGACTTTTGCGCTCCATACTATCCAACTGAGTTGTGGGAATGCAAACGCGAGCTGTCAGAGGTGTAAACTCCGAAACTCAACCCTCTCTGACTAACAGTCTACTGAAGTAGGAAATTCTCATAATATCTCGTTCACAACAAGTAATAATGTTACTAATATTATGACTCCGAATATTGAAATAAATATTGAAGACCTTAGCGATGTTAATGTTAGATGCTCATTTGTTGGAGATATTTGTGCACGCTTATGCAAACTTAGAAATGGCCTACACATAATCATGGTAGCGATTCACATTTCTCCGAATCCAAAATTGGACGAGGTAGAGCATTTTATTCATCGCACTTTACTGGAGTACACTCAAGAAGGGTTGAAAATATTTGGTACAAATGGTAATGAATTTCCGTTCATCTTGGCTGGCGATTTCAACATTAACTTCGCTGATAAAAAATCAGAGTGATTGACAACTTTCCTTTCGGAAAATTTGAATTTAAAAATGAATAATGATCTACAACAATCCACAACAAAATATGGGACCACTATTGACGCGGTATTTTCCAGATATTTAGAGTACACCAAGTCTCAAACTTGTGCTTCTTATTTCAGTTACCATAAACCTATAGTTTCAATGATAAACATTCCTGAATAACCTACATGTATTGTAGGATAAATAAATATTTTAGATCAACAATATTATCTTCTTATTTTTGAATAGATGCTATGCTATAGCTTTACCGCGGCAGTCCTCGAGTGCCACACGTGCTCTTTTTTTATTTGATGAACTTCGTATGTTGAAGCAAAGGAAAAAATATGCTAAAAATAGGACGATTCTTTTTATAGAACAAGTAGCATAATCATCTCGTCTTATCTCGTCATCTTCTTCTCTTTATTTTGAATGCGAAATATGATTGTTTTTTCAGTTACTCGAACCGAGATTGATCATTATTCGTTGAATCGTGGAAGGAACGAAAATACTCCTTCAATTTCGAACCCTTTGTTGTCCAACTCTCGTAATTCTCATTTTCAGACCATCTTAACCTTATCGAAATGAATAAATTTCATTGGGGGTTAAAAATTTTTTCATTCCCGAGGGTTCATACTGCAGATAATGAACCGCAAAAACCATCAGACATCCCTCCTCGTGAATTCGGGTATAAGTAAAAGACCGATGAAATTTCAAACCGTCGACTGATAACGTCGAAACGACATGGCTATCTGAAGATCTAAAATATACCCCCCTCATAGCGGTCTTGACGAGAATCTCCAGACTACGGTCACTAATGTCCCGATCTGAATGAAAAAATGCACGATTAGCCCCAAATGACCATCCACCGTATCGAATTCCGCTCATGGTAAGACCTTAATGACCGAACTTCTGTTTTTTTTTGCCCGTTGCGTATTTCGGGCTGGTTCTCGATAAGTCAGTACGTGAAAACGACCCGAAATACGGCAAAAACAGGAAAAAACCTTCCCAGATATAATGAGAGTGAAATATAAAACGGAGACAGAGGGGCTGAACTGCGAGTCACAGGGACGGATTGAGTATTTTTCAGGAACCCAAAAAAAAATCACCAAGAACAAGATGAGTTGCGTCAGACTTCTTACTCGACATGCGTCTAATTATTGAAAATCATCCTGCAAATCTAACTTTATTAAAATCATCACTTTATTAAAATGTTATAACAATGGTAAGAATTCAATAAATAGATCATACAATTTGGTAGATTATGGATGAATAATACATCATTTTATTCAGTTGAATTAAACGTAACATCTTTTCCTACTCCTCCAATAGAAAGTGGCGACATTCCTTTACAGATCTGGAATAAAATCATGAAAACATAGGAATTTCAATGTTAAATTCGAATGAGCTCCGAGTCTGCACCTTTTAAAGTTGTAATTCAGAAAATCAAAGTTGAATTTCAGAAAAGGGAACATGTATTTCAGAATAGGCATATGTAATTCAGAAAACAGAAATTGAATTTCAGAATAGTTAATTCAATTTCAGAAAATCGAAATTGAAATTCAGATTAGGAAGTTGGAATTCAGAAAAACAAAGTTGAAATTCAGAATAGTGAATTGAAATTCAAAAATGGCAAATTCAAGTTCAGAAAAGAAAAATTGTAATTCAGAAGTTATCAATTGAATTTCAGGAAATGTAATATGTAATTCAGAATAGTATCGAGCTCGGTATCGCATGCTCTATAACAATGTGACACTGAACTTGCCCTAATGACATAACTTTCTGGTAAGGTATTATCGAGAAATAAAAAATGGAATTAAAAGATAATTGTGCTATTTGCAGAATATCAATGACTATGTAGAAAAAAAGTGGTTAAATTATTGCCATGTAGACATCTTTTACACGAAAAATGTGCAGAGCCTTTGAGAGAACCAAATTGTTCTATTTGAAGAAATGAATATACGAAAAAATTTCAAGTTGCCAGGACCATATACAAAAAAATACAAGTCAAGAGAGACAACGTATAACAGCATGTGCCAATAAAGGGGACGATTGGATATCCTCAGCAGAAACTTAAGGGGTCAAATACATGCAACCAATTCTGAATTACAATTTTCTTTTTCTGAATTACAATTTTCTATTTACGAATTTCAAATCACCAATTCTGAATTACAATTTATATTTTCTAAAATTCAAATTACCCTTTCTGAATTACATATCACTATTCTGAAAATCAAATAACGCTTTCTGAATTACATATTACAAATCGAAAATTCTCACTCCTGAACAAGTTGAAAAGTTTATAAAGGTGGCAAGAGATGAGAAATACTTAAGGTTGCAACTATTTGCGGATTATTTGGTGCCGGTCGGCGTGAGGAATTGTGTAATTCTTCAGTAGGAAACATCGAAATAACAAATAAATCATTGGTTATACAACTTCCAAATACAAAAATGAAGTTCAGTCGTCCTTTCAGTATTATTGGGAAGTATGTGGACTATTTTCGTAAGTACTTTGCACTGCGCACTTCTGTCATCAAACATCGAAACATGAATAAAAAATGCACTACCAATCCAGTTGGTATCAATACATTTGGGAAAATCCCATCTATTGTTGCCGAATTACTCAAAATGCCAGAACCAAAGCAATATACAGGACACTGTTTTCGAAGATCCTCCGCTTCATTGCTAGCAGAATCAGGGGCAAATATTATGGATATAAAAAAAACATGGTGGATGGAAGTCTACAACGGTAGCCGAGGGATATGTTGATCATTTCATTGCATATATAGAAATGTCATTGCTGAAAAAATTCACCCAACCTCAACAGGATTTGGATATTCATAATCCAATATTGTACTTCCGGTTTCTACAAGTACTGATGGTGCTGAGGATTCTAATAATGTGTTGCGAAGCTCCCCAACGTAACAGGGCATTAATGTTAGTAATTGTTGTAGTTTTACGAACAATATTAATGTTCATAAGTGATGATTGATAAATATTGACAATAAAAATTTGCAATTGTTGAATTTTTCTTATGTGATTTCATCATGAGGAAATGTAGTGCTAAAAATATTCATTACACTGATGTTAAAAATATTTTTAACACGTTTCCAAGTAAACAATCAATTTTAACATTGTTTGCTGTCATTAAGAGTGTCACTTTCAATGGCAGTTGTACAAAAATCATTTTATATTATGTTATTCATTCTTGCATCCATTCCTCATACTGTTCTTCGTTTAATATCACTTCTGTTCGAAACCTCTCATCATTCACCTTCCTATTGGACACCCGCTATCTCCTGGAGCTCGTAATTCCAGTTTGATCTGCATGCGCAATCCGAACATTGGACTTCGGTTCTTTTTTCGACTTTTTGCAACCAGAAATAGGTTTCCAGATTGGATATTGGAAATGCATCGAAAGCAATATTAGTTTTCTGCTTCGGTTCTTATATTCAACAGTGACATGTGGTCTGGAATCAGAATGACACATTCCTAATGAGAATATTATCGAACGGCAGAAGAGAAAACTGTTTTATCGGTTTTGTGGGAAGTCAATAGTACGCTCGGATTTGAATTGAATCGCAAAATTTATTGAGGGAGGGAGAGGGAGGATTTTGGAGGAAGGGGCATGAATTGGTGTGGTGATTTTCGTGGAGAGTAACGAGATTTGGAAGGGCTTTCGGAACATATTGGCTTGCCTGGACGACGGTGGATTACAAAAATGAGCATCAAGTATCAGGGAAGCTTCACGAATGTCTTTAGCATTCTTTCAGCAAAGACATCTCAAAATCAAATGAGTTTGATTTGAACTAGGTAAATCATTCTAAAAGTTACAGTTGACGTCCATGATCACAGATTTCTTAAAATTGCAGTCCCATATGAGCAGTAATTCAGTAGGTATACCCATATTCAGGCAAATCAATTAGTGTTTCACTCAGTGGCGGCTCTGCCACGAGAGATCATGGCACCCCCAGAAGAAGTAACATAAAATCAAATTTCCATTCTTAAATAACCAATAAATTGCCTTTCTGAAGTTAGTAATATTATTTTGTACCTAGTATCTATTTCTGCATTCCCAATCCCCAACTTTTTTCATCTATGAATTGAGTAATGTGCTTCACTCTACCTAACCTGCCGTCTAGTCTTCGTCGATTGCACGTGCGATCGAGTAGGTGGAGCTAACGATGAATTGATAGGCAATTTCCATACGTAAATTTTTGGATGAAGTAGGAACCATACGTATTTTTTCAAGTAGTTTTGTGTGTCTAGGTTGCATTATGGGGGCAACAAATAATCATTGAGAATAACCTATAAAGGACTCCTGGATTGATAGTTAAAAACGGGTTATAGTCCACTGCGACCTTATGGTCTATTGTGCCCCCTGACAAAGCTTCACAGCTCGTCTTCCAGTCCCAGAGATTTTATGAAATCCAATATCTCGGAAGACTTCAGTGAGGCTAATTCCTCACTCCTATAGGTCTCTTGACCAAAGCATTGTATTCTTTAGCTTACAATGCCAAAGCATTCTGTGACTAGTTGAATAGCAGTTTCTTCCTCCTTCCCACAGAATCTACACTCGTCAGTGTCCGCAACGCTTATTCTCAGCAAGTGCTTTATGAGGCGACAATGCCCTGTAAGAAAGCCAATGAGGAGATATAGTTGGATCTTACTGAGATACAAATATCTTTTGGATCTTGCAGTTTCAAAATTCCGAAGGAACTTTTTGGAGTGATCCAACCCTGGGAGTTTCTGCCAGAGTGTTTCTCTTTCAGCTTTCTCCTTCTCCATAAACTCTTTCTTATGTGTACATTTTCATATATCACAGAAAGGTTCTTGGCCAGTGAGTGGTTTCCGAGCACCCTCTCTGGCAAGTTTGTTGGCCTCTTCGTTACCTGTAATTCCCGAATGACCAGGAACCCAGATCAAGGAGACGTTATTTTTCTTGCCTACTCCTGGATTAGATAGGTAAAATTGTTGAAAGTATTAGTGGGCTCGATATTCGTGAAAACGCCATTAGTGGAAACCGTTTACGGATATATTCATTGTTTTTTGGATATAATTTAATTTTGATATTTTATTGATTTCGAAAATGTGCAATAACTTTTTCATCAACGGAAATATCTAAAAACTAGGCGCCTTTTTACTGGAAATAAGAAATTTTATTCAATATTTTCTTTCTCCTGTAATGAGAATGCGAAAAAAACTTTTTTATTTCAAAATCGAATACATTCTTCTTTATATCATATCAAATCAAAAAAAAAATTGAGATTAAGAATATTGAATTTGGTTTCTCATTCCCTGAGAAATATTGCTTTTAGATAGTATTTTTTGTTTTTGGATATTTTCGAGAATGAAAACGTCATGGCACATCTTCAAAATAATTAAAATTTATTAACTTTGTCATATCTTCAAAACGAATTAAGATATCGTGAAAAGGTTTCCACCACTGTATTTTGCGCGAAAATCGAGCCTAGGACTCCTTACATGGTTTCTACCTATCTAGTATAGTACAAGAAACAGTCAAAATCAAGCAATTTGGAATACCCTGTGATATTTCGATGAAATTTATGATGATATACAGGGTGAGTCTTTGACTTGTACATATATTTTAACGGGAAATTCCTGATGTCAAAAGAAACACTTTTTGTCTCTACCATTTTTTTCGATTCGGCTGGGTTGGAAAGATACAGGCTGTTGAAAATCCATGAAAAAATTTAATTTTCGAATATATCTCGTGAATGATTTCATCAAATGAAGTGATTTTCAGAATATAGGTTCTCATTAACGAGGCAAATATTTTACGAATACAAAATTTAACTCACATGTCTAATTTTATTCGTTATGACCAATATATACCATTACATTCCATAATTATAGCAGAAATTCTATGATCCTGACTTTTGGAAGTGAGTTGAATGCCATTTAATGAATATTTGGCTATTTTGGAAAACAAAAGTATTCTTCGTGAAATCTCGTGAATTGCACATTCTTCGAGTAATTAAAGATTTAAAAAAATCTATAAAAGCGAAATTAGAAAAATTGGTTACTTTTTCTGAATGTAATTCTGTTCAGAAGATTCGCAGAATTAAATTTCTGCTACATTTTCTCGAAGGTTCAGGTGGTAGATTTAATGTTCGGAAAAGATTTGGTGTCATATTTCCAAGGGTGGCATAGCTCATTATGAAAGTTTTGAATGGCTATGTCTTTTTATCTGGAATGAATAAAAAGAAATGCTATACAAAAAAAAGTATTTCTTTCGACCTCAACAATCTATGGTTTGAATATATGTACAAGTCAAAGACTCACCCTGTATATAGAAAAAAAATTTGTGTAAATTTACCAAATTTTAACGATGAGGTTATCGATCAGTTTGCAAATGCAAAAAAAATGGATTCCAAATGATAATAATAAATTTATTGATCCTTTTAGACTGTACAAAGTGAGTATAGGACAAGTCAATATACAGGGTGTTTCCTTAACATGCGGCAGAAATTCAGGGGGCTGTTCCTTGGACTTCTCTAAGAATATTTTGTCCTTTGATGATTTTTGAAAAACCTCTTTGTTTCGAAGATACAGGGCAAACAAAATTTTAGATAATAACATTTTATTATGAAAAATTACATGAAAATTTAACTTAACCTACAAAAACTGTTGAAAATGACCACCTCCAGCCAGCATACAAGCATCCAATCTTCTCCTCATTGACTGCCGAACCCTTTCAAAAACACCAGGATCATTTCTTATTAAGTTACACCCAGCAATGATCCGATTTCGCAAGTCTTCCACATTTTCTACTGGAGTGGTATAAACTAATGATTTTAGATGGCCCCATAGGAAATAATCTAAGGGGTTTAAGTCCGGGGAACGAGCAGGCCATAAATAATAATAGTGAAAGATAAAATGTTAATTGCTAATACATCACAAAACGAATTCAAATGAAAACCGTGTTTAATCTGTATTCCTTTACCATCTGAACTTATCAATTTTAAGTCAAAAAACTGGCCGTTTTTTATAGTTGTCAAACACATTTAAAAATAAATTGTACCTACTTAGTAAACACAGTGCGGTACGCATTTTTATTTATACTATTATCAATTTTAAAAATATGAAAAATGTTGTTCGCCCTGTATCTTCGAAACAAAGGGGTTTTTCCAAAAACATCAAAGGACAAAATATTCTTAGAATAGTCCAAGTAACAGCTCCCTGAATTTTTGCCGCATGTTTAGGAAACACCCTGTATATAATCAATCTCGAAAAACTAATTCATCCCGAATATCACCATGATCTTAATGAATCATTAATCAGTAGTTGTTCTTGTTTTACGATTAATATTAATGTTCATATGTATTGATTGTTAAAAATATTGATAATAAAAATTTGCAAATTTCTGAATTTTTCCCCTCTGATTTCATCATAAGAAATTGGAGTGCTAAAAATATTTTTAACACTAATGTTGAAAATATTTTTAACACGCTTCCACGTAAACAATCAATCAAAAGTGCAACTTTTAATGGCAGTTGTACAAAAACTAATTGAGAAATGAGAAATATTTCCCGTCGCACAAACGCATTCTCCACCACTGATCCCCTCGTCGTCAGAAGAGAAGTTCATGATGCACATGCATCTGCAAGTGGTAAGTTGTGTTTGTGAAATGGCGATACTTATCAAGTGGTAAGACAGACAGGGGCCAGACGTCTCCAAGTCAACGACCGAGTGCATTTCTCCCCGAGCAATGTGCACCGAGCGGCCCCAAGACCATCGCTAATCTCCTTGTCAATTCACGGAGCTTCAAAGGCAAACAAGGACTTAATTTTTTTTCTCGTGCTGTTTATTTTCTCTCGCTGTGTACCCGAACTAACTGCGACGTGGCGTCAGTTGGGTAAACGAGGGACAATCCCGAAAATCAACAAGTTACCGGGGAAAACGAAATCTCTTCGACTGATTTTTAGTTGGTGGCTTTCGAATATAACGATGTTTTCGTTTCTTTTCGAATTAATCCAATCAGATCACAATGAAGATGAAGAATACGAAAATCTAATTGAACTATTCGATACGTACATGCATAATGCAGTCATCGTATAATACAGAAATAGGTCAATTTTGCCTTGATTGGATAAAGAATGTTTGAAAAAAACTGTGATAATCGATTCTTCACTTTGGAAATCAATGAAATTTCAGTATGAAAGTTTTCACAAAATATTATAAAATCGGGATAAACTTGCTCAATTATGGAAAAAAATTAACGCATATTATGGAAATCTCAAATTAACTCTACAACTGAAGGTGTTCTCAATGATGATTATTATTATCAGAATTATGCATGTATATGTTATCCACTTTCAACGTTCTTCTTCAATACAGATGTTTTTTTTCCCAGCAAGAATAGAAAAAGATGATATTAACAGATTTTGAATGTATTGGCTCCATTCTAAAATCAGTTGTTCTCGATCAATTCTAGTGATCAATAGTTTTTCTCCCGTTTGATTTACTACACTCGATCGCTATGCAACGCGAAACGCGCAATTTGACCCAAGAGGAATGTGCCCAAGCGGTAGTTTTGCGAGAAGAAGGGTGGACATACACAAGAATTTTAGAAAGGTTTGGAGTTTTCATTACAAGTGTGTCCCGAATATGCAGCGATCCAGGGAGACAGGTATGAATGTCCGAAGAGCAGGACAGGGTAGACCACGGGTAACAACTGCCATTCAAGAACGTTACTTGAGAGTTTCTTCATTGAGACAACGGTTTGCAACCGCTCGCCTCCTTCAAACTCATGGGGTGCAAATTAACACTCAGACAATAAGAAATCGCCTCAGAGAATATGATTTTAGGCCTCGTGTCGCGGCAAGAGGCCCAGCTCTTACCCCAGCCCATCGAAGGGCGCGTTTGGATTTCGCGAGAGAGCATATCTATTGGGAAGAGTCCGATTGGGAAAGAGTTCTCTTCATAGATGAGTATAGATTCTGCGTCTACCATTGTGATCGACGTTCCCTTGTATACAGACGTCTACATGATATGCTCAGTGCAATTTCCTTAATACTATTGGTTTCGGCTACAGATCGATTATGGTATCTTTGACTGCTCGCACAGACCTAGTGGTCTTTGATAATGGAGCTTTGAATGCTGACAAGTATATAAGGATCATTCTTGAAGAGCATGTAGTGCCATTTGCCCCATACATTGGTGAAAATTTCATTTTTATGGACGATAATTCCAGACCCCATCGTGCGCGCATCGTTCAGGAGAACCTTGAAGAGGTTGAAGTCTCTCGAATGGAATGGCCATCAAAAAGTCCAGATCTCAATCCGATTGAGCAAGTTTGGGACAACCTCAAAGAAGACTGAGAAGTTCATAAAATCATCCAGCTACTCTTAATGACTCAAGAATCCAACTCGGAGAAATCTGGGAAGGATTAGATCAGAACATTTTAAGATCACTCATTTTGAGCATGAACCGTCGTTGCTGTAATTAACGCAAGGGGTAGAAATACCAAGTACTTAATCACTTAACAGCATTTCAGTAGCAGTGTCAGCAAATATAACGGATATAAAAAAAAAACATTGTGGATGGAAGTCTACGACGGTAGCCGACGGCTTATGTTGATCATTTCATTAGATATAAAAATGTCGTTGCTGAAAAAATTCTCCCAACCTCAACAGATTTTGGATCACTATCATATACTATTGTACCGGTTTTCACAAGTACTGAGGGTGCTGAGGATTCTAATAATGTGTTGCGAAGATCCCTAACGCCACATGGCATTAATGTTAGTAATTGTTAGAATTAATATTAATGTTCATGAGTAATGATTGTTAAATATTGATTATAAAAATTGCTGAATTTTTCTTATCTGATTTCATCATAAGGAAATGGGGTGCTAAAAATATCTTATTGTTAAAAATATATATCTTATTGTTAAAAATATTTTTAACACGCTTCCACGTAAACAATCACTTTTAACATTGTTTGTTGTCATTGAAAGTGTCACTTTTAATGGCAGTTGTACAAAAATTTTTTAACATAAAATTTAACTCTCCCAAAGAAAATGAGTCGATAATTTTGACAAAGGCACTCGTGCTCTTTTTCAACTTAACTTGCAGTCGAGCATCTTTTCCCAGTATAATCGATAATTTTCATTGCACTAGGTAAATTACTACTGAAAAGACCATTTGTGAAAACCATTTCACGATATAAAGATAACATAATTTCAAAATTGTGACGATTTCGAAGATATGCCAAAACTTTTTTATTTTGGAGAATATCTGAAGTCGATTAAAACTGTTTACACCAAGAGTTGATCCGACTGTGATGAAAGATCACTGAAATGAGTATATAATTACTCGAAATACTCCTCTGAACCAGGTTTGACATCTGTTAGAATATAAGCAATTTGTTGGACTTCAGAAAGGTCTGTAGAAATTAAATTCATTATCGGATTCATTGACCAATGTCACCAGTGCAGAGATTCTAGGAAATCGAAAAATTCATTTGTTTTAAGGAGCATAAGGGGAAACAAAATTCCTCGAGAAATAATTTTGCAATTCTCATTTTCTACAGGTGGTGAAGATTTCGTTCAACGCCTTAAATACAATGTGTACGGAACATTACCCTCTGATAGCACTGCATTTCAGCTGGAGAGTTAATTTTCAGTATGAAATAACGATAATTACTAGGAAAGGAGAATCATAAAGGGAAAATCAGGCAAAACGACTTAAAATAAAATACGATATGGACCGCGAGCGTTCAATGTGCCTTGGCTAATTATTGGGACAGCCAGCTGGGTTGAACCAAGAACATAAGCAGTTCAGTGGCGTCCAAGAGATTCCTAGATAACTCAGCTGAGAGGAGATGTTGTTGAATTTAATTATAGATTTGAAGATAAAAAAGTAATAAAATGTGTGCGACATTGAGGGTATATAAAATCAGAATGAGCGTACCCTCCTTCGAGAGCGACCGGGGAGAAAACTGGACGTATATCGCCAAGGTGGTTTTTTTGGAACTTTTCCCCTTTGCGTGATTTATAGGCGATGTTTGTATTGAATGAAATAACAAGGCAGGAATAATAATTGGGCCAAAAGAAGCGCACTTACCTTGGTGGTATCCTGTAGAAGGTGGAAGAGGGCCCTCTGAGCTGCCAGTTGTAGCGTGGAATTTCCCAGTCTCATTAATCCCCAGAGATAACTAGACCGTTGGAAATCCAGAAATATTGAAAATACGAAAAACAGCGTGAAAATCGATCGAAAAATGTGTCACCCACGGATGCGTGAATTCAACTGACTTCTTATCGGAAGAATTCTTTTCAGTCGGAAAACATATGGAGTGCGATTCTGTTTATCGCCCTCACTGCCAATAATGTGAAAAATGCAAACCCATAGATCACGCAATATGAAAAAAAACAAATAAAATTCCAATTTGATGAATTTTAAACAAAATGAAAAAATTCAGTGGAGGATGAAAAAAAACAAAAATTATAGTAACTAGACGAAAACTTGTTTGGAGTGCTAACTACCGAAACTAAGCACAGTACCAATTTCGCATTTTAGGATTCAAGATTCTCAATTTTATTTATAATTCTTTTAATTTTCAGCGATCATTTTCCTGGTGAATTTGAAGAATAAATCTTATCGAACATTTCCCCTCAATAAATATTCAAAGGCTCTCACGACCGGATATACTGACAATTAAAGAGTCTTCCGGGCTTATTGGTCATTATGAATAATTTCACCTAACGTTTCGCCTACAACTGCGGTTAGGTGAAATTATTCTTGATGGACCACGGCCAAGAAGCTCGGTAGGCTCTTTCAATGTCATTATCTTTTAATTTGCGCATTTTATTATCATCCATTTTTGAGGAAAACTATGTTGAAGGCTCATATTGGAATAGCCTATAGCCTTAGATTACCTGAAATGGATTTCATTTTCATGAAAAGTTTGAGATTTGGGTTTTCTTTGCTCGTTTCGTGAGTACTCAATGGATGATGTCATGTGAATACTGGTATTTCTCTAGACAGCTTTATATCTCTTCATCATGATTTTTGCTTGACAGCTCCAACACTCATTTCTAGAAGAAAAGTCATTCGTCCCAAATATCTTAGATATCAGAAGGCTTAAGCTTGGAAAAATAATTGAATTCGTCTATGGTTTGCGGTTTTCAGATTGATTTTTTTTAGGTTCTTCATAACTAGGTGATTCTTTATTTGTGATGTATTTTGTGCAGATGAAGCCTATCTTAAAGAATGAATAAAAGTTATTACTAGCTCTAACCCGCTATTTCAATTCAAATCGGTACTGATAGTTCCGCAATCCCACATTCATAGCCTCGTATCGAAGGAGAGACAGGCATGTGACTACGTGACAAAGCGATCTTCCGTAGATTCAACAATTTCTTGCTCAAATTCGGATTCGTTCAACCTGCGGTAACTTTCGAATTATCCCTAAGAAAACAATACTGTAAGAAGCATTTTTCATAAGGAATAAATGCCGCATATAACAATCACCTTCATTTTTAAATGCCAATCGGGAGACCTCTTCAAATTGAACATTATTTTGAATTGAACTGACAATGTTGAAAATGATTATCGTGCAGTTAGCCATATGCGGACTTTTTTATAGAACTTTTTCGAGCACTACCAAATTGTCTCTGACGATGTTTCTTTATATCTTATAGTTTACCTAGCGTCGGCCGTAAAAGCCTGTAAAAAGCTGATTGATCAGCGACTTTTTCATGAAAACTCGATTTTTTTTTCTCATTTCTTCGTGATATGGGAATGAACACTACATGAAAACCTCCCAGAATAAATTCTCTACATTAAAGTGAAAGTTTCATCAAAATCAGTCATCTGGTTTCTGAGTCCATAGAGGACAAACACGCGGACATTCACATTTATAATATTAGTATAGATTATCATCGCAAATGCTCATGCTTGACCAACTTGTATGTTTTTTTTAAACATAGATGAATTCAAAATAGTAATCATCGAAACGAATACCATTTTGAATTCTCAGGCTCAGAGATCTTTTATCATCAGGTTGGAGAAATGATATTAGATTTTTTCACTGAGATGAGAGATATACCGGTTTCGGACTTGTTTGGCCTCATCAGTATCACATACACCTCAGGGACAATATCTTTATAAAAAACTTCGATATTTGAAGCAATTAGTTGTGAAGTTATGAGTAAAATATTACAAAGTAGTGACATCCAATTGGGTCATACCAAATGAAGTTTCGCATGTCATTGGAAAACTCTGTACATCCTCTTTCACACAAAGATCAAGTGCATTTAAGACTCTCTTCTTCCGATGAGTTATTGAAAGTGAGACTCGGATGATGAATCTCCATTTAGATTTATGGAGAGGGTTATAGTCGTAACATGAATTGGAGTTGTATTGCGAAACGAAATAGGAGAATAGTGGAATTCTCTACATCTTTTTGATTGTTTAAATGGAAATAACAAACTTTCGTTTCAACTCGATTTGGATTGAAGTCCTTAAGTCATTTTTAAGAATGGAAGCTATCCCCTAATATTTACAGAATCTGTTCAATCATAAATTACAGATTATGAAAGGCAGTGAAGATCCCTTCTGTGAAACTCAAACCTGAACAAAATGTGAACTGACATCAGAAGGTGAATAAATGAAGTACAATCCTTTCGTTCAACACCTCGTTCCACCACTTTTCAGATCCGCAATCGCAACAGAATACATTCGTATTTCTTACTGATGCATTCATTATTCGGCTCCGCCATATTAATATCCCTTTATCAGGGTGTCATAATCATAACCAATAGCTACTAAGGAGACATGATAAATGCAACAATATTTCAATTTGATAAGCAGAGCACGAAACGAGACGTTCAAGAAAATATGCAAGGCTTAATGGCAAATAATAAATTCTCCGATGAAATAAGTTGCCGGTTGCACGACATTGTGGTAACTCACGAAACTGTTGAAAAAAACAGTTGATATCGACGGATAATGCAAGGATGTTTTTGGTACCCAGTCCACTATTTCTTTGATTCCTTTCGTAAAAAGTTAGCTATGCGTGACATTTTTTCTGATGAAAATAGTAATTTATACATTTATCATGATCAGTCACTGTTCTTGAGACTTGTGAATACTGAAGAACTAATCAATCTATGTTCCAGCCTGAAGAACAAACATTTCAGCGGATATGATGATATTCCAACCAGTATTGTTAAACTTTCACTCGAACAGAAAGCACCAGTATTATGTTATATACTTCCCCGTCAATTAATTCCGGACAGGCAAAATTTTTGTCAAATTCAACACCCTGTACCTTTTTTCGTGGTTCTCCGATTTTGATGAAATTTTTACCAGGTATAGTATTGGGTCTTGTTATATTAACCTGAAATTCACTTTGTGAAAATACCTGTAGTTCATCCGTTATACAGGGTGAAACAAAACCTTGCTTTATACCCTTCATTTCTAAACACCCTGTGGTGAATTTGAGGCGAAAAATTTGATATCATTCAGTTTTAATTTGAAGTCTGACCCTTTCTTAACACAATGTTTCTTGATTTACGTCAGTATCTGCTTTAAAAAAAAGATACACATTTTCAAACAAATTGTTGCATTTTTTCAATTTGTATAACAATTTAAAACATTACAATACCTTATCGACTAGTAAACATAGACAAACATCTGAAAATTAATAGCGAGTATTTCCACCTCGCTTTCTCATTACACATTTTCAGATACACATTTTTAAGGAAAGTGTTGCATTTTTTCAATTTTTATAACAATTCAAAACATTACAATACCTTATCGACTAGTAAACATAGACAAACATCTGAAAATTAATAGCGAGTATTTCCACCTCGCTTTCTCATCACGTTTACCATTCAATGTGACATACTTTCAATGCATTTTCGGATTGCTTCTGGGGGAATATTTTCCCGTTCTTCAAGAAGGGCTGTTCGTAAATCGGGCAAGGTGTTGGGCTGCCGATTTCGAACATGTCTACCTAGTATATCTCATATGTGAAAAAAATTTTACAACAAATTACCATCCACATGCAGATTATCAAATTTGTTAAGATTCAAAAATGTTATAAAGAAACTCCTTATCAAACTAGAACCATATTCACTTGAAGATTTTTCAAACTGTAGTACCTTAACAAGGTTCATTTAAATTGTAGGTATTTATACTGTTGTTGGCGTCATTTCTTTTCTCTTTCTGTATTGGTAATGTAGGGGTGATTTGAAATGAAGGAACTTATTATTATAATTATTATCGATAAGATTGTTTCTTGGGATTAATGGACGATTGATTCATTCTAAACGATAAATAAATTTTATTAACATTATTGTTGGAAAATGACATTCACAGTTGGTAACTTACCTCGAAAAAAAAATCAATTTTATGTTGTTATTCCCTCTTACAATCGTTATACCAGTAATTATATATTTCTATATTCTTGGATTTATTGCAACTCGAAGTTTTACCTTTGAACAAAGAGTATAATTTTTATCCTATGGTGTTCTAAGATAAGAAATTTCGATCTTTGTTGAGAGCTGGAATTTTTAAAGATTTCTGTACCGACGTTATATTTAAAATTCCATGTTCTGATTGTATGAGAACATATATTGGGCATACAGGACGTTACTTGAAAGTCAAACTTTTCGATCATATGAGGGATATGGAAAATAGTATAAACCCTTCAAAATTTCAAGAAAACAATACTGCTTTAGCTGAACATAGTAGAAAAAGCTTACCTACTTTCGATTTTGAATGAACTGAAATTATAGGCAAACAACGAATCCTGAATAAAAGGCTTCTGAATGAGATGATTGAGATAACAACGCAGTTGACAAGAGAACTGACATCGAAAGGTTGAACACCGTATATAATAACACAATCTGATATCAAAGATGTGACTTGAATATTTCATTCACGCCACGTATTTATATTTATAATTCTCAAGTTGGTGTTTGTTCCCTCCTTACATAGGAAATAAGTAATAAAGTGTTCATACAAATTCATTAGAACAAGAACAGCACTTGATTGATTTCATGCAGCACGTCTTGATTATTTTCTTCTTGTATTTTATTCTGATCATTAATTTCCAAGAAAAAAAAATAATGTATTTTGAATTGTTTGTTTTAGTATTTCATTGATTACTTCTATATATTCTCAATTGTTCTATTGAAGAGGTTTCTCTGGACAATTGCTCAATCATTTTTTGACTGAATTAGATTCAGCAGGTGTTTTATTTTAGTGCCCTGAGGATGTTTATATAATGAATGAAAGATCAGCTCTGTACACAAGTGGTTTTCTTGTTTGAGACCTTCAAACTTATCCGAAACATTATTTTAGTCATCCTGAATTTGGTCAACACTACTTTCAAATTTAACAAACAATTGCAAAATATGGAAACTGATTGCCTCAACCACTTGCAAGATTCGGATGAATTCGATGTCATTCGAAAGTTTTTCTACTCTTTTACAAAAAAAATGGGAACCCGCTTTTTCGTCAGTAGACTCTTCTGGGTGAAAACTGCAATAAATAAGTACTAAAGTACGTGAATTTTCAAGTTTTTTCGTCCCCAAAAATTGAACTACACTTTTCCTATACTGGAAATGTCCTGCATTGTTCGAAATTATTTCGAGCTTGTTCGCAATTTTCACAACTGAAGACTCTTTTTAGATCTTATTTGTCTGGACAAATGCCTTCTATCTCATCGAATTTTTCGCAGAGAATTTTCTACTCGATGCAAAATGGAGGATGCGCTGGTCCATCTGGTTCTGGTTTGAATATCTTATTCTAGGGATTGGTCGGTTTAAAATGATGCGATTAATAGAGCAGAGCATATGTGCCAAGAATGTTTGTTTCAAAAATAATATTTTCAAAAGGAAAATTCAACTTCTCTCAGACGTTAATTGGTGTGGAATGCAAGGATTTTCAATGAGTTGAATACATTGAAACCACTAGATACTGATACTCTGATCAAGCATCATCTTGTGGAAACATTATTATGAAAGCTAATTGTTGCAAAATGACATTATAATTTTGTACGATAATTCATCATGATGAGTTGTACAGCCTAACTCGTCTAACTATTCTCAATATTTCGTTTTCAAATCTAATTATACCAACCGTGGTATCGCGCAAAAAACAGATTCGGAAAGAATGAGAATCGTTCGGCCACGAGAAAGAGAGAAATCCAGAATCAGGGTAAACTATACGTCCCTTCTCGTCCATTGTAACGGGTAATTCATGGTTCGGTATTCGGAATCCGCACAATTACAAATAGAATAAAAATATACCACGCCGGAGAAAATGTTTGTGATTTAATAAAGCCAAATAATGCCACGTTCCGTTTCATACTTCTACTCGAAAAAGTAGAAGAGCCAGAATAGGAAATTTGAAATTCACTCAGTTTATGCACACACCGCAAGTACGGTACTCGAAAATATATTTTCTCTATTTCAGTATCGTAATGGGTTCATTACAGTACTAAAAGTAGTGCTGTAATGAAACTCATTACAGCATTGTTTTCAGTTATATGTTTAGTTTTATGGTTGTCAGTACTGATCTCCGATCGAATTAAGTTTCGAATCAAAACAATTCAAATTCCGTGAACTGTCAAATTTCGTATGTCACACCAACTGCCAAAATACAAAACAAAAGTCACTAATCTGAATTTTCATTTGAATTTCGAGAGGTTTTCACAAAAATTAACTGAAATAGAGAAAATACCGTCTAATACTCGTTGCAGAAGGCAATTCCAACACTCATGCTATCGAAAAATCGCTCCTTCGTCGCTCGTTTTCGAAATTCGCATTCGTGTTGGAATAGGAGCTCATTCTGCAACTTGTTTTAGAATATACTATTCTCTATTTCAGTATCGTTATGAGTTCGTTACAGTACAAAAAGTAGTGCTGTAATGAAACTCATTACAGCATTATTTTCAGTTATATTTTTCTTTTTGTGGTACTGATCTCCGATTTTCTCAATTTTCAAATCCAATCAATTTGAATCCCTCAATCTGTCAAATTTATTAAGTAACACCAACTGCCAAGATACCATAAAAAAGTCACTTATCTGAAGTTTTGATAGTATTTCACAAAACTTTACTGAAATAGATAAAATATCGTCTAATACTCGTTGCAGGAGGCAATTCCAACATTCTGAAGAATTTTGTTTTTGTTTTTCTTATAATCTGTTGAGGATGCAAAAAATAATTCACTCCAAACAAACATAAACAAAAAAGTAGTAACCCCTTTTTCACATAGCGCCTGGTTACCGACCTTAGAAAAAAACAAAAATCAAACCGATACGTAGCTGGAGCGATAAGCCAATCAACGTCGCGCGCGTTAACTCACCACCTGTTTCCGCCATTAACCAGACTGTGTCATTGTCAGAAATTCAGCATTCGAAGTACAATCTAAGACTAAAAATCTCCTGAAGATTCCTATCGCAGTTGTAGGCGAAACGTGAGGTGAAATTATTACTAATGGAACACGGCAATTTAGCCCGGAAGGCTCTTTCAATATCAATATCCGGTCGTGAACGCCTCAACCATTTAAAGAACATCCATTGTTTCTAAGAAAACAATTAGTGAAGTGTCCGTCTTGGCTCCATATCAAGATCATAAAAATGAAGACAGCCAGAACCACCCAATTTTTATAAATTATTATAAAGGAAAATCGTCTGTAAAATTTGATGATTAATATTTCTGGACGGAGTGGATTTTCTGCAAATATCATTTTTCATTAACTGGAGATTTGTTTAATTAATATCAGTCGTTAGTTTTTTTATTATCCTTTCCATTGTTGTTTATTGTTGATAATAGTTTTAATTATTTAGCGATAATTTTGTCTTCATAAAATCTAGTCAACGGGGTCGAAAGAGACAAAAAAATATTCTAAAATTCATAGAATGAAAAGTCTGTGAACCATAATTTCGATATGGTTGACAATATATAATATATTTGTTGAAAAGAGATTCAGACAATTTTGGTATTGATGAAATGATTATCGACTACAATTATTTCGTCTGCTTTTAAATCTTCTGTATATATAAAAATGAATTGCTGTGCGTTAAGAAGGATAAAACTTAATAACGGCTGAAACAATTTGGCTAATTTTGGTCTTGACTCATCCATGGAATTCTAGGGTTTGAAAGATGAGAAAAAATTAAAATGCAAGATATTTAATATGGTTTTTTTCTCATAAATAGAGGTGATCGATTGTCATTGATTTTTCGATGATCATCGATGTTTGACAATTGAATATCGATGTTTTAAAATTGATTTTGCATTATTTAAATCTATTTCTTCAAGTGAAGACGACGCAAAGTTTGCACAAAACACCCAATGTTATCAATTAAAAGTGAATAATTATTTAATAATTCGATGAACATCGAGTATCATGTTCGGTCATCTATTCGGTGACATTTCAAGTTACGTTCTCTTTTTGCAGTTGATCTTTTGTGATAGATGCAACTTACCTCAAAGTGAGAACTTTTTTGTGAACTTGGTTAATTTCAATTTGCGATGCTATATTTGTTTATTAATGCACCACAAAACAAAACAAAAGATATAGTTTCTTAAAAAGCTTTGAATTAATTACCAGAGTATTTCTTTTTGATTGTTTTAAATATATTTCATACAAAAGTTGGTAAGAGGTAACCGTCACTCACAAAAATAGAAAGATGAACTTTTCGTCATGAGAGAAATCAATAATAAAGGAACGACCTATTTGTTAGTTCAAATTATTTTTGCGTTAGGAAATTCAATTTGTGACAAAACAGTAAATTCATCAATCTGAATAGAAATTATCTGGTTTTTTATTTATCATTGAGGAAGTACGAAGTCTGCAGGGTCAGCTAGTATAGAATATAGGTGTTAGATACAGGCCATAATTTCTACCCCTGCGGAGAAACTACCGGTTCAAGTGAGTAATTAAATATTGAACTCGATGGTTCAAATGCAGTTTCAACCACAGTTTGTCCAAAATGAGGGCGGAATACCATCTGGTTCTGAAACACTCAAAATGTTTATTTCATGTGAATCAAATCGATTTCTGGAAGATAGTAGAGATTTCAACTTGAACGAGCGATCATGGAAAGAACCAATTCTTGGTAAAACTAATTCTTCGTTCTTCGGAAGGTCCGAAAGAGAGCGAATCAACGCAATCTCCCTGCAAAAACCCCGGAAAGCAAAACGAGATATTCCAGCAGAAGAACAATTGTTGTGTTTTGCGAGCTGAGCGAGTTTTTATCACCGGCTCTGGCAGCGGACCAAGTGGAGTGGATACACCCAACACATGTAATATGCATGCCGGCCTAGGTTTTTTGCTCGCAGACAAGCTGCGAGGTAATGATAGGCAGCGCGCGTATGCCCCTGCATGCATACATGAGGCATTATTTTATGGGTGACTTTCTGGTGCAGTTCGGAAGAGTAAATATTATCTGCGGTTTGTGACTGTCTGGCGGCTTGCTTGCACATCTTATCGCAGGGCTCTATCTGCGGCCAGAATCTACTCAATGATGGGGGATTAATATGGAAATATAGGAATTAAGTTTGATTCCGTTTTCAATACTGAACTGCCAACGAGAATCTTGTCGTTTTCACTTGAAAGCAATATTAAGGTTCGTTTGGTTAATTTGTGAAGGGCTTCAAAAGATTATCATCCTCATGACGAAGCTGCCCTGAAATAGAAAATTCACCCACATTTTTCAGTTTTTTTATTTTATCATCATATACCATGAATGTTTGTACCAGAAATTCTCCAGTTGACTTATTCATCCTTTTTAAACGAGTGTGCATCAACAATGGTCGAAAATGACGAAACAACTAATGTTGAGTAAGCACTTTATTTGTTATCAGAACTCATTTCGAAGAAATTATTATTATTATTATTATTATACAATATTACAAGAGTTGAGGTTAAGAAACCTATAAACTCAAAAAGAATATACAGAGTTTGGTACGCATACACAATAAAAGTGGGATATTGAGAATGAAAACAAAAAAGTTAATTATTCAACAAAAATAAAAAATATGTGAATATATCCAGACTGCAGATTAGTGCCCTCGATGAGCTGATTTCCATGCGTCATATCGGTTCTTGAAAGCGTTAACTGATGGGGCCTGCACAACGGAGTTTGGAAGACTGTTCCAGGCACCGAAAACTCTATTGGGTAGAAAGTTCTGACGCTGAGTGGTTCTGAAGTTTTCACGTTTCAGTTTGTAGTCGTGACCTCTGAGATGGTTGTTATTCAGAGTGAACATGTTACCTACTCTGTCACCCAACAATCCGCGAATAGCACGGAATGAGTAAATCAGGTCCCCGCGAGCTCTCCTTTCCTCAAAGGATGTCAACCCCATGGATCTCAGTCGCTGCTGATAAGTCGGTCGAATAGGTCCACAGCCAATACGAGTGGCTCATCTCTGCGTGGTCTCGAGAAGGTCTACCTCGCCTCTCGTTGTACACCACCAAACCGGACCTCCAGGGTGGGGCGGATGTAGGTCTTCAAAATAATACCAAAAGTTCTTACGTTGCAACCCTTAAAAGATCTGTAGAACATGTAGGTTAGCTGTTTGGCCTTGGACGAGATGTTCTCGATGTGGCTACGCCAGCTGAGGTCGTCCGAGACTATGATACCAAGATCAGAAATTTGGGAAACGGGTAACAGAACATGACCGCCTATGTTGTATGAACGACGAGGGTTATTTTTTCCGATGTGCAAGATGGAGCACTTACTTGTGTTGAGAGGGAGCATCCAAGTGTCACACCAGCAGTTAAGGCTGTCCAGGTCATCTTGAAGTGTTGAATGGTTGGAAGTTGGTGAATTGTACATTATATATGTATGTCATTATATATCCAGTTTCAATGAGGAGTTGGAATAAAATATCAAACCAAGTAAATATCTTTTGAGCGAAAGGGGCAATATTTATGAAATTCTGTATGTGAGAGCACTGGCGCAAAATGCATGTGATGTACAATTTTTTGTTCATAATTTACTTTCGATACGAATACGATACGAGGAACATTAACAACAAGGAGAGGACAGCTCTCATCTATCATGTTTTTAGTGAACGACATGTTTTTAATTTTGAGGGTGTGGAAGTACTTAATGTGGAGAACAACAACTACAAAAGGATTTTAAGTGAGATTATTTTCATTAAAAGTAATAACGCGGTAAATTTTAGAGAAGACGTTAAAAACCTACGTTATGTTTATGATATCTTACTTGACACAGCGTGAAATGGTAGTAGGTAGTGTTGAATACAGGATATATAAAGAAGAAGAAGAAGAAGATCTGTCAATTATTTTGAGATTGTTTGTTTGACTTTAACGATTTCCCGGTTATTTTATCTTATTGGACATTTCAGTTTTTGACCGTTGTTGGCGATGTTTTCCTTAGAGCTTGAACATTTTTCAAAATCTAAATATTTCTCTCTAACATATTGATATTATTTAGGTTAGTATTTTGTCCTGTTCGTTTGTGATTGTAATGTTGATTGTTTTTTTTGTATTTTAGCCCAGAAAAAGAAGAATTTTATCTCCGAAACGTAGGCAAATTGGATAAGTTTTGAAAAAATATACAGGCCACATTTTTTATGAGTTTTTCCATTTACCTCAATCATGGACGAAAACCAAACTGATGTCATGATTGCCAGGCATATTAGAATTCTATTTCTCTGAATAAAGACGTTATTTATTTATCTATTTATATTTACTTGGTTCCATACTTTATCCCAACCCTGTATATCTAGAAAACCAAATCCATGCGTTCCTCGATCTACTCCAAGTAACTACTAGGAGAATATGATATTTATTTCTGTATCTTCGAGTTTTTGAATAAATTATCAAGACTTCAAAATAATTTGTGAAAAGCGATACCGAGAGTTGTTGAAAGAATAGTCCTTGATAGAATGATAGATTTTCTAGATCAGTTAACATGGTTTCAGACGTGAACGCTTAACTAAAAGGGTAACCATAGATTTTATTCAGTCTATTCATAGCTCACTGATCACTGGACGAGGAATATATTGTTACTGGCATAGAGCAAAACACAACTCTATGCGACACCGCCGGCGTTAGCTGGAACTCAGCCCGAAACGAGTATTCGTTTTGACAGTTAGTATACATGAAAGCTGTGTTTATTTGTTTATTTTAACGTTTTTATTGCGATAAAAAGATATGCCTTAGGAAAAAACCGTGAAAAACACTAATTGTTGTGTTTATGAATATTATTCTGAAAACCTTGGAATCCTGGAGCCCATTTTCATTATTTTCGTGGTAAAAATCAAAATGTTTACGTAATCAAGGAACTAGAAACGTAGAGAAAATTAATAGAAGTAAATCTTGGGAGCATGTTTTAATAATGGAAAAACCTGTATCTAAATAGATTAGAGTATGCTCACACCATTTCCGACCAGAAGATTATGGAATGAAAACAGGCAAAAGTGGAAACTGATGTCAATTGAAATCATGCTTCATATGTTTTGAATTATTTCAGAAACTCTCACTATGAAAGCATTTCTGCTACGGGAGAAGAAAGATGTACCTTCATAAAACCTCAAGTCAAGACATTTTGTTCAGATCGTTCTTGTACAATAATGTTCATTCTTATCGAAATGAATTACTTCGATATTTTTGAATATATAGAAGTCTCAACAATTCAAGGAGCCTAGTTGAATGTGAAAAAATGCTGAATGCAGGCCATATGATGAAGTGCAATAAAACTAGGGGTAATCTGAGTGTGATTCTCTTGATTGTCACAAAATTGAACTTTGTTCAGCAACGATCAAATCTATATGTGGAATTTCAACAAAATTCCGTGAATTGGCAATTTCAAATGATATATTATACATAAATGTATCAATTGAATATTAAAATTAAAAACAGCTTGATAGTATTGTCGTTCATTCAGCAACGGAAAAGGTGCAATCAATCGATAGATAACTTGAATAAAATGCTAAATTTTTGTACTAGTTCGAATATGAATCGAAGGAAAAATAATGAAGATTTATGGCCTTATTCTGATCTCATCAATAAAAGAATCTGTAACTTTTCATAACATTACCGGAAAATTACGATTCTCGTCGCTTTCTATGAATCTGTAGCTTACAGGAAACATATCGAAAGGTATATTGTGAGGTTATGTTGAATGGTTTGTTTTTATCACAGAATATAAAATACTTTCTCTACCCAACTACCTTTGTGTTTCATTTCCGCACTTCGGTTGAAAATTTCTCTTTCTTGTCGAAGCGAACAAAAATTGAACATAAATATATTCAATTATAAATATTCACGGTCCAATTTTACAAAGAAATAAATACTATTTTTTGATCTATTTACGAAGTAGTTCAAAATTGACACTTCTAATACGACAGTTACAGAAAAACTTCCAGAATTTCATTATTTATGAATCTGTAGGTCGGTCACATAGATACAGATCAATCGTACGCTACAGATCCGTAGCTTACAGAGAAAAAGCAGAATACCGATATTAGTTGAGGTGCAATCAAAATATTAGAATAATAATAATATATTTGAAAATAGAAGCCAGGATTTCATTTAAGAGATTTTAGAGAAGCATAAAATAAATATAAATTGGAAGAAAGAAACGGTATTGGAAAATAAGAAGAATACAGTTTCCGAGGTTGGGGCCTCTGAAATCCCGAATGCTAGTGAATACGCCTCTGTTGTTGGCCTCTATGAATTGGAATAAACGATTATTTCTCCTGATTCTTCATCAGTGCTGCTCCTCAGTTGTTTCCGAAGGAAAGAACTCGCAATTTAGCCGAGTAGGTATCACTTGATCGAAGTGTCAGTCCTTCGAAAGTTCATTGCTCTGAAATATCAGTGAATTGAGGGGTCACTCAATCGAAAATGACGCCCATCTTCTCCTGATTGGCTGTAGTGCAGTTGTCTCTCATCTCTATCTTGGCTTTCATTGAGGTTGCGGGGTGTTAGGCAACCAACTTTACGAAACGTATCGATATACTATGAAAAAGATGACTTTTTATTTCATTCCAACTTTCAAGCCCAGCTAGGTTTGTTCTTATTGTGGAAAAGACGTTTCGGACGAGTGAACTGCACCGATCTACCCTTCAGAAACTGATGACGCTTCAAAACTGCCAGTACGCCTCTGTCCAGGCACATCCCAGCCTTCCAGATCGCCTGTCTCGACCCGTGCAATCCGTCCATCCTCTCGCATGCTGGAACCACAGCCTCCTAAAGTACAAGCCAGGAACAAGGAAATTCGGCAACGTCGCGCGTAGGCCTACCAGAGACCCACGAAACTCGTGATGCGTGGTGAAGAATAGATTTTCAGTAGGGCGAGTTATGTTGATAGTGCAGGTACGTATGTTTGAATTTTGTTGATAAATCGTAGTGTTTCAGTGAATAAATGGCTGGAAATAAGTGAACTTTATGGGAACTAAAAAACTGTTTTTTAGTGAAGTGCAATTAAGGTTTCGTCTGATTTTCTTTACTAACTTGAGATCATGTACTGGATATGTTGGAGGTTAGGTTAGAATTTCAATTGCGATGAAAATAGTTCCGATAACCATAGGAAATTAATTTCAATAGTTTGTCCATTTTAGATTTATATTGATTGCAAAATAGCGACATGGATAACTCCGCCAAAATTTATGTTTCAGAATATGCTGCTCCTTCGAGCAGCAGTCAGCAGTTGAGGTACGAATGCGAAATCAATTTTAAATTCACTTTGTTCGGTTTTTGCAAATTTACTCCTAAACAATCTCGTAAATAATAAGAATAATATGATTAATGTCGAGCAAACGAAGAAAACACTTGGGGGATAGGAAAAAGTTTGCATTACCCAAAGATAGAAATTCACCCTCCTTAGAATGAAATCGTCCAACTTTTCATGAAAATATGCATTTCCGTTGAGATTGCATATCAATTTTTTGTTGAAAATTTCAATATTTGTTGTGTTAACATCTCTATCTATTCATTTTCACATTCACTTCGATTTCTACATATATTGAGTTCATAATTATGTTGAGGATACTTGTTTTGTTCACGTAGAGAATTTCATTTATTTTTTTTGGCAAGAGTTGGCCCTATGCCTTCCCGTGGTTCTTGCTGAACAATGAATTGAATATCTAATTCTTTTCCTAACTCATAATTCAGATAATTACCTTTCAATTCCAACCAAGTTTGAAACACAATCGTGAGATTTTTGCCAAGGAGTAATTAAGATATTCAATTTTTTGACTAAGTAGGGTCTTATATTCTTTTTTCTTGAAGCAAAAAATTCATTTGATGAATTTGCAAATGATTTGAATTCGAAATAACATGATATCCCGCGTTAACGGATCGGACGAGTATACCTACGCTTCGTGTTCGCATACGGCGTTGCCAGATTTAGTTCCAGGCTATCTCTATAGACGGCTGTGCTGGAACCGACCTCAGACGTTCATTAACGGTCGCACCGCGGCCTCCTAGACGAAATATTATTCCAGTTCGTCGCATCAACCTGTGGCGACAGTCGCGACTCGCGAATCTGCCGCGCCGCAATCGCGGGGAATTAGAGAAAGAGAAAGGGCGATATTAATTCTGACGGGGGCAATCTCGCCGCACGGATTGATTGAGTTTCGCTCTGAAAATTACGCGACTGGAATTATGGCCAATATAAAGTATTTAACTGACGGGATGTGCTAGTTAAGCCCTGATTTAGCGACGTGTGGGGACGAGGCTTCACCGAAGGCCGGGCCTTTTGTATCGGTTTTCGGTCGGACGTCAATCGGACTAGGAGGTATCGGGGACGTCTGGATTATTTTGGGAATGGGAGAGGAAATATTATTGCTTCTCGCTGAAAGCTGTTTGAATACTTCAATATGTTCAATTTGGACAATTAAATGGAAGGAGTGTGTCCGAATTACAGGAATGTCCGGATTACCGAACAATAGGTTAATAATGAATCAGTCAGTGCACAATATAATCAGAATAATCCCTCCTGAAATATAATCCTTGATAAACATAACTGAAAATGAAGTTTTTCATGGATTTCCACAGCTTGTTTGGAGCCGAGCCGAATAGAAATGTTTTTTTCGATTTCAAAAACATTGGATATCTATTGTAAAATTTCTGGGAGGTTTTTGTATATTCCTGAAAATTTTATTTCGGTTTTCACTCCCAGTTTCTGAAACAAGAAACAATTAGAAAAAATTAATTTAAGGTCAGACACAGTACATCTTAGTAAATTGTATAATAGTGTTTTACTTAAATATAAACATCTAAAGAAAATAAGAAATTAAGTATGAATAGAAATAAGAAGAATGTCGTTCTGGTTAATGTGAGGATCAGTAAGTAATAAGAAGAAGAATAAGTTTATGGAAGTTCAAGTTATTCAGGTCACTGCCCATAGAGTCATGTCACATTTTGGTTGAAGAATTTTTAGAGGTGGTTTTGTATAAAGTTGGTTTTCATTAGACTTTGTCGTTATAGATGACAGTCCTATGCTCGAGTAATATATTACCTTCATGACTTATGGATTATAAAAAAAGATTCATAGAGGTAAAAAAATGTGTATTTGTCTAGCGTCCTGTGTTGAAAAATGTATGATATTTGTAGGCCTGAGGAAGCAGCTGAAAGAGTGCTGCGAAACGTCGCTGAATATAGTGTTCTTTTGATAATATCCAGCTTTTCAATAGTCCTAAATACCAAAATATACCTATAACTAAAGTGATTACCGAGGACATTATTGATTCATCTTAATTAGAAAAAATTTTTTAAATAATAGAAGAAATGCCCCTGCGTAAAACTTGAGCACTAATTAGTCAGGGGCCAAAACTTGACAAGAAAAAGTTGTTGCCTAATAATGAACAAAAAGAAAACACTTTGAACTTTGAAGCGTAACGTTTGCGAGTCTAAATTAGGTTCCTTTCTATATTTCATACAACTTCGCGGAATCGAAGGGGTCTGATTTAGATTCCGAAACGTTACGCTTCACAGTTCAAAGTGTTTTCGTTTTGTTCATTTTTAGGCAAGAATTTTTTCTTGTAAAGTTCTGGCCCTTGACAAATTATTGCTTAAGTTTTACGCAGGAGCCTTTATTCTAATATTCAAAAAATGTTTTCTAATTGTTTCTTTTTCCAGAGTCTGGGAGAGAAAACCCAGATAAAATTTTCAGTAGTAATAACCCAAGGATATTGACAATCGAAAAAATTTTATGACAGATTTCGAAACCTTGCTGCTTGAAAACAGACCGAGGCCGTAGGCGGAGGTCTGTTGTCTACGCAAGCAACAAGCTTGAGAAAGTTGTCATAAAATTTTTGAGCATTTATCAATGCATGAGGGTTATTCTGATAGAAACAATTAGAAAAGTTAAATGAAGATGCACACGTGTTAGTTTCTGTGACTGATGAGGATGTATTTCCACTGCGCATGCTGTTAATAATTTGTTTATGATTTTCTTCGCCAATATTCAAGTAGGGTTTTATTGAGTTGGCATTGTTGTGACCCGTAATTTTTATAAGTTGTTGTCCTTATACACCACTTTTGGGCAATCCACTCTCCGCGGTAGAGGGAAAGATTAGTAATATTTTTCCTTTGTATTCAAGCCAATCGCTTCGTCAGACGATCTTGTCCAATTTTGAATCGTATTTCTTCCAATGGGCATATTATCATACGAGTGATCATTTTCGGATTTCCATTAACGATTTGGTCTAAGCAATAATCTGTTGGTTTTAATATTTGGGCCTCTTCTTGACATCAATTTTTTGAATAATCAAACGTTTCTGTCCTTGTTTTCTATCAAAAACTTGCTTTCAGTACACATTCTTGAACCACTCTGGCAAGTCTTGCTGAATGTAGGGTTATATTCAACTGGATTCGCTACAGAACCATCGTTGTTTGATTCGATACAAAAAAATCCAGTAAAGCAAGCAGCAGCTTCCCCACCTCGCCAAGCTAATTCTACCGCGGCTATCTGATAGAATTTCCATTGCAGACCTTCAGGAGTATTTTCATTCCATGAATTTACCACATTCGTTTTTTCTACAGAACTTAATACTGCTGAACTTTGTTTTTTTTCACAGGGATATGATTGCAGTTTTCGTCTTATAGAATCGCGAGCAGCTCGCGCTTGTTGAAATACAACATTTTTGAATGGTTCAATATTAACTTTCATTTCTTCATAATATTTTTCTTGTGAAAGCTCACTTATTAAATTCCACATGGTTTTTACAGTGCTTTTTTTGAACTCTTACCCATCTTTTTTCTCATGTTCACAGCCCAATCCTTTGAAATTAACTTCTTCCACTGTCCGATTTCCATCTAATTCATACTTTCTCTCATCTTCACAAAAATCCATGAATGATTTCCATACAAACTTCTTGCTGTAACTGGTGTTTTTTGGTATGTTTGATTCAATAGTTTCGTTAATTTTCTCGTCAGTATTACACCCAAATCGTGACATTTCGAAATAATAAATATACGAAACTTCAAAATCGAAATAAATCACCATGTGTCCATAGCAACGTTGAAAATAGCCCATGGTCTGTTTTCAGTTCAATGTTGACATTGGGTGAAATTGTTCATATGATCCACAATGAGGAAATTTTATTGGTTATTGGAACTGACAAAAAAATTTTCAGGAAAATCAAAAATATTGTTCTTAAATAAACATACCTAAAGGTATCCTTGTACTTACACGACAAACTACCAATAACACTATTCAACATGTATAGGTACTACGTACCCAATAGATTTCTCTAATTTTCATTATGTTATTTCGATAATTTTCGAAATAAGCTTTCTGGTTCATCTGTGGGAGAAGATTTCAGTTCATCAGGATCCTGTAGCAGTCTTCAAAAAACCGAAGCTAGTTCTAAAAGCCCTCACTACCAGAGGGAAAGACTATGAGAAGTTCAAATTTGAATATTCCTCTAAAGAACAGAAAAAAAGTACTGATGGCAACCCTGATTAATCTTCCATTATGAATTAGGCAACATTGAATAGTACACATTTACGAAAACTCATTCGAACAAATACTCCGGTCAGTGTTCTTTCAAATTTGTTCAGTCGAGTTACTCTTCTCTTACTGAGCACTCTCCAAAGAAAAAAAAAATAAAATAACATCCATTATTTCTGTTTTGTCGACTGGTTCTCTAGGATTACACGACTGAATATTCAACAGGCACATTTGCGTCTTCCATACAGGATTTCAGGCGTTTCAATGGACTATTACGGTGGAAGAATGCATCGCTGATCTAGGTGCAATCATGATCGTATGAAATTACAGTATTTTCTGGAAAATCTGGTCGGAATATTGCCGCGCAGCGCTCTTATCACCACATTTAGCTCCAGATTATTCATTTTGGAGTGGCAACTGGCAGTTAAATCCCAACGGGCTGCCTCCATTATCTATAACTACTACTGACCCAACATGACATGTTGACTGAGCTGCTCATACTGCAACACACGCAAAAACCAGAGCCGTACTAACACGGCTGAAATGCAATGGAACGAAATTTTATTTTGGACATAATATTATGTGATATGAAAAAAAGGTAGAAGCATTGCACATAAGAAAAAGAATCCCCAAGAACAGTTATTTATGATACAAAAGCAGAAGGCATTGATACTCTTGCTCGAGTTCAAAATTCAAAAATGAGTCACGAAGTGGCGAGTTTCGGAATGAACGAGTGTCATATAAAGCTTTCTGTACGAGTATCATACATTATTTTCTCTGATTCGCTTAATTTTTATCGAAATTAATCAAAAATTGCCGTAAATAACGTTTAGTTATTTCTGCATTGAAAAATATTGATTGGCAGAACTGTTTTCTATCAATAAGATCATTTTAAGGACTTCACATATTATATTTTACTTATAGCTCACAGTTATTTGTGATACAAGGTGTTCCTAAATTCATGTGAAAAATTTCCGGAGGTGAATGCTAGTATAAAGCTATGCTATGGATCTTCTGCGTAACAAAATTTTCTCAGCGTGACTAGAATTCGGTTTTCATTTTTTTTTCCAAAATTCCAGTAAAGCTAGAAATTTGAAATTCTGTAATTTTCATGGACTCGCGAAGGACTAACTATGAGTATTTCTTAAAAATTCTTGTTACATTATACGGGTGTAAAATTCATTTCATTTCATGAAACTCATTCTCGAGAAAAATTTTATTCTTAATATATAAAACTAATTCGGCCGTTTTGTTGGTTACACCATTTATAACTCAAGATTGTATGAACTGTTTGTTATGAAAGACTTTTTGTTGGATTATTCTACGGCGGGGTTAACATAAAATAGACATTTTCTATAGAACACACAATAATAAAATGAGTGTTTCCAAATCACTTCATTTGGAGCAGATGTATTTGAAGGACGTGGATTCAATCCAACATTCCAGGTAAAAATATAATATTAACATTAATGATTTCGAATCACTTATTTTGTCTTCCCTCTCTGCTATTAAGATCCAAGGCCAGATTCACCATCGAATTGGATCATTACAACCACTTGAAGATGCGCATTATAAATTCCTCCAAATTTACTTTATATAGGCAATATGGATGATCAACTTGATCAACGACAATCAATGAATGCGGATGTGAGAAGAATAATTGTTCAAGATCTGCAGCAACTACCTCATGAACATCATGCATTGGTTCGATTGTTTAAAACTGCTTTGGAACATATGCAGATAAACGACCTGTTGGAGCACATGACGCCAATTCAACTCCCCTACAAGTGGCAATTGTGATTGTAGGTGAAAACTTGGAAACGCGTGATATGGTTCTAACGCATCACAATACTGGAGAATTGCAACGAAAATATGAAACAAACCGTTCATACGATGCTCTACAATACCCGCTACTGTTTTGGAGAAGTGATGATTAATATTACCCCAATATCAAGATGATAAATCCATTGAATGGTGAGTACTTTTATTGAAATTTAAAATGTCTACTTAATACAAATTTGAATTATTTGATTTTAGGTCAAGAAACCACCAAGAAAATGAGCTCGATGAATAATTATGCATTTCGTTTTATGGTTGTTGAGATATCCTCGATTGTTGCAGCATTATTGTGTGGACATGTATTGTGAAACTAGCTGACCCGGCAGACTTCGTACTGCCTCAATCGATAAATAAAAAAGCAACTTCAATATTCTAATGAATTATTATGGTATAATTTTGGCCAAGAAGTGTTTAGAATCATTTTCTATCCCAGAAACTAAACAGTGTAGGGGATCTGGTGGTGGGACCAATTGTGGCAATTGGCAATTAGATAAGGTAGCTGACCCGGCGAACTTTGTTTCGCCTCAGAGATGAATAAAGTACTAACCATTGGTTTTTTTATGAAGAAAATATATTAGGTGGAATACAAGAAAGTACAAAATATATAAAAAATTTTATTGCATTGAAATAAGTATGTACATTGTTTTTTATTCATCAATAGAATTCTCTTTATTAAAGCGGTTAGGAGGGAACTTTTTTGATATATTATAAATTGCCGAGTCAGCTAGTTATATCATAAATGAAGGTCTACTTAGCTCATATCTTCACACAAAATTCAGAGGTGGTCGAACTATTATTTCCCCATGAACTTTTATGGGCACTCCCGCTGGGACACCATATATATTATTTCACAAATCTTTCTGATTGTAGGCATTAGATAACATATAATTAGATATTGAAATCAAAACACACTACAGTAAAAAAAATCAGTTAATACTGGTCTAATCCGTCGTTGAATTCTTTTCACTCACCCATAAATGCCCTATACATCAATTACGTTCCCCTAAGAAAACATAATAGAAGTTGAACTTGTCAAAATATTCCAAGAACTAGTTTACCCTGTATATTGAAGCAAATTAACTCCAATAAATGTTTTCTGTTCAGTACTCCAAGAACAAAGAATTTTCGGTTATCGCATCTCACCCCTTCGACCTAATGTCATCATAAAATATTCGCACGCAAAAAATTCTTTGTCGCGCTAGTCCATAAGAAAAAACAAAAAATAACGTACTTCCTCGGACTGTGCGTGCATAGTTATAAAAGGTGTCCGATGTATTAGAGGGCACATCTATAAGCCTGTACGAATAGAGCAACTGGACCATATATATTCGACAGGTTCACACCCCTCAGCTATTTCTATTCAGATCTCGACCTAGAGGAGGTAAGGATTTTGTTGTATTATTATACCACCAGTGGTTTGAATAGGGGAAAGCTGTTTTTTAAGCGTGCATATAATGTGGAATATGTTTCTCATAGGTCTTTGTTCGTGAATTGAAATTTAATATACCTATAATGAGTGACATAAAAACCAGTAATAGAATGTAAGAAATAATTTCTACGAATATTTTCGATCATGTTACGATAACGAACGATTTTGAAACATATCGATATGATGGTTTTCTTGATGGTATCTATTTTTACGAGACATGATGTGAGCCACATTTCTTTGATCTTGAGTCAAACTGATACATTAGACCAAAGATGAAAGGCCTTTTCAAATGGCTGAGAATGGGAACAAGTAATATTTGAATGAAACCTATTGCGAAAGGTAGAAATTATAACAAAAATGGGAAAGATTAAAAACGATACGAGGTCAGGAAGTGAAAGGGTGTGAGATATTAAGGGTTAAAAACGTGATATGTCGATTTTAGGTAAAACTACAAGTCTTTGAAAAAAAATTTAAAGAAAAGTTCTAGGTGAAGAAGTTCTACCATTTTTGTGTCATATCAAAAATAAAGTGGAAAATTTGAAATAACCAAGTTTCAAATTTTTTACTTTCATCAAAACAATTTTTTTCACGAAATTCAGTGAAAACATGGGTACCATTTTTTGTCCCAAACACATTGTTTGATTATTTTTATTTTCACCTAATTTTGATTTTATATTGAAAAAGCAGTCATAGATAGGGGAAAATGGAAGACACGTTATGGTGCTCTTTTTTGAAGAAACTGATAATGCCATCACCTGCATTTCTATACATTTTTTAGTTTCCGAGTTATACAAAATTGAAATTTGGGTCACTTCAACTTTATTATCTCCGTTTCTCTTTGTGCTAGGATGTTGAAAGGAAAACATTATACAGGCACTCCTTTCATAGTAATCCAGTAGCGTTATTTGTTTTTTCCTTGCTGAGCTATAACATAAAGTTGTGTTTTTTTCTAATGGAAACAATAGTTTGAAATGACTTAGAAAGAATCAACATTTTTTCCCGTTTCAGAAATATATCATACATCATACATCGCCCTCAGATTCATCCAGAAGTCATGAAAAATTTAGTTTGTATTTGAAATTTGCATTATTGACTATAAAGTAGGCTGAATCAAAGAATAATATGTCTCTATGCATGATGTCATTATTATTTTGCCATTGAATACTTGATTAAATTCTCTGTGGTTTGATCTCTGTTCAGAACAACTATCAATTAAGAGAATTCGATGTCATTATTGTCGGCAATATGGAAATTTTCTAAAACTACGAGAAAAATGATATGTTAAAATGTTTAATTTTAGCGGCAATAAAGACTTCGAATTGACAGTTGTTCTGAACAGAGATCAAACCACGGAGAATTGAATCAAGTATTCAATGGCAAAAAAAAATAATAAAAATGACACCATTCTCAGACATATAATTCTGTGCCTACTTGATACTCAATAATTCAAATTTCACATACAAACTACATTTTTCATGATATCTGAATAAATCTAAGGGCGATGTATAATATATTTCTGAAATTTGAAAAAATGGCGATTCTTTGTAAGCCATTTCAAGCTATTGTTTCCATGTAAAAAACACAACTTTATGTTATAGCTCAGCAAGGAAAGCTCTTGGGAAAAGCAATATACGCTACTGGATTGCTATGAAAAAAATGCCTGTATAATGTTTTCATTTCAACATCCTAGCACAAACAGCAACGGAGATAATGGACAAAGTTGAAATCGCCCAAATTTCAGTTTTGGCCTATAACTCGAAAACAAAAGAAGATAGAGCATTATTATAGCATTGATTAGTATTATTAGTATCTCTAAAAAAGACCACCGTAACGTGTCATTCATTTTCCTAACTAATAGATATGTAAGATATTCAATGACAAAAGTGTAAAAAAAAACTTGCAGCAGTCACATTTTTCAGATAAAATCCCCTTCCAATCCTATTTATAATATTTAGAACACCATTTTCGCATGTTTTCTGCAATTTTGATGTTATATAGATTTGTTGTTCTTTTGTTTATTTGACACATGCAGTTCACAGCTGCGTCAAAGTTCTTTTCTAAAAACATTCACCAGAAATCTAATGTGAGAAGAAGTACAATACGAAATTTGTAGATCTTTTTATTACCTATATAGACTATATATATAGTTTTTCCACAAATCGAGATGAAATGTTTTTTACCCTCAGAAACCCACCACACAGATCATCTGTCATTTATTTTCCTTTTCAGTTTTGTTATATTATGTTTCTTTTTCAATAGGTTTCATAGCACTTTTTTTTTCGTTTCTTCGCAATGTATAATTTCCCGCAAAATTTCGGCAAGGGGGCGGGGGGAAATAATACTGATTTCGAGACGACATCAGTATTCCGTTCTGCTCAAAACCTCAGGAGGGGGCACAGCCAACATGATTGTTACTATTTTAAATTCATCTATCTTCAGAAATATTCTAGGTATTGCCTCCGTGAAGGCGAAGAATTTATTCGTTCTTCTTTTTTATTCTCCTTAAATTCCAAATTTTCCAGTAAAGTTATATCATCCGACAGGATAAGAATCAACATATATTGCGTTGTCTTTGTTAGTCTGGTAATAGAGGCAAGTTCTCTTGTTGAAAGAATTATGAGAATCATAAAAAAAAATTCATAATACATATTTCAAAGATCGAATCCATACGGATTTGTTGAAGGAAAAGTATTCTTCCAAATGAAATGAAAGAAGTACCCAAACTTATTTTTTTTTTTCATTTAAATTTATGGTTCCTCCATTATGTAGATAGATATTCATGAATTGAAATTTTCTCGAAAAGTCAATAATTTGGCAAGCCCGAGGAGTATACAAAGAACTATTTCTCGAAAAAATTTGATGATTATTATAATGCTTCGAATACTAAATGAGTAATTCAAATGAATGAGATCTGCTGTACAATCATCCTGAATGTTTGAGATTTGCACACGTGCAAATACCTGGATATTGAATTTAATTCATCATTATTCAATTTATTTGCTGCTCGAAGCATACATTAATGTATGCTATCCCTCTGAAGGCCACTTAAAATCAAATCTCTATCTAGAAACCAACTACAGACCAACTAACAGGCAATATAGCTTTTGTGTGTACTGTGGATAACTCTTGGATTGGTCTCTCAAACCTTACATCGAACCAGGAAGTAAGTATGACGTTGCATTTCTCTTCCCAAAAAGAGAAGAGCAAGAGCCGCCAGTAATTCTGCGGTCATTTTACGATGCACTCGAACGAATATCACCTATTAAAAATACTCTCAACGCCGGGTATCCAAGCCTAGAGCTTCATGATATCGTTAATACTCACTCGGCAGGGTCGTAATTTTTATCGAATCCTTTAATTACGGAATTTTAATTAAACACTTTTATAGGCAATTGCAGCACTAAATCTAAATGCTGCAATTCATTCCGATCGTTTAGTGAAGAAACTGAGAAAATTGTCTGGATCGTAACGATTTTATTGACCGATAATTCGGATGAAGATATTGCGTCGGTCTCATGTCGATTAATTAATGGCATTAGGATTCTTGAAGGCGCCGATTGGCAGTGCAGTTATCTACTTCCGCAAATCATCAAAATCAAAATATCTTCACGGTTGAGTAAATGCCGGATCAGACGATTCACTCCTGAATATTATATTATTACATAGTGTTTTCAAATTCATGCGAAAAAATTCAGGAGGTGATTGCTTGTATAAAACTAAGACGGGTTTTTCATTTAACAAAATTTCCTCAGCCCATCTCGTTCCGAGATATCATCCTCAAAAATAGGTGACTAAAACTGAGTTTAAATTTTTTTTTCTAAAATACTAGTAAAGCTAGAAACTTGAGATTCTGTTAATATCATGCACTCGCGAACGACTAACCACGGGTATTTTTTCAATATTCTTGTTAAAGTATGCAGGGGTGAAATTAGCAATTTCTACTTTATTTCATATCGAAACATTTTTTCGAAATGATGTTTCATGAGACTGAACTATGTTTACCCCCATTTAGTATGACCGGAATTCTGAAAAAAATACCAGCGGTAAGTTACTTGAGTGCATGAGAATTACATAATTTCATGTTTCTAGAAAAAAAAAATTTAATTCAATTTTTGTCACCTCCGTTCAAGAGTGATACCTCAGATAAAGGTGGGCTGAGTGAATTTTGGAAAGACCAATTTTGATTTCATATGAGCAATTACTTTCTGAATTTTGTCGCATGCATTTAATAAAACTCCGTATTAATTAGTTATTTATGTACGAGGAATTGCCATTAGGATCAAGTTACGTCAGTAGTGCATAGATCAAAATTTTTATTTTTCATGAAATAATTATTTCATTATGAAGAAACATCGATTTTTAAATCGAACATATCTCTTTTCATTATTCTTCTCATAGTAGCCATGGCATTCATGTTCATTTTCTAGAACTAAAAAATAAAAGATTTAGTTAAAAAAAACCTTCTTTGCAATTCTACGAACAATATATTCCTATTTCTATTGAGAGATTTTATGAAAGGTCTTTGCAGTTTTGTGACATTTTTTTTAGGATTTCTTCTCCCAGACTCTGAAAAAAAAAAACAATACGAATATTTTTCAGATAATAGAAGAAATACCCCCGCGTCAAACTAGTGCTCTAATATGGAATAATTTGCAAAATGCTTGCAAAAATTATTGCCAAACAATGAAAAAAGAAACAATACTTGAAATTTTGAAGTTTCTGAGTCTAGATCAGACACCTTCGTCAGACAATGTCTCAATTTCTTTAAAGTTTTCGGAATCATTAAACTTTTTCGATTTCTTAATTGGCATTTGTCAATTCATGATGACCATAGATTGATAATGATGGTGATATTGACTCACTGAGAAAAGAACTGGTTTCAAGAAATATTCAGATAAAGTAGCATATTATCATGATAGTAATTAATATTAATGTAGGTATATTATACAGGGTGTACCAAGTTCGACGGCCTATTAGGCGTTTCTGGAGAACTAGGCTTATTTGAAATCTGAAAATTGGGATTATGATATTGTTTGACATTATCTACCGAGCTGAAATATTCTTGGAGCCTGACCACTTTCAATTATACAGGGAGCGAAAAAAAATTTTTCAAAATTTTATTTTTCTGTTTTTTTCTTTTTGAATTTGATAGAGTATGCAATTCTGAATACATTCGTACTCGAATCGTTGCATTCTTCGAAATACTTTCAAAAATATCGAGAAAAATCTGAAGAAAAAAAGAGAAAAGGGTATTCGGTATTATGTTTGTTATTCCTAATCTACATATCTTAAGCACAAACCGTTTTCACATTTTTGAAGTCAAAGACTGTGGAAATATTGTACATTTTTGAAATTTTGAAAAACTCATCACAGGGTGTTCCAAATGTTGGGTCAAAAATTGAGATCAAGATTGGCCCATAACTTTCGTTTTTCAAATTAGAACCCTACTTTTTTATGATTGCGTTGGATTGTATGAGAAAAAATGATGATAGTGTGCTAACATGTTAATGCTCCTAAAATCGATATTTCTTGAGTTATTTAGGATTTTCTGAATTTATGTGGTACGTAGCGTCAAATTCATTTAATATGTTTCATTTCCACTATGACCTGGGTCATAGAAGATGAATTATTCCACTAATGATATACACTTGAATACATCCGTACTGAAATCGTTGCATTCGTCAAAATACTTCCCGAAATATAAAAAAAAAACTGAACAAAAAAAGGTAGATAAGAGTATTCGGTATAATGTTTGCTATATCTAATCTAGATATCTTGACCACAAACCGTTTTCACGTTTTTGTAGTCGAAGACAATGGAAATATATCTTACATATTTAGAATTTTGAAAAACTCGTCACAGGGTGTTCTTAATGTTCGGTCAAAAATTGGGATCAAGATTGGCCCATAACTTTCGTTTTACAAATTAGAACCCTATTTTTTATGATTGCGTTGGATTCTGCGAAGAAAGATGATGATAATGTTCTATCATGTTGATACTTCTAAAATTAATATTTCTTGAGTTATTTAGTATTTTCTGATTCCATGTCGTACATTGCGTCAAATTCATAAAATCTGTTCCATAACAACAATGATGAATGAATTGAACAAAAAGGTGTGTCACTAGTGAGTTATTGAAATAATTTATCTTCTATGACCAAGGTCATAGTTGATATGAAACAGATTTAATGAATTTGACGCTACATACGACATAAAATCAGAAAATCCTAAATAACTTGAGAATTATCAATTTTAGGAGCATGAACATGTTAAAACATTATCATCTTTTTTCTTTGTACAATCCAACGCAATCATAAAAAAATAGGGTTCTTATTTGAAAAACGAAAGTTATAGGCCAATCTTGATCCCAATTTTTGACCCAATATTTGGAACACCCTGACTGGGAGAGAAAACTTCCGCAAAAATATATTTTTGAGGAGATGATGAAGTTGGAAATTCAATGAAAATAAAATTCATAGTGAGCAAAGGACAAGGAATTTCTGTTTGTGTACAAATAGAACGTAAAAAAACATATTTGAACTAGAAACCAGTTAGTTTAAATATGGTATTGATATCAAGTGAATCGAAATCGTAACTACATAGGAAAATCCATAGAAGAAAAACATCAAGTTTGAAGAAAGCAATCAAGAAACGAATCATCATTGAAATCCAGAATTAATAAGAATATAGGAATTTTTTAGAGGTCCATAGTGAGAATCGAAACATATAATAAAGAATATAAAGGAAGGAGCATATCGTCTATTTAGGAGTGAAATGGTTTTGACATAAATCGGCCATATTGAAGTACCAATTTTCATTTATTTGATAATAATCATTGTCAAATTTGAGTTGGTGATTTGGTATACTCTTTGCATCGTTCATTGTTATTAATAGTTGAAATTGAGGACTTGTTATGATGTGTTCGTGTTCAGTAGATAATTTTAGTTTTCATGGTTAATGCACCTTCCTTGATATTATATATTCTATAGAATTGAACATAATAAATTATTGAAATCATTCAATTTAATTACTTTAATCATTCGCAACTCGCAACACAGATTTAGAGTCAGTCGGAAAAGTTTCAAGAAAAAATATTTTTTACTTCATTATAATCCTGAATTAAAACAATGACATACCTACAATGAAAAAATCGAAAAAAATACCTATTTTTTCACAAAAACCAATAAAGAAATAATGGACTCCACCTTTTCGCACATTGAATGTTATCTGGGTTATTATTGTGTAAGTCTTCATATGAATACCAAGTTATGACAATGAAGTCACTCAATATTATTCTTATTAATTCCGGAATTTTAAGATTAAATTGGATCGGTTCTATTCATGAAGCAGAAGTCCAGAATGTAAAGTGGAAATTCAGTAAAGTATTATAATGAAGATAATTTTCCCCGAAAATAATGTCTATAATTCCGTAGAATAAATTTTTTTAATAGGTACTGAAATGGTCCTGAATTTATAATACGAGTTCAGATAATTCTCACCAGTAAACCAGTAAATCTATTATATATAATAGATTTACTATGGGAATGAAAATTAATATATGTATCAAAACTCTTAGAGTTTCGTGTTTCTTATATGTTCCAGATAGTTTCGATACAAAATTTTTTAGAAGAATAAATTTTCTTAATATAAAATTCATCTGGGTTTTTTGAGGTCGATAGTCGAAATCATAGAGTTCACGTGCAAGTTGTTTTCTCAGTATTAAATATTGTTATCAGCAAGATTCAATTTTTTAGGGAATATTTCAGTACAATAATGTGTTGGACAGAGTTGAAATTTTATTGAGTATTTCTGTACATATTTTTGTATTATTGATATAAATCAAATTGAAATATTCAAATCTTTCATTAAGAACCCTGATATATATATAAAGTTAGCCGGTGAATTTCTTTTCCAAACTTCAAGACCAAAGTGTTATAACAGTACCTAATCCTTTCTTGCTACTTTCTTTTCATTTTATATGAAACTTTTCCATTGTATCCCTGCCCTGCATCGAAATAGTTGCAAAAAACATTACACGTCCTTGATTTTTACACTCCCAGACTCTTTTTCATCCCAGTTATCTGAAACTCCCATTCGATGATAAATGGTCTGCCACAAATTGGCCATTAGTGGGTTTCGATGCCAGGCTAACCGCTAATTTTGCCTCACAAATGAATCCGCGATTGCAGCCTAACGAATCCCAGGATCGGAACGACTGTGTCGTGGAAATTAAAGCGGAAATTTTGCGCGGCGAAAATTGCATTTTTCTCCAGTTTAATGCAACACTAATTACGCTGCGGTTATCGATGGATTCGAACGGGCATCGAAAGGTATTATGGCGTACAGATGGTTCAATTGCCATTTCAATTCGTAGGAAAAGCAGTTCTGGAACTGGAAACGATTAATTTTACTTTGTTGTGTCTTGCCGGTGCCATTTTGTATATTTTTGCCTCCATCTTTTATTCCAATATCATCGTGATATTATGTGATCGTTGGAAACTATAATAGTATATTCTAAAACAAGTTGCAGAATGAGCTCAGAATGCGAAATTCGAAAGCATGAGTGTTGGAATTGCCTTCTGCATAGAGTATTAGACGATATTTTCTCTATTTCAGTAAAGTTTTGTGGAAAACTCTCGAAATTCAAATAAAAATTCAGATTGGTGACTTTTGTATTGTATCTTGGCAGTTGGTGTCACTAACAAAATTTGACAGATTTCGGAATTTGAATTGATTTGATTCGAAAATTGAGTGGATCGGAGGTCAGTACTGACAACCACAAAACGAAAAATATAACTGAAAACAATGCTGTAATGAGTTTCATCACAGCACTACTTTTAGAACTGTGATGAACTCATTACGATACTGAAATAGAGAAACAATATTTCGCAAAAGCTAGCTGGTACTTCATGGGGATGCAAGAACACTATTTTTTCTCATTGAAATGATATCGAGCATTATCGTCTCATATAACACATGTTCTAATACACTTATTTCCTTTGGGACAATAAGAAATCATAATAATAATTCACTGAAAGATTGCTTTATTTCTTTATTTGAGCAATGAAATGCAAATGGCAATGGTTAAAATCAAAGAAGGCTATTGATTTTATAAGCAAGAATAGTACATATCGTCGGCCTAATTCGTAAACCTGGCCAAATCCATTCTAAAACAAAGGACTCAGCAGGTTAACGAATCAGACCGACGATATATTTCTCTATTTCCGTATCGTATTGAGTTGATTAAAGTACTAGAAGCCGTTCTGTAATGAACTCATTACAGCATTGTTTTCAGTTATATTTTTCGTTTTGTGGTTGTCAGTTCTGCCTTCGATCCTATTAATTTTCAAATCAAATTAATTCAACTTCCGTAATCTGTCAAATTTAGTGAGAGACACCAAGATTCAAACCAAATGTCACATAAACGAGCAAGATACAATAGGAATGTATAATATGAATTTCGAAAGTATTTCACGAAACTTGACTGAAATAGAGATAATATCGTCTAATGGTCGTGGCAGAAGGCAATTCAAAAACTCATGATTTTGAAAGCTCGCTCCTTTTGGGATCCATTCATCCTCCTTTCTTTGCAACAAACTCATCGATAACCTCATCGTTAAAATTTGGTAAATTTCCACTAATTTTTTTTCCATACATTGCATCGTAGGTCATTTTCATTAATGGAATTTTTAAAAGTGTTTTAATTCTCGAAAAACTTCTTTTTACTTCAGCTGTCGTCAATGGAATAACCACAAGTATTTGGAGAAGGGAAGAAATGGCAGAAAATATCTCAGGGTATTCCAAATTGCTTGATTTTGGCTGTTTCTGGTACTTCTATACTAGATAGGTAAAAACTTTGAGAGCTGTCCTGGGCTCGATTTCTGTGAAAATCACAGTAGTGGAAACCGTTTCATGATATCTTCATTTTTTCTGAACACATGACAAAATTTATTAATTTTAACGATTTCGAAGATGTGCCATAACTTTTTCATTTTCGAAAATATACTATTATTTACAAGCACTTTTTGTCAGGGGATCAGACACTAAATTCAATTCTCTTTAACTCATTTTTTTTTTTAATTTCGATGTCACTCAATGTAATTAATTTTAATAAAGTTGTTAAGTCTACTTCTACAAAAGTGTTTTTAGAATGTTAGTGAGTACTATAATGATAATTTGAAAATTTTCTGAATTATTTTGCATTTATGACTCCTCCATTACATACATTGTTATGTCTAAAAGGATTAATAAATTATTATTATGAGAAAAAGAAGAATGCATTCGATTTTGAAATAAAATAGTTTTTTTGCACTACTTACCTCACATAACGTGAATAATCTTCCGAATGATTGTCTCTCTATGGACCCTGTGTATTATGACGTCATTTCTGATCATGAAAATGAAATTTTTTGTTTTATTCAATGGGTTCATCGAAATACGACATTACGGACCCTGTTCATATCCAGTCTAAAACCATTGGCCTTACTTAATTACACAGAGTAGGATCGATCACTCGAGTATGGAACTCCGAAGGCATGTAGACTCGCAAGCTTTCCGAATATTGAAATTGATTAATGAATTTTCAATACTACCTGAGGGTTATTACTCGAATCCATTTCCGTGTGTTGTTTCTTTTCTGGTCATTAATCATCTCTATATCATTCAATTTTTCAAGTCCAACAGTAGTCGAGCTTATTATTTTTACAGCTTATCGCCCTGACAGCTGATCTGAAAAACTCTAATCTCTTGTTGGACATCAACGAATACGTTAATTAAATTGAAGAAAAAACTAGAGTAGTCGATATTGGTCATAATGGATTCTTGGATAATTAGATGTAGGTAATCCGAACTGAAAGCACACATGTATGCTTTCAGTGACTATTATTAGCCACTCGATATATAGCACAATTCTTTAAAGTAAAAGAAAGAAAGCTTTAAAATATTTAATAAGTTCGTATTTGACACGACTATTCTTTTTTATATGAGCGACTTCTTCAGAATTATGTGGAGCGGGCAGTTTTTTTTAAGGAAAAGAACAACATCTTCGTGACACGTGACCTGGTAACCCATAAAACCGAGTGCCACTTTAGTTAGTTCAGCTTCATTATATTCAATAGTTTATTTTAAGAAAAGCGCTATTTAATGAACAATTTTTAATTATTTTTATGATATGAGTGTTAAATTGGACGTTTTATTTTGTAAGTGAAAAAGTTTTACGAACAAAATAAAATCACTTTAAACACAAATATCATACAATGTTTTTTGTACAACGGGTATTTTGATAATGATATGGGCAAAACTGTAATGACAATAAATTTCAAAATGCATTTTAATATTCAAATAATCGAAAAGTTGTTGTGAATGGCAAACGGTGCCTACGTTATGATTACTTACAAATGAGAGAGGACGCTGTCAATTGAATTTTGTTCCTGTCCAATTTTCGTCTTGGGTTTTCAACTGCTTGATATGATTGTAGAGACTCCAATTATTAATAAAAGTGACGATTTGGTTGTTTCTCTGGATATTGAAGGGTCTGCAAGAAGAGCAAATCTGGAACTCCTACCTAAAAAATCTGTTCAGCAGTACGATATTGTATATAACATTTTCCTGGACTGGTGTAAATTGAAGAATATAGAAAGGAACTTCAGTGAAACTGCTTTCCTGGCATACTTAGAAGAAGAATAAAAAATATGGAGTTCATCAACTTTGTAAAGCAAATTTTCAATGATAAAGTCGAGCGCCCTTGTTATAAATGGTGTGGATGCTAGTAAATATTCTGAGGTGATAGCATATTTAAAACATGAAAGTGGAGGATATCGTCCCAAAAATAGGGAAATTCTCACTCGTGAACAAGTTGAAAAGTTTATAAAGGAATATATACTTGATGGTTAAGGTTGCAACTATTTGCGGATTATTTGGAGCCCGTCGGCGTAAAGAATTTTGTAATTCATCAGTGAAAGAAATCGAAATAACAAATAAATCATTGGTTTCACAACTTCCAAATACAAAAACGAAAGTCAGTGGTTCTTTCAGTATTATTGGAAAGTATGTAGACTTTTTCCATAAGTACTTTGCACTGCGCCCTTCTGTCATCAAACATCGTCGTTTTTTCCTGAAATACATGAATAATAAATGCACTGCCAATCCAGTTGTTATTAAGACCTTTTGGAAAATTCCATCCTTTGTTGCCGAATTCTTCAAACTGTCAGAACCAAAGCAATATACAGGACCCTGTTTTCGAAGATCCTCCACTTCGTTGCTAGCAGAATCAGGAGCAAATATTACGGATATAAAAAAACATGGTGAATGGAAGTCTACGACGGTACCCGAGGGCTATGTTGATCTTTCCATTGCATATAGAAATGTCATTGCTGGAAAAAAATTCCCAACCTCAACTCGAAGCTCCCTAACGTCACAGGGCATTAATTTTAGTAATTGTTCTAGTTTTACGATTAATATTAGTTTTTATAAGTAATGATTGTTAGATATTGATAATAAGAATTTGCAATTGCTGAATTACACTCATCTGATTTCATCATGAGAAAATGGAGTGCTAAAAATATTTTTAACACTGATGTTAAAAATATTTTCGACACGCTTCCACGTCAACAATCAAACTTAACATTGTTTGATATCATCAAAAGTGTCACTTTTAATGGAAATTGTACAAAAATGCTGTACCCTTCGACTAAATATTTGATAAGTTTAGCTTTCCAAAATTCCAAATGATCCTCGAAGGATTTCCTCAAAACAATGCTGTGAGGTAATTTTTCCAAAATACGAAACAAATTCATTGTAGTAAATATCATATCATCTAACTGGGAATTCCGCAATTCCTCAGGTTCATAAACGAACGAAACGACCCAAAACTCACTCGAAATTACACTCCCGAAGTCTCTACGTAGTCATAATTCGAGATTGAGTCGGGACACGTCCAGTTTTTACGTAAAGTAGATAAGAACAGCGCTCCGCATGCTTGCTCGACGTACCAAGACGCCTTCTCTATATACACTGCGCAAAAAAATTAACGCACATTCTGAAAATCTCAATTTTAACGAAAGTTAACTCTACATTGACTTTATAACTTATTTTTCATGTTCTCTCGGGAAGGTTTTGAACGAAACAAGACACATTAAATGGAATAAACATTCAGGATATGAAAGAAGAGGAATGAACAATTTTCAAAATATTGTGCCCCGGTATGGCAGCGGTGTGCCCATACCAGGAAAATAGATGTTCACCTGAACGACTGTTTGAGAATCGTCTCGGGTACCCTGAAATCTACACCCATTCCCTGGCTACATACTATCACTAACATTGCTCCACCAGAACTAAGACGAGAGGATTCCACTGTGAGGGAATGGGCTGAACTTCAACATCCAAACCACCCGCATGACTTCCCAATTCACGAGACCTTAAACAATCCTCCACCAAACCGCCTCAAATCCCGGAACCCCTGGGCTGAGGTGGATCATAACCCGCAGATCAAACAAGACTGGCGCCATAAGTGGAACATGGCACCAATACACAAACATGACATAGTTAACCCCACACTTGCTCTACCAGGATTTGATCTGAAGAGAAACATCTGGAGTAGACTCAATAGAGTTAGGACAGGCCATGCGAAATGTAATGCTATGATGTTCAAGTGGGGACTTTGCCAATCTCCAGCCTGCGACTCCGGAGCTGCTCAACAAACTCTAGAGCATATTGTCCGGGAATGCCCTTTAAGGAAGTACCTGGGACCATTCAGAGACATTATTGATGCGACACCTTCTGCACTGGACTGGCGACGTTCTCTGGATGTGGAGCTTTAATTTGAAGTTTTGATCACATCTTTACCTCCTTTTTTACTTATGAGTGTCTTTATTTTTTATTTTTATGTTAGATATACTTTGTTTTATATTCATGGTGACTATCATTTATACTGGATCAGTGCTGTTGCTTTGCCAAACGATCAATAAATGAATAAATAACAATTTTCAGAATACTGAAATGGTGATAAGTGATTTAATACTTGGTATTTCCACCCCTTTCGTTAATTACAGCTCGGCAACGACGGTTTATACTCAAAATGAGTGATTCTTAAATGTTCTGATCTGAGTTGAATTCCTATGTCATTAAGAGTTGCTGGATGATTTTCTGAACTTCTCAGCGTTCTTTTAAGGTTGTCCGAAACCTGCTCAATCGAATGGAGATCTGAACTTCTTGCTGACCATTCCATTCGAGAGACTTCAACCTCTTCAAGGTACTCCTGAACGATTCGCGCACGATGGGGTCTGGCATTATCGTCCATAAAAATCAAATTTTCACCAATATATGGGGCAAATGCCACTATATGCTCTTCAAGAATGTTCCTTATATACTTATCAGCATTCATGGCTCCATTATCAACGACCACAAGGTCTGTGCAAGCAGTCAAAGATATTCCACCCCATACCATAATCGATCCTCCTCCGAAACCAGTAGTATTCAGGAAATTGCACTGAGCATATCATTCTGTATACTAGGGAACGTCGATCACAAAGGTAGAGGCAGAATCTAGACTCATCTGTGAAGAGAACCCTTTTCCAATCGGCTTGTTCTCAATGGATATGCTCTCTCGCAAAATCCAAACGCTCCCTTCGATGGACTGGAGTAAGAGCTGGGCCACTTGCCACGACACAAGGCCTTAAATCAAATTCTCTGAGGCGATTTCTTATTGTCTGAGTGCTAATTTGCACCTCATGAGTTTGCTCAAGCTGATTTTGAAGGAGGCGAGCGGTTGCAAACCGTTGTCTCAACGAAGAAACTCTCAACTAACGTTCTTGAATGGCAGTTGTTACCCGTGGTTTACCCTGTCCTGGTCTTCGGACATTAATACCTGTCTCTCTGAATCGCTGCAACATTCTGGACACATTTGTATGGGAAACTCCAAACCTTTCTGCAATTCTTGTGTATGTCCATCCTTCTTCTCGCAAAACTACCGCTTGGGCACATTCCTCTTGGGTCGAATTCCGTGTTGCATATCGATTGAGTGTAGAAAATCAAACGACAGAAAAAATATTGATCACTAGCATTGATCCAGAACAACTGATTTTAGAACGGAGCCAATACATTCAAAATCTGATAATATCATCTTTTTTTATTCCTGCTGGGAAAAAACATCTGTATTGAAGAAAAACGTTGAAAGTGGATAACATATGCATGCATAATTCTTATAAAAATAATAATCATTGAGACCACCTACAGTTGTAGAATAAATTTGAGATTTCCACAATGTGCGTTAATTTTTTTGCGCTGTGTAGTCCCATCTCGATCAAAACTCGACGGCAGACGGCCTGAAAGTTCCGGGACGCAATAAAGCAAAGGTTGGGGACTTTATGGATCTTTCTGCGGCAGTGTTGCCATCTCAGGGGAAGCAAAATATGCTAGTTTTGCGTTCAGAAAATGCCAAAAATATGCTTTTTCATTTGGGAAAGTGCCAAAAAAAATGCTAGTTTTTCATTGATATTTTTTTCTATAGTTATTTCTGAAATATAAATTTTCTTCGATTCACCACACTTGAATGTGAATGAATATTGGGGATCTGAGTTATCAGATTTCAAAATATTCCTAGGTTCTGGGTTGAATTTCAATTTTTTTATTGTCAGAACTGGTTTTCTAAAACTTGGATGAATTGAAATATGGTTGTTGTATAGATATTAATAAAATATGTTATATCTTAATATTCTCAAATGGATATGCAAATTACTGGAAACTGAACGCGGAAGAACTGTTCCTTTAAATTCTAACTTGAATTGAATCTCGGTGATTTAAGCTTTGATACTTCACAAAAAACAAAAACATTGGTTTTTGTTATATTCTTCATTTTATGGTTTCTCAGCTCCCAAAAAAATATACGATAAAAAATTTACGATACCGGCTTCTTCCAAAGCATTTGAAATTTTGAATCTCGGAGATCGAGAGTGCTTGAACATATTATGATTCACGTAACGGGTGGGACATTGGATTTGAAAATACCTCGAATATTATCGACTGCCTCGCGTTAATTCAGAGATTGGAATTCAGAAGAAAAAGAGCCAGATGTCCGGCCGGATGGATTAGAATTGTCCAAGTTTGTTTAAATATCTCCTGTAAATATATCGGTTGCTGCAAGTTCATGAGAATTTATTGTTCGTTTCATTGAAGAGGGTGACAGTTAACACTGGAAGAAGTACCAACTCAGTCGGTTCTTGTGCATCTGTTGATTTCGAAATATTAGAAAATGTCCGTCGATAATTTTTTTCTGTTTTCCCTTTCGAAAATATGCTCAATAATATGCTTTATGCTAAACGCCAAAAATATATGCTAAACATGAATCAAATATGCCAAATGTAGCATTAAAAATGCTGAATTGGCAACCCTGTCCGCGGCCGCAGAAAAACATCCAGCCTTTCCACCTACCAGGCCAGAAGGCGGAAAAAATCCGCCGATAAGGCCCAACGATAGTGCACGCAGGTGTGCAAGCAACGCGTTCGTTTCGCTCGTTTGCTGTGTAATGTTGGCGAACTGCGGTATATCTTGCGGCCGTTCCGATAACGTCGGATTATACTTATGTAAGTCGAAAATTAGCATTAACATGTGAGGCCGATTTGCATAACAATTATATTGTGTACGCTTTTAATGCGGTATTAGTAATTCGCTGCATCAGCGCGGAAGTTCGCGACTAGGCTTTATTAACAGTAGCTGATACGTCTCGTTTCGCTCCGTTATGATGAACAATGGTGGAGTGTCAGGTCGCATTGGTATTATATTAACTGCATCGGCGTATCACTGAGAGCAAGAGGGTTCGGTGATTTATTCAGGTTCGATTTGCCTATCGAAATTGCTCCTTGGGTTGCCGAATGAGATTCTTAAGCCTTGGTTTCATTTGACGAAATAATGTTACGAATCTTTATTATAGTCATTTCGGCAATTTTCGGAATACGTCGTTATTTTTGGTTTCGACAAATATTCCGTTTTTCCCCACTTTTTTTTCAATAGATAAACCAAACATCTTATAATACGAATTATAAGATATTTGGTTTATCTATGGCAGATGATCTCTCTTCATTAAAGTCCTGGAACGGTCTTCAATAATCTGAAGTTCCGAATAATCATCACCTGGATTGTCGTACCTGGTTTTAAAAACCCCCCACGATCTGGGGACCTATTCTTGACCATTCGCAATTAATGAGATCGTTCGCATCTATAACCTTTGTGAATTACCGACGAATTTGTATTTTTGACCGTCCGCATGACATGCGACGTACAGTTTTATGTTCAGTGCTTAGGACTGTTCGTATTTCACTTCGAGTGATTTTGAGTACTTGCAAATATTTGGCAGTTCGAATCAAAGATTATAGAGTATAAAGATGGAAAACGAAGTGACTACAGTGATGTGAGCGACATCTGTAGTTTCAAAAGCCAACGGGTTATGGTTAAAATATTTAATTAGGGTTCATTTGGCAAATGGGTTGTTGTCAATTTGAAAGAAATACTTAAAAAAATATTTTTGCTCGAAATCTACAATGGTAGCACCTAGCTCACTCTATAATCTTTGTTTGTGTGTTTTTCTGTTATATTTTTTTTTAAACTGGCTGACATTCAAAATCCATGGTGATTAATTGCAGAAATAATAGGAAAAATAATCTTGAATGTGCATTCTTTTCATTAGCAAAGAGAATGGAAATGTGAGTTTTGAAACTCGTATCATGTAACTGTCTTGTTCATTGCTTTTCTTTTCCAGTACCTTCAAATGGATAGAGTTTTCGGGGCAAGAATATATTGTTCTGGATAACGCATAAAGAACTCATGCTGGGCTGACCTACAGGTCTTGTTGTAGACCTCTGATATTTTTCTTTTATTGTTGTTCAAACATTTTGTAATTAATATACAGTGGACTATCGTGAAGTCAAACGCCTAGGGACCAGAAGAACTGTTCGCCTTATCTACTGTTCGGCTCACCAAACATTCGAGTAATTCAAGTGAGACCTCACTTCATTGAGAGAAAAACTCAGGTAAACATGAAATCATCATCAATGAGAAACGAGCGTCTGAGCACTGGAAACATGTCCTTGGAGGTCGAAAAATCGTATGATATTCGTCACGTGTGGTGATTTGTTCGTGAACCGAATTCTCTTCGGTCCTATTCATCAGATCAAAAAGTTAACCTCATAGAAGCAATGGTGGTCAGAAGAACGACTTTTAGAGGTGGAGGTTCTCTTGACGACCCTTTCAGCAGTTCGACTCATCTACTAGGCCCTCTAGACTCATTGAGGTGAAAATACACAGGGTAAGATATGTATGAATCGGGTCCAGAACAACTGTTTGACTCATCGATGTTCGATTTATCGAGAGTATGAAGATGAAGAGAAGAAAAACTTAATACAATTTTGAATATAAACATCGAATTGACATCATTTATATTTTTCAATTTGGAACTATCACAATTTGGATCCTCAAGTATTGCATTATTTTATGATTTATGGAATCAAAATGAATCAAGTAAGAAAAAATAGAACTAAAACCACATATGTGGGTTCTGGAGTTCATACAATTGTAATTTTTTGATATTAGCAACATTTCGAGAAAACTCCTTCTTTTCAAATCTTTTTCCGAATCATGTATTATTACATGAGTTTATTCATCAAACTACACTTATTTTTCAATTTACTTCCACCCCAGAAAGCTCGGGATACATTGTTTACTCACCCTGTATATTTCGAGTATTTGGTCCTATTATTATTATTATTATCCGACTTTAAAATGAAACTGTGGTAAATTCAAGATCAGATAAGATATTCAAAATGAGGTATCGTAACACACCCCTCATCCCTATTCAGAATGAGAGGGTTCTGCTTACTCCCGTTACGGTTGTCAGGTAAACTATTTTTCTCCTCTTCAAGATGTATTCTGATTGAGGAATCAGTCCTAAAATTCCGGTTTTCACAATAGATGAAGTTATTAAATTGTTCACTGATGTTATGGATATTATATAAACTAGAATACCTTTTTCACTCTTATCACAAAATCCATGCATGATGATAAGTAGTAACAGTCACTTGTCATTTCAAAGTACTTCATGTACCACATGATCCCATACTTTGTTTTTCTGTGCCATTACATATATTTCAATTTTCATATCCTTAGAATTTTCGAGAAATTAGAACAAGGAAATTTTAATACCTCGATACGTCTCATTGTGGAGTTTACAACGTTTCACATTATTTCCGAAGTTTGTTGGTCCGACAACACTGGAATCGCTTCACTCATATTATCATACAGATACCGTGTCAGATCAGAGTATTCATTGTTCCTTTTGTCATTATTTGATCTATGAAGAGACATCACTCTATGTTTCTCAGTCTGTGAGTTGCTGTCAAACGATCGAAAGTACAATATTGTGTGTTCATGTGTTATATGAAAAACTCCTCGAAACAAAGGAAATATGTTCAATGTTTTTCGTGAACAGTAAGTTAGAAATTTTAAATGTTCGGGTGTTCAAATGGTAGATGTGGATTTCATGAAGAGAGCGGAGTAAACATGGATATACTGAATATCAGTGAAGTCGATATGTGAGTAGAGCTCTTGATAAATGATCATCCCACTTTCTTGATATTCATTTTCGCACTCTTATGTTTATATAATTCGAACCTGTATTGAAACAATGAATTAACACGAATAGTTTTTTATGAAATAAGTGCAGGAGGCATTGGTAGTCTTCCACTAGTTCAAAATTCAACAACAAGACAGGCAGTGGCAAGTCTTTAGATGAACGAGATCTAGACTAAGCCTTGTGTACCAGTATTATACGTTTTTCTCTTTAATTCATTGAATTTTTTTTCAAAGGATGTAATATTTCCATAAATATAATTTAAGGATTGTTGCATCGAGAAATATTGATTGGCAGAACTTATTTCTCCCTCATAAATTCGACAGATAATAAATATGAAATAAATCGGCGTAGTGGTAAGTTTTCAAAATGAACCAGTGTGAGAGCGAGCTTCCTGTACGAGTTTCTTGCATTATTTCCTCTAATTCACTGAATTTTCATTGAAATGAATAAAAAATAATGCTTTTGAATGTCTTCAAGTGATTTTTGCTTGAACAAATCTGCGGGCAAAGTAGTGCCCCCTCCAACCCTTAGAACCAGGGGATGTATAAGTTTGTATGAGACTTCCGCCAATTTTGATACTAGTGGTCTGAAAATTGATATATATGGAGGTCTGCTTGTTATAAATGTTAAAAATATTATAAACAAATTCTTAGTGAAAATTACCCCCACATTTTGAATGAGGGGATAAAATGAGGCGATCGTAAAACACCTCATGTGTATTTACAGCAAATAAAATTCTCCTGTAATTACCTCAACCACAGTTTCCATTGTGCAATTTCCCGTTGTGATCATTATATGAGATATGATTCTTTATACAATGGTTTGTAATGGCAGCTCTCAGATAGATCGCCATCGCAGCTTGAACCTAGGTAGGTAAAGGTGTATTATTTCTCCACTTCGTACGTTGTTGATTTTGAACATGAATCGTGAGTTAGTTCTACTTGAAATAGATCTCGCAATAATTATATTTCATTTGATTATTATTGGTTAAAAAATGAAATGATTCCGTCATGAATAACATACGAAAAGAATTGTAATCCAACCAAAAACATTTTCATGTGAAATATTGCCAAGACGAGGCCGTATTTCTAACATTGTCAAAAAGTTATCAGATCTCATGTAGGGCCAAGCTGCTAACTCTACACTCTTCATCTTCACAAGTCCTCATTTCACAAAATCTGCCTTGGTAAGAATAATATTTTCTCTATTTCAGTATCGTAATGAGTTCATTATAGTACTAAAAGTAGTGCTGTAATGAAACTCATTACAGCATTGTTTTCAGTTATATTTTTCGTTTTATGGTTGTCAGTACTGACCTCTGATCGAATCAAATTTCCAATCAAATCAATTCAAATTCCGTGATCTGTCAAATTTCGTATGTCACACCAACTGCCAAGATACAAAACAAAAGTCACTAATCAGAATTTTGAGAGTATTTCACAAAAATTGACTGAAATAGAGAAAATACCGTCCAATACTCGTTGCAGAAGGCAATTCCAACACTCATGCTAACGCATTCGTGTTGGAATAGAAGCTCATTCTGCAACTTGTTTTAGAATATACTATTATAACATAAAAGTTATAACCAGCGAATGAATTTTTCACCTTACGCTCACGTGGCGAAAGAGGAACGACCAAGTCACTTATTTTTACCAAGGCAAAGGGTTTGTGAAATAAGAACTTGTGAAGATGAAGAGTATAAAGTTAGCAGCTTGGCTCTACATGACATCTGATAATTTTTTGACAATGCTGTTTTCTTGTTTTCAATTCTGAATGCATTCTTATTCAAATCATTGCATTCGTCGAGATAATTCTCAAAACAGCGAGAAAAATTTGAAGACAAAACGGTGATAAGATTATTAACCATTATGATTGTTACTCCTATTCTGAATATCTTAAGAAAAAACCATTTTCACATTTTTGAAGTCGAAGATAATGGAGATTTCGTGAATTTCTAGAATTTTGAAATACTCGTCACAGAATGTTCCAAATGTTGGGTCAAAAATCGGGATCAAGATTTGTCCCATAACTTTTGTTTTTCGAATAAAATCCCCAATTTTCTTATGATTCCGTTAGATCTTACGAAGAAAATCATAGTGTTCTAACATATTGATGAATAATCCTTGAGTTATTCAGGATTTTCTGATTTCATGTCGTACGTAGAGTCAAATTCATAAAATCTGTTTCATAATGATAATAAAATGGGGTTTTCATTCAAAAAACGAAAGTTATAGGCGAATCTTCATTTCAATTTTTCACCCAACATTTGGAACACCGTATGTTGAGTATTTCAAAATTCTAGAAAGTTACAATATTTCTACAGTCTTCGACTTCAAAAAGGACAAAACGGTTTGTGATTAAGATATTCAAAATAGAAATAACAATAATACCGAATACTCTTATCTTAGCTCTTCCTTCAGTTTTTTCTCGATATTTTGAAAATTGTTTCGTCGAATGTAAGGATTTGAATTAGAATGTATTCAGAATTGAATACTCTATCAAAATTGAAACAAAATAAAAAAAAAAAAATTTGTATTCCCTGTATAAGTGAAAGTGATCTTCATCAGGATATTTTAGCACGGTAGTATATATCGAACACTATCGTAATCCCAATTTTCAGATTTCAAATAGATCCAATTCACCACAAACGTTTTAAAGGACGGCAAACCTGGTACACCCTGCATATCGACAGATGGATAATTGAAGATGTCATGTAGAGATTTGCAGAGTTATCCCACCATTTAGATTTTATTCGACGGACCTCAGAAACAGGCCATTGGCCCGTATTAATAAAACTTAAAGATATGTTTTTGAATATGAGATAAAAGTAGAAGGTTTCGAGTGGAAGAAGTAGGGAGTATTTTTTTTCGTTCTATTATTGATTACCTATTATTTGCAAAGATCACTCAGGATTATTGAAGAATATCCATTTTATTAAGGGGATGAGGTTCCACTCAGACAGTATGAGTATTCCTTTTTTATGAACATGACTCAATAATGCGTCTGGAGTCCACGGTATTATATACCGCTTCATAATGAGCGATCGCGTTAGTTTCACTGTATGTTTCATTAATGTAAAAATAAACAGCTTATGTGAAAAATATCAAGAGATAACTATTTTATCGATGAGGCTCGAATAAATTTGGGAACTAATTTTGAATTCAATATGATTCAGTCACTTGAAGAGGGTGTAGTCAACCGCTGCCTCCCTTGATTATCCACCACTGGTATTTTCGCTGTCGCGATCATCCAACCTTTTCTAGATACTATGTTACGGTATATAATTTCTAGTTGTAAATTCGAAATATTTCCAAAATCATTCAAAATTATTTTATATAGAATTGTTTACAATTTTTTCATTATGCTCAGATTATTATTATTCCTTAAATATTCCATTGTACGTAGTTATCGAATGTCGATACGCATGTGAAACGAAAGATAATTTTTTGTAGTTGAAATCGGGTTCATATTCGCGTGTCGCATTGATTCCTTTTTTTAGAAGATTAACTTGAAGAAGTCGGAGTGAAGAACGGTTGTTGTAGAGATTTTGGTAAGCCGAGAATTCCGATTGCTTTTGCCAGATTGTTACGGTTTATGCCGGATTGGCCTTGTTAGATTTTTGAAAGACTGAGGATTTATCAACCCCTATTGTTTTCTGAAGAAGTAACGAGTTAGAGCTGAATTTTGCTGGTTTGGCGTGGAAGTAGTATTTTAAGAGAACTTTGGATTCTCTTCAATTTTCAAGAAATTGGAAATCATCCTTTGGAAACTGCCACCACGAGGTTCTGTCAGCTGTCACCCGGATTTCACACTGCCAAGTCGACCGAGGGCATTGTGCTTTGTTAAGTTAAGTAATTGCTACATTATCTGATCCTGAAAATTGCTATTTCTTCGTAATTTTTCCTTTCTTTCAATCCTTTTGTTAGTTGACAGGTTTTTTTCTAAATTTATTCATATTTCTTTTGTAATAACCATAATTGTATTATTTTCTATTCCTGGAATCAGAGAACTCACACTCTGATATTTCTATGATATTTTTGTATAACATTGCTGTTCACTATTTGAGAAAACTTGGGACCTATAAATGTGAACCGATGTACATGCTCATGCTGTTCTCAGTGAGAATTAAATAACTGTAATTGATGATATCAACTAGAATTATAGTAGACTTAATTAAAATTGTGTTTTTCATTAGGTACAATTGGTCAAAAGACCATATACAACTAACGTTGTGCTTAAACAACGTAGCAACTAGAACGCGAATTTTCTTCACTCCATAGTCGGTTGACATTCTCGTCTCATTTCCGTTTGTCCGTCTAGCAAGAAATCTCGGAGAATACACTAACGACTACACTAAATTTTTATGAGCTCTTGTCTACCGACAGAACTCTGGATGCTCGGGATTTTCTGCTTATTCTCTCGCCATGGTCAGGATCGGCGTTGATTTGAATGAAGAAATTCATACAGTTGATGAAGGATATTGTTATTTGTTTCAATTTCAATAGATCAGATGATACCTGATATGGGTACCAGTGCTCACATAATATTTCATGTATTCTTCACGATTTTATATGTTTTTTCTTGAAAAGATTTTCTACAGCTTTTAAGAAATCACCCATTATATATGTCAAACTTTCCTCTCTTTAATTTTTTTCCAGCTGCTTCTTTTCGAACTCTTCTACTCAAGAAGGTAGGAGATGGTTTTTTCAGAATTGTATCAAAAAACTAATTCAGTCTTCAACAAAAAACTCTCATTATTTCTCTAGAAGGAACGTTGAAAAACTCATATTATCTCGAAGCCTGCCCTGGATTCTTGGAATGTTCTCCTATTGCTTCACAATACGATGCCGACAAAGTTAAAAATCCACAAGGGTAGGTGTACGACTTCTTCGGAGAATCCAATTTTCTTTACGACGTCCACTACATAAGAATTTTCTGTATTATATTTTTAATACTTCTTTTACCCGACGACTATTCATCCCTGTTCAATTGGACCACTTCCATTGCGACGTCAGGAAAAGTCGTAAGATCTCGCAAGAAGCCCCGAGCGGAAACAATTCGGCGGTACATATTGGAAATTATCCGTTGGTTCTTTGGGAGACATCGGCGCATTCGCCATTCTGTAACCACCAGAGGCTACCAGAGCAAATTTTAAAATTGATTCTGATCCTTGTATTAGAGAATATTCTAATTATTCGCAATAAAACAACCTTCTTCACTCGATAACACTATATTGACGACTATCTGTTAAGTTTCTAAAGAAAGAGCGGCGACTATTCTATTTGTATAATTTTTCATCAATGGTCTCTCTATTTTGTTTTTTATTCAAATGAGAGACTTGAAACTTATAGACTTTGAAGGACCACTCGATTACTCGAGAAGAGCTAATTGACTGTAATTGAATCCATGGTCGGGCTATGGGAAATATTATAGGGCGAATGAAAATCACAATTTTGTACAGTTCGACAATAAAGGTACGACTTACCTTATAGGTACACAATGTGAAGATTTGCGCTGGCCAGCGTGATGGATATCCTATTTGTCCCGAACTTGATTCTTCTTTTTGTCAGCGAGAAAAATACTTGGATGGTAGCGATGTTTAAGTAAATTTCAGCGGTTTTCTAAATAGTCAATTTTCACTAGGAAATTAAGCGGGGCACGAACACTCTTTTCAACATCTGAGGCGATACTGATGTTGTCCATATGTGCTATGTTCCTCCTCAGCGGAATGTCGCACCTTTATTTTCTTTTACGCGAGAATGAAAATAAAAAACCCAAAAATAATAATTCCCAGTCACCCGTAAAAACCAACGAGAAATTAGAAGAAAAATTTACGTACTACACGTAAATACACGTATTAATGAATGAAAAATAAAAACTAAAAGGTATACGTACATATAAATGCACCAAATTGCATCTATAGATACAGGAGCACATAAAAAGTTGTTCACTATTAGTCTCCCAAAATTACTCAACATAACATGAATGGTAAACATCTTGCGTCCGAAAATACAGGGCAAACCAGAATTTTAGCTAACACTTGAATATTCATTAGGTTTATAATATAAGCTTCAATTCAAATAAAGTTAGTTCTTGCACGATAGAACGAATTTTGCTAGTTACCGCGTTTGTTGCTAGATCGGTAGATCATTTTTACTGGTTGCTGAAGTAAACAGAACGGTAAGTGAGTAACGTTAACTGAAAATGAATGAATATTTTTTCAAATAATGAAATAACGCGAACAATTCGAATTCAATTCATTTAATATTGAAAGTGAAAGTACAATTTTTACAATTGCTGATGGAAATACCACTGTATTGAGTAGTAGCCGAATTCACAGAAACCTCTGCTGAATACAACATTTCATATTACAACTCGCTACGTCCCGCAGTATGCAAATTTTTTTCAGCAAAGTCTAGTTTTCCAGGGAATCCTCAACGCAGTCGAAGACCGCAATCCACCGTGTCGTTTTAGTCCTAATACATCTACTCCCTCATTAGCCAAAAATGTGGGCGAAGTGCATCTAAAAGAGTATAGGCATTCGGATTTCCTAAATTCAAAAAGGTTACAATTTTTGACGGCCAACTTCCAATTGTCCCTTTGCCTATTACTTGATTACTGCATTTATCGATTTGATATCTCAAAAATAAATGCTCGCTCTTCGCATTTCGTGGACGCAGACGGAAATATTTTCTATAATATATCCAGGTAATTGATATCATCATCTCGATCGATGACTGTGAATGTTTTCTGAATGTTGTTTTTTGTCTTCGGAATTTTCACGATTAAAAATGATTCTTGATCTTTTACGTCCCTAACGCTCATGTTGTACAACTCTTCTCTTCTACACGCCCCTGATAAACCTGATATATCATTTCCACCTGAAAGGACATAATTAGTTTATAAAGCACTATTATATTAATAAAAGCACACCTTAATAATTAGAAACATATCATCTGGTGCTTCTTTCAAGAATTTATTCATTTCTTCTCTTCTTGAAACAGCAGATTTTTTGGGTTTGTCACCAATAGATTTTCTTTTGAGGAATGCTGTAAGCGTTGCAAACTTGGATATGTCAATGCCGTCGTTCAAAAATATTGAGCTTTTCAGCAATGAATATTCCACCCAAAGACTTTCAGGCGATCTCAGCTTTTCTATTCTTCGAACAAAATAGGCCAGTAACACTTTTTCATTGATTTGGCTGCCTTCAGTTTGAATCCATTCCTTGAAAGTATTGTATGTACTCTCGTAGCGGATTTCTCAGGAATAACTGAAGAACAGCCGATTTCCCAGGCTGTTTGAATTTCATCATCTTCCGAAGATTCTATATCTCTCATTTTTCAACGCTAGTAAATTCAATTGATTATTGTCAATTTGACAATCTACAACGCCTTATATTGTATTCCTACACAGCATTGATAAAGCCACGAATAAATGAATTTGTCAGATAATTATTTTGTAAATTGAGTAAAAATTGTGTCTATCGTGCAAAAAACGCTATAAGTATCTCGAACGTTAAGGACTACCGATCTCAGACAATAATTGGAGTCGTTCCTCCTCCAAACTATTGTCTTCGATCGGTAAAATGTCCTCATTGTTCTCTATACTTAATATTCTATTAGTTATGCATTCATTCAACTTAGTCGCTGCCTTATACAACAGAAAGTTAAGAAACCCTTGAGCAATTGAGATTTTTAAACATCAAAACAACAGGAAAAAAAAGATGAAACATTCTATGTATGTGGCACATAAAGATCATGATAGCATATTTGATTTCATTTATATTAGAAAAAGTTTGAAGGAAATACAGTGAACTTTGACTTGAAATAATCTTTGACAGTGTGACGTGATTTAATGGGAACTTAGAAAGGTATAAAATAAATCAGCAAATCTTAGCTAAAGCCAACATTTCTCAACCGTATGTTGTTGCGTTTAAGGGGATAGAAATACTGATCATGATCAAATTATGTGAATTGAATAATGAAGAACACGACAATACGAAACATAAGAAAACAAAGAACACTAAATATACCATAAAATGGCCTGTTACTGAGCTACAATCCGCACTGAAACTCACTTACTAAGTCCAAATTATGTTTCAACTATTGAATAAAAAAGGACAATTACAGACAGCGAAAATATGCACGAAATACATTCTTTCGGCTAAAGAAGAGCTTCGCTCAACAAGATTTATATTCTTTCTTGATATCCAAAATGGGATCGTTACTCAATATTATCTTCATAATTTCCCGCTCAAACTTCATCAAATGATTTCCGTCATGGTATATGGTTTGATAATGAAAATTAATTCTTCTTCATGGCTTTCCTTTTGAGAAGTTATCAATTTTTTTCAACCTTGAATGAATAGAATGAGAAAGATCCTCTCAAGAAATTCAAACCAAAACAAATATAGTTGAGTTATATAACGGGCTTTCAAGATCATTACACAATAGATTTCCAGGAGGGATTACTATAAAGGGTATACCAAGTTCGATGACCTATTAGACGTTTCTGGAGAACTGAACCTATTTGAAATCTGATAATTTGGATTATGATATACATTATCTACCCAGCTGAAATATTCTTGAAGCTTGACCACCTCCAGATATACATGGAAATAAAAACCAATTTTCAAAAAAAATGTTTTTTCGTTTCCAAGATTATTCAATTCTGAATATATTATCATTCAAATCTTTGAATTCGTCGAAATACTTTCTAAAACATCGAGAAAAAATTGAAGAAACAAGGGATATAAGAGTATTCGGTATTATGTTTGTTATTCCTATAATAAAAATCTTAATCACAAACCGTTTTCACATTTTTTGAGTCAAAGACTGTGGAAACATTGTACATTTCTAGAATTTCCAAAAAGTCCTCACAGGGTGTTCCAAATGTTGGGTCAAAAATTGGGATCAAGATTGGCCCATAACTTTCTTTTTTCAAATTAGAACCCAATTTTTTTATGATTGCGTTGGATTCTGTGCAGGAAAATAATTTCAGTATTCTGACATATGCTGAAATGCAGCTAAAATGAATAATTTTTTAGTTATTCATGATTTTCTTATTTAAGGTCGTATATATAGAGTCAAATTCATGAAATCTGTTCCATAACAACAATGATCTATGTTAATAGAAGATTAATTATTCCAACAATTCACTAGTGATAGATCACTGAATCATTGTTGATGAGAACATATTTAATGAATTTGACTCTACATACGACATAAAATCAGAAAATCCTAAAAAACTCAAAAATTATTTATTTCAGGCGCAATGACATGCAAGAAAACTATCATTATTTTTCTTCGCAGAATTCAACGCAATCATAAAAAATAGGGTTCTAATGTGAAAAACGAAAGTTATGGGCCAATCTTGACTGCAATTTTTGACCTGACATTTAGAACACCCTGTGAAAAATCTAGAAATGTACATATTTCCACAGTCTTCGACTTCAAAAATGTGAAAACGGTTTGTGCTTAAGATATTTATAATAGAAACAAGAATAACAAACATGATACCGAATACCATTATCTCCTTTTTTTCTTCAGTTTTTTTTCGACAAAATATATTCAGAATTGAATACTCTATCAAAATTTTAAACGAACAAAATGGAAAAAAAAAATTTTTTTTCATACCCTCTATATATCTGAAGGTGCTCAAGCTTCAAGAATATTTTTGCTCGTTAGATAGTGTCGAACAATATGATAATCCAAATCTTCAAATAAGTCCCCTTCTCCAGAAACGTCTAATAGGCCGTCGAACTTGGTACACCCTGTATATTTCAAAGAAATCTTCACGGTCTCATTCTTTAAAAATTTTATCTTCATGGTAAAATTCATTCATTCACTGGACTGGAGAATTTCTTATTTCATGCTGATGAGCTGCTTTTAATTAACTAATTCACAATTTTCTTCATGGAATCTTTTTGTCATGCAGTAATTGGATTTGAATAAAGTATATTCATATGAAAGGTATTTTTGTCAAACTACTTGGCGCATTTTTTTCTGATTCTTTTTGGTCTCATACCTTTCATATCTTTGTGTAGGCTATCTATTAATGTTTCTAGAGATTCGATCAAGCTGAATTTAGAAAATAAAAAGAAGGAATTTGTTGCCCTCTGTAGGAGATGAATATTTTGACGATTTCGTGTCATGAATTATAACGTATAAACGTATGCTGTTCGTCATAGGTCATGAGAGTCTTGGGTCAGAACCCCCAAAGCAAACTACTTCGACGTTAGTTCCAGTTCAAAGGGTTCCGTTTGTTCCACGTCTCGACTATACCGAGATTGTTTGATGTGGTATTGTTTGGCCTATAGGATTGATCAGTTCGTAGTCCAATTCAATCGGCTCGCATCAAGTAATACGTAAGACGTTGCGCTTGGCGGTTATAGTTGATTTACCGCAAGAAGTATCCGCTCTGGAGAGGTCCTTCAGAGGATAAAGGAGCGCTATTAATAATTTGATGTGCTGGGAAGTACACAGAACTGAAGGCTGAGTGTGGATCGATGTGTTGCAGTCCAGACAATGTTGGTTCATTCCAAAACCTGCAAGAATGAGAAAGGTGACTCCTGAAGTAGAAGCCGACTAAAAAAACTTAGAGAAAAAGAAACAGTTGCTGTCAAAAAAGACACTCCTCGGCTCTGAAATGAACATAGCAGGCTATGACAACGGGATTTTTTTTTTATTTTCATCTCCTCCTATTCAATAATGTATTCATTATTCAACGGCTTTTGAGCAATTGATAGTGACTGTAAACAAACGGCGTGAGTTATAATAATTCACTGCTATTACTCACTATGGTAAGTCAGAAAAGGTTTATAGAATAATTGAAGAATCGTATATCAAGAGAGTTCTGTGCTTGTGTACAAGCAGGTTGTCCGAATGGAAACTTTCCATTTTTGTTATTTAGGTAGGGTCGCTTGAATATTGTTGACGTTTTCAAATTGAGTTGGATACCTTCTTCCTCTGTACTTGTATATCTGCATATATTGTTATAGTCGTAGATGAAGTATAATATTTAACTTGCGGTAATGGTCACAAGTCACTTGATGAATTACAGTATTCGCCTGCGGCTGGCGCTGCAAACCTCATCTGCGTGAGTTATGACTTACATTACCGCTCGTTGAATAATATACTATTATTTTGAACAGCAGGAATGAAACAAGTGAATTTCACATCCAGTATTCACATTGTAAACTCAAAGTTTACAGGAAGAAAATTAAACAGTAAGATTAGCATGAAGCCAGAAATAAATTGAAAAAAAATTTTTTTTCAGCAAAAATAGTTAGGGAAGAAGGAAGTTGACTTTTGCTTATAGAAATGTTTTTTATCTACAACTGTCATTTAAAGGTATGATTCGACAATCTTGACAATATCATTACAACCTCCATAACCACATAAACAACATAAAATCGGCTTCAACTAGTTTTCTCTGGTCTCAAATTCAGGTATTTTTCAAAAAAATTGGACTTCTCTTGTTTTTCAAAATGTTTATTTTTTATAGAACTGAATAACCGAGCGAAGCATCGAGTATTTTGTGCAAAGTGACGATGAGGCAATTTTTTTTGCTAATAAGAATAAAAAGCCAATATAACATTTCCATCCATACATTTTATCTTTCGCAAATTCACCAAAGACTGAAGACTGAAACATTTAGAATTTCTTGTCGATAGCTTCTCGAGACTTATCTGACAAAATCTGTATCACTGCTTCTTCTGCTTGCGTGAGGTTATTCTCAGGAACGTAATTTTAATCATTTTCCTCCATTTTCTATACCTTCCTCCAAACTCTTCTTTTGAAGAAAGAACGAACAAGTGTCAAAATTCATTCAAACAGTATGTAACATGCCCATGACAACCAAACAACCAAACAACCTACTTTAACCAAAATGTGAAGAAATCACTATAAAGTCATTCATTCTTATGGTTCTGAGACGCAAGTAACTTTGATATGAACACAAACCTCATTAATTATTATATGCCACCCTTGTCTAATGTTTCTCAAGTCTTTCGAGAATTTATAAATCTTCTCGCTTGACATATTTTCAAGTTCTATGAATATTCAGGGACGGACACAAGGAGGGGCTTGGTGGGGGGATGATCTCCCCCCGATGTTGAACGAAGTTAACAAATTTTCAAAGCAGTCGGAAGATTTTCAAAGGAGTTGGGAAAATTTTAAAGCATTTGAAAAAATTTCAAAGCGGGTGGAAAAATTTCAAAGCGGTTGGAAAAAATTTCAAAGCGGTTGGAAAAATTTCAAAGAGGTTGGAGAAATTTCAAAGCCGTTGGAAAAACTTTCAAAAGGGCTGAAAAAATTTCAAATTAGTTGGCAAAATTTCAAAGCAGTAGGAAAAAGTTCGAAGCAGTTGTTAAAATTTCAAAGCAGTTGAAATACATAATTCCGAGAAAGCTATGAAATATGAAAAAATTTGAATAAAAAAAAAACAAGTTTGCAATCAGTACTTGACAATATATGTATCGCCGGCAATAAATGGTATTCAACCCAAAATTTTTTACCATCGAGTGTTTGAAGAGATGCGGCCTCAAAGAAGACACTCTTCATAAAAAAAACAGACTCCATAAAATCTACTAGATTGAATGTTCGGTAGATGAAAAAAAAAGCAAATTAATCCTCACTCTGTTGAAATTCATCATTATGAATCTCTTCACATAAATAAATATCATAGCATAATATGTATAACGGTTTCCTGTTAATTAAATTTCCCCTTGGAAAATTTTCGATGGATTTACCCCCCCCCAAAAATTTGGCTTTTTTCCTTCCCTGTGAAAATTTATTCATTATGTTAGAGCATAAAGCGACTTTTTTCATTAGTGTCATATATTGAACGAGATTCGATTCTTTATAACATAAATTTAATATAATCGAAGTCAGAGCTCCACTGGTGGTATTTTTTTTATGTTATGGGATTGAAGGAAAAAATTTCAAAATTAAAAATAATTTTCAAAACCCATCAATTTTACGACATCGGGTGTTATACAGGGTGAATCTGAATAACACCGAAAAAATGTGAGAGGTGATTCTGCGAACAAAATCACAGTCGGTAGGTATTCGGTATAGAATTGTTTGAGAAACGTCGCCCGAGAAAGATAAACGAAAAAATATATTTTCTTTGGTATTTCCCCTGCATATTGAGCAAAAGACAAGAAACTTAGTAAATATTATTTGTCTATGAAACAACACATGTTCTCACCCCTGAAGTACTTTAAGAAAGGATGAAATGGTCAACTCCTGAGGTAGCTTCTCTCACTTTTTTTTTATGAAAATTTTCCCTTTGAGAATCAACGCTGAAAAGTCCAATTCTCCATCTCTATATGTTGTCGAATATTTAATAATTTCATCCAAAAACAAAATTGTGGGAAAAATAACGGAGCATATTTCAGAATACGACAATTCCAAAATGTGTACTTTTTTCGACAAATAATATAAACCATGTTTCTTGTCCTTACCTCAATATACAGGAAAAATAAACAAAGGGACCAATTTTTTCTTTATTTTCGGAAAAGTGATATATTTCCGGACCAAGATTCTCATAAAAATTTTATAACAGATGATTCCCTTAATTTCGATCAAAAAATGACCCCCTATATTTTTTAGGTCTTATGCAGATACACCCAGTATATTTTCACTCAAGAGAAATTAATATAGCAATGGTAGCATAAGAAAAAAATCCATCCATGTGTTCACATCGATGCAGCTTTCCCAAAGAGGATAAAATTCCCGATAAACTTTTTTTTACGTGTCGCATTTTTTTCAAGCTCCATCATAATTTCGCAGGCGATCTCCGTTCGCCGATCTGAGTCGATCCATAATGATAATCCGGTCCGATGATAAGGAAATAATGAGGGTTATTCGATATGTTAACAGAGGGCTGAGTTCTGCCTGTCTAGACCGGTAAATGTAATATATTGTTTCAGTAAATCAAGCCGGCCGGGAGCAGCAGAGCCTGCTCGGATCTCGTTTCCTATTCCGAACGCTCCTTCCGAAACGTCGGCGGCCATTCCGCCATCGGGATGGGCTTTTCGCGGGGGTGATTTTTTTCGCGGAACCCTCGATCGGTCGGTGAGGGATGAATGAGAATGGATATGGGGAATCCATGATGCTCGAATTGAATGCGGTGGCCTACTTCCAGTTTTGGAGTTGTATAAAATTAATGCATCGTTATAGATTCCTAATATATACAGGGTGTATCAAGAAAAGGTGATCCCGTCTCTAAGAAAGATAGAAAACTGAAAAATAATTTGAGTTAGTTCAGTCAGAAATTTCCGTAATCCATCCGTATTCAAGATGAATAGCGTTGAGGATGATCTTACACATTTTTTGCGATTTTGCCGAAACTACTAGCAACATTGTAATTAAATTTTATACGCTTATGTTTTGGAAGCTGATACATCTAATGAACTTGTCTTCATGTTTGAATCTCATAGATGGCGCTAGTTACAAAGTTCGTATCGAGTAGTATTGAATATAACTTTTTAAATACTAAATTTTTCAAGAACAATTTGAAGTGAACACAAACATAATTCAATTTCACCTCAAAAATGTACTCTAGATAAAACTCGATACTGTGTACCGTAAACGAAACATTTTGATTCGAAAATTATTAAGTAATAACCGATGCTGCTATAAATAATTGATTTTCATCAGGTATTATTAATTAGTAGGCATGATGGAGCGTCACAGCACTTTGATAGAAAGTGTCGTATTTGGTTGGGTAACTATTTTCCGAAGCGATGGTTTGGTAGAGGAGCAGAAGCTCTGATTCATTGAGATTCATTGCGATTTTAATCCCTTGGATTTCACAGTTTGGTTATATCCTGAAGAACAAGTTCATCCTACATCAGAAGTAAATTGAAAGATAGAATTATACTTCACTTTAATTGAGTGATAGCTGACTCCCAACCTTTCTGAAGATTAATGGATTAATGGACAAAGGATAAACTTCTATATCGTGTATTCTAATTGAATTCTCTTTATTTTATCAGCGATTTTTTTCAAACCTGCATTGGTTATTACTCTATAGTTTTCAAATCAAAATATCACGAAAACAGTATGTACACAGTATCGAGTTTTATCACCCAGCCAACCAAGGTGTTACATGCGCTCTCGTGCTAGATAACATTAGGTAAAATACTACGACCATAACTCATTTATGTAAAATAAATGTAAATGTAGCAAACTAGGTGCTACCTGAACTACAACTTTTTAACCGTCACAGATAGAGGAAAATGAATGAAACGTTGCGGTGGTATTTTTTAGAGTAACTGATAATGCCATCAACTGGATTCCTCTACCTTCTTTTGTTATCGAGTTATAGAACAACATTGAAATTTCGGCGATTTCAACTTTGGTCAATATCTCCGTTTCTATTTGAGCTAGGATTTTTTAATTAAGAGATCATACAGACGCTTCTTTCGTTACAATCCAGTTGCGTACTATATTATTTTCCAAGAGGTTTCCTTGCTGAGCTATAACATAAAGTTGTGTCTTTCCTTATCAAAAAAATAGTTTGAAATGACTGAGGAAGAATAATCTTTTTCTTCAGTTTTGAGAATAAATAACACATTATACAGGTTGGGACACGTAAAACATACTTTTGTCCTTGCTCTAGAAACTGCTTCGACAAGTTGACCTTTTGACACCAACTAGAAAATGTTCACTATATTCATGCATGGAATTGCAAAACTTTTGCTCGAACTCAATAGAGATTCCAGAATCTTGAAGGGGCTGCCACCCCGATTGGGGTCAAATGACGTCAAAATATTGACTTGTCTAAGCATTTTCTAGAGCTTACTTACGAAAATATTAGTCAGTAGGTACTTTGTTAAGAGGGCCACCCTGTCTGATTTATCAAATATTTTTGAAACGGAAGAAAATGATGATTCTTTTTTAGTCATAATCAACTATTGTTTTTATAAAAGATAACAGAAATTTATATTAGATCTCAGCAGGGAAACCTCTTGGAAAAACCATAGTATGCTACTGGATCGCTATGAAAAAAGAGTCTCCTCAATATTTTCATTTCAACATCCTAGCACAAACTGAACCGGAGATAATGATCAAAGCTTGTAACGGTATAATTTACCAATTTCAATTTCAAAGATTTTCGGAACGTCCTGTGTCAAGGATCAATTGAAGAAATCGGCATCTGCTGCCCCGTGCAAATCAAAAAGCTAGTCCTGCAATCTTCTCGTTGGACGATTCCATTTTTCTCGCGTACCTAATTCTCGGTTACTTTCTTATACGCGGTATTGAATTCACATCTTTTCGTTTTTGCACTTCCTACAACTAAGAAATCGTAATACCCTCCCTCATTCTCGAGTAAACTTAATTATCTGTGGCGATTAATAAATATCGGTGAGTACAAAGCTGATCAGACAATCATTGTTTTATTTTTGTTAATAATTCGTTTGTTCCAAGTCAATGAAGTACTTGAGTAGTACGCTTGGGTTCTGCCATTTTGAGAATCATGTAACTTTTCTTCTGATTTCCTCAATTATCTGCTAATCAAATTTTCTTCTAGATCAGTTTATCTTAATTATAATTTGTTGATTGAATTTGAACATTTCGCAATTCCTTGATCCTCTGATTTTCCATTTCTCGATTTATCTGAGCCAGTGTTTCGTTGAACACATTTTTTCTTCTCTTGAATTTTCTTTATGTGAATGAGGATTATCAGAGATCTCTGGGAACTGTAGAATTTTACCGAAACAAAAAACTGTGTTTTTGATAGCCTTCTTGGAAGAAGTTAAACCTTCAACACCTTTTTGGATGGAGTTGAACCTCCAACATCTTTTTGGAGAGAGTTAAACCTTCAACACCTTTTTTGAGAGAGTTTAACCTTTAACACCTTTTTGAAGGCAGTTAAACCTTCACATCTTTTCTGGAAGGAGCTTAACCTGCAGCACCATTCTTTTTGGAAAAAGTCGAAGTTACAATGTCTTTCTGGAGAGAGTTGGGAACTTCAGCCTTGGACGGTCGAAAATTCGTCATTCAAGTTGGAAAAAATCTAGAAGTCTACTATATCTCACCTCTCGAAGAAGTCGAGGGATAATTACTTCCTTTATCTGGCAATATTCAAATAAGATAAGTTAACTAAGAACGAAGAACGCTTGTGAATGAAAAATCTAACGAATTGTTCATAATGATAGATATTCTTGTCCTCATATTTTAATGTTTTAACTTGTATTAATGGATATTGTAAATAGCTATTGTCATCAGAGAAGAATAAATCTCGACTGTTCAAGTTTTGATTATCATTAGCCAGAGTAGAAGCATATTGTCTCATTTTGCTTCATATAAATGTAAGGTAATTTCATGTTCTGATTAGCTGGAGCATTCTGTGTTAAATTATAACTTTACAAGTTGAAATCGCCCAAATTTCAATTTTGGCCTATAACACGAAAACAAAGAAACAGATAGGGGAATGTTGTTGATGGCATTATCAGTTTCTCTAAAAAAGACAACCGTTATGTGCCATTCATTCTCCTCTATCTTGTTGGGTTAAGAAGTTGTAGTTCAATTATCACCAATTTTGCCCAACCTGTACGTACGTAAAGAGATCATTGAAGGAGCAAAACAAGGGTTGGCAGTCCATGAAAACTTTAGAACACCAAGAGCGTTACTTCGTCAGAGTTTATTTCAAAGTGCACATAAAAGAAATTGACGTAATGAGAGGAGGCAAAAACATTCGTGAGAAATCATCGACAATTTGATTCGCAGTGATGCATGTTCTCAAAATTGATCGACTTTTTATGACAGACCCTCGGAAAACGTCACTCATTACAACTTTAGAGTTTCCTCTTATAAATCTTTCATTGGCAAAACAAAGCGAATTCTCTCGTTGAGACGCATTCATCGATTTCGACGCACATAAGAATCAATATTGACGTCCGATCAGACCACCTCTGGAAGAAGTCGAGGAATAATCATTTCCTTTATCTGTCATTATTCAAATAAGATAAGTTTACGAAGAACGCTTGTGAATGAAAAATCTAACGAATTGTTCATAATGGTAGATATTCTTGTCCTCATATTTTAATGATTCAACTTGTAAAAATAGATATTGTAGATAGCTATTGTCATCAGAGAAAAATAAATCTCGACTGTTCAAGTTTTTATTATCATTAGCCAGAGTAGAAGCATATTGTCTCATTTTCTTCATATAAATGTAAGGTGGTTTCATGTTCTGATTAGCTGGAGCATTTAGTGTTAGATTATAACTTTACAACTTGAAATCGCCCAAATTTCAATTTTGGCCTATAACACGAAAACAAAGAGAAAGATAGAGGAATGTTGTTGATGGCATTATGAGTTTCTCTAAAAAAGACAACCGTTATGTGCCATTCATTTTCCTCTGTCTTGCTGGGTTAGAAGTTGTAGTTCAATTATCACCGATTTTGTCGATTGAAGGAGCTAAACAAGGGTTGGCAGTAGATGAAAACTTTAAAACGCCAAGAGCATTACTTCGTCAGAGTTTATTTCAAAGTGCACATAAAAGAAATTGACGTAATGAGAGGAGGCGAAATCATCGACAATTTGATTCGCAGTGATGCATGCTCTCGGAATTGTTCGACTATTTATGACAGACCCTCGAAAAAACGTCACTTATACCACTTTAGAGTTTTCTATTATAAATCTTTCATTGGCAAAACAAAGCGAATTCTCTCGTTGAGAGCATTAATCGATTTCGACGCACACAAAAATCAATATTGACGTCCGATCAAACCATCTTTGGAAGAAGTCGAGGGATAATCACTTCCTTTATCTGGCATTATTCAAATAAGATAAGTTAACGAAGAACGCTTGTGAATGAAAAATCTAACGGATTGTTCATAATGATAGATATTCTTGTCCTCATATCTTAATGATTCAACTTGTAATAATAGATATTGTAGATAGCTATTGTCATCAGAGAAGAATAAATCTCGACTGTTCAAGTTTTGATTCTCATTAGAATATAAATTACATATAAGTGTAAGGTGGTTTCATGTTCTGACTAGCTGGGGCATTTAGTGTTAGATTATAACCTTACAAGTTGAAATCGCCCAAATTTCAATTTTGGCCTACAACACGAAAACAAAAAAGAAAGAGGAATGCAGTTGATGGCATTATCAGTTTCTCTAAAAAAGACAACCATTATGTGCCTTCATTCTCCTCTATCTTGTTGGGTTAAGAAGTTGTAGTTCAATTATCACCAATTTTGCCCATCCTGTATGTACGTAAAGAGATCATTGAAGGAGCAAAACAAGGGTTGGCAGTAGATGAAAACTTTAGAACGCCAAGAGCGTTACTTCGTCAGAGTTTATTTCAAAGTGCACATAAAAGAAATTGACGTAATGAGAGGAGGCAATAACATTCGTGAGAAATCATCGACAATTTGATTCGCAGTGATGCATGTTCTCGAAATTGTCCGACTATTTATGACAGACCCTCGGCAAACGTCACTCATTACCACTTTAGAGTTTCCTGTTATAAATCTTTCATTGGCAAAACAAAGCGAATTCTCTCGTTGAGACGCATTCATCGATTTCGACGCACATAAAAATCAATATTGACGTCCGATCAGACTACCTTTGGAAGAAGTCGAGGGATAATCACTTCCTTTATCTGGCATTATTCAAATAAGATAACTTAACGCTTGTGAATGAAAAATCTAACGAATTTTTCATAATGGCAGATATTCTTGTCCTCATATTTTAATATTTCAACTTGTAATAATAGATATTGTGAATAGCTATTGTCATCAGAGAAGAATAAATCTCGACTGTTCAAGTTTCGATTCTCATTAGCTAGAGTAGAAGCATATTGTCTCATTTTGCTTCATATAAATGTAAGGTAGTTTCATGTTCTGATTAGCTGGAGCATTTAGTGTTAGATTATAACTTCACAAGTTGAAATCGCCCAAATTTCAATTTTGGCCTACAACACGAAAAAAAAAAGATAGAGGAATGCAGTTGATGGCATTATGAGTTTCTCTAAAAAAGACAACCGTTATGTGCCATTCATTCTCCTAAATCTTGTTGGGTTAAGAAGTTGTAGTTCAATTATAACCAATTTTGTCCAACCTGTACGTACGTAAAGAGATCATTGAAGGAGCAAAACAAGGGTTTGCAGTAGATGAAAACTTTAGAACGCCAAGAGCGTTACTTCGTCAGAGTTTATTTCAAAGTGCACATAAAAGAAATTGACGTAATGAGAGGAGGCAATAACATTCGTGAGAAATCATCGACAATTTGATTAGCAGTGATGCATGTTCTCGAAATTGTTCGACTATTTATGACAGACCCTCGGCAAACGTCACTCATTACCACTTTAGAGTTTCCTATTATAAATCTTTCATTGGCAAAACAAAGCGAATTCTCTCGTTGAGACGCATTCATCGATTTCGACGCACATAAAAATCAATATTGACGTCCGATCAGACCACCTCTGGAAGATGTCGAGGGATAATGACTTCCTTTATCTGGCATTATTCAAATAAGATAAGTTAACGAAGAACGCTTGTGAATGAAAAATATAACGAATTGTTCATAATGGTAGATATTATTGTCCTCATATTTTAATGTTTTAACTTTTGCTTCATATAAATGTAAGATGGTTTCATGTTCTGACTAGCTTGTGCATTTAGTGTTAGATTATAACCTTACAAGTTGAAATCGCCCAAATTTCAATTTTGGCCTACAACACGAAAACAAAAAAGAAAGAGGAATGCAGTTGATGGCATTATCAGTTTCTCTAAAAAAGACAACCGTTATGTGCCATTCATTCTCGTCTATCTTGTAGGGTTAAGAAGTTGTAGTTCAATTATCACCAATTTTGTCCAACCTGTACGTACGTAAAGAGATCATTGAAGGAGCAAAACAAGGGTTGGCAGTAGATGAAAACTTTAGAACGCCAAGAGCGTTACTTCGTCAGAGTTTATTTCAGAGTGCACATAAAAGAAATTGACGTAATGAGAGGAGGCAAAAAAATTCGTGAGAAATCATCGACAATTTGATTCGCAGTGATGCATGTTCTCGAAATTGTCCGACTATTTATGACAGACCCTCGGCAAACGTCACTCATTACCACTTTAGAGTTTCCTATTATAAATCTTTCATTGGCAAAACAAAGCGAATTCTCTCGTTGAGACGCATTCATCGATTTCGACGCACATTAAAATCAATATTGACGTCCGATCAGACCACCTCTGGAAGAAGTCGAGGGATAATCACTTCCTTTATCTGGCATTATTCAAATAAGATTAGTTAACGAAGAACGCTTGTGAATGAAAAATCCAACAAATTTTTCATAATGACAGATATTTTTGTCCTCATATTTTAATGATTTAACTCGTATTTATAGATATTGTAAATAGCTATTGTCATCAGAGAAGAATAAATCTCGACTGTTCAAGTTTTGATTATCATAAGCCAGAGTAGAAGCATATTGTCTCATTTTGCTTCATATAAATGTAAGGTGGTTTCATGTTCTGACTAGCTTGGGCATTTAGTGTTAAATTATAACCTTACAAGTTGAAATCGCCCAAATTTGAATTTTGGCCCATAACTCGAAAACAAAAAACAGATAGAGGAATGCAGTTGGTGGCATTATCAGTTTCTCTAAAAAAGACAACCGTTATGTGCCATTCATTCTCCTCTATCTTGTTGGGTTAAGAAGTTGTAGTTCAATTATCACCAATTTTGTCCAACCTGTACGAGAAAAGAGATCATTGAAGGAGCAAAACAAGGGTTGGCAGTAGATGAAAACTTTAGAACGCCAAGAGCGTTACTTCGTCAGAGTTTACTTCAAAGTGCACATAAAAAAAATTGACGTAATGAGAGGAGGCGAAATCATCGACAATATATTCGCAGTGATGCATGTTCTCGAAATTGTTCGACTATTTATGACAGACCCTCGGCAAACGTCACTCATTACCACTTTAGAGTTTCCTATTATAAATCTTTCATTGGCAAAACAAAGCGAATTCTCTCGTTGAGACGCATTCATCGATTTCGACGCACATAAAAATAAATATTGACGTCCGATCAGACCACCTCTGGAAGAAGTCGAGGGATAATCACTTCCTTTATCTGGCATTATTCAAATAAGATAACTTAACGAAGAACGCTTGTGAATGAAAAATCTAACGAATTGTTCATAATGGTAGATATTCTTGTCCTCATATTTTAATGTTTTAACTTGTAATAATAGATATTGTAAATAGCTATTGTCATCAGAGAAGAATAAATCTCGACTGTTCAAGTTCTGATTATCATTAGCCAGAGTAGAAGCATATTGTCTCATTTTGCTTCATATAAATTTAAGGTGGTTTCATGTTCTGAATAGCTTGGGCATTTAGTGTTAAATTGTAACCTTACAAGTTGAAATCGCCCAAATTTCAATTTTGGCCTACAACTCGAAAACAAAAAAGAAAGATAGAGGAATGCAGTTGATGGCATTATCAGTTTCTCTAAAAAAGACAACCGTCATGTGCCATTCATTCTTGTCTATCTTGTTAGGTTAAGAAGTTGTAGTTCAATTATCACCAATTTTGTCCAACCTGTACGTACGTAAAGAGATCATTGAAGGAGCAAAACAAGGGTTGGCAGTAGATGAAAACTTTAGAACGCCAAGAGCGTTACTTCGTCAGAGTTTATTTCAAAGTGCACATAAAAGAAATTGACGTAATGAGAGGAGGCAATAACATTCGTGAGAAATCATCGAAAATTTGAGTCGCAGTGATGCATGTTCTCGAAAATGTTCGACTACTTACGACAGACCATCGGAAAACGTCACTCCTTACCACTTTAATTTCCTATTATAAATCTTTCATTGGCAAAACAAAGCGAATTCTCTCGTTGAGACACATTCATCGATTTCGACGCACATAAAAATCAATATTGACGTCCGATCAGACTACCTTTGGAAGAAGTCGAGGGATAATCACTTCCTTTATCTGGCATTATTCAAATAAGATAACTTAACGAAGAACGCTTGTGAATGAAAAATCTAACGAATTTTTCATAATGGCAGATATTCTTGTCCTCATATTTTAATATTTTAACTTCTAATAATAGATATTGTGAATAGCTATTGTCATCAGAGAAGAATAAATCTCGACTGTTCAAGTTTCGATTCTCATTAGCTAGAGTAGAAGCATATTGTCTCATTTTGCTTCATATAAATGTAAGGTAGTTTCATGTTCTGATTAGCTGGAGCATTCAGTGTTAGATTATAACTTCACAAGTTGAAATCGCCCAAATTTCAATTTTGGCCTATAACACGGAAACAAAGAAAAAGATAGAGGAATGTTGTTGATGGCATTATCGGTTTCTCTAAAAAAGACAACCGTTATGTGCCATTCATTTTCCTCTGTCTTGCTGGGTTAGAAGTTGTAGTTCAATTATCACCGATTTTGTCCATTGAAGGAGCTCAACAAGGGTTGGCAGTAGATGAAAACTTTCAAACGCTAAGAGCATTACTTCGTCAGAGTTTATTTCAAAGTGCACATAAAAGAAATTTACGTAATGAGAGGAGGCGAAATCATCGACAATTTGATTCGCAGTGATGCATGTTCTCGAAATTGTTCGACTATTTATGACAGGCCCTCGGCAAACGTCACTCATTACCACTTAAGAGTTTCTTATTATAAATCTTTCATTGGCAAAACAAAGCGAATTCTCTCGTTGAGACGCATTCATCGATTTCGACGCACATAAAAATCAATATTGACGTCCGATCAGACCTCAGACCACCTCTGGAAGAAGTCGAGGGATAATCACTTCCTTTATCTGGCACTATTCAAATAAGATAAGTTAACGAAGAACGCTTGTGAATGAAAAATCTAACGAATTGTTCATAATTGTAGATATTCTTGTCCTCATATTTTAATGTTTCAACTTGTGATAATAGATATTGTGAATAGCTATTGTCATCAGAGAAGAATAAATCGCGACTGTTCAAGTTTCGATTCTCATTAGCTAGAGTAGAAGCATATTATCTCATTTTGCTTCATATAAATGCAAGGAGGTTTCATGTTCTGACTAGCTGGGGCATTTAGTGTTAAATTATAACCTCACAAGTTGAAATCGCCCAAATATAAATTTTGGCCTATAACTCGAAAACAAAATAAAAAAAAGAGGAATTCAGTTGATGGCATCATCAGGTCCTCTAAAAAAGACAACCGTTATGTGCCATTCATTCTCGTCTATCTTGTAGGGTTAAGAAGTTGTAGTTCAATTATCACCAATTTTGTCCAACCTGTACGTACGTAAAGAGATCATTGAAGGAGCAAAACAAGGGTTGGCAGTAGATAAAAACTTCAGAACGCCAAGAGCGTTACTTCGTCAGAGTTTATTTAAAAGTGCACATAAAAGAAATTGACATAATGAGAGGAGGCAAAAACATTCTTGAGAAATCATCGACAATTTGATTCGCAGTGATGCATGTTCTCGAAATTGATCGACTATTTATGACAGACCCTCGGCAAACGTCACTCATTACCACTTTAGAGTTTCCTATTATAAATCTTTCATTGGCAAAACAAAGCGAATTCTCTCGTTGAGACGCATTCATCGATTTCGACGCACATTAAAATCAATATTGACGTCCGATCAGTCTGCTCCAACTACCAAGGCATACAAAATGACGTAGAGCCATTGTCTCGGGCTGTTTATTCGCCTATTGAGAGGTAGCCGAGGCAAGACATCGATATCGGTTATACAATGCCCCCCGTGACGTGGAGGAAGGTGTGTTCGGGGATCAAACGGTAGCAGATGTTCCGATGCTGACCCTTTTCCAACAATATTTGGCTGCGGTCCACCCAGTGCATTGTGGATTGATATCTCCGAACGATAATGTTCATATTTAAATTCGCGTATGACGTCTCCGCAGTGTGTATTTTCGAAGTCGTAAATAGTTTTTGTTTTCAACTGAGGCGGATTGGGGTAGAGATAGCGGATTTTTGGCTCGAGGCTTACTGGGATACTTTCCTTGAAAACATTGACAAGAGAAAACAACAAATAAGTAAGAGGAACTTCTAATGAAGAAATGTCATTACAATTTGACGAATCAACTTTTCCAATGAAAAAAGTTGTCGCAATCACATTTTTCAGATGAAATTCAGTTTGACTCATCAACAATACTGCTCCACAGGAGTTAGGGATATCGTATTCAATCGTTTTGAAAAGTATGTAATCTTCGTGAAAATCGCTGTAAAATCATTCCAAACTCGATAACAACTCTAACCGAGCCAATAAAAATCAGTATGAGGCATTTGGTCAATCTGGGCACTTTTTTTCTGAAGTTTGGTTCTTTGTATGAATGTTCTTATTTTGACATGGAGTCAGTTCATCAACGGCTTCTATTTGAAACGAAATTTCTGAAAATGCCAATGTGAATTAACAAAAGCTGAGGCTAATAAGGCTATCAGAATGCGACAGGGTGGCCTAACTCAAGTTGTTGTAGCGGAAAAGTTCCAAGTCAGCCAAAGTGGGATATCTTGACTCTGGAATAGGTTCAGGGGGACATGTTTCGTGTTGGAAAGACCACGGCTTGGTGGACGACGAAAAACAATTCCTGCTCAGGATCATTTCATCACCATTTCGGCGAGAAAAAAGCCTACATTTACGTGTAGAATGATTAGGAATACTCTTCAAAATGCAGATGGGGTCCATTGAAACCATCAGACGACGTTTAAGAGACGTGAATCTAGGTTCTAGACGTCCATTAAAAGGAGTTCCATTAACACGTGACCATAAGCGTCAAAGACCTAAATGGGCAAGGCAACATATCAATTGGAACGATAAATGACGTAGTGTCCTTTTCTCTGATAAATCCAGATATGGACGATTTTCAGATTCTCGACGAATAAGGGTATGGACAATCTCACGCATACCCCGTATCTGTCGCTATGTCAAAGAAGTCCATTCCGAGGGGTTAGTGCTATTGGTGAAACTTTTCAATTTCTCGACGGAAACGCTAGACCGCACCGTGCAGCCATAGTTGAGAATGCGCGCGAGGAGCTTGGTATTCCACTTCTACCAATACCTCCTCACTCACCAGATTTGAATTCCATAGAACATACTTGGGATATGCTCCATAGAAGATTAGATAATCATCAACCTACCCCAGAATCCTCAGATTATCTGGGAGCTTCTGACCCGTTTATGGAAACAAATTCCTCAAGAATTTGCAGTATGCAAAGAAGATGTCAAGCTGTTATTGATGCCCATAGAGACCATACATTGTATTGATAGTCTTCAAATGCTTGAATTCTCTGTCAATAAAATTTCGATATTTTACTCGATTTTTCTTAACCACCCTGTATACGCTGCAGACCTACATGCTCAAATTGATTTTATTTCCTTGAAATCATATTTACATAAATATTCATCACAAAATCCCATTCAAACTATATTTTTTGCAGTTCATTTTCGCAATTTTTCTTCTACGGCGTTTCTATTTTTCTGTTTTTCATGAATTATGGAATATTACATTCTCCGTGTAATTCCAGTGTAAATGTTGCGCATTTTAATCGATATTCTCGGTTGCCACATTTTAAGTATTAATTGTCACATCTGCAACAACGTTTTTTGTCTCCCCTGAAGAGATTAAAGATAGTAATGCATATTTTTTTTGAACCATCATGAAGTACAGATTCAGGCCGTTGGCACCGGTACCTCTCAAAACTATTACTCAACTAAGCATCTTTTGAAATAAATAACGGATTTTTTCTTATGGATTAATATGGAGTAAGCCTTTCAAGTGCCTATGAAAGCTGTAAACTTGGTAAAAACATATAATCATTCCGGAAGCTAGTCTGAGGAATAGGAATGTGACCAAAACACAGATTCAGATTTGAATCTCCTGATAGATTATATGCTTTGCGTAACAAAGAACTTCTTTTTTTGTTTGTTATTTGAAATGAGTGTTTTGTTAGTTTGGTCAGTTTTGATGGTTTTTTATTCACCTACTACTTACTTCATGTTATTTACGGTAGCTTTTGTTCTTATTCAGAAATAAATATGTGTATATACAACGTTCGTTCAGCTGTTAATTCGCTAGTTTTGAAAACACACAATATAGTGGGTTTTTATTAATTTGAAAAAAACCACTGGGTTTTTTATAACATGGGGATTATTTTACCAACCCTAGTAACAGTCAAGGTTCATTAGAATATTGTCGGTTTCATCAACATCATTGGCGGCCTATTTGGGTTTTTTTGAATGAGCAGGATAAGAAGTTTTATATGGCGCAGTACCCAAAAGGCTGATCGACCTACAACGACCCCTGCTGAAAGAATAATAATAAATCATTTAATTAACACAATTCCCGATTCCCTAGATTAAGATTTATCGTTATAGACCAACGAACAACCCGTTGAAAAGTTAAATCGACCAGATTCCTGGACAAAAATCTACAATGAAACCTGCGTGCACTCGTGCAGGGTGTCCCAAGGAGAATTTGCCCTCCCCAGAACTCAGAAACGAAGTTTTTTCGAAGATTTCAAAAACACAGGTCAATTCATAAAGGTGGAATCAACCCCCAACATTTTTTTAACAGGGAGAGAGTGTTATTTTTGTGAAAGTTTTTTCTCGGTGAAACAAAGAAAAAATAGAAAAAAAATTTATTAATAGAAGAAAGGCATCTGCGTGAAACTTGTGCGCTTATTCGTCAGTGTCCAAATCGTTTCAAAAATTGTTGCCTAACAAATATAAAAGAAACAACACTTTGCACTTTCAAGCTTTGTGACGTTTCGGAGTCTTCATCAAACTCCTTCGTCAGGTAATTTTTGATTTCTCAATTGACATTTGTCAATTCAGGATGACCATAGATAAATATTAATTATTTTGATGGTATTTTGCTCACAACAGACCCTGAAATCAGTTCGTTTTTCAACAAATCAATCTGAATATGATCCAAATCCACCGAACAATTGACTAGATTATTAGTTCCATCCTACAAAATGAAAGCAGATTCCTTGTCGGTGACTGGAGATCAGGAACTTCTTTTTTGATGCTAGTAGATATCGCCATTTGTATTTATTTACTCGAAACATTTGAACAAGTTGCTCTAAAAGTAGATGTTTTTCATTAAGATGTTCTCTCTAAGTGATATGGGATACTGTTGATTCCAAATGAAGCTCAAACCGGTATATCTCTCTCGCAAAATCTGATTTCATTTCTCCAGTCTCAGGATGAAAGATCTGTGAGTCTTTGAATTAGAAATGATATTCGTTTCGCTCTTTACTATTTTGAATTAATCTGGGGTAAAACAGGGAGACATGATGCGATGGGAGAGACGACGCAATCAGATAATCGCGATTTCGATGCACGCAGTGCCATATGCCTGAGATAGATGCATGCAGACGTTTTACTCTTGCCGTTCTTAAAAAATCGTGTTGGAAATGCAATAAAGTTGGTAAGTACTTCAAAGTTTGCAAGGTTTTTAATTTGATCCATTGTTTATTGAAAATCCGCTGAAAGTCAACGTTCTGTCAAAGACATTTGGAAGTTGGGTTATTATGAAAGCTTAATTCACTAATCTAACGTACCCTCCCGGAATTTGTTGTAACCTAAACAGGTGCGTCATCTATCCCATGGGTTTGGGATAGATGACGCATGACGTTTCGGGATAGATGGCGCACAATATTTTTTTTATTTTCAGACCCAAAATGCCTTTTTTTACACAAGTCGTGAGAGTACAGGGTGATTGTTTATATTTTTTACGTACACAAAAGTTCAAATGGGTAAATTTGCAGTATTCTTTATTTGGCATTCAGAATTCAGTACTAAGAATTGCATAAAGGCATGTGAAGTTTTGTTTTTCAAATAGAACACCCTTAATTTTATTTTCCTAATTGGTAGAACTCTTTTTTCTGATTTCAAATTATAAACTTTGTTGAGGTTTTCTCTGGCAGTTTTCTAAAAACATAGAAATTTTCTTTCAAATCTAAGGTAGTTGTGGAATGTCACACGAGAACGTGTGATTTTTTTATATCAAAAGAACCGTAGATAATGAAAGACATCATTTTTAAATTATTTATTCATTAAGTTGAATGAGATATTCAAATAACTCCCATTCACTTCTAGACAGAGTCTATATATAATTCTTTCAGTTTTTGAGTGTTTTCCTTTACATTTATGGAATATATTGGGGTTGTCGATTTCTTTCTCTATTCTGAATTTAATGTCTTCAATATTTTGCGGACGGTCGAAATACACTTTATATTTTTCAAATATCCCCATAAAAAAGTATCCAATGATGTTGAGTAGGGACTATCAGGAGGCCATAGAATATGGAACTTCGATATAAAATATTTGAAATCAGAAGAAAGAGCTCTACCGATTAGGAAAATAAAATACAGAGTGTGCCATTTGAAAAACAACACTTCACATAGAATTTTTGGGTAAGCGATGCCTTTATCCATTTCTTTGTACTGAATTCTAAATGCCCATGAAAAATACCAATTCAAATGCCAATTCAAACGTTTTTGTACTACCAATAATAACTGAGATAGTTGGTGAGTAAATTATAAACAATCACCCTGTACAAGGGAAAAATGAACACAGGAGGACTTGACAAGTGCGTTTTTTACAAATGATTCCACAGACGACGAAACTTATGATGAAAATGAATAGGTAGGTTGCTTGGACCGCTACGAAAATACCCAATCGACAGCGGAATGTTGCAGGTGGCTTCTTGACACGTGCACATCCTTCAAAATATATTGTATGCCCTGTGGGAAGAGAAAAATTTCCCGAGAACTAAAATATTATGTTTAACCCCTATTAGCAATCTCTCCCATACCCCATGCGTCGTTTCATCCCTGGGGAACGGGAGAGATTGCCTAAAGCAGAATTTTGTATTTTATTTTATTTTTGAAAAATTTTTTTTTCATATTGATGTTATGCAATAAAGTTTCATACCTAAAAAATTATCTTTGACTTCATGACCACGTTTAGTTCAAAATAGTCGATTTACGGCGCATTTTAAGAAAGTTGGGTCATCTCTCCCTGTTTTATCCTATGTGGATTCCATGTAGGCACAGAATTTTTTGGTTTTCCATTTTTTTTTTAAAGAGGAGATACTCGATTGCCTCAACGAGTCCGCACTATCTACAAGGACACCCCTCAGCGACCTGTTGGCCGGACCACGATCCACCTCGAAGGACCAGCGCTGGACCCGACCGCATCTATCGCGATGACCACCGCTGGACAGTCCATGCGACTCGCACACGTGTTGCCGGAACTCACCGGCCGCCCATTTCGTCTATATTTAAATTTTCCATTGTGATAGTAAATAATGAAGGGATATGACATAACCCGCGGTCGCAGTCGTCTATGCCTCGGCCCCGACGTCCGCACGAGACGAGCCGAACGCGCGTTCGGCTTTCCGTCTGGCCTGGTCGTTCGCTTCAGACGAGTATCGCGACCCGCCGATTCAGTATGTGACGACACCTTGTGGTGTGTTGTTGCAATACGCTGTGGCATACCTGTTCCATTTTGATCCCCATAATTCGATTGCAACGTTCGCAGTGCATGTGGTTCCCCATTACCGCCCCCATTGATCCGGCCCGAAGGACCAACACGTCCGCAACCGGCGACATTCGCAACAGTGTAAATATATATTTGACTCGAATTTCGCTTTGGCCGGGATGCTCTCTGGCTCGCTACCACGTGAAAGCGGCTCATTTAAAACGTCAAATGTTGCCCAGTGATCGCCGTAAAACCTGTGCGACCTTCATCTGCATCCATGGATCTGGGATATTCACCCACGAAGTACGTCCGAGTAGAATATGCTTGACGCTTCGGCGATCTTTATATGCATAGGCTTAAGTTATTTACGTGACCTTGACGATTCCTAACCTCACAATATGCACGTTGCATCGATGCCTCGCTTTCATATTCTCTCCTCATTGACATTCGACGTCTCTAGGCTCGGAATGAATGAATGAAATCGTCAAAGTCCCGCATCTTGATTCACATGTCAATGTTGACTCAAACATCTCCCACCTCCCTAACACAACACCACATGTTGTTCACACTGCATGTCGCATGATTAACCAAACAACCCTGGACAACCACACGTCAAAAACTACAACAATCATCACTGTCATTCTCTCCTAATCGACGAAATGACACTGACCACTGTCAGGACTATCTGGAATCATTTTCCTGGGGTGTCAACCTCAGAGGTTGACGTGAACGAAAGAGATGCCTTCGGAGCCGCTCAGTTCGAAAAGAACGCGGTGTACTATATTCGAATCTAGTACGTTGGCTTCGGCGGTGTTTTCTCTGAGCGGAGACTTACGAATTGGATATTTTTAACTCCTGAACTATTCGTTAGTTTGGTGCCAAAATGTTTGGAGTATTGCAAATAGTTCAGGTTCGATTACTATAGAAATTCCTGCGTTTCTTCGAACGTTGTGTTTTCGGTGGGCACGTTTGACAGCGGGCAGGTCCCGTTTCTGTGGTTGATGCGGAAGTCGTTGGGAGTCTTTTTCTTGCTTTGGTTGGATTGAATTTATTTTTCTGAATGGGAATGTTTTGCTCGAAGTAAAGAGTTATTCTTCATAAGTAATGATTCTATCCTGGCAATTTATCTATTGAATAATTGCATGTCTCGCTAGATCAGGTATCAATTTGAACCCTCATCGTGTAAGCATGGAATTGCACTGCAAAACATATTTCCGTTAGGGAATTATTGTCATCTCTGCAGGCCAGTTGTGGCTCAATTTCTAGTTTCAAAAAGTAACTTACAATTTCTTTGCGTGCATTACAGAATGAAATGTGTATGTTTTTTTGCCCAGCCTAACAATGATGCTATTTCCTAAATCAATAAATAAATGAATGCTCAGTGAGAGCCACTTCTGAAGAAATTTTGAATATTTTTTCACAGAAATTTTTCATCAGACCTGTCGTCACAAAGAAAATATATAATTGCAGCCTCTTCAGATTCATCAAGCTCGAAATCAAATCTACTAGTCAGTTTACGCACTCTCCGCTAAGGAAAACATTCACTCATCCACAATATTCAGAATTTGGACTGTGCTGATCCTCTTCTTCAGTGATGTCCTATTCTTTGATGTGGTTCTCAAATCCATCCGCTTACCTATAATAAATGTTTCTTTTTTTATTTCTCAAACAAACTGATTTAATAAAGAAGAAGTTATCCATCGGTCAGATTCCCATGTGATTCATTATCTTCATCTGGTGATGAATTCTAGCCATTTTTAGTGGGACCCGAATACAGAAATATGTATTCGAATCCCAGGATTGAGTTTTTCATGTATCCAAGAGTATAAAATATGACTATAACTAATGAAGAGATACTCGAATTCAGAATTGAATTTTCCACTAAATTAAAACAAACCTAATAAATAAAAAAAATCAAACTTTAGATTGATCCCAATTTCTGAAACAAAATTAATTAGATTTTTTTTCAATAAACCCAGAATCGCCTCTACATAAAGCTTGTGCACTGATTTGTCAGGGACCTATTTCTTTCAGAACCTTGTTGCTTGACGATGAAAAAAGAAATAACATTTCTATATTTCAAACTTTGTAAGGTTTCTGAGTCTATATCAGTTTCCTTCATCAGATAAATTCTTAAATTCATGAAATTCTTCAGAATCGTGAAAATTGTTCAATTTATCAATCCACGTTTGTCAATACATGATGGTAACCCTAGTAAAAATAACTTTGAAACTTTGATGGAGACATCGATCTACTTCATCCCGAGATCTCCTGATATAAGTTCCTCCCTCAACAAATCCATCATGTGATCTCAGGTATTGGAACACCTATAATATGCAATTTTTAAGAATTTTTTCCCCGACTCAGAGATTGAAAGAGAAAAATATAGAGATATCCCATAAAATGCCATGAGTCGGTTTTCTCAGCATCAACCTTAATCCTTGTATTGACATTTTACTACTGATGGGATCGATTTCTCACAGCAACCCAAAATGACAATATTTACTAAACTCTCTGTAGTATCTAATGAACGCTCCACATTTTTCGAAAGTCACTCTGAATGTTCATAGTTTGATAGATCAGAGATCTCGTGAATAAAAGAAAAAGAATGATTTCCTAGAGATTTGTTGAGATGCATTCATTATTACCATGTTCTAACTGGTAAAATTTCAATGTTCACAGTTTTTTTTAACCTTTGGAGCTGTTTTCTGGTTCCAAGCTCACGATTTGTTCATTCTCTCATGTGAACACGCTTCCAGAGTGGTCAAACTATTGTCAATACCTATATTCCAATATTTCTCATAATGAATATCGCTTCAATAATGTTAATTTTAGAGTTATGTTATTAACGAGAGAAAAGATTCTCGCTTTGAGAAAGAACATCAATAATACATAAATTTCATCACAATTCAGAATTATTAGTTTCGAATTGTGACTATTGACTAGCGGAGATCCATACTGAGGGTAAACCACATGGAAATAGTGCCGTCGTCGTTCTCTGTGGTTTACTCTTAGTATGGATCTCCGCTAGTCCGTAGTCACAATTCAAAACTAATAATTCTGAATAGTGGCAATATTTATGTTATTAACTTCATTTTTGTATTACCCAGATCGAGACTCAGATGGTTTGTCAGTTTTGATTTTCAACATTGAAACAATTTTTTTGGTCACAATAAGTTTTTCTGATAGATGTGAGAAGTTTATGAAACACTTGGCAATATCATTTAAATCGCCAATCGAAACGATCTATCGACGAATGAAACATTCCTTCATAACTTTGGCATTGACTCGAGACCGATTGGGGAAAATACGTAATATATTCTGTCATATTGTAGAGATACCTGCAAACACGTATCATAAAAAAGTCATCCTTACATATTTTCTATTCAGAATCAAATGACAATTTATTATAATGACTGGGGGTCATCGTCCCCATCTGTGCATTTCATTTGGTCATGATATCTTGAATGACCATCAACTCAATTTGTTACTTACATATATTGATTATTTCAGGAAAAAATGATGTGAGAATAAGAAGATTTCATTAGATTCGGTACCTTCTCGATATGTAGAAAACTTAAGTTTTTCTGATTGTTTTTTTTTATTTTAATTCTCCTTCTTCGCGTTAGTAGGAAAAATAATTTAAAATACAAAATTATTTATCGGGATGAAACAAAAACTGTAACATTGCATGGTAACGTCAGTCCGTGTCTAAACTCGTTAGGGATTTTCTTCAAAACCTGGTTGATCTCAAAAAGTAGTGAAGATTATTATTTACTTTTATGAATTTATTTTTCCATAATTACGCAATTTTTCATTTTTCCCCAAAAAGCATTCAAGATGGTCGAAGCAGCTTAAAGTCATTATAATTCATAGGATGTCTATTTCTTTATACATGGGTAAGAGTATACGACGATTATTTGCAGTTATATGCACATTGATGATTCAAATACATACAGAAACATACGAATAACTTTGAAAATAATATTATATCAAAAAACGACAATATACTTCCTACGTTACATAAAGAAATAAAAATGAATCATAGAAAAACATCAGACGGAATGACAATTCTGGTGAAATATACTTCCAAAGAAAATATGAAACATTTCATTTCAGAAGGGGGATGTAATAAATGAAGTTTACACTGAAGTTTTTTATACTGTCCTTGATCCTGGAGAACTGTTCAACTTTTTTTTGTTGTGTTTATATTTTTTTTGAGTGATCTCTTTGATATCCTTATTCATTCACAATTTGTTCGCAATTTCGATGTGTAATTTATGAAAGTATTGAACTAGTATTATACTACTATACTGAAAAAATGGTTGAACCGATAAAATATTCCGAATAATACAGAAATTTAGTTAATATCATGGTAACAACTCTAGACAGGTTTAAAACTTTTGTCATTCATAGATGAATGAAGAATTTATAGTTTCATGATCTTGATCACAATAACCAAGCACTCGAATACCAAGATGAAAATATTATTGATTCCGTTGTACTCTTCGTTATAAATACACCAAATATCCAAGTACAGTATGAGGACATACTGAAGAAAATCATAATTCAAGATGGGATAACTCCTGCGTTGTTTTCTCTTTTTGATACAAAATATCAGACCTCCAAATGTGAGGAACCATTTTTTAGATTTAATACTCTTAGTCTGATGAATAGAATTCTGTTCGACCATGAATTTTTCATCAGTTAGCCCAAACCGATCATAAAAAAAAAATTGATGTGACCATCTTTGCTCTAGTGCTAAATTCGGTGGATCTGAATAGCTCCAACCATTCACTCTCATTTCACTAATTCCTACTCCTCATTTGCAGATCGTCCACTCAGTGAATGCATACTAAACAGATGTTTGGAACCACCAGGAAGTGAAACCACAAGATGATGTCTGTTCGGGAAAAAGTGCAATGCGATGAACATAAGAAGATCTACCAAGCCTACTTCGTATCAGATTGGGACCCAACGCGTGCTTCGCGAATCAGATAAACCCACATATGGAACTCTGATCTTTTCCTCATCCAATAAAGTTAACCAAGCAAGTCCGAACAAGGCTGAGAACAGTTTATGTGCATTTTCGCTTAGGGTACGCTTCGGTGTGATCCTACTCGTATATTTGGAGTTCTTGCTATCGCTCCAAATCGCCAGTGAATCTTCTGTTTTAATCTCGAATCGTAAGATTGTCCTTTCTCCAGTTTGGGTGCTGTTTTTGGAAAACCCCAGTCATTGCTGCTTTAGTATAAAAGGTCGGTTGGAGGTGAGATTTTTGCATGCGGGGACGTTGGTCGCAAACTGGACCACGGCCTTCAGGATTCCCCTCCTCAGGAGCTCCAAAGCTCAGCTGGCCTCCCTGTTGCTCCTCCTCTGTACGCTAGCCATAACGACGCGTTGCTATGCATCTGCCAACGCCATCCATCCTAAGCTAGATAGCTCCGCATCCACTCTTAGTCCAATTCGTAATTCCAAGTTACACTCTTCCAATTTAGCGTTAAGTAGGTTAATTCATCAGCATTTCGCAATCAAAAGAGATATCGGAAGGACCACCTCCAACCTTATACCCGTTGGTCCTTATCCCAAGGAGCCTCTCGTGGAAGTGCAGCTCAAGAATCTTGTTGCTAGTAAGAGGTACCGCGATCCCGGATCGACTGTTGAGGATGGTGAAGGAGGTCCGTTAGATATTCGGGTCGGTGAGAATTTGAGTGATGTGAGTGTTACTGGTCACTTTTCGCGTGTGGACACTGAGAAACTGAACTACAGCATTCCTGAGGTGGGAAGGCCTGACAAGCAGCTGTTTCAAGAGGAGGACAGGCGGCTGATGCCGCCTGTTGATAGTCACGATACATATTCATGTAAGTCGATATCTTTATTTGTTTAATTTTTTTTTATTATATCTCGACTGGAGATACTTTATTTACCTAGAGAACTCTATTCTAACATCTGCCATGATATGATTTTGGCGCATAATTTTCCAGGCATGAGCCGGGGTGTCCAGAAAACACCAAGTCAAACGAAAACGGAATATTGATCAGAATGTGCTCTACCTGATGTGAAAATATCGTTCATGAGAAAGTACCACTGTTCTCGAAATTTTTGATATTTCATGAAAATGTTGAAATTCTTCACTTCAAATACTTTCTTCCATGCCCTAGGTACAATTGAATACTTTTCGAATAAAGTTGAATGATTGCTTCGACTGAAGCACTCGGAAAAAACACAATATCTTTTACAGGGAATCTGGAAAAAAATGTTTAAATTTCACGTTTTGAAGAAAATAGTTTTTTGTACCGAATTTGATGTGAGGTGGTGTGAAAAAAAGCACTGGAACTTTTCTGCAAATTACTTTGAAAAGTTGCCTATTCTATGTATATTTCGAAAAAATCGAATAAAGGTGATAACCTCCTTCAGAAAAAAGGTTATTCGAAGGTTCAGTGAAAATGGACCAATTCTATGAAAAACTGATTTTGTCACCCTTTCCAAGAAACTTTTCGAAAGTAATTGCACAAGCGCATCAAAATTACCGATAATTTTGCATGACAGCTTGTTGTAAAAAAACTGCATGAGTTCATTTTCATTCTTGGAGAGCCCGACACCGAAGGTGGAGGCTCTTTCTCCAAAAATAAAATGACCTAATGCAGTTTTTCAAAGACAACACGCTGGAATGCAGAATTATCAGATCATTTTGATGCACGAGTGTAATTCGGAGGAATTTTTCCCGAAATTGCTATGAATACGAGCGGTGCAATTATCGCAGGGATCTTTCGCTCTCTACAATGCAATTATCGGAAGTAATTGCACAAGTGCATCAAAATTACCGATAATTTTGCATGACAGCGTGTTGTCAAAAAACTGCATGAGTTCATTTTCATTTTTGGAGAAAGAGCCCTCCACCTTCGGTGTCGGGCTCTTTCTCCAAAAATGAAAATGACCGAATGCAGTTTTTCAAAGACAACACGCTGGAATGCAGAATTATCAGGTTATTTTGATGCACGAGTGTAATTCAGGGGAATATTTCCCGAAATTGCTATGGATACCAGCGGTGCAATTATCGCAGGGATCTTTCGCTCTCTACAATGCAATTATCGCTGTAATTTTCGATAATTGCATTCTATCAACATGAAGTTTTTGACAGGAGGGAAATATTCGCTGTAATTTTCGATAATTGCATCCTATTTACATGAAGTTTTTGACAGGAGGGAAAAATATTCATTTTAACATTCTGCTGTAACTTATTGAATAAATCTATTGAAAAATTTTCGTTATTCCTTAAATTACTTATAAAATGAAATTATAATTATAATAATAAGTCTATTGTAAAGTCACTTAATAAAGATCAGTGTGACTAATTCACAAGCAAATGTTCAAAATGACCACCGTTTTCGCAAATACATATTGAAAAATGATGATCTTAAAATATCCAAATTCTTCCGCTATTTCGACTGCAGAAAAACGAATGCGATTCCTTAGTTCGCTTCATCTCTAATAGTATTCAAATGAATTTCATTTTTCACACAACCGCAAATGAAAAAAATAAGAGGATTTAAGTCTGGTAAAACAGCTAGTCATAAGAGTAGTGACTGATATCAACTCAGTGAGTGAATTGGCACATAAATAACATTTTATTAATGAATTGATTGAATATTTTCAACGGGGTGTACAAAAAGAAAGAATTTCTGAAAAAATGACAAAATCAGTTTTTTTCTGAAGAAGGTGTTCACCTGAATTTCAACTTTTCGAAATCCTCATAGAATACGCAACTTTTCAACATAATTTGTATAATATTTCATGATTTGCTTTTTCTTTTGCACCACCTCAGATCGAAGTAGAAAAAATCGCCTTCTTCAAATCGGAAATTTAAAAAAATTTTTTCAGAATCTCTGCTTGAGATTAAGTGTTCTTATTCAGTGCATACATTGAATCAATCTCTAATTCTAAAAGGATCAAATTCTACCTATGGCATGAGAGAAAGTATTTGAATCTCGATTTGAAGTGAATAATTTCAACATTTTCACAAAATAACAAAAATCTCCAAAGCTGTGGGACTTTCATATGAACGATTTTTTCACATCAGGTAGAACTCATTCTGATCTACATTCTGTTTTAGTTTGACGTGGTCTTTTCAGGACACCCGAATTATTTTTTTCCTTTCTTATTTTATATTGTTCTTGTGATTTATTTTTGTGTAACTTCCGGATCTACCAGGAATCGGCCATCAATTTGTTATTGAAAATTGAATGCCCTACCTAACTTCATATTTTTCGGAATCGTGATGGTATTTTTTCCATTTTACCGATAGATTTCAAACTCGATTTCAAATCACTTGGTTTGTTCGAATATATTGACTGTTAAGTCTATCATTTTGAAGAATATTTTTGAGTAACGCATCATACAGACAATAGTCCATAAAATCATATTTGTACTAACGTATAAGTGACTCTCAATAGCTTCTCAAACGATATTTCTGTGAGTCACATTCCCAAAAAATGTCATCTTTGTATATTTTCAAATATCATGAATCAAATATTTCGTATATTTAGGTCTCCAATTAACATATTAAATTTGAGCCATGGAACTGAGTTATAATTAAAGTTACAATCCACTGCGACCTTCTGGTTTAATGTGCCCCTGACGAAGCAGTTCTCACCACATCTTTTACAGCTCGCCTTCCAGTTCCAAGATCGGACTGATTTTTTTGTTTCATTGTTAGGCAACAAAATGTTGAAAGTATTTGTTTACGCAGGGACCTTTCTTCTATTATTTATTAAAATTTTCAAGAGAATGGGAAAGAGAACCCTAGAGAAGTTTCAGAAAAATGCACAAGTCTCCAAAAATATATTTCAATCGATATCTGGAAAATATTAGAAAAATTATATTCCCAATATCCGGGAAGGCTTAAGCGAGGCCAATTCCTTTCTCATAGAAGTTCCTCGACCAAGGCATTGTTCCATAAGCCGAATCTCAACAGGTGCTTTCTGAAGCTACAGTGATCCAAAAGAAAGCCAGACGGAGGTGAAGTTGGTTTTTATTAGGATACACATATCTATTAGATGTTCAAGTCTTAAATTCCGAAGGAACTTTTTGGAGCTTTTCCCTTTCTGCATTCTTCTCCTCAAGTAACTTCTTCTAATAGGCACATTTTCCCATATCGCAGAATGGTTGTGGTCTCGGTTGTGGTCCAGTGAGCAGCTTCGGTGCACGCTCTCTGAGAGAGACGTTCACGAATGAATGTTACGACTCGAAACATTGCTTGCTTGTTCGATCTTCGGCGTTTCCTATGACCTCCTGGTCTAGGATCTCCTAGGCACGAGCCCTGGATTTAGGAAAGATTCGGATTCGTGTAGTCAGCTTGGAGCTTCGGTAGAAACCGGCATGTCTTCTATTCGTTCTTCGTTGATTCTTGATGCCTTGGAATTTTTCTAAAACCCCTTACCTATGTTGTTAGGGGAATATTGGAAAATGGGTCTGGTCATTCTTAGATTCGTTACTTGTCCTACGAACATGGTTCTCATGATTCATCAGAACCACTTAAGCTCGCACACCACGACAAGGTGATGACCAATGATGCTAGTTCCAGCATTCTCCTACAAACTCTTGACTCTTGCCTCAGCGAAGAATTCTAGTATTTCCTGACTGCCACCACATATGTTCGTGTGATTTCCAGAGTAAGAAGAATAGCATACAATTCATCTAGCTCTATAGAACAGTCCTTTCCAAAGGGGTAGGACAGTTTAAAACCAGCCTCTGTAGGCGACATATCGACATGGTTTGAATGACTTATGTTGATAAGCAAAAAGAACCGAAACAGAGGGCAAAAACATTTGAGTACCTAGGACTGAGGCCTGGGGAACTCCGAGGTTAGTTTCTCTTGTGAACCAACGAAGAATAAAGACCCTTTCGTGGATTGTGTGGCTGACCTATTAGAATCTTCTGGTGGATTGCAGCCTGTGCATCAAATTTCTGTTAAGTTTCCCTTCGTTGAAGCTATCTCTCTCTTTGTTTCATCGATATCTGACATCGTTCGTCCGCTAGACATCGATGACGCGAACTTCAATCGCGATCAGCTCCGCGTCCCGTTTTTCGAACGATTTCACCGTCGAGACCTCCAATTAGCTGCTAATAAGGAGGTGTAATGAAATCTAATGGCTTTCGATATTCTCGCCCTCCTGGCGTCCATCAGCGAATCTGGATGAATCTATTTCCGAGCATATTTAATTAGTGATTCGAGCAGTGATCACGTCCTGGCGTGCATAATGAGCGTCGTGGACGAAGAGGAGAATACCCGTGGGAAGAAACGATCTGTCCTGTGATGTGCGAGCCAGTGGCGTAGCTAGGCGGTCAGGGACCCTGGTGCAAAAATCAAGGATAGTCCACTGAAATTAGACTTTTGCTTCGAACCAATTCATACAAATCAAATGAAGGCTTTTCGTGTAGGTCTCGGTGTCCCAAATGATATCTCAAAAGTCCCCCAGATGGGAGTGACCGCATCACATTTGGCAACGCTGTAAAGGGCTAAAATCCTGCCCCAATGTGAATTTTCGTGAATATCTCGGTCCCTATCCAACTAACGACAAAAATACATTCGAAAAAAAAGGAAGCTGATGAAATTTCCTAGAAAAAATGTTATGGGTCGTTTTTTGATATGACCAACGGTTTCGTCACAATCTTGCCTTCAATTTAAACGTATGTGATAGTTTGGATAATGAAGGTACTCTTTTCCACACCACCTTTGAGGATGACTACAGGGTGCGTTTTTCTCAAAGTGGTATCCCCTAATAGGCCTAATCCACGACTTCTTTGGTTTTTGGAAAGGTGTTCGAACGCTAATTTTCTTCTAATTCGTCTTCTCCTTCGATGAATGCATGCATATTTTCTTCGATGACATCCGTGGAGCCAATCTCAGAGTTTCGGATTCCTGCATTGGTTACATTCCATTTTTCTGAGGAATCTTCAAATGGTTCGGCATTCAGGCAGGATTTTTCATGACAATTGCCAAAAACCAGTGAGCAACGAATTCCCAAACTCCGACGGCCACACATTGGACGACAACCTTTCGTACAGTTGCAAAATATCATTTTGGAAAGACAATCAGGCTCAGGAAGTTAGGATTCCGTTTTTGGTTACAATTTATTGCCTTTTAACATGCATCCCCACTCCTCAGATTTCAAATTGTTACCAAGCCATTATTGTACTTCATAGTACACCCGAAACAGATGTTCACAGATGTTGTTGTGCTGCGTCCTGGGTTGGAGGTAAAAGATTCAATCTCACTGGTCTGCTTCTGCTCACAGCTCTAATCAAGCAAGAATATCGGTATTTATTGATACGGCAACGAGGTTGACGAAGAGAAAGAGAAAATAGCAAAAAAGGACAAGCGTAAAATACTTTGTCATGTTTCAACCCTTATTATTATTATTGGACTACTGTTGCACTGCACACTCTTGCACCCACGTAGCTACGCCGCTGTTGCGAGAGGGCAAGGTCGATGCACAGCTTCTGTCGTCGGATCTACAGATCGTTGCCGCAATGGCGGCGTGAGGCGACTGATGTTTCTGGAGATTAGGACTAGCGGTAATTTCGCAGTGTGATTTGTTCGGGGGCGTGGCGGGAGGGATAAGGCGAAAAATCGATATTCGTTCTGGTTAGTATGTTGTTGTCATGATAGTCTAGGATTCAAGATCCTCCAGATAGAACTGTGTCCCTCGTTAGCTGACTGTTCGGTGGATTATTCAAGAGGAAGTTGCATCGAATGTTCAATCAGGTGGTTCAGTAGTGGCAGTAGTGAAAGCTGGGGAAACACAGTTTCCTGAAAGATTATACTCACTGACAAAGAAACTGCCCAGAAGGAGCTGTTCAAATTTAAAACCCTTAACTACTATGCCGGGGTCCCAGGGACCTATGCGCATTTGTTTTTGGTGTACATTATGACAAAGCCATGTTTAGAGATTTTTGTCTCCCATGTAATCCCAAGTGGGGAGGAACATTAGTCAGTCGCATTCTTGTGATTGTAGTGTGCAAAGTAGTTTTTGAGTATTTGGTATTTTTGGGTCCCTCGAACCCACCTGTAGTAAATACGTCACAATTTTATACTAGGAAAGAATTATATTTTTTCGTTTCTGTATTATTTTTCGTGATCAAATTATTAAATTCCGAGATTCAAAGATAAGCATGAGCTCGAACAAGCATTTTCTAACTGATAATAGGATAAAAAATCTGTTCCGAGACGAAAATTTTTTGAATGATTCAGAAATTACAGCTGGAACTCTCTCAATGGCGTAGTTCAATCAAATTACCTATTGAAATGATCAAAGTCATCAAGAGGAAGCGGACAATGAAGAGTTCAGTGATCACAACACCAGAAGTAAATTTCCGTGTAGGTTTCCGTATCTGAAACATTTCAGCAGAGGTCTAAGTAGGAAATACATGAAGAGCAGAATGAACAATAAATATATTCGTGGTCATCTCCGTCAACCCATTGCAAACAAGCTTGGGACTTCTTTATAAGTTGAGTCAACCACAGTAGCGGATCAATAGAGTTCCAAACGGAAAAGATGTGCCTTCTGTCCAGTGAAAAAAGACAAAAAAACGAGCGATATATGTGAGACGTGCAAAAAACCTATATGTTTGCCTTGTGCCAAAATGATATGTCAAAACTGCGTGAACAAGTAGAATTTTCTTCAGAATGATTTAGAAACATCTATTATTTGAAATACCTCTCATAATAAAACCTCGGATATCCGCAACGTTTTTTTTTTTAGAATTTGAAATATGGGTCCATGGGACCCATGCATAGTAAATATGTTATGAATTTGGGGCATAGTACTTATGGGTTAAAACTTTTTAAGCTATTGCATAGCTTTTATCTCAGGCTTTGAGCGCGGCGACCGAATGTAAAAATTCCGTAACGAAAAAACCTAACACAGACGAGTATCGTCGGTTCAGTTCGGTAGACTTCGGCATGGTGTTTGGGTGCTTGCGCCTAGACGGATGCGTGCAACCAATCTAATAGCAGTACAAAATGGAGTCGGCAATCTCGCTGTCCCCATTGAATAACGAACGGCAAATATTTCATTAACATCGGATAGAAAATGTATAGCCAAACGCAAACATTTTCTATTACCTTCAGCTCTTGCTGTAACTATACATAAGTCGCAAGGTGGAACTTTTGACGAAATAGTATATGAGTATAGTAAATCACATTTTGAGGAACTCGTCTATGTTGCACTCTCTCGGGTGACTAATATTCAAAAATTGTATATTACGACTAAAAATGATAATTCTTCATTAAGTTTTATCATAATCGAAAGCAAGCTGCATTGACTGCATCTTCGTTGCACGAATTCAAAATACTGTGTTCAGACAATAGCTCAAAGTGTCTTAGATTTCATTAGTAATAGAAATAGAATTTTAATAATGACTTTCAATTGCCGAAGTTCAAAAAGTCACAAATGCGATTAAGTTACGAGACAAACCAATGTGTTACTTCTTACCGAAACATGCATGACGCGTGATAATCCAATTGAAATATCTTATTTCAATTGTATTGTTCAATTAAAACGAGATACTATTCCAAAAGGGGGTAGCTATTCACCAAAATAGTAATAATGTTACTAATATTTTGACTCCGAATATTGAAATAAATATTGAAGACGTTAGCGATGTTAATTTTAGACGCTCATTTGTTGAAGATATTTGTGCATGCTTATGCAAACTTAGAAATGGCCTACACATAGTCATGGTAGCAATTACATTGGACGAGGTAGAGCGTTTTATTCATCGCACATTACTGGAGTACACTGAAGAAGGGTCGAAAATACCTGGTACAAATGGTGATAAATTTACACTTATCTTGGCTGTCGATTTCAACATTAACAGAGCGGTTGACAACTTTTTTTTCGGAAAAATTGAATTTGAAAATAAATAATGATCCACAAGAATCCATAACAAAATATGGGACCACTATTGACGCAGTATTTTCCAGATATTCAAAAGACATTAAGTCTCAAACTTATGTTCCTTATTTCAGTTACCATAAACCTATAGTTTCAAAGATAAACATTTCTGAATAACCTAGATGTATTGTAAGATAAATAAATATTTAAAACTAACAATATTATCTTCTTATTTTTGAATAGATGCTATGGAATAGCTTTACCGCGGCAGCCCTCGAGTGCCACACGTATATTTTTTGGTAAAACATAGATAGTATAGTAAGGAGTAATGCCCACTTGCATCGTTTCTGGTTAAGACTGATCTATGGCGCCCTTAAATTTTCAGTCAGGTTTTTTCCCCGCCTTAAAGGATCAGATCTTGCACCGCATATCTAATAGAAACGACTTTGTTAATCATGCGCCAAGCAATGCCAAACCTGTTAACACTGTATAAATCAGTGAATTTGTTTGTTTTGACATAGAAATGCGATATGACCATATGGTTTCGTGTCGGCACTAAGAACAGCGAAGTAAGAAGAACACGCGAATTCATAGACAAACAGGATAATTGGTCTATGCATTTTCCTTTTCAGTATTCTGATTCACAGAACGACATATACTTTGGGCCGCTGACGAACAGGCACAGTACAATGAATTGGTTTAGGCTTTGGCGGCCATCGTTCAATGAAACCTGTTCTTTCGAGCATTTCGGCCGTCGTTGTGGATTAGTTCTCGACCTTTCGCCAGTTCGAGTGACTGGCATCTTCAGGAGTTATATTTCAGGAGATGTTGCCTGAACTCAGACAGTTCAGTCCAGTGAGAACATCTCCTGAAATATAACTCCTGAAGATGCCAGACACTCGAACTGGCGTACAGTACAACCTATTTTTTTTAGTTGAAGCAAATGATTTGATTTGATTTCAACAATTCTTTATCTGTAAATTGAATGACATAATTCTCCACCTGTGAAATATCATCGAAGTAATATTCTTCACATTTACAAGAGTGAATAGTACCTGCAAAATTAATAATTACATGGGTATAGTCAAATTTTTTGCACCAAACCTAGTATGTACGAATTCGAAATCACATGCTCTTTCAACATCTGCAAATATTTACAGGAGTTCCCATATCAATTAAAAAAGTTTATGGTATTTCCAGTTCAACCGGAAGTACGTTATCAACAAAGAATTGTACATCAGATGCATTTCACGGCATTGCACTTACCTACAACGTTTTCATTAAAATTGTCCTTTTCCTTCAAAAAATATTTACTTCATTCCATATTTCATCCCAACCCTCCTATATAGCATGGTTATCAGTAGCCCAAGAAGAAATGCAATCAGGCATCATTACCTGTTTGGATGCTCTATTGGTTTATGTGTCTTATCTGTCCATGCCCTATCCCACATACAGTCAAAGTTGAAGCACATTATCATTACCATTTGAACTTTGTTCCTGAGATATACGATCGAAATAAATATCCTGGAGTATTTACTGATATCTATTCAATTTATTTGTTGCATTTAATGCTAAAAAAGAAAAAAGTCTTCAGATAAATATATATTGTCAGGTTTACTCGTTTAGTTATGACCTCAGATGAACCTTCATGAGGAACTACAATAATAAACATGATGTCAAAAGTGAATCGTGCATGGAGTATCATTCTAGAATGTTTGTACGATTGATAGCATGACTTTAACGGTTCATTTGGATCTCTTTTTCCACATTCTGCCCGGATAATGACCATTTCTAATAAACGATGATAGAAAATAGTAACTTATCACGTGAGTGGTAAGAGTAATGTTTTACTTTGTGGGTTAAAAGTCTTAAATTAACAGAGCGAGCATTTTTAACTTTCAACATAAATATTCGACATCGTTTGTAACTGTCCTGCTTTGATAATGAAGTAGACTTTTTTGGAATGACGTTGAACTATAAAATGCATTTTGATATTCAAATGATCAAAAGGTGGTTATGAATGTCAAATATTGACAACCCTATGGTTACTGACATATGATTGTTAACAAATATAAAGAAGCTGTCATTCAAATTTCGTTCTTGCCCATTTTTTCTCTTTGATTCTTGACTTTCTTCTACTTATTATGTTCATACTTGATTCTATTAATGTGTTGCAATTGCGAAGCTTCTCAACGTTGCATGGAGTTAATACCTGTTGCAGTTCCCCAAATTATAATTTCAGGTTCATCATCATGAGGAAATGTTGTGTATGAAATATTTTCACTCGTATTCTCAATACTGCGTTAAAAATGTTTTCAAGACGCTTTCACAAAAACAATTACTTTTAACACTCTTGGTTGTCATTAAAAGTGTCAATTTCAATGGCAGTTGTACGAAAAACTTGATTCGCGTCGAATGTTTTCTGCCTCAATATTTTCCAATCCATTTCTAATTCAATTCTCACCTTCACTATGAATTATGCTTTCCTTCAACTTGATCCTTGAGTTATAAATTTGATATGTAAATGATGAAATAACTCGGAGCGTGGCTGGTGCATATCGATCTACTTGTAGGTATATGTTGCATGCAAGTAATTGAAATTCAGAACGAAACAAAGCTGTTATGCACACCTCTAACCTTGACCCCTTTAAACTTCGATTCTCAGATAATTATGTATCATCATGCATTCCTGTTCATGCGTAAGCCACGCGGTTGAAACAATTTTAACCTACCATGAAATTATTTCATTCTTCTCATCTCAATGATTCGAAAAATATCAGTAACCAACATTCCCAGGATTTTGTTCTAATTGAAGTTTTTTCATTTGTTTCTATTTTTTCCTGTTTTATGATATACTAGGTGTCAAACCGTGAATACTGTATTGTGTTTTACCTGTTTTTATTTTTGTCTGTACCTGAAAAATAAATAAGCTATGCTGTGAATTGAACAATAATTATAATGAGTTTTTTTTTTTCTTGGAATTTAACCTCCGATTCGCAAAGTTTCGCGTAGGAATTCCAAGAGTTTAACCCCGCGTTTTTAATAATTCCTCGGGTGTGGCGACCCAAAACAATAAGCAAAGTAGCACTCGCTGCCCATTCTGCTAGCGTGGTGAGCTTACGCGAAGATATAATTATAACTCTCTTTTAATAACGTACAGTTCAAAATACGGGCTGCGTAGGTACTATATTTGTTCACCGCGAATTCCTCAAATCAAAACACGTTGGTACTTTATCGGCAATTGTCCCGACTATTTTTAGCCTTAAAAAATAGGGAATACGGAACGTTGCTCTTTCGACACTTGAAACGAGGGGAGTTTGACAATTTTGGGGATTCTTGAATGGACACTTCTCGGATTCTAAGGAATTTCAACGAAATCAAACACAAGTTCTGAACTTACAAAATGTGATCTTTAATTTCGTTCCAATGAAAAATACTGATAACAAAATGTAGGTATTGGTTTAAAAACTAAAAATAAACTTTGAAAAACACTGTGGAGTATTCAATATGATGACTATAATTACAGTCATTCGAAATCAAACTCATAAACTTTCATTATTTTTTCTGTTCTCATCGGTTTTTTTATTATCGTGTCTAGATCGTGTGTATCGGTTCTGGGTACATTTTCAGGAACTCATAAAGAATCTTGATTTTGTCGATTCGGGTCCAGATTTGTCCAGTTCACCCTCAAATAGAATTGACCGTGTTTCCAAATACCTACTTCGGTATCTGAAATGAACAAAATTCAGGGCATGCCATTCGAATAAATGGACTTTTTGAAGGTCATTTATGAAAAATTGCAGAGTCTTTTGGACCACCTGTAGAGAAATCCATAAACTTGAAAACTTTAAACAATTATCTGTAACGATTTATTCGAAAAATGATCTTTAGGTTTAATTATTATAACCCTGAAATTTTTCTGAAAAAAGCCTACGTCAAAAGCCCATCACCGATAAATGAGGTATTTCGAAATCAGAATTCATAAGCTTATCCGCTGACTCCTGTCAATTCCTTCAAAATTTTAACTATTTCCCCAGTACAAAATTACCAAAAGCACCAATCCGATAGATTTGAAAACATTTCTCCTTTATTAACATTTCGACTTTGAAATTTTGTACACTGACTGATACTGAAAAGAGCAAAAGATCATGTTTTATTTGCATTGCCTACGAGTAGCATGAGTTTTTGAACCTTGAAAATTGCTTGAAAATATTAAAGTGACAGGAGAACACAAATGTAGTACAAATTATTTCATTCATTCGTGAGAAGAAAGACGAAGTGTTGGGCTATCTTTTTTTTCAATTTCAATTTTTCACTCATACAAAATTTTGGGAAAATTCGAACGCCACAATTAAATAAACTGCTCCACAAGAGTAAGGGATATCGTATTCAATCGTTTTGAAAAGTATGTAATCTTCGAGAAAATCGCTGTAAAATCATTCAACACTCATCTAAAACTTGAATCGATCCAATAATAGTATATTCTAAAACAAGTTGCAGAATAAGCTCCTATTCCAACACGAATGCGAAGTTCGAAAACGAGCGAGTTTTCGAAAGCATGAGCGTTGGAATTGCCTTCTGCAACGAGTATTAGACGATATTTTCTCTATTTCAGTCAAGTTTCGTGAAATACTCTCGAAATTCAAATGAAAATTCAGGTTAGTGACTTTTGTATTGTAGTTTGGCAGTTGGTGTGACTTACGAAATTTGACAGATCACGGAATTAGAATTGATTTGATTCGAAAATTGATTGGATCGGAGGTCAGTACTGACAACCACAAAACGAAAAATATAACTGAAAACAATGCTGTAATGAGTTTCAGTACAGCACTACTTTTAGTACTGTAATGAAATAGAGAAAAATCAGTATGACACATTTCGTCAATCTGGTCGCCTTTTTTCTGAAGTTTGGTTCTTTGTATATGCTGCATGAATGTTCTCATTTTGAAATGGAGTCAGTTTATCAATGACTTCGATTTGAAACGAGTTTCCTGAAAATGCCAAGATGTAAATTAAAAAACACAGAGGCTAATAGGACAATCTGGATGGCCTAACTCAAGTTGTTGTAGCGGAAAGGCTCCAAGTCAGCCAAAGTGTGATTTCTCGACTTCGGAATAGGTTCAGGGAGATGGGTTCTGTGTTGGAAAGACCAAGGCTTGGTGGGCTCACCTGCTCAGGATCATTTCATCACCTACATCTATGTATAGAATGCTAAGGAGTACTCTTTAAAATGCTGATGAGGTCCAAGTTTCCATCGAAACCATCAGACGACGTTTAAGAGGTGAATCTAGGTTCTAGACGTCTATTAAGAGGAGTTCCATTGACACGTGACCATAAGCGTCAAAGACTGGACTGCGCAAGGCAGCATATCAATTGGAACGATCAATGGCGTAGTATCCTTTTCACTGATGAATGAAAATATGGACGATTTTCAGATTCTCGAAGAATAAGGGTATTGATATTCCCACGCATACCCCGTAATCGTCGCTATGTCCAAGAAGTCGATCCATTCCGAGGGGGTAGTGTTATGGTATGGGCCGGGATATGTTTCAACAGGCGCACAGATCTACACATTTGTCCCGGGAATATGACCGCTTTTCACTCTAGGGAGCATGTCATTGACAATGTGTTGCCAAATGTTCCCACTGCTATTGGTGAAACTTTTCAATTTCTAAACTATAACAGTAGACCGCACCGTAGACATATTTTTGAATGAGCGCGAGGAGCTTGGTATTCCACATTTACCAATACCTCCGCACTCACCAGATTTGAATTGCATAGAACATGCATGGGATGTGCTCCAAAGAAGATAAGATAATCATCAACCTACCTCAGAATCATTAAATGATCCGAGAAAGCTTCTGACCCGTTTATGGAACCAAATTCCTCAAGAAATGTTCAACAACCTCGTGTTTACTATGCAAAGAAGATGTCAAGCTGTTATTGATGCCCGTGGAGGCCATACATTGTATTGATAATCTTAAAATGCTTGAATTCTCTGGGAATAAAATTTCGTTATTTTACTCGATTTTTCTTAACCACCCCGTATAAGCAGACCTACAGGCTAGAATTGATTTGATTTCCTGCAACTTGAAATCATATTAACATGAATTTTCATCACAGAATCTCATTTGAACTATATTTCTCTGCAATTTAAGTCAATATTCCTTACTCATGTGGAGCAGTTTACATGAATAGCACATGTCATTGGACTCCAGTTTTCTGAAAAGTGCTGTGCTGGCCCATGCAGTATCTCGAGAACCAAATGGAATTAAGAAAAAAAGCCATAAAGCAACACAAACATAGCACAATTCAGCACAACAAAAAAATTTTCGAAAATCCAAAAGTGCTCGACCAACTTCTCACATCACATATTCATCATCCCATATTCACTACTTGCTTTTTGTCGATTTCGATTTTTGTCCCGTAAGACAAGGGAACATAATCATTGCAGTGAAATTTGATTTGGAAAATCTTGAAGGAATCTTATTGTGTTTTGTCGACGGGTTTACATGGAAACAAAAGATGACCTTCATTTTGCGAATGATGCAGCTCATGTTTGTAAATAGACACTTCTCTGAAAATCAGGTTTTATTTGCTTAGGTTTCTTAATCTTTCATTCGATTTGACAAAAAGGGGCCTACTTTGTTCAATATTTCATAAGGTAAAAGCCAAAACATGTAATCGAAGGTCCTACCCAGATTGTATAACGGCTTCACGTGGCCCAAGACTGTTTCATCCCGCAGGATTTGCCACAATCTTAAACACATCCTCCAGGTGCTGAATGTATAATTTAACGCCGTAGTTCGCCATTAACATGGAAGCCTCACAGATACATTGTAGCGGTGTTATTAATATCCCTTGCATAAGTGCTGGCTTGTCCTTTATTTCAGGCAATTAACGAACTCCACGGAATCGCTGGTGGGTATTTCATGTCGGATCGGGTTGATTGAAGGGTGGAGATGCGTGAGAGGAGCGGAATATGTTGGGCTTTCGATATGAGGTGAGCCTTGAAGACGCGAATGGCGGCTGCATGTTTAAAAAATAATCTGCTACGCATAGTTGCGAAGTGATCTTTATTTGATTTATGCGATGTTTTTGATCTAGTGAACTGTCTCTAGTTACTTCGAAGGATTATGGCTCTGAAAATTGGGAGTTTTGTGTTACTCTTCCACAGTGGCGTACGGACATAATTGGGTGTCTGGGAACAGGATGTTTCAAAAAAAGATAGAAAACTGAAAAATAATAGGGGATGGTTCAGTGAAAAATTTTCGTTACGTCATCCGCATTCAAGATACAGGGCGTTGAAAATGAAGAAAATATACACATTTTTTACGGTTTTGCCAAAGTACTGGCAACATTGTAATGGAATTTCTATATGTTCTGGAATCTGCTACATCTGATTAATGTGTTTTGATGTCTGCCTCTCATAGAGGGCGTTAATTGCTTTTAACATAACTTTTTTATATTAGATTTCTCGAGCTAAATTTTGAGCGATATAAAACATCATTCAATTCTACACAAAAACGTACTCTTGATGAAACTCAATACTGTGAACCGTTCTCGGAAAATTTCGATTTGGAAAATATGAAATCATAACCGAAGCTGGTATAAAGTATTGATAAAGTCATTAATTATTATCATTATTGATTAGTGTGCACGATGGAGCTGTACCCCACAATGATAGAAGGTGTCGTAATCGGTTGTTTAACCATTTTTCGAATCGATGAGTTGGAAGAGTTGCAGAAGTTCCGATTCTTTGGCAACCTCGGTCATGAGATTTCATTCCCTTGGATTAAACAGTTTGGTCGAATCTTGGAGAAAAAAATTTATGCAACAGAGGTAATTTTACCTCAAGAATTGAAGGACGGAATTCACCGTCACTTCAATGACCTTATGACTGACTCTCAACTATTGAGAAGATTAATGCAAAGAATTGTGTATTCGTTAAAACGGAGGACATTTTGAACACTCACTCTACTTTGATTCTATTTCATGTAATATATTTTTTTATTTTCTCTTTATTTTTTGTTCAATTAATACATTCATCATCACTTCATACCAGTATCGATTATCACTTCATAATTTTCAAATCAAAGTATTCCGAAAATGATGTATAGTATCGAGTTTCATCAAAAGTACCTTTCTTGTGTAAAATTGAATGATGTTTAATATCGCTCAAAATTAAGTTCAATAAATCTGATATCAAAAAAATTATGTTCAAAACAACTTGGTACGAACCGTGTGAATAGCGCCCTCTATGAGAATCGGACATAAAAACACGTTCATTTGATCTATCAGCTTCCAAAACATATTCGTATAAAATTTCATTAGAATGTTGCCAGTAGGTTGGGCAAAATTGTAAAAAAAGTATATATTTTTTTCTTTTTCAACGCCCTGTATCTTGAATACGGATGGCGTTACGTAAACTTTTCAATGAACAAACCTCTAATATTTTTCAGTTTTCTATCTATCAAAGAGTCTCCTTTTTTTGAAACACCCTGTAGATAAGGGAACCTTATACACAGAGGATTCGACACATGATCCGTGAGATCTTCTGGGAATATTCTTGCTGTAATTCGCAAACTTTGAAAACTTCACCTTAGTCCTAAGAGCTACGGTGAGGTTATATGATTTTTCAATGTTTTTTCTCAAAACCCTTAAAATATGTATCGCTTTTCAACCTACTTGAAATTTCATTTTTACCTGTAAAAAAGCTCTTTTTTTAATACTATCCTCTTATCTATGCTATTCAAATAATTCATAGTGTTCATTTCAATTGACGGTCCAAGAGGGACTTACGAGGTTGTTTCTAGTTTGCAAAATTAGTTACTCTTCGAAAAAAATCAACTTCCAGATTGAATAAAAAAAAACAACAAGAATTAAAATCTTCATTCAAATGTAGAAAAGTCGCAAGTTAGTGACCTTTCCAACCCTATGCTATTACATTGATAAAAATATCTAGTTATTTATACTAGATATAAGGGATGTAAGTACATTGATGTACTTACATCCCATAAATATAGTATAAAACGTGTTTTCCCCTCGCTGTATTGTTTGTTTACAAGACAATGCTGGATATGTTTTTGGATTTTCATTATCATGCCATTCGAAAGAAATCTCATTGAATTATGGTATCCGCGGCAGCTGTGATCTGTTGCTAGAGCAACATAAGCACTTTTTATTTCATCAGCAACGTCAAGTTAAGAATTCGTAGCGGAAAGTTTGAAGAAGTCGAGTTGTTTGATTCCATGTGAACAAAATGGATGTTTCAGATATAAAAGAATCAGCGAATATTGCTTGTTCATCCGTTCTACCGGAAAAGTCGAATAAAAGGATGAAGCAAGATATAAATCCCTTAAGAATTGTGCCAACGCAATACTGACTACTGAAGTTTCAGAAACCTCATTTTTGGGGATACTTAGAAAAATCTATGTTTTCCTCTATAAAAAAGTTGGACTTCAACATCAAATATTCACACCATAAGCTTGATGAAGCACTTTTCTCGTGGATTAATTCTCGACTTTACACCAGTTCGAATCTTCATATTCTTCCCATACATTCAGAAGATGTTCTCGTTGAATTGAGCCGCTTGATTATCCACGACGACGGCCGAAATGTTCGAAAAAACAAGTGACCGTGAACGATGGCCGCGAAACTCACAACCAGTTCATCAAATTTCGTAATATGTCAATTTTCGTAAGTCACACCAACATCCAAGATACAATACGAGAACCACTAGAATGTAGAATCTGAATATTTATTTGAATTTCGATAGTATTTCACAAAAATTGACTGAAATAGAGAATATATAGTTCACTTCTCGTGGCAGAAGGCAATGACAACCCTCATTCTTTCGAAAACTCGCTGCTCCGTCACTCATTTTCGAATTTCGCATTCTTGTTATAGTCCAAGAGCTAGTGAACCTTTTGAGTAACGGTTTGTCTGTAAGGCTAGAAATTTTTATAGCAATAGTTCCTAGCATACTGAGGACGAAAACCATGACCTGGCACCCCTCACCCCTGCACATCATCAACCCCTAAATCTTTGAAAATGTTAAAAAAATAAAAAAAATAAACTTGTTCCTGTAAGCTTGAAACTTTCATACGGTTTCGTCCGTTCAGTGTGAAGTTCAAAAAAAAATTGACAGGTGATTTCGACGAGCACAAGTACCTGCCAGGCGACTCGAAAAGGGTGTTAAATACGAACAAAAATGAACTTTTTTCTATAAGGCTGAAATTTATATATGTGTTCGTCTGAGTGAATAAAAAAATAAGTTTGATTATTAATCTCCATCTTCATCTGATATGTTATCATTAATTTCTTCATCATATAGTACAGTCGTTTCAAGCCTAGTATACTGTGTCTTAAATTGGTTGAGACTGCATCATATCTCAGCTATTATTGAAAATAGAGTCATGCGGTTTTCGAGACCCTTTGTCACTTTTTTATAAAACTTTTAAATCCACAAACAGAAATATTCCATCTTCTTTTGTTTCTGGAATACAGTGGGAAAATGAAAATGTTCACTTTTTGAAAATGTTATTATTTCTCGGGCCCTGTATGAGAAAAAAAAGTATGAAAATGTTTATAATAATATTTTCACGTAGAAGTCAGTGGCGTAGCTTAAAATGTTTATCTATCTCAAAAACAATGCTTAGAAAAAGTGTTTAGCTACGCCACTGACTTCTACGTGAAAATATCAGTATAAGAAGTGAACATTTTCATTTTCGCACTGTATTCCAGACACAAAAAAAGATGGAATATTTCTGTCTGTGGATTTAAAAGTTTTACAAAAAAGTGACACAGGGTCTCGAAAACCGCATGACTGTATTTTCAATAATATAGCTGAGATATAATGCAGTCTCAACCAATTTAAGAGAAAGTGTACTCGCTTGAAACGATTGTACTATATGATGAAGAAATTAATGATAACATATCAGATGATGATGAAGATTAATAATAAAGCTTATTTTTTCATTCCCTCAGACGAACACATATATAAATTTCAGCCTTACAGAAAAAAGTTCATTTTTGTTCATATTTTACACCCTTTTCGAGTCGCCTGGCAGGTACTTGTGCTCGTCGAAATCGCCTGTCAATTTTTTTTTGAACTTCACAATGAACGAACAAAATCGTATGAAAGTTTCAAGCTTACAGGAACAAGTTTATTTTTTTAATTTTTTTAACATTTTCAAAGATATAGATCTTGATCACGTGCAGGGGTGAGGGGTGCCAGGCGATGATTTCTGTCCTCAGCATGCTAGGAACTATCGCTATAAAAATTTCTAGCCTTACAGACAAACCGTTAATCAAAAGGTTCACTAGCTCTCGTACTATTAGAATAGAAGCTCATTCTGCAACCTGTTTAAGAATATACTATGTATTTCAACACGCTTTCACGTAAACAATCACTTTCAGCAGTATTGGATGTCACAAAAAGGACACTCTCAATGATAGTCTTACAAAAATCTTTCATTTTGCCAGAATCAACCAATGTTCCTAATACTCTATATTTTTCCAGTGGTTCCGAATTTTATCAAATATGTTTATTTCGGATTCTCAAGTCGAGTTGAATCCGCATTGCACAAGAATCACGTTACTGCTTCCATCGGTCAAAACATGTCGTTGAATAAATCGCCGTCCAAGCAAGCAAAACGAGGCAACCTCAACCTTTAACCACTTGGAGCAGCACGGTCGTTACCTCCTCATTCCTAGCATCTCTTGAGAGACAACTCCGTTGATTCGTGTAATTTAGCGTGATTTTTCCCGAACGGGTCCAGCAGATACGATCTTAATTCGTATACCGAGACGCTATCAGCCTCGGATTCTGCAACGTTTTGGCCGCGTTTGAGGTCCGCAACATCGTCGTTGTCTCAGGCTGGATCGGACCAAGAGGTCCATTATCTCGAAATTTATACATCCGCACCGTGCTCAGAGTACAACGGCGAAGGACGCGGGGAGTTTCAGGTGAACTCACCTGCGTCATTGCTCTTGTCAAAAGGGGCCACAGAGGTCGATTTATTTTGACACGAATTATTGCAGAAAGAGAGAAGTTGGTTGAACTACTTGTTTTTTCATAATGCCCAAGAGACGAAGGGGATAATTGTAAAAATATATGAAGGATGATTGTATTGTATTGTATATACAGCAGTCAAGAACAAGAAATGAAAATTAGATAAGAACGCAATTTAAATGGCAACAGCTTTTTTATTTGTGAACAAGCATTTGTTTGTGAACATAGGAAAATCATATTTTCAACCCATAATAATGATGTTATCAGATCAAAGACAATTGTGTGCTACTCAGTGCGCCATGTAGAGTTTCATGACACAGTAGTTTTCAGAACCCTGAAAAAATTGAAAACCATCACATCATTAAGGCCTTTCAAAGAACACGTCACGTATCTTCCTGACAAAATTTCGAAATGAATTTAACCCTGCAAATTGGGAATCAACAATTTTTCTTGATTTTCTTCTAATAAATCTGTGCAAGAATTTACGTTGAAGTATATTTATTATTTGAAATTTTGTAGTTGAATTAGTTTCATAGGGTCGAAGTGGAACCAAAAAAAAATTAGAAAATGCAGAATCCTGCAAGAAGAGAGAGCACTCGGTATATCATCGTTCTTGCAAACATTTTTTTGCCTAATAAAATACAACATTTACTCAATATGTTTCCTATCTTATTGATTGGTGTTAAATAAAGAATGAAGTCACTTCTTCATGTCTACTGCAATTTGGTCTAAGGGATTAATGTAAACTGCTCCACATGAGTTGGGGATATTGAATTAAATTGCAAAAAAATATACTCTAAACGAGATTTTGTGATGAAAATTCATATTAATATGATTTCAAGTTGCAGGAAATAAAATAAATTTGAGCCTGTAGGTCTGCAATTAAGAAAAATCGAGTGAAATAAGGAAATTTTATTTAAACAGAATTCAAGCACTTCAAGACTTACAATACAATGTATGGCCTCCACGGGCATCAATAACATACTACTCACGTAGTTGTTGAACATTTCTTGAGGAATTTGGTTCCATGAACGGGGCAGACGCTCTCTCAGATCATTTAAGGATTCTGGGGTGGGTTGATGATTATCTAATCTTCTTTGGAGCATATACAATGCATGTTCTATGAAATTCAAATCTGGTGAGTGCGGAGGTATTGGTGAATGTAGAATACCAAGCTCCTCGCGCGCATTCTCAACTATGGCTGTACGGTGCGGTCTAGAGTTATCATCTAGAAATTGAAAAGTTTCACCAATAGCAGCGTGAAAATTCGGAAAAACATTGTCAATGAAATGCTCCCTATAGTGTAAGGTGGTCATATTCCTAGAACCTAGATTCACCTCTCTCAAACATCCTCTGATGGTTTCGATGGAAACTTGGACCTCATCTGCATTTTGAAGAGTATTTCGTAGCATTCTACATGTAGATTTGGTCTTTCTTCTCGCCGAAACGGTAATGAAACGATCCTGAGCAGGTATTGTTTTTCGTCGCCCACCAAGCCTTGTTCTCCTGAACCTATTCCAAAGTCGAGTTATCACACTTTGGCTGACTTGGAGCCTTTCCGCTACAACAACCTGAGTTAGGCCGCCCTGTAGCTTTCCGATAGCCCTATTAGCCTCAGCGTTTGTTAATTTTCGTCTTGGCATTTTCAGAAAACTCGTTTCAACTCGAAGCCGTTGATGAACTGTTTTCATTACAAAATAAGAACATTCTTGGAGCATATGCAAAGAACCAAGCTAAAGAAAAAAGGCGACCAGATTGACGAAATGTCTCATACTGATTTTTCTCGGATCTATTCAATTTTTATATGACATATTTTTATATGATTTCATAGTGATTTTCTCGAAGATGACATACTTTTCAGAACGATTGAATACGATATCCCTTACTCTTGTGAAGCAGTATATTTGTAGAAGTTTAAGAATATATATTTTGAACCTTTTATATTTTATACAAGTGTTTTTCTTCTTTGGGGATTTTTATGTGATTGTCTCTTGTTATTTTAGAACTTTGATCAATTTCTTCTCAGATGAAAGATGACCTCAATTTTGAAATGATCGAAACATAATATAGGGTGAATATTTGAGCTGTTTCCATTATCTATGTGGTTGGTTGTTACAGACGTTTTGGCAAGCATTCGCTTGCCGTCCTCAGGGTGTTGTTGGTCCTGAGAAGGATCGGTTTTTACCAAACTTGTTCTATCTTGGGTGCTCTTTATCTGTTGGTTGTTGCTCTGTTGCCGCTTTTCTTGGTTCTCTGGCCTTCTGAATTATCTCCTTGGGGTAGCCGTTTCTCTGGAGGGTTTCTGTTATGTTGTTGAACTCCTCATCACGATCTTCTGGACTAGAGCATATCTTGGTTGCCCTGTCATATAAGTATTGGGTGACTTCCAATTTGGTGTTCAGATAATGGTAAGATTCGAAGTGGAGATATTGGTCTACACAAATCAACAAACACGGACCGATATCTCCACTTCGAATCTAGCAACTCCTAATTTGGAGTTCAGATTATGGTTAGATTCGAATCTATCAACTCCCAATTTGGAATTCAGATTATGGTTAGATTCGAAGTGGAGATATTGGTCTACACAAATCAACAAACCCGGACCAATATCTCCACTTCAACATCAAACATTATCTTCTGGACCAAACCATATCTTGGTTTCTCTGTCATATAAGCATCTAGCAACTCCCAATTTGGTGTTCAGATTATGGTTAGATTCGAAGTGGAGATTTTGGTTTACACAAATCAACAAACACGGACCAATATCTCCACATCGAATCTAACCATAATCTGAACACCAAATTGGTAGTTGCTAGATGCTTATATGAAAGAGAAACCAAGATATGGTTTGGTCCAGAAGATAATGTTTGAACAAGTATACCATCATCAAGAATATCACGTTCACAATAATTTAGAGTATTGTTCTTCTTATTAAATAGGGATAGATTCATTTTCTATTGATTCACTCGTGGTGAATTCAACTGAGAGCAATTTTCAACTACCTAATTTTATTCCATAGACTGAAAGACAGTGTAATCTCAAAAAAAAATCATCATAAGATACACAACAAACTGTTTTTTTTTTATTGTATATTATCGCATCAACGAGAATCAAGGCGCAGTACTCCCAGATCAAATAGTGACCGAGGAAATCTCATTTCATTCCCGAACTCTTTTTCACTGACAAAAAACGGGACTGAAAGAAAACGATGTCGAAATGCCGTTGCGGTTTCGTCTAATATTACTCGTTCCTATTCCTCCTTCTGTTCTCTATTACGATGGTGCTGGTTAGAAATAAAATCATCATCCGTAAGATTATACTGTATCAAAGAGAGCGGCGTTTTAAAGGGAAAAACGAAAGATCGTTAAAATCTTTTTCTAGATCCGAAGACAATCTGACGTTAGCGCTCCGGCCGGGCGGAGGATGAATTAAGAGAGCTGATGCCACTGCCGTCATCGCTGTTTTGTTATTTCGAAATCTTTCGACAACTCCGAACAACAACTGGAAGTTTGAAGCTGGTGGTTCTGCAAGAACACTTTAGTTCACAAGACTATCGAGTTACAAAGTTCGGTAGTTTGTTGTTGGAGGAATCTCAATGTTATGTCTAACCGATTTCTTTTCCAATCGTGGTTTTAATGTTTTTTTTTTGTGAAGACGAGAGAACGGAGAAGTTCTTCCTCGACTAGTTCCAGACGTGAAATTCATTGGTGATTATTCTTCGAAATAAGAGACATGGGGCAAGTGTACTTTTTTCGTATACCAGCTATCAGACCTTGTTTTTGAAAAACAAAAAAAGTCCGAATATCCAGATCAAATTTGGATTGGTTTTCTGCTTTTTTTTATCATCAATTCATCATCTTTTTGGACTTGATCATCATCAACTTGAGTTAAGTGAGTTGAAAGTCACATACTTACCTGTGAGAAGAACAAGTAATACATATTTCTTATTGTTCATTGTTGCAAGATGTTTTTCGAACTATAGGAAAAATTCATACATGTCAGGTTTTCCACTTTTGTTAATGAAGTTGGTGCAGATTTAGATGTTTGCAGTTTCAGCCATGGGCAGTACAAAAAAAGTGTGTTCACTTCTCGATAGATTCATTTTAATACTGATGATTGTAATAACTGGTGATTGTAATGTGTTCAGGATTTTATGAATGTAGTTCTTATTTAAATGCTGCTCTTCGATTCTTGTTATTTTTCCTTGATTGTTTCTTCCCCCTATGGATGTTATTTCATTGCTTCATTATACACTGTGTTTGTTCACTTTTGGCAAAAATGGTTCTTCGAAATTACGTTTTTCATACACCGTTGTAACGAGGCTTCTAAGACCTTTCAATTGAAGTATTACTTAACCCCTCTCTCCTATTAAATTCTGTATTGTTGATGTGCCCCCTCTCAGGAGTTTGCCCGTTCATGCCTCAGAAATTTTTCCAATCACCATGGAATAAGAAATATACGAATTGGTCCGTCTGAGGACAAACACCCTGTATATCATTATTATATAGAAATGATATTGTTCCACCAATGTTATAGAAACAAAATATAAAAATAGATGAATAATTAACATTCATACATCCCACTTTTCATTGTTCTACTTCATATTATATTCCGAAGGAACATCGAGAGGAATGACATGAATTAATAATTTTTTATTAGTTCAATCAGAAATACTCCTAATTACATGCATAGGACACGGATTAATCAACAATGTCACACAATTCGAGAAAATGTATTAAAATAAGGTTCACGGTGAAATATACAGGGTGTACCAAGTTCGACGGCATATTAGGCGTTTCAGGAGAACTAGACCTATTTGAAATTTGAAAATTGGGATTATGATATTGTTCGACATTATCTACCGAGCTAAAATATTCTTGAAACCTGGCCACTTTCAATTATACAGGGGATGAAAAAAAATTCTGAAATTTTTTTTTCTATTTTTTGTTTTCAATTTCCTTAGAGCATTTAATTCTGAATATACTCGTTTTCAAATCGTTGCAAAGATAAGAGTATTTAGTATTATGTTTGTGATTCTTATTCTGAATATGTTAAGCCTGAACCGTTTTCTTATTTTTGCAGTTGAAGACTGTGGAAATATTGTACATTTCTAGAATATTGAAAAACTCGTCACGGGGTCTTCCAAATGTTGAGTCAAAAATTGGGATCAAGATTGGTTCGTAACTTTCGTTTTTCAAATTGGAACCCTATTTTTTATGATTGCGTTGGATTCTGCGAAGAAAAATGATATAATAGTGTTTTAACATGTTAATGCTCCTGAAATGAATAATTCTTGAGTTATTTAAGATTTTCTTATTTAATGTCGTACGTGGGGTTCAAGTGAATACCCAAGAATTTGCAATATCAGATGGTATTCAATTTCCCAAATCTACATCAAGAAGTGCTGTCTTTCTCTAATTGACGGTCAATCGAATATATCTACACCAATTTGCTAATTCTGATATTGCGAACTCAACATTCTGTTGGAGTTCCCAGAGGTTCGAAAGACTTGCTACATCAACAAATGAAAATATATTAAATATGCTAGGGCCCAAGTATAAAGCCCAGCGGAATGCTGTTTTCAAAATGAAAAGAATCCGAACGTGTATAAATTCTGGTTGACAATAAACTGAAGTGACATATTATTTCTAATCAAAAGAAAGGAGATGTCAAACGTCACAGGAAATATATGTTTCTCTATTTCAGTATCGTAATGAGTTTATTACAGCACCAAAAGTATTGCTGTTATGAAACTCATTACAGAATTGTTTTCAGTTATATTTTTCGTTTTGTGGTTGTCAGTACTGACCTCCGATCCTCTCAATTTTCGAACTTATACTGAGGAAACGTCTACTGAGTTTTTTGGAAAAGAGGTCGATGCTTCATACAGCTCAGCATGGCTTCAGGCAGCACAGATCAACTGTGACTGCAATGATTGATACTCTCGAGACTATTCTGGAAGCATTTAATAATTCCGAGGAGGTAGAAATGATATCTATTGATTTGAGTAAGGCCTTCGACTGCGTCAGCCATGAAATACTGCTGGAAAAACTAAAATTTTATGAAATCAGAGGAAACGTACATGAACTATTTGAGTCATACCTTAGTAATCGTCACCAATCAGTGTGGTGGAATGAGTCCAGGTCCGATCTATTAGTTATGAAATGTGGAGTCCCTCAGGGATCAATTCTAGGCCCGCTGCTCTTTGTTCTGTTTGTAAACGACATCTTTGAGAACTTGGTATCGACTAGGAGTTGTAGCTACGCCGACGACACGATTATTCTCAATAGATCACACTCTAGAACCGAACTTCAGGTAATGTCGTCGAGGAGTGAAAGGGATGCCCATAAATGGTTTTCAGCAAACGGACTCAAGATGAACATAGAGAAAACACAGAAGATCATCTTTACGAGCAGGGAACGGGGGGACTCGCTTCTGAGATATTTGGGGTTAGAATTCCAGCCATCATTGAGCTGGAGCAAACATATAGAGGACCTATGCAAAAAGTTATCAACTTCCATCTTTTTGATAAGAAGAATGCGACAGATCACAAACACCTACATAGCTAAGTTGACCTACTATTCTAGCTTTCACTGTCTGTCCATATATGCTATTTTGTTGTGGGGACAGTGCACTGATGCACGAAAGGTTCTTCTTAAACAGAAGAGTGCAATAAGAGCCATATACCAGATGAAGCAAACCGAGAGTTGCAGGGAGATTTTCAGGAAGGAAAAAATACTAACAACCACATCAGCTTTCATACTTGCATGTGTCAAATATGTCCATCAAAATCAGGATAGATTTCCAAAGAATTCTCATTATCATAGCTACAATACCCGAGAAAAAGATAACTTCTCTGTCCCGCACGCGCGATTAAATAGGACGAAACAAGGTCCTAATTATACATGTCTCATGTTGTACAATAGACTACCGAGCCACGTCAAAGAATTGAAGAATTTGTCTGCATTCACCAGGAAAGTGAGGGAATTACTATTGGATAGGACAATATATGAATTGAATGAATTTTTAGCAGTCTCTAGTTGACTACTGTTTGTCTAAAGTGTAATGTACATATTATATACCTATATATATGTTTGTTTGTATTATACCTATTTATTTGACAAGCCATATACTTTTTAATGGCATCTATATGTTTATACACGATTTTACATCTATATTGTGAATCTAGTATAAATAAATTATTATTAATTATTATTAATTATTATTAATCATTTCAAATTTCGTAAGTCACACCAACTGCCAAGATGCCAAGATACAATACAAAAGTCACTTATCTGAATTTTTATTTGAATTTTAAGAGTATTTCACAAACTTCACTGAAATGGAGAAAATATCGTCTAATACTCGTTACAGAGAGGAATTCCAACACTCATGCTCATTTTGCATTCGTGTTGGAATATGAGCTCATTCTGCAACTTGTTTTGAATATACTATTCTTTATTTCAGTATCGTAATGAGTTTATTACAGTACTAAAAGTAGTGCTGTAATGAAACCCATTACAGCATCGTTTTCAGTTATATTTTTCGTTTTTTGGTTGTCAGTACTGACCTCCGATCCACTCAATTCTCGAATCAAATCAATTCAAATTCCGCAATCTGTCAAATTTTGTTAGTGACACCAACTGCCAAGATACAATACAAAAGTCACTAAGGTCAATTTTTATTTGAATTTCGAGAGTTTTCCACAAAAATTGACTGAAATAGAGAAAATATCGTCTAATACTCGTTACAGAAGGCCATTCCATCACTCATGCTCTCGAAAACTCGCTCCTTCATCGCTCGTGTTCGAATTTCGCATTCGTGTTGGAATAGGAGCTCATTCTGCAACTTGCTTCAGAATATACTATTTAAATCAAATTGGGAATTATTGAAATCTGTAGTGAGCATGCAATGCTAAGATATAGACAGATGTAATCAATTGGCTGACCAGATATGAAAGAAAATATTGATATCCATTCAGCTAAATCGTGTTGATTTATTGGCACAAATGACAAGATATCGATGACCAGACGTTCTTGGCCGCTTCATCCGCCTTCACATAATCAAAATGACAAAATATTTACTTATGCAGCACCTGTAAGCAATGAAGAAGCGATCGGTTCTCGCTCACATTCGAAATTGATCGGATAATATCTTCAAAATGCGCTTTGATCCACCTATATTTAGAATTGGGATAATTATAAAAGTGGGTCATTCATATCTCTGCAATGTGGGAAAAATTAAAGGAATTGTCCAGCTTTCTGGCCGTTAGAAAATGATATTATGAGAGATTAATTTTCACGCATCGTTCGTTCGGAATCTATTTTTATCTTCTGATGGAATATCAACAGATCCTTTATTTTTACTCTAGTTTGAAGGTGTTCGATACTGACATTAATAATAGAAATTTTGTGACATTCAAACAATGTGAATATTTCGAATATACAGAGGATCTGTGGATGATTGCCAAGGACTTCAGGACATTTCCCTGAGCAGGGATAGTTAATGAAAAAAGTCAATATCCAACTTCCAGCCTCAGGAAGCCATTGCCAAGATGTCAATTCGTTTATTTTATTGATTCTAGAAAACACCGAGTCATTGAATATGAAGGGCTGAGTGGATGTTGGACGAACATCTCATAACCTCATTGAAATAGGAACCCCTTATACGTTTTTCTCAACAATGGTCCAATCGATTTAGACCCAGAGTTGCAGCAATGTCAATCCTTTAAAAGTTAAATCCTCCTCCAAACGGATTATCCATGGCTACCGTCTATGGTATATTCCATTTTATTGAATGTTTCAAATTGTAATGGACTATTAAGTTCAAATTCAAGTTTCTACAACTCAGGGTGAGTTCCACACAATGTCAGTCATCCTGAAACAGAGAGAGAGAGAGAGAGAGAGAGAAACTAAGTTTATTGATGTTACAATCAAACGGCTATCGACCGCAGTCTTCCAGCCAGTTATATATGTACAGTTTCATCTAACAATTGTATGTACTTAGTTTATTTAAAATATCACAATGCTTCTATAGATTTGAGATGTTCGAGAAGTGGCAAAGCTGGAAGCTTTGCCTTAGGTGTAGTTTCTTCATTGTAGTGGTGTATCAATGGCTCAATCACGTTTATATTATTTCGGTTTGTGATGAATTTTTTGCAGAGTTTTTGCATTCTTTCTAATATTGGTTCTATTTCTGTTATCCGGTATAGAAGTTGATTAGAGGGGTTATAGAGTGGATTGTTGGGATGTCTCAGTTTTGTAATTTTTCGTAAACATGTTCTTTCTGCTACTTCAATCATACTCAGGGCTGTCTTAGTTGCATTTGAAAATATTGCAAGTCCGTACTCCAATAGAGGTCTGCATATCATTTTGTAGATCATACTAGCTGTTTTACTGCTGATTCCCATATTTTTATAAGTAAGAGATCTAAAGTGTCCAGCTCTTGTGATTGCTGATTTCTTTTGCAGGTTGAAGTGTGCCCTGAAGTTCAGCTTGTGGTCAATTCGTATGCCCAAGTATTTGCATGAATCTGTTGGTGTAATTGTTTCATTTCCAAGTTTAATCTTGGAAGAACTGAAGTTGATTTTGTGATTGAAAATAATGAGCTTGGATTTTGCAGGGTTGGGTTGTATTCTCCAACGCCTCATCCACGCCACCGTGACATCTGCCAACTTCTGTAGTTCTTCCATACATTCGTTCAGTGTTTTTTGATGGGATATTAAAGTTGTGTCGTCAGCAAATTGAAGAATGTATGCATGTTTGTTGATGTTCTGGTTCCTATCCATCCTGAAACATTTTTAAGAAAAAGAATAAAGCGAAAAACATAAAATTCTTTGCCTTCACGGAGGCATCATTCTTTCCAACCATTGTAATGATAAACCAATCCGTCTTCCAATTCTCCACGCTTGCAATCTCTCAAATCAGATCCGATGTTAATCTGCACGATCCTGTTTTAAAGATCTAATTACAATATCCGGTTAGGTGAGTGGCACTCATATGGTTCGAAGTTTTTGGCGCCAACATTCATATAATACCCGTTCTAACAACCTTGCATGACGTATCTCGTACCACTAGAACTGGTCGCCTAGATTCTGGGAGTATCCATTATGTCAGTCACCTTTTAACCGATTTTTTTCGGTGGCAGAGTGTTTTCTTTCGAAGGTCGAAGCTGAGCCGGCCAACTGCTAATCCGAGATGGTGAAAGATGACACAACACTTTTAGCGATCGAGCTGTACATACCGTTCCGCTAATTTCTCACTGCTGCCACTTCAACTACGATAAAACTGAACCTAGAATTGCGTTCATAAATTGATTCTTCACCATTGAAAATTCTGAAAAAGTGTTATTATTTTTTACAGGGTCGAATAGTTGTTCTGTAGTGTCAGATTTCAACAAAAATGCCAGTTTTCAGATTTGTTCATCTCTTTTTTTACATAGTGTGCTCCAAGGAAAACTTAAAATCCCGAATTTCCGTTTTTAATATGAAAATGTGAAAAATTGCTTTCCGCTATTCGGGGTGTTACAACTGTTACAGTTTATTGAATTGAGTTTAAAATTTCCAAATTTGCATGATGTGTTCAGGAGGTCTGACATCTCCGCTAATAAATTTTAGAAATTTATAATTTATATGAATAGTATTCCATACTAAAATATTTCAAGCATTTATAAATCGAACCGACTGTTGGTGGCTTTCGTTGGGTCGGCTAAAAAAAAAGAACTAATGAAATGTCCTCTAGAGTCCAAGAATGAATCCACAAATTGTCAATCATTCCCAACAATATTTTTCTACAAAACTTTTCCCACAACGTGAAAACTATTCTTTTTAGTACCCCAAAAATACCGCAGAAGAAGACTGTTAACTGTAACAGAATGAATCCACATGGCATAGTGATTCCAATCTCAATTCATAACAAACAGTTGCCAAAGATTTGGTGCGGTTTTATATGATTAATATTCTATATGAGAAACTTCCGGTGAAATAATCTCGTTTGCTAAGTTCTACTAGCTATGAAAAAGCTCACCTTGCAAAATACTCTATATATGTATAGGAAGAAATAACAAATTATTGACGTGGTGCAATGTTTTTCAACCTGTAGATAGCGACGCCCCAAGGGTCGTGAGAGCTTGAGAGGTTCATTAAAAAACTCAATAAAGTTCAAAATGATAGAGATATGTATTCAGAAATAGTACACGATAGATTGTTAACTAGTTTAGGTTGAGTTGAACAGGCGATGCACTTTGGTGCATTACTGGACTCCGCCTTTTCTCACATTAAATATCTCAACTTATCTATGTAAAATTATTTGTAAGAATGATTGGTGAGAATAAAGACGATTATTATATCATTATTATTATATATACACACATCGTTTTGTACCCACCCCCTATCAACTCTAAACTTGTTGAAAGTAACATTACCATTTCTTGTGAGTGGAAACTTCACTATCTCATAACTTGAATGAGAACAATAAATCAGCAAAAATGTTTTTGTACAACTGCCATTAAAAATTATACTTTTAATGATAGCGAACAATGTTAATAATTGATTGTTCACGTGGAAGCGTGTTAAAAATATTTTTAGCACTCCATTTTCTCATGATAAAATGAGACGCAAAAAAGATTCTGCAATTGTAAATTTATTATCAATATTTAACAATCATTACTTATCAACACTAAAGTTTATTGTTAAACCAGAACAATTACTATCATTAATGCCCTGTGACGTTAGGGAGCTTAGCAACACATTATTAGAATCCTCAGCACCATCAGTACTCGTGGAAACCGGAAGTACAATATTGGATGATGATTATCCAAAATCGGTAGAGGTTGGGAGAATTTTTCAGCAATGACATTTCTATATGCAATGGAATGATCAACATAGCCCTCGAATACCGTCGTGGACTTCCATCCACCATGTTTTTGCATATCCGTAATATTTGCTCCTGATTCTGCTAGCAATGGAGCGGAGGATCTTCGAAAACAGTGTCCTGTATATTGCTTTAGTTCTGGGAGTAATAGATGGAAATTTCCCAAATGTTTTAATACTAACTGTATTGGCAGTGCATTTATTATTAATGTTTTTCAGGAAAAGAAGACGATGTTTGATGACAGAAGGGCGAAGTGCAAAAGTGCAAAGTACTTATGAAAATAGTCTTTATACTTCCCGATAATACTGAAAGAACGATTGACTTTCGTTTTTGTATTTGGAAGTTGTATAACCAATGATTTATTTGTTATTTCGATGTCTTCCACTGATAAATTACACAATTCCTCGCGCCGACAGGCTCCAAATAATCCGAAAATAGTTGCAACCTCAACCATTAAGTATTTCTCATCTGGTGCCTCCTTTATAATTTTTTCAACTTGTTCACGAGTGAGAATTTTCGACTTCATCATTGAAAATTTGCTCCACCAGGCCAGGAAATTGTTATATGCAATATCGTACTGCTGAACTGATTTTTGAGGTAGGAGTTCCAGATTTGCTCTTCTTGCAATATCCAGAGGAACAACCAAATCAACTTTAATTAATAATTGGACTCTCGACAAACATGTTAAGCAGTTAAAAACCCTAGAGGAAAATTGGACAGGAACGAAATTCAAATGCGTCTTTTCTCATTTGTTAGTGATCATAACGTTAGCAACGTTTGCCATTCACAACAACCTTTTGATTATTCGAATATTAAAATGCATTTTGAAGTTTATTGTCATCGCAAATTCGCCCATTTCATTCTCAAAATACCTACATGTACAAAAAACATTGTCTGGTTTTTGCCGAAAGTGATTTTATTTTGTTCGTTACTTTTAACACTCATATCATAAATAGCTATTGTTGTTCACCTTCTGTTTACTTTGTGTTTATAATACACATGAAAAAAATATGGGTTTCCGATATACGGCTCGTGTCATAAATAAAGTTGAAAGACACTGACCAAGTGCATAGTTCACCAGGCCAAAACAATCTTGCACTCCAACAAACCTCGAAGTTTAAAAAAAAAATTATACAAACACACAGAACCCTCGTATCCAAGAGCTCCCAATGTTGTTTCATCTGCCGGCCCCGACCATAATCGCCGCGATTGTTCGGCATCCAGGACGCGCACAGTGGTTCCCTATTCCCGTCGACGGAAAACACGGGGTCCCCTTATCAATCGGCCTTTCATAACTTTCACTGTTGTGCCCCGGCAGGACGGCCGCTGACGCGAGGCAAGGAGATCTTCGCCGAGGTCGACGACCCCCGTCGGCTGGGGCTGACCAAGCGGCCTCGTCGTCCTAACAACGAAACCAGCCAGTGGCAGCGGTGTCGTGTAGACAAGGCGATTTTATTATGTCGCGGATATAATGCCCCTGCCTCGCGGCGAGCTACCTGGCTTCCTAGATGTTTATTTGGGCGGAAACGGGCATCGATTGCCCGCTTCCTGGGTTCCCAACCAGGCCTGGTAGGGCCTTACTGGATGCAGGTGACGGATTTATGTTCAACCTGTGATTATTGGAAGTCTTAGGAGCTGTAGGTTATTGATCACATTCCGAACATAAGTTCGGATGCTGATTCCAGTTTCAAAATGAACATATCTCCTTGATTCCAACTTTTCTGATTCCGAGCATCCTTTAGCAGTTGCTGAACGTTTCACTGAAAAACTGAAATCAAAGGTTACATGTCTGCTACCCATTGTGTTCTATGTAAACCTTTTTGCACATATCCATTGTGTACAGTTCAAAATGTTTATCGAGAAGTCTACAAGAAACATGAGTTATTATACTATGTTGTGATACCCAAAAAAGCAAGTCAAACCTGAAAGAAGACTTGCTATGGTTGTATCAAGGGTTGATTGTCACAGTGGCCATAACATTAAAATGGACGAACGATTGGATGCATTGCAACTTCGTAATACTACCAAAGAAATCCCTCCTATACCAACACTGTCTGGTTGGAAAAACTTGAGGAAGATACGTTGTCTTCTTTTTTTCCGCTCATCTGATTTTTGGTGCATCTGTGAAGAGTTTCGCATGTAGATTCAAATTATATATAGGGTGAGTCGGGAGGAATGTACCAAACTTCAGGTGTGTATTCTATAGCTAGAAATAATATAAAAAAACTCATATGTTGTTATCTGATTTTCATTTGTTCTCAAACTACAGAGTCATTATAAAAAACAACATTTTCTATATCAAAATAGTTTCATTTATAGCATTATTTTAATAAATGCACGAAAATCCCGCCATTAACCTCGAAACACATTCGTCTGCGAAGGGCTCTCGATGCTTTTCTGATTGATTCGTGATTTTCTTTAAAAGAAATGCCGTATTTCTAATGCATCGAATTAGAACATCCCGAGTGTCAACTTTAAGTTTGTATACCTCGTTCTTGAAGCAGCCCCACAAACAATAGTTCAATGGTGTGAGGTTTGGAGATCTTGGAGGCCAACTAATACGACCACAGCGACCAATCCATAGTCCGAGAAACTCTTGATCTGAATATTGGTTGACCTTATTTAAATATTCTAATTACCCTATAGTTTGAAAGCAAATAAGAATTGGATAACAACATATGAGTTTTTTGGAATTATTTCGACCTGCAGAATGCACACCTGAAGTTTGGTCCGTTCCTCCCGACTCACCCCGTATATTCAGGCCTAGCAAATTTGACTTTTGCCTGGGAATAATTGGTGGAGTTCTAAAAGTTCTTTCAATCATTTATTCAGGCGTCTAATATGAGTTATTTGTGTCTTGCCTTATTTCCTAGTGGAGCGTATATCGTGACTTTTAAAAAACTTCTAAATTTCAGACTATTTCAAGTTTTCCTCGAATAGCTCCTAAACTAAGCCCTCTACCAAAAACTTCGTTGTATTCAAAAGTGTGCCCGCTTATTAATGTACTCAAATTCGATCTCTTTGAGAAATAGAGGTTTTTTTAATGAATTGACGATATTGTTTAAAAACTAGCCTTGAAAAAGAAACGTCGGCGTTGTTTTGAGAACATTAAATAAAAACAGCCCAAAAATCCTAATATCTACTTTATCTATGTTTCAAAGAAATCATATGTTGGAATGTAGCAAATTCTCACACTTTTTGAAAAACCACATTTTTCTACTATGAAACGTGAAATACACTCCCCGTCAATAAATTCCGGACAGTCAAAATTTTTGTCAAATTCAACAAACTGTATCTTTTTTTGTGGTTCAGCGATTTTTTTTGAAATTTTCACCACGTATAGTATTGGGTCTTGTTATGTTAACCTGAAATTTACTTCAGAAAAATACCTGCAGTTTATCCGTTATACAGGGAGAAATAAAAGCCTTGTTTCATACCCTCCATTTCTAAACACCCTGTGGTGAATTTGATGGGGAAAATTTGATATCATTAAGTTTTAATTTGGAGTGCGAACAAGTTTTTTCAAATGATTTCCTGAATAACCAATTATGAAAGAAAACATCTGGCATACGAGTATATGGAATGAACACCAACTTATTGAAAAGTTTTTCATTTTACTTCGCAACACCTCAGCACCATCATGCATCGAGAAGAGCATGGAAACTTAAAATTGCTTAGGTCATTCCCATATACAAAAGTGGAGTCATAAATGATGTTAGTAACTATCAACCAATTCCGATTCTAACAGCAATATCGAAGATTCTTGTAGAATTACTCCGAAATCTTGGCCTGCTACCCGAGAAGGCCTTCGATCTTGTCGAAGGAGATAATCTTTTGGACAAGTTGCAACGTAGTGAGATGAGTGGTACTGTTGAACAGTACTGCAGAACAATAACTGTTCTGCAGAGAAGAGACCGTCTATGGTGAAACCAGGATGAGAGGCTGTCAACCCATTTCATGTGTATTACAATTGACTGTTGAATCATATCAGACAAGTTCAGATCGTGTTTTGTAAGAGATCCACTAGATCCTGGGTTCACTCTGGAGGATTCAGAAATGAAATTACCTTATTAAAATAATTAGATGATAATGAGTATACATATATATGTATTCATTACCAGAGACATGAGAATATTCATTTCTGGTGCGACATCACTATCTCCATTTGAGAAATCTAGATATGTCTCAAAATCTATGTGAATTAAAAAATATCATAAAATATACATCTATGAGAATGCAGATCAATGATGTGAATTCAAATAATCTGTAAATTGAGTGGAAATAATGAGAATTACCAATATTTTTGTAGATTCTTTATGATCTATTAAAAGTTTAAAAGGTGTTACAGTCTACTGCGACCTTATGGTCTATTGTGGCCCCTGACAAAGCATTACAGCTCGCCTTCCAGTCCCAGAGATCTTATGAAATCCAATATCTCGGAAGGCTTCAGTGAGGCTAATTCCTCGCTCCTACAGGGCTCTTGTCCAAAGCATTGTTTCCTTTGGCTTACAATGCCAAAGCATTCTGTGACTGGGTGAATAGAAGTTTCTTCCTCTTCCCCACAGAGTCTACACTCGTCAGTGTGCGATACGCCCATTCTCAGCAAGTGCTTTCTGAGGCTACAATGCCCTGTAAGAAAGCCTGTGCGGGGGTGAAGTTGGTTCTTACTGAGATCCAAATATCTTTTGGATCTTGCAGTTTTAAAATTCCGAAGGAACTTTTTGGAGTGATCCAACTCTTGGAGATTCAGCCAGAGTATTTCTCTTTCAGTTTTCTCTTTCTGCAGAAACTCCGTTTCATATGTACATTTTCCTCTACCACAGTGAGTGGTTTGCGAGCACCCTCTCTGGCAAGTTTATTGGCCTCTTCGTTACCTATGATTCCCGAATGATCAGGAACCCCGATTAAAGGGACGTTATTTTTTTTTTGCCTACCCCATTGAGTTTGCTACGGCATTCAAATGTCAATTTTGAGTCGATAACATAAGAGTTCAGTGCTTGAATAGCAGCCTCACTATCTGAGTGAATAGCTATGTCGCAATTCTGATAGTTTCTCTCTAGATTAATATCTAGACATTTTCGATTGCTAATATTTCTGCTTGAAGAACACTCACACAGGAGCCTAACGATAGTGCACATTAGGCTTTGGCCCCGTGAACCCCAGCTCCCGTGTTAGTTTTAGAACCGGCTGTATACTATTTAAGAGTATTTTCTTTGAAGTTATGGTCGGTGTATTCCCGCTCCCATTCCTCTTTTTTGCATAGCATCGTACTGTAGTTTTTCTCAGTACTTACTTTCTTGACCATTGCATCACTAGGAAGGTTCGCAGATTCTTTCGTTAAAATCAAAAAATATTTGGATCTCAGTAAGAACCAACTACACCTCCTCACTGGCTTTCTCACAGGGCATTGTCGCCTCAGAAAGCACTTGCTGAGAATGGACACTGAAGAATGTAGATTCTGTGGGGAGGAGAAAGAAACTGCTATTCACCTAGTCACAGAATGCTTTGGCATTGTAAGCCAAAGGAAACAATGCTTTGGTCAAGAGACCTGCAAGAGTGAGGAATAAGCCTCACTGAAGCCTTCCGAGATATTGGATTTCATAAGATTTCTGGGACTGGAAGGCGAGCTGTAGAGCTTTGTCAGGGAGCACAATAGAACATCAGGTCGCAGTGGACTGTAACCACTTTTAAACTATGAACTAACACTTAAGGAGCATGGGGATGGATTTGAATCAGGCAGGGGCATGGACCAGTGCAAGGTCGAAGGGGTAAACCCGATCGTCTCAGACGCATTTCCGGCTCGAAATTCGAAAATTACCGAAGTTTTCTAAAACTCATCTCGCTCTGTTAACAACAACGAGGGCGCAAAAACGCCGCGAGAGGGCGGACAATCCGAAACTCGACCTCGCTCGTTCCCATCGATCCGCCGTCATCTGGATGCGAGTTCCGCACTTTCCCTTTTCGTGCCTACGATCGCGAAAACCGTACGAAAGCCGCCACCGTCCCGTCTCCGGGGGCGGCGGCGGGGGTGTGTGCGGCGGTCGGTGTGCGTGCCGGGGCTAAGGCGAAGGTCGCCAGTCGACCGCGCCGTCTGCCCGATAGTCGGCGACGCCGTGGAAACGGGAAAACGCCTCGGGGCAACATTTCTGGAATAATAACACGCGGGATTTTCTTCCGCCGGGTTCGTTTCTTGCAGCGCGCTCGCGGCGGACCCCTTTTTGGGGAAGTGCGACGTTGCCGGAGGTGGTGCGGCGTTGCCGCGTCGGTGGGAACTTGGAGTGAGTTGGGTTTTCGGGGAAGGAACTATCGCGGTTGGGGGAGGTTTCTCGAGAACAGACATTTTTTTCCAAGTTCAGGTATGAGATTTGGTGTATTTGGAGCTGTTTACTAGAACTCAGAAACGAAGAATGTCCGAAAGTTTCAAAGAAATAGGTCAACTGTTCAGTTTGAAGGGAGATGAATTTTCACCTTTAGTTTGTTCCGAAAAAAGAGCGTGAAGGAACCCAACATTATTCGAGTAAAAAAATGATGTTGAGTTTTGGTTAGTTTGAAAGTTCTGTATTAGGAAAAAAAGAAAAAATAATTCCTTTGATTTTTCCGAAGAACCTCCTGAGGGTGACAATACGTCCAATTGTATTTCGATAGGAAAGAGATAGCGGATATGTTTCAGTTGAATATCTGCGAAGTTCTGGGAACACAAAAAGGTTTTTCACTAAATATATCCCTCATCTTCCACCTATTAAAGAACAAGAAAATATTTTCCAATTATTCAAAATCCTGAGTTTCATCATTTGAAATTGAATTATTTTGTGAATAATCAACCGATTTCGGAAATTTGAACTGGGTTTTGTGCAGAATATAAACAACTTTCAAACTAATCAACACTATACACCTCTGTCCTATTAAAACCGGTGGGGTTTTTTTTCGAAAAAATCTCATAAGAGAAGTTCGTTTCCCGAAACACAGAAGTTGACCTGCTTTTTTCAAATCCTTAGAAAATGTTTTAGATTACTAATTTCGGGAAATCCAATTTTCCTTGGGACACCCTGTATACTCACGTGATAGTAAGTTGCATACACTGAGAAACAACTCATGGAATAATATTATTTGTGTGTTCTCATTTCAAAAAATCATTAAAAAGACTGGGATACGTCAATATAATATTCAATAATGAGCATTTTGAGCTTTATACCTTGTGAATTTTTATATTTTGACAGCTTTCTGCTAACAAGATGTCAACATACTGATATCAATTTTGGTCTATTATTATGAAAAATACCGGCTGAAGTTTCGGAGATTTATAATTCAGCACCCCAGAGGTAAAGTGTGTTAAGTCAATATCAAAATTAGACAAAAGAGAGATTGTTCAGTTCGATCATTGATTCAAAGAATGTGTACTGCCATTATTTGGCGACTTGATATTCCTAGAGGGTCGAAAATGTGTTCCACTAGCTACAATTTACTAACTCTGAGGTGCTGAATTGGATACAACAAACTCAATATTCAAATAACATCCTGCAATTGATTTCATTTCCATCTTAATTGATAGTTACTTTAGAAAGCTTTTTTTAAAAAAATGTGGAAGTTTCAATTTATTCAAAATCGTCTCCGGGGCTCTGAGATATTCACAAAAACATCTACAAGGTGTTTCAAAAAAATGTGACCCCTCCCTAGGATAGATAGAAAACTGGAAAATAGAACGGATTTGATATCAGATTAATTACGCTCGCAGATGGGATTATTGGGGGAGGTTTCACAAGAGCTGAATTTTTTCTCAAGTTCAGATATGAAAAATGGTGTGTTAAGTATCCAAACGACAATTTGGATTTGCTAGAACTCAGAAACGAAGAATTTCTGAGGGTTTCAAAGAAATAGGTCAACTGTTCTGTTTGGAGGGAGATGAATTTTCACCTTGAGTTCGTTCGGAAAAAAAAAACCGTGAAGGTAGCTTGAAAACCCAACGTTATTTGGGTGGAAAAGAAATGTTGAGTTTTGGTTAGGTTGAAAGGTCTGTATTAGGAAAAAAGGAAGAAAGAATTGTTCCGAAAAAACTCCTTAGAGGTGGCAATACGACCAATCGTATTTCGATAGAAGAGAGATCTGCGAAGTCCAAAGAACACAAAAGTTTTTTACTAAATACATCCGCCATCTCTTGCCTATTATAGAAAAATGTTTCCGGATTATTCCAAATCCTGAGTTTCACCTTTTGGCGTTGACTACAAATTACTTTATTTCGTGAATAATGAAATGATTTTGATAATTTGATTTGGGTTATGTGCAGAATATACAGGGTTTTTCAAAAGAAGGTGACCCTTACTCTAGAATATATAGAAAACTGAAAAATAATAGAAATACGATAATACGAATTTTTGTAACGCCATCCTCATTCAAGATACAGGGCGTAGGAAGAGAAAAAAGTATACACATTTTTTAATATTTTGCCGAAACTACTGGCATCATTCGAATATGTTTTGAATGCTTATACATCTAATGAATCTGTTTTGATGTCTGACTCTATTAGAAGGCGCTACTTACACGGTTCGTAATGAGTTGTTTTGAACATAACTTTTCGATATTAGATTCATTAAGCAAAATTTTGGGCAATATCGTTCAATTTTGTACCAAGAAAGTACTCTTGATGAAACTCCATACTCTGCACCGTTCCTTATATACTTATCAGCATTCATAGCTCCATTATCAACGACCACAAGGTCTGTGCTAGCAGTCAAAGATATTCCGCCCCATACCATAATCGATCCTCCCCCGTAACCAGTAATATTCAGGAAATTGCACTGAGCATATCATATCTTTCATGTGGACGTCTGTATACGTCGATCACAATGGTAGAGGCAGAATCTAGACTCATCTGTGAAGAGAACTCTTTCCCAATCAGCCTCTTCCCAATGGATATGCTCTCTCGCAAAATCCAAACGCACACTTCGATCGGCTGGGGTAAGAGCTGGGCCTCTTGCCGCGACACGATGCCTCAAATCATATGCTTTGAGGCGATTTCTGATTGTCTGAGTGCTAATTAGAACCTATGAGTTTGCTTAAGCTGATTTTGAAGGAGGCGAGCGGTTGCAAACCGTTGTCTCAACGAAGAAACTCTCAAGTAACGTTCTTGAATGGCAGTTGTTACCCGTGGTCTACCCTGTCCTGGTCTTCGGACATTCATACCTGTCTCCCTGAATCGCTGCAACATTCTGGACACACATGTATGGGAAACTCCAAATCTTTCTGCAGTTCTTGTGTATGTCCACCCTTCTTCTCGCAAAACTATCGCTTGGGAACATTAATCTTGGGTCAAATTGCGTGTTTCGCGTTGCATAGCGATCGAGTGTAGAAAATCAAACGATAGAAAAACTATCGATCACTAGAATTGATCGAGAACAATTGATTTTAGAATGCAGCGAATACATTCGGAATCTGATGATATCATCTTTTTCAAATTGAATGATGTTCAAGATCGCTCAAAATTTAGCTTGATTAATCTAATATGAAAAAAGTTATGTTCAAAACAACTTGGTACGAACCGTGTAACTAGCGCCCTCTATGGAATCAAACACATCAATTAGATGTGTCAGCTTCCAAAATATTTTCGAATAAAATTTCATTACAATGTTGCCAGTAGTTTCGGCAAAATCGCAAAAAATGTATAGATTTTTTTCATTTTCAACGCCCTGTATCTTGAATACGGATTGGGTTTCGAAAATTTTTTACTGAACAAACCCCTATTGTTTTTAAGTTTCCTAGAGAGGGGGGTCACCTTTTTTTGAAACACCTATATAACACACAGACGTCATAATTATGAGATCTCTGTATGTTTCATAGAATTCTAAATGTCTGATCAAAAGGCTCACGTGAATTTGTGTTGTCGAAAAATTTAACGTGACAATACTCGATGTCAATCAAAATTAAATGAAACTCACATTAGGAGATTTTTATCTGATTGAAACTAACTGTCCAGTGAGTTTCAAGTTGTGAATCCATTTGCAAACGAATTTTCACTGAACATATTGCAACCAGATACAAAACATACTTGAGAGTTTAAAAGGGGTTACAGTTCACTGCGACCTTATGGTCTATTGTGCCCCCTGACAAAGCTTTACAGGTCGCCTTCCAGTCCCAGAGATCTTATGAAATCCAATATCTCGGAAGGCTTCAGTGAGGCTAATTCCTCACTCCTACAGGTCTCTTGACCAAAGTATTGTTCCCTTTGGCTTACAATGCCAAAGCATTCTGTGACCAGGTGAAAAGGAGTTCCTTCCTCCTTTCCACACAATCTACACTATAGCTGTAGCTGCTATCATTGACACTCTAGGAAGCGTAATAGATGCTGCAGACGGCTTTCCCTACACAAGAGCTTATTTTTTTGTAGCTTACTGTCAGCTTTATAGCCTTCTGCAGTAGATGAACTTTTGCAACCATCGTGACTTTTAGAACTTTGGAACGAATGCTTCCACTTCAACGAATATTTTGTCTTTTCCTTCAGATACATTAATAATTTTGGACATCGTATTTTTGGGAAATATTTCTGCTACTAAGGTCCTGTATCAAAAATAATAAGAATCACAGCAACCTACCAGATCTTCAAAATATTCCAACCAAATATGATGTTCGGTGAAATACTTTTGCATTCTCACAATAGTCGCATTAACCTAATAAGAAATCAATTCAAGACAAGAAAATAAACAATGAACTCGATCCAAATCACTGATAATATAAAGTTTCGACTTTCGAAATGAGATGTAAATGACATTCCTCATCAATGTTTTCACCAATTCCACTCTCTCCAGAGATCAACGGGCCAACAAACGGCTCGATACAACCTAACAACTTTATGCATATGACCTATTTTCCCTTAAGGGCAACAAACTTCAGAAATTCGCACAAAAGTCGTCGTCGGTTAGGGATAAGGACGTCGGCGTCGGGCCTGCGTCCCCTGCCTACCGTGCCGGAAGGCATGGGGTGTTGGCGCTGCTGGTGACGCTACGGAACGAAATGACGTAATATATATTCCCTCTGAGGAGATCCTTGTCGCCTAGGCAACACGCCGAAACGCACGTAGCAACAACATTGCGTGGATTTTCTCCGTTTGTTCGGAGAGAGGACCTCCGCGATATGTCATCCTTTGCGTCATTGGACGTCGAAGTTTTTTCTTTGAGCGGTGTTGCCAAGGGTAATAAAAATCCGTGAAGTTCGACGCCTCTGTGAATTAATTCCTCAAGTACCTCAGAAATAAATGGTATTTATTCAAGGTGTAAATCACAAACTCTTCTGAATATGCTGTCCTCTAATGGTAACGAATAGCAAAGCTATCAATCGCTTAACATCGTTATTTGGCCAAGCAAATAAGCTTGTGTGCCTGGAAATAATTGGTGGAGTTCAGGAAACTGTTTTAATCATTCTTTAAAGCCTTTTATAAGAGTAGTTCGACATTTGCCCCCATTTCCCTGGGAGCGTATGTCGTGACGTTCGGAAAACCTCAAAAATTTCGGACTATTTCAGGCTTTTCTCGAATAGCTCAAAAACTGAGCATTTTATCGAAAACCGTGTGATATCCAAAAGTATTGAGCATTAAATTCTGCTGCTAAAAAGTGATACGAAATTGTATTTTGAACAAGTAGTTTTATAAAAATCATACGTCGAAATAAGGAAAATTTTTACACTTTTCGAAAACACCTATTTTTTCAATATAAATGGTAAAATTCCTATGAAACTACGAACTTTAGAACGAAATGTCATAAGATAAGAATTGAAGATCACCATATTGTGATAAGAACGTAACGCCACCCCTCCAAACCACAATGTTAAATCGCGTCCTGCTGAGGATGCTAATCATTTCATCGTAGGTAGTGCGGTTGAATTTGCTCAGCAGTCTGCAGTTTGATTGTTCTAGTCCCTATGTGTATCAACATTTTTTTACTAGGGCCTGGCAAAGGCAAGCAAGACGATGTTGTCTTTTCTCCTTTGCACTACAAGTTTTCATCTGTTTTGAAAAACAACATATTATTCATCATGCTTATAATGGCTTCGACACTACGTGAGCTTTTTTCGGTGAAGAAAAAATGAAATTCCTAAAGAAGTTTGAAATCAACACAAACCTGCTGAAAGCAGCAGAATTGTTCAGCAAATCTTATGCTTCTGCCGATAAGGTCAACGAAGCAGGGAATAAATGCATGGCAGCCCTTCATAAAAATGATTTCAAGCAATTAAATGTTTTGTGGTATAAAATGTTCGCAAAATTGTTTACCAAAACCTCACTTAATCTTGCCTTTGTGCCTCCTACTGAAGCAGCACCTCGACAACACTCGCTAGGGACGTATTTACAGGTAATGAAATTATATAATATATTGTTCTTAGTAACGAGTTGTATTGTTAGTTATTAGTTATTGAGTCCCACAGTTGTTATTATAATTGATTTAGTTGATTTTCAACGTCTTCAGGAATTTCAGTTGTCCTTTACTAAGCCACTGAAAATATTTTGTTTTTCGAAACAGAGAAGAACTTCTATTGCAAGGGAGAATAGACAATTTATCGCCTTGCAGGCTTTTGCCAGGCTTTAGGGAAAAGTGTTCGTACACATAGAGGCTGGTGCAGTCAAAATTCCAAGAAAGTCAGTGTCGTTCCCAACAATAACCTCACACTTTTAGGGCTGTTGAGCAACTTCAATAGCAGTAGCTACGATTAAATGATCAGCATCCTCAGAAGGATAATCCACTGCGCGATTTTACATTGTGGATGGGAGAGGACGGGTTACGTTTCATCTACAACTCTCATTCTATAACGAAGATGTTATACGTTTTATAATGAATGAAAAAATGTGTTTTTTTCAAAAGATGTAAAAATTTGCCATAGTTCAACGTATGAATGTAATACTTAACACTTTTGATTGCAGCAATGTCATTGATTAAGTGCTTAGTTCAAGAGCTATTCGAGAAAAACTTGAAATAGTCCTAAAATTTCGAGGTTTTTTGAACGTCACGACATACGCTATACATGGAAATTAGGGCAAAGCTCAAACCTCTCTTATTAGAGGCCTAAATAAATTATTGAAATTGTTTCCAGAATTCCATTTCTAGGCGAAAGTCTAATTTGCTTAGCCCTATACTAAATGGAGTAATTCAATGCTCACTTGAGTTTCGAATGATTGCTATTTGACCATTTCGAATGAATTAAAAAAGATATTCTCACGAGCAAAATTTGGAAATCTCCAACGAAAAAATTTTAACCACATCACCGAATTCATAATATCCTAAGAAAGTTATTGAAAACTCTATCTTGTAAATTATACGTAGAGTTGGAACATTTTATAACACGAATAAGCTCAACACTGAGACAAGGCCACTCAAATTTGAGCAACCTTATGATCTGACTGTATTCTGAAACAAATAATCGTATGCATTCCCACAACTCAGTTGGATGGTATGGAGCGCAAAAGTCCAAACGGAACAAGTTTGGCAAAGACCGGTCCTTCTCAGGACCAACAACACCCTGTGACGGCAGGCGAATGCTTGCCGAAACGTCGGTAAATTCCAACAGTATAGATAATGGAAATAGCCCAAATAATGTACCAACAAATATTCCATTGTCAAGAATATCTCGTTCACAAATAATCGTATGTTGTTGTTTTTTCTCTTTTTTCAAATTGGTCATATATTGGCCTATATTTTAAGGGGGCTCCTGTACTTCTGGAGTCCCTGCTAGTAAATATGTTCTACCATGTGTTAAGAATTGTGGCATATTTCCAGGATTATTCATGACCTCGTTGCTTGCACATTTTAATTCATCATGCATGCTCCAAAATTTCATGATCCGAAAGTTTTGTACTGCATCTGGCCCTGGCACTTTCCAGTTACATAGTTTAAGATCCGAACCTACATCGACCTTCACCGAGTTGATAATAAAATTAAACCTCTTTCATAATGAATTTCCCATGTTCGGAAATATATTAAAAAAAGGGTGCCTGAAAAAATCCCAGAAGCAATATCCTTAATTATTTTTTGAAACATAATTTTTCATGGCATTTTTAAACATCATGATGATAAGAAAATTTTATACTGGACTCACAGTATGAAATATGTAGAATATGCAGATATAATTCAACTGCCTAATTATTCAACTGGACGAAGTACTGGGTTGCCAGGTTTAAACAGGTGTGTCTAAATCAGATACTTCCACTTGTGTGATAATAGAAAAAAATTTAAATCAGCATTTTATTCTAGAAACGTTTAGATGGGGTTGCCTGCAGAATAATTGGTCATAATAGGAGTTTCCGAGTTTTGAAGATGAAATTTTGACGCGCCAGGAAATGAGTGACAAAGAGGTCCGAGGTAAGAATGCCGTGTAATAATGAAGTACCGAACATCGCAGTCGTATCTAATTGTACGACAGTGCGAATGGAGAGAAGATGTATCCCAACTACCCTCTATAGTGCCTATCATCATTGGTTATACAACTTCCAAATACGAAAACGAATGTCAGTCGTTCTTTCAGTATTGTTGGGAAGTGTGTGAACTATTTTTATAGGTACTTTGCACTACACTCTTCTGTCATCAAACATCGTCGTTTTTTCCTGAAATACATGAATAATAAATGCATTGCCAATCCAGTTGGTATTAATACATTTGTTGCCGAATTCCTCAAACTGCCAGAACCAAAGCAATATGCAGGATACTGTTTTCGAAGATCCTCCGCTTCATTGCTAGCAGAATCAGGAGCAAATATTACGGATATAAAAAAATATGGTGGGTGGAAGTCTACGACGGTAGCCGAGGGCTATGCTGATCATTCCATTGCACATACAAATGTCATTGCTGAAAAAATTCTCCCAACCTCAACAGATTTTGGATCATCATCATCCAATATTCCGGTTTCAACAAGTACTGATGGTGCTAAGGATTCTAATAATGTGTTGCGGAGCTTTCTAACGTCACAGGGGATTGATGTTAGTAATTGTTCTAGTTTTACGATTAATATTAATGTTCATAATAATGATTATTAAATTTTGATAATAAAAATTTGCAATTGCTGAATTTTTCTCATGTGATTTCATCATGAGAAAATGGAGTGCTAAAAATATTTGCAACACTAATGCAAAAAATATTTTTAACACACTTCCACGTAAGTGTCACCTTTAAGGGCAGTTGTACAAGAAATCATTTTTCGAAAAATAATTAAAAATATTCTGTCCAGGATTTTTTCAGGCAACCCTTTTCTTAATATATTTTCTCACATTTGGAATTTATTTTAGAAAAGGTTTCATTCTATTATCAGCTCGGTGAAGGTCGATGTAGATTCGGGTCTCATACTAAGTTTAATGCTTTTATTGCTTTGGTTCATAATTGTCAGTATCCAACCAGCACTTTTATCGAAACTTGGTTCTTTTTCCACTGTTTTTTTTTGTTGGTATTTTTTTGTTTCCCTCACTAAACGATGTCAGCTTGCGGTACAAGGTTCTTTCTGATCTTTGGAATAAATTATTGTTTTGCATAGAAAGCCAGTTTTCATTCGAGAGTATCCAAACATTGATGAGCTGCAGTATTCTCTCTGGCTTATAAACCCTGAATATCTCTTCTCGATGAGTTTTCATCCCATCGGATTCCGAATGCCATCAAACGTCCTATGGGATATTCACCGAACGAAAGGTACAATAAAAGCCTTCCCCAACGCAGTCTAACTCCCCCAACCTTTCTACAAAAAAAACTAGATACGCAGCGAAATAATTGCGCCGCCAATTACGTTACGCAAACCTCTCTAAAAAAAAAAATATGTACGTCAGTAAACTTTCCCGTGCTCCGAATGCCACCGGGTCATGCCGTCGGCAGCGGCGGAGGCGGGGGTAGGTTCCGGCAGGGGGTTTTCTGTGCACACTCCGCTAATCGGCGTGCAGCATAATGCGTGAAGCGTCAGAGGCTGCTTTGAAGAAAGGGGGTCGAGTGCTCACGCAACGGAAAGGGTTACGGGTCGCATGTGACCCAGATACGGTAATCTGCGAATTAATGCAGGGGGAGAACAATATGTCGTGCATGAGCGAGTGCGTGGTGCGAGCTAGAGAGGGCCGTTGCTGGTGGCTGCGTTCCAGCCGTGGTTGTGTGTTCGGTTCTGGGTTATTATTTGCTGTATGGGGATTTCGGAATTGCTGTCGGAAAGATTGGAAACGAGGCGAGTGTAGTTTGAGCGCCATCTAGTATTTCGAATGTCAACTTTAATTTGAGATACTGTTGTTATCGGACGTGTAGCGATGCCAAGATGGAAAGGGTATTCCTAGTAGTGTGTACATGAGAACTCCTAGAATAATAGAAGTATTCATTCTGAACTAGCATGGAATAAGAAAAATGTTCTCGGTGTGCCTTCGCAAAGGCAAAGAATTTTCTTTTTCTTAAAAACATCAGGCTTCACAGTCACAAAAGAATTGGACGTTTCCATCACTTTGAGAAACTAGCAAGCGGGCCCTGAATAGAGCCTCTGCTAAAATCTCATTCAGTGAAAGAGGAAGTACAGATTTCTTTTTTTGCATTTGATTGGAGATGTGAAACTTCATTTTGACGCAATTGGATGTCACCACCTTAGTACTTTGTAATATTTTACTCATTACTTCACAACCAATTGCTTCAAATTATGAAGTTTTTTATGAAGATTTCGTCCTGAGATGTGCGGGATACTGATGAGGCCCAACAAGGCCGAAACCGGTATATCTCTCATCTCAGTGACAAAATCTAATATCATTTCTCCAACCTCATGATAAAAGATCTCTGAGCCTGGAAATTGAAAATGGTATTCATTTCGATGATTACTATTTTGAATTCTTCTATGTTTCAAAAATAGCATGGAATAGTTATTTATGATAAGTATGCAAAAGGCATTGATATTTTTACACTAGTTCAAAACTCATGGGTGAGTTTTTGATTGGACGAGTGTTGGAATGAGCCTTCTGTACGGGTATCATACATTATTTTCTCTAATTCGTTGAATTTTCAGCGAAATTATTGGAATTTCCGTAAATTCCATTCAGTGATTTTTGCATTGAAAAATATTGATTGGCAAAACTGTTTTCTATCTCATGAGTTTGACAGATGTTGAATAAATTTCTAGCAGGAGGCCAAAATGTCATCAATAAATATGGCAACAGTGCTAGAATGAAATATTCCGTCATCGTTTAGTTCAACGAGACGTGGCAGAATAAACGGATTTAACACAGAATTAGAGAAGAGTAAATATTGATACGCGACTCTTGGAACTTTGGTATAACAACAAATTATTCTTCTTTTCGGATATTTCCTTGACTGTATTAGAAAAAATTGCTTCTGCAAAAGTAGTTATTTCAGAATGTGATTGAAATAAGAACAGAATTTTTGTATTTTCAAACATTTTTTGCTGTTCTGAATTAGCAGAATTCACTGGAAAGTGTCTGACACCTATGATACTGTTTTGGAAATAATATTTCACAGAACATATACAGAAATCAGCCATGTGAAAATGAGTAGCTATGGGGTATACAAGGTTAAATCGCGCAATAGCTCATCCTGCTGAGGATGCTGATTATTTCATCCTAGCAAGTGCTATTGAATTTGCTCAGCAGTCTCATGGATTCGTGAATGATGTTGGGGAGGATACTGAGCTCCTTATAATTTTGATTGTTCTAACCTCTATGTGTACCAACTATTACTAGGGCCTGGCAAAGGCAAGCAAGACGATGTTGTCTTTTCCTCCTTGCACAACATAGTATTCCTTCATGCTTTTAATGACTGCGACACTACGTCATCTCTTTCGGTGAAAGAAAAATGAAATTCCTGAAGATGCCTGAAATCAACACAAACCTGCTTGAAAGCAGCAGAATTGTTCAGATAATCTAATGCTTCTGTCGATAAGGTCGACGAGGCAGGGAAGAAACGCATGGCAGCCCTTCATAAATATTATTTCAAGCAATTAAATGTATTGTGATACGAGATGTTTGAAAAACTGTTAACCAAAACCTCATTCAATCTTGACTCTGAAGCACACTCGCTGAAGACGTATGTAATATATGGTATTGTAATATATTGTTAGTTATTAGTTTATAAGTCCCAAATTTGTTATTATAATTGATTCAGTTGTTTTTTAACATCCTCAGGCATTTCATTTGTCCATCACCAAGACACTAAAAACATGGGGGAATAACTTGTAGTCTTTGAAAGAAGACAATTTATCGTCTTGCTCACCTTCGCCTGGTTTCAGTAAAAACATTTTGGTGCACATAGGGGCAAAATTACAAGAAGGTCAGTGTACTTCCAACAATAGCCACACACTCATGGGACTGCTGAGCAAATTCAACAGCATTAGCTCCGATTAAATGATCAGCATCCTCGATAGAATGATCTATTGTGCGATTTTACATTGTGGATGGGAGAGGGTAGGTTACATTTTTATCACAATTTGATGGTCTACAACTCTCATTCAATAACATTTTGTTCTAACTCTCGTAGTTCCAAAGATATTATATGATTTATGATGAAAAAAAATGTGTTTTTTCGAAAAGTGTACAAATTAGCCATATTTCGATGTATAATTTTTATGAAACTACATCACAAAATATTATATCGTGATAGGCAAAATTTAATGCGGAACACTTTCGAATACAACAATGTTTTTGATTAAGTGCTTAGTTTAGGAGTTATTCGAGAAAAACCTAAGAAAGTCCGAAAATTTCGAGGCTTTTCGAACGGTACGACATACGCTCCTCTGGGAAATTAGGGCAAAACTCAAACTACTCTTATAAGAGGCCTAAATAATTGATTAAAACAGTTTTCAGAACTCCACCAATTATTACCAGGCAAAAGTCTAATTTGCTTGATCTATAATACGGTTCTCAAGATATTTCACGAAATGTGCTGTACCAAATACATATTTGATCAACACATTTTGTGAAATATCTTGAGAATCGTATGGAAAAAGAACAAAATTCCAACACACAAGTGCTGGGCCAACTTCACACGCACACTGTTGCTAGGAATGCCAATTTTCCTACCCCTGATTTTTCTCGTTTTCTCCATATGAAGAGAATCCTGTTGAAGTTTTTTAAGAATCTGACCGTCAGAAGTTGGCACACTTGCGGCACAATCATATGAAACAATTCTCATCGGAAAAAAAAACAGAAAATAGCGGAGCTGACTTTTTTTCATTTTCATAAAATTGCAGAAAACCTGAAGAAAATTCGGAAAAGTATTCACTTCAAAATACAGCACGAAAATATACATTCATTTGAGAGGAGAAAAAATGAAAGTGCTGGGCTATTTTTTTTTTCTTAAATTTAGATTTTCGGGAAACGAGACATACTTTCGCATCAACTCGGACGGCACAAATCAGTACATGTTCAATCAGTCATTTCAATCCAATTTTTAAAATAGAGCTGAGCTGCTATATTCTTAAATTAACTTTAGAGATCTTGTTTGTGTTGTGTCCATACAAAATTTTTATTTTCATAAATAGCAAATATATTTGTTAACTAAGTTTATCTAACAAATTGAATTTGATGATTAATCAGATTCGGGGTCATATTTTGTATTAAATCTACTCTTACTAATTGCTTTTTACTGATGTGATTCACTTCTACATTGTTATTGAACTTTCACTTTGTTTGTATAATTGTCGAATAAAATACCACTCATGATTGTATATGATTGATGCATTACTGTTGATTGTGTTCTACAAATGGAAAAATATCTGCACTTAAAGTTGCAATGAAGTTGAATTCTCGAAATCAAACTAACCCGAAAACGAAGTTTTTCCAAATAGAATCCTTATTGATTTCATATCATGGACCGCTGGGTGTTATTTCACCTTAAGCTCCCGCAGATGCAGCAGCTTCCAAGCCCATTTCGCCGACATATTGATAACGCTCTCCGGATTCATACTGGAGCACGGTGGCCTACGCCTACTTTCTAAAAATACCTGGTTTTCCAATTCGATGCTGAACCGTCTTATTCTGTTCTCATCCCCAATGGGATGCAGCTAACTGGCAATGATGAAGTTGCGGCCTTCACCTCGTCTCTCTCGCAGAAGGCAGGGTTGCCACTTCAGCATTTCTAATGCTAGCGTTTAGCATATAGCATATTATTGAGCATATTTTCGAAAGGGAAAAGAGAAACAAATTATTGACGGACATTTCTAATATTTCGAAATCAACAACTTCTTTCACTGTTACCCTCTTCAATGAAACGAACAAAGGAAGCGCGCAGAATTTTATAGCCCCAATAAATTTTTATGAGCTTGCAACAACCGATATATTTATAGGAAATATGTAAACAAACTTAGACAATTCTCATCGATCTGGCCGGACATCTGACTCTTTTTCTTGGGAATTCCTATCTCTGAATAAACGCGAGGCTGCCGATAATATTCGAAATATTTTCAAATTCGATGTCCCACCCGTTACGTGTATCATAATATGTTCAAAGCACCCTTGGTCTTCGAGATTCAAAATTTCAAATGCTTTGGAAAAACCCGGTATCGGAACTTTTTTATCGTATATTTTTTTGGGAGCTGAGAAACCATAAAATGAGGAATGTTAAACATTGGTTTTTGTGAAGAATCAAAGCTTAAATCACCGAGATTCAAATTGAAGTTAGAATTCAAACGTACAGTTCTTCCGCATTCAGAAGTTTCCAGTATTTGCATATCCATTTGAGAATAACAAGAAATAACATATTTTATTAATATCTATACCATAACAACCATAATGGAAATATTATTGTGGGAATAGGACAATTACAATATGTCAGAGTGTCTAATACATATATTTGGCGACATATTGTAATTGTCCTATTCCCACAATAATATTTCCATTATTAAATCTTGGAGGACACTAAGCAATATTTTATAACAACCATATTTCAATTCATTCAAGTTTGAGAAAACCTAGGAATATTTTGAAATCTTATAACTTAGAACCCCAATTCATATTCAAGTGTTGTGAGTCGAAGAAAATAATTATTTCAGAAATAACTATCGGAAAGAATATCAACGAAAAACTAGCATTTTTTTTGGCATTTTCCCAAAAGAAAAAGCATATTTTTGGCATTTTCTGAACGCAAAACTAGCATATTTTGCGTCCCCTGAGATGGCAACACTGGCTGAAGGTTTGTTATTCAGGGGACCGTATCATGTCGGGTCTCCTTTTCTTGCCTCCAAGAAGAGATTAGGACGTCCTCTCTTGAAAGCAGGGAGGATATCTGGTGCGGGTCACGGCCCTGTCTTCGGACAGACCGCTGACTGGAAGGTTTGAAAGGGACAAGTTGGAATCTTTTCGCTTTTTTTGTCGCAATCAGCTTTGATTCATGGGGACGCCAGGAGTTGAGTGAATTGGGTCTGATGATTAATTCAGGAATGGAGGGAGAAAGAAGGATATGGAAGTTTAGGAAACGTTCAGGAAGGTTACTGCCATTAAAAGTGACATTTTTAATGACAGCAAATAATGTTAAAATTGATTGTTTACAGGGAAGCGTGTTAAAAACATTCTTAACATTAGTGTTAAAAATATTTTTAGCACTTCATTTTCTTATGATGATATGAGATGAAAAAAATTCAGCAATTGCAAATTTTTATTATCAATATTTTCAACAATCATTACTTATGAACTTTATTATTAATCGCAAAACTAGAACAATTACTAACATTGATGCCCTGTGACGTTAATGAGCTTCGCAACACATTATTAGAATCCTCAGCACCATCAGTACTTGTAGAAACCGGAAGTACAATATTGGATGTTGTTGATCCAAAATCTGATGAGGTTCGGATAATTTTTTCAGCAATGACATTTCTATATGCAATGGAATGATCAACATAGCCTTCGGCTACCGTCGTAGACTTCCATCCACTATGTTTTTTCATATCCGTGATATTTGCTCCTGATTCTGCTGGCAATGGAGCGGAGGATCTTCGAAAACAGTGTCCTGTATATTGCTTTGGTTCTGGTAGTTTGTGGAATTCGGCAACAATAGATATAATTTTCGCAAAAGTATTAATACCAACTGGATTGGCATTTATTATACAACATGTATTTTAGGACAAAACGACGATGTTTGATGACAGAAAGGCGCAGTGCAAAGTACTTATGAAAATAGTCATCATACTTTCCAATAAAACTGAAAAAACGACTCACTTTCGTTCTTGTATTTAGAAGTTGTATAACCAATGATTTATTTGTTAATAATCCGAAAATAGTTGCAACCTTAACCATAAAGTATTTCTCATTTGGTGCCTTCTTTATAAACTTTTCACCAGTGAGAATTTTCGATTTTTTGGTACGATATCCTTTACTTTGTCGTTTTAAATATGTTTTTACCTCAAAATATTCATTAACATCCACACCATTTTTAACGAGGGCGCTTGACTCTATCATTGAAAATTTGCTGCACAGAGTTGATGAACTCCATATTCTTTATTTTTCTTCTAAGTATGCCAGGAAAACAGTTTCACTGAAGTTCCCTTCTACATTTTTCAATATACACTAGGCCAGGAAATTGTTATATGAAATATCGTACTGCTGATCAGATTTTTCAGTTAGGAGTTCCAGATTTGATCTTCTTGCAGACTCTTCAGTATCCAGAAGAACAACGAACGGAATTCAAATGACAGCGTCTTTTCTCATTTGTTAGTAATCATAACGTTGGCAACGTTTGCCATTCACAACAACCTTCTGATTATTTGAATATTATGTTGCATTTTGAAGTTTATTGTCATTGCAAATTAGCCCATTTCATTATGAAAATGGGGCAGTTGTACAAAAAACATAGTATGATATTTGTGTTGAAAGTGATTTTATTTTAGTTACATTTGTTGCTTAGTAAATCTATGTTGGAAGATAATATTATGAGCGTAAATAATAAATGAAAAGTCTTGATTCTTCCAATTTTTATTCAAGAAATTAGACTACCGGTTTCGCGCTAAAGCGCATCATCAGGTCTTAAATACAGGTCCGATAGATTTTTTCCTGTCGGCAGAGGAAAAAATGTTATAGAAACATAGATAGAAACAAGAAAACAACCGTCAACAACTCAAGATATATTAATGTAAAAACATTCGAATGAATATTGAATGTACAATGCGATTGTTGCATTTTGAGATCAAAAAGCATCCTGTTGTGAATTTAGAGTAGCGTTCACAACTGTCGATGCTGCCGAGGATTTTAGTGATGAGGATTCAGTGCAATTTTTGTCAATTTCATCGATATTTTGTCTCAGGTTTAATATTTTGCTAGCTGTGTCATTTTTATTTCGAAGAGATTCTTCTATATGGCCCTCAGCTACTCCAGTTGATTCCCAACCCTCATGTCTTTTCGAAGATTCAATATTTCCTCCCCATCAATCAATAATGTAGCCGAAATACGCCTTAAGTAGTGCCCAATGTATTCTTCGGGGATGTTCAATCCCAGAAATGATGCTGCTTTCCTATGTTATAGTGTGAATTCCCATTACATTGCTAAAGCCTTTCCCATTTTGATATTTCACAAAAAATCTCGTTTCCTCTATATTTTTGGGTCTCAATAAAGCGTAACCTCGAAATATTTTTGAATATTTCTCCGATAATGGTGAAAGAACGGACCTTTCTGGTTTTTAAGTCGGGAATTTTCATAACAATTAAATTTACTGAAACTCCTATGTCATGGGTTGCCATTTTCACCATTTCATCGCATCCGAATGCCCCAGATACTCCAATTAATAGAACAACCTGAATAAAAAAAAATCCTTTGTTAAATCATATATTTAATTAAATTGTACATTAAACTGTACTTTTCTTCATTCCCAGATGAACTGTGTCTGACACTTCACATAAAAATGTTTCAAACTGTTCTTTGCTGAATATCCTTGGCTTTTTGGCACAATAACCTTCATTGGTTTTCTTCAGGAAGATCCTTAACTTTAAATATTGACTAATATTCACTCCTCGTTTAATAATCAATTCGGATGCAACCATTGGATACCGAGACCAGAGAGTTGACCATTTCCAGTTCTTCTTGGTAAAAATGATTTTTTGTGTTTTGATCGCATTTACACGCAGTCCATTAACCAGAAACCAATCACGAGCACTAGCCTCGCTTATATTCGTGCTCTCTTGACAGGAGGAATGCAATGAAAAATATCGTTCATGTAGAGAGAGGATGAACAATATTGGGCCCAAGATTGACCCTTGTGTTACACCTCTCTCTATCGTTCGACATAGCTTGTTGCCTTTTGGACACATACGATCTGGCATTTTTTCTCACCTCATAGTGTTTTTCTAGAAACAGCCGGTGATCAACACTATCAAACGCTTCACTCTGAATATCACATACGAGCGCAAATGCCTACTTTGTATATCGATTGCATGAAAAAGCATTTTCTGTCTGTGGAGTCACAGGTCGGTGAGGCCGGGAACTTTTGATTTAATCTCGTTGAAATATCATTACCGATGATATGTAGATATCCGCTCGATGCAGCAGAACATATTAACTACGTGTAGCGCCATTAGTTGCATTGCATATCGCATTATACTTTCACGTCCCAAGGTTGCGGTGACTAATTAAGCCGATGCATGGACTGCGATAAAATGTTTTCAAATTAGATTCAGAGCAATTGCTGTCACATGCAGGATGCTTTTATTACACTTTGTCACGTCAAATGGAATCTACACTATGTGGTCATTAGTAATTGATGATGCGTAATTTTTGTAATTATCCCTGACGTAGATGGGAATTTCTTGATGGCTTATAGCTAGAAATGGGAGCGTTCACTTCTGCCCTTCTGAGAAATCGAGATCATGTCCAGAAACCAAGGAGAAACATAAAAAATCATTGATTTTTCTGTTTTTCGCATATTATATGAATCATTGAAAGTATTGGTGGAAAAGGATTGGATGTTCATCCGCATACATATCAGCACACCGTAAAACTTTTCACAGTGCGGCTGCACGGAAAAAGGGTACATTTCGATGGTCTAAATGGACATGTTATTATAGGGTTTTCAGAATGGTATGGAAAAAATGAATAGGTTTTTCCTCATATGGATAAAATAAGAAAAATCAGTGTGTAAGTAATCGGCCCAGCAATTATGGATTTTCGATAAAATGTTTGTTGTGCAGAATTGTGCTAGCTTTTTATAGCTTTGTGCCGATGGAATTTTTTTTCATCACATACGGTTCTCAAAATATTTGACGAAATGTCAACACATTTCGTAAATTATCTCGAAGACCGTGCGTGAGGAATTAAAAAACTGCTACGGAACAATGCAACATAAGCCTAGCACAATTCAACACAACAAAAAAGATTTAAAAAATCCAGAATCGTTTTGCCAACTTCACACAACGTTGTGAGGTAGGATGATTTTCCTGCAATCTACTGATTTTTTTCTATTTGTTCTATACAGAACAAATAGAAAAAAATTACGTCTATCAGAGTTACGTGAGGCTACTCAGGATTGAACAAGAATTTTTGTTGCATAATTTTTCAAGTTGCATATCACATTGATTTCTTTCTTGTTATGTTTATGTCGGAATCTACATTATTTTGTTTAGATATTTTTTGTTATTTCATATGAGTATACTTAATTTTAACACTTTTTCTCAAGTGTTTTTCTTTTGAAAAACTTCGAGAAAAACTTATCATGAATAATATAGAACCAAGGAGGGGGGGCACCGGATTGAAATCTTGCGGGGGGAGGGGGGGCGCACGAATTTTGAGCTACGCTACTGGGTATAGTGTTTTATTTCCAGTGAAAAAGTGCCTGTGGAAAATTTTAAGCGATTTCAGAGTTATGGCACATTTTCGAAATCGACAAAATATCAAAATTTGGTATAACTTCAGGAAAAAATCGAGCCTAGGACTCCTTTCAACGATTTTACTTATATAGTCTTGAAGTACTAGAAACAGCCAAAATCAAGCAATTTGTGATACCCTCCTATGTTTTGCTCAATTTTTTTGATCAGTGTAAAGCCTAACGATATTCAGCTGCCTTTCTACGATTCATTGCCTCAGAACCTAGAGAAGTACCAGTACTTTGTGTAAATGATGGATCAAACTGGGGAGTCAAACTTTATAACAAGCTCCCATGTGATATAAAACGATTACCGAAGGATAGATTTGACAGAGTCATAAAGGATGTTCTATGTCGGGGGGCATATTACAGTTTGGAGGAATTTTTGAACTCGGAAGTCGCGTTTTGATTTTTTGTCTTCTTCTCTTTTTCTTCTAATTATTGTGGGGGTTAATGTATTGTTAAATGACATGACATGTAATATTTTGATGTCTCAATAAATTATTATTATTATTATTATTATAAACAAATCAATACGTCAACACTTTGATTGAGTTCACGAGATTTTAATGAAATATAATAGTTATTTATGATATGAGTGTTGAAAGTGACGTTTTATTTTGTGAGTGAACAAAATAAAATCACTTTTAACACAAAAACCATACAATGTTTTTTATACAACTGCCGTATTTTGATAATGACAGGGGCGAATTTGCAATGACAATAAACTTCAAAATGCATTTTAATATTCAAATAATCAAAAGGTTGTTGTGAATGGCAAACGTTGCCAACGTTATGATTAGTAACAAATGAGGAAAGACGCTGTCATTTGAATTTCGTTCCTGTCCAATTTTCGTCTTGGGTTTTTAACTGCTTAATATGTTTGTCGATAGTCCAATTATTAATGAAAGTGACGATGTGGTTGTTCCTCTGGAAAGCAAATCTGGAACTCCTAGCTAAAAAATCTGGCGTGGTGTAAATCAAAAATGTAAAAGGGAAAATCAGCGGTTGTGTTTTCCTGGCATACATAGAAGAAAAGTAAAAAATATGGAGTTCCTCAAATTTGTGGAGCAAATTATCAATGATAAAGTAAAGCGCCCTTGTTAAAAATGGTGTGGATGTTAGTAAATATTTTAAGGCAATAGCATATTTGAAACGGAAAAGTAAAGGACAAAGTCCCAAAAAATCGAAAATTCTCACTCGTGAACAAGTTTAAAAGTTTATAAAGGAGGCACCAGATGATGCTTAAGGTTGCAACTATTTTAGGATTATCTGGAGCCTATCGGCTTGTGTAATTTATCAGTGGAAGACATCGAAATAACAAATAAATCATTGGTTATACAACTTCCGAATACAAAAACGAAAGTCAGTCGTTCTTTCAGTATTATTGGGAAGTATGTAGAATATTTTCATAAGTACTTTTCAATGCGCCCTCTGTCATCAAACATCGTCGTTTTTTCCTGAAATACATGAGTAATAAATGCACTGCCAATCCAGTTGGTATTAATACACTTGCCGAATTCCTCGAACTACCAGAACCAAAGCAATATACAGGACACTGTTTTCGAAGATCCTCCGCTTTATTGCTAGCAGAATCAGGAGAAAAAGTTACGGATATAAAAAACATGGTGGATGGAAATCTACGACGGTAGACGAGGGCTAAGTTGATCATTCCATCGCATATAGAAATGTCATTGCTGAAAAAATTCTCCCAACCTCAACAGATTTTGGATCATCATCATCCAATATTGTACTTCCGGTTTCTACAAGTACTGATTGATGGTGCTCAGGATTCTAATAATGTGTTGCGAAGCTCCCTAACGTCACAGGGCATTAATGTTAGTCATTGTTCCAATTTTACGATTAATATTAATGTTCATAAGTAATGATTGTTAAATATTGAAAATAAAAATTTGCAGTTGCTGAATTTTTCTCAACTGATTTCATCATAAGAAAATGGAGTGCTAAAAATATTTTCAACACTAATGTTAAAAAACATTATTAACACGCTTCCACGTAAATAATTATTTTATAATTGTTTGCTGTCATTAAATGTGTCGTTTTTAATGGCAGTTGTACAAAAAACTTTGATGAACTTTTGATGATTTTAATATAGTACCTCAAAGTGCAGATGTATGCTAATTGGAAAAATATGTTGTTATCGCTGCTATATCCATCAGATTTAACTCTCTCTTGGAGCCATCAGAAGACCTGAAATAAATATTGAGACCTTCAATATAGTGACGTGGCGCCATCAAGCGACAAAGGTTCTTTCGACCAGAACGGCTTAGTCTTTATGATCCTGCGCTATCCATATTGATATGGGCAATTTCGGGCAACAATGTATCTCCGCCGTCTACGTCGCGTAATAAAAAATGCATCACCCCGTAATCAGCTGCATTTTTATCTGACGCAATCTGCCCTCACCTCTCAGCACATTGTATTTTTCGTTGCCGTGAATGGGCCCATATTATTGATGGCGCAAAATAATGAAAATGCACACCATTCCTTGTCCGTAAGAGCAAATAAAACGGCTATACGGTTTGCGTTTTATAGTTATTGTTCGATGGCCTAATGGAAAGCCATTACTCCTCAGGGTTTTATATCTATAGCTGAATATTACGTTGAATTTTATTCTGAATAAATGATTCATAATTCTCATTTATCATCGGCTCGGTGGGGCAGCCATCGTTTGTTATTGTGGAATTTCATATTTTATGGGGGGAAATAATCGTTTTTTTGGTTTCTGGTTTCTAATCCGATACCTTCATGGCCGGTGCGCAGGAAGATGATGTCTGGTTCTTTTTTATCTGTGGTTTCAATAGAATGGGGAGGAGATAAAGAAGAAGGAAAACGATAATTATTTTTTCGCGTTGTTCCATTCCTTTCATCTAATTCATTGACATTTTTTATTTATTGAATAAATATCCAAACACGTTTACATTCTTTCGATTGAGAATGAGAAAGCTCAAATAATGAAATACGTAGGTTTTGAAAAAAGTACCTAGCTGAGGTTTGGGCAACGGGGAACCATTAAAGCATCCTGAAGGACATCCACGTGATCGTGGAGGGCATCTTCATATAATTCTTCTATAGAAGGAGATCTGAAATAGAAAAGACAAAACAGAAAATAAGAAATATTTCAATGAATTAAATTATTCTCAATTCCATCAGTATGTTTGGAGTTCCAGGATTCAGGTTGGTGTTGATGAGAAACACTAACTTGAATTATCCTCCTGAATATATTTCGAATTTATTTCTGTTTACGTATGTTCTTGATTAAATCGACAAATTAGTTTTGGATTTGAATCTTTCTCAAGTCTTACCGAAATGAAAATGGCTGGAACTCATCAAGATACCTCTCGCCTTGCCTAACTACAAAGGAACGTGAAGCAGTTTATCGATGTTACTACTCAAAGATTCGGCAGATATTTCTGCTAGTATCACTCACGTTTTGCTAGTAATTCAGGTAAACAATCATTTATAGTTTCGAGGATCTTTGATCTCAAAATTTCAGTTTTCACTTAGCACTCTCAATAGAATTTTGGAGAAAAAGAAGGCAAGCCAAGTCATTACAACCAGGAGTGAGCAGTAGAAGGAAACCTATTCCACATGATCATACCTCCAAAGAGACAACATACGACGTAATTTTTTCTAAAATAGAAAAAAAGAAAAAATCAGTTTGTACATCTTTTTGGAACTGCCTGAAAGGTAACTGAATTTTAATCAAAATCAACATCGGGTATGTTATTTAATGAGTCATGAAATGGACAGTATTTAGAAATACAAATAATAAAAGATCTATTCCATAGCATTTCACCCTCAAATGATTCACAATTTATCAACAAATATTTTTTTTTTTCAACAACTTGGCTATGAAATTGTAAAGTTCGGAGAGTTTTATACTTCTTGTAAAGGCAAAGAATTTTCTTTTTCTTGAATACAGGGTCAGAACTTGACTGACTTTTCGATAGTCATCAGTCATCGAGACTTCCAAGATTGCTGAAGGGTCTACATAGAAGAGGAACTTTCAGTTTTTTTGATGAAGTCTTAATTATTCAATGAATGATATCTCTACATTGGAGTTCCTAGATAGTCTGCATGATTTTATGTTGTAGCTATCCTGAATTTTCAATTTCCATGCTCGATCTACGTCTTAGATCATTTCTCTTTTGAAATTGAAGCTAAGTTTGAAAATTTGTCGATTAATATTTCGATGGCGTTATGCTTACAAATACCTAAGCTTATTGTATGACATCTAGGATCTATTTATAGTGCTCCACAAGAGTTAGGGATATCGTATTCAATCGTTTTGAAAAGTTTGTAATCATCGAGAAAATCGCTGCAACGTCATTTAAAACTCAATAACAACTTGAATCGATCCAATAAAAATCAGTATGAGAAATTTTGTCCATCTGGTCGCCTTTTTTCTGAAGTTTGGTTCTTTGCATATGGCTTCATTAATGTTCTTATTTCGAAATGGAGTCAGTTTATCAACGGCTTCGATTTGAAACGAGTTTTCTGAAAATGCCAAGACGTAAATTAACAAACGCTGGGGCTGATAGGGCTATCAACTCAACACAAGTTGTTGTAGCGGAAAGGCTCCAAGTCAGCCAAACTATGATATCTCGACTTTGGAATAGGTTCAGGGAAGACAGGTTTCATGTTGGAAAGATCCAGGCTTCGGGGGCGACGAAAAACAACACCTGCTCAGGATCGTTTCATCACCGTTTCGAGAAGAAAACCTACATCTACGTGTAGAATGATATGGAATACATTGCAAAATGCAGATGGTGTCCGAGTTTCCATCGAAACCATCAGACGACGTTTGAGGCAGGAGAATCTAGACGTCCATTAAGAGGAGTACCATTAACACGTGACCATAAGCGTCAAGGACTGAAATGGGCAAGGCAACATATCAATTGGAACGATCAATGGCGTTGTATCCTTGTCACTGATGAATCCAGATATGGAGGATTTCCAGATTCTCGAAGAATAAGGGTATAGACAATCCCAAGCATACGTAATCGTCGCTATGTCTAAGAAGTCAATCCATACCGAGGAGTATTGTTATGGTATGGGCCGGGATATGTTTTACATATACTAAACATTTTCAACGGGTGCACAGATTTACATATTTGTTCTTGGAATATGACCGCCTTACACTATCGACAATGTTTTGCCAAATTTTCATGCTGCTATTGGTGAAACTTTTCAATGTCTAGACGATAACGCTATAACGCACCGTGCAGCCATAATGGAAAATGCGCTCGAGCAGCTTGGTATTCTACATTTTCCAATACCTCAGCACTCACCAGATTTGAATTGCATAGAACATGCATGGGATATGCTCCAAAGAAGATTAGATAATTATCAACCTACCCCAGAACCCTTAAATGATCTGAGAGAGCTTCTGCCCTGTTTATGGAACCAAATTCCTCAAGAAATATTCAACAACCTCGTTTGTAGTACGCAAAGAGGATGTCAAACTGTTATTGATGCCCGTGGAGGCCATACATTGTATTGATAGTCTCAAAATGCTTGGATTCTCTGGAAATAAAATTTAGTTGTTTGACTCGATTTTTCTTAACTACGCTGTATACCCTGCAGACCTACAGGCTCAAATTAATTTTATTTCCTGCAACTTGAAATCATATTAGTGTGAATTTTCATCACAAAATCTCATTTAAACTATATTTTTTTGCAATTTAAGTCAATAACGCTAATTATGTGGAGCAGTTTATTTCAACCAGCACTTATCGCTACAGACAGCTATTTCAAATCAACGGAAGCCTAATAAAATAATTTCAGTTTCGATTAATGTAGATCTTTGTTTCATCTAAGAAGGACCTAAGATTTAGAAAAGTGTTTTGGAATTTTGCGGATTAACTTTTCTTATAACAAACGTTTTCTCTCCTGTCATATCATTGTGACTCTAGGTGAAATATTTGTGGACATCAAAAGAATTCCCGCAACTCGTGTGGCGAACGCGTGTTATTTCGCATGCTTTTGGTGGCGCACCTGAGCCTTATAAATATTCCCAGGCCGGCGGTATGGCCAAATAGCGAAACCGAATGTCTCCCGTTTTCACAGTCGAGATGCTAACATCAATTCCGAATTTTTCGAATTCCCCGAAACGAAGAACAAGCATGAGTTGCCTTGGTAATGAGCCAAGATCATAAAACATCATTGTTGGAATAGGTACAGATCGACGATAACATCTCCGCAGATCGGCATAAATCTAATTAATCGACCGGAACAAAACTCCATATTCTGTTTCGACCGATCGCATTCGGCGTTTTCTTATCTTCGCCGGTACGGCGGCAGTAGTTCGTATGTCCCGTAAGGGGCTAATTGAAATCCAGGCATTTTTGTCCCGCATTTAATCAACTTATAATGCAGGGGCCCCAAATGCCCATAAATTACCATAAGTAAGTTTAACGGGACGGTCTTCGAGCTAATAAATTTGTAGTAGGTGTGACAACTCTCTCTCTTGTAATACGACTGACATATATAGCTGGTTTAAATTATAATCCCTAAATCACTCGCGAGAGGCATTCACTCCGAACGTTTGCATTCTTCGAATGGCTGCGCCATGGGCGTGACGAGGGGGGAAAGGGGTTATTGGGGACGTAACTCACCATTGATAATGAAAAAAGTATCCATTTCAACAAAAGTTAAAAATTGGAAGGTTGTCTTGATTGGTTAACCTTTGATGACTCAACTCTAGTTACGCCACTGGCTGAGCTTGAGTGTATAGAGTGCCAGTATACTCTACCCCAAATTGCTCGATTTTGGCTGTTTTGTACTAGACCAGCTAGATAAAAACTTTGAGAGGAGTCCTCGATTTTCGTGAAAACATCATTTATGGAAATTGTTTCAACCGACAATGTTACCAATCTACAAAGAAACTATTTCAATCTGTGGTTGCAGAACGTTTGAATATACCTTCGTATGTATTGTGTTTATAAGGACAAGATATCTCATCTTGAAACATTAATATAGTGAACGTCATAGGGTTCAGAGATCGTCAAATACTATAAAAATATGCCGTAGCTGATAGGAAGGTTGTTTATCTAGACGGTGTTTAAGAAATAAGTGGTCCCGTCTCTGGGATAGATGGGAAATTGGGAAATGATTGGGGTTTGGTCAGTAAAAAATCTTCGTAACGCCATCTGTATTCAAGAAGAAGATTTAGGTACACATTTTTTACGATTTTGCATAAACTACTGGCAACATCGTAATGAAATTTCATACAAACCTGTTTTGAAAGCTGATGCATCCAATGAGTTTGTTTTCATGTCTGAATCTCATAGATGGCGCTAATTACGAGGTTCGTACCAAGTAGTACTGAACATAACTTTTTTAAAATTAGATATATCGAGCAAAATTTCGAGTGAACGTGAACATCTGCCAGTAGTTTCTGCAAAACCGTAAAAACTGTTCATGATTTTTTTTCCTCTACGCCTTTTTTCTTGAATAGAAATGGCCTTACGAAATCTTTTTATTGAACAAACCCCAATTATTTTTCAGTTTTCCATCTGTAGTGGAGGCGGTATAACCTTTTTTTCAAACGTCCTATATTCTATATACAGGGTGATCTTTTTAATTGTTTCATCAGAACTGTTCGAGGAAGCAATTGAATTACAAATTCAAGATTTTGTTTTTCTCTTTTGGAGTACATCACCTCGAATTTTAAAATGTTTCCATGCAGAATCTACCTTCGGTTCTACCGGAAACGAATGTCAACATCTTTATTTCGAGAGTAACACCCTGTATATTTTCAAATATTTGAATTCTTCGTTCACTTCTACACCAATTTGATGTATAATATCGGCAACCACTTCGAGCGATTTTCCAGTTATAGCCTAATTTTAGTTATTTTTTGTCAGAAAGATTGTCGCAAATTAGTTTTCATATCTTGAAAATCCCTCATTGTAAAATGTTTTTTTGCAACAGTGGAATGAAATAAAGTACGATGATACTGGTATAACCCATGAATAAGTTTTATACAGGCTGTCTGAAACTGGGCTTCAAAGTGGTTTTTGATAAATCTATGAAATCACTTTTTTTTTTAAATGGCAAGGATATCGTCCCATTCTCACTCGTGAACAAGTTGAAAAGTTTAAGGAGTCACCAGATGAGAAATACTTGATGGTTAAGGTTACAACTATTTTCGGTTTATTTGGAGTCTGCCGGTGTGTAATTTATCAGTGGAAGAAATCGAAAGTTGGTTATACAACTTCCGAATACAAAAACGAAAGTCAGTCGTTCTTTCAGTATGATTGGGAAGTATGTAGACTATTTTCATGAGTACTTTCCACTGCGCCCTTATGTCATCAAACAACGTCATTTTTTCCTGAAATACATGAATAATAAACTCAGCGGGATTTGGATCGATTCAGTCACTTCTGTTCTAACAACGGATTATATATAAATTACGATAAATGCTCAGTAATCACATTCACCAGAAATAAGAACACCGTCAACTATTCATATAAACTTAATGATATAATATTGGCAAAAGTTAATTCTATTCGCGATTTGGGCATAATTTTCAACAGCAAGCTCATTTTCGATCATCACGTTGACTTCATTTGCTCATCGGCGCTGAGGATGTTGGGCTACATAGAAAGGAAGTGTTTCAATTTTACCACCGTGAAGCCTCTAAAGATGCTTTAGAATGTATACGTTCTGAGCCGTCTATCATTTTAGAGCGTTATCTGGAATCCTCAGTATGATATCTATAAAAATAGACTGGAAAGAGTTCAAAGGAAATTCCTCAGATTTTTATGCTTCAAAACAAATTTAACCTTCCCAGATGAAGATATAACACTGGCATTGAATCATTTTGGTATGATGAGTTTGGAAAACAGAAGGGTGGGTGATCTCCGACGTCCATTTTGTTTTTAAATTATGTAGGGGTTTAATTTGTTGTTCGAGTCTGCTTTCTTCGGTCTCACTGAATATCCCGCAGAGGCATCTTCGTAATAGTAAAATTTTTTTTGTTCAGTTCAGGAAAACCAACTGTTCACAGAATTCACCAATCTGTAGGTCTCGCCGCAGTTGTAACGAATTATCCGATTTGTTCGACATATTCTTGGTGTCGCAGCCTCAGTTTAGGAATATTTTGAGGCAGTACTTTGTTGGTCGCTAGTTAATGTTTTTCGGTTGTGTTTGTTTATGATTCATTGTATATCATGATTGTAGATTTTTCTTGGAATTTTTGCTTTATATAGCGTTCTGTGCAACTTTTAAGTTAGAGGATATTGTAGTGGGTTCTTGTGAACCTGTATGTATCCCAGTTGAAATAAATAAATAAATAAATAAATAAAATGCACTGCCAATCCAGTTGGTATCAATACATTTGGGAAAATTTCATCTATTGTTGTTGAATTCCTCAAACTGCCAGATCTAAAGCAATATACAGGAGACTGATTTCGAAGATCCTCTGCTTCATTGCAAGCAGAATCAGGAGCAAATATAACGGATATAAAAAAAACATGGTGTATCGAACTCTACGACGGTAACCGAGGGCTATGTTGATCATTCCATTGCATATAGAAATGTCATTGCTGAAAAAATTCTCTCAACCACAACTGATTTTGGATCATCATCATCTAATATTGTCCTCCCTGTTTCTACAAGTACTGATGGTGCTGAGGATTCCAATGTGTTGCGAAGCTCTCTCGCGTCACAGGACTTTGATGTTAATAATTGTTCTAGTTTTACGATTAATATTAATGTTCATAAGTAATGATTGTTAAATATTGTTAATAAAAATTTACAATTGCTGAATTCTTCTCATCTGATTTCATCATAAGAAAATGGAATGCTAGAAATATTTTTTAACACTAATGTTAAAAAGATTTTTAACACGCTTCCACGTGAACAATCAATTTTAACATTGTTTGCTGTCATTAAAATTGTCAGTTTTAATGACAGTTGTACAAAAAAAGGTTTTTTGTCAAAAAATGTCAAATATTCCATCTCCATTGGGAACAATCATTTTGCTACCTAGACAGGAAAAGCTCTGCTGTGATGCCTGCAAAATTTATATTTGCTATCAAACGAAAAAAAATTACAATGAGCTCAAATGTCTCCACATATTCGAAGTAACCTTGCCCAACGCCGATCTGCTTTTTTATTCGCTCAAGCGATCTTATCAGAAAATGATTCCCATAAAGTAAATATCTCCTTTGAGTCTCACTTGTCCATGCACTGCTGATGCATGTTTCAGAGATACCCACTCATGTCTGGAGTAGGCGCTCCCCAGAATAATAATGCCGGTAATGAAGGAACCCTCCAAATTTTCCCACACTCCATGAAAATCGTCAGTTCTACCTACGTACGGCGGGTGCTCGTGCAATGCATCATCCCGTACAAATCGTGTTCCCCAACGTGCTGAAATTGCTAAAAGACCACATAAATTCGGGCCGGACAAAATTAACAATGACCGAGAAGAGAGGACGCTGCCCGTAACTTCATATAAAATGCCAAAAGGAACTTGAGGACCGTGCGTTATACGTTGTCGAGAGCGCGACTTGAATTTCAAACAGATCCCTCCATTTTCACTCATGCTGCTTTATTTTTTGTTACAGGTGAGTTTCCAATTTGACGACTGTTCGGGACAAGTAAGTGGCTGTTGCGTTTTATTTTTAAACATGCGGGGCCCGAGCGCTGAATGCAAATGACGGAGGCGGCATGAATAATTTGCCGGGGAGCGTTTGGTCACTTCGAGAGTGCATCGTCGGTGGCGAATCGAAATTGCGAGGACGGGGGTGTGTTGACATCACTTTCGATTCCTGGCACTTCGCATGTATTGATGTTCGTTCGATGAATGCCGATCAGGATTGATGCGAGCTTCTCGAACAATATGATGTCGATGATAATTCATTCTCTTCATTAACGACGCGTTGAATAATAAGCGTGAAGATTTTTGTTGAGTGTGAGTGCCATTGGACGTTCTCGAATGAGTTTTAGAGAGGATACAATGAAGAGCCATCTGAGCGATTGGTATTAAAAATACTGAGGTTTTCAGTGCGATCACTCTCGAAATCATAATGCAGTTAGATTTAGAGCGTTTACACATAGAGCGTTTGGAAACGCGCTTTTGAAAATACAAGTGCTCCAATGATACCGTACAGGGTGTTTCAGTTATCTTGGTAACCCCAATTTTCTCGAAAACGTCCGAATATTTTTCCATTCAGTGAATGGCGTTTAGAACAAGTCAATATTGTCTTGAGATGCGCGTAAAAATCAGCGAAAAAAATTAAGAGGCCAGGCGTCAAGGCGTTATCAAATTTTTTTCGTGGAACATATCTGTTTCATCGTGTCATTCGAAAGATAATTTCATTTTGAATTTTTTTTCTGATGAGAACTTTTTTCCATTTCTAACCGTCATTGATTTGCAACGCGTTTTATGTTAACTCTATTTCATTAATTTTTTTCTTTGTTGTCATAGTATGCTACATTTGGAGACATAGATACGATTTTGTGTCTCGAATTCAAGAATGCTCGTTTTTTAGAAATTGTCTCTCTTCAAATGAGACGATATACAGTGGAACTTCCCTACAGCGAACGTCTCTACAACGAATTTCTCTGTACAACGAATTTCGTATCTGTCATTGCACCTTGAATCCAAATACCCTGTTAAAAACACCCTCTAAAACGAAGTGAATTCTCTCTATAACGAATTATTCCAAGAAAATCACTCTCTTAGTGCGTATTGGTAAGAAGGTTTTTCCCAGAGTATACTTAGGGATAGTTTTTTACGTAATTCTGTCGGACGTAGGTAATAAATCCCGATCATAAACTAAACCATTACGGCGGACGGAGCGTTCCTTCTGAAACAGTTGTAGATGCACCCCTGGCTATACAGATTGTTCAGTTTTCAGTTTCGCTCTGATCGTTAATGAAAATAGTGGTGGCGAAAATGTCTAGAAGGAAGTGCTTGAGTTAATTATGTATAATGTATTCAAATAAAAAAAATGCAAGTGAACGTTGCTTTTTTTTGACACTTGACACAATAAAAAAAAATTCTGCATAACGAAATTTCTGTAAAACGAATTTTTTTTGCGGATTTAGCGTATTCGTTATAGGGAAGTTTCACTGTATGTGGCTACAGCAAGATGGGGCTCCAAGCCACAACGCTGCCATTGTGAAGAGATATTCAGATCAACAATTCGAAAATAAATCGATAAGAACCAATGGATCCATCTGATATCTCCAGACCTAACGCCCATGAATTATTTTCTGAAAAATATGGTATACCAAACTGATTCTAATAATTTTTAAGAAATAGAATAAAACGGAGTCCACACTGATAACATTTTTGAAACATAGATGATCATCAAAATGAATACCATTTTTAATTCCCAGACTCAGAAATCCACTTTCATGATAAAAGATCCCTTCTGTAGCTACATATTTCATCTTCTTTGTAGAAATTTTCCAACTGTACCTTGAATTAACAAAAGAACGTTATAGATATTATGGTATAATATTTGTTTCGGTGGAAAAAATTCAAAATGATGAATTTCAACAGAGTGAGGAGTATATATTAACTTTTTTTTCGATCTATCGAACATTCAATTAAGTAGATTTTATGGAGTATGTTTTTTTTTCGTGAAGAGTATCTCGTTGCTGTTTGAAACTTTGAAAGTTCCTACTTGTTCGTTTCTTCAGTTTTTGGAGGTTTTGTTTATTTTATGGAATCTGGGAGCGAAGGCATGGCTCAGAGAAAATATTTTTTCTGAAAAATCTATTTTTCTTATTCTGTGAAAGGATTATATAAGGTGATGAGAAATTAACGTCGATTTTACAATTACCCAATATTCAATAATGTGAGTTTTTCCATTTGTACCTTGAAGTATGTTTGAAACTTTGAGACACACTTTCTGTTTCATTCTTCAATTACGTTCAGTTTCATTTTCTGGTGAATCTCAAAATTTCAAGCAACATAAAATAAGGTATTTTTCACAAAAAAGCAGATTTCATAAAATGAATAAATATATAAGCACCCAGAGGTAAGGTATGTCGAGTCACAAAATCAAAATTAGGCAGAAGAGAGGTTTTTGAGTTCAATTATTGTTTCAGAAAATGTTTTCTGCCATTATTTGGAGAATTTGTGTACCTAAGGAGTTGGAAATATGTTCCACTAACTAGAATTTAATAATGTGAATCAAATATTGTAGATAACTCGTGTCTGAATGAATATGACTTAACACATTTTACCTCTGAGGAGCTGATATATGATTGAATGTTGGTTGGATGAAAAATCAAAATTAATTATTTACCAATTTGATGAGATTCATAATATTGAAACTGCTCATCCCTAACATGTGTCCATTTCACAGCTTGATAGAAACAAAATTTTCAGAATATTTATTTGTTTGATAAATAGAAAAGAGCCTTACTTTTGCTTATAGATTCCATTAAATAAAGAATAGCAATATAACTAAGGAATGAAGCAAAAAATGTGTGTCAATGTATGTGTCATAAAACAAGATACTTCTTAAAAAAACAGATTCCCAATTCAGTAGGGAAACGGTTTTACCCTAAATGAAAGAAACAATTTTGAACATAATTTCCTAATTTGAGTTGGCGATTTCGAACTCTTTTCAGCGTTTCATGCAATTAGTGTTTGGAATTGAGGATATATTTAGTATTTCGAATGATTTTTGTTGTGTTTGATTTGTGTTTCGTAGCTAATTTCAGTTTTTATTGCTAAAAAAATTAAGTCAATTGTTTTCACTACCGACACTTGTTGTCCTTCGTGCATTTTCTGTTCATAAACAATTTTTTTTTTGTAATTATTTATGAGGCAATAAATAACTGAAACGTCACTTTCAATATTTTTCGCTTCATTATTTGAATTTATTTACATAAATATATTGTTTATTCGCAAAACTATATCACAATGTACGAAGAGCGTACCTGAGGATGATTCTGCTCATCTGATAGAAACAGCTTCAATTCATACCAGATGGTTTTTTCATGACGCATTCAATGCGACGAAACTGAGAGATTTACTACTAGGTACCTTTTTCTTGAGGCCGCATCTCTTCAACCACTTGATGGTAAAAATTTTGGGTTAAATACCATATATTGGCGGCGATACATATATTGTCAAGTACTGATTGCAAACTTCTTTTTTCTAATTCAGATTCTTCCGTATTTCATAACTGTCTTCGAAATTTTTCCAACTCTTTCGAAAATCTTCCGACTGCTTTGAAAATTTGCCAACTTCGTTCAACATTGGGAGGGGATCATCCCCCTCATCCCCCCCTTGGGCCCGTCCCTGAAAAATAGACCAAACTGTTTGTCAAACAAACACTTCGATATAACGTTTTTCAGATTTAGTCGTGTATTTTACTAAATGTGAAGTCTGCAAATTTACTCCTTCTGAATTCTGGATATAAAGCTCCTAATGTCATCGAGTATTGTTGTTTTCAAGATGTAATTTGAATTTCAAGCAGGAATGACTTCGTTGCCCTTTCACTGAAGTTATGGCATTATTTGCATCATCAAGGCTTGCTATTCAAGACATTCCAAATTCCGTGCATTCATCTATTCCTCCCACGTTTCCATTTAAATCCGTATATCGTATTTCATAATATACAAAACTGCTTTTTAATGAAACCATGAGGACGTAGTTGAGATGTGTTCGGCATTGTTCCCAATTAAAAATTCTGGATGCATTTGTTCAATTGTGAGTTTCAAATGAAAATTTCATGCACATAAACAAGATACTAGGAGCATTGTCCGACTGTGCTGCTGCGCGCGGCGCTGTGAATAACCTTCTGTCATGCCGTATGTGCTTCACGTAAGGTGTTGGTGATGGACGGGCGATTTTCATGTCTGTTTGGCATGGTGAAGTTCGCTTGAGAACTATATTTTTTGGTAATGTTATAAAGATTTACCCAGAAGATTTTTGAGGTCATTTTGGTTGAAAATTATTCAATGTACAACCATTAATTAAAAATATATGTACCACGCAGAATTTCAGTCCTATTGAAAAATGTTGGAAGTTATAAAAATAACTACAACTTCTGTACCTTTTTGACTTTTGAGTCATTGTTTCGCGAAGTAAGTTAGCTTCCAGGCCATCATCAGGCCAGCTGAAAAAACAGTAATAACAATAACATAAAGGAAACTATTCCAGAACTAAGACATTTCCTGATCTACAATTCAACAATATTTCAGCAAATTCCACATAAATCAGTGTTAGATTAACTGGTATAGTGATTGACACCTTAAGCGCATTGAAACTTTCAATCAATGATTTCAGTTTGAAATTTTCTCAGAACAATATGGTGACCTTGATAAAATTACAGTTCGATTATGCTTTTTTTTTGAACACTCAGAGCTTTTGATATTGTATGTTGTTTGAAAAATTAAAGAGAATGATTTTTTTTTCGAAGTTTCAAATCTGATAGTGATTGCATACTTCGACAAAATTATAGTTATTGACATTCTTCATAATATTCACTCATACTCGTGTTGCGTGGCTTGAAAGGAACGAATAATGAAGAATTTTTATTCAATATATCAATAAAATGAAAAAACAAAGATATACAATTATAGGGGCTGTGTATTTCTATGATTTTTTTTTCATGTAGAACAAATAACAATTGTTTCATCTGGGTACGTTTTCAGAAGGCATGATCTAGAATCTAGGGTATGATATTCAACATGATGAAAAACATCGTATGCAACTATGATTTTGGTAATCTTGTTACAGCATATGAAGCAGCATCAGGAAAATACAGAAATGTTCGCCATAAAAGCATCTTCTGCATTCTCCAAATTTGAAGAAACTGATTATTCTCTATTCACTTCCATTTTGAATTATTCATCACATTTATGGTATCTGTGGACGAGCTAGGTTTGATAAATCACTGATGACATTATGTTGACATCACAAGTCGATTTTCAGGTTCCTTTTTATCTTTAGTCAATTTTTTTTTTCTCTTCAGCGTCACATTCGGCTTTGAATCTAAGACTTTTCCTCTTCTCTGCAGCTGCTTTTTTTCCTTGTTCTCTATATTTTCCTGTCATTTCTTTCCAGGTTGAAGATATTATCACGAATAGCAGTTATTTGGATTTTTTCATTGACTATCGGTGTAGATTTCAAAATAAAATTTTTAGTCCACAATAACGCATCACAACATTCTTCAGACTCAACTATAAGAAAATATAAAATACATTAACTCAATGAAAAATAAGATAACATGAAATTTCTTGACTGCACGCAAATAATACGGTTTAATCTATGGCAATGATTTTATTTTTTAACTTCCATTGATTGCATATTTCATTTATCCGGTAAGGAATCATTTTATGATATTCTCTGGTAAATTCGTATTCCTTTCCAGTATTTCCTCAAGTCTTCACAAAGAAAGCAGTAATGACATACAGTTAATATAATGATGACAATATATTCAAATATATCAATGATATTCGAAATATCAACAAATGCCATGGTTACTTCTAGAAGTTAAATGGAAGTTGTAATAAAATTATTTTTCCCCATTTCATTATCGTAATGAGTTCATTACAGTACTGAAAGTAGTGCTGTAATGAAACTTATTACAACATTGTTGTCAGTTATATTTTTCGTTTTGTGGTTGTCAAAACTGACCTCAAAACCTCTCAATTTTCAAATCAAATCAATTAAAATTTCATAATCTGTCAAATTACGTAAGTCACACCAACTACCAAATTACAACACGAAAGTCACTAATCTGAATTTTCATTTGAATTTCGGGAATATTTCACAAAACTTGACTGAAATAGAGAAAATATCGTCTAATACTCTTTGCAGAAGGCAATAACAACATTCGTGTTGGAATAGGAGCTCATTCTGCAACTTTTTTTAGAATATACTATTTTCTAATTCAGTATCGTAATGAGTTCATTACAGTACTAAAAGTAGGGCTGTAATGAACTCATTACAGCATTTTTTTCAGTTGAATTTTTCGTTTTGTGCTTGTCAGTATTGATATCCGATCCTATCAATGCTCAAATCAAATCAACCCAAATTCCTCAATCTGTCAAATTTCGTAAGTGACACCAACTGCCAAGATTCGATGAAAATGTCACTAATCTACGGAATTTTAATTGATTTGATTCGAAAATTGAGAGGATGTGAGGTCAGTACTGACAACCACGAACCGAAAAATATAACTGAAAACAATGCTGTAATGAGTTTCATTACAGCACTTCTTTTAGTAGGTACTATAATGAACTCATTACGATACTACAATATAGAAATAATTAAAAAACGTATTTTCCTATAAATTCAGAGATATCATTGAAAAGGTTTTTTTTTTTGAGTTTCTCGTATTCATCTAAACGAACTATTTTTCTTGATAAATTTTGAATTGTAGTCTTATACTTACATTTTTTTTAGATCACTCATAAGAATAAGACTTGATTTCGGTCGGTTTCATAGATCTTATTTTGGCTGAGCCATGCCTATATTGTATTCATTGCAATTATCTTGCAATACGCATTCATCGTCTCTCTTTATTTTGTTGTTAACCAACGCCTATTGACTATCGTGCACGTCATCGATATATGATATACCTGGTGGTCTATTTTGAATTAATAATAAGTTAATCTATGCTTATGACAAGACAAGATTTTCAGATATTCCACCGGTGAACAATCGTTTTCTCAGCAGAAGGAATTCTCAACACTCGTCTTCGACTTTCACGATGATCTTCGTATCATCCCAAGTGGGAAGTTCTTCGAATTATACATCTAAAGGCCACATGTGGTCAGAAGGTGCAATAAGTAATCTGCTGCAGCGATTAGAAATGCAATTTGCTTTCATCTGAGTGGCTCATTCCATATATCTCAATTATATCACTATTATATGCCCGCTGGAATGCTGATTGCGAGTGAAATAATAAGCTGAGGCGGAAGCGAGATTGCAAATCGAGCTGAACATAGCTTTGGATCGGCTATTATGCGTTGCTTTTTTTCTTATAAGATGCGATAACCGTCTGAATGCTGAAACGCCAACGCTTCGCAACGATGATTTTCACTGTATGATGCTGGGTACTAGGATGTTGGATGTATGAAATGAAACTATTTCTTTAGTGATCACAAGGATATTATATGCCTGAACGTGGGATCTCTCCAGCAAGGCTTTTGTTGGACAACCTCTTTGTTCATGTTCATTTTCTTTCCCGTCTTTGTTCATGAATGTGTTTTAATGTAGAATATCGAATCTACAGGGTTACAGAAAAAGTACCTAAGTATTGAAGGACGTTATTATTCAACCGTTATGGGAATATCAAACTTCAAACTTTGAAATATCCTTCATTTTTTTTTTATCATTTTTATCAGATAAGAGCTTATCAGGTCTGTGTTGTTGAACTATCGTGTTAGAGTGCATGTTTGAAAGCAAGTTTAAAAAGGGGATCCATCAAATACATGGAGAGTCAGTTCATCTGTACTATAAGAGGCTTCCATTCTGATAATAGACTGAAGTTATATTTTCAGTTTTTCCGCTATCTAAAGGATTTTTTTTTAGTTGAAAATTCATCAAATACTGTCATAGCCAAATAATTTACATTTAGCTCTCCGATGCTATCATTTATGTGGTTCAAGATATGTTCTAGTACGATATCCGCATCACACGAGATATACTTCAAAATTACATTTTTTTTTATACTTGGTGTACCAAGTTCGACGGCCTATTAGGCGTTTCTGGAAAACTGGACCTATTTGAAATCTGAAAATTGGGATTATGATATTGTTCGACATCGACATTATATGTCGAGCTGAAATATTCTTGGAGCCTGACCACTTTCAGTTAAACAGGGGATGAATCAAAAAATTTTCGAAAAAATTTGCAGCCCCATGGCTACCTCCCTGGGTGTGCTATTGATCTGTAGGACTGTGTTTTTCAGTACTTCTGACCGTGCAATCGAAATTTCAGAGCCGTTTCGAATTTTAGAGCAATTAAATAATTTTTTTTTCAAATGGAAACCATAGTTTGCTATAATATTTCTCAACAGACTTTTTCTAGACAATTTTAACAATATATATCATGATATATTTCCGAATTTATATCTCTGAAATTCCGGAAAAAACATTTTTCAATCAACAGAATCAAAGAATCAAGGAAATTCCACAATTGTGAGATGGATAAGGAGAACATAGTTTTCATGGTAATATTTATTGACAATATGTTAGCCTCTTGTCAAGGATGTATTCATCTTCTTCCAAATTCATGAGAGAAAAATAGTTCTGCCCTTCAATATTCTTCAATAAAGAAATCAGTGAACGATATTCGGAAATATACTGTTCCACAAGAGTTAGAGATATCGTATTCAATCGTTTTGAAAAGTATGTAATTCTCGAGAAAATTGCTGTAAAATTATTTAAAACTCAATAACAACTTGAATCCAACTGGTTGCCTTTTTTCTGAAGTTTGTTCCTTTCATATACTTCATGAATGTTCCCATTCTGAAATGAAGTTAGTATATCAACGTCTTCGATTTGAAACAAGTTTTCTGAAAATGCCAAGACGTAAATTAACAAAAAATGCTGAGGCTAATAGGGCTATCGGAATGCTACAGGATGTCCTAAGTAAGGTTGTTGTAGCGAAAAGGCTCCAAGTCTGCCAAAGTGTGATATCTCGACTTTGGAATAGGTCCAGAAAGACAGGTTCTGTGTTGGAAAGACCAAGGCTTGGTGAGCGACGAAAAACAAGATTTGCTCGTGTTGATCGTTTCATCACCGTTTCGGCGAGAATAAAGCCTACATCTACGTGTAGAAAACTACTGCAGATGGGGTCCAAGTGTCCATCGAAACCATCAGACGACGTTTGAGAGAGGTGAATATAGGTTCTAGACGTCGATTAAGAAGGATTCCATTAACACGTAACCATAAACATCATAGACTGGAAAGGGCAAGGCAATATCAATTGGAACGATCAATGGCGTAGTGTCCTTTTCACTGATGAATCCAGATATGAACGATTTTTAGATTCTCGAAGAATAAGGGTATGGACAATCGAACGCATACCCCGTAATCGTCGCTATGTCCAAGAAGTCCATCCATTCCGAGGGGGTAGAGTTATGGTATGGGCCGCGATATGTTTCAATGGACGTACAGATCTATACATTTGTCCAAGAAATATGACAGCCTTACCCTATTATAGAAAGCATGTCATTGACCATGTTTGGCCAGATTTTCACTCTGCCATAGGTGAAACTTTTCAATTTCTAGACGGTAACGCTAAAACGCACCGTTCAGCCATAGTTGAGGAGCTTGGTATTCCACATTTACCAAAACCTCCACACTCACCAGATTTGAGTTGCATTGAACAACCATGGGATATGCTCCAAACAAGATAAGATAATCATCAACCTACCCCAGAATCTTTGAATGACCTGAGGGAGCTTCTGCCTCGTTTATGAAACCAGATTTCTCAATAAATTTTCAACAACCTCCATACATAGTATTGATAGTCTTGAAATGCTCTAATTCTCTGAGAATAGAATTTCGTTATTTCACTAGATGTTTCCTAACTACCCTGTATACGCTGCAGACATACAGGCTAACATTAATTTCATTTCCTTCAACTTGAAATTATATAAATATGAATTTTCATCACAAAATCTGATTTAAACTTTATTTCTTTGCAATCGATGTAAATATCCCTAACTCATGTAGAGCAGTTTATTTCATTAATTCAACGAATTAGAGAAAATAATGTTTATGGTACAGAAGGTTCATTCTGAAAACTTTCATTTAAAAACTCGCCACTTCATGACTCGTTTTCGAATTTTGAACTGGCGTAAAAATATCTATGAATTTGCACTTATATCATAAACAATTGTCACCATGGAATATAAATAACTTACGGAAACATTCAGATATCAATGTAGGTTGAGAAATTAATTGCAGCAAAACGCAAAATGGCCTATGCTTCAACATTTCACCGTAAAGAAAAGATAATATACCTCATCCAGTTATCATTTCAAAGGATGTGTATAATAATCATTATATGAAACAAAAATTACAAAAATTGCGTGACATATCAACTATAAGAACGAGAGCGAAACATTTCGTAATCTAACCATACCAGCTGTCTCCATTCCTGCATGACAGCCACGCACCGCCACAAAACCTCTTCAGCGGCCTAATTCTCTTACATTTCACGACGCATCTGTGCCGGCGAATCGTAGATGTCGATTTCAAAAGCCTGCCTTGTTGACAGAATAACACCCTGTCGGTGTCAATGCTCCCGACGTGTCTGAGCCAACATTGTGGCCATTTCAATTGATAATGCAAATGATCCTGCCCGACATTGGCAGATAAAGGTATACTTTGTCCCCTTATTAACACTGCAAACTTGACCCGGCTGCAGCTTCATGCTTTCATGTTCCCCCGGGAGTTCTCTGACCCTTGAAGACGGTAATGGGCGTAGAGTTCGTCGCGAAAGTCAAAGGAGATGCTTATTCAGATTCCCCCTGATCTGATTAAACGGAAGATTCACTGATTCGTGCTAGAACGAACTAGCCGAAGAAGATTAGAGCCCTTGGTCATGGAAAAATGAATTATTCAGGACTTTGCACTTTGGGTCTTTTCCTTTACATTCGAACATATTCCTCGTTTTTTTTCAGGATGACAAATTTATTTTCAGAACGGAGCTCAAAAGCTCGGAGCTCGAAAAATATTTTCCCGCTTTCACTATGTTCCCACTTCGTTGAGTTGCTTCAGCCGGATCAAATAGAACATTTTATTAAAAAGTCACCTGAAAGGTTCTCGTGGAAAATGTTACGTGTATTTCTGTTCTATATTTGAAATTTATTTCATGCTAATTTAATAGAAGCAACACTTGTTGAAGGATCACACGAGATGATCAAATACATTTTCCTTGTTTCCTATTTTCCTCATGTGGAGTACCACTAGAAATCGAAATTTTCCAGCAAATTTCTCGAATGAGATATCAACGCTTGTTGTATTGCATTAAACAATAATTTTTTGAAGTGGCGTTTGTGCCCGAATGAAAATAAAACCGAGGTTTCGTGTTTTAATTTGAATAATCATCAGAAATATAGAATATTGAGTGTAACTTCCGGTTCTTCTCCCTTAAAATATAATTTCAATCCTAGATACCTGGGAATCAAACTTGATTCCTCTTTAAATTTCAACGCCCATTTAGATGATCTAAGTTTGAAGCTTAAAACTCGAAACCATATTCTTCAGGAACTAGCTGGTTCCTCATGGGGTGCTGATGCAACAATACTTCGTACGGCAGCGCTAGCTTTGGTTTTTTTCTGCTGCTGAATATTGTTGCCCTGTTTGGTTGAACAGTGTTCATGTTGAAAAAATTGATGACCAACTAAATTTTTCTATGAGGACTATAACCGGTACTATCAAGTCTACATCTACTCTTTGGTTACCAGTCCTCTCAAATAGTGTCCCTCCCCATATTCGCAGAGAGACAACAGCTTTGAATTTTTGGAACAATTTCAATTCCTTTCCAAATTCATTTCCCATACTCACCTATATTCCAGATAATGAGGTCTCCAGATTGAAGTGGCCTAAACTTTTTTGGTAAAATGTGCTGATTGATATGAATAGAAGCGAGAAAGAAATTTGGCAATCTGAATGGAATGTATCCATTTTTTCAATAAAGATCTTATTTCTGATCCTACAAATGATCCTGCCTTACATTGGCAGATAAAGGTATACTTTGTCCCCTTATTAACACTGCAAACTTGACCCGGCTGCAGCTTCATGCTTTCATGTTCCCCCAGGAGTTCTCTGACCCTTGAAGACGGTAATGGGCGTAGAGTTCGTCGCGAAAGTCAAAGGAGATGGTTATTCAGATTCCCCCTGATCTGATTAAACGGAAGATTCACTGATTCGTGCTAGAACGAACTAGCCAAAGAAGATTAGAGCCCTTGGTCATGGAAAAATGAATTATTCAGGACTTTGCACTTTGGGTCTTTTCCTTTACATTCGAACATACTCCTCGTTTTTTTTTTCAGGATGACAAATTTATTTTCCGAACGGAGTTCAAAAGCTCGGAGCTCGAAAAATATTTTTCCGCATTTACTATGTTCCCACTTCGTTGAGTTATTTCAGCCGGATCAAATAGAACATTTTAATAAAAAGTCACCTGAAAGGTTCTCGTGGAAAATGTTACGAGTATGTCAGTTCTATATTTGAAATTTATTTCATGCTAATTTAATAAAAGCAACACTAGTTGAAGGATCACACGAGATGATCAAATACATTTTTCTTGTTTCCTATTTTCCTCATATGGAATACAACTAGAGATCGAAATTTTCCAGCAAATTTCTCGAATGAGATATGAACGCTTGTTGCATTGCATTGAACAATTATTTTTTGAAGTGGCGTTTGTGCCCGAATGAAAATAAAACCGAGGTTTCATGTTTTCATTTGAATAATCATCAGAAATATAGAAAATTGAGTGTAACTTCCGGTTCTTCTCCCTTAAAATATAATTCCAATCCTAGATACCTGGGAATCAAACTTGATTCCTCTTTAAATTTCAACGCCCATTTAGATGATCTGAGTTCGAAGCTCAAAACTCGGAACAATATTCTTCAGAAACTAGCTGGTTCCTCATGGGGAGCTGGTGCAACAATACTTCGTACGGCAGCGCTAGCTTTGGTTTTTTTCTGCTGCTGAATATTGTTGCCCTGTTTAGTTGAACAGTGTTCATGTTGAAAAAATTGATGACCAACTAAATTTTTTATGAGGATTATTACTGGTACTATCAAGTCTACATCTACTCTTCGGTTACCAGTACTCTCAAATAGTGTCCCTGCCCATATTTGCAGAGAGACAACAGCTTTGAATTTTTGGAACAATTTCAATTCCTTTCCAAATTCATTTCCCATACTCACCTATATTCCAGATAATGAGATCTCCAGATTGAAGTCGCGTGAACTTTTTTGGTAAAATTTGCTGATTGAAATGAATAGAAGCGACAAAGAAATTTGGCAATCTGAATGGAATGTATCCAATTTTTTCAATAAAGATCTTATTTCTGATCCTGCAAATGATCCTGCCTGACATTGGCAGATAAAGGTATACTTTGTCCCCTTATTAACACTACAAACTTGACCCGGCTGCAGCTTCATGCTTTCATGTTCCCCCGGGAGTTCTCTGACCCTTGAAGACGGTAATGGGCGTAGAGTTCGTCGCGAAAGTCAAAGGAGATGCTTATTCAGATTCCCCCTGATCTGATTAAACGGAAGATTCACTGATTCGTGCTAGAACGAACTAGCCAAAGAAGATTAGAGCCCTTGGTCATGGAAAAATGAATTATTCAGGACTTTGCACTTTGGGTCCTTTCCTTTACATTTGAACATATTCCTCGTTTTTTTTTCAGGATGACGAATTTATTTTCTGAACGGGGTTCAAAAGCTTGGAGCTCGAAAAATATTTTCTCGCATTCACTATGTTCCCACTTCGTTGAGTTGCTTCAGCCGGATCAAATAGAACATTTTAACAAAAAGTCACCTGAAAGGTTCTCGTGGAAAATGTAACGAGTATGTCAGTTCTATATTTGAAATTTATTTCATGCTAATTTAATAAAAGCAACACTAGTTGAAGGATCACACGAGATGATCAAATACATTCTCCTCATATGGAGTACAACTAGAGATCCAATTTTTCCAGCAAATTTCTCGAATGAGATATGAACGCTTGTTGCATACATTGAACAATTATTTCTTGAAGTGGCGTCTGTGCCCGAATGAAAATAAAACCGAGGTTTCGAGTTTAAATTTGAATAATCATCAGAAATATAGAAAATTGAGTGTAACTTTCGGTTCTTCTCCCTATAAACATAATTTCAATCCTAGATACCTGGGAATCAAACTTGATTCCTCTCTAAATTTCAAAGCCCATTCAGAGTATCTGCGTTTGAAGCTTAAAACTCATAGCAATATTCTTCAGGAACTAGCTGGCTCCTCATGGGGCACTGATACAACAATACTTCTTACGGCAGCGCTAGCTTCGGTTTTTTCTGCCGCTGAATATTGTTGCCCTGTTTGGTTGAACAGTGTTCATGTGAAAAAAATTGATGAATTACTAAATTTTTCTATGAGGATTATTACTGGTACTATCAAGTCTACACCTACTCCTTGGTTACCAGTCCTCTCAAATATTGTCCCTCCCCATATTCGCAGAGGAACAACAGCTTTGAATTTTTGGAACAAATTCAATTCCTTTCCGAATTCATTTCCCATACTCAACTATGTTTCAGATAATAAGGTCCCCAGATTGAAGTCGCGTAAACCTTTTTGGTCAAATTTTCTGGTTGATATGAATAGAAGCGACAAAGAAATTCGGCAATCTGAATGAAATGTATCCAATTTTTTCAATGAATATCTTATTTCTGATTCTTCCATCAGAGTTCCTTGTTTTGACCTTCCAGGAGAATATGGTCTGTTCTAAATCGTATAAGAATAGGCCATGGACGATGCAATAGCTTGCTCTTCCGAAGGAATTCGGTTGAAAGCTCTGGTTGTGAGTGTGGGGAAAATGGGGAGACTATAGAACATCTTATAAAGAGATGTTCCATTTATAAATTTTATGATGGTTTCGAGGCTATACATAAATTAACAAATGCATTTCTGAAATGGGTAGTTAATTTTAAAATAATTTAATTTATTTTAAATAATTGTTTTCTTTTCCGCTTCTGTCTTTTTTTCATTTCAGATTAAGAATTTCGAGTCGTTTTGTGAAGAATCTGTTTATTTGAGCCCATTGTCGGATAACATGAAGATGTTCTCTTAGATCAAACTGAGGTCTTTCAAGATTTTCCTGATATTTAATATTTTGAGTAATTTTTTTTTTACTGGAGGGGGTAAAGGTTTTTTTTCAGCTGAGGTTTCTTCCGTATCCCCATTTTATCATACTGCAGACCTGTATGGTTTTCCTGTATTGCACCAACCTCAGCTAGATACTTTTTTGTTTCAATATGTATTGTATTATTTCAGCTCTCTGAATCATATTATGTTCGAAACAACTTGGTACGAACCGTGTAACTATCGCCCTCTATCAGAGTCAGACATCAAGACACACTCATTAGATGTATCAGCTTCCAAAACATATTCGTGTAAAATTTCATTACATTGTTACCAGTAGTTTCGGCAAAATCTCAAAAATAGTGTAACTTTTTTCTTTTTCAACGCCATATATCTTGAATACGGATGGCGTTACGAAAATTTTTTAATGAAAAAACCCCTATTATTTTTTAGTTTTCTTTTCATCCCAGAGAGATGGTCAGCTTTTTTTGAAACACCCTGTATAATATTCCCACTTCTGGGCTCAGGAGTACACACAGCGCAATTCATTTACAAAAAGTTGGTTATATATATATTATATTTATGAAGACAAAATCTACTTTGAAACGGTACAAAAACGCTCTTTTCTGATATAGACATAATATCCCATGATTTGTCATTCATTTAATATTCGGAATACTTAAACATTAGGAAACTGCAATGTGAAAAATCGTAGGATTTCCGTCCTAGCACGGTAGGCTCAATCCTTTCTGGCCGACCTTGTTATTTTATTTCCGTATCTCGATTCGAGTAGGTATCAAGAAGCCACCGAATATCGAGGTTGTACCGTTCCAGTGATTATCGACTGGCTTCCGTGTATCGAATGTTGGTCGAAGATTTCCAGAGAATTTCAATTTTGAAATCGGTCATTGAGAGTGAGTTTGAACAATATTTTATAATTATTTTCTATTTTTCGATTATCTTTGGGTCGGACTGGCCGACCCTGCCTACCTTGACGAGCCGTCACTGGTTCTCAGCATTCATCACAACTACTCAAGCTCTCATACTTGACAAGGTGAAGACCTAAATCAGATCATTTTAACTATGGTAATTATTGCCTTCTTTTTGTGTAATTTTGATTTAGCTTTATGAGGTTTTTTTTTATCCGGATGAAGTACATTATTATTGTCTGCAACTTTCGGATTTTCTGATACTTTCTTCTTGTGTCATTTATCGTTAAAAGTCTCAAAAACTCTCTGTCTCAAGTTATCATTAATATGAAACCAGAAATTCTCATATTCTTCTGGTGCCAAAACATAGAACACAGAAATTTGAATGTTTTCCTTTATACCAGAGCATAAAGTTAAATAATCATTTACCATCCTCTGTGAAGTCTCTGAATATGAATCAATGCAAAAAAGTTATCAAAAATCTCCTAACATCGAAATGTTTTTATTCGGTGAGAGAGTATTTTCTGATTTATTAGTACTAGTAAGTTAGCATGAAAAGTTGTGGGAATTATCATGTAGCTGTAATTCTAATGTAATTTTTTTTCGTTCTTTTTCTGACCTATCCTATACAATTTTGTAGTGTCTAACAGGATTAATAATAGTCTATTCTAAAACAAGTTGCAGAATGAGCTTCTATTCCAACACGAATGTGAAATTCGAAAACGAGCGACGAAGGAGCGAGTTTTCGAAAGCATGAGTGTTGGAATTGCCTTCTGCAACGAGTATTAGACGATATATTCTCTATATCAGTCAAGTTTTTTGAAATACTCTCAAAATTCAAATAAAAATTCAGATTAGTGATTTTTGTATAGTATCTTGGCAGTTGGTGTGACGAAATTTGACAGATTACGGAATTTCAATTGAATTGATTTGAAAATTGAGAGGATCGGACGTCAGTACTGACAACCACAAAACGAAAAATATAACTGAAAACAATGCTGTAATGAGTTTCATTGCAGCACTACTTTTAGTACTGTAATGAACTCATTACGATACTGAAATAGAGAAAGTATGTTATGTTATGTTATGTTATGTTAATATTGAGAAGTGTCTCATGTTATTTACATTTATCCATGAAATTTCGTCCTTGTTTTGCTACATTTTTTCATATATCAAAGTTTCGAATTATGCCTAATTCTATTTATATCTTGAATTATGAAATAAGTTCCCCTTCTACTCATTTTTTTTCACGTCACAAGGACGGGCTCACGCGATGCGTCGAAGAGACGAGAATTCGCGGGTCAAAGGTCGCAGACAATTAGATAAAGTGCATCGAATAATTGTGTTAAGTCGCCGTCTGGGCGACATGCTATCATACACGATTCACGGTTCCTGCATCAAAACCAATGCGGCTTATTAAGCCGGCAATTTAGGCTGATTCATTGTGGCGGCAGAAAATTGCAAATTGAGCTTGTGCATCCCCAATTAGAAAGGATGCGAGTGAATTGCTGAATACGCTGGCTTCTATTTCAGAGCCGATCTGGTCGTAATGGCCAGTTAGCCTTCGATATGCTGCCTGTAATTTCGAATCGGACGAAAAAGTTTTTCACTGATTGATGGACTTTTTCGATTCAGTTCATTAAGCACCTGTTTGTTTTTTATTTCGAAAACAGTAATCCAGGACAACAACAAACAAATACAAATCATAGGAATACATTGAATGTTGCACAGACATAATATCATGTAGATGAATCTCGAATTGGAAATAATATTTCACTCTGAAAAAGAAATGAACGAAAAAGACGAAAATCAAAATGAAGAGAAAAGTACACGTTGAAAACGCGAACTTGAAAATCAGAGTTGCGTTATTGAGAATGTTTTACCATTTTTAAAGCGGATTCGACAGACAGTTTTGTTGAAGATTTTCACTAAAACGTTATAATATTATAAAATCTCAGTAACTTAAGTTTGACCAATTGATAGTGTGTGAGTATCTTTGTGTACGCTATGAGTTAAATTTGTATTAATTGAGGGTGAAGCAGTTGACTCCGAATTTTTATTACTAGGAATATTTATTGTGTACCGGGTGATTGTTTATATTTGACTCAATAGCTATCTCAGTTGATATAGGTCGCACAAAAACGATTAAATTTTTTTGTGAACTCTTATTTTCTAAATGGTACACCCTATAATTCATTTTGCTGAAAAGTCTGATTAACATAATATAAACACTCTATTAAGGTTATTTTCGGGAACTTTTTAAAAATATAGGTTTTTTCGTCTAAATCAAATGCAGCTGTAGAACGCCGCTCGAGAACTAGAACAATTACAAACATTAATGCCCTGTTGAGGTTGGGAGAATTTTTTCAGCAACGACATTTCTATATGCAATGGAATGATCAGCATAGCCCTCGGCTACCATCGTGGACTTCCATCCACCATGTTTTTTTATATCTGTAATATTTGCTCTTGATTCTGCTAGCAATGAAGCGGAAGATCTTCGAAAACAGTGTCCTGTATATTGCTTTGGTTCTGGCAGTTTGAGGAATTCGGCAACAATAGATTAAATTTTACCAAATGGATTGGCAGTGCGTTTATTATTCATGTATTTCAGGAAAAAACGACGATGTTTGATGACAGAAGGGCGCAGTGCAAAGTACTTATGAAAATAGTCTACATACTTCCCGATAATATTGAAAGAACGACTGACTTTTTTGGACGACATCCTTCACTTTTCCGTTTTAAATATGCTATCACCTTAAAATATTCACTAACATCTACACCATTTTTATCAAGTGCGCTTGACTTCATCATTGAAAATTTGCTCCACAAAGTTGATGAACTCCATATTTCTGATTTTTCTTCTTAGTAAGTTAGTCTTCAATTTACACCAGACCAGGAAATTGTTATATGCAATATCGTACTGCTGAACAGATTATTTAGGAAAGAGTTCCAGATTTGCTCTTCTCGCAGATTCTTCAATATCCAGAGGAAAAACCAGATCATCACTTTCATTAATAATTGGACTCTCAACAAACATATCAAGCAGTTAAAAACCCAAGACGAAAATTGCACAGGAACGAAATTCAAATGACAGCATCTTTTCTCTTTCATAACGTTGGCAACGTTTGCCGTTCACAACAACGTTTTGATTACGGTAGAATCCGTTCATTATGACGCCGGCTATACTGACCAATCGCTTATAATGACGCAAATGCAGTGTTAAGTTTGGTTTCATTCAAAACTCCTTACTATAGAGTCCGGATTTAATGACTTCGCTTATAATGACATGTCGCTTACAATGACATGATTTCAGATACAACAACATTATTTTTCAAGAAATTTTCCGGTTATAGTGACCGCTCGATCGTTTTCTCAATCCACCCTACCCTTTTTAATGCGATGAGGTTTGATACGATACGAGACATACGCGAGCCGACATGCTTTTTAGTATAATCCAGTTCCTTGAAGAGACTATTGGTGGTTTGTGGACAGAATGACATCTATTGAAGCCATTTCTAAGTTGTTCAATGGTGTAAGAAGCTATTATTTCAAGTCGGAAAAAAAACAAACGCAAAATAAAATTTCAGATAATTTTTCAACAAAATTAAAAAGTTCTTTATATTTAATGAATTGGTTGAGGCTTTCGCGGCCATGGTTCAATGTGACATGTTCTTTCGAGCATTTAGGCAGTCGTCGTAGATTAGTTCGACGTTTCGCCAGTTCGAGTGTCTGGCATCTTCAGGAGTTATATTTCAGGCAGTCCAGTCCAGTGAGAACATCTCCTGAAATATAACTCCTGAAGATGCCAGACACTCGAACTGGCGAAACGTCTAGAACTAATCTACGACGACGGCCTAAATGCTCGAAAGACATGTCACATTCTTTATATTTAGTTTTTTTTAAGAGAAGCTATTTTTTATTTTGTCGATAAAGCAAAATTTGAATTTGTCGTTCTGTTCTCAAACTGAATCCAAGAAAAATACCATCAATTTTGACGAAATTTTGCTTTATGTGGCGGTTATTATGACGTATTTTTTATTTCCCCTCGATGTCATTATAAGCGGATTCTAATGTATTTGAATATTAAAATGCATTTTGAAGGGTATTGTCATTGCAAATTCGCCCATTTCATCATCAACATAGGGCAGTTGTACAAAAAACATTGTTTGGAATTTGTGTTGAAAGTGATTATATTTTGTTCGTGAAATTGTTCAATTCACTCCGCTCATTTCACAAACTTTTCCACGCAAAAAATAGAACGTCACTTTCAACACGCATATCATAAATAACTATTTATTACGCAAAACAGAATTTGGTGAAAAAAGGTATCTCCCGTGAAAACCATCCCGACCTCGTCGCGACCACAAGAGATCATAGATTCCCATCTAGAACGTCACATAGACCATGAAGTCGCCACTATCCTATCTATGCACGATTATTCCGAGAACTTCTCGCTACCCAGTCCCAACTGTTGATATTTAAAGAGATTTTATGGATCACGTTCTGGCCGCATCGACGGATATCGCGACGCTGCTTTTAATCCGGCAAACACTTAGCGCGACGCTGCTCACCAAACGAATCTCTTGTTGATTTGATAGAGCACGATCGAGGTTTACGGACTGCACTTTACGACCGATAGAGCTTGGAGGAGAGGTCATCGATGACGAAGGCAGCTAGACCGCGGGGACAGATAGAATGAGGCGAAAAATGGAAATTAGATCGTCGTACAATCTGGGAAGTACCCTCGCGGGTACCATTCGACGCCGCAGAATAATGGTGTTGGCAGGAGAACGTGTAGGTTTGTATTTCTCTCGAGAGAATCAGTTTGAAAAGAATGGACGAAGTTCATGTGTCCAGATGTGCGAAGGAAAGGAATACTCGCCTAATAAACAAGAAAAAATTCTTCGATCATGATAAGGTAGTTTAGAGAGAAAAGAAGAGTGCAAGAAACATGGAAACCCATAGCGTCTTTGAAGATCACAAGGCGTATGACACTTGTCCAATAACTAGCCTCTGACAAATCCTTAGGCACTCCAATATTGAAGTACAAGTACTCACATAGAGGCATTACAGGGAGTCAAAATCAGTAAATTTTTAACAAAGCAATTCGCAGATGAAAATGCAGCATTTCACAAACTCCTTTTGAAATTCATGTGACAGCCTGCCTTGAAAGGGGGAAGCTGAACAATAATGACATTTCTTTATTTCAGTATCGTAATGAGTTCATTACAATACTAGAAGTAGTGCTTTAAAGAAACTCATTACAGCATTGTTTTCAGTAATATTTTTCGTTTTGTGGCTGTCAGTACTGTCCTCAGATCCTCTCAATTTTCGAATCAAATCAATTCAAATTCCGTAATCTGTCAAATTTCTTAACTCACATCAATTGCCCCGATATAATTCAAAAGTTACTGATTTGAATTTTTATCTGAATTTCGACAAAATTTCACAAAACTTGACTGAAATAGGGAAAATATCGTCTAATACTTGTTGCAGAAGGCAATTCCAACACTCATGCTTTCGGAAACTCGATCCTTCGTTGCTCGATTTCGAATTTCGCATTCGTGTTGGAATAGGAGCTCATTCTGCAACTTGTTTTAGAATATACTATTTTCTATTTCAGTATCGTAATGGGTTCGTTACAGTACTGAAAGTAGGGCTGTAATGAAACTCATTACAGCATTGTTTTCAGTTATCTTTTTCGTTTTGTGGTTGTCAGTACTGACCTCAGATCCTCTCAATTTTCAAATCAAATCAATTCAAATTCCGTAATCTGTCAAATTTCTTAAGTCACATCAATTGCCCAGATACAATGCAAAAGTCACTGATTTGAATTTTTATTTGAATTTCGACAAAATTTCACAAAACTTGACTGAAATAGGAAAATTATGAAAACAGGCAGAGGAGTTTAATGATGAATGGAATGAGAACTTAAAATTGAAGCAAAGGTGAAATAACACTGAAATTTAAAATGAAAACTTGGAATGAAATGAGAATTCTAAGTAGAAATTGTTGTGAAATGAACTAACTGAAGATGTTGATTGGAAATCGCGAAAGTAAATAGGGGCAGAAATGAAAGGGAAAATTACATTGGACATATGTTTGGAGTAGCTGGAATCGAAGATAGAGATTGAAGTACAAGAATTCATTTGATAAACAATTGTGATATTGAGATATAAGTCAAGCCGTTTGTTTACAGAAACAATTAATTACTCGAAAGCAGTTGAGTTATGAATACATTATTGAATAGGTGTAGATAAAACACATTTCAACATCCTAGCAACACAGAAACTAAGATAATGACCACAGGTGTAATCGCCCAAATCTCAATTTTGACATATACATAACTCGAAAACAAAAGAAGATAGAGGAATGCGGTTGATGGCACTATCAGTTTCCTTAATGTGTCATTTTTTTCTCTCTTTTGGTTTGAAAGTTGTAGTTAAGGTATGACCAATTTTGCCCACCCTGTACAGGGTGAATCACCTATCTTGGTAACCCCAATTTTCTCGAAAACGTCTGAATATTTTTTGATTCTGTGAATGGCATTTTGAACATGTTAATATCGACTTGAGATGCGCATAAAAATCTGCGGAATAAATGGAAGACGCCAGGCGTCGCGGCGCTATCAAAAATGTTTTCTCCAGGTACAAACCTTTTTTATCATGTCATACGAAAGATTCATATTTTTCATCCATTTCTAACCGTCAGCGATCTGCAGCGTGTTTCATGTTAATTCTATTTCATTCATTTTTTTCTGTATTGTGGTATGCCTTTATTTGGAGACATAAATATGATTTTTGCCTCGAATTCAAAAAGGCTAGTTTTCTAAACCATCTGCCTCTTTAAATAAGATCAAATATGATGGGGCTCCATGTCACAATGCTGCCATTGAGAAGAGATATTAAGATCAAGAATTCGAAAATAAATGGACCCTTATATTCTGACCGAAGTAACTTATAATATAATAGGGAAATTATATTAATTATATATGGATCATAATGTCTAGATGACCTAGATATGATTTTGTTTCGTAAAATGATGGGGCTTCATAACAAACTATTTCTCTATTATTATATTCATTAAATATTATTTCATATAACAATAAACCTTTTTTTAATAACGAACGAAACATTTCGAATCATATATTCCATATACCGCCCATTATGAACTATACATTATCCCCTATTTCATTATAAGTTACTTTGGTCAAAATATAAAAGTCTACTTGGGCACAAGCGTTTCTTATCTTTATTTTAAAATGGTCCATGTTATTAGAATCAGTTCGGTATTCCATATTTTTCAGGGTTCTCCTCAGAAAGTAATCCATGAGCGATATCTGATGGGTCCATTGGTTCCTATCCATTTATTTTCGAATTCTTGATCTATATATCTCTTCACAATGGCAGCGTTATGACGAGCCCCATCCTGCTGTAGCCACATATTTTATCTCATTTGAAGAGGCAGATTGTGTAGAAAACTAGCCTTCTTGAATTCAAGGCACAAAATCATATCCATGTCTTCAAATAAAGGAATATTACCACAATACAGACAAAAATAAATGAAATAGAATTAACATAAAACACGCTGCAGTTCGCTGACGGTTAGAAATGGATAAAAATTTCATTCGAAAACAAAAATCTGAATGAAAAATTATCTTTTGAATAGGTATGACCTCCGAGAAAAAATTTTCAATAGCGCTGCGACGCCTGGCGTCTTTAGTTATTCCACAGATTTGTATGCGCATCTCAAGTCGACATTGACTTGTTCAAAACGCCATTCACAGAATGAAGAAATTATAGGACGTTTTCGAGAAAATTGGGGTTACCAAGATGAGTGAATCACTCTGTACACACTCCAAGTGAAATTATTGGCTGATAGCCTAGGAATTCAAGGTCAACGTCTCCAAGAACCAACAAACACTTCCACAGCCTACATACTCCATGCTGCGAATCAGCAAACGGCGTTGTTTTCTCAGGAATGCGCCTAGAAAACGGCGGCTGTGTACACACAACCGTAATTAATCCGGACCCCTTCGGGCCGCGAACGCGTATGCGCTTCCTCGAACGTTTTGCGCCATTTTTGCACCGCGCGGTTTATTCTAATTGGCGATATAAATACGAACACCATTAAGTCCGATTGTACATCTGTTCCTATCTTTAGAACAACGGCTGCTCGCGTTTCGATAAATCATGTGCGAGCGCACTGTGTAGCGGCTACTTTCCGCACCTTGAGCATGTAACATTCGGTAGAATGCCTGGGATATTTGTTGGGTTTTTTTTCGTTCGGGAGATTTATCGGGGAGAGAGGTGAACTTGCAGGTGAATCGGGGTACGCGAAGAATTCGATATTAATCTTCGGATTAAGCTTGGGATAAGATAAAGAAGAATGTAATAGAGTCAGTACCGCACCGGTCAAACAAGAAACATTACTGCGTACTACAATGGGTACCAAGGAATTATACGTATTATATAAAGGCCAAGGTAGAAAAACAGAAAAAAAGAAATTATCTTTTGTCAAAATAAAAGAATGTTCATCTAAAAAAATAAAGAACTAAATATTGGACGACCAAACCCAAGTCTTCAATATTTCTTTGGTGTGGTCCAAAGAATTCTCAACACCTAAATTTTCCAGCTTCAAGATGAAAATGTGGAATTTCGCTCGGACTCTTCAATTTCTGATTCGAGAAGGAACAATTTTCCCGCTCTTTGCATTCTCATAGCTGCAGCCCCTTAACGGGGTGAGCCCATTACCTTGATTTCAATAGAGATGTGGGGTGTTGCAAAACCACATTTTAAAAATCTGATCAAGTACTATTCTGAAATTTTCTTTGAAAATTTCCATCGATAACGAAATGGCAGGAAAAAAAGTGGAATAGTACTCAACTCGTGATTAGTTTATGGAATGCTGAAAATGGACACGAAAGTTTTGCTGAAAAATCCCTTTAGTTTCCGTGAAATGTTGTGTGGTGCTTGTTCACAAAAGTTGGATGCTTCATTCGATCAAATGATGGCATGTCTTTTCATGAACATTCTTGTTTTATAAATAGTTTCAGGCTTGTTTTCTTCAGAATTCCTCGCATTTGATTACATGGGACTAGGTCGAGTTCAGGATATTTATATCTACTTATTAAGAATTGCGTTGTTTATCCGAGAAATTATGACCTGGCGCATTCACCAGATTGTATCCCAATAAACAAGAGGTTAATATTTAACACAATTAGATATGTATGAAAAGTGATTCTAGTATGTACAGCATTTTATGAACAGAGCAACTCAGGAATATCCTATTTCTTATTACTTTCAACAATGAAGAACCCATCGATTAAAGCTGATTAGTTGTAAACTACCTCCAGGAACAGCTGAAAGTATTAAATTGCATATCTGAAGATTATAAACCGTCTTGCAAGAGAAAAAATCTGTTTGATTATGTTCTAGAGACTGAGAGGAAACCATTCAAAAATTTAGGGAAAAAGTTCCTATACATTTAATAGAATTATTTATAATTATTTAAGTAGCAATATGACAAAAACAACAAAAGAATCACTAAAAGAAGATCGGATGCTCCGCTTAAATGAACTCAAATTTACAATGAATGGGTCTATATCATTACAATACCGATTAAACAAAATACATAAATTGTGATCAACCTTATCAAAAGCCCTACTGAAATCCGTGTACAGCGAATCCACCTGAAACGGGTTATTCAAAACTCGAGAGATTAATTCAGTGTAAACTATCAGATTCGTTTCAATTCCGTGACCTGTAAAGATTCTCCAGCATCGATGATTTAAGAGAGTGAAAAAACTTATCCAAAACTAAACTTTAAAACCATTTTTCAAAGACCGACAATTTGCTTACACCTCGATAATTCTCAACAGCATTTTTACTACCTGAGTTCTTATAGATAGCTATGAGCAGAGAATGAGGAAATGTACCAGAACGCACCGATTTATTAAAAACAATCGACAATACATAACTTAAGAGGGAACCACAGTTTTTCAGAGAATATGAAGGATATCCATCAAACCCTGTTCCTTTATTAGCATCCAGTGAATTTTTCTTATTCAGATAGTGTAATGAGTTTCATAACAGTACTGAAGGTAGTGCTGTAATGAACTCATTACAGCATTGTTTTCAGATACGTTTTTCGTTTTGTGGTTATCAGTACTGACCTCCGATCCTATCAATTTTCAAATCAAATCAATTCAAATTCCGTCATCCTTCAAATTTCGTAAGTCACACAAACTGCCAAGATACAATAAAAAGTCACTAATCTGAATTTTCATTTGAATTTCGGGAGTATTTCACAAAGCTTGACTGAAATACAGAAAAAAACGTCTAATACCCATTGCGGAAAGCAGATCCAATACTCATGGTTTCGAAAATTCGCTCCTTCGTTGCTCGTTTTCCAATTTCGCATTCGTGTTCGAATAGGAGCTCATTCTGCAACTTGTTTTAGAATATACTATTTATAAATTATGTAATATGCAAAATATGTGTGTTGCAATACCAGAAATCTCATAGTGGATTCAAATATCACAAAAATTCTGATCATGTTACAAAAAAAAATTAAATTGTCCACTATTTTTTTTGAAGAAAATGTCTGAATTCAGTGTGAGGAGAACTTATTTAAACTTATTAATCAACGAAAGGATGAGGACACTTCAAAATAAATAAATGAATGTCACCATGTATTGATACAAGGGTCAATTGATAGATAAAATTTCCCGATTCTCAATATTTTTACTGATTCTACGAATTTGTTCCCCGCACTGTTTGGAAATGTGATACTTCACGACTTGAAATGCGTGCGAAATAGGGTTGAAAGCAAAGATTATAGAGTATAAAGATGGGAAACGAAGCGACTGCAGTGATGTGAGTGACATCGGTTGTTTCAAAAGTAATCGGGTTATGGTTAAAATATTCGAGTAGGGTCCATTTGGCATGGATCATATAGACATTATTAGTAGGCTGTTGTCAATTTTGAAAGAAATACTTGAATAAATAATTTTGCTGAATGATTGTATTTTCTTGTATACGCGTATTTTCTACTGAAATAACTAGAAATCTACAAGGGTAGCACCTAGCTCACTCCATAATCTTTTTTTGTGTGTTTTTCTGTTATAAATTTTGTGTTAAAAATTCACCGACATTCGAAATACATGGTGATTAATTGCATAAATAGTAGAAAGAATAATCTTGAATGTGCATTCTTTTCATTATCAAAGAGAATGAAAATGTAAGTTTTGAAACTCGTTTCATGTAACTGTCTTTTTCATTGCTTTTCATTTCCAGTGTTGTCAAATGGATAGAGGTTTCGGGGCAAAAATATATTGTTCTGGATAACGCATAAAGAACTCGTGCTGGGCTGACCCACAGGAGACTTCACTTTATTGAGAGAAAAACTCAAAGTAAACATGAAATCATCATCAATGAGAAACGAACGTCTGAGCACTGGAAACATGTCCTTAGAGGTCGAAAAATCGTATGATATTCATCACGTGTGCTGATTTGTTTGCGAACCGAATTTTCTTCGGTCTCATTCATTAGATCAAAAAGTTCCACTCATGGCAATGGTGGTTAGAAGAACGACTTATAGAGGTGGTGATTCCCTTGACGAACCTTCCAGCTGTTCGACTCATCTACTAGACCCTCTAGACTCATCGAGGTGAAAATGCACTGGGTGAGATATGTATGAATCGGGTCCAGAACAACTGTTTGACTTATCGATGTTCGATTTATCGAGAGTTCACTGTATGAATAAGTTCTTGAAATTGTTATAAAAATTCTCTAATATGTGAACAAATTTTTGAAATGTTCACAATTTCATAATTATTGTATTGTAGTTGATTTCAGATAATCATTTCAAGAATCCAGAAGCGTATTTCATTTGATTCAAAACAATGTGTAGATGAAAAATATCATCCAGATCAAAAAGCGGAGCCCTGCTCTTGTTTTATCGATCAGGATGTTTCTTCAAAAGTTCGATGAAAAGTACTCAATTTAATGGAAATTTATGAAAAATATAATTCGAATTTCGCGCCTCTTCAGATAGTTTTCTGTACTGAATTATGTTTTCAGCGTCATCTAGGTGTCAAAAGTAAGAAACTAGCCAAAAATCGTAGTCGGATTTTAGTACCATATACAGTGACTTTATTCACTGTAGTACCATAGATGTAAGGGCGTTTCCTATCTTTCTAACTCTATAATCTTTGGTTGAAAGCGTACGATCGTAGAAAAAATATATTCCGAAATTAAAATTGTATTTCTGATTAAATTCGTGATTCCTCGAAAGATGAAGCAAGAAGTACCGATGAAACGGAAAAAGTGCACGAATCTGGTACTGCCTAGCTGCCAGACCGACCCTGGTAGCAGAGAGCTCTCGGTGCAGGCGTGGTGGTACCTTGTCCGGGTATCATCATCTCGCGTCTGGAAGGATCGCTGCTACGGCGTACTATTATTGACTGTTAGTCTAGCGTCTGATCCATTATGCTTTTTTTCTATTTTGACTACGGAGGTTAACGGCCGTGGACAGAGCGTAGACGGCGGACAAAAAACGGCCGCAGGAGCTCAATGACATGGTACGAGTTTTTTTTTGCTTTTTCGCTCGGTGCGCTGCTTCCAGCGTCTGCGTTGCTTCGATAACGCCGGTTGATTTAATTTCGGAGTCAGTGACGGATCTCGGAGGGGGGCTGGATATGGGTACCAAGAAATGCACCTTGTCATTATCATCATCATCATTCTCGAACCTCCAAACGAAGTCTAGATTAACTAATTCTCTGTTGAGCCTCCACTTCTTTCCAAAATATACAGGATGATCCACGGTCGATGGTACGTTAAAGTACATATACACGCACCGGCGAACTGCAGTCAGTAGATCTACAGTTTTGTTATTACTACACATGCACAGATAATCGACAAGTCCCGGCCAACAGTTTCGGCAAATCGTTTAAAAACTGCCGTGTGTAGAGCAATTACTTCAGATCCCATCGACAGTTCAGAACTTCCAACATTTTCGATCTTTTACAGCCAAAATGGACTGTAAAATGTAAAATAAACTTGAATAGGCGAATATTCTAATAGGCGAACAAAGAATAACGCCTATGAAAACTTGTAAACTTTTACAAAACTATTGATGAAAATGCAACAGTAGACTCTTTTGCATTGATTCTCAGTTCTCTTAATAAATTCATATGCGATAGTTTATCACGTCTCAACAACTATTCTTTATTCCATAATCTCATTTTCGATTTTTCATTTCCAATTAATAACACAATCATGGCCGCAGTCGATTTTCGTTTACGTCCAAGAGACATACTTAATAGTTCCTCAATTGGAAAACTGAGGATCTGAACTGAACGTGTATAGTCAAATCAAGGATGGACTGCAGTTTGCGGACTGTCAGTTTTCGATTATCAGATTAGGTCTTACGATTTGACTGTATCGTGTGTAGTGCGCTACAGACCTTGACTTTCAGTTCAAATCGACAGTCCTGGAACTGCAGGCTGCCGGATCGTGTATAGGGACCATTAGACGTGAACGGAGAACGGAAAGCAAGAATTCATTAAAGATTTGGTTTCTTAGACAAGAACATATTTATGCCCTATCGATCTGAAATACACTGCGCAAAAAAATTAACGCACATTATCGAAATCTTGAATTTATTCGACAACTGGAGGTGTTCACAATGATGATTATTTTTATAGTACGAGAGCTAGTGAACCTTTTGAGTAACGGTTTGCCTGTAAGGCTAGAAATTTTTATAGTGATATTTCCTAGCATGCTGAGGACGGAAATCATCACCTGGCACCCCTCACCCCTGCACGTCATCAAGATCTATATCTTTGAAAGTGTTAAAAAAATTAAAAAAATAAACTTGTTCCTGTAAGCTTGAAACTTTCATACGATTTTGTTCGTTCATTGTGAAGTTCAAAAAAAAATTGACAGGCGATTTCGACGAGCACAACTACCTGCCAGGCGACTCGAAAAGGGTGTAAAATACGAACAAAAATTAACTTTTTTATGTAAGGCTGAAATTTATATATGTGTTCGTCTGAGGGAATGAAAAAATAAGTTTTATTATTAATCTTCATCATCATCTGATATGTTATCATTAATTTTTCATCATATAGTACAGTCGTTTCAAGCGTAGTACACTGTGTCTTAAATTGGTTGAGACTGCATTATATCTCAGCTATTATTGAAAATAGAGTCATGCGGTTTTCGAAACCCTGTGTCACTTTTTTGTAAAACTTTTAAATCCACAAACAGAAATATTCCATCTTCTTTTGTTTCTGGAATACAGTGCGAAAATGGAAATGTTCACTTTTTGAAGATGTTATTATTTCTCGGGCCCTGTATGAGAAAAAAAAAATATGAAAATGTGTATAATAATGTTTTTATGTAGAAGTCAGTGGCGTAGCAAAACATTTTTTCAAATCATAATTTTTGAGATTGAATTGGAACGGAATGAAATTTTTCATATGGAACAGCATGTTTATTTCAACTTCAAACTGTATCACGACCTATGCTTCAATGAATTTCAGTTGAAAAAAATATCCCACGCATTTAATCAATATTCACAAGCATTCAATCATTACTTTTTCAAAAAGCTATGTGATCTAAACCCATTTATTTTATCCTGTTTTGAACATAATTTCAAAATATCAACTGAAAAATGGTTTTTTGATGCATGTGTGAAAGAATTCATGTCTTACTTTAAAAAAAAAACAAACAGAAATACAGTAGGCGCTTGATGCCGGATTATCGGAAATGCCGGATTATCGAGTTTGTTCAGGAAAAAAAAAGCTAACTTCATATGATTTTCACTACTATCTAACTTTCGCAAAATAAGACCGCTATTTTGTCAAGGGACGCTATGAAACAAGAAAAAACAAATACACCACTGTCGAGGTTAGGTCCGGACTGCCGAGCGGGAAAAACTACTCTCGGTGATCCGGCGTTCAGCTGTATAAAATGCCGGATTATAGAGCGGGTTACCTGGGTCCCAAAGTGCCGGACTACCGAGTGTACCGGATTGGCAAGCGCTGGATTATCGAGCGACGACTGTATACATTTTTCGGATGGTTGACGCTCAAATTTATTAAAGGTAAGGTTGTGATACATCGATGTATTCAGAAAAAAAATGGAAAGATTTGACGTTAAAACATACGAGGTGTTCCATTTGAAATATTTCAAGTTTGAGCTATATCTTAAAAACATTTATTAGATAAAAATTTCAAGCTACGCCACTGACTTCTACATAAAAACATTATTATACACATTTTCATACTTTTTTTTTCTCATACAGGGCCCGAGAAATAATAACATCTTCAAAAAGTGAACATTTTCATTTTCGCACTGTATTCCAGAAACAAAAGAAGATGGAATATTTCTGTTTGTGGATTTAAAAGTTTTACAAAAAAGTGACAAAGGGTTTCGAAAACCGCATGATTCTATTTTCAATAATAGCTGAGATATAATGCAGTCTCAACCAATTTAAGACACTGTACTACGCTTGAAACGACTGTACTATAAGATGAAAAATTAATGATAACATATCAGATGATGATGAAGATTAATAATAAAACTAATTTTTTCATTCCCTCAGACGAACACATATATAAATTTCAGCCTTACATAAAAAAGTTCATTTTTGTTCGTATTTTACCCCCTTTTCGAGTCGCCTGGCAGGTACTTGTGCTCGTCGAAATCGCCTGTCAATTTTTTTTTTGAACTTCACAATGAACGAACAAAATCGTATGAAAGTTTCAAGCTTACAGAAACAAGTTTTTTTTTTTAATTTTTTTAACACTTTCAAAGATATAGATCTTGATGACGTGCAGGGGTGAGGGGTGCCAGGCGATGATTTCCGTCTTCAGCATGCTAGGAACTATCGCTATAAAAATTTCTAGCCTTACAGACAAACCGTTAGTCAAAAGGTTCACTAGCTCTTGGACTATTAACAGAATTATGCATGCATATGTTATACACTTTCAACGTTTTTCTTCAATACAGATGTTTTTTCCAGCAGGAATAAAAAAAGATGATATTATCATATTTTGAATGTATTGGTTCCATTCTAAAATCAGTTGTTCTCGATCAATTCTAGTGATCAATAGTTTTTCTTTCATTTGATTTTCCGCACTCGATCGCTATGCAACGCGAAACACGCAATTTGACCCAAGAGAAATGTGCCCAAGCGGTAGTTTTGCGAGAAGAAGGGTGGACATACACAAGAATTGCAGAAAGGTTTGGAGTTTCCCATACAAGTGTGACCAGAACAGGGTAGACCACGGGTAACAACTGCCATTCACGAACGTTACTTGAGAGTTTCTTCGTTAAGACAACGGTTTGCAACCGCTCGTCTCCTTCAAAATCAGCTTGAGAAAACTCATGGGGTGCTAATCAGCACTCAGACAATAAGAAATCGCCTAAGAGAATATGATTAAAGACCTCGTAGCCTAGCTCTTACCCCAGCCCTTCGAAGGGCGCGTTTGGATTTTGCGAAAGAGCATATCCATTGGAAAGAGGCCCATTGGGAAAGAGTTCCCTTCACAGATGAGTCTAGATTCTGATTCTACCATTGTGATCGACGTTCTCTTGTATACAGACGTCCACATGGAAGATATGCTCAGAGCAATTTCGTGAAAACTACTGGTTTCGGGGAGAATCGATTATGGCATGACTGCTCGCACAGACCTAGTAGTCGTTGATAATGGAGTTATGAATGCTGATAAGTATATAAGGAACATTCTTGAAGAGCATGTAGTGCCATTTGCCCCATACATTGGCGAAAATTTCTTTTTTATGGACGATAATGCCAGACCCCATCGTGCGCGCATCGTTCAGGAGTACCTTGAAGTGGTTGAAGTCCCTCGAATGGAATGGCCAGCAAGAAGTCCAGATCTCAATCCGATTGAGCAGGTTCGGGACAACCTCAATAGAAGGCTGAGAAGTTCAGAAAAACATCTAGCTATTCTTAATGACTTAGGAATCCAACTCGGAGAAATCTGGGAAGGACTAGATCAGAACATTTTAAAAGTATTAACCGTCGTTGCCGAGCTGTAATTAACGCAAGGGGTGGAAATACCCCTTGTACCTTTTGTACATACCGACGATAACGGGGTGTGCGTGGGATTGTTCATACCCTTATTCTTCGTGAATCTAAAAATCGTCCATATCTGGATTCATAAGTGAAAAGGACACTACGCCATTGATCGTTCCAATGGATATGTTGCCTTGTCCATTCCAGTCACCTTTCTCAAACGTAATCTGATGGTTCCGATGGAAACTTGGACACCATCTGCATTCAAAAAAGTATTCTGTAGCATTCTACACGTAGATGTAGGCTTTGTTCTCGCCGAAACGGCTATGAAACGATTCTGAGCAGGTGTCGTTTTTCGTAGCTCACCAAGCCTTGATCTTTCCAACATGGAACCTGTCTCCCTAAACCTATTTCACAGTCGAGATATCACACTTTGACTGACTTGGAGCCGTTACACTAAAACAACCTGAGTTAGGCCACCCTGTAGCATTCCGATAGCCCTATTAGCCTCAGCGTTTGTTAATTTTCGCCTCCCTTTCAAAACTCCTTCTCGGACTCCCTTTCAAAATAAGAACATTCATGTAGCATATGCAGGGAACCAAACTTCAGAAAAAAGTGACCAGATTGACAAAATATCTCATACTGATTTTAATTGGAACGATTTAAGTTGTTATTCAGTTTTAAATGATTTTACAGCGATTTTCTCAAAGATTACATACTTTTCAAAACGATTAAATACGATATCCCCAAGTCATGTGGACCAGTATATTTAAAAATTTATATTTTCCAATTTATATTCAAGTGTTCATCGATTGTGTATTCTTTCATTAAAATAAATTGAATAACACTAGAAATGATGACATTTTTCCTTGAATTTCAACACTCTGTTTCTGAGGAACGAAGAGATTTATTACCATTCTTCAAAACAACTTCGGTATAGTAGTGAATTTAAATCCATCACTCGAAGAAACTTGCGTAGGGGCTCCGATTTAGGGTAAACTAATATTTCAAGGAATGAAAGAGGATGCATGTGACTAGAGATGAGGTATTTCGCTTTTGACGCTAGTAGATGTCGCTATTTGTACTTATTAACTCCAAAGGCTTATAGCATTTGGTTCAGTAATAAAATCAAATTTTTTTCTTCAGCCTCATGTTGAAACCTATTGAAGATGGTATATTTATATCGATGAATTTTGAATTTATCTATGTTAAATAGATATTATTCTAATCGTGGTTATTTTATGATTCTTATAAGGTAGATTGACCGCAGCCTAGCTATTCCCGTGAAAAGAGTATATACTCGAACTTCTCATCTCATGCAGAGACTCAACTCTCGTTGTACCGGACGAGCGATGGTAATTGCCATCTCGATGGTCCAACTCTTCTGGTCCGCGCTTCATCTCGACCAGTCTACCACGTGTTGCTAGGCGGGAATGACTGGTTATTGTCTACGTCTAGTTTCATCTAGCCAGCCTTGCCAGTCTAGTTTCGTCCTACGAGTGGGTTGCATATTTTACAGTACAATGGCATCGCAGCCACAGAGACCAGGGCCGGTATTCTAGACAAGTGAGCCTGGCGTCAAGATGAATCACGAAGTCGTACTTTTGGTATACGTTTTCTCCAAGTGTGAAATTGCACGAATTATGTCCGAAGTTGCAGTTTATCATACCTGCGGCACGGTAGTGCCTCGCTAAGACGAGCCAAGCGAAGCGTGCGGCACTACATACCTTCTCTTCGTCGATTTTTTGAACCCTCACAACTTGAGTTTGCAATATACCAGATAAATAGAGTTTTTGGAGTATTATGATGAAATTTTTTTTCATCTGTCAAATTTGACAATTCAACCATGTTCCGACTATTTTTTCATTGTTGTTTTAGCCAATGAGCATACAGTTATGTGAAAATTTTTCATTTGTGCAGATTATCGGGTCCTTCAAAATAGATGCAGACGTAATTATAAACATGAAAAAAAAAACTATCGGTCTCAAGGAACAATGTGAATTTCGAAGTTTATTTAATCTTTATTGCGACGTTTCGGCCAATTTGTGGCCTTTCTCAATCTGAAAAACAGACAAAAACGATATTCAGTGCCATTTGTTAAAACTACACACTATACAAACATATATGGAAAATATAACATCAGATACGATTGAAATTCAACAGTTACGAACATGAACAACAAAAAACACAATACTTCAAAATAATGGAAGTCTTAGTCAATTATCATCTATGTATATTATATATACTGTACACGATGCATGTCCTCACCTCAGATTGAAAAGTTTGATCATAAAATTGTTGGAAAATCTCTTCCATATCAGTAGATTCACAAGGAATGGTGTCTGAGTAATCTTATCAGAGCGGTCAAATTCGACGTGTTCAGAATCTTATTGTAACTGAATGATAACAGCGCATCAAGAAATACGTAAAACAATTACAAACTCAATGCAGATGACCTGACACATCTTATCTACGTTCTTCGTTCAAAAAATTCTGGTAGGTGAAACTCAGGGATGAGATATCAGTCCTCAAATTTAAAGCTTAGGGTCTTTCTTGATGTATATCATTTCTTTAAAATTGCGTCTGAACAAATTATTTTCTTTATCTAGAATTTTCAGATTGGAAAAATCAAATCTATGTTCTGTCTCAAGAGCGTACATGGACAAAGCTGTTGTATTTTTATTATTATCCCAGTCACGGATGTGATGTTTCATTCTATCACGTAAATATTGTTTCGTCTGTCCTGTATATGTACCGTCAAAATCACCACTATTATTTCGGTTTATTAGACCTGATTGTTTGTTTCCAATTATTTTATCTTTTAACTTGGAATATAATAAGGGGCGACATTTTGGCTGTAAGATCTAATAATTCTCGACACCCCATGACATAAACCAGGAGCATATGACATCTTACATCAACTATGAATCGATGTCTGCCGTTGATGATAGTTTGTGTAAGATGTCATATGTTCCTTGTTCATTTCATGAGGTGTCGAGAATTATTAGATCTTAGAACAAAATGTCGCCCCTTATTATAAAAAACCTTTTCCACATTATATTGCAAATTAAAAGATAAAAATAATTAGAGACAAACAATCAGGTCTAATATACCAAATTAATTGTAGTGATAAAGGATATAGGACCGGCGAAAGAATTTTTACGTGATAGAATGAACCTACACCTCCGTGACTGTGATAATAATAAAAATATAACATATTTTTTATTAAAGAACCATGGTGACTCTTAAACCTAGTTATTGAAATTTTTGCAATTAATAATGCAATTATTGAAATTTATGACTGAACCAGTCGACGTTTGTTGTTGGTCAGAAACAACGTTACTTGAAGCAGAAGTTGAAACTGAAGAAACACTGAACTCTCACTGTTTCTCATTTTCTTTATCATTTCCTCGTGGTACTCTTTATCAAGTTGTAAATGAGGTTTTATTGAACTGACATTTCCATGTCCCGTCATTTTCGTTAGCTGGTTTTCGTTTACCCCAACTTTGACAATATGGCTTACAGAAGTTGCTCGGTGACAATGGTTTGTAAATTTGAACTTTTCGATATCGAGACCTGCTTTTTGGACAGACAGCTTTGTCAATTTTGCTATCTCGTGTTCGCCAACTGGGATGTTCTTAAACCATATACCATTATTTTGCCATTCTCGATTCGGTGATAGAAACAGTTTGTCTTCACGTTAGATCCTCATTTTGACGGAAGTTTTTTATATAATCTTGAAAAAAAAAGCTTTGTTCAAAAAATTAAATAAAAAACGGTTAATTCAACCAATCTAACAAGGCATATGTCTTTATTAGTAGTGTTCCTGATTAACCATTTACTGTCTGTTAATCTGCGGCCTCCTTCCCGGCAGGTTTTAGAAAACACTGGATTATATTCAATTTTATTTGTGCTTGTTCCATCATTAAACTTTTTTTCTTGAAAGAAATCCGTCAAACAGTTGGCTGCCACAACTCCTCGAAGCTATAGCTCATAAGATATGAGATGAAAAAGTTTTTTCTGCAGAGCCTCCGGCTTGTTTTCGTCGTAAGCCGATGAGTTTTCTTTTCTCTTTTCCGGGTTCATTTAGAACATTTTGCGCGCATCATCTCGTGCACCCTTAGCAGATTTGAATCTTACATAATTAAATCTATCTATAGCAATGCCGCAATTCTTGTTATATTTTTCCTGAACAAGTTTTACTGTCACTTCCACATTGTTTTCACCACACATTCTTTATAAAGGGATCCATACTTCTACTTCTTGCGCATGTTACTTGTCCAGTCCTTTAGAATGAAGGCAATTTATTCCACCGATGTTCTTTGTTCTAATGAGTGATTTTTGTCGGCACAAAACTTGAAATTGTCTCCATACTGACGTTTCTGTATTCGTTGGCTTAAGATTGTCTCTATTCTCATCAATATCTACAGCGTTTTCAAATCGCGACATTGCACTTACAAAATTTGAAAATGTGGTATCAACTGACAATGACACGAATTGATTTGATTGATTCATATAATATACTTTTAAAATACATTGTGGTATTTTGCTTTCATCTTTAAACAAATCTGTAACTTTTCATGAGATTACAGGAAAATTACGATTCTCGACTCTTTCTATAAATCTGTAGCTTACAGGAAACATATCGACAGGTATATTGTGAGTTTATGTTGAATGGTTGGTTTTTGTCACAGAATATAAAATACTTTTCTATACCCAACTACTTCTGTGTATCATTTTCGCATTTTGGTTGTAAATTTCTCTTTCTTGTTGAAAAGAATACAAATTGAACATTAATATATCCAATAATCAATAGTTACGGTCCAATTTTACAGAGAAATTAATTCTATTCTATGATCTTACCTCCGAGTTTTTCAAAATTGATACTTTCAATACGACAGTTACAGAAAAATTTCCAGAACGAATAGATACATAGATACAAATCCATCGTTAGCTACAGATTTGTAGCTTAAAGAGAAAAAGCAGAATACCGCCATTAACTCTTGCAATGAAAATGAATCGATAATTTTTGACAAATCTGCTCTCATGCAACTTAACTTGCATTCGAGCATCTTTCCCAAAAATTATCGATAATTTTCATTGTACTCGTTGATTTACTACTGAAAATTTTCTCATACAAAGTTTAAATTACATAGCTTCTAGACTTCAGATTTCATTAATATCTAAAAAACCCTGACTCCTTCACTGACTGATTATCATCAAAAGTGTAAGTGTACTTCCTGAAGTCCAATAAAACTGAAATTTTGTATATGGGCTAGTTTCAGTTCGAAACGAAATAAAATTTAGTCCCTTCTGAATTACATGATTATGACTTTGTTGTTATATTCGTATCTAATGTCATGGTATGTTTTCTGAGCTTTAACCACAACTACAGTTTCCAATGTGTAATTACACGTTGTGATGGTAAATTGCAAATATAGTCCGTTTCAAAATGATTGCCATCTCGGGCGGCTGTGGAATCTCGAAAATATGTTGGTGATATCCCATCAGTAACTTTTGAGTTTCAGGATTTAGGTTGGTGTTGATTGAAAACACTAAGTTTTGACATTTCAGAGTTTGAATTAACCTCCTGAATACATTTCGAATTTATTTCTGTATGCTTATGTTCTTGATTAAATCCACAAGTTAGTTTTGGATTTGAATATTTCTCTAGTATAACCGAATTGAAAATGGTTGGAATTCATCAAGATACCTCTCGCCTCGCCTAACTAAAAGGGAACGTAAAGCAGTTTATCGTCGATACTGCGAGTTTTTCAACAATTCAGCAGGTATTTCTGCCAGTATCAATTGCGTTTTGCTAGGAATTCAGGTAACAATTATTTACTTTTTCGAGGTGTTTTCTGATAAATAACTGAGTCTCAAAATTTCAGTTTTCACCTAGAACTGTCAGATGAATTTTGAAGAAAAAAGAAGGCAAGTCAAGTCATTACAGTCAGAAGTGAGCAGTGGATGCAAACCTATTCCACATGATAATGCCTTCAAAAAAACATTATACGACGTTATTTTTTCTAAAACCAAAAACAATGAATGAATCCGTGTGTACATCTTTTCTAAATTGCCTGTAACTGAATTTTAATCAAAATCAACATTTGTTATATTATTAAATGAAACATGAAATGGACAGTATCAATAAATACAAATGATTCACAATTTGTCAACAAATATTTTCTATCTGTTTCAACAACTTGGTTGGCTATGAAATTGTAAAGTTATGTCAGCTTTATACTGTTTGTTCCTCAATACTCTGAAAAAATTACACAGGGCGAACACTTGGCTGAATTTGCGATAGTCATCAAGATTGCTGAAGGGTCTTCATAGAGAACGAACTTTTGGTTATCTTTGACGAAGTCTTAGTTATTTAATGAATGGTATCTCTACATTGGAGTTCCTCGAAAGCCTGCAAGATTTCTTGTTGAAGCATTCCACGCTATTTTTATTATCAATCCTGAATTTCCAATTCCCATGCTTAATCTACAGCAGAATATTGTGGGTATGTATATTTTAGTCATCATCTCAGCTTGTTTCTCTTTTGCAATTGAAGCTAAGTTTGAAAATTTGTAAATTCAACAATGATGAAAATAATGTAATTTCGCAAAACATTCTTCAAATTCATTTGCCTTGAAAAATATATTCAATCATTTTATAGGTTATATTGATATATTTCAATCTATGATGAACCCACAGACATTTTTAGTAACTTTTTGTAACCAGAAATAAAGCCCCGGCTGGAATTCCATGGCTTGCTCTGATGACAATCATTTTGAAACGGACTTTATGTACCTAGTGAGGTGTATTTGCTTCGCCCAGGTTACTTATTCTGGCAAGCTTTCCATTGACTTCAATACAGATGAAAAGGTAAGACCTAATTACTTTAATGTCCAAAATAAATTTCCCTCGACCAAGCCGTGTAGCGTTGGAGGTAGATATTGTAGATAACTATCTTACAGAAATTTCTGCTCGTTCGGCTATTCATTTTAGCAATTTATAACGAGCGACCCTGCTTATGTAGGAAGAATATCGCGTTTCAACATCGCGAATCGGGCGGTTCCGCTCGTTAGGCCCAGCTTACACGGTTCAGAAAGAGGTTACGGCGTCAGAAATCGTCAAGAAACGAAGTGTTCGATACGACGTCCCTCGACTCGAAAACATTCTATCACAGATAACAAAGTTATTTTGCATTTTAGGATTTTCAGTAGGCTAACCTTTTCTGAATTCTGAGAAATTGAAAACAATTGTCCTTCACAAATATATATTTATTACTGTTCTCTATACAAAAATATACAAATATAATATAAATATACAGAAAATGAGGTAATTGTCTACACTGACCCAAAAATCTCAAAAATTGACGAAAAATTCAGTAAGCACTAACCTTGATATGCAGAATCTGCTTTCAGGTCTTGGTTTTTTTTTTTAAATACTCAAAGTCATTGAGGGTTATCCTGAACAAACACTTCATTCTTCAAGTCTGACATGGTTTTTTTGTCATTATGAATACAAAATTCTCGATTTTTTCTCAATTCATAGTCTCCTTTATTACTGAATTTCCCTAAAATGTGATGATTCCTAAGTGCTTACAATCCGGTGCTAGAATGATATTTGTCATCTACTCATCTTCATTTCTACGTCAACAGCACAATATCATGTGATTCGTATGACGTAGCAATGAAGATGGCCATCATATCACCGGATTGTACACACTTAGAAATTATCACATTTTAGGGAAATCCAGTGATAAAAAAGGCTATAAATTAAGAAAAAATCGAGAATTTTGTATGCATAATGAAAAAAAGTCCACGAAACTGAAATATAACTTGAAAATTGAAATGTTGATTCGACCGTCAATGAATTTGAGAATTTTTTTTAGAAAAACCAAGACCGACCAGACAAATCTGAAATGAGATTTCTCTTTTGCATATTAAGGTTAGTGCTTACTGAATTTTTCGTCAATTTTCGGATCAGTCTAGACAATTACCAAAAATAAACACAGGGTCGCAAAAACCGCATGTCTCTGTCTTCAATAATAGCTGAGATACAGTGCAGTCACACCCAATTTGGGACACAGTGTACATTTAAAAAGTTGGTTTCTCAAGATTTGCTTGTTTCCTTTTTCCTCATAGAGTTTTTGCCTGAATTGTTATCGGGTTTACAAGTGCAGCACTCAAGCTTTCTTGATTTGATACTGCTTCTGGTTTAATTGTATTTTCAGTTTGTAAATCATGTTGTAGAGAATCTGTTCCTGTGCCCTCAAGTGTGTTCGTCTCAAACAGTTCAATTTAGAAAGTATCACAGCTCTTTTACCTGTAAAGAATAAATTTTTTTCTCAATCACTGAGTAAAAAACATAAATCTGAAAGATTCAGCCAATAAAAAAAGAACAAGATATGAATGTGGAAAATTATAATTGTACTCACCTGGACAGAATGTGTTTCACAATGATGAAGAAAGTGGATAATAACTCTCCAATATTTAATAAAAAACTAATAACTATCTTCTACATATCCATTTGATCTTGTGAATGTAAATACATAATGTGGTCAATGATTGTGTGAATTATGTCAATAAAACATAAGTTTGACAAACACGAAACACGACTAAAAACCTCAAACAGAGTCATCTCTGACGATATCACCAAATATTGGCGTATGCAGCGACACGAGTATTTGTTGTCTCAACTAAAAATAGTATTTGGGGTGGGGGTAGGAAGGTGTCAAGACCCTGCATTCTATTTTCCCGATATTTCCGACTATCCAGCGTTCCATTTTAATGGGCGTCACGTAACAGGACCGGCCAAATCGTTATTTAATTGATGTCCGAGCCGCGCGGGTCTAGATATCCGATGTGACATTCGATTCTATGGTCGCGCGATTCGATGGCGCGCTCTATTCGGGGTGACAGCGCTCGAATTGGCGCCTTATGCCGTTCCGGGGAAGAAAAAGAAGTCGGACGAAGGATGTGATTGCAATCAAGAATCAATTAGATCGGGTAATGAAGTTTTTGACGTGGGTCTGAGCTCCATTCATGAGAAGACGTGGAATAGGTTGAAGTCGTATGGTGGTGTGAGATTGACGTTAGAAAACGAAATGTCTAGGTTGAGGTTCGGGCGTTCCATGCTGATTGGATCAATCGAGTCGGATTATTCCATAAAAATGGTGAGGAGAAGTGTTTTTCTCTAATTCTATGTCAATTCCATTCATTCCGCCACATCTCGTGGAAAATATTTTATACATGCTTCATCGTACATAATCAAATTAAGCACGGTTGCATCAAAAGTGGGACTTGTTTTACAAAAAACATTTTCCTAATAGCTTGAATGAAAAACTTCCACGAAGATTTTTCTTCCAAATAATGGGCATTAGCAAATATTTTCTGCTCTCCTGAAGAATATTTCAGAATTTCATGTTACTACTAGATTGTGGAGGATTGAAGCCTGAATAAATTTGAACTTTAATGTAAAAAACCACTCAATGGAGTAATGGAGCATTCACACGGGGACAATTGACAAGCCATCCCATTGAGACAATTCAATAGTCTAGTGGATTGGCATTGTGTGAATGGAGACAATAGATGGTCTTGATCCATTCATGGGGACAATCCAGTACAGGAAGCCAATTGATAAGCCATTTCACTGAGAAATTGGATTGGCTTAGTGGAATACCGTTGTGTGAATAGAGACAATCCATTGAAATGGAATGTCAATGGAGACAATGCATTGAATTAGAACGATTTTGAATTCATTGGCGCCAATGCCTTTTCCCACCCACGGTACGATGAATTGGTTCATTTTGACGTCTCAACGTTTTTACCCTAGTATTGGGATATCGAAAAAACATTGGTGTCGTGAATGATCTCTTGAAAATAGCATTAAAAAATTCTGAAAATTTACAGAACAAATAATTTTAATGAAAAGTACTCATGAGAAAAACATTTCAAGATGTTTTATCAACCGCTCAACATGCAAATTTGTTTTTGTCTCTATGCTGATCTTGGGATTTTCATTTGATGTTTATTGATACGATATGAACTACGTCGGAAAATTTTCCGAACAACTCGATCGAATGAAATGAATATTTCAGCATATTTCTGAAACATCTTAAAAATTTTCGCTCCCCAATCTCTGGAATAAAATCAATCAGAGATCATTTTTAATAATAGAAGAAGGGCTCCTGTGTGAATTCGTACCCTTATTTGTCTGGGGTCAAATCATGTCTATACATGGTAACATTTTTTTTTATCTCGAAATTTCCTGGAGTCAGTTCTATCCCCAATAAATTAACCCATATATAATCCATTCCCACCACAATTATCCAGATTATTATTTTCATCCAACAAAATACAAGATAGATAGATAGATAGATAGATAGAGAGTTTATTCAACATATTATACAAGTTGTAAACTCTGAAAAAAAAACTGTGAGTTATGCTATATAACTGTTTACAGTTGTTGAAAATTAATTCAAATTCTAACGACAGTAAGTAACAATATTTAAAATTAAAATAAATTTCTTCTATTCTTCGTCACCATCGGTTTCTTCTAGTCTTGATCGGGAATCCAGTCGCATTCGGGAAGTTTTGTCTCAATTCGGTGTTTTCTCGTCTCTTCGGTTATTTTTGTCATAATCAGTAATTTGTTACCTCAGCTTCTCATGTAGAGTTGATAATTCTATGAATCATCGATCTATCTTCTGCGATCAACCAATTTTTTATTTCTCTTTTAAATTTTTTCATACTTTTCATTTGTTTTATTCGACTCCTTAATTTTTTTTTATAATGATCAGGTTCCGCCAGCCGAATTTTTGTGTTACCTATTCCATCTCATCATGTGATCTTCGGTATTGGAACGGTATGGATTGTGAAACAAGAGCTTACGTAAAAACCTTAGAAAACAAATTTTCTCCCAAGAGGTTGATGGGAAATTTGAAGTCGAATATCCCCTTTCAGGAGCAATCGAATCAAATATGTGAGACCATTTATTTCAATAGTTTATTCCCTGGAAAAAAATTTTCATCTCTTTCACATAAAAAAAAAACACTATTCGTTCAAAAATTTGACTTTTCTGATAAATTACTCAAAAGATGACCCTCAACTCTCATCTCAGTAAAGACTTTAGAATGTGAGGAATATCATGCAGAAGGTTCGACCATTCAATTACTCTCCTGTCAAAGGTTATGAGCTTTTCAAATACAGGACACTGTGAACCACCCTCTATTAATAATTGAAGGCAGATCTTCACAAATTCCGAAAGCACAAACCAGATCTTTGCAACTGCGCACTAACGTCACACACAAACGTGAGATGTATATCACTCGACTGAACAGTCGACCTGCAAGACTTTAGATGATGGGTGTTCATTCCAAATTTTCATAAACTCACTTGAATTCATGTATTTTTCCTTATCAAGTCGTTCGATTGGATTGAATTCAAGCAAGGTTATTAGATCACACAATCAAAGTTTCGTGAAATCCACCTTTAAGGTTCGAAGTATTGTTTCTTTTTCATTGTTAGGGCCTCTTTTCTATTCCTCGAAAAAAATTTCTATTGATTTTTGATTCAGAGGCTGGGAGAAAAAACCCGAAACACAGTTTCAGAAAAATACCTCCCATGAAATATTTCAATAGATCTTATGTTCTCGATTTGGTTTGGTTTGATCTACAAAAAAAAACAAATTTCGATAATCCGAACTGTCGATTATCCGAACTATTGTCCGATATAGTTCGGATAATTGAGGTTCCACTGTATCTGATAATGGACAAGCGTAAGATCGGGGAAGGAGATATCTTCACTCGCGTTTCGCTCAATGGTATCATCACCCAAATTTAGATTATCCGAACTTCTCGATTATCCGAACTAGTGTCGTTTCATTCAGTTCGGATTATTGAGATTCAAATGTATCTGATAGTGGACAAGCGTAGGGTCGAAGAAGCATCGATCCTCACCAGCAATCCACTCAAACGGTGACATCACTCCCATCGCAAAAAATCCTATTTCGCATTCGCGGCGCCAGCTCGGCCAGAATATTCTAAGTCGCAACCTGTTAACGATACGTCTAGCGCAAAAGGTTGATGGACCTTTACATCAACTCGGAATATAACCTTGTATTGCATAATATTTTACTTCTAAATCATTCCAGGCCTTTGTGCTATCCGGACCACGCGAGAGCCAACGGAATATATTAACCTTTCCCGCTCCTCGGAGGCTGCCTGTCCTTCTTCGGAGCGTACAGCTGGGGCATGGGCGTGCTGCGGGTATTTCCGATACCGGATTCCGGGTCCGGAGATGGGCGCGATCGAAATTTACCGATTTTAGATTGAAACCAAAATGTGTCTGAAAACATGGTTTTTGGACTTCTTATCATGTGTATTCATTTGTCCTCCTCATCAATATAGAATGGGATACCTTGTACCACAAGACATTGTTTTTCATTCGCCTATATTCGCCAGATATTGATGAATTAACACAATATTTAAATCATTGAATTCTGAATAACCTTACTTTCATGAGTGAAATGAATGACTTACTCTATAAAATACTTCATTACAGAAAAATTTATTCTTGGCCCAGAACCCAAAAAGGCTTGTACCTTATAATAGTATATTATGAAACAAGTTGCAGAATGAGCTCCTATTCCAACACGAATGAGAAATTCGAAAACGAGCTACGAAGAAGCGAGAATTAATTTGATTTGAAAATTGAGAGGATCTGAGGTCAGTACTGACAACCACGAAACGAAAAATATAACTGCAAACAATATTGAATAGTTATATACGATACAAGTGCAGATGGCATTGATATTCTCACACGAGTTCAAAATTCAAAAACGAGCCACGTTTTTTTTGGAATGAACGAGTGTTAGAATGAGCCTTCTGTACGAGTATCATACATTATTTTCTCTAATTCGCTGACTTTTTATCGAAATTGATGAAATATTCCTGTAAATATCGTTCAGTTATTTTTGCTTCGAGAAATATTGATTGGCAGAACTGTTTTCTATCTCATGAAATTTGACAGTTGTTACATAAATACGTGGCAGAAGGCCAACATGTCATCAATAAATATTACTGAAAACAGGGTTAGAATGAAATTAGAATGAAATATTCTAACATTGTTTTGTTCTACGAGATGTGGAGGAATGAGTGCATTTGACACATAATTAGAAAAATAAGTTTACAGCACTAATTTTAGTACTGTAATGAATTTATTATGATACTGAAATAGAAAAAAGTAATTTTTTTTGACACTTATTCAAAGGATCGACAATAAATAATGATCATGAGAATTATGTATCATTATAACTTCTTTATTTCAGTATCGTAAAGGGTTCATTACAGTGTTAAAAGTAATGCTGTAACGAAATCATTGCAACATTGTTAACAGTTATATTTTCCGTTTTGTGGTTGTCAGTACTGACCGCCGATCATATCAATTTTCAAATGAAATCAATTCAAATTCTGTAATCTGTCAAATTTCGTGAGTGACCCCAACTGCCAAGGTAAAATACAAAAGTCACTAATCCGAATTTCTATTTGAATTTCGAGAGTATTTCACAAAACATTATTGAAATATAGAAAGTTTAGCCTAATACTCGTTGCAGAATGCATTTCCAACACTCATGCTCTCGATAACTCGCTCGTTTTTGAATTTTCAATTAATCTTACAATAGGAGCTCATTCTGCAATTTGTTTTAGAATAATAATATCCTATTACTCATCATTGAAAATAATACTTGGTAAAAATAAATGATAATATTTCTGATTAAATATTCAAACTTTAGTCATCTTGACGCAGATCTACAAAATCGAATATCTCAACGGATAATAAAAACAAATTCGCCTCTACAAATAGACAGTCCTGCACTAATCGGGGATAATGGTCAAAATGTCAACTTCAATCATGACCTTTTTTTAAGTTATGCGAGAAGAGGTACTGAATTGTCCTACAGTACAATCGATTTTTTCACTTTAAGCAATTGCAAAATCCAATCTAAAATGAATATCCGCATATTGAAATAATTGCATAGGTATTTAGGGAGTATCTACACTGTTCAGATATCCACTTTCGGTTCACGAAAACTTGTTGTGCAGATGGCAGAAAAACTTTTCTGCATCTCTATTGATGCTCAGATGTTTACTATTTTGCACTGCCAAAATAATTCACAAAATATGCCTAAAATATTACTTGTTGAGCAATCAATTATTGTTTACAATTGAGTCGATCATCAATTCATTCATTTTTCTCTTATATAATTTCATTTATTGATGGAATAATAACTGTTCTGTAAGTCCGATTACTTCCAACATAAATTTCCGAAGATCATGTTGCTGCTGTAAAGAAACGTTCGATATTTCTTGAAGGGTTGATTCCACAATCATCGCTTATTATATTCTAATTGATTTGGAAGAATATGAACCATTCTATACACGTTTTGTTAAAAATCCCATTTTAGATATTCAAGCTATCTTCCATATATACTTCTACTATGAGTCATCTTTCCAGCCACCATGACGTTTTATGGATGGTACGTTGCCCCTTGCACTTTTATTAATAATTAGACTATCGACAAACATATTAAGCAGTTAAAAACCCAAGACGAAAGTTAGACAGAAACGAAATTCAAATGACAGCGTCTTTTCTTATTTATTTGTAATCATAACGTTGGCAACGTTTGCTATTGACAACAACCTTTTGATTATTCGAATATTAAAATGCATTTTGAAGTTTATTGTCACTGCAAATTCGCCCATTTCATTATCAGAATAGGGCAGTTGTAAAAAAACATTGTATGGTATTTGTGTTAAAAGTGATTTTATTTTGTTCGTGAAATTGTTCAATTCGCTCCGCTCATTCCACAAACTTTTTCACTCACAAAATAAAACGTCACTTGTAACACTCATATCATAAATAACTATTTCACGTTTTCGAAATTGCCAATTTTGACGACATTTTTGTGACCTCCCACTGGCGTCGCTACGGGGGGGCGGGGTCAATGGGGGAATTGCCCCCCCCCCAGGAAAATATTTTCTTCCGAAAAATAAGTCATTAAATCATCACATAGGAGCATATCTTGACAATATAACTATATCCTAAATTTTTTTTACACCCCCCCAAAAAAAACGCCCTTGTGACCTCCTGTATCATGATTTTCAATTCTTACTATTCTTACAAAAGCATTATTCTCACCTCTCGCGGAAGCCTAAAAACGATCTTATTCCAATGATGAACCTTGAAAATGGCCTTGTTGGAGCAGAGCTCCAATTAAAATATTTTCGTAATTTTACATTTAAAAAGATTTTTCTGATAGATATTCGAAAATTCGACATTAAAACAACCTACCATCTTATAAGGAATCATGAAATATTGGGCTTTACGTTTGAAAACGAAAGTTGGTATCCACTGAATATCAAGAAGAATTACAGGGAGTAATCTCGAAAGTCAAAGCTTAATTCCGAAATTTCAAACGTGAATTTACTTATTCCCCATGCGTCGATAAGTCATCCATTATATCGCACGTTAAATCAACAGGAAACATCGCGCTCCCAAACTCGCAATTTCAACGAAGAGGAAGCCAATTCGCATTGCGATAATTCATTCCGAACGTTTATGTTAATTTTCCAGTAGGTGCATAAACTATGGGCCATAAAACGATAACTCCGTCCGCCGATTTAATAAAAGTACAGCCACGTGTTTGCAACACGGGCCTAACCCACACCAAGGCGATCCGGTGGCGTTGGACCAGCGAAACCTTGCCCCGCGTCGACATAGAAGACCATCGGCTAGTACGGCTGGGCCCCTGCGCTCACCTCAGTGGTCTGAATAGGCCAGACCGAGGAGGAACAGATGCACCATTGCTCTTGTTCGCTCGTCCCCCATTTGCATTTTACACGTTCGATCGGCTATTGAATTATGCAGCAGACTTGCGTTCTGCCGAGGATATGTCATAACCGACGGTGCGTTTCTATGACCGGGACATTGAGACGACTGTCATTGCGTTCCGATTCTGGTCAAGGAGGCAGAGAAATCGAGAGATGACCGTGCCGAAATAACTAGTTTTTCTGCGACAACGTCGGAAAATGTTCGTATCGAGAGTGTAAATTGAATCATTTAAGCTAGATTTCGTACCGAATTTCAATATGCCCTGCTGGTGGCTAGGCAACAAATGCGAAATGAAGTTATTGGTACTCGATCTGCTTATTTCGGTAACCAAAACTGAGGTAGCTTAATAGGCCAAGAAAATTAGACATTTGCCTGGAAAAAATTGGTGGAGTTTGGGAAACTGTTCTAATCATTTATTTAGGCCTCAAATAAGAGTAGTTTGAGTTTTGCCCCAATCTCCCAGTCGAGCGTACGTTGTGACGTTTGAAAAACCTTGAAATTTTCGGACTATTTTAGGTTTTTCTCGTATAGCTCGTGTACTAAGAACTGAATCAAAAATATTGTTTCATTCAAAAGATCAAAAGTGTTTAGCTTTAAATTGTGCTCTAACAAGTTCCACGATATTGAATCATAAGTCGAAATATGGCAAATTTTAACATTTAAAAAAAAACACATATTTTCATCATGATGATGATATCTTCGGAACTAAGAGCTTTAGAACGATTATGTTATAAACTGTGAGTTGTAGACACACAATGTAAAATCACGCAGTAGATCATCCTACTGAGGTTGCTGATCATTCAATCGTAGCTAGAGCGGTTTGAGTTGCTCAGCAGTCCTATGAGTGCAGGGTTATTCTTGGGGAGGGCACTGACCTTCCTGTAATTTTGACTGCTCCAGCCCCTATGCCTACCAAAATTTTTTTACTTAATCCTGGCAAAGGCAAGCAAGACGATAAATTGTCTATTCCCCCTTGCACTAAAAGTTCTTGTTGTTTCCGAAAAACAACATATTATTTCTTCATATTTTTAGTGGTTTGGTGAAGGACAACTGAAATTTCTGAAGATGTTGAAAATCAATTATAATAACAAAAATTGAGACTCATAAACTAACAACTAACAATACTACGTATCATTCAGAACAATATGGTATATTACATATTTTTATTACCTGTAAATACACCCTTAGCGAGTGTTGTTGAGGTGCTGCTTCAGTTGAAGGCACAAAGGCAAGATTAAATGAGGTCTTGGTTAACAATTTTTCAAACATCTCTTACCACAATGTCCACAATACATTAAATTGCTTGAAATCATTTCTACATAGGGCTCCCACAATGTCATGCAAACAATTCTGCTGCTTTCAGCAGGTTTGTGTTGATTTCAAACGTCTTTAGGAATTTCATTTTTCCTTTACCGAAAAATGACGACTTAGTTTCGCTGCCATGAAAAGCATGAAAGAATAATATATTCTTTTTCGAAACACATAAAAACTTATAGTGCAAGGAAGAAAAGACAACATCGTGTTGCTGGCTAGTAAAAAAAATTTTGTACGCTGGAACTATCGAAGTTGTCGTTCCCAACATTGTCCTAACACTCATGAGACTGCTGAGCAACTACAACAGCACTAGCTACGATTACCTAAATGATCAGCATCCTCAGCAGGATGAGCTACTGCGCGATATAACAGTGTAGTTTGAAGGGGTATAAATACGTTTTTATCACAATATGATGGTCTACAGCTCTTTATCTATGACATTTCGATCTAAAGTTCGTAGTTTCATAGGTATTTTACGTTTTATAGTAGAAAAATCTGCCATATTTCGACGTATGATTTCTATGGAACCACTTCTTCAAAAAATAATTTCACAGTACTTTCTAGAAGCAGAATTGAATGCTGGACATTTTCGAATACTACAAAGTTTTTGTTAAGTGCTTAGTTCAGGAGCTATCCGGGAAAAATCTAAAATAGTCCAAAAATTTCAAGGTTTTTCGACCGTCACGACATACGATTCACTGGGAAATTGGTGCAAAGCTCAAACTACTCTCATTAGAGGTCTAGAAGAATGATTAAAATAGTTTCCTGAGCTACACCAATTATTTCCGGGCACACCATTTTTTGAAGCTAATTTGCTAGGCCTATGGAGAATAGGACGGATAAATCACAGTTCTGTGATCATGGACGCCCCCAGAATTCTGTCTTGACGAGACGCAGGCGACATCAGTATTCCGTTTAGCTCAGAACAATAGTATCAAAATGTCACTCACTTAGGAAAAGGGGATCCAGAGAATTTTCTCCTTTTTTACATATTATATTTATATCAATCTTAAGGACAGATTTTCACAAAATTCTTACATTCGGTTGGTTCTATAGAGCGTTCCAAAATTGCTGCTCAGGAGAAATGAATTTTATATTTTGATGATAATTCTTCTACTTTTCAGAATGTTATCATAACGTCTCGGGTTCTAAACAACAAGAGAGCACAGATATTCAAAAACCTCCCACCACGTTTAGTATAGCTTTTCATTCAGTATGAATATAAATATTATGATAGGTATTGACAGTCGTTCCAAAGGTGTTTTTATTTAGGAATGTACAAAATGGACATAATTCGGTGTCATGAACCTCTTCATTTCGCTATCTTAAAATCTTTCTATATGGAAAAACATTCTCATCATTCAAGGTTCTTCTATCATGGAATATTCTTAGGATGCATAATTTATAAATATTATGACATGCCTACCTCTATTTCTCTCATGTAAAAAGAATAAGAAGTTTGTTGTCAAATCATTCAGGTTTTAATTCATTATGCAACATTACTTCAAATAATAATTATCAGTTCATTGTACGATTAGATTGAACGCTTAGAATTGGTTAGTAGTGGGTACCCACTCAAAAAGTGATAAGACCTTAAGACATATTTCTCAATCTTTCAATTGTTAAATCTATCAATTGATAATCAGTCGTTTTATTAACCCTATTTTAAGATTTTATATTTTGTGCTGTAACAGCTGAAAGATTTTTTGGTAAATGGTTGATGATTATTATTTGAAGTAATGGTGCATATTGAATTAAAACTTGAAGGCTTAGGCAGCAATCTTTTAATTCCTTATACATGAGTGAAACTTTCCACAGCGGTCAATATACCTACTTTATGCTTTAATAAAAAAAAAATATGCAACCTTAGAGTGCTCGAAGATACAACAACCTAGAATGATGAGAATAATTTTCTATATCGACAGATTTCAAGATAGCGAAATTGGGAGATTAATGACACTGAATTATGCCTATCCTGTACATTCTCAGATGAAAACACCTCTGGATTGACTGCCAATACCTATTATTATATTTATACTGAATGAAAACCTATATTACTTGCATTCAATGCTAACTGCAGATGAGTTTAAATAAAATTATTCAATCCAAATTTAAGACCGAATGATTCTGGAACTGTTATCAGAACATTGATGAAACTTCCTACAGAGGTAGACATACTTCATGGTATCATATTTTGAAAAACTCAGGTGTTCCCAAAGTCATTAACAAAGTTACATTCAGTTACTTATACAGCTTCATGAAACAGCCTGCATAACGATACGCAACGTGGTGTGGGCGAAGGCAAAATGATAAAATTCTGAAAAGAATTATCATCAAAATTAAAATTTTTTTATTGCTGTGACATTTTTTTTAGAATAAGTATATTTCAGGTGAATTTTATAAGTTTTTCATTGTGAGAATTGGAAATTTTTCAGGTATTTTGTAGGCTTGTAAATGCCTCAAACTTCATCACCTACTGTTGTTTGTATTATGCTATCTTTTGTACCGTGATAAAGGCGAAATAGAGTCGCCGAACTGTTGCCTGTTGCTCTAGGAATCAGAAGTGTCCGTATAAAATTATGAAAGAAACCAGAATAGTTCATCACTCGAAATTGAAAATAATTAAACGTCAACTCTGAGCTGATGTTCGTTGATTGGATGCATTAATTATTGCGCAAATTTATATCGGCACTCGTTACTGGCGAAAGGATGTGGGTGGGAAAATTGCGTTCGTTCCAAGGTCAACCTCTGATAGCAATAATGCCAACTGTCTAATGCCGCAATAGATTCAACGTGCATCCTTGAGTATATTGAGTACGAGACGGTAGATGCATAGGTTCATTGCATAATCATAACAGTTGAGTTCCTTATACTTTTGGCGTAAGTGTGTGTTTTCGATGACTCGATGTGGGTGGGTACCTCTTAGTTCCTCCTGAAATTACAATGAAAACATGTGCAAGGAATTACAGTTCATTTTGACACCATTGAACATCATTAGATTTTTAAAGGTGATATAAGGAACATACTTACTGAGGTGGGTATATCTGATTTTCAGGTTAAACCATGTTAGATTTTTCGGTTGGTTCATCTTTATTGTAATTCGAACTCAAGTTATTGTTCCATGAATGTAATTTAATGTATTCATGCAAACTAAATGTGTTTATTCTTTGATATTAGGAGCAGCCTAGGAGAAACTTCAAAGCATCAAGCTGAATCTGAAAAGAAAACTGTGAAGTTCCTCAGGTGAAACAAACTTACTGACGAACATATAACTCACTTATACCAGAGTGCTGTTAACTGTTCGTTTACAAACCAGTACAAGTATTTCATTTTGTGATACTTTTTCGTGTAGGCAATTAATAATGATAATGAAAATAATAATAATAATAAATTAGATACTCTACAAAAATGTCTCGTTCTATATTTCAATAAGACGACTTTTTCAAAAGTTATCAGATTCGATGCTCATATTGAGGTATATTTGAAGAAAAAAGTTATACAAAAAATCGACTTTGTTTGCTTCCACTAAACTCGCCTTCTAATTATTTTCGAGGTATCGAAAAAAGGCGTCTGTGAAAATATTAGCTTGGAATATTAATATTTAAAGGGCGCTCATCGATGATTTCTATTTTCGCTGCTTATAGCAGAGAATTCTTTCTTTTTTCAATAAAAAGTTTTTTGTTCACAAACCAATAGACGGATTCTACTGTATGATATATTTTTGTGTAGGAAATTTGAAAAAATCGAAAGATTCACAGAATTAAATTTTTGCTACATTTCGTAGATGGTTTAAGCGGTGTATCTAATGGTCATATCTTTGCACCTTGGCTGAATAAAAAAGAATGGTAAAAGAAAAAATGTTTCCTTCAATCTCAAGAATCCAATGTTGAAATATATGTTTCAATTTTGAACTTCGATTCGATTGTTCTCGGACTTTCTGAAAGGCCATAATCATAAGGAATTACAATCAATGGTCGCATTCACTGGACAAAGATTCCGCTACCGCTTCCTAGCATTAATTGAAAGCGCTTCCAAAAATGTCCACTGATCCAGAACGTGTTGAGTTTGAAGAGCATGTGCCACCGGACGATTCCGCAACACTTGCACAACTGTTACGTCCGGTGAATGCGTCCAATGATTTCCTGGATATTCCTGATCATCTTAATAATTTTGACTGGAGATTTATTTCTCTGAAGTTGATGTTGTTTCTGCTATGATTTCTGTTTGGTATTTATAATCTCATGCCCCCTCTGGTATTTAATTCTGGCTATTGAATATCTCCGTCCATTTTTTGTAGATTTGAGAAAATTCACGCTATTTCATCTGATCGTTTTGGAATCAAGTATTAATTTTTATGTGTGTAGGGTTACTGCTTAACCTGAACTAATCACTGTGTATGATAGAAAGCTAAGATATCTTTTCTTTTTCAGGTAAGTCATATATCTACCCAACTGGAAGATAGTAAGTAACGAATGAATTAAGTATATTCTTGATCCGAAGATTATCACGGAAAAAACTTGAAATCAGTCCATAACACGTGACCTTAGAAAAACTGCATTTCGAGCCATTCGCAGACTTTTTGTACAATATTTTAATGTACAAATTGAAAAAATACTTTTGAGTTCGAAAAGCAATATAATGCATACATCATTCTCGCTACATTCATTTCTCAAAAAAAAAATTTCAAACTCATTTCTTGAACAGAAAAAAATTATGAATTGATCGCTCCCTGATCTCACCTCTGAGACAGTTTAGATTAACTGGTCATTATCAGTCATGTCAATTTTTTTTCAGTTTATAAATCAAATTATTGCAATCGATCTGAATCTCGAGGTAGGTAGAATCTTAAGCTTTTCATGCGATGTTGTTTCTATTAAAGTCGATTTTAACGTCAGAAAACATCCACTAATCAGTCAGTGAAACACAAAATATGCATTATTCATACAAATTTATTGCGTACGTATCGTGTTCAAAGTTCAAATTAAAATTCAAATTTTCTTCATTTCAGATAACGACCCCTGCAAATATGAATTATAAAATGATAAGACGGAGAAATACATATTTTCAACAGTTGAGAATCGTAGTTCATGTTTTCTTCTATAAAACGAGCAGATCGGCAATGCTTTTCAAAACTTCCTGCAATCATACTTTTCCTACTGCACTTTTCAGTCGGAGACATTGATAAATGATCGGACTAGGTGATTTTCCGAGCACTTAACCTTAACCAGTTAAGAGTAAGTGCTTTTAGTAGTAGGCAGGTAGTTGGAAATTTTGAAAACTCCGGTATTATGTTACTGAAAAGTTGAAATTAACGGACGAAATTCATAATTAGTATGCGGTATTAACAATCACCTGAAATAATGCTCAAAATGGAAAATTTTCATTTCAAGTTGAGAAATCTTTCTTGAATAATTAAGGTGTTTCCAATACACCACGAAGGCTGAAGGGTAGCTGGATGTAAGATTTCGTTGCTGAAAATGATCTGGTAATTTATGGGTTTCTTGAATCGTTTAGGTTTTGTATGAATAGTTTCAATTATTGGATTTGAATTTTTTATTTTTTGAAATCATTCTGAAAGTAAATGGCAGTGACTTAAAAATTCATGGGTATCAAAAAATTACGAATCAGATTCGAAGGCTAAAACAATTTCAAAGAAGGATTATGAAAACCTCATCAATAATGGAAACATGCTGAACAGTACCTACATTGCTGGTGAATGAAAAAGTTTGATTTGTCATTTAAAAACTCCCAACATTATAACTTTCGTACATTGACGGGTAGTTATTCTTCTACAAAACGGTAAATGCGGAAATGAAAATTACTTTTGTCCAAAGATACAAACAAGGCTTGTACTTTGGGACAATAACATTTTTTTTTCTCTCTTTCAGTATCGTAATGGATTTATTATAGTACTAAATGTGGTGCTAATACTCATTGCAGAAGGCAATTTCGACACTCTAATTTCGCATCCGTGTTCTGCAACTTCTTTTATAAAATACTGTCATATTGATAAAAAAATATTGATTAACGTTTGAAACAACAAAGTTGGTACCAGCCGAGCAAAAACTGAACACCCTGTAGGATCGACAATATTTTTATTCTGTAGAGACGTTGAATATTAGATATGTATCTATCTCATTGGGGCACTGCGCCATAGCTGCAGGACCCTGTATGCAAATTTCAACACTTTAGCTTTGGAGATATGTGATAAGAAGTGTTCCCGGGAAGTCATCTCCAGAGGGCTCTAGCTTCGTAACGAAAACTTATGATTTTGGTCGAAAGCGTCACAAATAATGTCTAGAACATTAACTAGAAGTTTGCAGGTCTAATTATGGGACACCCTGTATATGTAAGGAAAATGCTGGGTACTTTAACAGGAACTAGGACAGGTAGTGTAGAATGAGTTTCACTTGAGCTGCGTTTTTCGAGGCTGTTTATAAGAATCAATTAGAATTCATAAGATTAACACGTCAAAAAAAAAACAGTCAGAAAGGCAACTAACAATATTGATGAATTATGTGAATGAAAAGATGTTAACTCAATGAAATATAACATGAATAAAACAATCCATTTGATAAGTAGAAAATAACACACACTATATGTATATAAATATAATATTGTATTAGAACATGTGTTATGAAGTACCTATAGTTTTTTGAGTTATCATGTTTGAAGTTCGCGTTATTTTCACAATTGTGACAGATTTTAATTCATATATAATTCGGTTTTCCGTTGTTCAATAATATGTACCTATATATTGAAAATAATTTAATGTCCCAACTGCTTTCCTCTTTAAAATATCAAGGCCTTATATTATAGCCAAAGTAAAAAAATATTTCGGTTTCCTGTGCAAATAAACAGCATTTGAAGCGTTCAATTGAAATTTCTTATATCAACAACGGAATTCTAGTAATTAAATTCGATCTGTCACAATAAAAATAAATAACACGAACGTCCAACATGACTATTAAGTGATCAGGTAACACGATATATTCTCCTTCAAGAAAAGCTCTGGCATGAGCGATATTTTCTGTAAACTCAAAATTCTGCATCTAACAGTATAGGGGTTTCATTCTTTTCATAAAGTAACACCGTTTCCTTTTATATTCTTCCTAAGCAAGATGGACTGATTGCATTACAATATAAAGGAAGTAATGTACAGGCTTCGGTCTCTTCCCGTCAGACATCCTCACGAGATGTAAACACGCAACAATCGAATTTCAGGTCGAAACAATAGGCCGCCCACGAAAACGAGCTGGCAACGCTGCCCAGATATCAATTTTCGGTCTAGGTTAGAGCGTCTGGCCCGTGTCTAGACTCAATAAAAATACCCGAATGCGTAATGGCTGCATGACTGTAATAACAGAGTATTCTGGAAGTGGCCTCATGATCTAGCTAAAAATTAGACACCCACCAATTGAACATACTTTGTATTAGTCTCGCCAGGCGATATCGATTTAAATTTATTCTGGAGGAATTCTGCATTTGTCTTAAACTCGTTAGTATTTTTAATTTCAATTTCTTGAATGAATAAAATGAATCAATAGTTTTACACATTTCATGTTCTGCTCGTCATAGTAGTATTGATGATTGAAAAACTTCTTCAAGTTTGCCGACGTTTCGTGTATATATTTCCACCTCCTCAGATGCGTGTGGATTTGGCCAGTTTTTTTGTATTTTCAAAAAACTCTTTCTTGTGCTGAATAGTGTCAGGTTTTTGTTGCTTTATGCCGCTGAATTATTCTTTTAATTCTCGAGATATTTCAATATTCGTACAAATGAACCAGCCCACCGCTTTCGAAAAATTGGATTTCAATGACAAAAATTCTGCTACACCATTCGAATTTTTTCGAAATTGAAAGAAAAAGACAGCCCAGCACTTTCGTTCATTCTTCTCACAAATGGATAGAAAAATGTGTGCTACATTTGTGCTATCTTGTGCTGTTAATATTTGCCCGACATTTTTTCAGATTTTCTGGCAAATTACAAAAGCCCAGCACTTATTAAATTGTTATTTTTTTTTTTATTTCAGTATCGTAATGAGTTCATTAGAGTACTAAAAGTAGTTCTGTAATGAACTCATTACAGCATTGTTTTCAGTTATATTTTTCGTTTTATGTTTGCCAGTAGTGTTCATCGATCCTATCAATTTTCAAAACAAATCAATCCAAATTTTGTTATGTTTCAAGTTCCTTGAGTCACACCAACTGTCAAGATACAATAGAAAAGTCACGAATCTGAATTTTTATTCGAATTTCTATTTCTATTTATTTTGCAATTTTTTTTATTTTGGCTGAAATAGAAAAAATATCGTCTAATACTCGTTACAGAAAGCAATTCCAACACTCATGCTATCGAAAACTCGCTCTTTCGTCGCTCGTTTTCGAATTCCGCATTCGCGTTGGAATAGAACTCATTCTGCAGCTTGTTTAAAATATACTATTATATATTTGTGTCGCAATTGTGCCCACTTATGCCAGTCACATTTTCATAAGAAATCTACAGGTTTTCTCTCATATGAAAAAATAAGGAAGTTTCATAGTCTATAATCCTGGAAACCAATTTTGGGTTTTCTCTTCCAGTCTCTGAAATGAGAAATAATTAGAAAATTTTTTAAATAATAGAAGAAAGGCCCCTGCATGAAAATTTGAGCACTGATTTGTCAGGGGCCAAAACTTTACAAGAAGAAATTGTTGCCTAACAATGAATAAAAAGAGAACACTTTGAACTCTGAAGCAAAACTTTTCGAGTCTAAATCAGACTCCTTCGTCAGACAATTTCTAGTTTTCATACAATTCGTAGAATCGTGACAATATTTTGATTTTTTGATAGACATTTGTCAATATATGATAAACATAGATTAATATTGATTACTAGATGTTGATATCGTTATTTTATTTCAAAAGTCCCTGAAACCACTTCTTTTTTCAATTAATCCATCCAAATTCCATCTATTCCTACTGAACAATTGGCGAGATTATTAGCCTCATCCAACAAGATACAAGCTGACTCCTTGATTTTTTTTTATTATTATCAGGTTCCGGCCTTTTTGTGCCATTCCAATCCATCATGTGATTGTCAGTATTGGAACATACATGATCTGCTATCTGTGATCTACCAGTACCTCTATTTTGTATGTTATTCTTATGTTCACGTTTCCTCATTTCTGATGGTCTTGATGTTTCTCTTGTATAAGATTTTCCACAAATGCAAGGAATATTGTAAATACAATATCTCAATTTTTAGTTCTCACGCAAAGGTTTAGTTTTTGTAAATAAAGATCGTAAATCATTTTTTGTTTTGAAAACGGTTCTTATGTTGAATTCAGAACCAATTCCTCAAATTTTTTCTGAAAGTCCATGAATATAAGGAACTAAATTTATTAAAATTGGTTGTTCTTGAAGGTTTGTTGTTATTATCGTTCTGACGCAAAATTGTTCTCTTATAATTTGAAATAGTTTTTTCTATGAAATTCGTCGGATATTGATTATCCTCAAGAATATCCTTAATAAAACTAATTTCAGTTGTCAATGAAATTAATTGCGCTGTTTTTATAATACCTCTTTCAACTTTCATTTAATGATTAGAATAAAAATTTAGATATCGATTTGTGTGTGTCTTTTTTCTGAACACACTTATTTCAAAATGATTTGGAAATTTTCTTATCGGAACATCTAACAGGAAAAGTACATTATCTTGATCCAACTCCATTGTGAATTTAATTGTAGGTTCTTTATTATTGATTATTTTATCAATTCTTCTCTGCTATGTTGTAAAATTACAAAAATATCATCGACATAACGCCACCTAGTCTTTGGTTTCAGTGAATATTTTTCAATATGGTTTGAAGTTGGCCCAGCACTTCTGAATTTCCGAGAAAACCTTGCACAATTCAGCACAACAAATATTTCTTCGGAAATCAATCAGTGCTGATCCAACTTCACACACACTGTTGTCAGGTACGCTGATTTTCCCACAACCCATTGATCTTTCTTATTCTCTCCATATGAGGAAAAACCTGATGATTTCTCTGAAAATATAACTGCCAAATATGGCACAATTAAAGCAAAATTATAAGAAAAAATTTTCGTCTGAAAAGGAAGAAGTTCTGAGCCGACCTTTTTTTTCATTTTCGAAACTTTCCAAAAATTCTGAAGAGTTTTCGTGAAAATATTCACGCCACAATTGCAGCAAAATCATATGAAAAAGAAGAAAAGTTTCATAATTTTCTTTTTTTATTTTCAAAATTTGCCTGAAAATTCGAAGACAGCACCATTTTTTCACTCATTTGTGGGAAGGAAAACCGAAAGTGCTTACCTACCTTCTTTTCCGTCAGACTTTGAAAAAATTTGAACGGCACAACTAAGTACATGAGAAGCACATTTTTTTCAGTTATTGGAATCCAATGTTTTGAATTTTGCGTCTCTTTGTTTGGTAATGTGACTACGACATGAAATGCTATCCTGCGGGAGAGCGCACGCTTGTAGGAGAATTTTCTTCAATCATATTCATTCGGAGAAGGTTTACCAAGATGTTTTTCTCTGCGTTTTTGGGAAAGTCCAGACCTCATTGCATTTGGCAAAAATACATTCCTAACGCTAGTAGAAAAAAATTTTCAATAGTATCTGTTTCAGACACTGGGAGTGAATTCCTAAAAACGCTTCAATTCGATTCTTCCATTCAATAATACGAAAACTAGTAATTTTTCCGAAGTGGAAAAACAGGAGGCTATTCACTAGAAAATTCCCAGACCAGAGCGCACGAGCAAGAGCCAAAAGGGCAAACCAACCGAACGCGGGAAAGCCGATTATTGAAAATAATTTAATGTCCCAACTGCTTTCCTCTTTAAAATATCATGGCCTTATATTATAGCCAAAGTAAAGAAATATTTCGGTTTCCTGTCCAAATAAACAGCATTTGAAGCGTTCAATTGAAATTTCCTATATCAACAACGGAATTCTAGCAATTAAATTCGATCTGTCACAATAAAAATAAATAACACGAACGTCCAACAAGACAATTAAGTGATCAGGTAACTCGATATATTCTTCTTCAAGAAAAGCTCTGGCATGAGCGATATTTTCTGTAAACTCAAAATTCTGCATCTAACAGTATAGGGGGGTTTCATTCTCTTCATAAAGTAACACCATTTCCTTTTATATTTTTCCTAAGCAAGATGGACTGATTGCATTACAATATAAAGGAAGTAATGTACAGGCTTCGGTCTCTTCCCGTCAGACATCATCACGAGATGTAAACACGCAACAATACAATACATTCCTAACGCTAGTAGCAAAAAATTTTCAATAGTTTCTGTTTCAGACATTGGGAGTGGATTCCTAGAAACGCTTCAATTAGATTTTTTCATTCAATAATACGAAAACTCGTAATTTTTCCGAGGCGGAAAAACGGGAGGCTATTCAGCTGAAAATTTCCAGACCAGACCAAGAGCCAAAAGGGCAAACCAACCGAACGCGAGAAAGCCGATCGGGCCGACAATCAAAGTTATACACGGGACGAAAACGCTCCATGAAATAGATACCGAGCTATTAAATGAAACGAAAGAATCCGAGAACCTTCTATTTGCGATTCGCAGACGGAGACGGGAAAAATCCGGGGGAAAATCCCATCAGCCGGCTGCGTATTTTGATGTCGACATTAATTAAAACCTTTTGAAGTTGTGCACTGATTACAGGAATTCGATATGATGGCAAAAAACGAGACGGGGCATTTTTAATTGCGAATTTTTCGCGAAAATATTTCAGCAGCGAAAATTGTGATCCCCGCAATCAAAATTTTTTGTGCCGGTACAAGGGCGGATGAGTTTTTTTTAGTAATTAGCAGGTTTGCACATCATTATGAGGCGAACAAATCGAACTAGTAGGTATAGGCATACCTCACTGAATTCAGACTCTTGGATATTATTATCATTATTATTATTCTGAACGTGGGTTGTTACAGCTTGGTTCAGCCTTCGGGTAACTTCAACCACGAGGATCTTTCGTTCTTCAAATCTCACGGAGGCTGTCAATGGCGTTGATGAATCCAACGACGTCCTTAAGAGCCTTATAGCTGTTACCTCATGAGGATCCAGAAACGACTTTCCCTGGCCACTTAGTTTCAGCAAATCGGGATTCTGTCCATTTCTTCCTCTGATCCACAAAGCTTGCGAATTTCAATATCCGAATTTTCTATGCGGACAAAAGATGTTTTAACCGGCAGTCTCCGGTCAGTAGACCTTCCATTACCCGGAGGTCAGCTCTTGGCATCTTAATTAGCTTTCTGGTGTAGGTAGGCGAGAATTCCACTAAATTCTCGGCTTACGCAAGTCTAGGAAAGATTCATCTCTCGGAGTCAGCAGCCTTGAAGCTCTTTTCTAGAGTTCATCGGCTTTTGCATTTCCTTCAATACCACAAAGCCCTGGTACCCACAGTAGAGTCTCTTTGTCACCTGGGGCCAGCATTTTCATGATATCTCGGCATTCCCATGTCAGCCGAGACTCTTAGCTGTTTGATTCCAGTGACCCCAGTGTGTTTCGGCAGTCCATGGTGACAAATATATGCGCCTCTTTGAGGTTCCTCTGAAGACAGAAGACACACTTGAGCACATACATAGGCAGCTAGTGTCCATAGCTGTAAAAAAAGAGTTTGGATATCCTTAATTTAGGTCCATATACTCCAATACCTGTGCCCCTTTCTAATTTTGAACCATTAGTGTACCATTTATATGCATTTTTGTCGAAACGCTTCACGAAGTTTATTGCACCAGTACAGTCGGATGATCGTTCCAAATGGCATTCCGAAAACTTACATGATTGGCATCTCATCTGATGGCTTTGCTTAAAGATTTTAGTCTAATTAATGCAGTATCCTTATATGTCAAATCCATTTTCTGAAACTCTCGGATAAGGTTTCTAACAATGTCTTATTTTGTTCTCGAGTTATAGACCAACATTCTTCATTATCTTGGTTTCTGTTGATGTTACAATGTTGAAATGAAAAAATAGTACAGACACTCTTTCGACAGGAATCCAGTGGTGTACTTTGATTTCTGAGATTATAAAATTTTCGATAATGTTATACAAATACTACTCAGTGACTAATTACATACCATATTCGGGTTTTTTGCTTTTTATTTATGTGATTATTGATGTTCACATATGGCCATGTTCTCCTGATGAATATGAATGCTTCCATAAGTTGTGCTTTTAGTTCAGTTGTCAGGTTCGTAAATGCCCTGTGAAAACTTGAGAAAACTGTAGTATTGTGTGTAATTACGTAGAGGGTAAAATTGAGATATAGCTTACTCTTTATACACTATTGAGAATTAAGCGGTGAAAACCTAACAAGGTTGAGGATATTTTGTCTTACAATTGTGCTCAAAATATGTCCCCCTCAGAACGAAAATTGACCTGTTCTCTTAAAACATCCTTGTCGTGAAATAATTCGAAATATCTCCATTGATCCAATCAAAATTCATCGAATCTGCAACAAAATCGGTATTCGGATACGTCGAAGTCATTAGTGGTCATATCAGATCTCTTCTAGGAACACTCTACAAGTCTAGACCAATAACCTCCTCTTCTTCTCATCAACATTGAACATAATCGCTGAAATTCTCCGTATCAACAATACAGCTCTTCGGCCATGAGAGTTTGGAACGGCACTTTGAGATTTTAGAAATTTGCTGCTTTATGCCGTTGATTTTTTCTCTGAATGGACCAGCTCAGCATTTTTCGAAAGTTTCATTTCCAATTTCTGAAAATATCGCCTATCGAATTTTTCTGGAAGTCTATCCAATTTCCAAAAAATCCAAATTGACAAAAAAATATAGGTTTTTTGAATGAAAGTTTGTGCTGTCCTGTGTCGTAAATATATAGGGTTATTCACGAATATGGCTGTATAGAATATTTTCAGAGAAGACACAAGATTCAGGATTGAAATTCTAAAGATGAGCTTCAAGTAAGAAGATGACTTCTCTTATGTTTTTTGAAGGTTCTAGGACTTCTGGTTTTTCCGAAAGTGACATAAACTTCCGAGTCTTCTTGACTCCAAATTAAGAATATTCCCGAAAAAATTTTCTTCAAATGAGGAAATACGAAAAAAAATCTGAAAATTGAACTCTGTTGAAATACAGACAACTTCGAGGTTTTTTCATTAAAAATTCTCATTTTTGAGAATTTCCGAGAAAAAAGTCTGTTGCTTCTTTTCCGATAGCGTGATTTACAGAATATGATACAGGAGGTCACAAATTCTTTGTCAGAGTTAGAAGTGACGAAACTTCAAGAAATCGTTTTTTTTTCTAATTGGAACCCCATTTTTTCGAAGCATTTTTGAAATCTTCGTGAAAAAATAATAGGAGCATCGTCCAAGACTTTCATCCCAAAATGGAATATCTTTCGAGATATTCAGGAAAAACGATTTTGTCTTCAATTTTCAATCTCATTCCGAATGTTTTTTCACTATAAAAAAATTAGCGGTTGAGTGAAATTTTGGAAATCTCTGTTATCGAAAAAATATTTTCTATAGTTCAGACGAGTTGAGTTCTTGAACTGTCATCTGTAATGCGAGAGCAACAATTGGTTTAAAGTTCCCAATGTGAATTAATATTAGTGAAGTCAACTTGAAAAATTTTCAGGAATGCAGAAGAAATAATTTGTACTGCCCCTCACTCACCAGATTTGAATTGCATAGAACATGCATGGGATATGCTCCAAAGAAGATAAGATAATCATCCACCTACCCCAGAATCCTTAAATGTTCTGAGAGAGCTTCTGCTCCGTTTATGGAACCAAATTCCTCAACAAATGTTCAACAACCTCGTGTGAAGTATGCAAAGAAGAGGTCAAGCTGTTATTGATGTTCGTGAAGGCCATACATTGTAATGATAGTCTTTGAACGCTTGAATTCTCTGGGAATGCAATGTCGTTATTTTACTCGATTTTTCTTAACCATACGCTGCAGACTTATAGGCTAAAATCAATTTTATTTCCTGCAACTTGAAATCATATTAATATGAATTTTCATCACTCAGTCACATTTAAACTATATTTTTATGCAATTTAAGTCAATAGCCTTAACTCATGTGGAGCAGTTCATTTTGATAACTGCATCTAATTAAAAGAAAAATGCACAAAGCAGCACAAACTTTTCACAATTCAGCACAATAAAAAAAATTTCGGAAAACCAGTGCTGAGCCAACTTAATACACATTCTTCGACCTTCAAGTGGATGTTGAAGGAAGACAATCGGAATCGAGTTCCTCGATTTCCGAGAAGCCTCTCTTTGCGTATCGTCCATTCTCAACCTTGACTTCTTCCTCATTCCATTCGCGATCACGCGAAACCGTTTTATGATTTATCGCAGCGTGTAGGCGCCTTAAAACAATGCGGAGACATCCTGTAGGTAGCGTTGCGTGAAGCCGAAAGTGTCAGACCATAGGCGCCGATGGTGGTCCTGATATGGGGCAGCTCGAAGTGAATTAACAATGAGGTTATCTCTTTGATGGGCCGAAACTTTGCATTTCATTCTCGTTATCACGATTCGTTATTTTGGTGTCGTGTTGACTGTAGGTTTGCGAGAAATCTGATATGAACATTTGAATTGCCAGAGATTTCGGACCCTCTGTTGTTTTTGATGCTGACGACACTGGGCGCTGTTCAGAATATCTAAAGAAGGCACAGGTAATGAGAGAATTAAGTTTCAGAGAGTCTGGTCCTCTCTAAATAACTATATCTCTTCGGCGAACCTTCCTAGTGACGTTATGATTAAGAAGAAGATACTTACAGTCTGCAATGCATGTCTGCATGTGAGCCATGTCATATGTCATATATGATGGTTCCATATTTTGATATTTTCACTGTTGGCTCTAGTATTTATATGTCTTCATTTTGCTTGCCGATTTAAGGTTCTGCTGTTTTCTTCTTCATTATTGTCGTTTCTATTGAGAAGTTTTCACGCTTTTTTCGTCGAATTAATTATCACATTTCGTTCATTTCTATTCTGCATTTTGCTCTATATCGATTTCTCTGTTTGATGCAAAATTATACATCATTTCGTTCATAATTTTCGTGAATTTGAAATAGTATGATAATTTATCATTCTATGCCAAACAAAAGTGAATATATGATTAATTCAACATTGCTTATCAGAAATTCAGTTCGATTAAAATATTTCGTGTTTCTTCATGAACAGCGTGATATCGTTGGAGAATTAGTCAATATGGTCAGCATATTTCGTCATCCGCTTCTTCAACTCTAGGCCTTTTCAACTTCAAACTGAGACTAGTCTAACCCAAATTGGGATTAAACAATTTCAAAATGAGAATGAGCAACTTCAAAATGGTAAACACAATCGAATTGAGAATAAACACATTCAGAATGGGACTGAACAATTTCAAAATGGTTATCACAAAAAAAAGTAATTTTATTCCATATATTTCAGGAGAATTGTTCTGAAGTAACTGAGAATCGAAATGGGAAAAAATGCAGAGGAGTATATAAATTTATGAACGATTTGGTTGAAAAATGTGAGACTCGATATTCTGCAATCTTCTGATTTTTTTCAAGGTTTTGTTTTCCCGTCCCTGGATCTAAAATCAATCAGGAAAATTTTTAATGCCTAATGGAAAAAAGACCACTGTGTAAAACTTGTGCATAAATTGGTCAAGGGCCAAATGCATTCAAAAACATGTTACCTCACGATAGAAAAAGAAATAACACTTCGAACATTCAAAGAGTGTAGCAAATTTTATTCATGAAAGTCTTCAGAATCGGGAAAATTCTCTATAAAAAAAGACATGAAATTTCCCAATATGAAATAGTTAAGTCCCATTTTAAATGTGTTTATTTCCAATTCGATTGTGTTAACCAATTTGAAGTTGCTTATTCTCATTTTGAAATTGTTTAATCCCAATTTGAATGTGATCAGTCTCTATTTGAAGTTGAAAAGGTATTTAGAAATTGCCCATAGCAGAAAAGGTGATTGAATTCTTGAACTTAACATGAGCAAAATGACTGGAAGTCATGAAACGAAAGGCAAACAGAAAAGATCAAAATATGAAAACACCCACTTTGAATATTCACTCGAAGCCTATAGTTATAAACAGTTAGTGCAGAATAACTGATATTCTCCACGAGTTCAAAATTCAAAAACAGCCAGTTTTGAATGAACGAGTGTACACACGAACTCAATGACTGTTCTTGGGATTTGTTAATTGTCATAGCAAACGCTAGACGAATTGGAAAATTTAATTCTCTTCAACTCAAATGGCATATCTGTTAGGATCATCGGAATTCTGGAAATAAGAACTTCCTCACCTTGATATTTTCCTTTGAGTATTGTGCAATGTGCAACTATCTGCTCTGGTCGAATTCTTTCTACTAACCAGATGAGAATGTGTCCATGTGGCAGTCCCAGTTTTTGCCATTCAATTGAATATATCCAGCATCGAATCTCCCCGAAGATATTACAAAACATCATGTTTTGTAATAAAACTCATTAGTGACTTCCCTTTTTCGTTTGAATACTCGTGCAGTGATGTCATGTCCATCAACTGATGTTTGTCCGGGAAGAAGTTGAGTGATTTCTTCCCATTTTGAATTGCAGGTTAATGTAATGAATCAATCAGGACTCCCATAATTTTGAAACTATGTCATTGCATCTTATGCATATTCATGCATATGACGCGGGCTGCCAATAAAATGCTGCTGGTAAAATTGTCAATCTACCTACATTAGCTGCATTTCCTTCGGTGGCGATTGCATCTCGTGAATGAATATATATTCCTCTGAAAGCAGTTGATCTGTTCTGATATAAGTGAGGCGCTCTGTTTCAATTTAATAATAATAATAATAATAATAATAATAATAAGGCCTTTATTTCTTTAACAGAAATCTCAAGGGGAAGTTCACCCATGGGTGTTCTACCACTTAACCCTTGTTGTGACATAAGAAAAAAAATTATAATAATGAACACACTGTGTGCAATCTTACTTAAACAATAACAAAGTATGAAATAACAACATATTCTTTCTTTTTCTTACTCTCCCGGAGATTAAAGAGAACTAAGCAAGTATTCCCTGATTTCATTTTTGAATTTGCAATCTCCAAGTTGTTTTATTTCATTGGGTATCATGTTGTACAATTTACAGATGTTGTATCTGAAACTTTTCTCAAAGGTTGAGGTTCTATGATGCGGGCATGTAAGTATATTTCTATATCTAATATTTACGTTGTGAACATCAGCTCTAAGTTGCAACTTATTGAAGAGATAAGGTGGTCTTCTCTTCACTATTATTTTATGGAATGCACAGAGAGCATGATAATTAAAACCAAGTCTCATAGGAAGCCAACCCAACTCCACCAGTTTATGAGATACATGTTCAAATTTTCTAATTCCGAAGATAAACCTTATACAGTTGTTCTGTACACGTTGAATTCGATTGAGAGAGTCCTGATCCAGACAAAAGCTATACACAGGAGAGCAGTAGTTGAATTTAGACAGAATTAGACTTTCGCACAAGAGTTTTTTTGTGTAGATGGGTAAGTAAGATCTATGCGGATATAACACTCTTAAAGCACCATAAGCTCTTCCAACAGTATTCTCCACATGCTCGCGAAACCTCAGCGAATCATCCATAATCAATCCCAAATTTCGGGCACTATCGACGAAACCGATAACATCACTCGCAACAGTCAGCCTGAGATTGTCCTTGACGAGTTGTCTGCTGTTTTTAGAACCGAAGGCAAGGGCAAATGATTTTTTTGCATTCAAAGACAGACCATGTCTTCCAGCAATCTCCCATAACCGATGTAAGTCCTCATTGAGTTCGATAGCTGCATTATTCATTTCAGAAATTTCACAATACATGTCCACACGATACTGCTGCAACAATCGACCAAATTTCAGCAAAGAGTTATCAGTATTTTGGCGAACCATTAAACGAAATGAAAAATAATTCATCGAGCTAACTTTCTTGGTGGCTTCTTGTCCTAAAATCAAATAATTGAAATTTGTATTAAATAGACATTTTAATTTTAATATAGGTAATCACCATTCAATGGATTTATCATCTTGATATTGCAGTGATATCCATCACCTCTCTAAAACACTAGAGAGTATTGTAGAGCATCGTATGAACGGTGTGCTTCATATATTCGTCGCAATTCTCCAGTATTGCTTCACATAAGAGCAATATCACGCGTTTCCAAGTTTTCACCTACAATCACAATTGGCACTTCGTTTATTGTAGGGGCGTTGAATTGGCGTCCATGTGCTCTAACAGGTCGTTTATCTGCTCTAATCACAACCTTATGATCGTCACTTGGCATACGTTCCAAAGCAGTTTTAAAATATCGAACCAATGCATGATATGATATTCATGAAGTAGTTGCTGCAGATCTTAAGGAATTATTCTTCTCACATCTGCATTGATTGACGTTGATCAAGTTGATCATCCATTTTGCCTATGAAGTACCCAAATTTGGGGGAATTTATGTTGTGTATATCCATTGGTTGTAATGATCCAATTCTATGGTGAATCTGGCCTTGGATCTGAATATCAGAGAGGGAAGACAAAATAAGTGATTTGAAATCATTGATAAATGTTGGATTGAATCCACGTTCTTGAATTATATCTGCACCAAATGAAGTCATTTGAAACACCCATTGTATTTTTGTGTGTTTGATAGAAAATGTCTTGATTCGGATGTTTTTCCACGGAGCAGAGAATGCAATGGTTCAGGTGGAAGAGGCAATCAATAATGGAAATTTCATTTCACCCTGCCATTTTGACAGCACAATGAAGACGTTTAGGCAACTCAAAATACACAGTAATTGTTTACATTGATTACAAATGAGGATTTGTTCAAAACATTTCGTCATGAAATTTTCCGTAGTGTTCGGAAGAAAGATTGGTGTAAAAACACATTGACTCAGATGCGTTAATATTATTAGAAAATGTAGTTCACCGAATTAATATCAAATATAATACTTTCACGAAAAGGCTTCTAACCGTAGCGACACCTACTGGCGTTATTCGCAAGAATATCGACAAAAAACGGCCAAATCCGATCAAGGATGGGAACAGCTGTTCTGTTGTTTTGATTCTTGTTCCATCGTTGTAAGTCAGTAGCGGAGGGGTTTTTCACAGTTTCTGTTGACTATTCTATCCACTTATCCGAAAAAAAGTGATTTTAATCAGACATCTTCCAGTTTTCTCTTCTTTCTGCTCCGAGAGTTGTTTTAATTCAGACCCTTGCACCGATGAATATGCATCTCAGTCCATCATTTATTCATGGTGCCACTCAAATCCACTTCATGACCTCCTCGTCTAGCGTTGCATAAAACGCAGCTTATTAAAAGAATATCTGACAGTTTTTCCATACCCTCTAATAGCGAGATTATGCATAGACTTATTAATTATTTCGTATCGGGATGCAAATCGGGACCGGCGTAAAAAATCTTGCAATAAATTATAATGAATTCGTTTTCGCGATATTCTAATCAAAAGTTTATGCGCTTCAACCGGCTCATGAATTATTTAAGAAAAATGTTGGAAATCGCGACGAAATAATAATAAGACTTTCATTGGTGGACTAGACGCTGGAACTTTTCCTTAGCGGGAAATTTGATGGCATCATTTAACTGCTTTGGGGGAAATTCAAGATTATCATAGCTTGTGAGCCTGTTCTTAATCTGATAATCTTCAATTCTCAATCAGCAGAAGTCAGAATGTTTATATTTTGATCTCGTCGGATTCGAAAAAAGAAATGGCAAATAACTTGAGAAAATGGAGTATCATTCCAAACATCACAACAATTTTCGAACATTTTTTTCGAGGTGACGTAAATCCCCCAGAATATATACAGGGTGGGCAAAATTCGTGATGAATGAACTACAACACCCATTACGTCACTTTACGGTCGTCTTTTTTAGGAAAACTGATAATGATATCAACTACATTCCTCTATCTTCTTTTGTTTCTAGGTTGTAGGCAAAAATTGAAATTTCGGCGATTTCATCCTTGGTCATTATCTCCGGTTTTGTTTGTGCTAGAATGATGAAATTGAAACATTATACAGACACTTTTCTCATAGCAATCCAGTAGCGTACTATGTTTTTTCCCAAGAGGTGTTCTTGCTGATCTATAACATAAAGTTGAGTTCTTTCTTATGAAAAAAATAGTTGATTTTGAATCAGAAAGAATCATCATTTTTTTCCGTTTCAAAAATATAAAAGTGTTTCAGATAAAGGTTCCGTAAATTCGTGAACTTAATTACCAGATCATTTCATGATATAAAGTTCCTATGAACTATGGGTCTCTGACGCACTGTTTCTAAGATAGATAGATAGATTTTCTACACCATGCACGATCTCTTTTTGCGTTTTGGCACGTTATGAGTACGCATTACGACGACACATTTTTTCCGATACGAAAATATGTTTAATTTTCACCAGTGGCGTCCATACAGACTTCTGACCGAACAAATTCGGTGAAAATATTGGTACGTTAATGATTTTTTTTCAAATTTTTAATTACTTTCGTTATCACCACATAATTAACAGTGAGAATGGTCTCCAGAGTTTTTTACCTGTGACGAAAACTTTCTGAAAAAAACAAGAAAATGCAATTTCATCTGGGAAAGTTACAAAATTCTTTGATTACTTACACAATGCGTCAGAGATCCATAGTCTATAGAAAGTTTATATCATGAAATCATGTGAGGATTAAGATTTCGAATTCAAGGAAGCTTATTCTGAGAAATTAGTTTTGAAATTAATAATTATTAATTAATCCTTCTATTAATTCTCTCATACGAGGCTTTCTATATCATTATGTTAATTCAGTCCTGCTTGAAATTTTTTATATTTTCGCATCCATAGTCGCAAATGTTTTCAAGACCTTTCTTTTTTTTAACAGGCTTCCCTATATTATATTGGATGTTCCAAAGAATACCGAATTTCTAGATACATCTCGCAGCCAGAATAAACTCACGCTACATGCTCTAAGTATTATTGCATCCAAGAGTTCAACAATCCCTCCTCTATTTCGCATACGAAACGATCAAATCTGTACAAATGGCGATATTATACAGTTGGCCACTTCCTTAAAATATTTTTGCCACGAGTTTGAATACGAAATATGCTATTGAACTCGGTAGTACTGCAGAATCCATACAATACCATAGTGTTTGTTTAAATTAGAGGTTATTAACCAGTAAATACTGTGCCATTATTCTGTTTCTGACCATGAATAAAAAGAAGATCGCTCCGTTCAGCGAACCTCATATGCATTGTACTAGGAATATCGGGCCTCCTTTGGATGGTTTAAGAAACGAGGTCATGCTACCAGATACTCGTATTCATTGTCAAATATCGTTATGCACACGCGATATAACAAAAATACAATTATTTCACTGATCGACACGATTATTTACGGTAAATTATAATAGCTGGTAAATAAAAAAAGGAATGAAAATATTTGTGAATTATTAAATATTTTTGGAAGCTTGTGTATTATAAATGTTTTTCATAGTAAATTGTACTGTGTGTCAAAAAAAAAATAAACACCTGATCGACTCATTACAGTAGAAGCTGAAACAGATAGCGATGTTTTGTAAACGAAACGTCTAGGGTGGTTTTTCAAGCTTCAGAAGTAATTTGAAATTCAAGAGAACATAAAATGTGTTGGAATTATTCAATTGTACTACACTGAAAATTCCATCAAAATTGAATGGACCATTCCAAAGTCATTGATAAAAATGAAATTCAACGAATTTTGACTCTATAGGTTTAGAATCTTAATTGAGGTTTCCAACCATGAACTAAACATTTTTGAGGAACTATCTTGACCAGATTTGATGGTTTGATTTTAGATGGTATCTCAACTAAAATAAATTATCTTCAACAGTTTCTGCAATTTGAAAAGAAGCAACAACAAAAATCTGTTGTGTCAAGTTCTGAGAACGCACCATATTTTCTTAAAATTTCAAAAATTCAAATTTTCAAGGTTACAAGTAGTAATTGTAAACTGCTAGAAAACTTTTGTTTTTGAAGGAAGGATATAAACACGAAAATTGCTTCTTTCATTTTAACATTTCCAAATGGAGAAGAAAAGTTAAGTCTTTCTTTCAAGATATTCCAATAATCAGTACAACCTTAGCCATCAAGTATTTTTTGTGCAATTTGCCAAAATCTTCTTTGGTAAAAAATTCTGACCTCTTAGCACTCAAGTTAGCCTCTCAATATACGCAATCGAAATTGTGTATTTTTCAATGTTAACATACTTATTTAGATACAGTTTAGAAGATTCAGTAAAGTGTCCATAATGTGGATACTTTTAGAACTTTTTCACCCTTAAAATAAATGCTTTCTCAGTAAAATGTTTTATCTTCATCTCATCACACAGTTACAACTTTTTCGTAGGCCAAATCGTAAGCTTCTTTGACTTTTTGGAAATTTCTAATGAACTAGACTCACTTGCTGCATCTTCAACATGACTGGCAGCTCTTTTGAAGTTTAATCCCTCATTTTATGAAAGTAAATGAAAACTGTTCGTTCTGCAGTATTTATTGACAATATTCCAAACTGACATGAAGATATATCAGCAAAGAGACTGTAATTTGATTAATGTTTTCCGAATTTATATTAATAATCTCATAGTATTGTTTAAACAGCTCCACATGAGTTAGGGATATTGGTTTAAATTGCAAAAACAAACAGTTTGAATGAGATTTTGAGATGAAAATGCGTATTAATATGATTTCAAGTTGCAGAAAATAAAATTTATTTTAGCCTGTAGGTCTGCAACGTATACACAAGGTGGTTAAGAAAAATTGAGTAAAATAACAAAATTTTATTTCTAGAGGTCTCAAGTAGTCCAAGACTATCAATGCAATGTATGGCGACCACAGGCATCAATGACAGTTTGACACCTTCTTTGCACACAAAATTGTTGAACATTTCTTGAGGAATTTGGTTCCATAAAAGGGGCAGAAGCTCTCTCAGATCATTTAAGGATTCTGCCTTAGGTTGATGATTATCTTATTTTCTTTCGAGCATATCCCATGCATGTTGCATGCAATTCAAATCTGGTGAGTGCTTAGGTATTGGTAAATGTGGAATACCAAGCTCCTCGCGTGCATTCTCAATTATGGCTGCACGGTGCGGTCTAGCGTAATCGTCTAGAAATTGAAAAGTTTCAGCAATAGCAGCGTGAAAATTTGGCAAAACATTGTCGATGACATGCTCCCTATAGTGTAAGGCGGTCATATTCCCAGGACAAATGTGTAGATCTGTGCAACCGTTGAAACATATCCTGGCCCATACCATAACAGTACCCCCTCGGAATGAATGGACTTCTTGGACATAGCGACGATTCAAGTTGTTATTGAGTTTCAAATGATTTAAGAGCGATTTTATCGAAAATTCATACTCTTCAAAACGATTTGATACGATATATCTAATCTAAAGAAGCAGAATATTCACTATATTCAAAATCAGAAAACATTTTGTATGTAATACGTTAACAAATCAGGCATTCTGTAACTAATTACATAAATAGCTCTTTATTTTTAAGCGTTTGATTATGTTTTTCCGCGCAAATACAAAACTACTCAGTTCGGTGTGAAATCACTATCACAAATTTATTCGTGGGTTATTCTGATAATCTCCATGCTCGAATTTTTGGCAACCCTGTAACCTGTAATCACGTTCATTCAACAGATTCAACGAGCTTTATCTGAGATAGGGACCCCTCATGATCTCTGCCCCCTATCATTCACAAAACGCTTGATTTCTATTTGCGTTCTCGCGGTGATCGTCGATTTGTTATTTTGTTGTTAATCCGTCGTTCGTCCTGGCCGATATCGAATTTCAACCAGAGCACACTTGAACCCGGCCGGTATTTCAATCGGGATGAGAGTTCGCCCAAGTTGTTGTTGTGATGGCAGATAAAAAAATTACGAACATGACAACAAACGCGGACTGTGCGGATGTCAATGTACACGCCGCCGTTTTGTAGTGGTTTCACAAGAAGGGGACAACAACGGATCTATCGGTGACTGCTTTCGACCCAATTCGTGATGAGAAGTTTTTGTGTTGTTATTGTGGTAAAACGTATTTGATTGGATTTAACGAATATTCTCTCAAATAGGTAGGTCTCTGCTTCACAATGAACTTTGAGAATTTGTTTATTGTATCAGAAAAGTGGAAAAGAGTAATATACCGCTCTACAAAAGTTAGGGATATCGTATACAATCGTTTTGAAAAGTATTTAATCTGTGAAATCATTTAAAACTCAATAACAAAGTCAATCGATCCAATAAAAATCAGTATGAGACATTTCGTCAATCTGGTCGTCTTTTTTCTGAAGTTTGGCTTTTTGCATATGCTTCATGAATGTTCATATTTTGAAATGGAGTCAGTTTATCAACGGCTTCGATTTGAAACGAGTTTTCTGACAATGTCAAGACGTAAACTAACAAACGCTGAGGCTAATAAGACCATGGGAATGCTACTGGGTGGCCTAACTCAGGTTTTAGTAGCGGAAAGGCTCCGAGTCAGCCAAAATGTGATATCTCGACTTTGGTTCAGGGAGATAGGTTCCATTAACACGTGACCATAAGCGTCAAAGACTGAAATGGGCAAGGCAACATATCAATTGGAACGATCAATGGCGTAGTGTCCTTTTGACTGATACATCCAGATATGGACTCTAGGGAGCATGTCATAGATAATGTTCTGCCAAATTTTCATGCTACTGTTGGGGAAACTGTTTAATTTCTAGACGATAACGCTAGACCGCACCGTGCAGCCGTAGCTTAGAATGAGCACGAGGAGCTTGGTATTCCACATTTACCAATACCTCTGCCCTCAACAGATTTGAATTGCATGCAACATGCTTGGAATATGGTCCAAAGAAGATTAGATTATCATCAACCCACCCCAGAATTCTTAAATGATCTGAGTGAGCTTCTCCCCGTTTATGGAACCAAATTCCTCAAGAAATGTTCAACAACCTCGGGTGTAGTATGCAAAAAAGATGTCAAGCTGTTATTGATGACCGTGGAGGCCATACATTGTATTGATAGTTTCAAAATGCTTGAAATGTCTGGGAATAAAATTTCGTTTTTTTACTCGATTTTTCCTAAACAATATGAATTTTCAACACAAAATCTCATATGAACTATATTTTTCTGCAATTTGAGTCAATATTACTAACTCATTTGGAGCAGTTTATTTAATTTAAATAATATCAAACGAATAGGGTCTAGTATTCCATAATGAATTTATTCATCCTGAAAATTTTTACTGGAAAAGTAGAATAATTAATGTTATATAGAATATAATATATTATACAGGATTATCTGAAAAACACCGAAAAAATTTATGTGATGATTATTCGATGAAAACTAAAATGGGCTTTGGGATACAATTTTTTGTGAAATTTTCTCCTGGAAAAGTTACTCCGAAAATTAATAAACAAAATGTTTTCCTTTTTTTATTTTTCCTGATTTCTCAACTAAAGAGCCGAATATTGGTTGATATTGTTTGTCGATAAAACTACACATTTTGGAATTTTCTCTCCCTTGGAGTATGCTGAAAAGGTGTTGGAATAGTAAACCGCTAAAATACTTTTTCTCCCATTTTTTTCGCAAGAGAATTTGCCTTGTCATGATGGGGGTCAGCGCTGCAGAGTATCTGGCTGTTGACAGAAAAATAGCCCATTCGATTTTTAAAAATTTCATCATAAATTTTTATATGTATAATATATACAGCACCAATCATGAGAGGTAATCTTCAAATTTTTTAAAATTTGGGCTGAAATTCATAAAATTTATATAAAACGTAAGCTGATCAAAGAATTCGAAAAAGTTTATCCTTTCTTTAATTATTGTTCTTGAAATTCCATCACTAACATCCAGTCATTAAATTCCTCATCATCAATTACAACACTCCGTTCAATATTTCCATCCCAAATAAAAACTACCTTCGACACTACAAACAACATCTTTCATTCTAGACCTACGCCGGAATATAATATAGGTACTTGAAACGATAAGTGATACTTGAGCCGTAGATTTCTTCGGCTTATCTTTTTCAGCCCTTTAGGTGACAGTTTAGGTCTGAGTCGGTGCAAACGGCCGTTAGACTCTGAAAAGACAGCTTAAACGTTGCCATTAGTAGTTTCGATATTAGCTGAATCTCATTTCTTGATTTGTATAGTAGAATATATCCATGTTTCATGTTTTTCCCCAACTGGTAACCTTGAAAGCAGGCATGATATCCGATGATAATCAATTTTTCATAGCGCTAGCTCGCAAACACAAACTTTTTCGTCGCTCCTCGTATTCTTTTTATCTGCCTCGTTTTCTCACAGTCTCCTGCAGATAACCCGTGAAGTGTTGCTCGTCCGAGCTTCCGTTTATGAGCCTGTGTGTATCTACGATGTCGTGTGGGCCCACGTATTTGCCCTTTCCTGTACCCCGCCCGATAATGAGCGTAAAAGTTGAAACAAAGCCACCGTTTCCCGGAATCAAAATGTCTAGACGCCGACTAAGTAAACCGGCTCAGAGAATAGATAAGATAGGTGGTATTGCGAGTGTTGTCTGTCGTTAACCCCTGTTCTTCCTAGAGACTGAAGGAAGTCGGACGGAGAAACTTCATTGGATATGAATTGTTCAACTCTAGTGCAAGTGGCGCGATAAAAACTGGGAATTGTTGACATATAGTTGATTATAACCGATCAATAGATTTTCAGTAATAAAAAAATCTCTGAACAGATATTATATTATAAAACACTATCTGGCCCATGCAACTTCGTCTGCCCAAATCGGCTTGAAATGAAGCGTTTAATGCAAAACCAGACACTTGAGATTTTCCAAAAAATGAGTTTAGAAAGGATTACAATAGAGATAGTTGCTGGCAATCTTATTCTCATACCCTCAGGTTCATGAGTAGATTTTCGAAAGCCTCTATTCTTAATTCAAATGGTCAAAACTGGAAGTTTTTTAGTTCAAAACTATGTTTTGCTCTGAACGGCTCTTACATCAAATGTCTGGTTTTGCATTTAGACTCTTCAGATGTCACTTTCACGAATGATCACCGAAGCCGATATTGATATAGATAATCGAACATGATACCAGATGTTTATCGAAATATTAATTAATTATTTATGTATTATTAATTGATAACATTGGTGTTTTGTGCAAACTTTACATCGTCCTCCCTTGAAAAAATTCAGCTATTGAAATCGAGAAATCAATGTAATGATATTATAAATAATGCAGAATCAATTTTAAAACTTCGAGGTTTAATTGTCAAACATCGATGATCATCGTGAATCAATGATAATCAATCACCTTCATTTCTAAGGAAAAACAATATATAATACTTTGCATTTTCATATTTTCTCACCTTTTAAACCTTCCCTGGAATTCCACGAATAAGGCAAGACCAAAATTAGCCTCATTGGTCAAGCTGTTTTCAAGTTTTAGTGTACCTAACGCACAGCAATTCATTTTCATATATACAGATAAGTAAAGCATAGAATGTGGTATCATATAACTAACATGAAAATTGTCACAATTCGAACAAATTTATGATATAACACTATTAGGACAAGTAAATAAGACTTTTGCCTGGAAAAAAATGGCAAACTGTTTCAATCAATTATTTAGGCCTCTAATGAGGGCAGTTTGAGTTTTGCCCCAATTTCAAAGTGAAGCGTATGTCATGACGTTCGAAAAACCTCGAAATTTTCGAATCATTTTAAGGTTTTTCTCGAATAGCTCATAAACTAAGGAATTAATCAGAAACATTGTTGTATTCAAAAGTATTCAGCATTAAATTTTGCTTCTAAAAAGTACTACGATATTGTATTTTGAACAAGTAGTTTTATAGAAATCATACGTCGAAATAAGGCAAATTTTTAAACATTTTGAAAACACATTTTTTCAACATGAAAAATATAAAATCTTTGGAACTACGAGCTTAAGAACGATTATGTCATAGAATGGCAGTTGTAGACCATCAAATTGTGGAAAAAACGTAACCTGACCCCTCCCATACACAATGTAAACTCGCGCAGTAGATCATCCTACTGGGGATGCTAATCATTTAATAGTAGCTAGTGCTGTTTAAGTTGCTCAACAGTCCCATGAGTAAGTAGATATTGTTGGGGAAGACTCGTTATTTTGATTGCCCCAGGCAATCAAGACTATGAATTGTCTATTCTCCCTTGCACTACAAGTTCTTCTCTGTTTCGAAAAACAACATATAATTCCTTCATGTTTTTAGTGGCTTGGTAGAGAGAAACTGAAATTTCTGGAGACGTTGAATTTCAAATAAACCAATTATAGTAACAAACTTTGGACTCATAATAGTTATTTATGATACCAGTGCAGAAGGCATTGATATTCTCACACGAAATCAAAATTCAGAAACGAGCCACAAAGTGGCGAGTTTTTGAATGAACGAGTGTTAGAATGAACCTTCTGTTCATTTTGACAGATGTTGAATAAATCCGTGGGATGTGGCCAACATGTTATCAATAAATATTACTAAAAACAATGCTAGAATGAGATATTCAAACATTGTTTTGTTCAACAAGATGTGGCAGAATGAACGGATTTGACACATAATTAGAGAAACTAATAACTAACAATAAAACTTATTACTGAGAACAATATATTACATATTCTTATTAGCTGTCCTTAGCGAGTGTTGTCGAGGTGCTGCTTCAGTTCGAGACACAAAGGCAAGATTAAATGAAGTTCTGGGTAACAATTTTTGAAACATCCCTTGCCACAATACATCAAATTGCTTGGAATCATTCGTATAAAGGGCTGCCATGCATTCATTCCCTACTTCGTCCACCTTATCGGCAGAAGCATTAGATTTGCTAAACAATTTTGCTGCTTTCAGAACATTTAAGTTGATTTCATTTTTCCTTCACAGAAAAATGATGACGTAGTGTCTCAGCCATCAAAAGCATGAAGGATTAATATGTTGTTTTTCGAAACAGAGGAAAACTTGTAGTGCAACGCAGAAAAGACAACATCGTCTCTAGTAAAAAATGTTGGTACACTGAAATCATCAAAATTACACGAAGATCAGTGTCCTCCCCAACATTATCCACACATTCATGAGACTGCTGAGGAAATTCAACAGCATTAGCTACGATTAAATGATCATCATCCTCAGCAGGAGGAGCTACTGCGCGATTTAACCTTGTGGTTTCTAGAAGTGGAGTTTTCGTCACAATATGAAAGTTCACAACTCTCTTTCAATGACAATTTGTTCTAAAGTTCGTAGTTTCATAAGTATTTTGAGTTTTATAGTAAAAAAAATATGTTTTTTCGAAAAGTGTAAAAATTTGCCATATTTCGACGTATGCTTTCTATAAAACTACTTGTTCAAAATACAATGTCGTAGTACAAAATTTAATGCTGAACACTTTTCTCTATTACAAAGTTTTTGATAAAGTGCTTAGTTTACGAGATATTCGAGAAAAACCTTGAATAGTCCGAAAATTTAGTTTTTCGAACGTCACGACATACGCTACTGGGAAATTAGGGCAAAGCTCAAACAACTCTTATTAGAGGCCTAAGAGAATGATTAAAACAGTTTCCCACACTCCACCAGTTATTTCCAGGCACACCAATTTTTGGAGCTAATTTGCTTGGCCTATATGTCAAAACAAAACAACGGTTTCCATTTTCTGAATTTCTATTGTATTTTCAGTTTCTGAAGCAAATCAATTCAAAAAAGGTTTATATCAAACTCCTTCAACATACCAAACCATAATTTTTTTTATTTTCTAATGCTTCTACTTTTCTAGTTGAACCTATAGGTTCTAATCACTTTCCTTCTATTACTTTTTTGACCTACGCTGGGTGCGATTATTTCTTATCTCCCTCGTTGTACCCGATGCAGCAGCGCATCGATGCTTATGTTTGTATTTGGAATACCATTCCCGGGCTGATAGTTGTTTTATCTAACGCCTAGATTAGCGAGGTAGAGGTAACACTTTCGTTTAGGATCCGGCTTAGAATTCTTCAATCTTACGTCATAAATAATATTATATTAATTCAACGTCACACAAAATGCAAAACAATAGAACAATGCATATTCTATTGATTTGCATACTGAATACAAGGGTACAGGGTGAATCTATGACTTATCGAATTTAACGGGATGTTCCTACGTTCAGAATAGAGACTTTTTTCTATAATACCATTTTTCTCGGCTCGGGTGAAAAGATACAGGTTGTTGGAAATCCATGACAAAAGTTGAATTTCGAATGTATCTTGTGAATGATTTCGTCGAATGAAATGATTTTCTGAATATAGGTTTTCACTATTGTGGAAATCTTCTACGAACAGAAAATTCCGTTTTTTCGTCATGACCGTTACATTCCATTCCATAATTATACGAGGAATTCGAGGGACCCTAATTATTACAAGTATGTTGAAATAGAATTTAATGAATTCTCGGCCATTTTTTCACCGAATTGAATTTCTGCGAAATTTTCGAAAAGGTTGAGTCGGTAAATCTAATTCTAGGAAAAGCTAGGGATGGCATAGTTCATTGGGAAAGTTTGAAATGACTTTATTTTTTTATCCAGGCTAAATCGAGAAAAAATGGCGTACGAAAGAAATTTTTTTTTTCACCTCAAGAATCTCTTGTTTTGTATTGTATATTGATATTTCTTTGAATTTTGTGCCCGTGTTTCTTTCGTTATAACTTCAGCCTGAGGCAGATTTCAACCAGATATAGAAAGTTTCGAATGTACTGATAACCCTCTCTGAAGCAAGCAATAAGTTCCATCCCGAAAAAATATCTTTGGAGAACAGCTTCTGATTCGACAATGGGGGTAATTAGATAAATTCTTGCAATACTTTACTAGTGACAGACCTTTTTCTGAATTAATTTATCATTGTGGATATGAATCAAATTTTATGAATAATACTCGAGGTATGACATTTTTCCTTTGATGTATTTTTTTTAAATTTTTGTAACATCATAAAGGTGTAATATTGTTTTCAATGAAAAATTGGCTCTGCGGCTCGTAGGAAACAAATAAGTAAATGAATAAAAAGAAAAAATCCTGAATAACTCAAGATTCATTCATTTTAGGTGCATTGACATGTTAGAACTATCATAATTTTTCTTCGCAGAATCCAACGCGAAAATAGGGTACTTATTCGACGCAATTTTGACTCAACATTTAGGACATCCTGTGACGAGTTTTTAAAAACTTAAGAAATTTACAATATTTTCACATTCTCCGACTTCAAAAATGTGAAAACGGTTGGTGCAAAAGATATTTAGAATAGGAATAACAAACATAACACCGAACATTCTCATGTCCCTTTTTTCTTTATATTTTGAAAAGTACTCCGACGAATGCAACGATTTAAATAGAAATGTATTTACAATTGAATACCCTATCACAATTTGAAACGAAAAACAAGAAAAAAATTTGAAAAAAAAATTTTCAGGCTTCAAGAATATTCTAGCCCGGTAGATAATGTCGAACAATATCATAATTCCAATTTTCAGATTTCAAATAGGTCCAGGTCTCCAGAAACGTCTAATAGGCCGTCGAACCTGGTACACCCTGTATACTACATCCTAAATTTTTTTAACCCCCCTAAGAAAAAAATCCTAGCAACGCCCTTGCAAAATGCAAGCAAGTAATTGATTGACATAGTTTCAGAATGTATGCTAGTCCATAAAATTCATAAAAAAAACAAAACAAAACATCTTTCATTTCATTTAATAGAATAACCGCTCTAATGATTTGATTATCCCCTTCAGCGGCGTCAGTTGATCTCGAATCTTTTTTCCATATGAGTCATTGACCGATATTATATCTCCGTCTATAGAAATTTTGAATTTTATATTCCTTTTTCAATTTTTTCGATGGAAACTATGAATACCTATCATCAACTTCCAGTGGAAAATAATGGAATGTTCTAATCACTTTTTGTCTCATTTCCGAACTAAAAATATCGACTGTTGAATTTCACAGTGGGAGGACTGAGATATATTTCACAAGGGACCGATGAAAATTTTTCAAAACCAAGACGTGCCAACGGGAAGCGACGTTTCATTTGGCCTGTCCCCCTCCTTCTATCAGAATTATCGGACTGACAAATTGAGACGATTCTTCATCCGTCAAGCCCATCAGTCAGTTTCTCAACACTTCTCACGTTTCAGGTCTTCGTGTCACCATCAAGCAAATGTGGAGAAACGCCCTTTGGGGTATTCTAAAAATGTGACGGAGATATTGCATAACCGTAGGCTTTTTCTGGTTTTAGGGAATAACTAGTCAAAGGTATTTTGAAGAATGTTCAGTTAGTTGAAACAAAAACACTAGCAACATCAGGAATATCTAAAGAACATGTACTCGAATAAATTTTTTCTGATTCTAATTTTCTGCACATGCTTTATAAAAAGTATTCTACACCAGTCAAATTCCCATTAAATTCTGTTTCTGCAGTTTTGTGAAAGCAAACGCACTAACTAACTGACAAACACAGAGACTTCAACTTTTATGATAGTTACTAGCTGACCCGGCAGACTTCGTACTGCCTCAAAAAAAGCATCTTTGATATTATAATTAACTATTATGGTATAATACCTTGAAAGTGGACATAAAATTGTCCTGTACAGTATGTGTTGCGACAAACGTTGTCTTCTGGAAACAGTTTTTGAATGTTGGCCAAGAATTGTGTAGAATCCTTTACTATCCCAGAAACTAAAGAGCGAAAGGGCTCTGGTGGTGGAACTAATTGTGGCAATTGGCAATTAGATAAGCTAGCTGGCCCGGCGAACATTGTTCCGCCTTAGGGATGAATAAAGTTGTATTTTTCAAAGGAAATATATTAGGTGAAATACAAAAGCACAAAATATACAAAAAATTTAATTGCAATGAAATAGGTATGTACAGGGTGATTGTTTATATATTACTCAATAGCTATCTCAGTTAATATTGGTAGTACACAAAAGTTCAAATGGGCAAATTTGCAGTATATCTTATGGGCATTCAGATTTCAGTACTAAGAATTGCATTAAGGCACCGTTAACCTAAATATTCTATGTGAATTGTTGTTTTTCAAATGGCACACCCTGTATTTTATACATACTTTATTGAGGTTTTTTTCGACAGTTTCTGAAAATTATTGTTTTTTTTTGTCTAAATCTAAGGCAGCTGTAGAATGCCACTCGAGAATGCTGAGATTTATTTATATCGAAGTTCCATTCTATGGTCTCCTGATAGTCCCTTCTTAACATCATTGGACACTTTATAATGCGGATATTAAAAATATAAAATGCCCGTCCGCAAAATATTGAGGAAATTAAATTCAGAATAGAAGAAGAAATTGAGAACCTCAATATATTCCATAAATGTTGAGGAAAATGTTCAAAAACTTTGAAAAAAGATATCGACTCTGTCCAGAAATAAATAGGGATCATTTGAATCCCTAATCGAACTTTCAGTTAATAAATAAATAATATAAATATCAGGTGTCATTATCCAAGGTTCCTTAGATATGAAAAAATCGCATCGGTCCCGTGTGGCATTCCACAACTGCCTTTGATTTAGAAGAAAATATCTATATTTATAGAAAACTGCCAGAGATACTCTCAATAAGGTGTATTTGAAATCAGAAAGAAGAGCTCTACCGCTGTTAACCGGAGCGTCATCTATTGGCGTTATTCGCAAGAAAGAAAATTAATTCCTATATTTTTTCTTATTCATCGAATTTTTCAGGGTTTTATGGTATTTTATGTTAACCCCGCCGTAGAAGAATCTAACAAAAAAACTTTCATAAAAAACAATTCATCCAATCTTGAGTTATAAATGGTGTAACCAACAATATGACCGATTGAGTTTTATATATTAAGATAAGGATACGAATCTATCAAAAAATAAATCTTCCCCAGATGAAAAAAAGCAAACATCTACGCAAAGCTGAGTATATCTAATAATAAGGTGCATCGAAGTCAAGATATGCTGAAAAGTTGTTATCGACATCGCAAAAAAGAAAACAGACAATTAACTGTAATAACTTCTCATCTCATCCAAGAACATTTATGAGAGCTAGATTAATCTTGATGCTATTGTCAAACTCAGTCAGAAACAGACTGGATAGAATTTTCCTGAAAAAATTCCCTTCATGAATGTTTTTGCAAAAATCGTGAGGGAACATTCGAAAACGTTAACTTGAAAAATGTGAGGTGAATCTTCTTGAATTTCATTTATCTTGGAAATGAGAGGCTCTTAGAAAAATTTTATGGTACAAAAATTGTTAGAGATATCATTTTCTATTACTTTTCCCATTTAGTTGATTGGCTGCATTGAATAATACAAAGAGCAGCAAGTCAAGGAGGATTGTAGAAAACGATGACACCAACAAATTCGTTTCGAAAAATTGTTCCAAAAACCATTTCCGAAATAAATTAAATCCAAAAAGATTTTTCCCCAAAAAGGCTGTACCTTCCTATCTCACATTTCTGAGTTATCTCTTCGAATGCTCTTCTAAAGATTTCCTCAAAAGAATGCTCGGAGGTGAATTTTTCAAAATTTCGTGTATTCTCGTGACAGATATATGTACTGTAGAATGAATAATGATTATTCTTCCTTTTTCATAGTTTTGTATCTCTTCATTTAGGTTTGTACTAGTTAGAAGGACAAGTAATCTGTATTTTTTTTACAAAAAAATGACGGTCCCTTCGCCATCATAGTATCAGCCAAAATCTTTATTATCCCTCGAAACGAATGAAATCTAAAGATCAATCCAAGAACAAAGAGTTATGAAAATACATATTTCTATGTGAAGAGAGAATGGATCGTGAATTTGTTTTGATTTCAGACAAGAACCTCCCATCACACATTATTTCGATCTTTAATCTGTTGACATGTTAAATATTTCCTTCATTTAATGGTGCTGAATGCGGTATTGCAATTAAAGATAGGAGTATATTTACATTGATACTCTAGAAATCGAGTACATTCCGAGATAATGTTGTTATCGTCAAGAGGGCTTCGATTCAGACGACCTCAATTCGATATCAGTCTCCACATGACAATGATAGTACTTGAACCGTCTAGATTGGAGAGATTCTCGAGATAATCGTACTTTTTCTGCATATGAACACATCAGAGAAAATATTGATTATCTGGAAGATTTCCAGATACTGTTTCATATTTCTTTAAAAGCAGTTTTCATCGAACTTTATAACCAAATAACACACAATTAATTTGTATTCCTATAAAATATGTCTTCGTGGAAAAGGAGTAAGGTGTAGTCTGAGCTTCTGGACAATTGTTTAGATGACTTTTAAGTGCTAGATCAAGAGATTCATCAAACTGTAGTTTTCAATATAATTTAATTCAATTGACGCAAAATGTAAATATTCGCACTAAATTGGAGAAACCATTCTTAATATTTCTACTCAATGAATAGTGTCAATCTCATAAAACTTATTTTATAAAAGGCCTTCATGTGAAACAAATTCACAACAAAGTGTGAAAAATGGTTTTAGAGATTCCAATGGTTTCAAAAAAAATTTTCCTTTTTTCTGACTTTTTTGCTTCATGTATTTGATCATGATGAGTTATCGACAGAATCAGCTGGATTGAAGAAGTTTGGATGGCCATACCTAAATCCAAAATCTTGGGGTGGACCAAGCTCAAAAATTGGAATAAATAAAAATTCATATGAATTTTCATTTCTTATTTCAATATATCCTCAGGGGAGCGAATTTTGGATACTGTGTAGACGGTGATTGTTTATATATTACTCAATAGCTATTTCAGTTATAATTGGTCGTAGAAAAACATTTGGGCAAATTTGAAGTATTTTTTATGGGCATTCAGAATTCAGTACTAAGAAATTCATAAAGGCATCGAGAACCTGAAAATTTCTTGTGAACTATTGTTATTTAAATGATACACCCTATATTTCATTTTTCTAATCGGTAGAGCTATTTCTTCAGATTTCAAATATATATACTATTGAGGTAAATTTGGGCAGTTTTCAAAAAATAAAGATAGTTTCTTCTAAATCTAAGGCAGCTGTGGAATGCCACACGATAACGATGCGATTTTTTTATATCAGAGGAAACGTTGATAAAATAACAACTGATATTTATTTCATTTATATATTAACTAAAAATTGTATTTAATGTTCAAATGTCCCTCATATACGTCTACACACACTCGATATCTTTTGATTATGAAATATATTGAGGTTTTCAATTATTTCTTCGTCTATTCTGAAATAAATCTCTTCATATTTCAAATATCCCCATAAAAAGGTGCCCAAGAAGGTTAAGTAGAGACTATCAGGCCATAGAATAGAACTTCGATATAAAGAAATCACATATTCTCGAGTGGCCTTACACAGCTGTCTTATATCAAGACGAAATAACCTATATTTTCCAAACACTGCCAAAATTAACCTCAATAAAATATATATATTTGAAATCAAAAGAAAGAGCTCTATCGATTAGAAGAATAATACAGGGAGAGTACCATTTAAAAAACAATAGTTCACAACAAATTTTCAGGTTTTCGATGCCTTCATGAATTTCTTAGTACTGAATTGTGAATGCTCATGAGAAAAACTTCAAATTTGCTCATTCAAACGATTTTGTACGACCAATATTAACTGAGATAGCTATTGAGCAAAATACAAACAATCACCCTGTACATATTACAAATAAGATGTCCATATCAGTTCTTCTTTAATTTTGGGAGGACATTTCGCTCTCTTTTTTTTTTCGAAATTGATATACTTTTCCGTATAAAATCAGCTATGCTTTGATTGTCTTCAAGATACTTTCAATGACCAACTTCGTCATGTCTTATTTCAGATGGAGGTGAAATTAAACGAACCCTATTTTGAATTTTGCATGAATAACAGTTTCGGCAATTTCTAAGTCAATATTTCAGGAATTCTAGACGAGGTTCAAATATTTCTCATATAAAATTCCACGATCATATTTCTTTCTACTTTTTTCATGAGTCACATAATTCGTTCATTTTTGAAAAATATTTTGTCGTCGTCTTCATCACGGAAGAGAGAATTATTCGATAGAGCATATCTGAGTTAAATTTACATCGAGTACAAGATTGATTGAATTTTTTTATTCAACGGTAAAAATTGCGATACTAACGAATAAATGAGAAATATCGTATTCAGCCTATCTCGATTTTTTCAAAGAGTTGTTTTATGAAAGGAATATCAATCGAGTCCAAAATCAACATGTCAGTCGAATTAGCATTTATATAAATATGGAGATATCAAAGCGATCGTGTCAAATTTGCAGTCAGCCGAAATTTTTATCTGCTTTGGGCCAGATGGGATGAAGAGGATCCCTGAGCGCACGCACTGGATCTGCCTGAGTGTATATTGATTATGCAATAAGTAGAAAAGCCTTGGGTTGGTCCATCCAGAACCGTACCAGAAATTCAAGGGAAAGACTGACATTGTTCTTCATCAAATGAATGTATATGCGACTTCGACGTATCTCTGGACCAGGCAACACTTGAAGTAATTCAACACAAATCGTGTCTCTTGATTTATTCTGACGCAAACAAAAATTTTTTTTTCGATGACAGTAGTAACCAATGAGATGCTCATCTGATCTATTCCCGTGAACTTCTTTTTTAATGGAAATGTTTTCATTCTACACCTTGCTGAATCGTTCAATAGAACATTTTTCGATTTTTCACATGAAATAATAGGTATGGTCTCACTTTTTGAAGCAGAGCCCTGGTTTTTCATTATTTCATAATGGTCCAGACATTCATAGTAGGTTGTTCCCAATTGTGGCTGCATTTACTGCATCTAGTTCGAAGAAATACCAACTACCTTCATTTTCATAACACAGTCTAAAGGTTATGAATATTCATATAAAAGTTTTGTCCTTTTATTGACCAATAATATGATATCAAATTCAGGTCGGGATTCTTTGTATATTCAAAAAATGCTTTGTGTTCTAAGTATTCTTGAGGTTCCGTAAGTAATTTTGCTGAAATTCTCCTAAAGTTTTCTCTCCTTGTCTCTGAAATAAAAAACAATTGGAAAAATGTTTTTAATAAATGACGAAAGGCTCCTGCGTTGACCAGTGCATTTATTTGTTAGGAGGCCAATTCCTTCAAAAATTCGTTGCCTAACAATGAGAAAGAAATAACACATCGACCTTCCAAACTTTGTAATGTTTCGGAGTCTTTATCGGACTTCTTCATCAGACAAATTGTTCAATTCATGATTTTTTTTATCAATATACATTAGAATTCGTTCACCTCTCTTAAGCCTATAGTTTTTTTGTCAATTGATGAATCAAACAATTATCTGATTCTGACGTTTTTCAAGAATTTAGAAATTTTTCTGATAGAGAAGTCTGATATTGACTGACAGAGGCCTTTTTGTTTTATTCAAAATACTTTCGAATTGATTGTTTCCAGAGTCTGTGTGAGAAAAACCTCGAAAAATGAACGCCAAATGCAGAGACTTCCCAGTTTCATCATATAGCTATTTCGGAAAAAAATCCCAAGGTATCGTTTTCAAGCAGTGAAATTGAAGCTTTGGACATTTCAATTTTTACATTTATTTTTTCATCAACATTAGGACTACAACAGACTCCACTAATGATATTGCCAAAAACCAATATTCAGAAATTTCTTCGTATGGATTATATGCGTATTACTTTCCATAAAAGATCCTGAACTCACCAATTGAATCATCACAGTAAAAATAATAATTTATTGGATTTTTCCAAACCTGCAGAGAAAACGTTTCCTGATTGATGACATTTTTCTATTGAAAAATAACTCTTTCGAAATAAGATGCTAATATTCGTACACATTCTCTGTATAAATATAGAAGAATAAGATGATGAAATAAAAATAATAATAGTACTTGCAAATCTAATACAATTATAAACAATAATTTCAACCCCAAAGTACGAAGACTGCCTGTGGTAAAATTGAACAAGGTATTCATACCGTTGTTAAATAACTAAGAATAATTGAAGAATAATTCATTCATATACAAGTCACAAACCTTCAATTTATAATAAGAAATTCAATGTCCCATCCACCACAAAAAAGAGCGCATCTAGAAGCAGGACTTCAAAACTGAAAATCAAATTAATGAACTTGTGAGTTAGGCTTATAAATAGTAGATCATACCGCTTCATTGAGTTCACCATTATCAGGGGAGATCTCCCAGGGTGAAGCCAGGACGAGATAATGTCAGCCAGTTTCATGTGTATGACAATTGACCGTTAAACCATATCCGATCGTATTCTGCAGGAGATCTAACTAGACCAATGGTTCACTCTATGAGTTTGAGGATTGAATAACCAAGAATAATTGAAGAACAATTTATTTATATTCAAACCTTCAATTCATAATCAAGAAATCCAATGTCCCATTCACCACCAGAAAGAGCGTATCTACAGGAGCAGGACTCCCAAAACTGAAAAAACTTCGGATGATCCACCTTTTCTTCAGTAGATTGTCGACGATCCGCTTTTAAAACATTTTAATTTCGAAGCTTGAGAAGATGATCCTTTGAAAAAAATTCCATTCAACTGAAAACAAAATCATATCAAAAGCCATATAAATCGATATATTCACACATGGTTGTCAAAACCATTCTTTTTTAGTGTGTAAAAATTATCTTATTTTTTTCGTATTTGGTTAAAAGCATTTGCATATTTTCTATTTCCTGAAAATGGAAATGAATAAAGGAGAGATCATTATAAGAATCTTAATTTTAATCATTTCAGAAAAGAAACTTTGTCATTCAAATCCAAGATTACTTTTAATCGTCGTAACAAAATGGCGAATGCGCAAGACATTCTTGGATTATAACCTACGCCAAGAAATATGGGAATATAGCTAATAAATGAGCTCACAGAATGTATTTCATTTCTTGTAAATATGGAGAAATTCAGTTAACCCTAATAATATGGCAGCTCTTGGGTTGAGTCTCGAAATCTTTCTGGATGCTGTAAACAGTGAATTCCAAGATTATCTAGTGCTTCAATTATGACAGGTATATCCTGAATTTCTGGGAGCCTTATTTAAAAATGATGGACCTATTCAATTTAGATATAACGATCGCCCTCGAGTATGAATGAGATAAGTTTTTCTATTCGACTATGCTGTTATATTCAAATTCATGCTGATATTAGAATCAAGAATGGATTCACGTTCAGAGGTGAATAGGACCTAGTTCTACCCTGTACTCCGGCCCTTATCGACTTGTCCTTTCCAGAATTCCCTACGCACACCGCCAACTTTCCCATTGTCGGAAACGGGTCCCTTTGAGGGTGGCTTTCTGCAGAAAATTCAGTTGAGTGCTTCGGTAAACCAGTTGTTTGAACATCTGATCATCTGAGATTGTCTAGAGATTAGAAGGAATGAGCTTTCTGAATCGCTATCGCGGTTTTCTAAAGTTGGAAAACATTAATTGGACTGAATTTAAAAAGCAAGACCATTCAATGGGTTCACAGGATAACAGATATAAGAAACCTCCTTCGAAGAATGTCGTATCAATCATCTACCGGTTGATACGGGTCAAAATTTGACAATACTATTTGTTCTCCACTCATAAGGGAAATCGGTTGTCCAAGTTTCAGTTTGAAGGTTTCGAATATTTATTTTTTTTAGAGTATTATTTCCGGATGATTGCTGGTACGTCTCTTCAACCAAACCCGATTGCTTTGTTTCTTTAAATACTGCCCAATGCAGAAAGTTTTCTTGTCGCAGAAGACAATGTTCGAAAGCATCCCACCATCGAGCAAGCAATTCTTCTCATTCAATCGATCCAACCACTTGCACTGTTGCAATGTCTTGAGTTCTTGGGATTTATTATTTTTTTTTTTTCTAATGGCTGGACCTCATACTTTCTCTTCAATATTCGGCAAACGCCACAGTTGAGAACCTGTTGTGCTGAGCGTGCCGAATTCTTTTTCTATTATTGACGCACCCTTTCGACGACTGCTGGCGCCCTCGCAGTACAACGTAGCGTTTCTCAATGCTACCAGTCTCAATATATCTTTGAACAGTGCGATGCATAAACTTCTCTTCCAATTGAATGAGGGAAGCGCAAAGTAAAGATAGCTGGAGATCAAAGAAGGAGGCCTATGTCGAATTTTGGATGAATGGGGGTTAAAAAGACAATAATAAGATGACAAATAATATTACCACAGAAATGATAGTTACTTATGATATGAGTGTTAAAAGTGACATTTCATTTTGTCAGTGAAAAAGTTTGTGAAATGAGCGGAGCGAAAAATTTCACGAACAAAATAAAATCACAACACAAATATCATACAATGTTTTTTGTACAATTCCCCTATTTTATTATGAAATGGGCGAATTTGCAATGACAATTAACTTCAAAATGCATTTAAGTATTCAAATAATCAAAAGGTTGTTGTGAATGGCCCACGTTGCCAACGTTATGATTACTAACTGATGAGAAAAGATGCTGTCATTTGAGTTTCGTTCCTGACCAATTTTTGTCTTCGGTTTTTAACTGCTTGATATGTTTGTCAAGAGGCCAATTATTAATAATAGTGACGATTTGGTTGTTCCTCTGGATATAGAAGAGTCTGCAACAAGAGCAAATCTGGAACTCCTACCTAAAAAATATGTTCAGCAGTACGATATTGCATATAACAATTTCCTGGTCTGGTGTAAACTGAAAAATGTGAGAGGGAACTTCAGTGAAACTGTTTTTCTGGCATACTTATATAATATAGAGTTCATCAATTTTGTGGAGCAAATTTTTAATGATAAAGTCAAGCGCCCTTGTTAAAAATGGTGTGGATGTTAATAAATATTTTAAAGTAATAGCATATCTAAAACGCAAAAGTGAAGGATATCGTCCCAAAAAATCAAAATTTCTCACTCGTGAACAAGGCACCAGATGAGATATACTTGATGGTTAAGGTTGCAACTATTTTCGGATTATTTGGAGCCTGTCGGCATGAAGAATTGTGTAATTTATCAGTGGAAGACATCGAAATAACAAATAAATCATTGGTTATAGAACTTCCAAATACAAAAACGAAAGTCAGTCGTTCTTTCAGTATTATTGGGAAGTATGTAGACTGTTTTCATAAGTACTTTGCACTGCGCCCTTCTGTCTTCAAACATCGTCGTTTTTTTCCTGAAATACATGAATAATAAATGCACTGCGAATTCAGTTGGTATTAATACATTTGGGAAAATTCCATCTATTGTTGCCGATTTCCTCAAACTGCCAGAACCGAAGCAATATACAGAACACTGTTTTCGAAGATCCTCCGTTTCTTTGCTAGCAGAATCAATAGCAAAAATTATGGATATAAAAAAACATGGTGGATGGAAGTCTACGACGGTAGCCGAGGGCTATGTTGATCATTCCATTGCATATATAGAAATGTCATTGCTGCAAAAATTCTCCTAACCTCAACAGATTTTGGATCATCATCATCCAATATTGTACTTCTGATTTCCACGAGTACTGATGGTGCTGAGAATTCTAATAATTTGTTGTGAAGCTCCCTAACGTCACAGGGCATTAATACTAGTATTTGTTCTAGTTTTAAGATTAATATTAATGTTCAAGAGTTATGATTGTTAAATCACACTAATGTTAAAAATATTTTTAACACGCTTCCACGTAAAAAATCTATTTTAACATTGTTTGGTGTCATTAAAAGTGTCACTTCTGATGGCAGTTGTACAAAAAGACTTTTTTGCATTGTTTTTCAATATTATATTCCTTCTTTCAAACTGCGCGCGCGCGCGACATTTCGTTGATGTAGCGTCACAGAGTCATGTCTTAATAGTTCGTTCAAGGCTACTGCTAGGGATATGGAAAATTGATGATGCCAAATAAGGCTGAGACCTGTATATCTCTTCTCTGAGTGACAAAATCTGATTTCATTTCTCCAGCCTCATGATGAAGTTGAAAATGGTTTCCATTTTGATTTTGAATGTATCTATGATTAAAAAAAAACAGGAGCACTAATGCTGCCGCCCCCACACAACCAGAAACCCACACGTGCGCCAGACACAAAATACTGCCAGAACGTAACCCAGTTTTTTCATAGTTTTGCCATTGCTAATTACAGAGATAGAACTTCCCTAAATACCCGCGAACGCAGCAGCACTCACGGCATTAGCGTCGTAATGTAATGGCCCATTAACGTTTTCATAATCCACCATACATATCTGGCAATCGGGCGAACTCCAGAACGAACTGGCAACAATTCACCAGAGACGCTTTTCCTTTCAGTTCCCGGATTGACTCCGGCCTTCCATTAAGACTGCGCGTAATTATATTTTAATCGGTCCCTATGTTCAATTTGTAATTACCCTGAAAGGTTATTTCATTTCGAGATTGCCGTCTTCCTCTCCGAGCTGTGTAGCGCTGCACACGAAGACTTAACTTGTATCAAGTGTCCGTTGTAGTAGCATTAAGTCCTTAATTATGCAACGTCTTAAAATCCTATATATCAGAAAATGATTGGGGAGAGATTTTCAACGGAACTGAAGCTCGCATTGGAAAGTTTCAACAATGGAGAAAGGATCCGATCGAGTTAGAAGCCGGTTTCACTTCAGAATATTCCAATTAGGCTGAATGGAGGCTTCTTTGGTGGTTCCTTGGGAGCTCGGAAAGCTCGCTGTTCTGTTTAGAATCAAGAACGTTTTTTCTGTCTCTTTATTCTGTACAGTTTCATAAATGTAGTGTCTTTTATACCTCTTTTGTTATCATAACGGAAAAGGGTTGGTATACTTGAACTGCTAATTTGTACCTATTCCATGATCAAAATAAATCAACAACGGACTAGTATAGATCAAAGATTGTAAATTCTTCCAAAGCAAGAAAGTGAGCCATCCCAGCAGAGCAGTGCAGCACTTTCTTGCTTTGAAAGAATCTGCAAACTTCGGTCTCCACTACACCATTTCCAATTGTAATTCAGAAATTGTCAATTGACATTCAGAAAGCATCACTTGTATTTCATATTAGTCAACTGTATTACAGAAAACATCGAATGTATTTCAGATTAGTCATTTGAATTTCCGAAATTATCAATTGTTTTTCAGAAAACATCGAATGTAATTCAGATAACACACTCAATTGAATTTGAGATATTGTCAATTACATTTCAGAAAAGGCAATTTGAAATTCATTACATACGCACCTCGATACCAGATTGCATTTCAGAAAATATCAATTTTGAATAATTCACAAAAAAAAAACAATGATAATGAATGACCTTTAATTTTCACGTGAAACATTCAATCTTCAACACAAAACTGAAATTATTTGAAGCCACAAGGTATGTTTGCCATCGCAATTGCATCTTAGCTCGGTCAATAATATTTTCCAGGTATGTTAGCCTTTTTTCAATATACCCCGGTGGCACACTGTTTGGAATTCTGAGGTTTGTTTTTACGTAAGTTCTTATTTTCGACCATAAAATATCAATTGGATTGAGTATGGGAAAATAAGGGCTCAAACGCAGCAGAACTGCTACTGTTTGGATGATTACGGTCTGCAATCGCGAATGGCATGCAGTATTGTCACCGATGATTACTCAATCTGATAACTGGTTCCTCATATTTTGCTACTGTTGCATCAGACCCTCAACCCATTCATTTGCTGAATACGCTGTGAATGAACTTCGTAGTCTCTCCAGCTGCAGACACTGTTGACAATTACATCTCCACTTGAATATGTACTCAATTTGACTAATTTTCATTAGGTGTTATGTGCTTCCTGAAGCTACGGTGTTAGATAAGGAATCGATTCAGACGGTTTAGTATATTGTCAATAAAATCCAGTGTTGAAGAAAGAGCAAGAGATTTCACCAGATTATATTGGTTTTTTTCATTGACGATATGACAACCATTATAAAAATGAGTAAAATATGACTCAAAATCCGACTTAAATTCAAATAATATACGAAGTTTTTAATTTAAAAATTAAAAATACAATTGCCTAATCTGAATTTCACATCACATATTCTGAAATTCAATTGACTAATCTGAAGCACATTTGATGTTTTCTGATATTCAATTGACTAATATGAAATTCAATTAACGCTTTCTGAAATTGAAGTGACTCATCTGAGATAAAATTGACGGTTTCGGAATTTCATTTGGAAATGTTGTAGTTCGTTGTTAATTGATTTTGATCATTATCTATGTTTGGGGTACGAATTTTCATAACTTTCATTTACTCCTGATTTTAAAACTTTCAAATCACCGAGAGGAGATTGCTCCTCAAGAAAGATCTTTTTACTACTTTCATCAGAGATCAGAACCAAACAGGGCAAAAATATTCAACAGCAGAAATAATCAAGGCTAGCGCTGCCGTACGAAATGAAGCACAAGCTACTTTCTGAAGTATTTTATTTCGTTTTTAAGCTTCAAACTCAAATTATTTATGTCTATTGAAATTTAGAGAGGAATCAAATTTGACTCAGGAATATCTAGGATCTAAATTATGTTTTAAGGAAGAGGAATCGAAAGTAACACTAAATTTTTCAATAATTCTGATGAATTATTAGAATGAAAACATGAAACTTCGGTTTTATTATAATTAAGGCATGAGCGCCACTTGAAAAAATAATATTTCATGATTTTTACGGAAAGAATACTTATTAGTTAATAGTTTAAAATGGGTTACAGTTCACTGCGACCTGATGGTCTTTTGTGCCCCCTGACAAAGCTTTATAGCTCGCCTTTCAGTCCCAGAGATCTTATGAAATCCAATATCTCGGAAGGCATTGTTTCCTTTGGCTTACAGTGCCAAAGCATTCTGCGACTAGGTGAATAAAAGTTTCTTCCTTCTCCAGACAGAATCTACACTCGTTTGTGTCCAATACGCCGATTCTCAGCAAGTGCTTTCTGGGGCGACAATGCCCTGTAAGAAAGCCAGTGAGGAGGTGTAGTTGGTTCTTACTGAGATCCAAACATTTTTTGGATCTTGCAGTTTCAAAATTCGGAAGGAACTTTTTTGAGTGATCCAAACCTGGGAGATTCTGCCAGAGTGTTTCACTTTCAGTTTTCTCCTTCTCCAGAAACTCCAAATACTTTCTTTTTTCTGAAATTCAGAAAAATCGAAAGCCAGAGTTATATAATCAGCTTAAATGAATTTTTCAAAAGAAGTAGTTGGAATATCACACAAATATAAATTTAAGAGAAAAGGTGCTAAAATTGAACCTTGTGCGAAGACCATTATTCATAGTTTCGAAATGGCTACTACCATTATTCACTAAAACACATAACCTTCTGTCGGATAGCATATTTTCTAATAGTCAAACTATTTTCCACATTTTATATAAAGTTCATAAATTATTCCATCTGTTTTTTATGTATTGTAGGCTGGAGATAAATCAACGAATACTGAAAATATTATATAAAAATTCTTGTCAATCGTTCGATATCCCTTTCTTGTATAATCAAATATTATCGATCACTCCTTGAGTGCTGCCACCTCATGGTCAAGTTGGATATTCAGAGGAACGTTTGATATAGTTTCGTACGTCGTGAAAAGTGTTGACTTCTGTTGAACGTTGGAGGGAAAGAAGTAGGAACAATTTGACAGGTACTGAGAAAGTCACGTGGTATGAACCCCTCTTAAAGAAATGGTCCTTTTACGATAATTTGGGTGGCTTATGGGTGTCGTTGCATGAATGGTGGAATAACCTTGACAATGGTGCATTTTTTGTAGGCATTTCCCAGATTTTTCCCAAAAATATGAATAAAAGGAGCATAATCTACTCTCCGAGACCCAACGTGGTATAAACTGTTGAGCCGCTATATATATTACGATATCATTCGAGTTTTATCCCAACCTCTTATGAAACAGCTCATTCATTCATATTTTGAATACGGCACTGTGACGCGATCGTTCCGCAGTATATCATAAACTTTTATGGACGCAATAACTCGTTTGTTGCGTTCGAAAGAAAAACTTTCTGCAGTTTTCAGATCATTATTTATGGCCATTTGGTCTGGAGTGAAAAGTAAACGTTGCGTCCACCACGAAGGAAAACAAATACTATTAATTAAGTCAAGAGACGCCAGGTTAATGTTCAGCGGACCGGCAGTATTGTAGAATGGAAGAAGTTGAGTTTCCAAACGCAAATATTGTCTATCCGATGTTTGCCTGCCGTCTAATGAACCAATTTTTTCGATCGCAGTTGGGAGCTGCAAATGGAGGCTTCCGCATAAAACTTGGGGGTTATGAACACAGTGGAGTGCGATGCAACCAGTGAAGCTGTTTCTTGGAGCATACATTATTTAGGCTTACGAGAAGGCTATAAGGCGTCAATTCGATTTCAAAACTTTCAATTTAAAATGAGTTTTACTGTATCTCAGTATCCTAATGAGTTCATTACAATACTAAAAGCAATCTTGTAATGGACGCATCGTATTCAATTATATTTTAAGTTTTGTGGTTGTCAACACTGACTTCCGATCTTATCAATTTGTAACACATGTCAATTTAATTCCGTTATCTATTTATTTTCTTATCAGTCACACCAACTGCCAAGATAAAATAAAAAAGTCACTTGGATGTATAATCTGAATTTTCATTGAATGTCGACAGTATTTCGCAAATCTTGACTGAAATAGAAAAAATATCGTCTAATAGGTACTCGTTGCAGAAGACAATTCAAACACTCATGCTCTCGAAAACTCGCTCCTTCATTTAAGAAGATAATCCGACTAATTTTCAACTTGAAATCTCGAGATTCGTGCAGGGAAGTGTTCAGAAATTTCCGGATTTTTACATTGCTCTGTATATATTTGTTGAACTGTTTATCGTTTGTCCGCAGCAACATGCTGGCTAACTATAACACCAGACATCAGAATATTATCTGTGTGCCTCATCACAAAACGAGCAAATATGAATCGTCACCAAAAATGATGGGTATAACATTATAAAATATCATATATATATTCTTTTGAATAAGAGAGCTAAAATAATACAATAAATGTTGAAACAAAAAGAACCTAAGCTGAGGTAAAAAAAGGAACGGGGTACCACAACATTCTTCGTATGATACTATAGTATCATACGATACTATCATCACCAGTATCATACGATACTATAAAGCCAGGGGAAAAAACCTCAGCCGAAAAAAACCTGTCTCCCGTTAAAAAAATAAAATAAAATTGTTGTATCTGAATATTCTATATAGAAGGACATCACGATCAGCGGGACGGCTCTTCGGAGGAAGGATTTCCAAACACAAACTCCAACCTGAAAATAAAAAAAGCCAGAACAGCAAGAGAATTTAATTTATACTTCATCAAATTGATCTGAAATTTTCAACCCATTGCAAAAATGAGTTTTATATATTGTGTATGGCTCTAATGCCATCTTAGAATTTATAAATCGAACAATTATTAATTAGGTGTTCAACTGTTTCCTCTGATTCACCACATTCACAATTAGGACTATCAACCGAATTCCACTTGAAAAGCATGCTGTTGGTACGACCATGACCTGTTCTTATTCGATTAAGAAGGGACCATATTCTCCTGGGAAGGTTAAAACCAGGAACTTTATTCTATGGATCAGATATTAGATAAAGAACATACATCCCATTCGGATTTCCAGATTTCGTTGTAGCTGAAGTTCGAATTCAGAAAGTTATTCGACCAAATAGGTTTACGAGATTTCAGTCTTGGAATTCTATTTTCTGGAACGTAGGAAAGTATCGGAAAAGAATCCGAAAATGAATTGAATTTATTCCAAGAATTCCAAGTTGCAGACTGTCTTCGAATATGGGGAGGAACTATATTCGATAGCACTGGTAGCCATTGGATAGGTGTAGATCGGATGGTTCCAGTAATTATTCTCATTGAAAAATTGAGCTGTGCATCGATTTTCTGAACATGAACACTATTGAGCCAAACAGGGCAACAATATTCAGCGGTGGAAAAAACCAGGGCAAGGGCTGCTGTGCGAAGTGTAGTCGGGTCAGCACCCCATGACGTACCAGCAAGTTTCTGTAGAATGTTATTTCTGCTTTTCAGCTTCATTCGTAAGTCATCCAAATGTGCTTTGTAATTCAGAGAGGAATCTAATTTAACACCTAAGTATTTGGGGGTAAAATTATGTTTCAAAGGAAAGTTCCCGAAAAGGACATTTAATTTTCTAAATTTTTGATGGTTATTCAAATGAAATAACGAAACCTCGGTATATCATATACCCAATAGATACAAACTACGTAATGACAGACAAGAGAGAAATAGAAAATATGTTTAGGGAAAAGTGCTTTTACAGTATCGACGAATTTCTGACAAGTTCATTCTAACTGAAGTTGTAATATTATATTTCTGTATTTCAAAGTTATTTGTTTTGCCATGTAAGGTATCAATTCTGTTATTTTGACATGTCCTTTACATCACTGTAATGTCTTAAAGGATGAATAAATTTGTATTGTATTGTATTGTATTGTTTTGTGAGAATTTCGTATTCGTGTCGAAATATGACCCCATTCTGTAAGTTGCTGCGGATTCTACTATTTTTTTTAAATTTTTTTATTCATCAGCAATATGAATGAAACATGACAAGCTTATTTTTGAAACATAGATGAATTCAAAATAGTAATCATCGAAATGAATACCATTTTCAATTCCCAGGCTCAGAGATCTTTTATCATGAGGTTGGAGAAATGATATTAGATTTTGTCACTGAGATGAGAGATATACCGATTTCGGCCTTGTTGGGCCTCATCAGTATCCCGCACATCTCAGGACAAAATCTTCATAAAAAACTTCGAAATTTGAAGCAATTGGTTGTGAAGTAATGAGTAAAATATTACAAGGTACTAAGGTGGTGACATCCAATTGCGTCAAAATGAAGTTTCACATCTACAATCAAATGCAAAAAAAGAAATCTGTACTTCCTCTTTCACTGAATGAGATTTCAGCAGTGGCTCTATTCAGGGCCCGCTTGCTAGTTTCTCAAAGTGATGGAAAACGCCCAATTCTTTTTGTGACTGTGAAGCCAGATGTTTTTTTAAGAAAAAAAAAATTCTTTGCCTTTACGGAGGCCACATCGAGAACATTTTGAAACATAGATGAATTCAAAATAGTAATCATCTAAATGAATTCCATTTTCAATTCCCAGGCTCAGAGATCTTTTATCATGAGGTTGGAGAAATGATAGCTTAGCTCAGATCAGAGAGTTATAGTTCTGAACGCTGTTAAAACAGATCACTTACAATTTTAGTGAGGATCTTTCGATAATCAATAATATTTTGTCATGGAATTCTTAACTTTGGTAGAAGATGTAACTCATAATTGTTTTCTTTTGCAGGTGAGTTCGTTTTGCTGATAACTTTTGGACTTCTGGTGAGTTTGTTCCTATAACGATTTTTGGAGAAAATAACTGGATTCAGATAGAATTCTTCGAATTTTGATTTTAAAACTGCACGAATGACGATCTCGGAGCCAAAATGGACTTAGTCCATTTATCGAAACTATGATCAAATGCGACTCGTTTGGATTTGACACTTGGGCTGGGCAACAGTTACCTCTAGATCATAATCACTATGCATACACAACTATTTGTTTATATGAACGTTTTTTAAACGTAATATAAAAAACTCAAAAGAAGTTGATTAACGTGCCATGAATCCTCGTGTTTACAGAATTTTTATGCTAAACCCAGTATCTACAACTTCGAAGTCCAAAGCGCTTTCAACAAAATTGAATATACAATGCGAAATTGTTGCATTTTGAAAATTAAATTATTTGAAATGATTGTGTAAAATCAACTATAATACAATAGTAATGAAATTGAGAACATTTCAAGAATTTGTTCACATATTAGAGAATTATCATAACAACTTCAAGAACTTATTGATACAGTGAACTCTCGATAATTCGAACATCGATAAGTCGAGCAGTTGTTCTGGACCCGATTCATACATATCTTACCCAGTGCATTTTCACCTCAATGAGTCTAGAGGGTCTAGCAGATGAGTCGAACTGCTGGAAGGGTCGTCAAGAAAACCTCCACTTCTATAAGTCGTTCTTCTGACCACCATTGACACTATGAGTGGAACTTGTTGATCTAATGAATGAGACCGAAGAAGATTTGGTTCACAAACAAATCACCACACGTGATGAATATCATACGATTTTTCGACCACTAAGGACATGTTTCCATACCTCACACTCTCGTGTTTTTCTCTCAATGAAGTAAAGTCTCAGTTGAATAACTTGAATGTTTAGTGAGCCGAACAATAGATAAGTCGAACAGTTCTTTGGGTCCCTAGGAGTTCGACTTAACGAGATTCCACTGTATATTAATTACAGAATGTTTGAACAACAATAAAAAAAAATGTCAGAGGTGTACAAAAAGACCTGTATGTCAGCCCAGCAAGAGTTCTTTATGCGTTATCCAGAACAATATATTTTTGCCCCGAAAACTAGTAGCAATGAGTATGACAGTTACATGATACGCGTTTCAAAACTTAGATTTCAATTCTCTTTGATAATGAAAAGAATGCACATTCAGGATTATTCTTTCTATTATTTCAGCAATAAATCACCATTCATTTCAAATGTCGGCCAGTTTTTATCACAAAATTTATAACAGAAACCACACAAGCAACGATTATAGAGTGAGCTAGGTGCTACTCTTTCGAGTTATTTCAGTGGAAAATACTCGTATACGAGAAAATACAATCGTCATTCAGCAAAAATATTTATTCAAGTATTTCTTTAAAAATTGACGACAGCCTACTAATAATCTCTATATAATCTTTGCCAAATTGACCCTAATTAAATATTTTATCCATAACCCGTTTACTTTTCAAACTACAGATGTCGCTCACATCACTGTAGTCGCTTCGTTTCCCATCTTTATACTCTATAATCTTTGCTGACAACTTTATTTTACATTACTATAGCAACAACTTGTGCCTACTCACCAACACCGTTCTAAACCGCCTTGCCAACTCAAATATGTTTAAAAATTAATACTATCGAAAAGAGACGTTTTTGCTTTAATTTTTCGACATTTGAAGAAAAAACAGCATATTTTATTTGGAGGAAAAGGGATACTTTTCATGACTTTCTCCCTATCACCAGCCGAACGGTGTGAGCGTCATGAAAAGTATCACTTTTACCCCATATAAAATAATATGCTATTGTTGTTTTTACATCAGTGCCTCGCCTCATCGTCTCAGACAACAAGAACCCCATCAACCTCATTCCGTTCCGATCTCGGATCGAGAGCTCTCCACGGAACGAACAATGTTTTGTCTATCGGCGCGAGCCATCTATCATCGCTACGGAAATAGATTTATTTTCCGAAACGTCTACCGGGAATCACTCTCAAGCGGTCCATATCGGAGAAAAAACCCGAAAACATCTGTTCCTGCCGCGGGCCCGTCTGGTCTTCACAGGCTCCGTACCGTAAACATACCGAGCAGTCAAAGAAACACGCCATAATTTAAGGTTCTCCTTGACAGCTGTGACCCACGCGCTTGTCAGATAATCTATTTCCATGTAGTTGTTCTAGGAAATCTGTCTAGCCTTCTCCCTGTCACACTCTGATCTGTCTTCGGCGTATTACCTGTTCTCGGCTTTCATTCATCAGCAGAACGGCAGACAGCAGGATTAGCAAAACGCCATGGGGTCTCTGAGCATTTCGGCCTGCTGCGTATTGCGGATACCGCTGCCGTATCCTCATCAGAAAGTAGGTGGTGATGCCCCTAATTAATTCGGCAGTATAGTTCCACACATCTGACAATCAGGGGGCGCTGAAATAGCATTGCAACAAAATGAAAATAAGAATAATCGATTGTCATATAAATTTAATTGGAAAGTTTACAAAAATTAAACCTTGATTGCTCATCAAAGCTAGAATATGTACCATACCATAACTTTTTTATGGTTGTGGTTAGGATCTCATACAAATATTTGACATCAAATTAGAAATGCCCCGTGTCATGATAATCAATGCACAATTTGATGGTTCGTAATGCTTGCTTCTTTTACATTAGTGAAACCAAATAAACTGATCTAAGGATAAAGTTAAGAACAAATGGGTTTCGATTGACTTATTGCCTTCATCCATAATGAAATCCCTTACAATTTCGTCCATATGCATTTTAAGTGAAACGAATTCACTAATTTCTGTACATTCTCTATTATCTGTTGAAACTTATTTCCCTTTCAAATTCTTAACCATTGATCGTCACTTTCCTTTCCTATGAGTGGTAGAACATTTGCTCATTGAAACTAGCGTTTCTTCTGTGTTATTTCCTAGAATTAAAGATAAATTTGATTAATATTCATCAATTGGTTCGAATATTGTAGAATATTGAACCTGTCTAGTATAGTTCCAACATATCTCAGATTCAATTGGATCGTCATAGCATTTTCTTCAAATTCTCTTGTTTTCCAATATTCATTGAATATGATTGAACCAAATCTCAATCATAACTACTGCGTTTTTTCCGAAGATACTTCAGATTCGTGTATTTTAGAGCATTTTTTCATCATCTGTTGAAGGAAAAGTTCATATTTTTAGTGGACGTTATGTGTACTATACCCTGATTTTTCACTTAGTCAAATTTATGATTAAGCTTGTTGTGTTATCAGTATTTTGATGTTTAGTTATTCAAAAAGGGAAAATTGATTGGGTTTTTCATTTCCTTCAAATTTTGTGACATTTCTGTCATAATTGATTTATGAAGAATGAATTTCTGCAATGAGTGATTAATTCGAAAACAATTCAATTCATAATAAGTACCTAGTTTCTTCTGCTTCTGTCTATTTTTATTTCATATTTAGAATTTCGGGTAGATTAGTGAAGAGTCTGTTTTTCTCTGTTGCCCATAGAAGAACTACATGGAGTTGTTCCATTCATCACGTGCATGTCCTCCAAGATCCTCTGATATATAATATTTTCAGTAATTTTTTTTCGGCCGAGTTTTTTTTCTGCTGGGGTTTTTTCTCTTTCCCCATTTTATTATACTACAGACCCATATGGTTTTCCTGTGTTGCACTACCCCAGCTAGGTATACTTTTTGTTTCAATATGTGTTGTATTATTTCATTCAGCTTTCTCAATCAAAAGAATATATACAGTGTGTACCAGGTTCGACGGCCTATAACTGGAAAACTGGACCTATTTGAAATTTGAAAATTGGGATAATGATATTGTTTGAAACTATCTACCGAGCTGAAATATTCTTGAAGCTTGACCACTTTCAGATATACAGGGCATGAAAAAAATTATTTTTCCCTTTTTCGTTTCAATTTTGATAGAGTATTCAATTCTGAATATATTCAGATTCAAAACGTTGCATTCGTTGAAATACTTTTCAAAATATCGAGAAAAACTGAATAAAAATTGGAGATAAAAGTATGTATTCGATATTCTGTCTGTTATTCCCATACTAAATATATCAAGCTCAAACTGTTTTCACATTTTCGAAGTCGGAGACTGTGGAAATATTGTACATTTCTAGAATTTCGAGAACCTCGTCACAGGGTGTTCCAATTATTTGGTCAAAAATTGGGATCAAGATTGAACTCTACTTTTTATGATTGCGTTAGATTCTCCGAAGAAAAATAATGATAATGTTCTAACATATTAATGCTCCCAAAATGAATAATTCTTGAGTTATTCAGGATTTTCTGATTTTATGTCGTATGTAGATCAAATTCATGAAATCTGTTTCCCATCAACAATGATCTATCGTCATAGAAGAGAAATTATTCCAATAATTCACTAGTGGCAGATCAATTTTTTGAACTTTTCCATCATTGTTGATATGAAACAGATTTCATGAATTCGACTCTACATACGACATAAAATCAGGAAATCCTAAATAACTGAGAAATCATTCATTTTAGGAGAATTCATATGTTGAAACACTATCTTTATTTTTCTTCAAATAGGGTGTTAATTTGAAAAATTATAGTTGTGGGCCAAACTTGATCCTAATTTTTGACTCAACATTTGCAACACGAGTTTTTCGAAATTCTAAAAATGTACAATATTTACACAGTATTCGACCCTAAAAATTTAAATAAGAATGTATTCAGAATTGAATATTCTATCAAAATTGGAAACTCCTCAAGTCTTTATAATAATATAACTATAATTAAAATTATCTAAATCATTCTGACAGCTTTCAATTATGAGATATTCTATGACCCTAATGAAGATTATGAAAAATTTACGTAAATTATTCATAACACAAAGATAAGAACAAAATTGTACATGGCCTGCTAAAGTGTCGTTATCGAATAAATCTTGCAATGAATAGCATCTGTTGACATCATGTGACTACAAATACTCAAATATCTCGAAAAAGGTCCAACGGTTCTTTGAACTGTTGTCTAATTTTCCAGTTTTCCTCTTAACAGTCAAGGACAATTATGAATCTGACAATTCGAAATTAAATTTATTTTTCTCTGTATAGGCTGAGAAAATTGGCGATACCTGAACTTTTAACCGAAAGAGGAAAATGAATTAATGACACATCACCGTCGTCTTCTTCAGAGAATCTGATAATGCCATCAACTGCATGTCTTTATTCCCTTTTGTTTTCGAATTATAGTCCAAAATTTAAATTTGGGCAATTCCAACTTTGGCCATCATCTCAATTTCTGTCTGTGCTAGGATGTTAGAATGAAAACATTATACAGACATTTTTTTCATAGAAAAAACGGAGATAATGACGAAAGTTGAAATCGTCTAAATTTAAATTCAGATAGAGGAATGCAGTTGATGGCATTATCAGTTTCCCTTAAAAACACGATCTTAATGTGTCACTAATTTTCCTCTATCTCTTTTGGTCAAAATGTTATAGTTCATCGCCAATTTTGCCCACCCTGTACCTAAATCAATATTGAATAAGTCTTATGTTTATGATTTGGCAGCGAATTGGCGAATGAGCTAGTCTCCCACACTGTTTTTTCTTATTCTGAGGATTTCGAACTGTATATTGAAACAAACTTCTGAATTAATTGTACTGTCATGGGATCTTGAAAGGTGTTGAAATTTTCAAGTTATCAAACTTTTCGAAATTGGTGAAAACTAAGCTGAAAGAATCCGATTCATGCATACTGATCAAGTTAAGAAAAGGCACATATTTGGTTCTAGCTCAAGCAAAGAACTCTGGACACCGCCCCAAAAAACGACGGCAATATTACTCTGTCAAAAATTCTCAACAACTTCCGGCTTCCTATTTTCATAAAAATCGAGCCTCAATAATCATAATTGAATATCGTAGCAAAAAAATCCTTATTTTCCAATTTCCCGAAGAGCAGAACCAGAATAATAAGCTGTTCTTCAGGAAATAGTAGAAACCTCGAAGTAAATTCAATGGCACTAAAGGAAAAAAATAGGGTTTTTTCATGAGGTATAATATCATCATCCCAGACCTCTGGATCTTGTTTGTCTATGCTCTGTTGGTAAAGTCCCACATTTGTTAAATTGGTGAAAAATCTGGATATCTTAAGGGTTAAGCCAAAAATTCCACTTGATTGACTTCGAAGAGAACTTTTGTTGTATGGACTAATTTGGTCCCTGATCAATCCTTTCATCTTAAGGGAATGAACAATGTTCATCTCACTATATTTTAATATATATATTTTTATGAAAAAAGAGCTGAAATGATACAATAAATTTTGAAACAAAAAGTACCTAAGCTGAGGTAAAAAAAGAAATGGGTTTCATAACATTCTTTGTATGATATTATGGAATCATACGATACTATCAACACTAGTATCATACGATACTATACAGCCAGGGGAAAAAACCTGAGCCGAAAAAACCTGCCTCCCCGTAAACAAAATAACATGAAATATCAAATATCAGGAAAATCATGAAAGACATCAGTGTGATCATCTTCATGTTATCCGTCGTTGGGCTCGGATACACAGATTCTTCCCAAAACGACTCGTGATTCTTAATCTGAAATGAAAAAAGACAAAAGCAGAAAAGAAACCGATTATTCAGAATAAATCGAATGCATTTTGAAAATGCATTTGCTACTTCAAAAAATATCAACATTTAGATTTCTTGGCCAAATAATGTTCGGAGGTTCATAAATATTTATGACAGAAATGTCAGAAAATTTGAAAGAAATGAAAGAAAAAAATCAATTTCCCCTTTCCGAATCTGTTGAATGTTACGAAACTGATAATTTTTCAACATAACAAGCTAAACTTGTAAAAAATCAATTAATACATAACCTTTCAACTGTCCTCTTTCACGAGGATTTTTTTCTGTGGCCGTGTGGGTTTCTTGCAGAAGAATCTCTTTGATATCATGTTCATCAGCTAATTTGGAGACGCAATCACGCTTGTCTTTCGGAATTCCTTCGATATTCAAATTCAAAATCCACAAATTGTTGTCCTCTGTTCGTGAGGTTTTTTTCAAACCGGATACGACCTTCCAGGTGATGATTTTTCGGCACTTCAGATGTTTGAAGACCGCTACGGGACCCCAATGAAAGGCAATCATCTCCCATAGATAAACATGTTATAACACAAGAAAACAGAATATTTTTCAGGACCAAAAACTAAGACATATTACGAGAATTGTCATTCTGACAATATTCTAATTTAAAATTTTTATGAATTGTTTTTATTCGAAGTACATTGAGAAACTGCTATTATCAAATCTAGGAACTCCATTAAAACGATCTGTTGAAATATCTTCCTTGAAAATATGGCATGTATTAAATTTATATGTTATTGCCAAATTTCTTTTTCACTCTAATTCTAACATTCGGAAATTTCACAACGTTGACAGCCGATTTTAGAATCGCCCACTATCCTTGTGTAAAAGCTACCATTTACAGTATGGACAAACAATTAATTAAGTTTCTGTCATCCAGATCAATTTCAGAAGTAGGAGGATCCAAGTTTTACATGCGCAAGTTTATAGTTTTCACTCATCCGAATCGTAAAGGTTCCTAATTTTGTCGCTGGCACTAAAATTTTATAGCTCCCGTCGACATATCACTAAGGAGTCATCAAACGACACACACGCCATCTGCAGCGGATCCGTCGAAATTAAATCCTACGCAAGTGCAGCATTTTCTCGCTCGATAGCACCTCCTTGTATACATAACTTTGCAATATACTTTCGAGCTGGTTACATAGTTTGTTATATTTATTTCATTGCCTTCATTATGGGTTTTATCCAAATTTTTATAGTTTTTAAATTACCCAGCTTTACGACCGAGCCACATAAAAAGTTGAAACAAGCTCGTAAAACCCCTGGAAGCAGGTTTGAAATATTTAATGGCGGAGATATATACCGAAAACTTGCCGGGCACCAGACGGTTTAATTTGGGCAATCGACCAGATTGTGAGGGAGTTCTCGAGATGCATTTATTACCGATTTTTGGGAGGTTTTTATAACCCTCGGACCATCAAGATGGCCGCGGTCAGATATCCGACGGCCCACATGTTCATTCATGACTTCGCTCGGAACATAAAACGATATACAGGGATACACATTGGAATGGAACGAGATGCATTTTATAGTAGAAAAATCAAGATTTCGAAAAATCAAGAGGACAATTTTTTCATTATTTTTTCTCTTCAATAAAACCAATCATCATATTATTTCATTTTCTGCACGGGAACCCCAACGTTTGTGTTACATATCACCGCCTAAATGAAGAACTATGACAAGTCACAAAAAGCTCATTTTACACAACATGTTTTCGATATTTTCCGTAAATTAACAAATAATCCAGAAATAATTTGATAGAACATAGATATAACATTATATTATGTATCATATATATCAATTTTCTTAATCCTGTGTTAACTTAAGGAAAATCTGAAAAAATGCTACCCCTCAAAATGTGCTTTTTGACTTGTAACAGTTCTGCATTCAGTCGGCGATGTACTGCTCTACATAATTTGAGAAATTTCAGATATATGGTAAATTGAGTTTCCATTTTTTGGTAACTAATTTCTCAAATACGAGAATTCTCATTCTTTTCACACCTAATCAGAGTGAGCCTGAGGCTTGTACATATATTTTTACAATTAATTCTTGAGGTCAAAACGTTGAAATATATGTACAAGTTAAAGTCTCACTCTTTATAATTTATTCTTTCGTTTCACAATTTCAAGTGAAATTTTATTCTAAGTATTTGTAGTACAAATCAGTGCACTTGAAAAAGTCATTTTAAATAAAGAGTGGGGCCCTTGACAATACCTCTCCCTTGATGAATTTTTCCCCAGAGTTGAGGTAAAAGTAGTATGAGTTTTTGACGTCTTTATAGTCTTTGACTTGTACATATATTTTAACTGAGATTTCTCTGGTCAAAAAAACACTATTTTCATCTTCCATTTTTTCCGAATCGTCTTCGTTGAAACGATACAGGCTGTCGAAAATCCATTAAAAAAATTAATTTTTCGTTCTACTTCGCAAACAAATCTGTCGAATGAAGTGATTTTCGGAATATAGTTTTTCGTAAACGGGATTAATCTATCCCCACCACAAAATTCCACTAATATCCGCCAGTTTCTCAATTATGACCATAAGGTTCCATAAATTCACTAGAAATTCAAAGAGTCTGATAGTAAACAGTAGATTCAATGTGATGAGATGAATATTCATTCATTTTGGAATATAAAAGTATTCTTGATATTTTCTTGTACAACCCGCTGTTTACGAGTAATTCCATATTGAAAGAAAAACTTTGGATATTGAGTTATATTAATGCGCTCAACTCTACTTCTTCGATTTACATCCTTATTTATTCGAGCAAATTTACACACTTCTTTCGAAATACCTAATGCTTCAGGCAAGTTACATTTTTTTAAAGGGGATTGTTCGTTAGAAGCCCTAACTTCCCGCTTTCATTAAAAGCCAGAGGGAATGCTCCACCCAGAGACAATCATGTTAGTGTCTCTGGCACCACCATTCGAATCTTAACATGCAACTTGACAGACGCGATCACAATTCGCCCACATTATTCACAAAACTGCTGTTTACAAGTTTTTTCATTAGTGAAAAAGCATTTTAGCATATCTACCATTTCCTGGTTAGAATACATTCTGCAGATTCACACTGATCATGTCGAATATACGAAATAACGTTTCAATTGAAAATCAAGGTACCATTAATTCCCATATTTAAAATCCCAATTTGAGTTGTTTGTTGATCACTCTATGCGCAACAACGATCAACATAGAAGAGTCGCGAAAAATCTGCTTTGTCAAAGTTAACATTTTTTCCTTTTCAAGAAATCATGAAGTATATTAAACATAATGATGAGTATCTTCTGAAATGTTATCAACACACAATGACATTAATTTGATCATTAGAATGTGGTGAGTCTATTTATGGTTACGAAGTTCTAACTGGCAACGTTCAGCTTAGCGGTGAACGTTCGATTCAATGACATTTTTTTGTTTATGTTTGGAAATGAAAGGTTATGATTCTGTTGGAGAACCTTCGGAAATTTTATAAACAACCATAAAAAATGATTACATAGTGAAGATATAGGTAAGAGCAAGCTGAATACTTCATTATCAATAATGGAAAAGAAATCAAGAGAAGAATATTCAGCATTTGCCGCTAACGAAGATCTGTATTAAGTATAAGTATTCATTTTATAAATTCGGTAATTATTCAGAACTATCAAAATCGTACTTCATCTTTCGTCGAATAAGATTGGAAAAGTAAGTTGACGCTTGTTTTAATTGTACAGTTGCTTATTATTCCCAAGTTTTGAATGGCAGGCATATATCTATTATATCCAGGATTGGCATAGCTCATTACGAAAGTTTAAAATGGCTATATTTTCTTTTCTAGGCCGAATCGAAAAAAATCGTAAGGGAAATAAGTGTTTCTTTTGACCTCAGGAATGGACGGTTAAAATATATGTACAAGTTAAAGACTCACCATGTATGTATAAACTACAGCTTCAGGGTTCTTGTTGTTCATTTTAATGGTTATAAAACTTCAACCAACTATAGGTACCTACCTAACTACATTTTTTTATCTTTCTCAATGACAAGCGAACTCTTTCAAATTCTGTTAGTTCTTGGCCGATGCTGTTGACTTCGAAGTATTTGTAAATTAGTGAATTAGTAGCTCTTTGTTTCACAGCACCGATTTAATAATGATAATTGCTTTATTTCATATATTACAAGACATTGACCGTGAAAAGAATATTGTCATACAGAGAAACTACAAGTAAAATACCCATAATAAAATAATACTATGAACGGTTTATTAAACCCAAGATTTTAAGGAAACTCGCAAGAAGAAGTCGCTGGTCGTACAAAAATCGTAAGAGCTCCAGAAAAATCGATAAAACACTTCAGAGCAACGAATCATTCCGAAATATCTCAAGCTGTGAATAGCTAATGTAAATCGGCTTCGACCTCAAGAGGAAACAAATGGGAATCAATGCAGCTGTAAGTACATCTGTCGGTCAGCGTCGATAATTTCACCGTAAAGGAGTATTTAAATATAGAAATCGCTGCGAGCCAAATTTATTTTAGTTAATCCGCCCTATTTATAACCCAGACTACACAAATGCCAAAAATTGTAAACAATCGAACGAACGTTAAGTAATAAAATTGTAATGAGAAATAGTTTTTCGGTCATATCCGCTGTTTGTTTTCGAGGAAGGCCATAAATTGGCAACTCTCTCGAGATACTTTTCCCGCATCGACTGGGTCGAGACGTCTACTTGATTTTTCCGACGAGATGTTGTTCGACGTATCGTGAATGGGATTTTCCATTTTATTATTCTTGTGTTACGTTACGACCGGATGTGTGGGAATAAATCGGGAACGAGAATTTGGCAAGACGCTGGCCATTTCGGGTATACAGGGCGAGCCTTGGTGGAGAATGCAGTTGAAAATGCACGGGAGAAACAATATTTTTTCAATCCTGCTCGATGGCTACTAAAAATTCTCTTCTTATTCAAGTTCAAAATGACAATATAAACAAAAAACAAATCAGTTATCATCGGAATGATAAACATAAACGAGAGCAATAGGTTGCAATCTGGAACTTTCGAAACAATAAAAAAATTGGAATATCTTCTAATTTGGTCAGAGAATGATGGTTCCAACTTTTTTGATTTTTCGACTTCTCCATGTGAACGAAAACGCGTGACTTTTTTGTGAAAAGTGTAGGAGCATCCAAATTTTGGGAAAATATAATTTAATCGAACAAAAAAAAATCAAAATGTTGCGGGTAACTTGCATAATCAATATTCAATGAACGGTGTCTCTGATACTAATTCCGTGTTTGTGGTTCCATAGATACCCCATAACTTAAAAATTACAGGTGCTATCGAGTTGAAGAATGGAGGGTGTTTTTAAATCATTTTACCATGAAACGTTTATTTGAAAAATTCACCTGCTTCGAGAAAATCAACCCTGAATCTGAAAAATCCGCAGTCGGAACCTGTTTATATTGGGATTCTTTCTGCGTGAGGTATAATGTGTTAAATATTTTGGAAATAGGAATAGCAAAAGTATTACAGACTGCACATATAACTCTTGAAAACTTTTGTCTTGAATGCAACAATTCCAATGGAAAAATATTTAGAATTGAATACTCGATCGTATGAGAAACGAATTTATTTCAAAAGAAATTTGTTCCAGAAATTCATCTTCATTTTCTGTATAACTGAAAGTGCCCAGGTTCACAGAATATTTTATCTTATTAGAGAACTTCGAACAGGATCACAATCGTATATCAGTATCATGATTCAATTGAATAGCCCCGTAGCACAAGTTGCATAATTTCACATTTTCACGGATTCACCTGCAGTATACTAATTCATCTAATTTCTCTCTTCCGACAAAAAATTTTTTAGTTTTTTTCTGAAAATTTCACCGGCACCAGTCACTATGATATAGCACAAATTTTTTCACAAATTCGAGAGGAGAAAAATTACTGAAATACGATTTTTTCAATTTCAATTTTCTTAGAAATAATTGGTACTTTTGAAAAATTTGAACGGCACCACTCAGTACACAACACAGTTCCTGTATACCACAAGCTATTTCACCTGTCAATAACCAATCTCATAGAAAGTTCTAGGCTGGTTTTAACAACTCACTTTGTCAAGTATCCTGAGAACCAAATATATAATTAACGAAAAATTTCAACGGCACAAATCAAGTACAATAAGGTTCATTATTTTTTTCGAAAATCCAAAAGTTCTGGGCCCACTTCATACACACTGTTGCCAAGTTCAAAAATTTTCCCACTTTCTACTGATTTTTCTTATTTTCCCCATTTAAAGAAGAAACCGTGGATTTTTTTCTGAGAATTTCATAAAACAATTCTCATTGAAAAAAAGTGCTGAACTAAGTTTTTTCTAATTTCTTAGATTTTTGTATTAATTAGCGAAAAATTCGTGAAAATCACAACGGCACAATTTTGCCAACGGTTAGCACGGTTTTTTGAACACGTAATCTTCGGAAAAAAGCAAAGTGCTGGGCTGCCTTTTTCTTTAATTTCCGAATTTTTCGAAAAATATGAAGACTTTTCGTGAAAGTATTTACGGCACAACATAAAACAAATGTAGCATGAATTTTTCCATTCATTTGTGAACAGAAAAAAACGAAAGTGATGGGCTATCGTTTTTTTTTTAATTTCGAAATTTCAGGAAACTAGAGAGAGTTTCGGACGAATTCGAACGGCACTACTCAATAAATGTATAAAACAATTTTTTTCAGTCATTTGAATCCAATTTTTCGAAAAATGCTGGGCTGGCCAATTTTTTCTATTTTTGAAATATCTCAAGAACCACATGAAATAAGAAAAAATTTTAACGGCACAAAGCAGCTCAACCGTAGCACAATTCAGCACAACAAAAAAATTTTCGGAAATCCAAGAGTGCTGGACCAACTTCACAAACGCCCAAAAATCGCTACCTATCCTTAATCACATACTGGATCTGCAATTGATAAAAATTGTTCAATAATCGGCAAAATTAAGTATATTCATAGAATTCTAATGATTTTGGAAATGGTACATTTTCGCTGAACTAATAGTATTTGGTCTAATCTATCATGGTGCGTCGTTTGATTCACTAGTTATGGGACATCTGTATGTTGAGGATGAATTAAATCTTCATTTCTATAGAGAGCAAAACACAACTCTATGCGACACCGCCGGCGTTAGTTGGAACTAAGCCCGAAACGAATATTCGTTTCGATAGTTAATACGTGAAAGCTGTGTTCATTTGTTTATTTTTACGTTTTTATTGCGATTAAAGATATGCCTGAGGAAAAAACCGCGAAAAACACTAATCGTTGTGTTTATGGATGTAATTCTAAAAACTCTAGGAATCCTGGAGCCCATTTTCATCATTTTCGTGTTAAAAATCAAAATGTTTACGTAACCAACAAACTAAAAATCGAAGAGGAAATAAATTGATGTAAATCCTGGGAGCATGGAAAAAAATGTATCTTAATATATTAGAGTATTCCGACCCGAAGATTATAGAATGAAAACAGGCAAGAGTGGAAACTGGAAACTGATGTCAATTGAAAATAATGCATCATATGTTCTGAATTATTTCATAAACTCTCACTATGAAAACATTTCTGCCACTGGATCAGAAAGCTGCATTTTCTTTAAACTTACCAAAAAAAGCAGTTGAAGTCAAGAGATTTTAACTTTTTGTTCTTCCACAATAATCTTCATTCTTATCGAAATAAATTACTTTGAGTCTACTTGATATTTTTGAATATACAGAAGTCTCAACAATTCAAGGAGCCTAGTTGAAAATGAAAATGTGCTGAATTCAGGCCATATGATAATGTGCAATAAAACTAGGGGCAATCTGAGTGTGATTCCCTTGATTGTTGCAAAAATGAACTTATGTTTAGCTACGATCAAATCTGTATGTAGAGTTTCAACAAAATTCCGGGAATTGGCAATTTTAAACAATATATTATGCATATATGTATCAATTTAATATTGATATCAAAAATAGCTTCATAGTATTGTCGTTCATTTAGCAACGAAAAAGGTGCAATCAATCGATAGATAAGTTGAATAATTTTATTTCATCATAACTGCAGCCGGAGACACAATTGAGATGCAATAAATGAATAATAAATTAAGATCTAGCGCGTAATGAATTCTTCAACATGGGTAATCGATTATCACATAATGTTCTGCATACATACGGTTCTCTGGAGAATGTGCATTTTCATTCAAAATTTATCACTCATTTTTTTTTCATAGATTTTTTCACTTCCTAAACAGAAAAAAAATCAGTAGCCTCTATAAAATGAATATATTGTTCATGCTGATGATCAATTACATAACAATCATGCATGTTTTCATATCCTGTTATGCCATAAACCAATTTCAACCTTCTTTTAGTTTTCATCAAATCCTTATGTTTTTTGTTTTGTACATTTCATTGTTATAGAAAACAAAACAAAAACAGCAGAGACAAAACTTAACAATGAATTTTACCTTCACAATCAGTAAAAGTGTCAAGATATATTGTTGTAAGTACAACCTTGTAGAGTAGAGTAGCGGGGCTAAAATATGTTTGCAAATTCTAGACAATCTTGCTTGGTGTGTGTTTATAATCTTGTCAACCTTCCACACCATTATTTTCATGAGACATCATTTCCTTAATATGATGGGGTTGTCCTTGTAGGATTCCAACGTTTGAAATAATTTTTCCCACATAAAATCAAATGATTGCATTGCAATACTTGCTCACCCTCTACACATCATTTATGAGCATGTATGGTAAATATTGGAAATTTTCCTATAATTTGAGGAAACTTTATTAAACATTTTGCCAGATGATCTCAAGAGCATTCCAATTTGAATAGTGCTCACCTGGATATTTTACATAAAATATAACATAAATGCCCAATATTACCTATATTTAGGTATACATACAATATAACCCACAGGATCCATAATTAAGAAAACAACTTCGATTATTGATAGTCAATAAACGTTAAAACTTAAAAATCTAATGGATCCCAGATAGAAAGCTAATGTAGCTTACTCTTTTCGATAAACAACTGATCGGCGAATGCAGCGCCACCATGGGTAATTATTTTGTCCAATAGTTCAGCATATAGTTATACATATTCATAAATTGAAAAATCTACTATTCATAAGATCTAGGATTTGTGCTTAAGAAGTCTTCTATAGTCTCCGAAAAGTAACTGAGTTTTATTGTTCATTTATTGTGTGAAAATAACATTTTCCAACCGTCAAATTATTGCAAAAACAAACGCAGGAGCATTTTCATCCAACTGGTATCGAAAACCAAAAAAACTCCCAAAGAATGCATACAACAGCCCCACCTTAACGAACGATCCACCCAGCAATCCCGCCGCTCTTCCCAGACCGACCTACCGAAAAAAAAAATCCCGCACCTACTAGGTATTCAAGAGCGCGTCCCGGCCACAATGACGGCCCCGATGAAGTCGTACGTCTCGCGAAACGTCGTTAAAAACGGCCCTTCATCCCGCCGAATGATGCTCAGCCACGTATGTGAAATACTTTCGCGAGAGCGTTTTGTGCCCGCGCCTTGTTTGCCATACTAATGAGGTCTGCTCCCCCGGAAAACAAACCGCCCCCGCCGCCCCCTTCCGGCCGTCTGGGGCCGCCCCGACGGGATTCGGGCGCGGGACGCCGAATCTCATCCCCGAAGACGTCTCCGCCGTCGTCTCGAGCTAATGAATTTGATTGCGAGATGCGAATTTCGAGCGTGGCCTTCACGCGAACCTGCATCTCTCTGGGAAATACCAGACGAGGGCTGTTTCCATGTTGCATCATTGAAATAACCCAGATTATGCCGAATATCCCTCCAAAATCCTTATATTTTTAGACGAATTCTGCAGTTTTTTATCATTCTCTGAAGGGTAACAAGCCATGAACCGGTCTGGAGCTGTTTGATGACACCACGTTCTCCGTGGTTTACTCTTTATCTAGATCTCCGCCAGTCCCCGGTCACAGTTCGGAAACTAATTTTTCTGAACTGTTCTTTGTTTCATTCTTTCTTTTGTAGCATCAATGAACGCTGATAATTTCATTTGATGATATAAATATTTGACTCCCCTCCCTGTTCCGTATTGAACAAAATAATTACTGATGGTAGTGCTACATTCTCCGGTCAGCTGTTCACCGAAACGAGTATTGTTTCGTTTTTACATTAGCTTTCTATTTGGGATCTTTGGGATATTTAAGTTTTAACGTTTATTGACTATCAATAATCGAAATTGTTTTCTTAATTGAGGATCCTGTGGGTCATATTGTATGTGTAAGTATAGGTAATATTGTGCTTTTTGTTATATTTTATGTAAAATATTGAGGTGAGCACTATTCAATTTTGAATGCTCTTCAGATCTCGCAATATTAACATGCTCATAGATGCTGTGTAGAGGGTGAGCAAATGTTGCAATGTAATCATTTGATTCTATATGGAAAAAAAATTATTTCAAAACATTGAAATTCTACAAGGACAAGCCCATCATATTGAGGAAATGATGTCTTATAAAAATGATGGAGTGAAGGTTGAAAAGATTATATACACATACCAAGCAAGATTATCTGGAATTTGCAAGTATATTTCAGCCCTGGTAGTCTACAAGGTTGTACTTACTACAAAATATCTTGACAATTCTACTGATTGTTTAGTTTTGTCCCTGCTGTTTTTTTTTTGTTTCCCATATCAATGAAATGTTCAAAACAGAAAACATTAGGATTATCCATATTTGATGAAAACTAAGAGAAGGTTGAAATCTATGAAAAGAAAATGGGTGATAAATTTTGAATAAAAATGCACATTCTCCAGGGAACCGTATGTGTGCAGAACATGATGTGATCATCGATTAATTATGTTGAAGAATTCATTACTCTCCAGATTTTCATGTATTATTCATTTCTCTATTTCAGTATCGTAATGAGTTCATTACAGTACTAAAAGTAGTGCTGTAATGAAACTCATTACAGCATTGTTTTCAGTTATATTTTTCGTTTTGTGGTTGCCAGTACTGACCTCCGATCCACTCAATTTTCGAATTAAATCAGCAATCTGTCAAATTTTCGTTAGTGACACCAACTGCCAAGATACAATACAAAAGTCACTAATCTGAATTTTTATTTGAATTTCGAGAGTTTTCCACAAAACTTGACTGAAATAGAGAAAATATCGTCTAATACTCGTTGCAGAAGGCAATTCCAACACTCATGATTTCGCATTCGTGTTGGAATAAGAGCTCATTCTGCAACTTGTATTAGAATATACTATTATTGCATCCCACTTGTGTCTTACTTAGGCTGCAGTTATAATAAAATAAAATTATTCAACTTATCTATCGATTCATTGCACCTTTTCCGTTGCTAAATGAACGACAACACTATCAAACTTTTTTCAATATTAATTGCTGAATATACATAAGTTCATTTTTACAGAAATCAAGAGAATCACACTCAAATTGCCCCTAGTTCCATTGCACATTATCATATGGCCTGCATTCAGCACTTTTTCACTTTCAACTAGGCCCCTTGAACTGTTTAGACTTCTATATATTCAAAAATATCAAGTAGACTCTAAGAATTTATTTCGATAATTATGAAAATTATTGTACAAGAACGATCTGAACAAAAAATTTAAATGTCTTGTCTTGAACTGCTTTTTTTGGTAGGTTTTATGAAAGTACATCTTTCTTCTCCAGTAGGTGAAATGTTTTCATAGTGAGAGTTTCTGAAATAATTCAAAACATATGAAGCATTGTTTACACTCGTGCCTGTTTTCATTCTATGATCTTCTGGTCGGAAATGGTGTGAGCATACTCCACATTCCATTATCAAAACGGGCTCCCAGAATTAACGTCTATTAATTTCCTTTACGATTTCTTGTTTGTTGTTACGTAAACATTTTTATTTTCATCACGAAAATAATGAATGTGGGTCCAGGATTCCTAGATTCTTAGAATTACATCCATAAAGGAAACAATTAGTGTTTTCTGCGGTTTTTTCCTTAGGCATATTTTTTAATCGAAATAAAAACAAAAGAATAAACAAATAAACACATATGTACTCGTTTCGGGTTTAGTTCCAGCTAACGCCGGCGATGTCGCATAGAGTTGTGTTTTGCTCTATGTTCTCACAACTTGGTTAAGGAACTAGGGTCATGGGTAGATCCTTAGAAAGGTTCTGGACGACTCTACTGCGGTAGGCATTTAGACATTCCATACTCGCATTTCGTAGCCTCAGATCTTCTCTGCTCTAATGCGAGTGAAACAAACGTATCTATCTGTAGCACTGCGCTAAACCTTGTACGTGTTTCTACCCCCAAGTCGTAGTTTTTGAACCTACACATAGGTACAACAACGAAAGCATAGAAAAAAATGTTCGCATTGAAATTCGAAGTTATTTTCTTCTAGAATAAAAACAAAAGTCGAAAGCAAAATTAGAGAAATCTCTTGAAAAATTTGATAAATTTCAATAAAATCATATTGGAAAAGGTATAAAGAATCTGTGGAAGATTTCGTTTTCTTCAGTATTATTCATGTTTTTTTCAAATGTATGTGAAATTCAAAAGACTATCCTCACCAGACTTGGTGTGATTTAACGTGAATACAAATGAACACTTTCAATGGCGTAACCAAAGTCGACTCCTGAAGGGGTTTGATTTTATTCTAGTCAATGGGGGGTTTACGTCCCCAATAAACCCCTTCCCTTCTTTACGTCTATGGGCTCTTTTGTGATCAGGCAATTGATGTGGTTTAATACAATAACTGCAACACTTGAGTACCTATGATGTACTATCAATTCACAAAGTTGCTGGTGATGAATATTATTATAATGGGTGCGTTTTATTTCCTCATCAAATCAGCCAATATTAATAAAAAATTAATTTTTCTCCGTAGAACTCGAAATAATAGTCAAGTTCAACGCACACGAAATTTTCCATTAATGACTCCTATTAATGCTTGATTTCGCATTTAAATGCGTAATTGCCATGGGCAACCGAACAAAGAAAATTCAGAAATCTCAATTTGGTTATATTAAATTCATAAATCATGTTTTGAAGAATAAAATACTTGTTATGTTTATGTTTGATTATTTTTGACCGACGGAGGAATTATGAAATCTTCTTCTTCTTCTTCCTTATTCTTAAGACCATGTCTTGTTATCTTCTGTTCATTCAGACTCCTGCGATGTGGACGTCCAACTCTCATTCCATCTCTTTGGTGGTCGGCCGGGGGGGCGCTTTGAGTTTGGCTTTTCGTTTTTTGCCCACTTAGCCCATCGATCGTTGCTCATTCTTGCCACGTGGTCTCTCCAGTTCCTGCGTCTTGACCGTACAAACCGAACAATATCCTGCACTTCCAGTTCTTCTCGTATAACACTGCTTCTTATTATGAAATCCCCTCGTTTATTAATCGAGCGATTAATTATCTTGACTTTTAATACACTCCGTTCACACGTTGATAAACTAGTTGATTAAATTCCTATAGTTCGATTATTCTAATCTTCATTTTCTCTTTCGACTCTCTTCTCAGTCTTATCTGAAACGCAACAATCCCAACCCACCAAACTAAACAAGATTGTATCCTGAAATTTTGTGGAATGTGAATTAATCGAATTTTCATGTTCAGAAAACGTTCGAAATGACTTTAAGTTCAGTCATCAAAGTAGACATTTTCATTTTCTGCTTCAAAATTGAATAGTGCTTTTCTAGAACTTGGTACCATGTTTCGATCTCAAAAATATTTCATTTGGATGCTGCACAATATAAATTACCTATTAGAGTATAAGTAAGCTGAAAAAATCTGTCTGGCAACTATATCTAGTAAAAAACGTCATGCTAGGCTCAAAACGTTCACAATTTCAAACGGCTGAATGAAGCAAGCAGTAAGGAGGATTCATTCATCAATTGAAAAAAATCCCACTTTCAATAAGCCGATATAAGTAATTACTAAATAAAATGATAAAAGAAACTGAACTCTCGCTTTTTGTACTTTTTATACATTTCGCACTCGAAATTTGATTGGTTTGTTAATTCGTGCTCGTCTGACCAATGGCATAGCACCTATCGGCGTAAGGTGCCAAATACGGGTACTGAATGTCTAAATGCCTACGGTAGAGAACTAATGCACCTGGCTCCTTCGAGAATAGAGCTATGAGAGTTCGATATTCAAAGTTTTCAAGTCATCAAAATGAAATTCTGCTTGAAAAAGATTGTCTAGCCAACGTGCAAAACAAAGGAGGGTAATTTTGAACTAAGGAACAATACTTATGTACACATGATTCAGTAACAGAATCGACGCATTAACCACAGTCTGATGAAAAAAGAAGTAATAGTAGAGTTCACTAGAAAACTAGTCTGAAAAGCAAAACTTTAATGATAAAGGGTAGTTAAACTGAGCCTTGAGGTACTCCAGGGCCTCCTTCTGAACCATTGAAACTGAGCGAAAGAAAAAAAAATAGGCTTATTGGCAGACGGTCCAGAATTCAGGCGAAACAGAAGGAAGCATAACCAATATACTGGAAAATTACAAAACGAGCTGATGAAATCGTGCTGTAAATGCTATATCAACGATAGAATCTGAAACTGAAAGATGGACTCACACCGCCCCTAACACCCACTCCCTGATATTTTTACAGGTCACGTTTCAGTAATCGTAATTCATGATTGAGAAGGAGTTTGCGTCCTCCATAGTCGTCTAGACTTCCTAGAGAATGCCATTGTATTCATAGACAATCTTGTGATGTCATAACTTATATCTACAGATAATTAAAGTATTATTTCACGTGCTAAAAATTGGTCGTTAATTGTCTAGACATCATAGGCAAGATAACAACTAGATAATTTACATTGTTTTCTTTCGAGATTGATTCAGGAGATCCATAATGATATTGATCAAATCGAACTTGAATTAAATGAAATAGAACATTATATTCCATTCGAAATCGGAATGTATTTGAATTTTTCTAATTCTACTGAGGAACTTCTGGAAAAATTCGAGAATTCTAAAAATGAACGACATTTTGAACGAACACATCTCTGTAATTTCCTGATAGAAAGCGCTGAATTTTTAGTTTCTATCAGGGAAAATATAATATTTTTGTCTGACATTGAAAATAATTTCATATAAATTAAATATTCAGTTTTAAATACAGTCATGACGAATATGTGAAAAAAAAATTTTCAAATTGCAACCCCAGTTTTTATATATTCATGAAATCTACATTCAGAAATAATAAGGTGAGCGTATGTGCTATACAAGAAGTCTTAAATGAAAATATATTGAGAATCTTGGGAATTTATCTTTTCTTGAAATGATTCAGATTTATCATTAGAAAAAATTGAATATTATATTTTTATTTACGAGATCATGCCTTTCTGTGAAGATCACGTTGCATCAAGAATTTTATTTGGATCGAGACTGTCGAATACCTGTGATAGTTATTCCCTGAATTTGTTCATTCTCAATGTTGTTGACTGATCACTGCTAGAGGCAACTCATTCAGAAAGATGTCGTCAAACTCATTTAAAATTTTCATATAGAAAGCAGTTTGAAATTTCATTGAACAAGTAATATTTTCCTGAAATATCCATTATAATGTATGGTTTCTGATGTTATTAATCAGATAAAAATATGTTATACTACAGTTATATCTTTTTCATTTATCTTGCGACTTCGATGAAGCAATTGACAAGAACAATCATGGTTTGAACAACAATAAAGAAAAACACGCACGTATTCCTATTCATTCATGTTAGACTTACCATTCTTTGTTACGACAAAAAAAATCGAAGATTCGATTTCAGAAATTAATATTATCTACTATTCCTGTTAATGAAAGATTTTAGATTCCGAATAAAAATACTCAACCCTCTCAGTTTCTCAGTTTGTGCATATTTTTCCAGTTATCTGGAGTTGGAGAAGAAGTTTTTGACACCTTGTCAATATTTTGATTGATATTCCATTAATTGAATACCTACTCGTTTTTTTTTCAATTTTCCGAAGAGTTGAACAAACACTACTTCAATTTTTTTAATCACAAAAACAGATCCCAGAAATGTTATTCGAAAGTGTTCACAACAGTAATCTGATTTCTCGACAATCGTTTTTTTGTTCAGTATCTGCACAAGACTTGTATTGAAAACAGAACCCAGACAACTAAAAAAACAATGTGCAGGTCATGGTATTGTGTATTTTCATGACCGAATGGAAAATTTTTCCGCATTCTTTTCATTATTTTTTTCTGGAATTTCACATTGAAATTTCCGCATTGTTGGACGGAGAACTGCATCGAAATCGTGCAGCGAGTATCACAATGAAATACTGAATGAAGTTGGTGAATTCTATTCATGCAAACGTTGCGATAATTATAAATTCATTATGTCGGTCTTTCCGATGTTGAAAAAAATCTCCCGTGCTGCGGAGGGAAAATATTTTTGTTAGAATTATTTTAACTGCGAAGACTCGACCTGTTGTAATCAATGGTGAATTAAATTGTTCGCGAAATTAATTGTCCGTCTTGCCTTCATGAGCACTTGTCAAAAAAAGAGGACGAGAAGTGTCTTGAAAACTGTTATTTCATTGGCAATGTATTACATGAAATTGTTTTTGATTGGATAGAACATTTCAAGATGTGCATTATCGTACTTGATCATTCTTCTGTCTCTTATCCATTATCGGCAGGGACGGGCCGAAGCCAAATTTCATCGAAAATTTTCCAACTGTACATTGAATTCACAGAAAGAATACATACATAATATGGTATGATATTTGTTTCGATCAAAAAAATTCAAAGTGATGAATTTCAAGAGAGTGAGGAGTAATTAACTTTTTTTTTCATCTACCGAACACTCAATCAAGTAGATTTTATGGAGTCTGTTATTTTTTGTGAAGAGTATATTGATGTTACTTGAAACTTTGAGAAACACTACTTGTTTGTTTCTTCAGTTTTGTAGCTTTTCTTTATTTCATGGAATCTAGGAGCGACGGCAAGGCTTATTTTCATCAGAGGAAATATTTTTTCTGAAAAATCTATTCTTTTTAATCTGTGAAAGGAGTAAATTTTGGATATGAGCAGTTTCAATACGATGAATCTCATCGAAGTGGTGGAAAATTGACGTTGATTTTCCAATTACCTAATATTCAATTATGTGAGTTTTTTCATTTTATGGAATCTTTTTTTTTGTAAGAAGTACTTTGAGACACGCTTTTTGTTTCATTCCTTAATTCAATTCAGTTTCATTCGTTGGTGTATCTCAAATATATATATATATATATATATATATATATATATATATATATATATATATATATATATATATATATATGTACAGCGGGACATATGGGAACCGATTCGGAGATCTAGCGGTAAATGTGGGGACCTTTGGTACTTTTTGGACCGGACCCAATAGTTTTATAGACGCTGTGGTATATGCGAGGACCGGTCCCAATTTGTTTCCATTGGTGTATAGGTAGATATGGGTACCGTTTCCGAAATAGATAAAACGGTAATTATTGGGACCAGTGTACATATCGAATACGGAATTTCTTGGTCAAGTACAAATCTACTTGGGAATAACATTTTCATTCTTTCTGGAATTTTGATCTATAATGCATTAATAGTTTTTTGAATATTCCAATCATTTTCAATTTTCTGCTCGTATGGATATTCATAAACACAGAAATACAAAATAACATCATAACCTAAGTTATATCTTTTGAATTTTTCAAGGATCGAATTGTATTCGAGTAACTCGAATATACACCATTTTATTGAAGATTCGAGAACGAAACAAATCAATCTGATGAAATTATCTCTTGTAATGGATACCGTTTCCAGAATACTTAGATAAAATGGTTGTTATTAGGACCAGTGTACATTTAAAACAAGTAATTTCACGTGAAATACAGATATTCCTGCCTGGAAATAATATTTTCATTCTTTGAGGAATTTAATTTTCTAATGCGTGTACCGTTTGTTGGAGATTCCATTCATTTCCAATATTCTGCTAGTATCGATAGTTATAAACACAAAAAATGAAATAATAACCTGACTTATGCCTATGATCTTCCTTAAATAACAAACTGTATTCGAGTTACTGAAACATACAACATTTTATTGTGGTCTTACTCAAGATTTATCGTCCAAAAGAATAATTGAAGATTCGAGCACGAAACGAATCAATCTGATGAAAGTATCTCTTGAAACACCTACGGTAGTTCTAGCTCAGGTTACCGTATATTAATTCACCAATGAAATACCCTGTATAGCGTACATCCCAAATTGCTTGATTTTGGCTGTTTTTGGTACTTCTAGACTAGATTTCGGAATTAGGCCATAACTTTTTCATTCTCGAAAACATCTAAAAACGATTGAAACTTTTAAGAACCATTTTTTTCACTAGGATTATGACATCATATTCAGTTTTTTCAATTTCTAGTTTATTGCGTTCGTATTTGAAATGAAAAATTTGTTATTTCATACTACATATATGAAAAAATGGAATTAAGTGCTTTATTTCCAGGGAAAAATTGCCTATACTACCTTTAAATCGTTTTCAGATATTTTCGTTAATGAAAAGGTAGTGGCATATTTTAGAAATCGATGACCATGATGGAACCTCAATCATACCCTTTCCTGACATCAAGCTCAACTTCAACCTTCAGCAAAAACGCAAGTTCTAAAAGTTTTGTTCGCATATGACTAATGTCGATTACAGAGAAACATTTTGAAAGCCAAAAAGTTGATATATACGAGTTACACTCAGGGCCGTTTTTAACCTTTTGGAGGCCCTGGGCACATGAGGATAATGGGGAACCTACGAAGAATACCACATACAAAATAGAAATACAGAGGAATTCCCTACCGCCGCTTATGCCGTGATGTGATTTAATTATCAAGTCGGGGGAATTTTGCCGAATTACAGAATTTCGCCCTGAAATTTCTTGCAGTGGCGTGGAGCAAAATTCGGCCTCCCCCCATCTGGGGTGTCCTCTATAGATCTAATATTCATGATAAGTTTTACCTGAGGTTTTTCATAGAGAAATAATGAGAACAATGTAATAAAAATAATTTATATATGGAAAACAAAAATTTCTAAACGAAATTATGTAAATTCTGATATAAAAGTAACTAGAAACTACACCATTTATTCAGATTTGTCAATAAAATTTTAGAAAATATCAAATAAAATTCAATTAAGTGATCCGAAATACATTCGACGTTTTCTGAAATTCAATTTACTAATCTGAAATTCAATTGATACATTCTGAAATTAAAGTGACTAATCTGAAATACACTTGACGGTTTTTGAATAACACTTGAAAACGGTGTAGGAACTAGAAGCACATCAATGTGGTAAGAATTTGAAAACATTTTTATAAGAAAATTGGATCACCCTTTTTAATTTTTTTGTACAAACATATCCATCAACTTGTCGATAACCAAGCTTTTGGCCACTTCTTGTCCAAAGCTGAGTAAGCTCAAAAGTCTGATAGACATGTTTGCGACATGTTTAAGGAGAGTACCGAAAAGCTTGACGGTATATTGAGAAACCCCTCAATAAAATGAAATTATTGGGGCATCATTTCATGCTTTTAGTTTGGCTTGGGGGCCCCTTTGGTGCCGAACCTACCAGCATCGCGAGTTCTGTGGAGCCCTCTGATACGCCACTGATTTCTTGTCTTGTAACGCTGTCTGAAATTATGTGGTTAAACGGGGATTTCTTCGGAAGCTTCCCAATGAATACAATAATGTAAGAATGAGATCAACAACACGGTTCGAACAGATGTTTTATGGCTAACCACCCCAACAAATAACACACGCTAATAATTGCTCTTATCTAGTGTATGCCAGTATGAGCAAGGGTCATAAAAATTTCAACCTTCGAGAACTTGTTGATAGAAAACTGGGAATTCCAATCCATTTGGACTTGTGAATGATCACTCCCGCCTTTTTACCTGAAGGTAATTTTAATACGCAAAAGGGAATTTTGAAGGAAAGAACCGTTCAGATCTTTTCGAAAAAATCAGTTCTATAATAATATGAGAGAATTTTCTATGAAATGGGAAATTTCCAAACATTATTGAGGAAATCTTCGTTCTTCTTGATTCAGAACAATTGATCTGAGCGTGGCCTGGCACTTGCCCAAAGTGCCCTAGGCGGAAGAGGGGCCTGGTTACTCTGATATGTTCTGAGTATCGCTCCGTGAGTTTAGCAAAATACTCAAATCTAATCGCTCTGGGCGAGTTGTACCAAATATCAAAATCCTGTCTGATCGCAAAAGCGACTCTTTAATTCCTAATCGCTATTCTGGAGTGCAAACTTCGAAAAAATGCAATTAGAATGGGGATTGTTCCTTTGTTTCGAGAAAAAACCAAACGTTTCTCACTCATTTAAAATTTCCAATAAAAAAAAAGTATTGAAGAAATTAATCTGACAGCATATGACGCTATCCAAATGCAAGCAATATTGATTATTTCTTCCAACATTTTTCTTGAACTCAAAACAAGGCATTTCTCAAACACTATGTTGTTTGGTATGCCTTGTTTTATTAAAGTCATGAACATAATTTCGTCTTCGTTAACTCTAACGTAATGAAGATAGCAAGTGAGAAAAAAAAGCAAATACAGATGATCCCCCCCCAATGTTGAACGAAGTTGGCAAATTTTCAAACCAGTTCGAAGATTTTCAAGGGAGTTGGAAAAATTTCAAAGCAGTTGGAAAAATTTCAAAGCAGTTGTAAAAAATTTCAAAAGAGTTGGAAAAATTCCAAAGTAGTTGGCAAAATTTCAAAGCATTGGAAAAAATTCCAAAACAGTTGGAGGAACTCCAAAGCAGTTGGTAAAATTTCAAAGCAGTTGGTAAAATTTCCAAGCAGTTGAAATACATCATTCCAAGGGAGTTATGAAATACGAAGGAATCTGAATTAGAAAAAACAAGTTTGCAATCAGTACTTGACAATATATGTATAGCCGGCAATAAATTGTATTCAACCCAATATTTTTACCATCAAGTGTTCGAAGAGATGCGGCCTCAAGAAGTAGGCACCCAGTTGTAAATTTTTCAGTTACGTCGCATAGACTGTGTCATAAAAAAACCATCTGGTATCATAAATTTAAGCTGTAACTTTCAGATAAGCAGAATCACCATTAGGTACGCTCTTCGTACATATATTGTGTTATAGTTTTGCGAATAAACAATATGTGTACAGGGTATCCCAAATTGCTTGATTTTGGCTGGTTCAGGTACTTCTAGACTATATAGGTAAAAACGTTGAAAGGAGGCCTGGACTCGATTTCCGTGAAAATACTAGTAGTGAAAACCGTTTCACGATATCTTCATTAGTTTCGAAGATATAATAAAATTTTGAAATTTTTTCTATTTTGAAGATGTGCCATAACTTCTCTATTTTCGAAAATATCTGAAAAAGATGAAAACTTTCAACAAGAATTTTTTCATCCGGAATAAGACATTTAAATTTACTTCATCTTTGAATTTTTTTTATGACAAAATATGAAAAGAAATGCGTTCGTATTTGAAATTAAAAAATGGTTTTTTTTCCACGAGAAGAAAAAATTTGAATATAGTTCCTTATTTCCGGTTGAAAAGCGCTTCTAGAAATTTCATATCGTGTTCAGACATTTTCGTAAACAGAAAAGTTAGGGCACATTTTCGAAATTGATAATTTTTTGCAAAATAAAAAAAAATTAAGATATCGTGAAACGGTTTTCACTAATGGTGTTTTCACGAAAATCGAGCCATCTGGTCCAGAAGTACCTAAAACAGTCAAAATCAAGCAATTTGGGATACCCTGTACATAAATTTAAATAATGAACCAAAAAAGATTCAAAGTGAAGTTTGAGTTATGTGGTTCCTTATAAAAAATTTTTAAAAAATTTATGAACAGAAAATGCACGAAGGAAAAGAAGTGTGATAGAAAATTTTGGGTGGTGACCACAGAATATCGGAAGAAGTCACAACAACAACCTGCAAAACACCAAATATATCCTCAATTCCAAACACTAATTGCAATAAACGCCGCAAAAGAGTTCGAAATCGCCAACTCAAATTAGGAAATTTTGTTCAAAATTGTTTCTTCAATATGAGTGATTTAGATCAAAACCATTTCCCTACCAAATCAGGAATCTGTTTTTTTTTAAAGAAAGATCTTGATTTATGACACACACTTTGACACACTTTTTCTGTGTAAACTAGGGAGTTATTTTGCTTTTCTTTATTTCATAAAATCGGTAAGCAAAAGTAATATTATTTTTCATCAAACGAAATATATTTTCTGAAAATTTTGTTCACATTATTCTGTGAAATGGATCTATGTTAGGGATGAGCAGTTTCAATATTTTGAATCTCATCAAAGTGGTAAGTAATTAACTTTAATTTTTCATCTACCCAACATTAAATCATGTATATTTCTTCATTTAATGGAATCTGCTTTTTTGTGAAAAATATTTTGTTTTATGATGCTTGAAATTTTGAGATACAACAAATAATGAAACTGAACTAAATTAAAGAATGAAACAAAAAGTGTGTCTCAAAGTTTCGAACATATTTCAAAGTAGTCCTCACAAAAAAAAAACGATTCCATAAAATAAAGAATCAACGATAATTTCTCATCACTTTGATTCCCAATATTTACTCCTTCCACGGCATGGAAACAATAGATTTTTCAGAAAAAATATTTTCTCTGATGAAAATGAGCCGTGCCTTCGCTCCCAGATTCCACGAAATGAAGAAAAGCTACAAAACTGAAGAAACAAACAAGTAGTGTTTCTCAAAGTTTCAAGCAACATCAAGATACTCTTTATGAAAAAAAAACTTCATAAAATCTACTTAATTGAATGTTCGGTAGATGGAAAAAAAGTTAATCACTCCTCACTCTGTTAAAATTCGTAATTTTGAATTTTTTTTACCGAAACAAATATTATACCGAAATATATATAACGAATTCCTGTCAATTCAATTTCAAGTTGGAAAATTTTCGATGGATTTCCCCCCCCAAAAATTTCGTTTCGGCCCGTCCCTGCATCTTCTAAACAAATTACGATAATATCTTGAAACGGATTTCACGAAAATCGAGCCCAGAACTCCTCACAACATTTTTACCTATCTAGTCTGAAAGGTCTGGGATACCCACTATATATTGTATGGATCGCATATACTGATACACATTTACATTTTCTAATATACATAACCTTTCATTTAATTATGTTCATTGCAGAAATAAAATTATATCGATTTTTTCATTTCAAATTCATTCCGGTACACAAAGGGTGCCATCAAGAACAGATATAGTGGTAAATATGGGACATCTTGAAAGAAACATTGCCACGAGGATACTTACCTTTTGAGATATCGAGTCTAGAATTTTTTCGAATGCTAGCGATATTATTATTTTTCCTTCAATGAAGGTTAGTCAAGTTGTGGCTACCGATGATATGTGTTAGTTTCAAGCCTTATTTTCATATTTCACCCAAACTAGGGAAGAATTTTATAGTTTTTTCTTTCTGTTTATGAAAATGCACAGGGTTTAAACAATGAACATTCTCGCGTTTGAACATTTTTCGATGAAATTGCGACAAAAATATTGAATTCAAGAAACTTTCATCAATCCGGCTCAGGATTATAATTTTTATGATTAATGAAATATCATGATATCGTGAAATCCTCGGAAAATATATCCCATTCCCTGCCACGATAGCAGTCTTTCTAGGGTGACAAGTTCAGAGGGTTACATTCCTACCAACTTTCGTAAATGAATAACCCGAACGTAAAAACTCCTTGTATATGATGAATAAGTACTTTGTTTTTTTTTTCAATATTTGCTATATTTTATATGAATATAGAGGGAAGTTAAACTTGATAGCAGTTGGTTTATGCTGAGATTTTCACATGTGTATGTGGCGTTATTAATGTTACAAAATTAGAATTAATCAGATTTTTTTTCTGTATGTTCTTCACTGAATCTTCGAATGTTGATTGAAATAGAAAATTATCTTAATATTGAACTAACATACCAACCTACAATACCAAAATCAAATTTTCTATCAAATTCCAGAGTGAATGAAAAAACAATCGAATTAATCAGCACTCGTCATATTAGGGATCAAAACTGGATTATTAAAAAATTCACAAAGAAATCATGATATACTCAGAGTGCCTTTTCAAAGTTGAGTATTTTTTTGGTCTTTCCCCAAGCATTCATTTTGTATCAGTCAAATTCAAACCCATGTGAAAGGTGAAATCAAGTATTTCATATCGAAACAGAAACGATTTGGATAACTTACAGAATGTACAAACGAGAGAATGTTTCATAATTTAAAAAAAATCTTTATATTTACATGGACAAAACGAAAAAAAGATTTTCTTAATTCGAGTAAAATATGAAATACCTGAAACTAACACATATTATCGATAACCTATTTTCAACTAATAAAACAAATATCTTTCTTAATTTTATTAGCCATGGTGTCAGTAAGTATCTTCGTGGCAATTTACATTTCGAAACAATCTAATGCGGTCCCAATAGTTACCACTGTATCCATTTTGGGTGGTACCCATATGTACCGGAATATATAAGAAATGAAAAAATCGATATAAATCAGTTTCTGCAATATACATAATTAAATGAATGGTTATGTATACGTCCAAATGCAAATGTATATCAATGTATGCGATCCATACGATATGTACATTCGGTCCCCATATGTCCCGCTGTATCAAGATATATATATATATATATATATATATTCTTATGAAAAAGAGAGCTAAAATAATACAATAAAACAAGATATTTTTCACAAGAAAACACATTTCATAAAATGAAGAAATATACATGATTGAATGTTGAGTCGATGAAAAATCAAAGTTAATTACTCACCACTTTGAGGAGATTCTTAATATTGAAACTGCTCATCCCTTACATGGGCCCATATCATAGAATAATAGGAGCAGAATGTTCAGGTTCAAAAAATAGATTCAGTTTGATGAAAAATGATCCCCCTTTTGCTTACAGATTCCATGAACTGAAGAAAAGCAACAAAACTAAGGAATGAAACAGAAAATGTGTGTCAAAGTTGCAAACATCATGACTCAAGATACTTAAAAAAAACAGATTCTCAATTTAGTAGGGAAACGATTTCGACCTAAATCAGTCATATTGAAGAAACAATTTTGAACATAATTTCCTAATTTGATTTGGCCATTTCGAACTCTTTGCAGAGTTTATTGTAATTAGTGTTTGGAATTGAGGATATATTAAGTGTGTTCAACAATTTTTGTTGTGTGAATTTGTGTTTCGTAGCTTATTTCAGCTATGAATGCTGATAAGTATTAAGTATATAAGGAACATTTTCGAAGAGCATGTAGTGCTTTTTGCTTCATACATTGGTGAAAATTTAATTTTTATGGACAATAATGCCAGACCCCATCGTGCGCGCATCGTTCCTTGAAAAGGTTGAAGTCTCTCGAATGGAATGGCCAGCAAGAAGTCCAGATCTCAATCCGATTGAGCAGGTTTGGGACAACCCCAATAGAAGGCTGAGAAGTTCAGAAAATCATCCAGCTCAATGACTTAGGAATCCAATTCGGAGAAATCTGGGATGGATTAGATCAGAACATTTTAAGAGCACTCATTTTGAGTATGAACCATCGTTGCCGAGCTGTAATTAACGCAAGGGGTGGAAATACCAAGTATTAAATCACTTTGTTCCATTCAAAATCTTCCCGAGACAACATAAAAAATAAGTTATAAAGTCAATGTAGAGTTACCTCTCATTAAAATCGAGATTTTCAGAATGTGCGTTAATTTTTTTGTGCAGTTTAGATCTCACAATAATTATTTTTCACTTAATTATTGTTGGGAAAAATGAACAAAATGAAAGGAATCGTCCGGTGGTACATACGCTACAAACTCAACACGTTCTGGAGAAGCGGGCATTTTGGGAGCGCTTTCAATTCATGCTAGGTAGCGGTAGCGGAGCGGTGGCAAAATCTTCGTTCGGTGAACGCGGCCATTGTCAAAAAGTTATTATATCTCATGTGAAATAAGGACTTGTGAAGTAAAAAGTATAAAGTAAGCAGCTTGGCTCTACATGAGATATGATAACTTTTCGACAATGTGAGAAATATCAACGGTCTCGTCTTAGCAGTATTTCACATGGAATTGTTTCTGGTTGGATGGAACAATTCAAGATGTTCATTATCGTTCTTGATCACTCTTCTGTATCTCTCATAGTTCAACCAGCATCGGCTGTGAAATCAAAACTTATTTTGTTAAAAATATTAACAATGAATATTTTTTCGTCATCCCTTCGTTGAATAAGAATGAATTTTTCTCAATAGTCTTCTTAAATATCTAGTTACGGGACTAAAAAAACTCTCACTTCTCGGTAGTTATTATTGTATAGTCCGTTTCAAAATGACTGTCATCATAGCAAGCCATGGAATTCCAGCCGGGGCTTTATTTCTAGTTACAAAAAGTTACTAAAAATTTCTCTGTGTTCATCATAGATTGAAAAATATCAATATAACCTATAAAATGATTGAATATATTTTCAAGGCAAATAAATTTGAAGAATTTTTTTGAAATTATTTTTCATCATTGTTGTATTGAAAAATCTTCAATTGCAAAAGAGAAACAGGCTGAGATAGATGATGACTAAAATGTACACAATCACACAATTTTGCTGTAGATCAAGCATGGCAATTGGAAATTCAGGATTGATAATGAAACTAGCGTGGAATGCTTCAATATGAAATCTTGCAGGATTTCGAGGAACTCCAATGTAGAGATATCACGTATAAAATAATTCAGACTTCATCCAAGATAACTAAAAGTTCGTTCTGTATGAAGACCCTTCAGCAATCTTTGCATTCTTGATATGACTATCGAATATTCAGCACTGTGTTATTTTTTCTGTGTATTGTGGAACAAAAAGTATAAAGCTGACCTGACTACAATTTCATAACAAAGTTGTTGAAACAAATATAAAATATTTGTTGACAAATTGTGAATCATTTGAAGTGTGAAATGCTATAAAATAGATCACTCATTATTTGTATTTATTAATACATTCTCTCCATTTCATGATTCATTAAATAATATACCAAATTGATTTTGATTAAAATTCAGTTACTTTTCAAGCAGTTACAAAAAAATATACAAACTGATTAATTCATTGTTTTTGATTTTAGAAAAAATAACGTCGAATAATGTCTCTTTGAATCATGTGGAATAGATTTCCATCCACTGCTCACTCATGACTGCCTTCTCTTTTCTCCAAAATTCATGTCTAGGTGAAAACTGAAAATTTGAGACTCGTTTATTCATCAGAGAACACCTCTAAAAAGTAAATGATTGATACCTGAATAACTAGCAAAATGCGATTAAGACTGGCAGAAATATCTGCTGAATTGTTGAAAAACTCGCAGTACCGACGATAAACTACTACACGTTCCCTTGTAGTTAGGCGAGGCGAGAGGTATCTTGATCTTGATGAATTCCAGCCATTTTCAATTCGGTAATAATAATTCAAATCCAAAACTAATTTGTCGATTTAACCAAAAACATATGCATACAGAAATAAATTCGGAATATATTCAGCAGGTTAATTCAAACTCTGAATTGTCAAAATTTAGTGTTTTCAATCAACACCAACCTAAATCCTAGAACTCAAAAGTTACTGATGGGATATTACCAACATATTTTCGAGATTCCACAGCCGCCCGAGATGCCAATCATTTTGAAACGGACTATAAGTGTTTTAATAGGCTTCATTGTTTTCTTCTTCATTTTTTTTTCATTTCGTTTTTCGTTTTTTCAGACCACAAACGAAATAACGAGCCGCAACCGAACACCTGGCAACCCCGCGCGCCTGATTAGTTTCTGATAGCAATAAAACTCGCACTAACAGAACAACTTCCTATTTATAATGCAGCGTCTAGACGAGAGAAGGAGACGAAAGAGACGGACGGTCGATACGGCGTAGTTCCGCAAGATGACGTTGGCCGCGGCGTCGTCGGCTGCCTCAACACGTGACCCATTACCCCGACCGACGACGGGCCGGCACGTGTGCCGCGACGCCGATCCAGACGCCCACGACGCATCCGTCAGGCATTGTTCGCTGGGAACGCGAAAGGGTTTCAATTAGCTGGAATTGAAGTTTATGGTCTTGACGGTGCGACTTTGAAGAGTTAACAAGGACGGGAAAAAAAAGGGGCCACGTGGCGAGACGCGAAAAGGCTGGCATTTTCCGCGGGCACATTTCCACTGGCGAGGCCGGGAGAGTCGGAAAATCGGGTACGTGGAAATGTGCACGCACGAACGAAGGTCGATTTGAAAGTGACAAACCGTCGATGATTTCGGTGGGGTGGTAACACTGTTTCTCGTCTGACATTTTCGTGTCGAACTGCGTCCTAAACATAAAGGTAAAATATCAAATATAGTCCGTTTCGAAATGATTGGCATCTCGGACGCCTGTAGAATTTCGAAAATATGTTGGTAATATCTCATCAGTACTTTTTTAGTTCAAGAATTTATGTTGGTTTTGATTGAAAACACTTAGTTTTGACATTTCAAAATTTGAATTAACCTCCTGAATATATTTCAAACTTATTCCTGCATGCTTATGTTCTTTATTAAATCCACAAGTTAGTTTTAGATTTGAATATTTCCCAAGTATTACCGAATTCATGCTGGAATTCATCAAGATACCTCTCGCCTCGCCTAACTTCATAGAACGTGAAGCAGTTAATCGTCGGTACTGCGAGTTTTTCAATAATTCAGCAGGTATTCCTGCCAGTATTAATCGCGTTTTGCTAGTTATTCAGGTAACAATCAATTACTTTGTCGATGTGTTTTATGATAAATAAATGAGTCTCGAAATTTCAGTTTTCACCTAGAACTCTCAGATGAATGTTGGAGAAAAATGAAGGCAAAACAAGTCATTACAGTCAGGAGTGAGTGGATGGATACCTATCCCACATGGTTATACCTTCAAAGGAACATTATACGAAGTTATTTCTTCTAAAATCAAAAACAATGAATGAATCAGTTTGTACATCTTTCTCAAACTGCCTGAAAAGTAACTGAATTTTAATCGAAATAAACATTTGGTATATTATTTAATGAATCATGAAATAACTGATATATTTTATAGCATTTCACTCTTCAAATGATTCACAATTTGTCAACAAATATTTTCTATTTGTTTCAAAAACTTGGCTATGAAATTGTAAAGTTATGTCAGCTTTATACTTTTTGTTCCTCAATACTCAGTTAATAACACAGGACGAGAACTCGGCTGAATTCTTGATAGTCATGAAGATTGCTGAAGGGTGTTCTTACTTTTAGTTATCTTTGTTGAAGTCTTAATTATTTAATGAATGATATCTCCACATTGGAGTTCCTCGAAAGCCTGCAAGATTTCATGTTGAAGCATTCCACGCTATTTTTATTATCAGTCCTGAATTTCCAATTCCCATGCTTGATCTACAGCGAAGTAGTATGGTTGTGTATATTTTAGTCATCATTTCAGCTTGTTTTTCTTTTGCAATTGAAGCTAAGTTTAAAAATTTGTCAATACAACAATGACGAAAATAATGTAATTTCACGAAAAATTCTTCAAATTTATTTGGCTTGAAAAATATATTCAATCATTTTATAGGTTATATCGATATATTTCAATCTATGATGAACACAAAGAAATTTTTAGTAACTTTTTGTAACTATAACCGACTGAAATTCCATGGCTTGCTCTGATGACAATCATTTTGAAACGGACTATATATATTTGTTTGCCAAACTTTCGAAAACTCATCGACGATTCAATCGTTTTGAAAAGTATAGAATCTTCGAGAAAATCGCCGTAAAATCATTTAAAACTCAATAACAACTTGAGTCGATCCAATAAAAATCAGTGTGATCGCCTTTTTTCGGAAGTTTGGTACATTGGATATGCTTCATGAATGTTCTTATTTTGAAATGGAGTCAGTTTATCGACAGCTTCGCTTTGAAACGCGTTTTCTCAAAATGCCAAGACGTGAATTAACAAACGCTGAGACTAATAGGGCTATCGGAATGCTACAGGGTGGCCTACGTCAGGATGTTGTAGCGGAAAGGCTCCAAGTGAGCCAAAGTGTGATATCTCGACTTCAGAATAGGTTCAGGGAGACAGATTCCGTGTTGGAAAGACCAAGGCTTGATGGCCGACGAAAGACAACACCTGCTCAGGATCGTTTCATCACCGTTTCGGCGAGAATAAAGCCTACATCTACTTGTAGAATGCTACAGAATACTCTTCAAAATGCAGATGTGTTCCAAGTTTCCATCAACACGTGACCATAAGCGTCAAAGACTGGAATGGGCAAGGCAACATATCAATTGGAACGATTAATGGCGTAGAGTCCTTTTCACTGATGAATCCAGATAAGGACGATTTTTAGATTGTCGAAGAATCGTCGCTATATCCAAGAAGTTCCATTCCGAAGGGGGTAGTGTTATGGTATGGGCCGGGATATGTTTCAACGGGCGCACAGATATACACATTTGTCCTGGGAATATGACCGCCTTACACTATAGGGAGCATGTCATTAACAATATTTTGCCACATTTTCATGCTACTGTTGGTGAAACTTTTCAATTTCTAGACGATAACGCTAGACCGCAGGCATAGCTGAGAATGCGCACGAGGAGCTTGGTATTCCACATTTACCAATACCTCAGCACTGACCAGATTTGAATTGCTTAGAACATGCATGGGATATGCTTCAAAGAAGATTAGATAATCGTCAACCTACCTCAGAAGCCTTAAATGATAAGAGCTTCTGCCCCGGCTAAAATCGTTATCCTTAATCACCTTCTGGCTATTGAAAAAAAATTGTTCGAAAATCAGAAATATTCGGTATATTCATAAAGTTCTAATTATTTCGGAAACGGTAGGTACATTTTCGCCTAACTTATGTTGGTGTTATTCGATAGTAGATGCCGGGATACTCTAGCGTGGTGTGTGCTTTGATTCACTAGATATGGGACACTTTGTATATTACATATCTAATTCACTGTACACATTTTTACTTATCTGAAAATATAAAAATTTCAAACAAAACATTTTCATAATTTTTTTTTATTGATTAGTTTTCATGAATTTTTCCAGTTTTTACAATTATCATATTGATTTGATACTAATATTATTGAATAGGAATAAGTTGAGACTTCAGAGCATAGGAACAAAATGAAAAATTTGTGAATCACTCAACATTCATTGTGAAAAGAAGTATGGTACATTAGCAAACCGGTAATCTATCGAAATATTTAAAATAAAAATCTCACTTGAAGAGGAACTGCCTGCTCCAAATTTACTACATCATTTATCCAAAGTGAATGGATTATCAGTATTTTCAGAAATCACAATTTTAGCACTTAACACACAGTATCTTCATTCTCCAAACCTTTTTCATCACAGTATCATTAATTTTTAGAATAATACGACAGATTTTCTTCTTTTTGATTGTTGAGTAACTATATAAATAGTTTAATCTATATTCAACATTCATCCATTACTATCATCAATTCTCTGGACGAAACGAAAGTTGTATATGACAGATAACGACGAAATGAAGATAAGTAAAAAAACTCATATACAAATTTTGTTTTGAATTCAATTCTTCTAATATTTGTTTTTAGTTTTTTTTATTCGGTTATTCGGTATAACAATACCGGATATCAAGGGACTTTGTTAGAATTCCATAAGCGGTTTCAACTTATTTCAGTCAGAAAGATGCCAAAAGCTCATTATCAGAAACTGACTCTGCTCATGGTAAAGTCTCTCTAGCTCTGCGTCAATCGATCATCCACAGACGATGTAAATCACATTGCAACCATAGAACGGTCCAGGGGTATCATCATAAGGGCGAGTTTGTGGGCATCCTCGACCTGAAGGCTATTTGAAATGGACCCAGGGGATCGTTAAAGATAAACCAATAAATCAGCAGAGGTGGACCCGCAGTGATTTAGTGGTTGAGCCATTCGGCCGATAGAGATGGGCGAGGAGACCATTATGCATCGGCCAATAAGTAGTCAGGGATAGGCATAAGTGTCATAAAAGATGGTCGGTTTGGGCATATTTGAAAATGGCAGGTTTTTAGATTCTTTCAATGATTCATGATTTTCTACTGTGGCTCTCGTATTTGTATACCCCAGAAAAAGGATGATTACTTGAACAATCCTCAATTGTTTGGATACAAAGTTAAAAAATCGATGGTAAAAAAACTTATCAACAATTTCAGTTGGAAAGATTCAAATATCTATCGAAATATATTGTGGGGGGTCTCTGCATCATTCTGAAAGTTTTTTTAGGGTTCTCTCTCCCATTCTCTGAAACAAAATTCAATTTTTTTTTTAACAGAAGAAAAGCACTTTGTCTGGAGCCAAATCCTTTCGAATAATTGTTGCCTGACAATGAAAAAAGACTCAGGCTTCGAAACTTTTCGGAGTCTATATCAGACTTTTCGGAATCCTAAGAATTATTGATTTCTCAAGTGTCATTTGTCAATACATGATGGTTGATTAATATCAATTACTATGATGGTGACATTTTTCCACTTTACCTCCACATTACCTAAAATTGGTTTCTTTTTCAACAAATCAATCTGAATAAGATCCGCACTCACCAAATAATTTTCCAGATTATAAGTTTCATGAAATAAAATACAAGCCGACTGACTCATTGATTTTGACTTTATTACAATAAGGTTCTGTCATAAGAATTTTCGTGTTATTTCAATGAATTCTGTGATCGCCAGTATTGGAGCACACATGATCTGCAATCTGTGATCGACCAATATCTCGTTTTGTATATTCTTGAAAATTTTCTCCCCCAGTCTCTGAAACAAGAAACAATTAGAAAAAATTTTAAATAAAAAAAGGGCCCTGCGGTAATCTTGAGCTTTAATTCATCAGGGGCCAAATCTTTAAAATTGTTGCCCAACAATGAACAAAAAGAAAATACTTTGAACTCTGAAGCGTAACGTTCCGGAGTCTAAATCAGAATGCTTTGTCAGACAGTTTCTATTTTTCATAGGTACACCTTCGCAGAATTGTGACAATATTTTGATTTTATTAACAACTGAAACATGAAATAATGAAATTAATTTCATTAAAAATATTTTTGAGCATAATCAATATCCAGCGACTTTCATAAAAAAAAAACATTTCAAATTTAGAGGGGAAAGTTTTGCGACTTTATCATAATTATAATCATGGACCAACATGAAACCGCCAGGAACAACCAATTTGATTAAATTTGATTCCTAATGTTCATACTTTCAGCAAAAATAAAAGGATTGGTTCTAAATTCAACACAAAAACCGTTTTCAAAGATAGAATTTACAAAACTCAACCTTTGAATGAGATACAAAGGTAAAAAAAATTGTGTTTACAACATTCCTTGTATTTTTGGAAAAATTCAGACAAAAAAAACATTAAGACCATTTTAAATAAGAGAAAAAAACAAATGTCAATTGAAAAATCAAAATATTGTCACGATTCTGCGAAGTTGTATGAAAAATAGAAATTGCCTGACGAAGTTGTCTGATTTATGGCCGGTTTCCGAGGTCCTTCAGTTAACCTTCTAATAGTTATCGATTCGATAACTTTAACCAACCGATAAACTCCCGTTAAACCTGACTGCGTTTCTGAAGTATTTTTCTGTCGTCCGTTAACTATCGAATAGATAACTGATGATTATCGACTGGATCACAAGTTTGTTCCTGGGTCAATAGATGTCGCCACATGCAAATCCATATTTTAACGATAAATTTTGCTAACATTATTCGAAACTCTACTCCTGAAATTCAAATTGAGGAGGCAGTCCATATAGAATTACAGTAAGATTTAATTTTCTCAAAGTGTAAGACCCATTACTTTGAAAAATATGAAGAATATTGCTCCACTCTGTGCTCTCTCAAATCAGAGTACATGATCTTCTTCTATGTCGAATTCGAAATTTTGAGATTTCTCTAGCTCTATTACCTGTTTTCTCTCGTCTTTTGAGCTGAGATAGTGCCTAGTAGAGTGTTATTGAAATAGAGAAATAAATCATGTGTGACATGGAGACTCCGAAGCGAAGCAAAAACTTTTCTGAACGCGAAAAAATGTTGCTTCTGGACATTGTAAAATCGTTTTCTAGAATAATTGAAAATAAGAAAACGGATGGATCAACAAGTAACCAGAAACAAGAGGCATGGTTGGAGATTACCAAACTTTTTAATGCCAGTTGCGATAATGGGTTGAGGACAACAAAGCAACTGCATGCATTATATGACAACTTAAAGAAGAAGGCGAAGAGGAACATGAGCGATGATAGGGTGAGTTACCACGAATAGGATATTTTTTTTTTATTATAGTGACAGAATTGTACCAATATGTATATAAATCTATGTTAAAGGGAATATAGACCATTAAACACAGATTTGCATTTTCAAAGGCTATATAGCTACATGTAAGTTTAATTAAATTTGTTATATTCCAGTGTGAAATGTACAAAACAGGTGGAGGTACTTTCCAGTCAAAATCAACAGCAGTGGACCAAAAAGTGGTGTCGATGTTGGGGAACCATTTCGAGCCACTTTCGAATCCATACGATTCATCGGCATCTTTTTATCAAACAGGTAAATGAAATGCAATTTACTAAAAAAATTGTCAAATTTAAATATAATATAAAAGGCCAATAAAAAATCTTAACAATCTCAAATTACAGGTAACAGATTAATCACTGAGCAGACACCTGTGGCCTTAGAAGTACCAGTTGAGCCATCTGCTTCGCACGTGCATGTCAATGTTGAATGCGTAGAGAGAAATGACATGAATATTGTTGGAGAAAATGTTGCGGACCAACGTGAAGTGGAAATATTTGAAGATGTTATAGATGAGGTGTCTCAACCTGGTCCTTCACATCTCCAACTTCAATCAACAAGAGGCAGCTCCTTAACTGAAAAGAAAAAAAAATCCATCAAAAAGGTTGCAGATGCCATTGTGAAAAGGAAAAATGAGAAACAAAATAATGAGGACATTTTAACAAGCAAAAAAGTTGAGTTAATTAATATTCAAATCGAAAATGAAAGAGTAAAATTGGAAGCTAATAAAGAAATGGTTCAATTTGAACTAACGTTAAAAAAAATTGAAGTTGAGATGAAGCAGGCAGATTTAGAATTGAAAAAATTAAATGTTCAAAAACTGAAGTCAGAAATGTCTTCAAATGAAATAAACAATTGATTTAATAAACTGTAGTTCTTAATTGTATTCTACCTATTACATACCTGAAATACTGGGTAACAATTGATCTTCGCAGTGAATTTCCCTGGACAGAACCAGGAATTTCATTATCCGAGGTTTCTGGCGATAAATCTTGAACTTCCTCAACCTCAAGATAATCTGAATTTTCCAGGGCTATGTTGTGAAGTACTGCTGTGGCTACAATTACCGCAAGTACACAGTCCATTTTCACACGTAGTTTCTGGGAAAGACAGGGAAATCTTCTTTTCCATACACCAAATGTCCTTTCAATAGTACTCCTTGTTTTGATGTGAGCTTTGTTGTATCTTTCCTCTGCTATACCAACAGTATTCAAAAATGGTGTTAGCACATGCCTGTTGCATGGATAAGCACTATCTCCCAAGAGGTACCCATTTGAAAATTCATTGTTCTCCAATCGAGCCCTTAAAAAGGAGTTATGAAATATTGTGCTATCATGCGTGGAACCATACCACCGTGCATCAATGTCTCTTATGACAAGGTTGGCATCACACACAGCTTGCACATTCAAGGAAAAAAAAGCTTTTCTATTCCTATAAAGTTCAGCGTTGTTTCCTCCTGGAGACTGTATAGGTATGTGAGTTCCATCAATGCAACCTATAACATTAGGAAATCTTGCTATATCGTAAAAAAGGGACTTTGTTCGTCCCATTTCCACTTCACTTCTTGGCATGAAGATGTGTCTATGGGACAGTTTGGCTATTTCTTTACTCACTTTATACACAATTCTAGACACAGTTGTCTTATGTATATTGAGATCATCACCAATGACGATTAGAAAAGTTCCTGTTGCATAAAAGCGTAGTGATATAAGCACTTGCTCAAGGACAGTTAAAGTGAAATTCCTTCGGGCTAATGGGCGTAATACAGAATTCAGTTCATCACAAAGGTGTAGAACTGTTTGCTTGTTGAATCTGTACCTCATTTTGAATTCATCATCTGTATACATTTCCAACGGGGATCTATGAAAGCGCATAAACCTGGATACAGAAATATTGTTTATGAACTCTAATGCCTCTTCATCTGACGAAGTGCTCGAACCAGATGATAATCTTCTTAATTCCATTTTTGCACAGTATTTCAAAAGTTTAGATTCACATATAACACAGCAAGTCAAAAAAAGCACAAGATTTTAAACTAGGGCAAAAGTGAGGTTGGAAATCCAATAACATTACGAAAGTATATTTGCCCATGCGCCAGTTAGTTATGAAACCGATAAACTCTCAAAATCATCCAGTTAAAATAAACTGAGTTTATCGAATGGATAACTTTAGGAGGGGTGTCGAGAAACAGAAATCAGCAGTTATGCCATCCGTCAAAGTTATCGAATAGATAAACTACCGTTAAAAAGACCTCGGAAACCGGCCCTTAGACTCCAAAACGTTACGCTTCAGAGTTCAAAGTGTTCTCTTTCTGTTCATTGTTAGGCAACAATTTTTCCTAGTAGAGTTTTGGATCCGGACAAGTTAGTGCTCAAGTTTTACGCAAGGGCCTTTCTTCTTTTATTTAAAAATAAAAAGAAAACCTTAATAAAATTTTCAGGAATATGCAAAGACCTTCCAAAATATATTTCAATATATATCTATTTTTTATGTTATTCTTATGCTCACGTCTTCTAACGGCCTTGATGTTTCTCCTGTATAAGTTTTTCCAAAAATACAGGCAATATTGTAAACACAATTTTTTGACCTTTGATTGTCATTCAAAGATTAAGTTTATGTAGATTCATATCCTAAATCATTTGGTGTTTTGAAAACAGTTCTTGCGTTGAATTAAGAACCAATCTTTTCAATTTTTTCTGAAAGTCCATGAACATAAGGAATCAAAGTTTTACAAATTGATAACTCTTGACGGTTTCTTTTTGGTCCCTGATTATCATTATAATTTTGTCGCAAAATTGTTCTCCCCGAATTTGAAATGTTTTTTCCTATGGAATTCGCTGGATATTGATTTTTCTGAAGAATATTTTTAATGAAATTAATTTCATTATTTCCAGTTTCAGTTTCAGATTAAATCAAATGAGCCCTTTCATAAAGTGTTTTTTTAACACCTGTTCAAACATTCACTGGATGATCAGAATAAAAATTTAGATAATGAAACCCCACAAAATGCACCATGGAATATTGTCCGCGAAATCATCCCAAGAGTGTGAAAAAATCCCCCAAATTCGGGGAAAAACAGCCCAACCTGGCAGCCCTGCGGTAATGTGACGTAATAGGGTGACCGCTGAACAACCGAACTAAACCGAGTGTTCCCGACGCCTATTTCACCTTCTTTCTACTTTCTATATCTTCTCGGGGATGTCTCAATCAGATACGGCCGTTTTGCATGCCCGATCTGAATGTACCGGAGATTATCGAGGGAGTCCTCCAGAGGCAGACGCCGTTTATTTATTGGTGTTACATAAAGTCCCCTTTCCTTATTAACGCTCGATTCCATCGATAAAGCCATGATGAATGTTTCTACTCTCGGCGGAGATCCTACCAGCGATATCATAAATCTCGCGCGCATTATGCAGGCATTTAAATTCGGTGTTTTCCAGTTATTCGCCAACTTTGACACTCCCAGGCGATACGTGCACAATGCTGTTGCGAAATGTTCGGGATTCTATACCGAGACTGATCAGAAAGGTAGATAAGGTATTGGTGTGTTTTGATACCCTCTGAGCCCAATAGCTCAGTCGAATAGATGAGGAATCGAATGGAATATGAACTTTTTTGTTTGAAGTTTGGAGCGAATTTACATTGAGTGATAATATTTATTTATTCAAGAAGGGTTTCAAATACCTCTATATGCATTAGAAAAAGTTCAAACGTGGGATAGAATAAAATAAGGATGGTGAGAATGGTAAGAATTGGGTGTTTTCAATTAAATATCATCTAACTAATTAGTTTACCACTTTTCAGTTTTTTTATTATAAGAGTAATTGCAGGCTATTGTTGAGAGCTTTACTTTTCGTGGTAGTCGGAGTTTCATTGAGATTTTCGTCCTATTTTAGTTGCTCTATACTCTATATGCACTCAAATTCTGAACAGAAAGTGCCTTCATATTGGTTGGTTCAAAATTGGAAGTTGTTCATACAGATTTGGTCTCTGAGGAATGTGGGACCCTGATGATACCGAATAAAACCGAAACGGGTCTATCTCTTCTCTAAGTGAATAAATCCTACTTTATTTCTCCATTCCTCGTGATGAAAAATCTGTGAGCCTATAAATTGAATATGCATTTCGATGATCACTATCCTGAATTTGTAGGTTTCAAAAATGTTGTCGGTATGGCCCCTGTAAAGGAAAAATATTTTTGGTTATTTCATTTTTTCTTTTGAATGCCGTGAATGAACCAGCTGATTTCAGGCTTTCACGTCCGACACTGGAGTGGCCATCGATGTGATGATAGAATAAAACCTATTTCATAATGAATTTCTTATATAAGAAAATACGGTAGAGACTCGATAATCCGGACAAAGATAATCCGGATATCTTACTAGTCCGGATTGACGTCAAGATTGTATTAGATTGTATTATGTACTTTATAATCCGGATCGCAGGACTCAATAATCCGAATTTGGGATCGTTGCATAAGTGGTTATCGGTTCTAACTTGTCTGCACCTGACTTCTTAACGGAAAATCATTTGTATTCTTATTTTGACGATCGGAACTGTTTTGGTTTATAATCATGCACAAAGGTGAAGTGTTTTATTTTGTTTATAATTAAGCACTGTCAGGGACGGGCCCAAGGCGGGGAGGGGGAGATGATCCCCCTCAATGTTGAACGAAGTTGGCAAGTTTTCAAAGCAGTCGGAAAATTTTCAAAGGAGTTGGAAAAATTTCAAAGCAGTTAGAAAAATTTCAAAGCGGTTGAAAAAATTTCGAAACAGTTGGAAAAAATTTCAGAAGGGTTGAAAAAATTTCAAAGTAGTTGGCAAAATTTTAAAACAGTTGGAAAAAATTCCTAAGCAGTTGGAAAAAGTTCAAAGCAGTTGTTAATAAAATTTCAAAGCACTTGAAATATATAATTCCGAGAGATTATGAAATACGAAGGAATCTGAATTAGATAAAACAAGTTTGCAATCAGTACTTGACAATATATGTATAGCCGGCAATAAATGGTATCCAAACCAAAATTTTTACGTGAAGTTTGAGTTATATAGTGCCGTAAAAAAAAATAACAAAAAAAAATTTCGAAAAAAATTATGAACAGAACAACTGTAAAAGGAAATTATGGGCCTTCACCACAGAATAACGGAAGGCAATTTGTTGTATATTTTCCAACAATAAAAACTGAAATTAGCTACGAAACACAAATCCAACACAACAAAAATCATTCAAAACACTGAATATATCCTCAATTCCAAAGACTTATTGCAATAAACGCTTCAAATAGTTCGAAATCGCCACCTCAAATTAGAAAATAATGTTCGAAATTGTTTTTCAATATGACTGATTTGAGGCAAAACCGTTTCCCTTACTTAATTGGGAATCTGTTTTTTTTTTAAGAAAAATCCTGATCTATGACACAAACTTTGACACACATTTTCTGTTTTATTGCTTAGTTATGTTGCTTTTCTTTATTCCATGAAATCTGTAAGTAAAGGTTAGGCCCATTTTTCATCACATGAAACGTATTTTCTGAAAATTTTGTCCCTATTTTTCTGTGAAATGTACCCATGTTAGGGATGAGCAGTTTCAATATTATGAATCTCATGAAAGTGGTAAGTAATTAACTTTTATTTTTCCTCTACCCAACATTCAATCATTTATATTTCTTTATTTTATGGAATCTGCTTTCTTTGTGAAAAATATCTTGTTTTATGATGCTTGAAATTTTGAGATATACCAAAGAATGAAACTTACTCTAATTAAAGAATGAAACAAAAAGTGTGTTTCAAAGTTTCAAACATACTTCAATGTACGAGGCCATGAAATGAAAAAACTCACATTATTGAATATTGGGTAATAGGAAAATCAACGTTAATTTCTCATCACTTTGATTCCCAATATATACTCCTTTTACAGAATAAAACGAATAGATTTTTCAGAAAAAATATTTTCTCTGATGAAAATGAGCCGTGCCTTCGCTTCCAGATTCCATGAAAAAAAAAAGCTTCAAAAGTGAAGAAACAAACAAGTAGGGTTTCTCAAAGTTTCAAGCAACATCAAGATAACTTTCTTGATAAAAAAACAGACCCCATGAAATCTTTTTAATTGAATGTTCGGTAGATGGAAAAAAAGGTAATTACACCTCACTCTGTTGAAATTCATCATTTTGAATTTTTTTACCTAAGCAAATATTTGGCTTCGGCTCCTGAGCACTGTTCTACTCTAAGAATTAAAAAACAAAGAAAAATTCTGATTATTTCAAATAATATATTTGCTTTGATGATTCCGTAAATATAGCCTATATTTATTTTAACCATTTTTCAAATTAGATTTCTACTGAATTGTAAGTATTTTTCTTATTAATTCTGATTGGCCCTAGGATTAATTGATCCGGATTATCTCGTCTCTACTGTATATTGAAAATAGGTTGTCTGAAAAAATCCTGGATAGAATATTTTTTATCATTTTTTGAAAAATGATTTTTCATTACATCATTTTTCAGTACATAATATATGATTCTATCCGTTGCTCCAAAATAACGCCGTACTGGTATTTGTATTACCTCTTCTCTCCTTCTCGGTACGTATGTACCGAGCATTCGCACTATCGTATCAATATTCTTCAGAAACTAGCTGGTTCCTCATGGGGCGCTGATGCAACAATACTTCGAACAGCAGCGCTTGCTTTGGTTTATTCTGCTGCTGAATATTGTTGTCCTGTTTGGTTGAACAGTGTTCATGTAAAAAAAATTGATGCCCAACTAAATTTTTCTATGAGGATTATTACTGGTACTATCAAGTCTACACCTACTCCTTGGTTACCAGTCCTCTCAAATATTGTCCCCCCCCATATTCGCAGAGAGACAACAGCTTTGAATTTTTGGAAAAAATTCAATTCCTTTCCAAATTCTTTTCCCATACTCACCTATATTCCAGATAATAGGGTCCCCAGATTGAAGTCGCGTAAACCTTTTTGGTCAAATTTTCTGACTAATATGAATAGAAGCGATAAAGAAATGTGGCAATCTGAATGGAATGTATCCAATTTTTTCAATAAAGATCTTATTTCTGATCCTTCCATCAGAGTTCCTGGTTTTGACCTTCCCAGGAGAATATGGTCTGTTCTAAATCGCATTAGAACAGGCCATGGACGTTGCAATAGCATGCTCTTCCGATGGAATTCGGTTGAGAGTCCTAGTTGTGAGTGTGGGGAAAATGAGGAGACTATAGAACATCTTATAAATAGTTGTCCCATTTATAAATTTCAAGATGGTTTCGAGGCCATACATAAAGTAACGAATGCATTTCTAAAATGGGTGGTTAATTTCAAAATTATTTGATTTATTCTGAATATTCGGTTTCTTTTCTGCTTTTTTCTTTTTTCATTTCAGATTAAGAATCGTGAGCCGTTTTGGGAAGAATCTATCCACGGATAACATGAAGATGATCTTACACTGATGTCTTTCAAGATTTTTCCTGATATTTAATATTTTATGTTATTTTTTTTACGGGGTGGCAGGTTTTTTCGGCTGAGGTTTTTTTCCCTGGCTCTATAGTATCGTATGATACTAGTGATGATAGTATCGTATGATTCTATAGTATCATACGAAGAATGTTATGATACCCCGTTCTTTTTTTTTACCTCAGCTTAGGTACTTTTTGTTTCAACATTTATTGTATTATTTTAGCTCTCTATTTTCATAAGAATATATATATATATATACTATCAGATACTACTGCGATGTTTGGTCCTTTATTATTACTTACCTCGGACCTTTCTGTCGCTCATTTCCTGGCGCGTCAAAATTTCATTTTCAAAACTCGGCAACCCCTATTAGGTTTCATTCTATTATCAGCTCGGTGAAGGTCAATGTAAATTTGGATCTTCTACTATAAGAATACTTTGGGAAATTCGAGTCTTTGTGAATTTTGCTAGTTTATTCATTCGCCGGTTAGCACACTTTCCTTGCGGTCCTCGTACATCGGCAGCGCACATCCGATGTTTTCGGCAACATTCACGATTGCACAGCCAACTTTGTTACAATCGATACGTCTGGGCCAGTGGAGCGTCGGCCAGACGATGTGACCTAGAGCAGCAGCCACTTCTGTGACACACTTTTCCTTATCGAATAAAAATTACATAAATCCACGTTGGAAATCGATATGTCCGTACCTATCTGATTATATGGCGTTCGCGCTGCCGAATAATGAGCATTTGAAATCGTCCGTTCTAACCTTCTTCGAATAATTTTGCTGACTGAAGGTTTCATCGAAAATATCGCCAAAAATACCCTTCTGGACTGCCATGAAAAAAAAAGGCGAGGGTCGCACCTGAAATCTAGAAGGCTGATTTGGAAACAAATGCTTTGGTTTCATTTTTGATGATATTGTTGACAATGTTGACAGCTTTCAAAGTTCCATGCAAATCTTTAGCAATGAAGAATGTTCACACTCCAAAATTTTAAGATATTCCCATTTTCCGTAGAAAATAGAAGTACAGTGTGGAATAATCATTTGGATACGTCAAATAATTCGAGTTATGAACATGAGGGCTCGGCTAAGGTTCCCAGGTTGGCGATGGATCCGTGTGACGTCACAACACAACTTTCATTTAGTACGAAGCTCGCGATCGAGATATCACCGTCCGAAATGTTGTCGATAGTTTAAAAGGGGTTATAGTCCACTGCGACCTTATGGTCTATTGTGCCCCTGACAAAGCTTTACAGCTCGCCTTCCAGTCCCAGAGATCTTATCAAATCCAATATCTCGGAAGGCTTCAGTGAGGCTAATTCCTCACTCCTACAGGTCTCTTGACCAAAGCATTGTTTCCTTTCGCTTACAATGAAAAAGCATTCTGTGACTAGGTGAATAGGAGTTTCTTCATCCTCTCCACAGAATCTACACAGTGTCCGATACTCCAATTCTCAGCAAGTGCTTTCTGAGGCAACAATAACCTGTAAGAAAGCCAGTGAGGAGGTGTAGTTGGTTCTTACTGAGATCCAGAAGGAATTTTTTGGAGTGATCCAACCCTGGGAGATTCTGCCAGAGTGTTTCTCTTTCAGTTTTCTCCAGAAACTCTTTCTTATAGTTACATTTTTGTATACCACAAAAAGGTTCTGGGTGAGTGGTTTCCGAGCACCCTCTCTGGCAAGTTTGTTGGCCTCTTCGTTACCTGTGATTCCCGAATGACCAGGAACCCAGATTAAACAGACCTTATTTTTCTTGCCTACCTCATTGAGTTTGCTCCGGCATTCTCATGTTGACTTCGAGTCGATGACATAGGAGTTCAGTGCTTTAATAGCAGCTTGACTATCTGAGTGAATAGCTTTGTCGCAATTCTGATAGTTTCTTTCTAGAATAATATCTAGACATCTTTCGATTGCTAATATTTCTGCTTGAAGAACTCTCACACAGGAACCTATCGATAGTGCACACTTGGCTTTGGCCCCGTGAACCCCAGCGCCAGCTACCATGTTGGTTTTATAACCATCTGTATACCATTGTCCGAAATGTATATTTTTATACCTATTTTGATAACGGAAATACACTAACCCGATATGTTATCGAAACGTCCTAATCTTAGCTATCTGATTCTAGTCGCCAAATTAATGGGTCCTGCCAGTGTTGAAATGATTCATTGCAAAAACAGGTTGAAAGAACTTGTTAAATCGAGAAACATTCCTGATATTCTCCTCAGTTTTGCATCGGCGATTTTCGATAATCCAAGTGTTTGGAACGGTAAATATTCATACGAGATTCATTTCACATAATATCATTAGATATTCGACAAATTAGCGGAGCATGGCCATAAATATTAAATGAAGTTGTTGAAGTTTGAGTTATGTAGTCGTATGCACGGTTAGCCGCCTGTGATCCAGATGGAATTTTTTAATGAGTAAGTAATTGCGTTTCCATGATTTTTAAGCAATGATGAAAAACGCAGATATTTAATTTTCCTTTGGTGGTATATTTCTCGTTCTTGAGACTGGTGAACGAAAATTTTTGTGAATATAAACTGAGTCGTTATTGATTTGTACTGTTCTTTAATTGGTCATGACTGTTTACTATTGTATGTATTCATTTTTTTTTCAAATGAAAACAGTTTTGAGTTTTTTGAATTCCAACTTTGAGACTCTCATTTTGCCTTCCAGTATGTCGAATGGTTTAGGACAAACTCTACAGAGTGACGTCGAATATAATTTCGGGAACCCGTTTCAACAGGTCTGAGGCTGTGCGTTGCTCTTTCATCAATTCCTCAGTGTTCTAGGAGCCTCAATTTGAATTTTTTTTTAATAAAACAGTGAATAACTCGAAAACAGCTCTAGATGGCTATAGGAAATGATAGATAAAATAAATGTGACATTCGAAGATATATCCGAAATAGTCATAATATACAGGGTTTTCCTTTTGAACTAAGAAAGGTGATAACATTTCCGTTGCAAGCGGAAGTCATTGACGTTTGAAAATATATCATAAATGAAGGTCTACGCGGCTTATATCTTCACACAAAATTTGGAAGTGTTCATACTGTTCAAACTGAAAAATAATAGGGGTTTGTTTAGTCAAAAATTTTCGTTGCGCCATTCTTATTCAAGAGACAGGGCTTTGAAAATGAAAAAAATATACACTTTTTTTACAATTGACCTGATACTACTGTCAACATTATAATGTAGTTTTATACAAATATGTTTTGGAAGCTGATACATCTAATGAATGTGTTTTGATGTCTGACTCTTATAGAGGGTGTTAGTTACTCGGTTCGTACCAAGTTGATTCGAACATAACTTTTTTGATGTTAGATTCATTAAGCTGAATTTTGAGCGATATTAAATATCCTTTAATTTCACACCAAGATGGTACTCTTGATGAAACTTGATACTGTGCACCGTTTTCTGAATATTATTTGAAAATTATTGAGTAATAATCGTTGCTGGTATAAAGTAATGATGAATATATTAATTAAAAAAAAACACAAGAAATTAAAAAGAGGTCAAGTCCTCTGTTTTCACGAAAACACAATTCTACCTTTTTTTCTAACGAATTCATTAATCTTCTTAACAGTTGGGAATCAGCCATTGAAGTGACGGTGAATTCTGTCCTTCAATTCTAGAGGTTAATTTACCTCTGTTGCCCAAATTTTTTCTTCGAGCTACGTCCAAACTCTTTAATCCAAGGGATTGAAATCTCATGACCGAGGAGGCCAAAGAATCAGAGCTTCTGCACTTCTACCAACTCATCGATTCAAAAAATGGTTACTCAACCGATTACGACACCTTCTATCGATATGATGTAGAGCTCCATCTTGCTTATTGATTAATAATGATAATAATTAACGACTTTATCAATACTTTGTACCAGCATCGGTTATTACTTCATAGTTTTCAAATCAGAATAGTACCTTTTTGGTGCAGAATTGAATGATGTTTAATATCTCTCAAAATTAAGCTTAATAAATCTAACATGAAAAAAGTAATGTTCGAAACAACTTGGTACGATCCATATTTCTAGCGCCCCCTATGAGAGTCAGACATCAAAACACATTCATGAGATGTATCAACGTCCAAAACATATTCGTATAAAATTTCATTGAAATGTTGCCAGTAGTTTCGGCAAAATCGTAAAAAATTTTTGAATGCGGATGGCGTTACGAAAATTTTTCACTGAACAAACCCCTATTATTTTTCAGTTTTCTATCTATTCTAGAGAGGGAGTCACCTTTTTTGAATTACCCTGTATACGCGTAATATTTACAACAATGGTATGATATCTGTTTCGCGAATAATATTTCGTGATGGCCTTTGACTGCGGCATTATTTTTATTATCATTTCGTGTTTTTTCAGTCTCGGAGCTTTTCGTTGCTCGAAATGCGAACGGGTCATGCAGTTAAGGCCCACCCCGTAGATAAAGATACGTCAGAGATAGCACCGGCAAACTGATTTACGTCCGTTTTGACACGAAAAGAGTGGGTTTGTATGTCTGAAAAAAACCCGATAAATTACCTCTTTCCCGTGCTCATGATATCTGGCTACCTGTTTTTTCGCTGTCCAAAATATGACTGATCCACTGATTTCTATCTGGGCCTGTTCCGAGACCGACCTACAGCCTTCGGGACCAATACAAGAGAGTCTGAGTAGCGTACAGATGCTATCTGCCCATAAAAAACCTCTCCGGCTTCTTAAATCTTAATTAGCGTATGGAAAATTAATAAAACAAATTGCCGTCCAAATTGTGGCTATTTTAAAAACGCTTCGCCTCGGTTACTCGTCCAATGGCGGACGCAGGGCAGGACTCGAGGACTCTCGGCCTTCGGTCAATGGATTTTTCGTGGTAGTTTGATCAACTCACATACAGGGTGGGCGATCCATAACTTTCCACCCCGAATGTCGAGCTTTGGGATGGAAGAAGGAAAAACCGCTCGGACCGGTCAAATTTTGTTGAAAGGGGGACAAATAAGGGTGTTCAAATGAGTTTGATATCACTACCCCTCTAGCCGCAACCCCTAACAATTCTCATTCTTGAATAGGGAAAAGGGGTCGAGCCGTACCTTGTTGGAGAGGCAATTCAATTTCCTGCAAGAGTGTATTTTTTTTCATCGCTTTATTATTATACTCTAACACGCCGATTCTGGATCTTTGAAATGGAAAAAACGCTCGGACGGGTCAAAAAATTAATTCGACATCACTACCCCTCTAGCCGGATAGCAAGTGATATCCGAGCGTTTTTCCATCTCGAAAATCCAAATTCGGCGTGTGAGAGTTATTGATGGAATACAGGGCGAGTCTGTATAATAATAAAGCGATGAAAAAAATACACTCATGCAGGAAATTGAATTGCCTCTCCAACAAGGTGCGGCTCGACCCCTTTTCCCTATTCAAAAATAAGAATTGTTAGGGGTTGCTGCTAGAGGAGTAGTGATATCAAACTCCTTTGAACACCCTTATTTGTCCCCCTTTCAACAAAAGTTGACCTGTCCGAGCGTTTTTTCTTCATTCCATCCCAAAGCTCAAATTTCGGGGTGGAAAGTTATGGATGACCCACCCTGTATATAAACTAATAAACAAATAATCCAACGATGCTTTCCTAAAAGAAGAAATGAAAATATATCAATTCGGGACCAAACAAGGAACAAGATGGTACAGAAACAAAATATAACAAAGTTATGAAAATTTTAACCATAAAAATACATAATCGAAGAAACTACTCATTGAAGCAAAGATCGAGATATCGCTGTACCTGTTTTCTTGAGAAAATTTTTGTAAAAATATTGCAAACTCACGTTCCATCAGATATCGATATGACGTTTTTCTTGCTCGTATGTTTTTACACATTTGCATATCGCGATTTAATTCAATTAAGCCCACATTTTCATGAAAGTAATGAAAATTTAAACAATATTTGAAAATAATGAGGAATGCAATAACGCCAAGATATATTCTTATCTATTCTATTGTTTTTCTAAAGATTTTATGAGTGTCAATCTTTCCCAAAGGTATAATATTCCGCAGCTCACGTCAGGTATCTGATGGTGCCTTGATTTTTAGTTGTACATATTGCCAAATTTTGGTAATAAAACATTCCCTTTCGGCTGTCTATTTCTCGTTTTTACATTATTGAGTTGTCTTTTTTCCAGAAATTGGCTCCTCGACAGAAATAAGTTTTCGTTTATCTGGTACAAAAATACCACTTCTTCTTCAAATGATCCAAATTCCACGTGGTGCTCAAGATATTTTCAAAAACCGAAAAAATGGGCTAGCACAGCACTTCAAAAAATTGTATACCGATGATTGAAAAACGTTGTGCTAGACATGTAATGGGTTATTCCGAAAGTCTGTCTAATATCCCGAAACATAGAAATTAAAAAAAAAATTGTAGCTCAGCACTTTAGGTTGTTCTTCTTACAAATTAGTGGCAAAATATGTGCTACATTTGGGCTGTCTTGTGATGTAAATATCTTCACGAAAATTCCCTAGATTTTCCGCCAAATAACGAAAATGAAAAAGAATCAGCCCAGCACTTCTCTTTTTTTTGATATGAAAATTGTTTTAATGTTTTATATGATTGTGCCGAAATTGTGCCAACTTGTGCCGATTAGATTTTCAGACAAAATCAACAGGTGTTTCTCATATGAGGTAAATACGAAAAATCAGCAGATTATAGGAAAATCAGCATACGTAACAACAGTGTAAGTGCTAAATTGTGCTAGGTTCGTTCTTGCTTTGTGTAGTTGAATTTTTTTTTATTTCATACGGTACCTCCCTTTTTTTGTATCTTGATATATTATGGATTTCGAAAATGTGCCATAACTTTTTCATTTACGAAATTATCTGAAAACGATTAAAACTTTCTAGAAGCGCTTTTTCACCCGAAAAAAGAAACTATATTAAATTTTTTTTTCTCGTGGAAAAACCACTTTTTCATTTCGAATACGAAAGCATTTTTCATCATCTCATATCGTAAAAAAAATTTCATAATAAAGTCTCATTCCCAGTGAAAAAGTGCTTGTTGAAAGTTTTTATCTTTTTCAGATATTTTTGAAAATGAAATAGTTATAGCACATCTTCGCAATCGGAAAAATCTCAACGTTTTGTTATATCTTCAAAAGAGATGAATATATCGTAAAACGGTTTACACTAATGGTGTTTTCACGAAAATGGAGCCCTGGACTTCTCTCAACTTTCTTACCTATCTAGTCTAGAAGTAACAGAAACAGTCAAAATCAAGCAATTTGGGATACCCTGTCCTCTCATGAAATCGATAAAAAAATAATTTCATAGCACAAAGCAGCAAACCAAGCACAATTCGGCAATTCAACTCAAATGTACTGGGCCTATATCACACACACTGTTGCCAGGAATACTTCTCTGAACTTTCCTACAATCTACTGATTATTTGTATTCATTCCATATGAAGAAAAACGTATTGAATTCCACCAGCACAACTTGACACAATCATATGAAATAATTTTCTTCAAAAAAATAAAACAAGATGGAATTGCTTTTTTTCAATTTCTTGAATTAGCAGGTTATTCTTGGAGATCACAAAGGCACAACTTTTTCAACTGGAAGCATAATTTTCTGAACATATTCCTGCTTTTTCTCATTTTCGTTTTTTGGCAAAAAATCTGGAGAAATTTTATATTAAACCATATTTGTTCCCCAGATATTGCACAACAGTAATTATTCAGAACACTGACATCTTCTGTCATGACTCAATTGTTGTCATGTGTTTTTGAAAGAAATAAACATAGAATAAGAAATATAAAGGAAGAAGCATATCGTCAATTTTGCAGAAAAACGGTTTTTACCTAAATCGGCTATATTGAAGAACCAATTTTTATTCATTCGATCATTTGTGATTTGGTACTTTTTGCCGCGTTTATCGTCATTAGTAGTAGGAATCGAGAATTGATTTATTATTGTGTTCTATTTGGATCTGGTAGATAGTGTCAGCTTTTATTGTTCCTTTGCAAGAACCATTTCGGAAAGCAGTACGAATGATCATTCTTTTATATTCTATGGAAATAAACAATAATTAATCCCAGCCATAAGCAATATATCACCGTAAGAAGTTTTACGGTGCGTCCACACCTAAAAAGGGTTCATTTCGATACTCTAAATGGACATATATTACGATAGGGTTTCGATTATGGTAAAATTAAAAAAAAAATCGAAAATCCCAAAGTTCTGGTCCAACTTCACACACATTTGGCAGCTCCCGCAGCGACCAAACAAGGTACCAAAAAATACCATCGCCGACCGTCTGGGCCCAGGGTGAACCTCGACCCGAACCTTGACCAAAACCGCATATCGATACGCCTTATTATATCATCTGGAGGGACCGGGCGAGACCGAGAAACTGCATCGCATGGTCCGAGATTACGGCCGCCATTAATTCTCTTAAGTGCATCTCTCGGGACGGTCCGAAAAACGTGTTTTGCAGCCTCCTTCCCGTCTTCGGGACGTCCCTGGCCGGCGTCTGACATTGAAATGACGTCCCGCAAAATAAAACCCGAATTTTATTTTGTCTGGTCCGGTCAACCTGCTGTTATATGCAAATATCCGACTGTTGCCTCGCTGCAAGAAGGAAAAAAGGGGCATGCCGGTCAAAAACGGGCGACGCGCTACTCGAGAATGCAATTGCGCTCGCAATTACAATGCCTTCATTTTTCTCGGACGCGATCGAAACGTATAAGTTAGCATTTTCGCGATAATGAGGCCTTTGATGAGACAATCGGGGTCTGCGATGCCGTGTTTCGGATGTTGGAATGGCGGCGATTAAACAATGCTTCTAGTGTTTTCCTGTGTTCGATGCTTTCTCGGAAAGATATGTCGGTCTTTCCTGAGAATTACATATCGACAAAAACAGGGCTTCGCTCGGGTGCATAAATTTTCCGCCAATTTATTTCGTTTTCAACATTTTTCTTGAATAATTGGTTCGTGGTTTGAGGACTGGGCGAAAACACAGAAATCCTTTCTGAATTCTCGACGTTTAAATCCTATATTTGGTTGTTCAAGACTGGAAATATCAATTCTTACATGAACTTCGCAAACATTTTTTTTCTTTCGGAAACATAACAAATCACAATCCTCGAATACATCTTGTGCACAGTAAAAATGAACATTAAGATGTTATTCTTAGAAGCACTCAGGTTACTCAGGACGAAAAAAACTCTGGTCGACAATTTTTTTATGTAGGTAACATAAAGCTGAATAGCATATTATGGTGGAATATACGGTATCCATATACAAAAATGAGAAAAAATAAGTTGTAACACGTAAGGTTTTCTCGTTATATTCTTACACCGACATCTAATGTTACAATATTGGATGTTATTTGAGAATTTTTGAATAGCATATATCGACTATGTTTGGTTTTGCACCTTAATAAGCGTACTTCAAATTTGAGAAAAACGCAAAGATTAAAAACAACAAACAAATTTCATTTTCCTTGTATCGAGGGTAATATCTTCTCCCCTAAGAAACAAGCAGTTACCAACCATCATGGCTGGATCCCATAGTCCTTGATAACGAATTTTCATTGTCCTTATATCTTGGTGGAATTTTTCATCCTGGCAGCTCCTGAATTTTCAGGAACAATTGACAGGTGTGAATGAAGGAAATTAATTCAGACACGAAGCCATCTATAAGTTCATTAACTAACTGATGGTGGTTTGCATCCATATTGTTGTCCAAAAGCTCTCTCACAACACTAACAAATTACTTTCATTCTCTGGAATTCTGCCTAATAAGCTTCTTTGTAAAAAAACGTCGTTCAGCAATTTTCTGGGTTTTTGCCCAATAATAATTCCCACCTTTAATTTGGTATCACTCAACTTGCAAAAGGTACCTTTTGAATATTCTAGTCCATCCCTATTTCTATTCATAGCCTTCACAAAGTCTTCACCAGCCCAAGTTTAATGTGAAGAGGAGGCCGAAGGACATTTTTGATGTCTACAAGAGGTCTAAAGTTGCGATTGGTAATTGTACATCTGCATTATGAGTAACAGGTCGTATTCCAGACCATTTTTGTCCCTACACTTTCTTATCTTTCCTCGAAACTCAACAGAAGACTGATTTCACAGTTCAAATACTTTTGCTGTTATTAAATCTTTTTAATCGCCTCCTCAGTACATTGACTTCTTGTCGTCTATGTGCAAATATAAAGCGGCTCTTGGGAAGTGCTACGGTTAAGGGCTTTAGGAATATTTTTCCGATTATTAGAAGGGTATTTTTATTATGAAAATAAAGATCTGTTTTGTGTAACCAAAATCTTGTCCACCTTTGGAATTGTTCAAACTCGATTTATCTTTTTAAGTGGACATCTTGAGTTTGTTCTAACTCAAGAAAAGTTCATACAATGCATCGTCAAAATTCAGCACAGAATAAAAATCGCAGATAAAGGTTTTCGCTGCCAGCTCATAAAAACGTCCAGCTGCAAAAAAAATGCATGAGTTATCCACAAAGCTGCAACTGAAAGTGGAATGTTCAGGTAAACCCTTGACGAATAAAATTAATGATGGAGGTCCGAGAACGGGGCCTTGAGGCACCCCTTCGAGTAAGCGTTATCAACCCCCACCGACTCCATCAAGTATCTCCTCGATCTATCGGGGAATCCTAGATTATAAAATCTGCTCATCAAGGAAAAAAGATGAAGAAATGATCCAGACACGAAAAGTCCACTTTTCGTAAAGTCTGACAACGTTGCCGAGTGGCCAGCTCAAAGTCGTTCTGAGGATTAAGCAGAACTAATCTAGGAATAATGCAAAATGATACAGTGATGCCGTCCCTAGGATAGGTAAAAAACTGAAAACTAATTGGAGCTTGCTTTGTAAAAAATTTTCTAAGCGTCATCCGTATTCAAAATAAAGGGCGTTGGAAAAAAATATATAAACATTTTTTGCAATTTTACCGAAACTATTGGCAACATTCTAATGAATTATAGTTTTCTTAAACGCATTTTATTTTGAAAACGGATGCCGTTACCAATACTTTTTACTGAGCAAACCCGAATTATCTTTCAGTTTCCATTCTATCTTAAAAAGGGTTCACTTGTTTTGACCTTGCATATCTGAGGCTTTTGCAATTCTGTGCGATGAAGGAGTCTGAAATCGACTCTAAAACGTTCAGTGTTTTGATATTTGAAAGTTTATTGTTCGTTCATCGTCAAACAACATATAGTTGCTGACAAATTCGTGAAAAAATCACCCTTTCCATTTTATTAAACGTTTTCAATTAAGTTTGTTCCAGAGATTGGGAGCGAAAACCATTCAAGGTTTCAGAAAATCTCAGGGTAGTTCAAACGCTCCCCCTCTCATAATTCCCGAGGTTTATTCCTGGAAATAATTAACCAAAACCGACGCTAATTCATAAACAAACAAGCCGGACGCGTCGCAGACAGCCGAAACTTGCATTTGACAACTTTAATTCCGGCCTAATGACTGATTGATTGCCTAGATACCTCTTCTTGAAAGGCGATATTTCAAAGGGGGATTTCGGCCGTTTTTATGCTCGCGACGTCACACCTTGTTGAGCATCGCGTAAACAAATGAAACGAACGCCTTTTTGTCATACCGGCGCGACTCGTGTAGACCGTGCATTACCTCGGGTCGGATGGAAAGGTTCCAAGTTGCGGCCGCGTTAGGGCGACCGGCAGACAGACGTGGGGAATTTTTTTTTGGCGACGTTGATCGATCGATTTTCTCATGCGAAGCCATTATCGGCGGGGGGAAGTGATTGTGGGTACCCTCTGTAAATTCGCGTTAATTTCTATGGTGTTAAGGGGACTCGGAACGACCTATTCATCATCTACGACAAAATTCATGTTTCATAGAATATTCTGCGAGAAAATGTAGGTATTAGGTATTTTGTTTGCAGAATGAAAACCTTTATTATTATTACACTGGGAACGGCTGATTAGATTCGAATAAAGTCTAGCAAAACCACGATTCATGATGAAGAAAGTACAATCCAACCAAAAAGAATTTCATGTGAAATATTGCCAAGACGAGGCCGTATTTCTTACATGGTCTAAAAGTTATCAGATCTCATGTAGAGCCAAGCTGCTAACTCTACACTCTTCTTCACAAGTCCTCATCACACAAACTCTATGCCTTGGTAAAAATAAGTGACTTGGCCGTTTCTCTTTCGCAACGTAGGCATAAGGTGAAAAATTCATTCGCTGTTCATAACATTCCTGTTATACAATAGTTCTTATATTTACGAAACGGACGAGTCACTTATTTTTACCAAGGCATAGAAATTTCGGAATAAGGACTTGTGAAGATGAAGAGTGTACCTATAGTTAGCAGCTTGGCTCTACATGAGATCTGATAACTTTTTGACAATGTTTGAAATACGGTCTTGTCTTGGCAATATTTTACATGAAAATGTATTTGGTTGGATTTCAGTTCTTTTTGTATGTTGCTTATGACAAAATCTTTTCATTTTGTTCATTTTTTTCCAACAAAAATCAAATAAAAAATAATTATTTCGAGATCTATTTCAAGTCAAACTAATTCACAATTCATGTTCAAAATCAATGTACGAAGTATAAAAATAAATTCTTTGCCTTTACGGAGGCCACACCGAAAACATTTTTGAAACGTAGATGAAATAGTAATCATCGAAATGAATACCATTTCCATTGACAAAATCTAATATCATTTCTCCAACCTCATGATGAAAGATCTCTAAGCCTGGGAATTGAAAATAGTATTCATTTCGATGATTACTATTTTGAATTCATCTATGTTTCATAAACCTCAACCTACCTAGGTTCAAGCTGCGATGGCGATGTAATTGAGAGCTGCCATCACAACAATTGTATGAAGAATCCTATCATTATATAAAGATCACAACGTGAAATTGCACAATCGAAACTGTGGTTGAGGTTATTACAGGGAAATTGTATTTGGTGTAAATACACACAAGGCGTTTTACTAGCGCTTCATTTAATCCCCTTATTCAAAATGTGGGCAAAATTTTCCCTGAGAATTCTTGAATATTTTTTTTTAATTCATATCAAGCAGCAAATTTCAACTTGATTGGATATCGGGAAGTACCGTAACAGTTTTTATGATCATCAGTTAGTGAGTGACGAAGTCGGGGGTTTTTAGATATCTATAAAGTCAAAAGTGTACGAGCTATATGTATGCACTTGAAACATTTCCCGTTTCCAGTTCACTACTGGAATTATATCCTGAGTTTCCCAATCAGGTGATAGATCCGTGTGACATCACACTACAACGTTCATTCAGTATGTAACTCGTGATGGTAAGGTTCACAAGAGATTACCGTCCAAAAACTGTGGAAAACAACTTACAGTACACCGGAGCAGTTATTTTTTCGGTTTCAATGAGAAAAAAATGAGTTTAATCCATAAGGAAGCTCGGATCCGTTTGGAGCGAAAAGCACGGCACAGTTGGTAGCGTGCCGCAACCGGTTTGGAGGACTCAGGTTCGAATCCTCTTCGGGAGGGTCCTTTCTCCAGAATTCAATTCCGTCTGCATGCCAATAATTTCTTCATCATATTTAACCCAAATAGACCTACCGTTCCGTATAAAGAACACCTAACTAAAAGTTTTCTATTCATGCTCAAAATGAAGAAACAAAGAAGGCGTCAATATAAACACATAAATTAATGCTTTCTTCAACACTGAAAATAACCTGCAAAGTGCTTCAGTATTCAAATTCACTTTAAAGCCATGTTAACTTCATAAATATATCAATTGTTGCAATACCTCTTTTTTTCCGATGGTGTATTTTTTCATATGTATTTATTTCATCGCTTTTGCGAATAAAATAATTATATCTATGGTCGGATGAATAATATCAGAGGCGAATTCATCTTCTCCATGATTTCAAATCCTGATTTTTGCTACGTAAATGAAGGCGTTCTTTTAACGGAACGGTAAGGATTATCACCTTCTATATTACCTGAATATATTGTTATAACTATTGAAAAACAAACTGACTCTGCATAAGATACTATATCATGCAGATAATCTGGATATGATTTCAGAACCACCTGATAGCAAAATTTTCTTCTGCACATAATTCAGTACTTTTCTGGAAGTGAAACAACAATAATGTTGCTTATGCGCCTACTAATTTCTTATTCGTATTTCCATGCACCAAACAAAGTAATAATATATTCACCTTGAGAAAAAAAATATCATTGACCAACTAAAACTCATGCAACATTAGAATATATGGGGGGCGTTGACTGATCCCGTAAAAACATGAGTTAGAATCGTATTTCGACAAGGACAAAAATTGTATTTCCCACTTCTTGCACACTGCTTTGACATGGTTGTTCAATACGCAGAAATGGTAACAAACTAGACTAGCTATCATCGCAACAAGATTGCTGGAAACTAATAGAAAAACAACAAAAATAGGAACATCTGAGCAATCAAAGAGTTTACACCAATCTTCAAGATAGGTCAGAGTAGACCACCTGATTGTTTACCAGAATAAAATAATAAAATTGTGAAGTGTGGCATAAAAACTAATATTTTCTAAGTACCAAATATAAAATAGCATAACATCCGAAAAATTGCTTCTATAATTACGACATATTATAATTCAATGTTCATTATTCATAGAATGAATTTTAGTCGCTCAAAAACCTACCGTTCCTTTAAAAGAACACCACAAATTTTAACTTTTCGTGAAAAATAAGTACACATCAATATGAAAAATATGAAAAGGCCCCATTTAAACCATAATCTGACACAATTCTCATTGAAATGAAAGAAAAAAAATTTCAGGTCTATTTGGGTTAAGTATAGTACTGTTTTTGTTGCGGTTTTTAAGGATGCGTTGATGGGCAGCGCAACGCGATACGTCGGCATAGTGAATGAGTTGGAATTGCGGCGAGAAACAGTTCGTCAACGATTGCGGTGGTGCAGTATTGTGATTTTGTCTGTTTCGAGGAAACCAAGTCTTTGCACATTTGATTGCAGCAATTAAGAACCCTTAATTTTTCGCCGCAATCATTTCATTTGCCGCATTATTGCGGTCGCAATTTGTCGGTACCGCTTTCGAGGAAACCAAGGTTCAAGAAGTTAATGTTAAGAAGGATATTTATTCGCTTTCGGTGATCCTCATGGTTCTTTTTCTATATAGAAACTTTCGGCACGATTCAGATATTTGAATCTTCGAACAATGTTAATAAGCCAAAATTCTCAGGCGATATTTGAACTCAAGTTTCTATGGGAAATAACAAAAATTCACAATAATATTGTATATTGTGTAAGAATAATGCCCTAGTAGGGATCCAGTGTGTGATTTGACCAACGTGATAACTTCTATCATCGAAGTTGCGATAGACTGGTCCGTTCTTTTTAGAGCTCATCAGTACCACATTAAAGAAACTCGAAACATGTTTTGTATGAGTTTATGAGAGGGTTCTTTTCTTTTTCAGCAGTGGACAAGTGGGGAGTTGTGGTGAGCATCGTCGTCTCCAGTGTAGCGTTGACGATCACATTTGGACTCATCACGTGCATTCTGAGCCACTACCGTGCGGGGGCAGCTGCCGAGGGCGGAGGCACGGCGTCCGATCCGAATAACGCCGCGCTAACACCGACCTCTGAACCCGTGAGTATTTCTTCTTTTTCCTTGACTCTGCAATGGTCAGTATAGAAAATTAAAAATCGGAGAGATGATATTGAAAGTATCATACTTAAATCTAAAATAATGATGAAACATTATGCTGAATGGGAATGAACGCAAATGCGACTAAATAATCGCAGCGACTCAACAGTCGCAATCTTGAAGCCACGTGATTGTCCCAAATCAAACATGCGACAATTCAATCGCAGTTATATACCAAGCAAATCAGACTTTTGCCTGGTAATAATTGATGGAGTTCTGGAAACTATTTTAATCAATTATTCAGGCCTCTAATATGAGAAGTTTGAGTTTTGCCTTATTTCCTAGTGGAGCGTAAGTCGTGACGTCCGAAAAACCTCGGAATTTTCGGACTATTTTCACTCCTAAATTAAGCACTTAATCAAAAACATTGTTGTATTCAAAAGTGTTCTTCATTAAATTTTGCTTCTGAAAAGTATTACGATATTATATTTTGAACAAGTAGTTTGATAGAAAGCATACATCGAAATATGGTAAATTTTAACACTTTTCGAAGAAACGTTTTTTCATTCTAAAACATATAATATCTTCGGAACTACGAGCATTAGAACAAACTGTTATTAAATAAGAGTCGCAGACTATCAAATTGTGATGAATCCTCAATGTAAAATCGCACAGTAGATCATCCTATTGGGAATGCTGATCATTTAATCGTAGCTAGTGCTGCTGAAGTTGCTCAGCAGTCCCATGAGTGTGTGGTCATTGTTGACGATTACACTGACCTTCTTGTAATTTTGACTGCTCCAGCCCCTATGTACACCAACATTTTTTTTACTAAAGCCTGGCAAAGGCAAGCAAGACGATAAATTGTCTCTTATTCCTTGTAGTACAAGTTATTCTCTGTTTCGAAAGCCAACATATTTTTCCCTCATGTTTTAAGTGTCTTGGTGAAGGACAACTGAAATTCCCTAGGAACTTGAAAATCAACTAAATCAATTATAAAAACAAACGGGAACTCATAAACTACTTACTAACAATATATTGCTAAGAACAATATATTACATATTACATACGTTCTTAGCGAGTGTTGTCGAGGTGCTGCTTCGTTTGGAGTCACAGAGGCAAGATTAAGTGAGGTTTTGGTTACCAATTTTTCAAACATCTCGTACCACAATACATTTAATGGCTTGAAATAATTTTTATTTAGGGCTTCCATGCATTTCTTCCCTGCCTTGTCTACCTTATCGGCAGAAGCATTAGATTTTCTAAATAATTCTGCTGCTTTCAGCAGGTTTGTGTTGATTTCAGACGTCTTTAGGAATTTAATTTTTTCTTTACCGAAAGAGATGACGTACTGTCGCAGCCATTAAAAGCATGACGGAATAATATGTTGTTTTTCGAAACAGATCAAAACTGGTTTTGCAAGGGAAAAAAGACAACATCGTCTTGCTTACCTTTGCCAGGCCCTAGTAAAAAATAGTTGGTACGCGTAACGGCTAGAAAAATCAAAATTACAAGAAGCTCAGTATCCTCCCAACATTATCCACGAACTCATGAGACTGCTTAGCAAATTCAATAGTACTAGCTAGGATGATCAGCATCATCAGCAGGATGAGCTATTGCGCGATTTAACATTGTGGTTTGAAGGAATGGGGGTTACGTTTTTATCACAATATGGTGGTCTACAACCCTTATTCTATGACATTTCATTCTAAAATTCGTAGTTTCATAGGTATTTTACGTTTTATAGTGAACAAATGTGTTTTTTTGAAAAGTGTGAAAATTTGCCAAATTATTTGGACGTATGATTTCTCTAAAACTACTTGTTCAAATATAAGGTCGTAATACTTTCTAGACGCAGAATTTAATGCTCAACACTTTTGAATATAATAATGTTTTTGATAAACCCTAAAATAGTCCGAAAATTTCGAGGTTTTTCGAACGTCACGACATACGCTCCACTGGGAAATTGGAGCAAAGCTCAAACTACTCTTATTAGAAGCCTGAAAGAATGATACAAACAGTTTCCGGAACTCAACCGATTATTTCCAGGCACATCATTTTTTGAAGCTAATTTGCTTGGCCTATTTCTGCAGAAGTCCAAATTTCTTTGTGTGAGTGTGAATTCGTTTTTTTTTTTGGGCGGACTTTATAAGGTCTTATTGCTAATATTATTAGGCTCGTCATAGTAGAGCTACAACGCCAGCGATTTTCAGGACAAGAAATCACATGTGCTCGCCTATGCTAATTGTTAAGCTGATGCGTCTCATCAGCATTCCCAGCTATCCGCGGATTTTTGCATGCGATCAACGGATAGGTAATCCGGTATCCGACTGCCAGAGCAGACCCCTCCCCCTGTCCCTCAAACGTTCTATCAATCACTCCGCTCCAATCCATCACGGCTTATAAGCCCGATAATTACCGTTTCATCGGAATGTTTCGATGTTAGCCTGATGATGGATGCAAACCGAGTCTAATTGCTAATTAGGGCGACATGTGTGTCTGTCTGTCGGTGCGTGCGTCGGTACGTGTACCCCCCTTCGGAGAGCATGCTGAAGCGGCCACAATCATGGCGTATGCAGAATCAATTTCAGTACCAGCCGCACAGCCCGCGCCATGTCAAGACGGGAATTGTAATGGTGGACGTGACTCCGTTTACGCAAACGTCTCACGTCTGTGGTTTGCAATATTTTCATTATTGACGATGTAACCCCTTCCCATCAGTGACGGCTCGTCAGGATAGGCTCGTCAGGATATTCGAAAAATAAAAAATTATTATAAGAATTTTTTTCGTGCAGACTCATTCTGAATTACCGATTTCAATATTCAAATTCTCTCGAAATCTAATATTTTCATTTAGAGTAGAAAAATATAACTCAGTTCGAACAACCCTTTTTTTTCGCGACCTGCACATTCGCCCGTATGTAACAAATACGACAAAGGCAGTTAATAATCACTGAAACGATGCAACCTCGATATTCGGTAGCTACTCTTCACCTACCCGATTGGAGATACGGCAATAATATAACAAGGTCAGCCAGAGCGGATTGGGCCTACCCTGTTAGGGTGGCAATCCTACGATGGTATAGTCTGTAGTTTCCTAATGATAAAGTATTCGAAATATTAAATTATTCAATAAATGCCAAATCATAGTATGTTTTGTCTATTGCAGCAACGAGCGTTTCATACCGTTTTGAAGTAGATTTTCTCGTCATGAAAATATAATATACACTGCGCAAAAAAATTAACGCACATTATGGACATCTCAAATTTTTTCTACAGCTGAAGGTGTTCTCAATGATAATTATTTCTATCAGAATTATGCATGCATATGTTATCCACTTTCAACGTTTTTCTTCAATACAGATGTTTTTTCCCAGCAGGAATAAAAAACGATGATATTATCAGATTTTGAATGTATTGGCTCCATTCTGAAATCAGTTGTTCTCGATCAATCTAGTGATGAAAAGTTTTTCTTTCGTTTGATATTCCACACTCGATCGCTATGCAACGCGAAACACGTAATTTGACCCAAGAGGAATGTGCCCAAGCGGTAGTTTTGCGAGAAGAAGGGTGAACATACACAAAAATTGCAGAAAGGCGTGTCCAGAATGTTGCAGCGATTCAGGGAGACAGGTATGAATGTCCGAAGATCAGGACAGGGTAGACCACAGGTAACAACTGCCATTCAAGAACGTCTGATCCTAACTGCATGAACATCTGAACTGCGAAATTTTCTAGTGATGTAATGATCAAGAAAGTAATCACTGGGATAAACTTCAGTAAAATGCTCAAACGATCCAAAAGGGAGAAATGAGAGTGGAAATACACCGACCACAATATCTATTGAAATATTGTGAAACGAAAACAATGTTAAGCAATATTTTCTTCTTGCAAAGTTTTGGCCCCTTTCTTCTATCATTTAAAAAATGCTTTTAATTGTTCCTTGTATCAGGGACTGGGAGAAAAAACCCAAATTCAGTTTTCAGGAATACCACAATCTTGGAGAAAATACCGTAAAATGGTATACAGGTGATTCCAAAACCAATGCGAAAGCTGGCGCTGGCATTCACGGGGCTAAAGCCAACTGTGCACTGTGGTTTTGCTTCTGTATTGTAGTATTCTTCAAGCCGTAATATGCTTCGCACAACAATTAAAGGAAAAGAAAAATTTTCAACGAAACATCTCCGGATTTCTCAACACGACTAGATTCTAATTTGAAAGCCTCGTACTCTTCCAACACTGAATTATCCAAATACTGTGAAGTCTGAAACAAATATATAATCAGAAAAAAAGGAAAGAATAATTCAATATTGAGAACTTAATTTTTTTCATTCTATCAGCAAAAAAACCTTGTCCAGATGAAATAAAATCTTCCGATAAATTAACAGAATACTGGAATAAAAATCGAGTAAAAAATAAATCATTCTGAATTAATAAGTCGATGTGACTCGGATAGATTGAAACGAAGCCAAGAATCATAAAACTTATTATGAAGAAAAAATACTCACAACCATAATTGGAATTCTGTAGCTATAAACTCACCCGCAATAACTTTCAACTTGAAAATGGTGCGTAATGTTCAAAATAACTGTCAAGGATGCTGCAACTGTACACTGTGAAAGCATACTCACATAGCTTCTCCTATAACAATGAGTACTTCTGAACTCTGGCTTCGCCTCCTTATGTTATTTCTGCATCGACTTCAATCATTTCATTTTTCCGTGATTTTCAACAAGCTGTGTCTCGGTGAAGAATGTTCGTATGGAAAACAAAAAAACTTACTTTTGAAGCTTGAACACTCTTATTTCTTAATTTATTGATCACAAATTTTTTATATTACCGGTAGCCATGCAATCCTCAGATAAATCAGGAAGAACAAATTTTCGAAATTTTTCAAATTATTATTTTTGCACTACGAGCATGGAGAAATTTTTTCCAGCTTGACCGATGCGAAGGTCACATTAGCTGTTTATTCAGCTCTAATTTGATTTTTACGACTCTCGAATATGAGAATGTCTTCCAGATTTTCATTTTTGAATGCAAAAAAATCCTATTCACTCAACTGCCGAGGTCTCCGGAACTATTGGTCGCTTAGCAAGACGATAGGTGCTTTCTTTTTCTCCAGAAAATTTCCTACTCCGTTATGCTCATTTGAGAAAAAAAATTTCCGCCTGTAAAGTTGACTTGAATAAATGGCAAAAAATGCCATTTTGTCCTTTTTTGGTTGAAGGACTGTAACTTCATCAATATTGGGGAAAAAGTTTAGGTTATGAGAAAATTTCACAGCCTGATGTTACCCAAATTTTCCCCTAAATCGGTGGATCGATCGGCTCAGCGGTTTTGTTGGACCGATTGATTGAAATTTTGAAAAAATTGAGGAAACAAGATTTTTGTTCCTTAAACTCCACCAAATCTTTTGAATCAATCAATAATAACATTATTTCTTCATTATTTACGCGAATTGGTTTCTGCTGAAGATAAATCATAAAGAAAAATTTAAATAAAAAAAGCAAGAGACCATTTCTGCTTCACCTTCACGAAGGCTATGGACACATTCGAACCTTCAATTTTTCTCAGAAGAAAATTAATTCAATAAATTCAAAGTTGATAGCACTAAGCTGCCCACAGTACTCGTTGAGCGACAGCTTTTCTTGGTTTTCTGCAGAGCCACAATGTATTTAAAAACAGTTTTCTTGCAAACTTTTCGACTTATTCTGCAAAAACACCGAGTTTATTGGGTTTAGAGAACAAATCCTCGTTCCCTTGATTTTTCAAATTTTCAATCAATCGGATTAAGAAAACCGCTGAACTGATCGATCTACCGATTCTGGAGGGGACTTTAGGGAACATCAGTCTGTAAAATTTCCTTATTACCTAAGCTCTTTCTCTAATATTGACCAAGATACAGTGCATCAACCAAAAAAATATTTTTTCAAATAACCATGACAAATTTTTGTAGGAAACTTCCTGCAGAAAAAGAAACCTTCTGTCGCTAGGCACTCAGTAGTTCCGGAGATGTTGGCAGTTGACTGAAAAATGATGTGTGTGCATTCAAAATTAGATATTTCGTAGACAAATGGTCATATCCGAGGGTGATAAAAAGAGAATCAGAGCAGAATGAATAAGTTATGCGACCTTTGCGTCGGTCTAGCTCGAAAAAACTTTTCTATTTGAAAATTTTTTCTTCGTGATTTATCCGAAGATTGCATGGCTACCGGTATCCAGAAAAATCCTTAACCAATTAATAAGGAAACTAGAGTCTTCAAGCTTCAAACGTATGTTTTTTCATTTTTCAGACGACCATTTTTCACTGAGTTTCAGCCTGTTGAAAATCACCAAAAAATTCTTAATATTTTTCTGTTCCTTTAATTGCTGCGCGAAGTATAATTCGACTGAACTCGAAAACTATCTACTAATCCCGACTTATTAAATTGTACTTTTAGCAAAACTACCCTGACTCTCGTTTTCTGATTGGACTTCCATAGAATCGTGCAGAGACGTAGTACACTAGTTGGATCATTATGCAATCGAGATGTTGACGAGGCGATACAGCTAGTACCCCATTGTTTGCTCAAAGTTCCGAGCCAATATCACATTCAGAATCTATATTCACGGTAATTGGTTTCGAGAGTTGATTCTGCTAATGACAAGACAATTTGGTATGTAGCATCTCGTGCGGAAAATAACTCACAGCCCAGAATATTTATAAAAGTTGGTACACGCGACCCTTCATCATTCTATTTCATCAAAAAGATCTTTCAACGACTTGAAATTGTTTAGGTTAGGAAATGATACATATTTCATGAAATAGTGGAAATATTTCTTGAAAAAATCGAGACTCTAGTCACGCATTTGTTGATCGATGGTGTATGTGTATAGCATATTGTCTTTGTTTAGATCTCTGTAAATTGTGCACTCCAGAATAACTGGATTGTTGTCAAACAATAAACGAACAAATATCTTCGAACATTATTCGCATTAAATTTTTTCCGCATCTCTAATCAATTCTCATAATGAATGTGAAATAGTTTATTGAATTCGAGAAATGCTTTCCAGTTATTTTCTCATGACACCAAAATAAGTACAGACCAATACTTTTGTGATGTCAGTAGAATGTGTTGAATTCATCCTGCAAATTACAGTCAACGACTATATAATTCATAGATTGAACATTGAACACGAGACCCAAAATTATAATCGACCTCAATGGTATCGGAGAAGTCGAAGTCTAATTTTTTTTGTAACTATCCATTGTTTATGAGCGTAGCGGTGATTTACGAAAATACAGTCATTCAAAATTAACTACTGAATCACGATTTGTCATTCCACCTTGGTGAACGAAATTATTGGTCATCGAATAGAGTGGTCACCTTGAGACTTTAAGTTTTCGTAATGGGTAGGGTCTGCTTGATTGCCATTGTTCAAAATTCAAATGTTAGATCGGCAATGGGCGTTAGCCAGGCATGAAATATATGATGTTTCGCTGAATAAGGAGTATAATTTTGTTGTGGATTCATCTTGTCTCAAGATGAGTTATGCTTTCGGCATTGTGTTTGTATTTCGGGAGCTCTCTTGATTGTATTCTTCTGCCTCAGAGGATGATTGAGGACCTGCACTTTTAATTATTGTTCCTTTTTTTTCTTGTCCATTGAATTATTCATTTTTTATTTTAGTCCGAACGCCGAATATTCTTTCACCAAACGAGCAGCACCCAGATTATCTTCATCACTTATTGTAAATTTCCGATTTCTATAATGTTTCGTCTTTGATATCTCAATCACGAACACAGACCCACGATCATCGATATCGGAAAATATTCACCAACTCGTTCGGTCTGCGGGCTCCAAACATTTTCACTTCAAAGTTACAAGGACAAGAATATATTCAACAAAAAAAAATCAAAATAAAATATTTGAAACAAAATCATTTTCGTTTCGGTCTCTTCCTCTTGATGATACCTACATTGCTCTTAAAATTAATTATTTTCTCCGTAGTGTATTTGGTGAATATTTCTGCGACTGGGGATCGAATAAATTATTTCCACATCAAAAATAACATATCAAATCTTCAGAATACGCCAACAAAAATTTCTCACGAGAGTAACTAATGATAAAAGTTGGATTATATTTTGGAAAATATCAAGAATAAATTACTGAATGAATTATTCATGTGGAAAATGAAAATAAATCAGAACAATCCACTTTCCAATCCCTCAAACCAGTACTTAATATATAATAGTAATATATAATTGAACCTCTCGTACATATACCCCTTCAAGTGTTCAAAAGTCAAGTGTTAAAATCCCAACAATTTCAACTCATTAGTTGCGCGAAAAATTAAATTCCTTTTTTTCTTTCTTGCAATTTTTGTTTCTAATATATTATGTTGTAGAAACCTTGTGCGGACTGTAGTGAACAAAACGAAAAAAAAAGCATTCAATTTGGTGCAGTCGGTTGGACGTGATGACGCGTCTAACGGAGTTATAGATCGTCTTTTATTTTTATAGATTTCTGACAAGACACGAAATTCATTCCAGTCAACCATGCTTTTCACTAACACGACCTATGATTACGTTAAAAATCCCATAAAGAAAAAATTTACAATATAATATCAATTTGTCCATTCTCAGAATAATATTTATGGTTGCGAGGCATGGACACTAAAGGTCACAATGATGAACAAAATAGAAGCGTTTGAACTCTGGTGCTATCGCCGGATCCTAAAAATATCGTGGGTCTCGCACACAACCAACGAAGATGTCCTCAGAATGATGGATACGGAACGACAACTGCTGAATATCATAAAGAAGAGAAAAACGGAATACTTTGGACACATAATAAGAGGATCTAAATACCAGCTGTTGCGCCTCATAATACAAGGAAAAGTTGAAGGTAAAAGGTGGATAGGACGAAAAAAGCTATCCTGGCTTCGCAATATCAGGCAATGGTGTGGTCTTTCAGCCGAGGAACTATTTCGAGCAGCAGCCGATAGAGAAGGATTCGAAAATATCGTATCTATGATGATAGCCAACGTCTGAAGACAGACAAGGCACCAGAAGAAGAAGAAGAATCAGAAGAAAACTATTGATGACAACATGGAAAATATAAATACACTAGCTGGTCCGCGCTACTTCGTCTGCCCAAATCGGTTATGAAAATAATTATTGTTATTATTATTAGTCTATTGTTATCTTCAAACACGAAAAATTTTAAAAAAGCCTAGATCCTGATTAACACACAGCCTACCTGATCCAATTGTATTTCCCTAACCTTCGTATATATACGTCCTATATCTAAATAAATGAAATTATCTTCCTATAATCAAATAATCAGTCAACCCTCTCGTGACTTGGTTTTTTATGTCAGGTCTTCTCATTCTCGACATCGCAAATTGAAATTCACCAAGTTCACAAAAAATTTCTCGCACACTGAGTATCTATCACAAAAGATCAACTGCAAAAAGAGGACGTCACTTGAAATAAAGCATCTAAATGCAAAACCAGACATTTGACATATTTCGAAAAAATGAGTTAAGGAAGGATTACAATAGAGAAAGTTGCTGGCAATCTCTTATACCCTCAGGTTCATAAGAAGACTCTTCAAAGCCTCTATCCGTTATACATATGGTAAAAACTGATAGTTTTTCAATTCAAAACTATGATTTTGGTAGGTTTTTCTCGTTTTGCTGGGAACGGCTCATACATCAAATGATCACCGAAGCCAATATTGACATAGAGAACTGAACATGACACCCGATGATTATCGAAATATGAATCAATTATTTATGTATTATTAATTGATAACATTGTTGTTTTGTGCAAACTTTGCATCGTCCTCTCTTGAAGAACATATTGAAATCGGGAAAAAGATGAACGATGTTATAAATAATGCAAAATCAATTTTAAATCTCCGATGGTTAATTGTCAAATATCAATGATCATCGAAATTTTTTTGTAGCGTAGGTAGTTTTTGAGAGATATTAGAAAAACAACAACAGAATTTCAAGCTTTTTCAACTTTCGTTTTTTTGTCCACGAGCGTGAGAAATTTTTTTTTTTTGGCTAACCGCTATAATATTCTTTCAGCTTAAATTTCCATTTTTTAGATCTTTATCAATCAATGATCACACAGAAAGTTGTCGGTTAGTTTCGAGAACCAGGATGAATTGCCTTCGTCGGCTTTTTTTTTGCTTTTCCGAGAATAATTTTTTTCTACAATTTGCTTTCTACAGTTCCATATGCTCACAAAAACCCTGTAAAGAGCCAAATCCATCTAGCCAGTCAATTTTTCGTTTCTCTCGATCGATTTTTCAAAAAAATTTAGGGATCACGATTTTTGCTATGAAAAGCTCATAATCTTTAAAAAAATCTCGAGTTTTTTCCACAATTTCATTGCAGATAGTACTTTCATTTCAAAAAAACGAAAAATTCGAAAATTTTGAGAAAATAGTTACCGCCAGCATTTGCGTTGTACGAAGCGTACCTACCACGTGTGGAAGTTGGACGGTCGGCTTTTTGCTTCTTTGTTATGTGTGTGTTTTTGTTTGGGGCGTTGAGCTTTCGAAAAAAACTGTTAAATGTATTAAAGAATCGTATAGAAAAACAAACTACGAAAAGCGTGTGAAAAAGGACGTATTAACTGTTTGTTCAAAAATCAATTATAATATAATAATAGAATGCAACGGCAGAAACGAGTGGAAAATTATTAGTTCTTCAACTTTGCTAAAATTCTTCCGAAAAACAAAGACAAAATAGAAAAAATTGAAATTTTTTTTAATAGGGATGGGGCCCGGGAATAATCATGGGGGGGGCTGGCTGAGAAACGTTACGCCACTGATTCTGACGTTGCAACGGTGACGTCGAACAAAGAAATGTTTGAAAATATTTCGTGATATTCGAAAGCAAAATTAGGAATTCTGTCATAGTTCAGAATACGTCCAAATACAGCTTCAACTTAAATAAAAGATCCCTTATATTGAAAGTTCTCGAAATCTTCTAGGTTAAACAGCTTTTCACAACTGTCAAAATGAAGGAAATGTTATAATGAAATTGTCAAGAACTAAATCATTACGATAGCTCGAATATCCGACCAACGTTAAGGATCTTTCATTACAGACTCCTTTTAAAATAAGGGAAACTTCATCTAATTTAGGCCCTTATGTATTTGCCTTTCGATAACTCTCCATTATCCCTCATTCGAAGGATAACCCTTTATTTTATGCTCACGTGACCTAACTATAGCCCCGAAAAACAATTCGGTCCTCCAAACCGTGTCCGGACCCCGAATCCCAGCTCGCATCAGCGCGGACTTACGTGACTTCGTTTCGGCGACAAATTAATCGCCCCGAGGTCGGCCCGACCTATCCTCGAAGTAGCAGAGCGTAAGTAAACTTCGAGAAACTATGCCCGCTGCCTGTTGGGAACTATTTACAGTTTCGGATGCCCGTTTATCAGGAACTTTCCTCGATTTCCACGTGAATAGGGTTGAATCAGCGGGGCGCAGGAAAGTTTTTCGGATGACCTATTTCTTCGGCGGTCGGGAGTAATGACGTCGACGTCTTCAACGCCTCTTTGAACGAAAAACGCTTACGTGAGAGCCGAAAGTTTTCGGTAACAAGTGGAATTAGAGTAAGATCCCAGGGCCCCCAGACGTTACTTATTTTTGAAGTAACGAATTTTACAGTATAGCTAGTCTTATATGTGTTTAATAGTATGTGCATACTCGCTAGCTTGGCTTGGCGACCCGTTCACAGGTGGAAGTTAGAAAAGATGGAAAAAACATACCGAACTTTTCTTAAATTCGAAGACCTGATTTTTATATATGTCGCGCAGAATATTATGAAAAATAAATATTTCATATTGCCAGACAGTTTCCGTGGGCCGTTATTCCTCCCAGACGCTTCAAATTTTAATAAAAAAAATCACAGTTTGAAACATTGTTGCGAAATGGGCAGATTCAGCACTCTTGTTGAATTTGAAGCGCTGATTTTTATATATGTCACGCAGAATATTATGAAAAATAAATATTAAATATTGCCAGATTGTTTCCGTGGGCCGTAATTCCTCCCAGACGCTTTAAATTTCTTAAAAACAAAAACTTTTCTTACATATAGTGTTCAATTTTGAATATAAACCTTGGGGGATCATTTTAATACCTTTTGTGGAAAGCCAGACCAATCCCCAGGGCCGAATATTCTGCCAGACACAATTTTGATTTTTATTAGGTCCCTAAAAACTATTGAATATTTTGCCTATAAAGTGTATGAGAGGAATTACAGCTCACCAGGCAGGTTCTACCAACTAGAGGAAATTTGAACAGAACCCATAGTACCGAAACCTCTATCAATAAAATTATTGTAAAACGCCATTTACGAGTTAACCATCGAGTGAAGCTGACAATGAAGATTTAGATTAAGATACTGATGAAAAAGATTATATTTTTTTATTTCTGTTATAATTATAATAATAGTCATTTCCATAATTTGATGTTTTAAACATACACTCTGCAGGCAAAAAAATAAATATTTTCTAGGGATCTAATAAAAATGTGATTGTGTCTGGCAGAATGTTTGGCCCTTGGGATTGTTCTGGGTTTATACAAAAGGTAATAAAATAATCCCGCAAAGATTATATTCAAAATTGGAGACTTCAAATATAAGAAAAGTTCTTTTTTTTTTTTCAATTGAAATTTAAAGCGTCTGATAGGAATTACGGCTCACGGAAACGGTCTGGCAATATGAAATATTTATTTTTTATGATATTTTGCGTGACATATATAAAAATCAGTGCTTCGCGTTCAACAAAAGTGCTGAATCTGGCCATTTCGCAACAATGTTTCTAACTGTGATTTTTTTATTGGAATTTAAAGCGTCTGGGAGGAATAACGGCCCACGGAAACTGTCTGGCAATATGAAATATTTATTTTTCATGATATTCTGCACGACAAATATAAAAATCAGTTCTTCGAATTTGAGAAAAGTTCGGTATGTTTTTTTCCATCTTTTCTAACTTCTACCTGTGAACGGGCCGCCTAGCCAAGCTAGCGAGTATGCACACACTATTAAACACATATAAGACTATCTATACTTTGAAATTCGTTACTTCAAAAATAAGTAACGTCTGGGGCCCTGGGATCTTAGACTAAATGGCATTTTCTCTGATACTGAATCATATCCGTTCATTCTGCCACATGTTGTAGATGAGAATCGCGCGAGAATATCTCAATTTCGCCATCATTATACAGGCTTAGGATAAAGTATGAGTCCAAGTAAATATCTTCTAAACAAAAATGAATATTCGCAGTTAATTTCAATGGCCCAAAATGCATCTGATGCACAGTTTTTTGTTGAAAATAAAGGGTAAAACAGGAAGAGATGAAGCACCTTTTTTCAAATGCGCCGTAAATCCACTGTTTTGAACTAAACTTGGTCATAAAATCAATACTAATTCTTCAGGTACCTACAGTAGAGTCCGCTTATAATGACATCGAGGGGAAATGAAAAATACGTCACATAAAACAGAATTTCAGCAAATTTGATGGTATTTTTCTTGGATTCAGTTTGAGAAAAGAACGACAAATTCAGATTTTGCTTTATTGAAATCATGAACAATAGCTTTTCTTACAAAAAAAAACTAAATATAAAGACATTTTTCATTTGTTAGAAAAATAATCTGAAATTTTAGTTTGCGTTTGTTTTTTTCGAGTTGAAATAATAGCTTGTTACACCATTGTACAACTTAGAAATGGCTTCAATGGATGTCATTTTGTCCACAAAACACCAATAATCTCTTCAAGGATCTGGATTGTACTAAAAAGCATGTCGGCAGGCGTATGTCTCGTATCGTATCAAACCTCATCGCATTAAAAACGGTAGGATGGCTTGAGAAAACGATCGAACGGTCACTATAACCGGAAAAATTTTCGAAAAATCATGTTGTTGTATCTGAAATCATGTCATTGTAAGCGACATGCCATTATAAGTCATTAAATCCGGACCCTATTGTAAGGAGTTTTGAATGAAACCAAACTTAACACTGCATTTGCGTCATTATAAGCGATTGGTCAGTATACCCGGCGTCATAATAAACAGATTCTACTGTATTAAACTTACCTCAGTTACACCGAGTGCTACCCTATTTTGAAGAGTTTTTTATAGCGTCAAGCTTTTCGGTATTTCTCTTTGAAGGTCGCCACATGATCCTTTCACTGGGGGCTCGGCGGCTTATTTGACATGTTGTTTTTCAGGCGGCTTACGTCTTATCTGTTATTACAGAAATTATTGTCAATTCTCCAATCAGGATATTTTTTTATGAAGAAGGGGAAAATATAATGAAATCTTTTTATGTCCATTTTCATTCTCGTAGTGAGAGAAACAAGTGTTTGAATACGAAATCACGTTGTGAGTTTGTTTACAATCAACGACAAAGTTTTCAATGTTTTTACTCTTTTAGTGCCTTTGGTTTCAGGATTACAATTTCATTCAAGGTTAGTTATAGAATTAATTGCGTAGCTTATTTATCCGTTAAGAAACGTCTGTCGTATTTTTTCATTTTTAATATTAAAAGAAAGAAAAATTATTGAATGCGGCAATTAGAAACGGCAGTTCGAATGTCTTTAAATTTTTCAGAAATAAGAAAAAATGTAAGATCGGAGAAGAAAATATTTGAGTGGAGCTTGCAAAACAAAACTCCAGAGAGAAAAAAAATGCATTTTTTACGCCAAGAAAGGTTTTTTTGATATTTCAATAAGGCAATGCCTGAGGCCCCCAAGACAAACGAAAAGCTTCAAATGGGGCCCCAATGATTTCATTCTATTGAACTTACGGATTCGCTATATTTATATAGCGATTTATTATTACTCCCGAAAAATAGAGAAATGTTCCTAAATGCTTTAAAAAACATATAAGGTTTTCGATAACTCTCTCGTCAAATGATCGTTTTACTACGCTTGAGATTATCAAGAATTATCTAAGGAATACAATAACGCAAACACGTCTATCAGACTTTTGAGCCTACTACAGCTTTGAACAAGAAGTAGCCTGAAGCTTGGCCATCGACAAGTTGATAGATTTGTTTGAACAAAAAAATTAGCGAAGAATAATGCATTTTCGATAAATAATTTTTCAACTTTTTTATCACATTGATTTCTTTCTAGTTATTTTTACATCAGAATCTTTGTTATTTTGTTTACAAATTTTTGTTATTCAATATATTGTATACATACATATATATGAATTTTTATCACATTTTCTTAAGTATTTTTCTTTAAAAAACGTCAGGGGAAACTTATCAGAAATAACGTAAAATTATGGAGGGGGCCACCGACTCAAATCTTGCGGGGGGGCCCTCGAAATTTGCGCTACGTCACTGAGCAACACGGAACTGAATCCAGCAAAAACAGTGGTTGATCGATAGTATTTATTGAGATTTTTGATAAATGATTTCCAATCATTTTTCGAACAAATAATTAAGAATATTCTGTCCAGGATTTTTTGGGGCAACCTATTTTTAATATATTTTCTAATGAACGAAATTTATTTCAAAATAGTTTGATTCTATTATCAGTTCGGTGTGGGTTTGATTAAGGTTCGGATCTTCTACTATATCCTACTCCTTTCAACTCCGACGCGACATCCTACTGCGAAGAGAATGTGACAATTCATGACAGCGCCGAAAGAGCGTCCGACACCGACGCTGCAACCTTAAGGTAAGCGAAGGTGCAAATGCGCAGACCCTGAGCTATTTATCATAGTGATTCATGCTTTTAATTTGGTCAACAGCACTTGGTCGCCGTGTGTCGCGCATACCTGTATTGTACCAGATACCAGAGTCGGGCGCAATTTCGAGATGTTATTTATTGCGGAGGGCTTGGGATGGGGCCAGAAAACAGCCGTACTCTCGCGGACATATAACAATCGCTTCGCTTTTTTTTTAATTATCGTTTTCTGCTCGGCGGGGCGTCTTCGTCGACCCTCCGTGGTTCAGTCATACCTTTCCAATTGCAGGCACCCTGTAAATTAAAACAGTGGCGTGTCTAGCCGTTGAGAAAAAGGGAAGCTACTTCAATTATTTATAGATTTTTGAAATTATAATTTATGTGAGTGAAGTTGGCTCTATCACTTGTGGATTTTCGAAATTTTGTTCGTTGTACTGCCATTTTTTTTTTGTTCCATGTGGTTCTTGAGATATTTCGAAAACCGAAAAAATGAGCCAGCTTTCGTTTTTTCTCCCCGAAAGTGAATGAAATGTGCTACATTTGTGCTGTCTTCTGCCTTGAATATTTTCTCGAAAATTCTCAATATTCTCCTACAAATTATGAAAATAAAAAAAAGCAGCACAGCACTAAAACTGCTTCATACGACTGTGCCGCAATCGTACCAAATTGTGCCGGTCAGATTCCCAGAAAAAATTAACAAGTTTCTATTCATATGTAAAAAGTAAGAAAAATTAGTAATTTATAGGAAAATCAGCTTACCTGGCAACAAAGTGTTTGAAGTTGTGGTTTGTGCAATGCTTCATGCAACTGCAGAAACCTTTTTTGTAACGCTACATGTGGGGAATGTACAGGGTGATTCACTTATCTTGGTAACCCGAATTTTCTCGAAAACGTCCGATTATTTTTTCATTCTGTGAATATATTTTTTAATAAGTCGATGTCGACTTGAGATGCTCATAAAAATCTGCGGAATGAAGAAAGACGCCAGGCGTCGCGGCGCTATCAAAAATTTTTTCTTCAGACCATACCTTTTTCATTATGCCATTCGAAAGATAATTTCGGTTCGAACTTTTTTTTCGAATACAATTTTCATTCATTTCTAACCGTAAGCGATCTGCAGCGTGTTTTATGTTAATTCTATTCCATTTATTTTTGTTTCTGTATTATGGTAGTATGCTTTTATTTTCAGACATAGATATGATTTTATGCCTTGAAATCGAGAAGGCTAGTTTTCTATTCAATGTGCCTCTTCAAATAAGATGGAATATGTGGCTACAGCAAGATGGGGCTCCATGTCACAACGCTGCCATTGTGAAGAGATATTTAGATCAAGAATTCGAAAATAAGTGGATAGGAACCAATCAGGTATCGCCAGACCTAAAGCTCATGGATTTCTTTCTGAGGGGTACCCTAAAAAATATAATATATATTATATATATAATTCTAATAACTTGGACCATTTCGAGAATGAAGATAAGAAACGCATATGCCCTTATATTCTGACCAAAGTAACTTATAATGAAATAAGGGAATGATATAACTTATGCATGAATCATAATGGCTGGTATATAGAACATATGATTCGAAATGTCTCGGTTGTTAAAAAAATATAATATTTAATGAATATAATAAAAGAGAAAAAGTTTGTTATAAACTCCGTCATCTTAGGAAACAAAATCATATCTAGGTCATCTAGCCATAAGTTATATCATTTCCCCATATCATTATAAGTTGCATTGTTCAAAAAATAAGGAACCATTCATTTTAGAGTTCTTGATCTCAATATCTCTTCACAATGGCAGCGTTGTAACATGAAGCCCCATCTTGCTGTATCCACATATTTAATCTCGTTTGAGGAGGCAGATTGTTTAGAAAACTAGCCTTCTTGAATTAAAGGCACATAATCATATCTATGTCTCCAAATAGGGGCATACTACCACAATACAGAAAAAAATAAATGGAATAGAATTAACATGAAACACGCTGCAGATCGCTGACGGTTAGAAATGGATAAAAATTGTATTCGAAAAAAAATTATCTTTCGAATGACATGATAAAAAAGGTATGTCACTGGAGAAAAAAATTTTTGATAGCGCCACGACGCCTGGCGTCTTTTTTCATTCCGCAGATTCTCATGCGCATCTCAAGTCGACATCGACTTGTTCAAAACGCCATTCACAAAATGAAAAAATATTCGGACGTTTTCGAGAAAATTGGGGTTACCAAGATAAGTGTATCACCCTGTAAAAATTTTAAACAGTGGGGCAATCTTTGGCAAAGATGATGAAGAAACAATTGACAGCGGCGACAGTTATTCAGAGTTAAATAAGGTTATTGACAAAGAAAATTAAATTTTAATTACATATTTTATTTTACACAGATAGGAGTGGCTTTTCGGGTTTAAAAATAGAAACAACAAAAAATAACGTTGACTTATGATACTGTTTTAAAATTGATTAAAATTGATTTGAAAATGTTAACGAATCCCCTTTCTTACAGCATTTTGTGATGAAAAGAGGTGGTTTATACGTTCTTAAAGTACATGAAGACCTTCATTCAACTTCATAAAACGCTATTGAAGAACAAAAATGACTCTTATTTACGTTACAACAAGTTTTATTCAGTTTTAGCAGTAAGGGGTAGTGTTCACCCCTAATTAATAAAATAAAAAAGCATATATTGCCACAGGGAAGACTTTGAAGTACAGAAAAATCCGTTTATTATGACGCTGGCTATACTGACCAATCGCTTATAATGACGCAAATGCAGTGTTAAGTTTGGTTTCATTCAAAACTCCTTACAATAGGGTCCGGATATAATGACTTCGCTTACAATGACATGATTTCAGATACAACATGATTCTTCGAAAAATTTTTTGATTATAGTGACCGCTCGATCGTTTTCTGAAGCCACCCTACCCTTTTTAATGGGATGAGGTTTGATACGATACGAGACATACGCGTAAAGACATGCTTTTAAGTATAACCCAGATCCTTTGAAGAGATTATTGGTGTTTTGTGGACAAAATGACATCCATTGAAGCCATTTCTAAGTTGAAAAAAGGTGTAAGAAGCTATTATTTGAAGTCGTAAAAAACAAACGCAAACTAATATTTCAGATTATTTTTCTAAAAAATGAAAAAGTTCTTTATATTTAGTTTTTTTTGTGAGAGAAGCTATTTTTTATTTTTTCAATGAAGCAAAATCTGAATTTCTCGTTCTTTTCTCAAACTGAATTCAAGAAAAATATCAATTTTGCTGAAATTCCGCGTTATGTGACTTAGGGTTATTATGACGTATTTTCATTTCCCCTCGATGTCATTATAAGCGGATTCTACTGTAGCAGGTAAGTAGAGCTTATTCCGAAAATTTCATCAAAATGCATTAGGATAAAATTCGAAGGTAATACCCTATTTTTGCCCTAATTGACTGGACTATTTAATTAGTTAGGAAAAGGGTTATAAAAATGTTGTATCCGTTTTCCTCAACTCCTGAAGTTCTCGAGACCCTTCAGCAGGCACCCAGAACATGTCTCATTTCCGACAATCTTGATACCCCTCCGGAACCCTTGGGTGCCTTGTATGCCATCAACACACAGTGTCGCCGTCTTGATTATCTAATTCCGCTAATGCAGATCACACGAATCAGATTCTCCAATTCGTCGCAAGACATCTCTCATCTCTGCTGCTGCAACGTCTGCGAAATCCCAGCCAGCAGTTGTTAGCCCATAACGAGGTCGTGTTGTTGATATCGCTCGCCGAGTTGTTATGTCTGTTCCTAATAGCGAGTTTACCAGTGTGACACGGCAACCTTGTTAAATGCAATGCACAGCCTTCAGAGACATTCGCATACGTTCGAATATCGGTCTTCAACGTGACTACAATCGACATTGTTATTTAAATGCCTCAAAGGCTGATAAGCGTTCGTTAGCCCCTCGAGCATTCCACACGAGTTATCATATTTCTTTCTCTACTGGATGATTGGAACTTGACGGATGTACTCTTTAATTCTTTGTCTGGATGTTCGGCCATCCGGGAATATTCAACTGTAAATTTTGAGGTCCTTCCTAACTGCTTCCTGCTTTATTCAACACTAGCTGACCCGGCAGACTTCGTACTGACTCAAAAAAAGCAACTTTAATATTATAATTAACTATTATGGTATAATACCTTGAAAGTGGACATAATATTGTCCTGTACAGTATGTGTTGCGCCAAACGTTGTCGTCTGGAAACAGCTTTTGAATGTTGGCCAAGAACTGTTTAGAATCATTTACTATCCCAGAAACTAAAGAGCGAAAGGGATCTGGTGGTGGAACAAATTGTGGCAATTGGCAATTAGATGAGCTAGCTGGCCCGCCTTAGAGATGAATGAAGTTGTGTTTTTTTCAAAGGAAATATATTAGGTGAAATACAAAAGTACAAAATATACAAAACATTTAATTGCAACGAAATAGCTCAAAAGCTATCTCAGTTAATATTAGTAGTCACAAAAGTTCGAATGGGCAAATTTGTAGTATATTTTATGGACATTCAGAATTCAGTACTAAGAATTGCATCAAGGCACCGTTTATCTAAAAATTCTATGTGAATTGTTGTTTTTCAAATGGCACACCCTGTATTTTATTTTCCTAATCGGTAGAGCTCTTTCTTCTGATTTCAAATATTTATACATACTTTATTGAGGTTTTTTTCGACAGTTTCTGAAAATTATAGGTTTTTTTTGTCCAAATCTAAGGCAGCTGTAGAATGCCACTCGAGAATGCTGTGATTTATTTATATCGGAGTTCCATTCTATGGTCTTCTGATAGTCCCTTCTTAACATCATTGGACACTTTTTTATGGGGATATTTGAAATATAAAATGCCCGTCCGCAAAATATTGAAGAAATTAAATTCAGAATAAAAGAAGAAATTGAGAACCTCAATATATTCCATAAATGTTGAGGAAAATGTTCAAAAACTTTAAAAAAGATATCGACTCTGTCTAGAAATAAAAAGGGGTCATTTGAATCCCTAATTGAACTTTCAGTTAATAAATAAATAATATAAATATCAGGTATCGATCTCGTGTGGCTTTCCACGACTGCCTTTGATTTAGAAGAAAATATCTATATTTATAGTAAACTGCCAGAGATACTCAATAAGGTGTATTTGAAATCAGAAGAAAGAGCTCTACCGCTGTTAACCGGAGCGACATCGTTTGGCGTTATTCGCAAGAAAGAAAATTATTTCCTACATTTTTTTCTATTTTATCAAATTTTTCAGGGTTTTATGGTATTTTATGTTAACCCCGCCGTAGAAGAATCCAACAAAAAGACTTTCATAAAAAACAGTTCATCCAATCTTGAGTTATAAATGGTGTAACCAACAACATGGCCGACTGAGTTTTATATATTAAGATATCGTCGGCCTAATTCGTTAACCTGCTAAGTCCATTGTTTTAGACTCAGTTTTAGATTGAATTTGGCAGGTTTACGAATTAGGCCGACGATATCACATATTATATAAAAGTATATTTCACGGTGTTGGACACCACTTGTCTTCCGTCTTCAGGTCAGCATGGTTCAATGCTGGTTATGTCGACAATCAAAAATCCTATCACAATTTACCGCCAAACCCTGGATCGGTGGTCAAATTAATGTAATTTATAGCAATTTTTCAAAAGCAATTTATTCTGTTGATCAAGAAATCATGTTCAGCAAGCTTTCTTCATTAAATTTTTGCACTATAGAACGAATTTTGTTAGTTACCGCGTTTGTTGCTTGATCGGTAGATCATTTTTACTGGTTGCTAAGCTAAGGTAAACAGAACGGTAAGTGAATCACTTACCGTTCAGCGAACGGTAAGTGAAAATGACTGGATATTCTTTGAAATAAAGAAATAACACAGACAATTTGAATTAAGTTCATTTAATTTTGAAAGTGAAAGTACAATTTTCACAATGGCTGATGGAAATACCACTGGATTGAGTAGTAGCCGAATTCGCAGAAATCTCTGCTGAATTCAACATTTCATGTTGCAACTCGCTACGTTCCGTAGTATGCAAAATTTTTTCAGCCTAGTCTAGTTTATTTCCCAGGGAATCCTCAACGTAACTTTCAGCCACAGTCGAAGACCGCCATCCACCCTGTCGTTTTAGTCCTAATACATCTACTCCCTTATTAGCGTGAAATGTGGCCGAAGTGCGTCTAAAAGAGTGGCCAGTATAGGCATTTGGATTTTCTAAATTCAAAAAGGTTGCAATTTTTGACGGCCACTTCCAATTGTCCCTTCGCCTATTACTGCATTTTCCGTTTTGATATCTCAAAATAAATGCTCGCTTTCGCATTTTGTGAACGCAGACGGAAATATTTTCTATATATTCCCAGGTAATTGATATCAGTATCACGATCGTGACTATTCTCTGAATGTTGGTTTTTGTGTTGGGGATTTTCACGATTAAAAATGATTCCCGATCCTCTATGTCCCTGACGCTCATGTTGTACAACTCTCTATTCTACACGCCCCTGATATACCTCCTATCATTTATCATTCCCACCTGAAAGGACATAATTAGATTTTAAAGCACTATTACGTTAATGAAAGCACACCTTAATAATCAAAAAGATATCATCTGGTGCTTCTTTTAAGAAATTATTCATTTCTTCTCTTGTAAAAACAGGTTGGTTTGTAACCAACAGATTTTCTTTTGAGGAATGCTATAAGCGTTGCAAACTTGGATATGTCGATACTTCCAGGCCATCTCGGCTTTTCTATTCTTCGAACAAAATAGGCCAGTAACACTTTTTCATTGATTTGGCTGCCTTGAGTCTGAATCCATTTCTTGAAAGTATTGTATGTACACTCGTAGCAGATTTTAGATTTCTCAGGAATAACTGAAGAACAGCCGATTTCCCAGCCTGTTTGAATTTCATTATCTTCCGAAGATTCTATATCGCTCCTTTTTCAACGCTAGTAAATTCAATTGGTTATTGTCAGTTTGACAATCTACTAAGTTTTCATCACCAAGACAACACCTTACATTACATTCCTACACAGCATTGATAAAGCCACTAATAAATGAATTTGTCAGATGATACTGTCTTTATTTTCGAATCGGAGTCATCCCACTATAACTGTTTTTTGCTTTTTTACCATTTTCAGATGTTTCCGCCCTGGTTTATAAGCTTGTAATAGATTTTATTCCCACTACGTATGGCATAACCAATGTGATAACTTCTGTTGTCACGTTTTCTATTCTATTTCGCAATCAATCCAAGTTTGATATACGCATAAATGTTATTTTTCCAAAATCATAGAAATCGTTATTAAAATGAATGATTAAGGGGTTGGTGAAGTTCAATTTACTTAATTTCATTAAGGAATGGAAAAGACCATCATGATGTGAATTACCTAGTTGAAAAGTGATTTACAACGTTTCGTCATCAGAATCGAATGGGGCAATCATGGAACGATTTCAAGCGCTGCGTGAATTCACTTGTTAATTTTTTCAACACCTCTCTCGGAAACAATTGCTGTTTCCATCACCCACAATGTTTTGACAGAAAACCATTACCTGGGACTGATGTAACAAGCGCTATCTGGGCCCCTCTAATTGGGGTCATCGCTCTCTGAAAAATTTCAACACATGGTACTTCTCTTGAAGGAAACTCTTTCGTAACACGACATAGGTTCACACCGTGACTACGCAGGGAGTACGCGAGAGAGTTCTAGGTTAAGTACCACTACAGGCGTCTGTTTCGCTTCGTTATGTTGATGTCCTAATTTAACGTCTTCTGGCTGAATTATGTTAACATTTTATTGTGACCACTTGTGTGTGAGGCGTTGAGTATGTGACAAAATTATGGGTTATTTTTAGTTTTTATGGATCGTTCACATGGAAATGTTCTCATCAATGTATCGGAGATTTCGTCGACGTTTCTGCCTTCGAACATTTTTAGATTTTATAATGGTTTTATCACTTGTTAGATATCGAATATCTACGTTCAACCTGAGTGAAAAAGTTTGTGAAATGAGCGGAGGGAATTGAACAATTTCACGAACAAAATAAAATCACTTTTAACACAAATACCATACTATGTTTTTTGTACAACTGCCCTATTTTGATTATGATGTGGGCGCATTTGCAATGAAAATAAACTTCAAAATGCATTTTAATATTCAAATAATCAAAAGGTTGTTGTGAATGGCAAACGTGGCCAACGTTATAATTACTTACAAATGAGAAAAGATGCTGTCATTTGTCATTTGAATTTCGTTCCTGTCCAATTTTCGTCTTGGGTTTTCAACTGCTCAATATGTTTGTCGAGAGTCCAATTATTAATAAAAGTGACGATTTGGTTGTTCCTCTGGATATTGAAGAGTCTGCAAGAAGAGCGAATCTGGAACTCCTACCTGAAAAATCTGTTCAGCAGTACGATATTGCATATAACAATTTCCTGGCCTGGTGTGAATTGGAAAATGTAGAAGGGAACTTCAGTGAAACTGTTTTCCTGGCATACTTAGAAGAAAAATCAAAAATATGGAGTTCATTAACTTTGTGGAGCAAATTTTCAATGATAAAGTCAAGCGCCTTTGTTAAAAATGGTGTGGATGCTAGTAAATATTTTAAGGTAACAGCATATTTAAAACGAAAAAGTGAAGGATATCGTCCCAAAAATCGAAAATTCTCGCTCGTGAACAAAATGGAAAGTTTATTAAGGAGACACCAGATGAGAAATACTTGATGCTCAAGGTTGCAACTATTTTCAGATTATTTGGAGCCTGTTGGAGTGGAGAATTGTTTAATTATCAGTAGAAGACACCGGAATTACAAATAAATCATTGGTTAAACAGCTTCCAAATACAAAAACGAAAATCAGTCGTTCTTTCAGTATTATTGGGAAGTATGTAGAATATTTTCATAAGTACTTTGCACTGCGCCCATCTGTCATCAAACATCGTCGTTTTTTCCTGAAAAACATGAATAATGAATGCGCTGCTAATCCTGTTGGTATTAATACATTTGGGAAAATTCCATCTATTGTTGCTGAATTCCTCAAACTGCCAGAACCAAAGCAATATAAAGGACACTGTTTTCGACGATCATCCGCTCCATTGCAAGCAGAATCAGGAGCATATATTACGGATATAAAAAAACATGGTGGATAGAAGTCTACGATGGTAGCCGAGGGCTATGTCATTCCATTGCATATAGAAAAAATTCTCCCAACCTCAACAGATTTTGGATCATCATCATCCAATAAGTACTGAAGGTGCTGAGGATTCTAATAATGTGTTGCGAAGCTCCCTAACATCACAAAGCATTAATGTTAGTAATTGTTCTACTTTTATGATTAACATTAATGTTTATAAGTAATGATTGTTAAATGAAGAGTGGAAATTCAAATTTCACGAAATTTTAGATTTCATTTGTTATGGGGTCTTTGTGCCAAGGCCAGTAGCCTACGAAACAGTTCATGTGTCATCCGCTTCAGACAGTAATCATTTCTGATGAAAAAACAATTTTTTTCAAACTTTATCCATGAGTTTGAGACATGTTTTATGTAATATTTCAGTTCGATTTTTTGGCACTTAGACTCTTTTGAATTTCCACTCTTCAAATATTGATGATAGAAATTTGTAATTGCTCAATTTTCAATTGTGAACGAGATATTCTTGATAATGGAATATTTGTTGGTACATTATTTGGGCTATTTCCATTATCTATACTGTTGGAATTTACCGACGTTTCGGCAAGCATTCGCCTGCCCTCAATTTTCCTCAACTGATTTCATCATAAGAAAATGGAGTGTTAAAAATATTTTCAACACGATTTCACGTGAACAATCAATTTTAACATTGTTTGCTGTCATTAAAAGGGTACAAAAATATATTTGTGTCCCTTTATTTCAAGTCACAATCTCCTTCAATGCAGATTGTTTGACGAAGTTTTCAATCCAATCGCTCTGTGACACTGTCGTCGATACGGGCGGAATAATGGGGGTAACCCCCCTCCCTTTCCAGGAAAATCCTTACTTTTAAACAAAAGTCTTACAATCATTACATATCATTATGACCATATACTATATCCTTAATTTATTTATTGAAATTGCTAAAACTTTTCTAACCAATGATATTATTGAATAGTTTAATTTTCATGACCAGCGTTCGGAAAAGAGCAACTTCATGCTTGCAAATGAAGACAGAAAATTATTATTTTGCACACGCTTGTAGGAAAAATGAATTTCCATTTTCAATTGTGGAGATCAAGGCAAAAACAAAAAAAAACACATTATATTCACTCGAGAAAGAACCAGCCGAGAATCTTCAATCACAACAATTAATTTCGGTCCCGCGAAAAAAACTGAAAATCTCAGCAATCGCAAAACGACAACAGTCACTCCAAAAATCCTCCCCTAAACGAATTTCACGGCCCGCTTCTGCCTCCCGGGCATGATATCCTCCCACCTCCCCGAAAAAGCAAATTAAGCTGGAACGTAGGAGGCGAAAATCAATTATGAAAAATACCTGATATGGCGGAATGAAAAAATGGCCGTCACGAGGTGTCTGCTTCGTCCTGTCTGAGGACAAGAGCGGAGAGCAGCACCGTGAAATTGATTCGAAATTGAATTTCGATTCGTCACTACGAAACTATACCATCTATATGGAAATTGTAGGTGTCGCCGGCTAGAACGGCCGTAATTGTTTATTTATCGTAGTGCCGTGAGGCAGGCGCGAACAAAATACAGTCGGGGCTGTTTCCACCCATGCTAAGCTTCAGAACAGAACTCCTCATGCAATGAGTTTTCCTGCTAACTGTAGGAAATTTAAGTGTGTCGATGTCATTGAAACATTTTTGATATTCCTCCCTTCAAAACAAGAAGGAAATGAAGGAGCATCCGTGAAATATGAAGGCGTCTGCGAAGGTCTAGTAATATGGCTGCCAATTGTTCCCAGTTTGCAGTGGCGTTACAGAAATTTTTAGTATGGGAAAGAAATAATAGTACAAACGTCTTAAGAAGTATAACTCTTATTTTCTATTATTCTGAAAGATCTGATAAGTCATTGGTTTATTTTTTTTGATATCATTTCCCAATCAAATTTTGTTTTTTCTTTCAAAAATTCGACGTCATGAGTAAAGGAATTGGAATTAGAAAAATTTGGAATCTCGAACATCATATTCATTCGATAAGAATAACAGAAATAAAATTCACCAACAAAAATATAATTAGGTACAAAGCATCGAATTCTTATAATATAATATATAATGATATAAATCAGATATTTCCATAGCTGATATGATCCAAAAACTAATTGAAATTATTTTATTACTTCACTAATTATTGCTCAGAATCACTCCCACGTAGAATTGAAGTCATTCATTCTCAAATTACTTCGATGAATTTAATCTGATGAATTTTCAGTGTTTGATTGAGTGTTTGATATAACTGAATTAGTTCATTCCATTCGAGTTGTTGCTATCTTTGATAGAACATTTTCTCGTAATCTCACCACACTGGGAGAAGTTCGGCCGAATCAATCTTCAGTGAAATAATTCAGGATGCTTGGTTTTATTGAGAAATCTTCCTCATTTACTATCTTTGAACAGATAGATCGATTGCAGAATTTTTCATATTTGGAATATTTTGAAAAAACCGACCATGACTATAAAGAGACATGAAGTTAAAGATGGAATCATAAATATCTGATAGTATGAGAGAGATCATCATATGTTGACAAATGTCAATTGAAAAATAAAAAAATTCTGACAACTCTGCAAAGTTCAAGGAAATCTGGAAAGTGCCTGACGAAAGAGTCTGATTTATACTTCGAAACGTTACACAGCTTCAAAGTTCGAAGTGTTTTCTCTTTTTTTTATTGTTAGGCAACAATTTTTTGTAAAAATTTGGCTCCTGACAAATTATTGCTCAAGTTTAATGAAGAGGCATTTCTTCTATTATTCAAAACTTTTTTCCCCTGTTTCAGAGACTGGGGAGAAAACCATAATGAAACTTTCACAATATTTCAATATGTGGTTATTTATTATCTGTAAAATTTGTGAGAGAGAAAATAGTTCTGTCAATCAATTTTTTCAATACAAAAATCACTAAATGATATTTATGGAAATATTCCTTTAATTTCAATAGGAATTGAATGAATTGGAGATAATAACTTATAATACTCCTACAGAAAGAAGCCTTATTCTAACACTCGTTCATTCAAAGACTCGTGAGAGATTCTCAGTGCCTTCCGCACTTGCAAAATAACTATACTGCTCCACAAGAGTTATTGATATCGTAACCAATAGTTTTGAAAACTTTGTAATATTCGAGAAAATAGCTGTAAAATCATTTAAATTTCAATAACAAGTCAGTGGCGTAGCGAGCTCAACTCGCGCCCGGGGCACAAAATCATTTTAGCGCCCCCTTCTAAATTCATAGAGACATATAATATTTATGTGAAATATACATACTCGCAAATTACCAAATGAATGAAGTAAGATAAAAAAATCATATGGCGAGTTTCATGAAACTCGCCAGATTAAGAACTGTCAAGTTGATTAGTGCCACCGAGATTCGTGGAAATTTGAAATGAAGTGATTCGATTGGTTCGAATTTACGTAAGTTTTTCTGATCGCACAATTGAAGTTTTGTGAAACTCACCATTTAGACAAAAAATGGAGTAGAGAAAACAAGAATATATAAAAGATGTATTTGATCATTCATTTATATATCTATAAGGAAATATTAAAAATACGCAGTTTCAAAACTATAGAGAAGGTAATATTCATTATCTTCAAGAAGATAACAATTTAATAATAATAATAAGAATATAGGATTGTTTCATCACCGTTTGAGCGAGAAGAAAGCCTACATCTACGTGTAGAATGCTACGGAATACTCTTCAAGATGCAGATGGCGTCCAAGTTTCCATTGAAACCATCAGTTTCTAGGTTCTAGACGTCCATTTAGAGGAGTTCCATTAACACGTGATCATGAGCGTCAAAGACTGGAATGGGTAAGGCAACATATCCATTGGAACGATAAATGGCGTAGTGTCCTTTTCACTGATGAATCCAGATATGGACGATTTTCCGATTCTCGAAGAATAAGGATATGGACAATCCCACGAATACCCCGTAATCGTCGTTATATCCAAGAAGTCCATCCATTCCGATGGGGTAGTGTTATGGTATGAGCCGGGATATGTTTCAACGGTAGCACAGATCTACACATTTGTCCTGGGAATATGAGCGCCCTACACTATAGGGAGTATGTCATTGACAATGTTTTGCCAAATTTTCACGCTGCTATCGGTGAAACTTTTCGCTAGACCGCACCGTTCAGCCATAGTTGAAAATGCGCTTGAGGAGCTTGGTATTCCACATTTATCAATACCTCCGCACTCACCAGACTTTAATTGCATAGAACATGCATGGGATATGCTCCGAAGAAGATTTGATAATCATCAACATACCCCAGAATCCTCAAATGATCTGAGAGATCTTCTGCCCCGTTTATGGAACCAAATTCCCCAAGAAATGTTCAACAAACCTCGTGTGTAGTATGCAAAATAGATGTCAAGCTGTTATTGATGCCCGTGGAGGCCATACATTGTTGTATTGATAGTCTTAAAATGCTTGAATCCTCTGGGGATAAAATTTCCTTATTATACTCGATTTTGCTTAATCGCCCTGTATACGCTGCAGACCTACAGGCTAAAATTAATTTTATTTCCTGCAACTTGAAATCATATCAATATGAATTTTCATCACAAAATCTCATTTAAACTATATTTTTTCGCAATTCAAGTCAATATCCCTAACTCAAGTGGAGCAGTTTATTTCCTCGAAACTTTATCGCCGTTATCATCTCAATAGGTATAAGTATAATGACATTCACACGTTTCCTCGAATCAATTTTTCCGTTAAAATCGTGCCTTCAAATATTTGCGTGTCTTCAAGGACCGCCCTGTACAACAAACATTTATGTGAATCGATGAGCTCAAAAGGAAAATCTACTATCCAACACAAATAGATAGATCCATCTAAATGGATAATTCTTTATCGCATCAGCATGAAGGTATACTTTATCCATTTGATGACTGTGCGGTTTCATAAGTATATATCGTGTTGTCCTCAATAAGTTGTTATGTTCTAATGACGTCTAGCCGTCTGAGACATTACCATTAAGTCATTAGGAGCAACACTTCCATGCATATTCATATCGATTATTTGATATAAAACGTTGTTGTTCGTTTTATGGCATAATTAGTGTGTCATTGCGAACAACGGATTCAATTACCTATTGTTTCAAATTCATGCAAAGATAACTACGGAAGTTGAAGCATTAAGGTCTGGCGAACTTTCAGTTATTGAACAATGGGACGGATAACTTAGTTCGTGTTTTTTCATCTGAAAGCTTTTCGGAAACTATTTAGAGTTTTGCGATCGTTAACAAGAGTGTGTTATTAAAGCTGTCTGTCTTTCTTTTTTTATAATCCGATGTGAAATATGAATCTATATATGGACAGAAAGACTTGGGTCGTTAGTCTTTTGAAATAATGAAGTTACACTACTTATGAAATTGAAACGGAGATTCATAAATAATACTTTATTGCAATGCCTCATAATATAGAGCATTTTATTCGTTTTCCTTCGTGGTCAATAAACGAATATAACAGATTCTCAAACATTCAACGTTAAACTGCCTATGTAAAAAGGCAAAGTAAGATATATTTTATGATTGAACTTGAGCTTGTTCAATATAAGACATTTCATTTTGTAGAATGAGCTAAAAATCCAAAAGCTAGGATTGTTAGTCAAGAAAGAGAAGCACAACTCGATTTTAAACTATAAACCGATAAATTTTTTCTTACATGTTAATTCGGCAAAATATGTGGCTTCGGAAAAAGTATTTCTGTTTTGATATTGGTAAATTTGGGTTGTCATCGAAGATGTTGCTTGAATTTTTTTCAATTTCCATTTGTTGTAGCATATTGTGACAGTACATATTTACTTGTTCTTGTATTCTTTGTATGCAACATTGCACTGATTTTTCATGTACCTATCGTCATCATTGTGTCGTTCGAAAATTGTACAAGTTCGTATTCTTTCCTTTCTACATTGGTGTACAGGGTTCCCAACTTGCTTGATTTTGGCTGTTTCTTGTACTTCTAGACTAGATAGGTAAAAACGTTGAAAGGAGTCCTGGGTCGATTTTCGTGAAAACTCCAATAGTGAAAACCGTTTCACGATATCTTCATTTGTTTTGAAGATATAAAAACATTTTGAAATTTTTTCGAATCAGATGATGTGCCATAACTTTTTCATTTTCGAAAATATCTGAAAAAGATAAAAACTTTCAACAAGCACTTTTTCATTGGAAATAAGAAAAAAAATTCAATATAGCTTCTTATTTGCGGGAAATAAGCGCTTCTAGAAAGTTTTAATCATTTTCAGATATTTTCGTAAATGAAAAAGTTATGGCACATTTTTGAAATCGAAATTTTGAAAAAAATGAAGATATCGTGAAACGGTTTTCACTAATGATGTTTTCACAAAAATCAAGCCCAGGACACCTTACGAAGTTTTTACCTATCTAGTCCAGAAGTACCTAAAACTGTCAAAATCAAGCAATTTGGGATACCCTGCACAGGATGAAAAAAATTGGTGTTACTCGAACTACAACTTTTTAACCTTAAGAGATGAAGGAAATGATTGACATTTTACGGTGGTGTTTTTCAGAGACACTGATAATGCCATCAACTGCATTCCTCCATCTTCTTTCGTTTTCGAGTTATATGCCAAAATTGAAATTCAGCCGATTTCAACTTTTGCCATTATCTCCGTTTCTGTTTGTGCTAGGATGTTGAAATGAAAACATTTCACTTTTTTCATAGCAATCCAGTAGCGTATTTTGTTTTTTCCCTAGAGGTTTCCTTGCTGAGCTATAACATAAAGTTGTGTTTTTTCTTGTAGAAGCAATAGTTTGAAATGACACATTATTTTCACGTTTCATAAATATAACATATACCATACATCGTCTCAGATTCATTCATATATCATGAAAAATATGGTTTGTATGTGAAATTTGAATTATTGATCATAAAGTAGGCTGAATCACAGAATAATATGTCCCTACGCATGTTGTCATTATTATTTTGTTATTGGATACTTGATTCAATTCTCCGTGGTTTCATCTCTGTTCAGAACAACTGTCAATTCGAAGTCATTATTGCCGCTCGAATAAAACATTTTAACATATCGCACCATCGCTTCAAAAGTGACACAACTCAAAATTTACTTTTTTCGGTTAATGATATGGAAAAGAGCAGTAAATGAGCCTACATTAACCAATAAAAAATGTTTACCCACATCAATAAGTCCTCCATATATCATAAAACTCCCTACATATCAAAGCAAGTATCTATTTCATTTTTCCAATAAATAAGAAAATATTTAGCATTTGAATATTTTTGAATTTTGATTTTGAGTTACGTCACTCTTCAAGCAAGGGTGCGATATCATATTTCTCGTAGTTTTCGAACATTTCCATATTGCCGGCAATAATGACTTCGAATTCTAACAATTCATAGTTGTTCTGAACAGATATCAAACCACAGAGAATTCAATCAAGTATTCAATGTTAAAGTAATAATGGCACCATGCGTAGAGACATATCATTTTATGACTCAGCCTCCTTAATACTCAATAATTCAAATTTCAAATATAAACAATATTTCTCATTATATCTGAGTGAATCTGAGGGCGATGTAAGATGAATGATATATTTGGAAACGTAAGAAAATGGCATGTCTTTCTAAGCCATTTCAAACTATTGTTTCTATAAGAAGAAACACAATATGTTACAGTTTTTGGCAAGTAGAAGTATTACTCATACCATTACCGGATTTGATTTGATTTGACATCTAAACATACAGCATTCAGTTTGCAAGTGCTTTGGTAATGATTTGCATATAATCAACTCTTTTCCTTATCGGTAAAATATTATTTCACATTATCTTCGAGTGTGGAAATTCTATTCAACTCTTTGGAAAAAAATTGTAACTTTGAAATCGTTGATAATAATACATATTCCCAATCTTCCATTCACTCGATTTATCCTCACTGTCACAGTCCAAATCCTAACAATTTCAACTCTCTGGTTGCATGAAGATTTAAATTTCGATTATTCCATTCTTTTACCAAATATTTTCTGAAATAATACATCGTATGAACCTTGTCTGGACTATAACGAACGCAACAAAAAAAGAATCATTCAAATTGGTGCAGTCGTTCGGACGTGATAATCCGTCGAACAGTTCCATCGATCGCATTTTATTTATATAGATTATCAACAATGAAAAACTGGTGGAACTACAGTTATGCATTGAAACGACGCAGAAGAGATCAACAATCATCATTTCATGGAACATAATTCGATACGCTCGTTGATAAAGAAGATAAATCCAACCATTGTTTCGGACACTCGTCATTTAAAACGTCAAATATCAGGTCGTCAAAGTGATACATTTTTCCTATAGCCGACTAGACAAAGCGGGGCTTACCTTCAAGCTCCCATTGTCCGAAATCACAGACTTGAACATTTTCGGGTTTGTTACATAAACAAACAATCCATTATACCTCTAATTTACGACAGGTTTTGTAGGTCGTCGGCGCTGCCGAGATGCATTATTGTAAATAAAACGGAACTATAAATCGGCGGGGAAAAAAAACAGCCCTGACAGTTGTTTTCGACGGTGTGTACAACACGTACGCGATCCGACGGTTGCATTCAATGGCTACAATTAAATTAAAAAAAAAAGAAGGGGGCCCATCATCCCGCAAATTGATTTCGACCCAGACAGTGTCAAGGTGACTTTCAGACAAGTCCGCTCGTTCTCTCTTTTTGATATGTCGAAAGGTACGGCTGTATATCGGCCTGGCGCGCAATTTTATCGCGTTCCTTATTTGGTCTGCGGACAGTATTTTCTCATTTTCGGGTATAAATTTTTATTATATGCTGATCGGGCGACTTGATACCTCGAAAAGAAGGCCATTAGTATCGCGCTTAAGCGGGGTTTAGACTAAATTACTCTCTGACGTTCCGTGGAATCGAAAAATAGGAAATAATATAATGCACTGGTATGACAAAAGCAGTTTTCGGGTAATTGAATAGTTTTCTTTATTCGTTATTCCTAATTAAATGTCATAAAACCAACGTTTCGGTCCCAAATTTCAGAATAATTGGCGTCTCGGGCGGCTGTAGAATCACGAAATTATGTTGGTAATATCTCATCAGTAGCTTTTGTGTTGCAGGATTTAGGTTGGTGTTGATGAGAAACACCTACTCGTGACATTTTCAAGTTTGAGGCAACCTGTTGAAAATATCATTATATCATTATATCATTATATCTGTACTAGCTGACCCAGCAAACTTCATACTGCCTCAATCGATAAAATATTCGAAAAAAATTCCCTCTTTACCCCTTGAATAAAGACAATTCTTTTGATGTATGAATAACAATGTACATACCTATTTCAATGCAATTAACTTTTTTGTATATATTGTACTTTTTTGTATTCCACCTGATAAATTTCCTTCTTAAAAAAAACAATGGTTCGTACAACTTTATTCATCTCTGAGGCGAAACAAAGTTCGCCCGGCAATTGCCAATTGCCACAATGGGACCCACCACCAGATCGCCTTAGCTTTTTAGTTTCTGGGAGAGGAAATAATTCTAAACACTTCTTGGCCAGCATTATACCATAATAGTTTATTATAATATTAGTGTTGCTTTCTTATTTATCGATTGAGACAGTACGAAGTCTGCCGGGTCAGCTAGTTTCACAATAAATGTCCACACAAGACTGCTGCAATAATCGACGAAATCTCAGCAAATCGTTATCAGCATCTTAACGAACTATTAATCGAAATGAATAATAATTCATCGAGTTCACTTTCTTGGTAGTTTCTTGGCCTAAAATCAAATAATTCAAATTCAACAAGGATGGTTGTGCACACCAGAGAATGATAAATTAATGAATCGATAAGTACTTCAGTGTGAAATTTTTATTATTTTAAAAAACCAAGCGCTTTCGGTCTACATGAAAACCATCATCATGGTGTTTCCGTCCAGGAAACCATCACAAATATACAAGAATAAGGGCATCGCAGCACATAACAATTAGGTGTAAATAAAAACTAACATAAACAAGTCCATCAAAGTTTCTTTCACAGATCATAAACAAGTGAAAGAAACTTTGATGGACTTGTTTATGTTAGTCTTTATTTACACCTAATTGTTATGTGCTGCGATGCCCTTATTCTTGTACATTTGTGAAGGTTTCCTGGACGGAAAAACCCTGATGATGGTCTTCATGTAGACCGAAAGCGCTTGGTTTTATAAAATAATAAAAATTTCACACTGAAGTACTTATCGATTCATTAATTCGAATTTATATATTGAGTAGACATTTCAAATTTTGATAAAGGTACTCACCAATCAATAGTTTTATCATCTTTATATTGAAGCATCTTCACCTCGCCAAAACATTAGCGGGTATTGTAGAGCATCGTATGAACGGTGTGTTTCATATATTCATTGCAATTCTCTAGTATTGCGACGCGAAAGAACAATACCACGCATTTTCAAATTTTCACCTACAATCATAATTGCCACTTCGTCTATTGTAGGGGCGTTGAATTGGCGTCATGTGCGCTCCAACAGGTCGGTTATCTGTTCTAATCACAATCTTGTGATCGTCACTTGGCATTCATTCTAAAGCAGTTTTAAAAAATCGAACCAATGCATGATTTCATGAAGATCTTGAAATATTATTCTTCTCACATCTGCATTAATTAATTGACGTTGATCAAGTTGATCATCTATATTGCCTATCTGAAGTAAATTTCTAGGAATCTTTGATGTGCATCTTCAAGTGGTTGTAATGATCCAATTCGATGGTGAATCTGGCCTTGGTTCTACATAGCAGAAAGGGAAGACAAAATAAGTGATTTGAAATCATTATTGTTAATATTATATTTTCACATTGATTGTTGGATTGAATCCACGTCCTTTAATTATATCTGCTCCAAATGAAGTCATTTGGAAATACATTCATTGTATTTTTGTGTGTTCGATAGAAAATGTCAATGTCTTGTTTCGGACGTTTATTAGGCAACTCAAAATACACAGTAATTGTTTACATTGCCATCATCGATATAGATAACTATCTATATCTATGAGTGGCATCTAATGGCAATAATAATAATTATTCAGAACACATGGTCACAGATGCATTAATATTATTAGAAATTGTACCGTAGCGACACCTATTGGCGTTATTCGCAAGAAGGAAAATTATTTCCAATTTTTTTTTCATTTCATCAAATTTTTCGGTCTTTATTTATTTTATGTTAACCCCGCCGTAGAAGAATCCAACAAAAAATCTTTCGTAACGAACAGTTCATCCAATCTTGAGTTATAAATGGTGTAACCAACAAAATGGCCGACCTAGTTTTATATATTGAGATATTCCCATAGTTATATATTTCAATATATTATGAACACACAGAAATTTTAAGTAACTTCTTGTTATTAGAAACAAAGACCCGACTGGAATTTCATGATGGTTTGCTTTGATGACAATTATTTCGAAACGGAGTATACCTAACATAATGAGCGTTCCTTCAGTTTCTCCAGAAGTCGATGCTCTCTTTCAAAACCCAGAGCCTTTCTGGCATTTCTATGTCGATGACGGATATCCCGATTCCGAAAATCTCCAACGGCCAACTACGCGGTAGCCCTCCGCTTCGCCGCCCCAATTTACCGCCTCCAATTAGCCTCCTCGATCGATACCGAGGCCTACCTCGGGGTCGGGATCCTCGCCCGGTCGGAAAGGGCATAAAAAGCGAGCCCCGCTAAGGAGCCTTTAACGAGGGCCTCGGTAAAGGGTGTAATGTTGTGGAAAATCGGGTGAAATTCCCCGAGGAACCGAAAGAATGTTTCGCTGCGGCTGATGGTGAGGAATATGCAGTCGCATGTCTTGCCGGGAATTTTCTGAGTGACTTGGCCCGATGTAAACAGCGAGAGGGATGATGGCAAGAGGATGAAATGTCAATTCGGCTCGTTCGGATGTCAATCTTGGAGGTTCCAGGGGGTTGGTAGCACTCGAAGATATCTTGGATGGCATATGATAACATATAAGAAAAAGAAAATTCTTTGCCTTTATTCTTTTATCATGAGGTTGGAGAAATGATATTATATTTTGTCACTGAGATGAGAGATATTCCGGTTTCGGCCTTGTTGGACCTCATCAGTATCCCGCACATCTCAGGACAAAATCTTCATAAAAAACTTCAGAATTTATAGCAATTGGTTGTGAAGTAATGAGTAAAATATTACAAGGTACTAAGGTGGTGACATCCAATTGCGTCAAAATGAAGTTTCACATCTCCAATCAAATGCAAAAAAAGAAATCTGTACTTCCTCTTTCACTGAATGAGATGTTAGCAGTGGCTCCATTCAGGGCGCGCTTGCTACTTTCTCAAAGTGATGGAAAACGCCCAATTCTTTTTGTGACTGTGAAGCCAGATGTTAAAGTGTTAAACTGCCCTATATCATTTCTCCAACCTCATGATAAAAGATCTCTGAGCCTGGGAATTGAAAATGGTATTCATTTCGATGATTACTATTTTGAATTCATCTATGTTTTAAAAATGATAACATATACCTACGTGTGTATTTTGAAAACGAAGCATGAAATCTATAAAAATGAAAATCAAGCCTTTTTTGCGTTGCCTTCGTCGCTCTTCGCGTGAATAGCTTTTTTTGTCGTATTTTTCATCGTTTAGAGAATGCTCTCATTAAATGTTTCAGGGGACACTAAGAAAACTTAATGATCTCGAGCATGCGCCAATTCTTAACCAGAGCATTCTTCACATTGATCACATTAATCCATTATTTCGCTTGACTCTCTTTAATTCGCTTGTTTTAGACGATAAGATCTTCATTTTCATGATTTTATTTGATTTCATCATAGGAAAAAATAGTACTAAAAATGTATTTAACATGTTTTCACGTTGATAATCACTTTCATCACTTCTGTCTGCCATTAAAAGTGTAATTTCTGAAGACAGTTGTACAAAAAAATCATTCAAACTGCCCCACATGAGTTAGGGATATTGACTTAAATTGCAAAACAATGTAGTTTAAATGAGATTTTGCATTGAAAATTCATATCAATATGATTTCAAGCTGCAGGAAATGAAATAAATTTCAGCCTGTAGGTCTGCAGATAAAACGAGTAAAATAACGAAATTTTCATCCCAGAGAATTCAAGCATTTTAATACTAACCTAACAATACAATGTATGGCCTCCTCGGGAATCAATACCAGCTTGACATCTTCTTTGTATACTACAGACGAGGTTGTTGAACATTTCTTGAGGTATTTGGTTCCATAAACGAGGCAGAAGCTCTCTCAGATCATTTAATAATTCTGGGGTAGGTTGTACAAAAAAACAGTTATTTATGATATGAGTGTTAAACTGTCCTATTTTGATAATGAAATGGGCAAATTTGCAATGACGATAAACTTCAAAATGCATTTTAATATTCAAATAATCAAAAGGTTGTTGTGAATGGCAAACGTTGACAACGGTATGATACTAACAAATGAGGAAAGACGCTGTCATTTGAATTTCGTTCCTGTTCAATTTTCCTCTTGGGTTTTTAACAGCTTAATATGTTTATCGAGAATCCAATTATTAATAAAAGTGACGATTTGGTTGCTCTTCTGGATATTGAAGAGTATGCAAGAAGAGCAAATCTGGAACTCCTACCTAAAAAAACTGTTCAGAAGTACGATATTGCATATAACAATTTCCTAGCCTGATGTAAATTGAAAAATGTAGAAAAGAACTTCAGTGAAACTGTTTTCCTGGCATACTTAGAAGAAAAATCGAAAATATGGAGTCCATCAACTTTGTGGAGCGAATTTTCAATGATAAAGTGTGGATGTTAGTGAATATTTTGATGTAATAGCATGTTTAAAACGTAAAAGTGAAGGATATCATCCCAAAAAAAAAAAATTCTCACTCGTGAACAAGTTGAAAAGTTTATAAAGGGGACACCAGATGAGAAATACTTGATGGTTAAGATTGCAACTATTTTCGGATTATTTGGAGCCTGTCGGCGTGAAGAATTGTGTAATTTATCAGTGGATGACATCAAAATAACAAATAAATCATTCGTTATACAACTTCCAAATACAAAAACGAAAGTCAATCGTTCTTTCAGTATTATTGGGAAGTATGTAGACTATTTTCATAAGTACTTTGCACTGCGCCCTTCTGTCATCGAACATTGTCGTTTTTTCCTAAAATACATTAATAATAAATGCACTGTCAATCCAGTTGATATTAATACATTTGGGAAAATTCCATCTTTTGTTGCCGAATTCCTCAAACTGCCAGAACCAAAGCAATATACAGGACACTGTTTTCGAAGATCCTCCGCTTCATTGCTAGCAGAATAAGGAGCAAATATTACGGATATAAAAAACATAGTGGATGGAAGTCTACGACGGCAGACGAGAGATATATTGATCATTTCATTGCATATAGAAATGTCATTGATGAAAAAATTCTCCCAACCTCAACAGATTTTAGATCATCATCATTCAATATTGTACTTCTGGTTTCTTCAACTGATGGTGCTGAGGATTCTAATTATGTGTTGCGAAGCTCCCTAACGTCACAGGGCATTAATGTCATCAATTGCTCTAGTTTTACGATTAATATTAATGTCCATAAGTAATGATTGTTAAATATTGATAATAAAAATTTGCAATTGCTAAATTTTTCTCATCTGATTACATCATAAGAAAAGGGAGTGCTAAAAATAATTTTAACACTAATGTTTAAAATATTTTCAACAAGCTTCCACGGAAACAATCAATTTTAACATCGTTTGTTGTCATTAAAAGTGTCACTTTCAATGGCAGTTGTACAAGAAATCATTCATTTCATACTACCGTCTTACTCCCCAAAAATCGCAGTTCTCCCCTATACCAGCTTCATACAGCTTTACAAGAAACTGACCATTCAAAGAGAGGACCCAATACCGTTTCGAGATCGGACACGCCATTGTAATCAGACTGTGCAAATATGCAGCGTGAAAGAAACCAGTCGATTTAATTCAATTCAAGAGATAATTCAACACCTCGTTATATTTGCTCAGCGTGGGTAGCGCGTACAAGACGCCCGACAGAATTACATTGCATTAAGTCATAAAGGAACTTTTGTGCGATCGCTTCTGATCCTGCGAGCACGTTGACTCTGCCGGAACCATTGTCTGTCCGGAGGTCGGCTTTGTCACTTTCGGACGTTAATTTGCGTCGTTAGAGTTCAGCAAGTTTAGTGGGTATCTGTGATATGAGCTGTAAGCTAAACCGAATAGGAGGAAAGATGTACTTATCTGTTCAATAGATAAAACTGCAATTTTGAGATGTAAAAAAAAATACTGCGATAGGATTGCCTAAAAATATCCAGTTAAGGATATGGTAAACTTGAGGACATAAACTGAATATTTTTCAGTCATCTACGTAGAGAACTTGATCGAGAAGGAGCTTAGTATTCGCTGAACGGTCTGACGTACTGCGAGATTGGGATGGTTACAAAAAAGGAATGAAATCAGGAATTATAAAGGAAACGAAGGTCAACTACCAGAAAATATCTTCTTTTGTGCCTTGAGGAAGTTAATAATAATAATAATAACAACAATAATAATATCTTGTATTTCAAATAATTAGAGTTTTCACAAATAAAGCAAAAAACTACAAATTAAATGAAATGACGTCACAAGATTACAAAAAGTAATCAGCCGAATTATATGGTTCCATACCAACTAATAAATTTTTAACCTTTACTCTAAACATATTATATACACTAACACATTTAATTTCATTAGGGAGTTTATTAAAAATTCTAATACACATATAAGCAAAGGTTCTCTCAGTTAATGTTAGTATATGTATAGGAAAATTGTAATTCAATGTACGTGTATTATAAATTGTATTTACATTGTCATTTGTGAATTTTTCTTTATTTTTGTGAAAAAACATGAGACACTCATACAAATAAAGACCAAAGACTGTTAATATATTTCGGTTTCTAAAAAGACCCCTACAAGATTCCGTATATCCCACTTTGGAAACAATGCGCATTGCCCTCTTTTGAATTAAAGATATTTTTTCTAAATTTTCCCTATTTCCCCGAAAAATAATACCGTATCTTATATTTGATTCAAAGACACCAAAATACAGTGCTCTCATTGTTTTTTCATTCATACAATTTGATAATGATCCTAGGGCAAAGCAAGTTTGACTCAATTTTTTGGATAAATTTTCAGTATGTTGTCTCCAATTCAAAAATTGATCCATACAAATACCAAGACATTTAACTGACTCAGATACATCAAAATCAAAATGAGCCAAGTTGACATTTTCAGCTTTTTCTTCTTTTGACCTATTTGTATCAAATATAATTATTTTTGTTTTGGTATTGTTCAAAATAAATCTATTTTGATCAAACCATAATTTAGAAGAAGAGAATATATTTTCAGCTTTAGATATTAACTGCGGCATGTTTCCAGCACCCAACATCAAGTTAGTGTCATCCACAAAATTAATTATTATATTTCCTTCAGTGCTTTGTATAATCTTACTCAAGTCATTGAGGAATATTATGAACAATAATGGACCCACAACACTTCCCTGTGCAATTCCTATTGAGGAATTCCTGATTTTGCATATTGATTGCTTTTTGTGATGGTAACTCTGTGTCTTCTATTAGACAAGAAAGTTTTTAGCCATTCCTTTGCATTTCCTCCTATTCCAAATAGTTTCAGCTTCTCTATTAAGAAATCAACATTGAGGGAATCATAAGCCTTAGATATATCAAGGAAAATACCCATTGCCATTTCACCATTTTCCAATAAATCCATGATATAGCGGATGAATTCAAAAATTGCAGTCTGTGTTGATCGTCCCTGTAGATAACCATGTTGAGTGTCTGTAAAGATGTTGTTTAGCTTGAAATATTCTGTCAATCTGGTGCAAATAAGAAGTTCAAAAACTCTGGAGAATCCTGGTAGGAGGCTGATTGGTTAAACCGCTCAATAGCCTAGCCTTCGGCACAGGCCAGTTCTTGAAGTTTCCAGCTAGTGTTGTACCTTGACGAACTGAAAAATCCTCCTCAGCTGCTTGGATGGAACCCTAAGGACACCGATTCCATCCAGGAACCTTGTTTTCGCCGCTGGGTCACCAATTACTATGGTCTTCATCAACATATCGGTCCTGTTTGCTCTCATTCCTTGACCGGGTTAATTGGGATATAGATTCGGAGCTTGATAACCAGTCTCGATGTATAGTTTTTGTTGTGAGGAGGGACTGTTCACTGTTTGGCTCCCTGTTCCGTATGTCCCCACGTCTTGGTTACGGAACAAGGTTAGTGGGTAGATCCTCAGGGAGGATTTGGGCAACTCTCTACCCTCCCTTATACAAGTTGCAGGTAGAGAGCCAATACATCTGGCTTCTTCGAGAATAAAGCTATGAGAGTTCGTTATCGGCTTGGTACGAATATTACTGATCTGGTCATCCGATCCGAAGATTGAAGGTCGTCCTAGTACTCTGAATTTAGTACTACTGTTTCAGTCTCAGGAGGGAAGGCAAAGTCACCCCCATAGTCACTCCTGTTCGTTATGGCGGTGCTAGCTAGTATGTGAGTCTTTGAGTCTTCCACGTAACCGAGGACTCGAGGAGACAATGAACCATATCTACCAATTTTTTCTCTCTATTGCTCAACGCTCGAAGCCTTTACTGGCTAGCTCGGTCTTCGGCGATTTCAAGGCCCTCCTGCCATAGGAGCTCTGGAATTTGAAAGGATCATGTATCTGGTTCATCAAACTAGTTCTTTCTCAAATATTTCTCTAGAGATTAAGCTCATCTCTCAGGAAAAGGGGTCTCCTATCGAAAGTTGTAAACCACAGAATCACGGGACTTCATTGTGAATCGCCCTTGTCATTATATCTGAGGCTTAAAAACTGTGTTGAGAAAAATTAGGTGTAGCTCAAGGATAACCCGAAATGTCCCCCAGAGTCTTACAATAATAACTGATTTATTGAATATCCTAGAGATATCTCATACACAAGCCGATAAATATTGAAAAATTCCGAGACTCGAGACTTAAGTACTAAAAGTAGTGCTGTAATGAACTCATTACAGCTGCTTTCAGTTATATTTTCCTTTTTGTGGTTGTCAGTTCTGACCTCCGATCCTATCAATTTTCAAATCAAATCAATTCAAGAAACGTTACACCACTGAGGAGCCCATTCTGCAACTTGTTTTAGAACATACTATTCTCTAATTCTGTGTCAGATCCGTTCATTATGCCACATTTTGTAGAACAAAAGAATGCTAGAATATTTCATTCTAGCATAGTTTTCATGATAATATTTATTGACAACATGTTGGCCTTCTGCCACGGATTTATTTATTAACTGTCAAATTCATAAGGGGAAAACAGTTCTGCCAGTCAATATTTCTCAATGCAAAAATCACTACACAATAGTCATGGAAATATTTCATTAATTTCGATAGAAAATCAACGAATTAGAGAAAATAATCTATGATACTGATTCGTTTTAGAATTTTGAATTCGTGTAAGAATATCAATGCCATCTGCACTTGTATCAAAAATAACTATTTTGACACTCATGGTTCTTGGCATTCCGAAAGCTTGAAGTGAGCATTGACACTCTATACGTCTTCCCTATTTTGACATATAACACCTTAGCGAAAAAAGTACATGTTTTTTCCTGATTGAATTAACCCCACTTCCAACAGTTCCGAGAAGGTGCTTAGGGATTAATTCTCGAAATATCGAATTACTCTCACAAAGTGTCTAGTAATCGCGGGCATTTTGTGTAAATTGGTGCTTAGTGCTCGCGATTCGGGAGTGCCTAGTGCTCGAAGCACTAATATTGTAATATCCAGTGCTCGGCACCGCTCTGTGTGTAGAACAATTTTTCCATTCATCAGAATTCCATTTTTCTGAAAAATGTTCGGTAAATAAACTCATCAAGAGAAACACAAGGAACCAAGAAAACAGAATAATTCTGTTGTTCCTTCACTCGTGTAAGTTTGAAAAATTGAGCCGCTACGTTACTCGGTCTCAGATCAAGTTATTTACACATTTTTCTCGTATCAATCCTGCCTCCCCAAATCCGGCCATCACCGGACCGTTTTTCGACAGGAGATCGAACGACCAGACAAGATAGGACCTTTCGAACTGTCGCGGCGGGCTCACATATAAAGCCATATCTGCAAAAAGACGAAATCTGGCAATAAAGACCGTCCTCCTGATAGCATCAGGCCGAGTGGGATCATATCCGCCGAATTCCGGTGGATTTATGGCCGCCATAAAACCGTCCTCCCAAACACAATGAAACTCTGTGCGGCGAGTATGTTCAGCTTCGGCAGTTTCGTAAATATCACAACAATAAGCCGTCACTTCGTAAGTCAGCCAGAAACCGCTCCTGGAGTACGGACTTTGATGTGTCGTGGTTTGGTTTGGTCTCGATATCTTCTCGTCGCGATTAAGAGGCGGTATCACTTTTCGGATATCCTCGTATACTGCACTTATTGATTAGTCATTTCTTCTCATATTTTTGACGTCATAACAACGATTGAGAAATGAGAAATGAAAAAATCCAGAACTGATATTGATTGAAAAATTCTCCAATTTATGAGAAACGATATTTTAAAAAAATCCACTTTCTTCAGAAGTATTCACAGATTATTTTCCTTTATAATAATTGATGAAAATTCTAGAATGGGGTGCAATAGTCTGTCGTAAATTTTGTTGTTTTAGATATAAATCCAAGAAGGACACTTGGCTAATCGTTTCATTATAAACAAAAACTCTTCGGTTTTTCTTGATTTTTCTAACTGGAATATTAACTATCACCGTCACGATCACCAAGGTCTTTCACATTCATTCATCGCATTTGCAAGCTCCATAAATGCCAAAAAGTAATGCAAAAACATTTACAATTTTCAATAAGCACACATTTAATTTTTATGAAGAGTGCTTCTGAAGAAACTAATGAATATTGGAATAAAAAATACCTACTTTCATTTGCAAATAATCTTTATTAGGAGCCTCTGCTAGAATTCTTGAAATTTCTCCTCTTTCTGAAGTCGATGCTTTCTTTGGAACATAGCCGCTGGCTTCTCAGAAACATAACAATATACCACAGTCAAAACCATCCCATTTTAGAATTTGTAACAATTGTTATAAACGAAAATCAATTGCTAATTAATATTTCTGGAGAAAGAGGTTTTCTGGAAATATAGTTTTTCATCAATTCGAGAATTGTTCAATTGATATTAGTCGTTGAGTTTTTAATTATTACTTCTTTCGTTGTTTCATTTTATTTATAGGAATATGTACTATTTGGTAATGTTTTTTTCTTCATAATATTTACTTAACTAGGTCAAAAGAGACAAAAAATTTTTGAAAATTCAGAGGGAGAAATAGTCATTGCCGACCAGGGAGAAAAAGATCTATTCTCCTCCTGATTGGCGGGTTGAAAATAATGATCAAGGTAGTAGAAAAAAACTATTTTTTGTACAGCTGCCATTAAAAGTGAAAGCAAACAATGTTAAAATTGATTGTTTACGTAGAGGCGTGTTAAAAATATTTTTAACATTAGTGTTCAAAATTTCAAATTTTTATTATCAATTTTTAACCATCATTATACTTATGAACAGTAATATTAATCGTAAAACTAGAACAATTACTAACATTAATGCCCTGTGACGTTAGGGAGCTACGCAACACATTATTACAATCCTCAGCACCATCAGTACTTGTACAATATTGGATGATGATGATCCAAAATCTGTTGAGGTTGGCAGAATTTTTTCAGCAATGACATTTCTACATGCCATGGAATGATCAACATAGCCCTCGGCTACCGTCGTAGACTTCCATCCATTATGTTTTTTTATATCCGTAATATTTGCTCCTGATTCTGCTAGCAATGAAGCGGAGGATCTTCGAAAACAGTGTCCTGTATATTGCTTTGGTTCTGGCAGTTTGAGGAATTCGGCAACAAAAGATGGAATTTTCCTAAATGTATTAATACCAACTGAATTGGCAGTGCATGTATTTCAGGAAAAAACGACGATGTTTGATGATAGAAGGGCGCAGTGCAAAGTACTTATGAAAATAGTCTACACACTTGTCAATAATACTGAAAGAACGACTATATTTTTTGTATTGGGAAGTTGTATAACCAATGATTTATTTGTTATTTAGATGTCTTCTTCCACTGATAAATTACAGAATTCTTCAAGCTCCATATAATCCGAAAATAGTTGCAACCTTAACCATCAAGTAAGTATTTCTCATCTGGTGCCTCCTTTATGAACTTTTCAACTTGTTCACGAGTGAAAATTTTCGATTTTTTGGGCTTCTCCGTTTTAAATATTCTATTACCTCAAAATATTTTCTAACATACACACCATTTTTAACAAGGACGCTTGACTTTATCATTAAAAATCTGCTCCAGAAAGTTGATGAACTCCATATTTTTTATTTTTCTTCTAAGTATGCCAGGAAAAGAGTTTCATTGAAGTTCCCTTCCACATTTTTCAATTTACACCAGGCCAGGAAATTTTTGTATGCAATATCATACTGCTGAATAGATTTTTCAGGTACGAGTTCCAGATTTTTCATGCAGACACCATCTAATATCCAAATTAATCGTCACTTTTATTAATAATTGGACTCTCGACAAACATATTGAGCAGTTTAAAACTCAAGACAAAAATTGGACAGGAACTAAATTCAAATGACAGCGTCTTTTCTCATTTGTTTGATATCATAACGTTGGCAACGTTTGCCTTCACAACAACCTTTTGATTATTTGAATATTAAAATGCATTTTGAAGTTTATTGTCATTGCAAATTCGCCAATTTCATTATCAAAATAGTGCAGTTTTACAAAAAACATTGTATGGTATTTTTGTAAAAAGTGATTTTATTTTGTTCGTGAAATTGTTCAATTCGCTCTGCTCATTTCACAAACTTTTTCACTCACAAAATTAAACGTCACTTTTAACACTATTTTCGACTACCTTGATGACGAATATCATTCTCAACATCTCAACCCGCTAATCAGGAGGAAAATGGATGTTCTTCTCCCTGAAATAGACAATTTTGAACCATAAGAGTACATTTTATGCCACTACACTTCAAAACATGTGCTATAGTAACCCCGAACAAAACGCCATAGCTTAAAATGAACAGATCTAATTTTCCTACGCCGAAAGGTTAAAAATTTATCAACCCTTTGAATTTTCCGTTTCTAAAAATCCTGCTCGAACTGACGTCCCGCAATAGCTGTCACACACTCTGATTCGTACGAATTTTTGCATCCATTGTCGGCGCGCGTTCCCTTCTCATAGGTTGACACCGCATGACAGTCGCAGCAGTGGAGAGTTGACGTTAATATTCGATTCCCTTATCGGATGCCATTCCGACGCATCCCTCGATGCGATGCGATTAAGGGACGACACGTTGGAAATCGACAGCGCCGTCACCCGCAGTCGAAGGGCTCAAACGAAATCAAACAGTGGCGGCTCGTTGTCAAAAGAGGGAGATATGTACGTGAAAATGGGGCAAATAGACAGAGGGTGCGAATGGAATGTTATTGTAATAACATCAAGTTTAACAAATATCCCCGGAAAGTATGAATTTGAATTGTAGGAAGGAATATACAGGGTGAATCAATACTGCTACCTACATAAATATACTCCCCGTCAATAAATTCCGGACAGGCAAAATTTTTGTCAAATTCAAAACCCTGTATCTTTTTTCGTGGTGCTGCGGTTTTGTTGAAATTTTCACCAGGTATAGTATTAAGTCTTGTGATATTAACCTGAAATTTACTCTGCAAAAATACATGTAGTTTATCGGTTATACAGGATGAAACAAAACCTTGTTTTATACCCTTCATTTCTAAACACCCTGTGGTGAATTTGAGGCGAAAAATTTGATATCATTAAGTTTTAATTTGAAGTGTGACACTTTCTTAACAAAATGTTTTTTGATTTACGTCAGTATCTGCTTTTATAAAAAAGATACACATTTTCAAAGAAAGAGCTGCATTTTTTCAATTTATATAACAATTTAAAACATTATAATATCTTATCGACCAGCAAACATACACAAACATCTGAAAATGAATAGCGTGTATTTCCACCTCGCTTCCTCATCACTTCTACCATACGACGTGGCATACTTCAATGCATTTTCGAATTGCTTCTGGGGGAATATTATCCCGTTCTTCAAGAAGGCTGTTCGTAAATCGAGCAAGGTCTTCGGCTGCCGATTTCGAACATGTCTACCTAGCATTCCCCATACATGTTCAATATGATTTAAATCCGGACTTCTGGCTGGCCACACGAATCGTTGAATATTCGCCTCTTCAAAGTATTCTGTTACAACCCGTGCAACATGAGGCGTAGCATTGTTCTGCATTAACAGAAATTGTTGGTTTCCTCAGAAGCAATTCGTAAATGCATTGAAAGTATGCCATGTCGTATGGTAAAAGTGATGAGGAAGCGAGGTGGAAATACACGCTATTAATTTTCAGATGTTTGTTTATGTTTACTATTCGATAAGGTATTGTAATGTTTTAAATTGTTATATAAATTGGAAAAATGCAACACATTCTTTAAAAATGTGTCTCTTTTTTTAAAACCAGATACTGACGTAAATCAAAATACATTTTGTTAAGAAAGGGTCACACTTCAAATTGAAGCTTAATGATATCAAACTTTCCGCCTGAAATTCACCAGAGGGTGTTTAGAAATAAAGGGTATAAAACAAGGTTTTGTTTCACCCTGTATAACAGATAAACTATTGGTATTTTTGCGTAGTCAATTCCAGGTTAATATCACAAGACTCAATCCTATACCTTGTGAAAATTTCAACAGAATCGCAGCTCCACGAAAAAAGATACAGGGTTTTGAATTTGACAAAAATTTTGCCTGTCCGGAATTTATTGACGGGGAGTGTATATCGGTCGACATCTCTGGGAAATTGAATGCTAGCAGAATGACTTAAATTTTGAGGATATTTTCACTCTACATTCTGTTCCGAAAGTGGTGAAACACTACGCCAACCTGTTTTCAACCGAGAATGCCCAATTTTCATTTTTAACTCATATTTTTTTGCTCATAGGCAATTTTTTTCGACAGATTTCATGGTTATGTTGGTAAAGTAGAAATTGTATCTTGGAAAACGTTCGAGATAATTATTTGATTTTTATATCCAAATATCAATCAAGCATAGGCCAATTCGAAGAAATAATCAAAATATTTGTAAACATTCATTTTAACAAAATTAAATGAAGACCAAGTAAACAAACAGAAACATATTCTGAATTCTCTTGTGGAGTTCAAAATTACTGTATATTTTTCAGCTGAAAAACTTTCATCGACTATAATTGACTATATACAGGGTGTTTCCTTAACATGCGGCAAAAATTCAGGGGGCTGTTCCTTGGACTATTCTAAGAATATTTTGTCCTTTGATGATTTTCGAAAAACCTCTTTGTTTCGAAGATACAGGGCAAACAAAATTTTAGATAATAACATTTTATTATGAAAAATTACATGAAAATTAAACTTAACCTACAAAAACTGTTGAAAATCACCACCTCCAGCCAGCATACAAGCATCCAATCTTCTCCTCATTGACTGCCGAACCCTTTCAAAAACACCAGGATCATTTCTTATTAAGTTACACCCAGCAATGATCCGATTTCGTTTAATCTGTATTCCTTTACCATCTGAACTTATCAATTTTAAGTCAAAAAACTGGCCGTTTTTTATAGTTGTCAAACATGTTTGACGCATGTTTAGGAAACACCCTGTATAATAGAGAACCATCAAATTCATAAAATGTGATTCGTGATGGTAATGGACTTTTAGAAAGATAAAAAGATTCCGTTCCAAATTCAAAAGAAATACTATTTCCCAAAGACAAAATAATTTCAGATCTATATTTATAATACTGAAGTTTTGAATGAGAAACAAAAATAAAAAATATCAGTAGATCGCAGTTTGAGCATATGAGATATGATTGTTCATATTGTAATTCAATAGAGGATAATTTCATTTATTGAAAAGGGCCAAATATTCATTGAATACCAATCAACTTTCTTTAAAAAGTTGGGTCTCTTAAACTGATATGTAATGGGTCATAATGGGAAGAAGAAAACATATGAGAGGATTTCGTGTTCGTAATAGATTCATCACAAAAATGAAGACGTTTATTTCAAAAATCGGTTCATTCGATAATATCATGTATTCGAAAATTAATTTTTGACCCCTAAGGTCCTGATGTTCTATGTTGGCTAGTGGCTAATTTGCCAATGATTTTCTCGGACTATTTCCTACCAGATCTAGTTACAAAAATAGTTACCACAACTTCCCGTAAAAAGCTCGTGCTCTCAAATAAATTTTTCCTGGAATTTTTTCAACTCCCCGCTTATTTTTGAAATATCACGGGGCAGTGAGTCAGATCGAGCTTTAACAAACGCTCGTAAGCGTATCGGTGATTCAGAGGGGCCGAGCAACTGTTTGGTCAGTTTGTGAGTCAACCTTTGTTGTTCGAAAATGTGTCCTCTGATATTTATTTGAGTAATTATTATTAGATTTCGCCGAAAATTCCCATGGACTACAATCGAATATTTTTCTGCTTTTCTCTCTGAACGCCCACAGACCAAAACGTAGAAACAATTACGTTGTTATTTGACTCAAATTTCTCAAAAGTAGGAATACTTTTCAAGATGGTGTGTTCTGCTAAATGATGATGAATGTTTTACTCTTTTTATGATTCAATTTCAAATATCTATTTTCTGTTGATATTTCATATCTGTGTGATATACTTTCAGACCGTTTCACAGAGGTTATCTTACTCCGGAAAAGGACAACTAAACGTTTTGATCGCAAAGATACGTATCAGTTTTATTTTTCACATTTTTCAAGATGAAAAAAATAAGCAAGAGGGACACATCTAAACAGAAAAGAATAATTCAGAAGTCAAATGCAATGGTAACGACAATCTATATAATCTGTAACAAAAAATAATCCTTTTCATTAAAATAAAAATAAAAATCATATAACCTCAAAAATGAATAACACCAGTTATACTTGAACATTATTCAAACTGAAATGAATGAGAGAAGCTAGACAGTAGATTCTACTGAGCAGAAAATGTAAAAATGAAGAGTTATCGTTCCAAAAATGTATCCTATTTCAAATGTTCTGCCGTCCTCTTCTGTTGATCATCGATGTATTTTTAACACTCACTCAGCCATTGTTTCCCGAGGATAGGGACTTCAAAAAAAAAAAAATGTTGGGACTGTTGTTTACTCTACCCCTTCCGAGGCTGGTGTTATGAAGAAACGTCACTCGTCCGTAGACTAAACAAAATTCACATTCCGCTCCCAAGGATATAGGGGTGGATGCCGAACAGACCGGACTGTATTCTTTTAATATTTATTATTATGGACGGTACTCGACGGAGTCGAACGAATATCTGGTTGGTACCTGGTTGTACTTGTTGTGTAGCGTCTGGGAATTCGCTATAAAAAACTCCAGAAAAAAAATCGATTTGAATGATAAATTCGGATTGTTACTATTGCGGCGTAATGAAATTCGTGTATGGGCGGTTTTGGTCTGTTGGGTAGGTAGCAAACATTTATGTTTATGCAGAGGAAATGTACTGGGTTATATCTTCGACCTGCTGTTTTTTTCATCTCAAAATTTCGAATTCTCTCGAAAATCTACAGTAATTTGCGAAAACCCCGTAAAATCTCTGAATTTAGAAAATTTTAAAGGTAATGGACTAATCGTTTTCTTTCATAAAACAGCAGAAGCATTGCAATATCTCTCCACTAATATGTTTTCGTTATGACGATAACCATTATTAATTTATGGCATAATAAACAACTAACTCAAAACTGTTATGAATAAACCAAGCTCAAAACTTTACATGATGTCTTCCTTCCAAGTCAAAACTGAGTTGTTGTGAAAGAAGTGTTGGTCTCTTATGGTGACAGGCAAGCATGATGCAACACTTCAGAGAAGTTTATACTCAACCGATTGAAATCAACTCTGAAATGAATTCAGCTGACAATTTTTTAATTTTATTTTTGAAGTGGTGTATGTTTCTTTGATAAATAACTATAATAGATCCGCATCATCGCATCAATAAAACCCCTACCAACTCTCATCTGATCCGCTAAGTCATCATTACACAGAAGGAATATATAATATTTTCGAAATGACCATTTTATAAAATGACGACTTCATGACAAGATGAAAAAACGATTTCATTGAATGACTCAAAGTGGAAAAAACATGCCATTTCATGAGATGTCATAAAATTGTCATCTCATAAAATGACCATTTTATTGAATGACGATTTTATGAAATGACCATTTTATAAGGTGACTATTTCATGAAATAACGATTTGATGAAGAGAAAATTTGATAAAATGACGATCTCAATTTGAGTTTGATTTGAGAATGCTGTCTATGCATTTGAACTAGCGGCAAAAGATCTAATTGGCACCATACTTTTCCTGAGTTTTTTTAAACAATGGAATGAAGTGAGTTCTGATGAAATGAGAAAAGTGAGAAAACATGTGATTTCATGAGGCATTCAATTTATGAAATAGTCATTTTATGCAATGACAATTTCATCAAATGGTAACTTTATGAAAAATAATTTCATGAAATGACAATTTTATAAGATTATCATTTTATGAAATCGTCATTTCATGAAATAGTCATCCTATAAAAGTGTCATTTCATAAAATCGTCATTCAATTAAATGGCAATGCGAAAAGACAATTTCATTGAATGGCTCAAAGTGAAAAGAACATACCATTTCATGAGGTTGCCGTTTCACAAATTTGTCATTTTATAGAATGAAGGTCTTATGAGAAGCCTATTTTTTAAGATGACTATTTTATGAAATAACGATTTCATAAAGAGCAAATTTGATAAAATGACTATATCGTGAAGTGGTACGTTTCTCAATTTGAGTTTGATTTGAGAATGCTGTCTATGAATTTGAACGAGCGGCAAAAGATCTAATTGGCACCATATTATTTCTGAGTTTTTTTAAGCAAAGAAATGAGGTGAGTTCTGATGAAATGATAAAAGTGAGAAAATATGTCATTTCATGAGGTATTCAATTTATGAAATTGTCTTTTTATGGAATGACAATTTCATAAAATGACAATTTCATCAAATGGTAACTTCATTGAAAACAATTTCACGAAATGACAATTTTATGAAATTATCATTTCATCAGAAATGATTTCATGACATCGTCATTTCATGAAATAGCCATCCTTTAAAAGTGTCATTCCATAAAATCGTCATTCAATTAAATGACAATGCGAAAAGACATCATGCGAGAAGATTCCATTGAATGGCTCGAAGTGAAAAGAACATACCATTTCATGAGGTTGTCGTTTTACAAATTTGTCATTCTAAAGAATGACGGTCTTATACGATGACTATTTCATAAGATGACTATTCCATGAAATGACGATTTTATAAAATGATAATTTCTTCAAATGCCAATTCAATAAAATGAAAATTTTATAAAATGACCATTTATGGAATGACAATTTCATGAAATGATAATTTGTAAAATGACGATCTCGTGAGATGGCATGGAGATTCATGCCATACTCTTTCCGTGGTATTCGAAGCATTTGAATCAAGTGAGTTGAGGAACGGGTAAGCTATCCTCAAAGTAGGCTCCGTGTATAGGTATAAAATGATACGTTCATTCAAGGAATATAATATTTTCGAAATAACAATTTTATTAAATTGCGTTTTGATGAAATGACGACTTCAAGATGAAGATAAGAAGACGATTTCATTGAATTACTCAAAGTTGAAAAAATATGCCATTATATGAAATAACCATTTTGAAGAATGACGATTTTATAAAATAGTTCAATAAAATGACAATTTAATTAAATGACAATTTCATAGAATGACAATTTAATAAAATGACGATCTTATAAAATAACCATTTTATGAAATGATAATTTTATAAAATAAAAATTATATAAAATGACAAAATGACAATTTTATAGAATGACAATTTTATAAAATGACAATTTTATAAAATGGCAATTTTATAAAATGGCAATTTTATAAAATGGCAATTTTATAGAATGGCAATTTTATAAAATGACAATTTCATGAAATGACAAATTTATCGAATGGCAATATTATGAAGTAACTATCTAGTGAAGTGGTACGTTTTTCAATTTGAGTTTGATGCGTTGATGCTGGCTATGAATTTGAACTGACGGCTAAATATCTTATTTACGCCATAGTCTTTCAGAGTTTCTCGAAGCATTCGGATGAAGTTATGTCGGAAACAAGTTAACTTTTCTCAAAGTAGCCTCCGTATAGTATAGATTGATTCGTCCGTTTTCAACAGACGGCGTAAAATTCCCCGAATTTCTCGTCCGAACAGAATTCTTCAGTTTTTCCGGTTAAGCGCACCGTCGACAATTCCGGCCCATTCAGCGTCAAATCCCCGGCGCGAAATCGGGCTTCAAGGATCAAAGTTGAGATAATTTCGGCGGAAAATCCGAAAGGAAGGCGGAAAAGCGCTGCCGGCGTTCCGAAAGAGTACATATTATGCTTGCGTGTTGTTCCGTAAAATCGAGTTGCAGGGCTCGGACGATCTCGCGTACCTAACCTGTGAAAAATCGTGGCGTATTCGGCATTAGGCGGGATGGACGCGCGAGGCAGGCGCCCCGGAGTCTGCCGGGAGCGTGTAAAAATCACGTCGCGTCGCCTAAGGGGGGTCACACACTATAGGAGCTGCCGGAAGCTTGTCGTAACGATTATTTTGCGGTTTTGCTGGAAGTTCTCATTGAATACTTTCTTGTGCCTTTGTGATTGTGTTAACCATCATCGCTGAGGAATAATTGTTTGATTCACTTGAATTTGCCGTGAGAAACTGCGAACTCGCATTGTTTTGTTCGCTTGTTTTTAAAATTTATATTTAGATCAGACCGAAATAACTAATGTTTTATAAAGATGTTGTTTACTGGACCACCGAAAGTTCATGAATAGTCGGCATTCTCCTGAACTTGTTGGAATAATTTACGATGAAATCACATTATCTGATTCGAAATTAATTGTAGATATTCTCAGATTTTGCATTAAGTGTTTTCGTTTCTGAAACATAGATGAATTCAAAATAGTAATCATCGAAATGAATACCATTTTCAATTCCCAGGCTCAGAGATCTTTTATCATGAGGTTGGAGAAATGATATTAGATTTTGTCACTGAGATGAGAGATATACCGGTTTCGGCCTTATTGGGCCTCATCAGTATCCCGCACATCTCAGGACAAAATCTTCATAAAAAACTTCAGAATTTGAAGCAATTGGTTGTGAAGTAATGAGTAAAATATTACAAAGTACTAAGGTGGTATATCTCTCATCTCAGTGACAAAATCTAATATCATTTCTCCAACCTCATGATAAAAGAACTCTGAGCCTGGGAATTGAAAATGGTATTCATTTCGATGATTATTATTTTGAATTCATCTTTGTTTCAAAAATGTTCTCGATGTGCCTTCGTAAAGGCAAAGAATTTTTCTTTTTCTTAAAAACATCAGGCTTCACAGTCACAAAAAGAATTGGGCGTTTCCATCACTTTGAGAAACTAGCAAGCGGGCTCTGAATAGAGCCACTGCTAAAATCTCATTCAGTGAAAGAGGAAGTACAGATTTCTTTTTTTGCATTTGATTGGAGATGTGAGACTTCATTTTGACGCAATTGGATGTCACCACCTTAGTACTTTGTAATATTTTACTCATTACTTCACAACCAATTGCTTCAAATTCTGAAGTTTTTTATGAAGATTTTGTCCTGAGATGTGCGGGATACTGATGAGGCCCGACAAGGCCGAAACCGGTATATCTCTCATCTCAGTGACAAAATCTAATATCATTTCTCCAATCATATTATGATCGATCTATGATCTTGGGAATTGAAAATGTTATTCATTTCGATGATTACTATTTTGAATTCATCTATGTTTCAAGAATGTTCTCGATGTGCCTTCGTAAAGGCAAAGAATTTTCTTTTTCTTAAGTGTTTTCGTTGTTTTCATTCCTTGATATCAGGAACTCTCAGCAATAATAAGATCTAAAAAAATTGCATCTATTCCATTGAGATTGCCAAACTTCCTTGTCGCATTTATTTATCTTGATTGGAAAATGTGACTAAAATTATTTATACGACTTCAATATGGGGACCTTATCTGGAATATAGGAGAATATGTGAAATGAATTTGGAAAGGAATTAAATTTGTTCTCAAAGTTCAAGATTGTTGTCTCTTCGCTAATATGTGGAGGGGCAATATTTGAGAGGACTGGTAACCAAGAAGTAGGTGTAGATTTGATAGAACAAGTAATAATCCTCATAGAAAAATTTAGTTGGGCATCAATTGTTTTTTACATGAACACTGTTCAACCAGACAGGGCAACAATATTCAGAAGCGGAAAATACCAAAGCTAGCGCTGGCGTACGAAGTATTGTTGCATCAGCGCCCCATGAGGAACCAGCTTGTTTCTGAAGAATATTGTTTCGAGTTTTAAGCTTCAAACGCAGATCATCTAAATGTGCGTTAAAATTCAGAGAGGAATCAAGTTTGATTCCCAGGTATCTAGGATTGAAATTATGTCTTGAGGGAGAAGTGACAATCAATTTTCTATATTTCTGATGATTATTCAAATGATAATATGAAACATCGGTTTTATTTTCATTCAGGCACAAACGCCACTTAATAAAATAATTTTTCATAATATCCAAATCTGCCGAAATGGTACTTTCTATTGGTTGAAAATTAGAATGATGGAAAGCCAGAGCAATATTATCAGCATAAATGAATTTTTCGGATGTAGTTGAAATATACCACGAATATGAATTTAAATGAAGAGGTGCTAAAAATGAACCTTGTGAAAAACCATTTTTAGATGTTTCGAAATTGCTCCTATCGTTATCCAAAATAAGATTTCATCTTGATGTGAAACGCACATCATTATATCGTTATACTTTAGATGGTGAATTTCGTACCAGAACCGATGAAATTCATCAGCCAAAAAGGGATGGGTAATAATTCTCCAGTGCATTGAATGATGGTAACGATATTTCTATATAGAGGGTTGTGCTTACAACATGATGCAATGGAGTGAATGGTTGTAGCACACTCCAAAGTTTGGCCAATGAATTCGTTTGATAGAGGAAGATCTATCAACTGGTCGCCAAACTCACATTTTGGGTTTCAAAAATATATTTCACTTTGAAAAAATCATAGAGAGGAATCTAGGTACTGATTGATGCGAATGGGATATCATGTGAACTACCAAATCTACTCAAGTATCAACTTATTCATTAGATCCGTGCATCTTATGCTTTTTATAAGAATTCTCATTCTTCGACTTTCATATCGTAATTTAATTGTTAAGGGAATAAAATGTTCCAATACATAATTAACCAATAATATAACTACTCCACTATAATAACAATGTGGCCTATATTGAAAATGATAATCATTCTTCAGATTTTGGGCACCCAACTGAAGCAACTACTCTTACAGTGTAAACCTGAAAGGTCCCAAAAATTTACATTCACACTGTCCCCCTAATTACAAAATCATGCACAAATAAATATATATCCATATAAAACATTCTCCATTTCAAAAATCAAACAATAAAATAAATTAAATAAAATGAACATTCCTGAATATAGTTCTGAAATAATAGAGATTTCAGAAGTGCCCTCTACAGTTCACGAGAGGTATGCAAATTCAACATTGCGTTGAAATTTCTTCAGCACTGTAGGAATAGGATCCTTTTAACTATTTGTATTGTGTTGTCTTGCTTCTAAATCTGGTAGTGATTATTTGAAAATAGACAATCCTATCGTCATGGTCGCTGGAAATCCAATTAAAAAAACCGATTAGGATAGAATCAGCCTTTCCAATAAAGCCTACATTATTTATGTATATTTATTTATATACAAAAAAAATAATCACATTGAAATAGGAATTCACTTTATTTAAATGGTACCTTAATATTATTTAAAAATTGTCTCATTTTTGTACCTTATGCTCAACCACATTTTTAGAATTTCCGTAGTGTTCGGAAGAAAGAAAGGTGTGATAACACATGGACTCCAATGCGTTGATATTATTATTAAATGTAGTTCACCGAATTTATATCAAATATAATACTTACACGAAAACGCTATCAACCTCAGCGACATCTACTGGCGTTATTCGCAAGAAGGAAAATTATTTTCTATTTTTTTCGATTTCATTAAATTTTTCATTTTTTCAATGTATTTTATGTTAACCCCACCGTAGAAGAATCTCACAAAAAAAATTTCATAACACACAATTCATCTAATCTTGAGTTATAAATGGTGTAACCAACAATATGGACGACTGAGTTTTATATATTAAGATAAGAATTCCAAGGCTCAGACGTTTTGGCAACTCAAAATACACAGTTTGAATTGCAGCGAAATCTAGTGGCGTTGAAGAGAAATTAAAATCAGATATAATACCTACACGAAAACGCTGTCAACCGTAGGAACAGCGACTTCTTCTGGCGTTATTCGCAAGAAAAAAAAATTATTTCCTATTTTTTTTTCCATTCCATCAAATTTTTCATAGTTTTAATGTATTTTATGTTAACCCTACCGTAGAAGAATCCAACAAAAAAACATTCTTAACAAAGAGTTCATCCAATTTTGGGTTATAAATGGTGTAACCAACAATATGGATGACTGAGTTTTATATATTGAGTTAATTTTTGGTTATGAATACGTGATCGATGCATAATATACTATTATTTCATGACTCCCCATGTAATTCTTTGCTTGTTTGTATAACCAAGCTCGCCAAAACAATGGACTCCGTCACGAATTTTCGTTCCTCTTCCGACATGTCTCTCGGGGTATGGAACCCTATCATCCCTTTCATTTCGCACCCTCTGTTCCCGTTTCTATGGCATTTATGAGTCATTCTGCCGTCGTCGACGCTGCAGCATCATTGACCGACGCTCGCAGTCGTAACTTTCGCTTTCCCCATCGCCGCCTTCACCCCCTCTCCATCAACCCAGCTTTCTGGGAACCTTGACTTGACGATCAGGGTTGCCAATTCAGCATTTTTAATGCTAAATTTGGCATATTTGATTCATGTTTAGCATATATTTTCGGCGTTTAGCATAAAGCATATTATTGACGGACATTTTCTAATATTTCGAAATCAACAGATGCACAAGAACCGACTGAGTTGGTACTTCTTCCAGTGTTAACTGTTTCCCTCTTCAATGAAACGAACAATAAATTTTCATGAACTTGCAACAACCGATATATTTACAGGAAATAGTCAAACAAACTTGGACAATTCTAATCGATCCGGCCGGACATCTGGCTCTTTTTCTTCTGAATTCCTATCTCTGAATTAACGCGAGGCAGTCGATAATATTCGAGGTATTTTCAAATCCAATGTCTCACCTTTTACGTGAATCATAATATGTTCAAGCACCCTTGATCTCCGAGATTCAAAATTTCAAATGCTTTGGGAAAAGCCGGTATCGTAACTTTTTTATCGTATATTTTTTTGGGAGCTGAGAAACCATAAAATGAAGAATATCTAACATTGGTTTTTGTTTTTTGTGAAGTATCAAAGCTTAAATCACCGAGATTCAATTCAAGTAAGAATTTAAAGGAACAGTTCTTCCGCGTTCAGAAGTTTCCAGTAATTTGCATATCCATTTGAGAATATTAAGACATAACATATTTTATTAATATCTACACAACAGCCATATTACAATTCATCTAAGTTTGAGAAAACAGTTCTGACAATAAAAAAATTGAAATTCAACCCAGGACCTAGGAATATTTTGAAATCTGATAACTCAGATCCCCAATATTCATTCACATTCAAGTGTTGTGAATCGAAGAAAATTTATATTTCAGAAATAACTATAGGAAAAAATATCAATGAAAAACTAGCATTTTTTTGGCACTTTCCCAAATGAAAAAGCATATTTTCGGCATTTTCTGAACGCAAAACTAGCATATTTTGCTTCCCCTGAGATGGCAACACTGTTGACGATTCTCATTCGACCGCCGACGCACAATCGAGCCCTCTTCGGCGGCCTTCCGGTGGACCGTGGATCATGCGGATTTCGGCTACTCCGGCGGCACCTTTGAAGTTTGTTTGAAGGCAGCCGACCGCCGTCGTAATTGGATTCGGCGGTGCCCACTTAGGGAAACGAGTTTTCTTTGTGCGTGAACGCCACGACGGTATTTTTTCGGAGATAAGATGGGATTGGAAGTTCTTGAATCGCGTCGTTTTTCCCCAGACGTTTATCGCTGAGTGTATCGGTGATTCTGGATGTACCACGACGTGTGAGCTCACATGAATGTACGTGGCGATCGATGAGATGAAATGTGACGCGGTCTATATGACTGCGGATAATACATCGGATAATATGTAAAAGGAAAAAGGTTGGGATCGGATCCTTTAAAGACAACCAAGTTGTTAGAGTACTCGTCAGATTTGATAACATTAAAACTCACAAATATTCTGCGATCTGTCAGAAAACTCTTCTTTCATATGTATACGCATTTTAAAATATTGCCGCCAATCTGTAATAATAGTTAATAGTTTAAAAGGGGTTACAGTCCACTGCGACATGATGGTCTATTGTGCCCCCTGACAAAGCTTTACAGCTCTCCTTCCAGTCCCAGAGATCTTATGAAATCCAATATCTCGGAAGGCTTCAGTGTTTCCTTTGGCAGTGAGGCTTCAGTGAGACCTACAGGTCTCTCGACCAAAGCATTGTTTCCTTTGTCGTACAATGCCGAAGCATTCTGTGACTAGGTGAATACGAGTTTCTTCCTCCTCCCCACAGAATCTACAATCGTCAGTGTCTGATACTCCCGTTCTCAGCAAGTGCTTTCTGAGGCGACAATGCCCTGTAAGAAAGCCAGTGAGGAGGTATAGTTGGTTCTTACTGAGATCCAAATATTTTTTAGATCTTGTAGTTTCAAAATTCCGAAGGAACTTTTTGGAGTGATCCAACCCTGGGAGATTCTGCCAGAACCTGTAATAAGACGATATGGAAGGATATAATGACTGAAGAGAGAATAAGCTCGATAAGAATTTGCAAGATAAGACATCCAAATAACCCTCTTCACAACCCTTCGAATGAGATGCTTTACCAGAAAACAAATGTTGAATCGATAGAAGCTAGGATCAAAAGACTCAGAAAGAAATTTATTGTAGAAGCTCCCAATAATGAAAATATCTATCCTTTACTTCTAGAATGCAAACAAGCCCAAGCGAGAAAGAGGAAAATACCTGTGAAACCACTCTATTATTAACCTCAAGACCATAGATGAATATATTTCCAAATAACAACTTTTCCAGAAACTCAGTTTGTAATTTTCGAACATAGAAGAAGGGTTTCACAAAACTTTGATTCTACTATCAGAAGAACTCACGTAACTTGAAACCAACCGAATCACTTGATTTGAAATTTCAACGAATCTCAGTCGATCTCATCAACTTGGCAGTTCTTAGTCGGGCAATCAAAGTTTTGTGAAACCCACCTTGAATGTTGTATAACAAGTGGAAGGTTTCAGTCGTAAGCCATTTGAAGGTGATCCAATAAATTTATTATTCTTCTCCTCATGTCTAATAGGTGAAACTATATTTATTTGAACTATCCGTTCTTTAATATGTGGCAGTTACCTGATAATGAAAAACCTCTAAATCTGAATGGAAAAATCTCAAACAACCCTCGATTTTGTTCTCACGACTCCATATATGGATTTGATCTTTAACAAATTTAATATGAATGTAAATGATTTTCACAATTTTTGTAACAAGAGAACTTGTCTCTATCCTCGACAGGAAAACTTATATCGGCCGTTGGGACACCAATTACTTTGGTATTCATCAGCATATAAGTACTGGTAGCTCTCACTGAATTGGTATGTGGGTTCAGAGCCTAATAAACAGTCTCGAAGTCCCCTAGAGAACAGGCTGAGCAAAATCGGTGATACATGAACTACAACCTTTCAAAGGAACGAGATACAGGAAAATGTATGGCACATTACGGTCGTCTTTTTTAGAGAAACTGATTAAGCCATCAACTTCATTCCTCTATCTTCTTTTGTTTTCGAGTTATGGGCCAAAATTAAAATTTGGGCAATTTTAACTTTGGTCATTATCTCCGTTTCTGTTAGTGCTAGAATGTTGACACTACAACCTTATACAGACACTTTCTTCATAGCAATCCAGTAGCTTACTATGTTTTTTCTGAAGGGGTGTCCTTGCTGAGCTAAAACATAAAGTTGGGTGTTTTTCTTATGGAAATAATACATAGTTTATTATGAGTCAAAAACAATCATCAGTTTTTTCTGTTTCAAAAATATATTACACTTCATACAGGGTGGGCCACGTAGAACATTTCTTCCCCATATTTTTCTGAGTATGCTCCAGAAAATGCTTCGACAGGTTAATCTTTTGACATCAGATAGAAAAAGAAATTGTTCATGAATAGAATTGCAAAACCTTAGCAATGATGTGTCACTTGAACCCAATAGAATTTTGAATCTTGAGGAAGCTGATACCCCGATTTGGTATGATCATAGACTCAAGCAGCACAATTCAGCGGAAACATCTCTTGAAGATGCCAGACACTCGAACTGGCGAAAATTGAAATCGTTCAAATTTCAATGTTGGCCTATAACTCGAAAACAAAATAAGATAAACGAATGCTTACTGCTTACTGCTCTCACCTATTACTTTCCCCTGAATCATATCCTGCAGTAGGGAGTATCTATCTTAATTTTTCATTAGGTATTCTAGCTTTCTTCTCTTCACTGTATAAATGATTTCTAGGTTTTTTCTCATTCTCTCTAGGACTTTTTTATTTGTTAAGTTTCAGTTTTTTCCTGGTGGTTTCCGTCAGTGTATAAGATTCCACGACATATAGTAAGAAGAAGAAGACATAGCATCTTAGATGTCTTACCTTCGTTTCCAGGGATAAATTGTGGTTCTTGAAGATGGCACTCATTTTGTTAAAAACCGTTCTTGCCTTCCCTATACGACTTTTCATTTCTTGGATGCTGTGCCAGCTCATTTATATGATTATACTGTTTCACACGCTCTATTCGAGTTTCATTCTCATACAAGTGAGCTCCCCTTTTATCATCCTCGCTTATTATCATCTGTTTGGTCTTCTACACTTTGATATTGAGACCATATTCTGTACTTTGGTATGTGATTTGGTCCATTAATTTTGTAATGCCATCCATCACAATGGTATCGTCGGCGTATCGAAAATATTGTTCAAAAGGATACCTTCGTTTGAAATTTTTTCGCAGTACAAGTTGAAGATCAAAGGAGATAAGATACAACCCTGTCTGACCCAACCAATGCAGTTGATGGCATTATGAGTTTCATTGATTTTCCTCTATTTCTTTCGATTAAAAAGTTGTAGTTTAGGTTTCACCAATTTTGCCCACCCTGTACATTTTTCGTTGTGAGGAAGGACTGTTCACTGTTTGACACCACGTTTCCTATGTCTACAAGTCTGGGTTACGGAACTAGAGGCGTGGGTGAATCCTCAGGGAAGTCTTGTACGATTCTCTTTCCATCTCTGTACAAATTAAGGTAGAGAGCCAAAGCCCCTGGCTTCTTCGAGAGTTGAGCTATGAGAATTCGGTATAGGCAAATTACTAATATTACTCATTGTATCATCCCCCTCTTGAATCCGGAAATTCAAGGTTTTCAATAATGTTTTACTACCCTGGATGGAGTACTAACTTTCAGCTTGGGTCCTGTTTCAATCTCAGAGGAGAAGGCGAAGTCAGCCATAGTAACTGCTGTTCTTTGTAGCGGTGCAAGCTTGCATGTAATGCTAACACTTCTCTATCGAGTCAATAGAACCATAGTCACCATGTCTTTCTCTCAATTGCTCATCCTAGGTCCCCCTGGCCAAAGGTCGCTTAGTCAAGAGCCTTGGAATTTGAAAAGAATCAGGTTCGTGCATCGTTTGGAATGGGTATGTCTTCCTTTCTTCCTTGTTCTTGATGTCTTAGGATTTTCTTTGTTCTTGTTAGAACTATGAGAGTTAGGTATCGCCAGAGTGCTAATATTACTCATTGGGTCATCCCATCCGAAGATTCAAGGTTTCCTAGTACTCGGGATGGGGATCTAAAGATACTCCTTGAGTCTGCCCGATGTCCGATGTATCTGGCAGTTAATAACACCACTGTGAACCATGCTGATCTCTTCTTCTTCTTCTTCTTCTTCTTCTTCTTCAGCCTTCGCACGTCCACTGCTGAACGTAGGCCTCTTCCATCAGTCTCCACTCGTGTCTGTTCTGGGCAACTCTCATCCAACCCGTCCCCACTGACTTTACGATGTCGTCTTTCCATCGTAGAGGCGGACGTCCTCTTTTTTTATTACACGCTGATCTCTTATGAGCAAATAACTTGGATGCCCATAGTTTTATATGTAATTGACATGACTTTCTTCCTTCTGTAGTTTTAGGGATTTTCCTGAAAACACAATTAACCTTTGTTGTTAGAGGGACATTGGGGTAGAGGTTTTGGCCATTTTTAGTTTCGTTGCTCGTCCTAAGAGGAATCATCACAACTTCTTAAGCTTGCAGACCACGGCAAGGTGGTGACCAATCGTGCTAGAACTAAGATCCCTGCTACATTACCCAACCAGTAAATTTCAGCGTGCCGCTTGCAACATTGAGCAAACAGACCTGGCCAACGTAGTGATCAATATTAATGCCGCTTCTACGCCACTGTCGGATTACGTGTAGGTGGTGCAGCCCCATGCGGACCGGCCCCCAACCGGGGAGCTCTAATGAATGCTTAAACGGCCGATTAATTATTCAAATTGCCAGATTGGTTTCAAGGCGTCTCCGCGTTCAGACGTCCCGACGATATTTGCCCGTGATTTCGCCCGGATTAGATGCGTCCTGTGTTTTTAGACGTCGTTATCTCGGCGCCCCGCTTTTCTTCGCAGGCGACGGGCGCGGGGAAGGGTGGTTTTCTGGCGATTCGGAAGTGTTTAGTGGGGTGATTCTGAGAAATTCGCGCCCTTGATGTCGGTGAAATCGATGTTTTAGGGTGGTTTCGGATTTGGGAAGATTAGGATTCAGGAGAAATAAAAATAGGTTTTGTCACTGAGAGAATTTATATACCGGTTTCGGCATCATCAGTCTCCCATATCCCTCAGCGACAAAATCTTCATGAATAAATTCTACTTTTGAATCAACTAGTATAAGCCTCTTGAGTAAATGAATACAAATAGCGACATCTATAATCGTCAGAAGAGGAGTTCCACATCTCCAGTTCACATTCTAAAAACTGCTTACATCCTCTTCTCTTTGAGATTTTAGCATTGGCCCTAAATCAGAGCCCCCATGCAAGTTTTTCCGAGTGATGGAACTCTTTTCGCGACTGGGAAGCCAAGTTTTTTCTAAGAAAAAGAACAAATGTAAGAACAAAATTTTCTTTGCCTTCACGGAGGCTACACTGAGAGCATTTTTGTTTTTTTGAATGTTTTTCTCCTCAAGAAAAAAGGCTGAAAACAGTTAATATGTACCAAACATCATATGTGAATTTTTTAATATTTCCTGAGATTTCTTCAGTGGTGATGGTTAAATAATTGGTTAACACATACCATTCTATATAACTCGATTCTCCTATTTTGTGTCTTTTATTCTCGTTTTCGGAGAAGATGTATGAAAACTTATATTTCGATAATAATTCAGAAGATTAAGTATTAGCGAGTATTTTTTTTAAGGATATTTTCAAACGAACTGAATGTGGACAATTGAACAGAAGAAGTTTTTTTTGCTTTCAAAATGAATTTTTATTTCAACACAAAAAAATACTTCCTTGTACAACCTGAATGTACACTGTGAGACTGCATTGTATCTCAGCTATTATTGAAGATTGGGACCCTCTGTTACTTTTTTGTGAAGCTTTTGAATCCAAAAGCAGACAATATTCCAACTTCTTTTTTTCTGAAAAACAGGACGAAAACGAAAATATTCACCTTTCTGAGTGCCTTTTCTCAGGCACTGTATGAGATAGAAAAGAAATGAAAACTGCTTTTAATATATATTTTTACGTAAAAGTCAAAAGTGTTGTTACAAGATGAAACAAATTTTTGCATTTATTTTTCTGAATACACTGATGTATCACAACCTAACCTTTACTAAAATTGAGCTTCAAAAATGAGAATAATCCATATTTGTTGTTTGTCTCTTTCAATAGTAGGCCATGAATTCTTTCACACATTCATTTAATTAATATTTTTCAAAACGCCATGTGACTTAAACCTGTGTATTGTTTCATATTCAAACATGAACTCAAAATATCGCTCGTCAAGATAGACTTGAAAATGTTTAAATTTTAATATTTATGTTGAATTATTTTTTTCATGTATATTGAACTTTTATGCATGTGTCGAATAATTCATGTCTTACTTAAAAAAAAAACAACATGAAAATGATTTTCAAAATTATATGAATGTAAGGTTGTGATGCATCAATGTATTCAGAAAAATGAATGCAAAAATTTGACTTCCAAATATACAGAGTGTTCCATCTGAAAAATTCCAAGCATTGTGCTCAATCTCAAAAACAGTGCTCTGAAAAAAAATTTTAACTTATACGTAAAAATGTATATAAAAAGCAGTTTTCACTTTTTTTTCCATACAGTGCTTGAGAAGTAATTACATCTCCAGAAGTGCACATTTTTCGTTTTCACCCTGTATTTAAAAACAAAAGAAGTTGGAGTATTTTTGTTTGTGGATTTAAAAGTTTCATGAAAATTTGATACAAGGTCGCGAAAACCTCATGCTTCTATTTTCAATAATGCCTGAGATACATATAATCTCACCCAATTTGGAACACAGTATGCATCCTGTCAATATTTTCATGAAATATATAAAAGTCTAAAACAGAAAATTAACGAAATCAAGAATTTTTCAAATTAAAATGAATTGAGGAAATGTCGACTTAAGCAGAAAAACATTACCCTTTTAAAAAGAATTTTTTGTATGAATTGATGAGCTATGCTCTTCTGCTTTGAAATTCCTTCTCCTTAAAAATATAAAGAAAATCAGATGGCATCCTTCAAAGCAGCCAAAAATTATATCTGAAAATAGAAAAATGGAAGAGAGAACAACAATCCTATCGTGAAAGACTTGACCATTTACTTGATCAAGCAATGAATCATTACACAATCTAACTTCAAGAAATTTCCCATTTGATTCTACTACATCTAAATTAATTCTAATTGCAAGTAATGATTTCGATCATTTTGATAGAATTATAATTGAAGTTTTTGATCCTAAGATACTTATATCAGATTTTTTTTCAGGTAAGTCCAGACGTTCAATCTACTCATCATCCTTTTAGTTTGTAAGTTCAATCGAATCAGAAATCTTCATCGATTGATATCATTTCAGCTGCATGATCATAAAAAAAAATTCCTGATATGACAGTTATGTTTAAGGTGTATCTACGAAAAGTAATTTAATAATGAGTTTAGACTAGTTTATGTTATTTTTGTATGAAACTGAATTCATTTATTTTATTTCACTCGTTTAATTCATTCTTCATAAGGTAAATCAGTAAACCTAACAAGATAATATTCTCAATAACAAGGATTCGAATTGATGAGAATTTGGCACCACTTTCGACTAAATTGTAACAAAAAACGAGAAGTTGAAAGTACTATAGTAATCACGACCCTGAAAAACATCTCTGAAAAAAATTATCAATTATCTTGTTTCGTATAGGGTGAGACCTAACAGTTTTTTCAAAAGTTATTCAACGATTCATAGAACATAACGATTTTACTCATACTCTGTTCAAAAATTTTTGTCATCTAAGCGACCTTCATAATGATCATCTAAATTCTGTAACTCAAATGTTAATAATGAGAAATTGGCTCTGAGTGCCAATCGTATAAACACATTAATCTCAATAATAAAAACAGAATAATCAAGAAGTTCAAGCTCTGAAGATAGACAAAAAGGGCGTCCGTTGGATATCCAAAGTAGGAACATTAAATAATTGGAAATTTGTTCGTGGAAAATTGGAATTATTATTTCGAATGCAATGGAGACATATGCCATCAAAGATCACCCTACTCTTCTTCCATTCTATATTTCCTGCAGGACCAATCTAGCATTATAATCAACTCACAACTGATTACAATTCCCATAATCGAGATTTTCAATTAACCTCAATGATGAGAGTATCCATAATAATTTGTTCTGGATTACGACCTGATGAAATGAAGAAACGCGTACAAAAAGTTCAACAATTCCTCGTCGACAATCTCACTCTAAAAACACGCCCGAAGCATATCCTTGTTGCGGAAAAAAATTCCCCAAGAAAAGCATAACCACACAATGAGGCGATAACATCTGACATTACCTCGGCAAAGAATAAGTCTAGTATCTCATTACCTCTCATTCAAAATCAAGATAGGTACGAACACAAAGGGGATTACAATAAATTATTCATTGCTCATAAACATTCGAGGGAATGTCGGTTTTCTTTGCCCCAACAATGCCGCAATAGAAACAATGTTTGATTATGATACTGCGAGAAAGTGAAGCCAGAAGAGATCATCACATCGCATGCAATCATAATGCACTAGCCTTCGAAGCCTGCGGGCACAATCAAACGCTGAATACATTAGTGAGGAAGAGGATGTTACAACATCAATTTGCAGTGGTGGCTCATATGATGTTTCTACTCCCGCTCTAGAACGGAAGGAAACCTAACTATTTTCATAGTTAGTCGTGTCTGCTCAATTATGACCTTATATAGGGTCTATCTCTAAGATAGATAGAAAACTGTATGATAATCGGGGTTTATTCAGTATAAAAATTTCATAACGCTATCCGTATCAAGATAAAGGGCGTTGAAGAAATAGTAATTTATGATATGAGTGTTAAAATTGACGTTTTATTTGGTGAGTGAAAATGTTTGTGAAATGAGCAGAGCGAATTGAACAATTTCACGAACAACCATACATTAACACAAATACCATACATTGTTTTATGTACAACTGCACTATTTAGATAATGAAATGGGCGAATTTGCAATGACAATAAACTTCAAGAAGCATTTTAATATTCAAATAATCAGAAGGTTGTTGTGAATGGACAATGGCAAACGTTACCAACGTTATGATTACTAACAAATGAGAAAAGACGCTGTCATTTGAATTTCATTCCTGTCCAATTTTCGTCTTGGGCTTTCAACTACTTAATATGTTTGTCGATTGTCCAATCGAGTTTGTTCTTCCTCTGGATATTGAAGAGTCTGCAAGAAGAGCAAATCTGGAACTAATACCTAAAAAATCTGTTCAGCAGTACGACATTGCATCTAACAGTTTCCTGGTCTGGTGTAAATTGAAAAAGATAAGAATAGATAAGAAACAACTTTATTTCAAAACAATTCAAGCTCACAACAAGAAAGGAAAAGAAATAGTGTCAAACAAAGTAGAGTTCAGATCACCCAGCAAACTCCTCCAAACTATATGGTTCCATGTTCAATAACAGCTTGAATATTTCTTTTTTGAAAAGTTTATGTTGCTCTATTTTCTGTATATCCCTTGGCAGTTTGTTGAAAAATTTCAGACATCTGTACTCGGTTTGCCTTTGACTGGTTGATAAACTGTGCTTCGGTAGATTGAATGACAACTTTCTAGTGTTGTAATTTTCCTTGCGATTGAGATACTAAAGAAACAGATCTTTATGTTCAAAAAGGAATATTAAAGATTCTTGAATGTACAATGCATATAGTGTTAGTATGCCATTCTTTCTGAAGTATCCTCTACATGATTCTCTGGGCGTTAAATTTTCTATTATTCTTATTGCTTTCTTCTGTAAAACAAAAAAAGATGAAGTATTTCCTGAACCATAGAAGGTTATTCCAAAAATGTAGAAGGGAACTTCAGTGAAACTGTTTTCCTGGCATACTTAGAAGAAAAATAAAAAATATGGAGTTCGTTAACTTTGTGGAGCAAATTTTCAATGATAAAGTCAAGAGTCAAGCGCCCTTGTTTGAAATGGTGTGGATGTTAGTAAATATTTTAAGGTTATATATAGCATATTTAAAACGGAAAAGTGAAGGATATCGTCCCAAAAAATCGAAAATTCTCACTCGTGAACAAGTTGAGAAGTTTATTCGTGTTCGAGATGGCGAACGGTGAACACATATGCAAGCGTTGCTCTGATAATTTCATCGTGAATACTAAATTTATACGATGTTTTTCATGTGAAAGTAAATTTCATCTAAACTGTGCATCTATAAAAGATGCCTGGGTTAAAATTATCAGTGAAAATCCCAATATATTCTGGATATGTGATAATTGCAATGGAAAAGTATCTGAAAATCCAATAATGCTAGTGAAGGAGAATGAATGCCTTAAAAGGGAGAAATACCTGCAGGAAAAACTTATCGAGGAGATGAGTTACTCAAACAAACTGCAGAAGCAAATAATTAAATCATATGAGGAAAATAATCACTCAGCAACCATACATAACAAAGGTGAATCGTTAAATAAAAGTTTCAATCCGCAAGGTCAACGTATTGAACGCTCCAATTCCTCAACATCGAACAAATCGAATTCAATATGTGATAAACAAACAAATGATGATAACACATCCAAGCTGAAAACCCCTTCCGCGTCGTTATCGTTGGGATTGCCTGATGGTGTAATTAATGCAAATAAGACGCCGAAGATCTCATCGTCTCTCTCCAACCCCCGAAATAATTCTCAAGAATCAGCCACTGTTAAAGAACAGAAGGAATGGATTCAAGTCCTGAATAGAAGAAAAAGGAAATTTGTAGTAGGTCAAAACAAGGAAATTTCAGAAATCAAGACAATACCCAAGTATAAGTCGTTGCATGTAACTAGGCTGGCACCCCATACAAAAGCGGATGATCTAAAAAAAATCCTTGTAGATAAATTTCCTGAAGTCATTTGTGAACCACTGTCTTCTAAACATCCTGAAATTTATTCATCCATTAAAGTCACAGTTAATCAGGAAAATTTCAAGAATATATGGAAAAAAGAGATATGGCCTAACGGCGTCCGTGTTTCGCAGTTTTTTCACAAAAAGAGGTTCCCCATGGAAACTGGTCCGGGGGATCTCCTAGCTACCAACATAAAGTAGAGAAACCTACTCTTGATCGGAATGCATCTTTGGGAATTCTACACGTTAACATTCAGGGTATCGGAAACAAACTAAATGGTCTGGAAGTCCTAGTGAAGGAGGAGTGTCCAGATGTCGTGAGTGTAGTGGAACATTGGTGCAATATTGATAGCATTGAATCTATTTCACTGCCTGGTTACTCGCTTGCTGCATACTACTGCCGTAAGAATATGATTCATGGTGGTTCTCTAATTTTTGTTAACGATAATTTAAATCCCAAAAGTTTACAATTTTCTCTTATTGGCTCTGAACTCCATTGTGAATGTTGTGCAGTTAGAATCAAATTTCATAATGTTGATATATGTATACTCTCTATTTACAGATCCCCTTCTGGTAACTATAACATTTTCTTGGATGAACTATCTCAAATTTTGGAACATAGTTTTCAGAAAGCTAAGATAGTCTTTGTATGTGGCGATTTGAACGTGGATTACTTAAATTCATCTTGTAACAAAAAACGTTTGTTAGACGATCTTATGAGTTGCTTCAATCTTAGAGTCACTAATAATGAACCTACCAGGGTATTCACAAATGTAAATAACCGCACTTCCATTTCTAAAGTCGACTATATAATGTCTAACGCAAACTCTGACAGTATCAATTGTCGTGTTTTCGAACCACATATAAGTGATCACAGGTTGGTTCTTCTTACTTACTTTCTGCCCTTCAATCTGGTTTCGGAAATATCAACTGATTTTAAATTCATCAGGAACTGTTCTGCTGGCAACTTGATGGATCTCTACAATGTGATATCAAGTAGTAATTTTTCTAGCCTATATAGCACATCTTCAGTAGACTACAGCTTCTATTGTTTCATGAATATCATACACTCTGCTGTAGAGGAGTGCTGTCCGATTAAAAAAATCAAACCTGGTACTTCTACTTGGGTCACTCCTCAGATACGTCGAGCCAGTCAGTATTTGAGGAATCTGTTCAGCCTAAGTAAGGACCTGAATTCTAATAAATTCCTTGAATTCTATAAAGATCAAAAGAAAGTTTACAAACAACTTTTAGCTGATACTAAACTAGAATACAATCAATCTATGTTGAGTCGTTCATCGAACTTGAGTAAATCCGTGTGGAATATAGTTAACGCTACGACTGGCAGAAAGGCTCGTTCCAAACATCCTTCCTCACTGATTATTGATAAAACTCATATCACGGATAAACCTGAGATTGCAACAGCCTTTGGTGTTTATTTTTCAACTATTAGTGAGCAGAGCCTCACTGAATACTATGGTGCCACTGTGTCTCTGAGCTGTACGACCTCTAGAATGAATCTCAGTACTTTTTTTTTCCATCCGGTTACTGACGACGAGGTAAAACTTGCTGTGAAGCGCTTAAAAAATAGTAATAGTACTGGGGTTGACGCGGTATCTTCTAAAATGTTGAAGTCCTTCGCACCGCTTATCACCGAACATCTGGTATATCTTATTAATCTCTCAGTTGCCAGCGGTGTCTTTCCGTCTTGTCTCAAATTGTCAACGGTTGTTCCAATTTTGAAAAAAGGTGATCCTACTCTTATAACCAACTATCGACCAATTTCCTTATTGAGTGTTTTTTCGAAATTAATTGAGAGAATAGTCTATGACCGTATTGTGGATTTCCTATCTAAATACGAGGTATTAAAGAATAGCCAACACGGATTTAGGACCGGTCGTTCTACACAAACTGCCTCTATGTCATTCATTGAATATGTGTACAAGTGTTTGGATGATGGACTATGGGTCTGTGGTTTGTTCTTTGATCTTTCTCGTGCGTTTGATTGTTTAAATTTTAAATTCATAATTGATAAGATGTATTGCTTAGGGTTTCGTGGTGTCTTCCTGCAATGGGTGCATAGTTTTCTGAATGATAGATTGATTTGCGTTAAGTTGTTTGAGTATACATCAGACATTTTCAGTCAAACTTTGGGAATCCCGCAGGGGTCAGTCATGGGACCTCTCATATTCCTCCTTTTCATCAACGATTTGCCAGACCATGTGATTTCTGAATGGATAATTATGTTTGCTGACGATACCTCTTTTGCAATTTCTGCTAAAACTAAAGAAGAGCTAATCTCAAGATGTTTAACTCTGATTCAAAGCTTTATGAATTGGTGCAAGGCTAACTCTGTTATAGTAAACATCGATAAAACTGAGTTGGTATCATTCTGCCTCAAAGCCAGAACTGATTCTATTACACTAAACTACGGTGATATAACTATTAAATCGAGGTCATCTATCAAATTTCTTGGCTTGATCGTAGATGAGCAATTGCGATGGTGTGATCATGTCGATTACTTGTGTGGTAATTTGAATAAAGCTTATTATGCTCTTAGCAGGCTCAAAGGATCTCTTCCTGGTTAATGTGTATTATGGTCTGTTTCACTCTCATCTAAATTACAATATTTTACTTTGGGGTAACTCGGTTTCTGTAGAAAGAATATTAATAGCACAAAAAAGAGTTATACGTCTTATGTTTTGGTTGAGCGCTCGTACTTCATGTAGGGATTACTTTATTGAAAACAATATAATGACTGTGCCTTCAATGTACGTTTATAGATGTTTAATACATCTGAAAGAAAAAATTGGCACTGTGCCACATCTTTCTGAGTGTCACAGTTATAATACTAGGAATACGTCGACTCTTTCTGTTCCTGTTCATAGGACTTCCAAGTATGAGTATTCACCTTACTTCCAAGGTGTTAGGTTATACAACCATCTACCATCAGCAATTAGAGAGCTTGGACTTACTTTGTTCAGAGGTAGACTGAGACAAATACTATTAAGCAAGGCATATTACAGTGTCGATGAGTATCTATGCGATGCTGGTTTATAGGATTGAAATAAATAATAATAAATAATATATGTTTATAATAAAAATGAAATAAATAAATGTCGTTGTTGTTTATGTAATCTCACCAATTGCGGTGAAATAATTATTCTTCACTTTTTTTATATTCCTTAGATTGAGCAATTTTTGTTTTTTGACGTGCCCATACATATGTATATGTCGAAGGGGATTGAATAAAGTTATTATTATTATTATTATTATTATTATTATTATTATTATAAAGAAGGCACCAGATGAGAAATACTTGATGGTAAAGGTTGCAACTATTTTCAGATTATTTGAAGCCTGTCGGCGTGAAGAATTGTGTAATTTATCAGTGGAAGACATCGAAATAACAAATAAATCATTGGTTTTCAACTTCCAAATACAAAAACGAAAGTCAGTCGTTCTTTCAGTATTGTTGGGGAGTATGTAGACTATTTACATAAATACTCTGCACTGCGCCCTTCTGTCATCAAACATCGTCGTTTTTTCCTGAAGAACATGAATAATAAATGCACTGTCAATACAGTTGGTCTTAATACATTTGGAAAAATTCCATCTATTGTTGCCGAATTCCTCAAACTCATTAAAAGTGTCACTTTTAATGGCAGTTGTACCAAAAAAAAATTATACACATTTTTTGTGATTGTGCCGAAACTACGGTCAACATTGTGATAAAATTTCTTACGAATGTGTTTTAGAAGCTAATACATCCAATGAATTTGTTTTTATTTCTGTCTCTTTAGGAGGGCTCTAGTTATACGGTTTGCGCCAAGTAGCATTAAACATTAAACAGAAAATCACAGGATGACAATTAAAAAAAAGAGTAATAACATAAAACAGAATTCAATTGAAGTAGATGTCCTCCATATTGACGAATACACAAGTCTATCCTTTTTTCTGAAGGAATGGTAACTTAATCGATTACGACACCTTCTATCAATTGGAGCTCTATCGTGCTTTATAATTAATAATAATAATAATATATGACTTCATCAATACTTTATACCAGCATCGGTTATTGCTTCGTAATTTTCGAATTAAAGTATTGCGAAAGCGATGCACAGTATCGAGTTTCATCAAGGTGGTGTAAAATTGAATAATGTTTAAGATCGCCCAAAATCTAGCTTAATATCTTTTATCAAAAAAGATATATTCAAAACAACTTGGTAGAAACCGTGTATCTAGCGCCCTCTATGAGAGTCAGACATCAAAACACATTCATTAGATGTATCAGCTTGCAAAACATATTCGTATAAAATTTCATCACAATGTTGCTAGTAGTTTCGGCGAAATCGTAAAAAATGTGTATATTTTTTTCATTTTCAACGCCCTGTTTCTTCAATACGGATGGCGCTACGAAAATTTTTTACTTAACACTCTCCTACTACTTTTCAGTTTTCTATCTTTTCTAGAGAGGGGGTCAAACTTTTTTGAAACACCCTGTATATTATCTTCTATCTATCCTTTTTTCGAAACACCCTTTATATCTAACCTAATACAATTCCCAACATCTATTCTTTCCATTGGTAATGAGATTTCGAGATCGGGTTAAACTCAGTTTTTAAAATACGACACGGGGTAACCATATTGAAAAGTTTAGAAACCACTGCATAAGGGCATTCTTTCAGACTGATGAAGTTACCGATCTCAGGCTGGAAAGCAATTCATAATGTATCTCCCGGATGCCCCTATCCAATATCGGATATTTCCGTGTGGAGAGAGAGGCCCATCACTCTCCTACACTGAAGTTTATGAGATTGCAATAGACGTACGTTGCACATACTTAATGGTTTTCGTGTAACATGTAATTAAGCAAACTCACGATGATAACACAGTCTACGACCTTGGACTGCTGCGGTTTCAAACTGTCGTGCCGGTATGTTGTGGTGGAACACACATTCCTATAGGAAGTGGATCTTACGCAAAAGTAATGCAGTTAGGTAGTTGCCACATATTTGTACTTGGGAAATACTGGCTTCGCTCGGGTTTGAAGCGATTTTCCATGTACACGGTATCGATGAATAGGTGTAGAATTATTTGGAAGGTTCAAATTGTTGTCGTCCTGATGACACTCGGAAAATCAATCATATGAAGCCAACAAATTTCTAGTATGTAATAGGTGTTCAACTTTAACTCTCGTTTTTTCCCGAAATTTGTGGCTTTATTGTGAAAAACAGGTTAAACAATTATAATGCATCGCTGGGCACTACTTTCTCCTATCTTTCAGGCAGCATACAGTGGTGTAACGTCCCCCTCCTTGGGTCTATGTTATTTATGATAAGTTTACCCCAAAGTTTTTCAAAAGAAAAATACCAAAAAAAAAGTGTTGAAATTTGAAATAACAAAATATATCTGAATAAAATAATGTATATTCCGATATAAAACTAAAAAGAAAGAAAGCAATGTGATATGTAACTTGAAAAATTATTCAACAAAAATTCTTGTTCAATGCTGAGTAGACTCGAGTAAGTCTGATAGACGTGTTCGCAACATTGAATTCTTAAGATAAATCGTGATTTTCTTAAGCTTGGAGAAAGATCTCTCCGCACTGGAATAGTTGCAAACTATTTTAGAGCTATGAGTGATTACTGCTGAATAATTGACTGTGTCCCAGGAATTGGCTTATTAAAATTTTATAAATCCTTTTGTTGCTTACAAAGTGCACTGTTTTTTATCTCTGGAGTTTTTTTTCTGTGAGCTCTACTCAAAAATCTTCTAATATCTGAAAAAAGATTCGATATATAACTGCCGTTTTCTAGATTGCGCATTCAATAATTTTGAATTGAAAAAATACGAGAGGCGTTTCTTAACGAAAAAATATGTTCTGCTATTAATTCTAGAACTAACCTTCGATAAAATTGAAACCCTGAAACCCTGAAACCAAAGGAACTAAAAAAGTGTCAAAAGTGACTCATAATGTGGTTTCGTATTCGAACACTTGTTTACTTTACTAGACTGGAAATGAAATAATGAAAAAATTCCATAATATCTTCCCCTTCTTCATAAAAATATCCTGATTGGAGAATTTTGATACGTCAGGTTTTCACGTCACGATTTCTTCATATTAAAACATCAAATCAAAACCTCTGAGGAATACATCAGATTGCACCGGAGAAAAAAACTCTTCATACCCATCGCATTTATGTTGATTTAAGCAACAAGCAACTAAATCTAGCCGTAATGAAAAGTTTCTCAACTGTTAGTGAATGAATATTAATGAGGTAATAAATTAATTAAGAATTAATTGTTTGGCGTTAATGATTACATAATTATTGTTCATAGTGTTAAGAAATCGAAAATTTATCGTAATTGTTATTATGTTACGCAGTTCATAATCTTTTTTATTTCGAATTAATATAACAACCATTTCACAAATAGTACCATAACGAGAGTGGAATAAAGATAGAATCAGGTGAAAAAATTGTATCAATTGAAGAACTCAATGCGAACAAAAAACTATACAAATCAGATGAAATTGATCTTAATTGGAATAGAATCAAACATACCTTTTGATATAGGTAGTTTTGTCAAAACCTAAAAGCTTCAGAATGTCCCCCATTTCATCAAAAATAACATTTTATCACCAAATTCAGAGCATAACTACCTGACTACTATCCAATGAACTCATTCAAATTAATTGTTCATTCTTTACAGAAACTTTTTGAATATTTTATACTACTTTGTTTTCAACAATCTTAGATACAAAACACTCTCGAAATTGAAATTTTTTTGTGAATTGTTCGTTAATTCGGCTGAAAAATACAAATTCTGCGTGTGTGTGTCTAATAATATTCTAATATTTTATAAGTAGAGTTTATACATGAAAATATCTAAGTTTCAAGATAAGGGTGTAGACTCATCCATTCTTTTGTTATTTTTTCACTATTCCAACTCTTTTCGATTCCCAAATCGAATTGGAAACCAACTACGACGAGAAGAATAGTTTAAAGCAGATGCAATAGTCAAGAATAGGTCCGTTACTTGATGAAATTGAATAATAAGAAGACAAGCCAATTATCTTTGGAATTTTCACGATTAACACGATTTCGAAAATTTCGTCATTGAATATAACGCATGAGATAAATATTTTTCTGTAAATTGCACATCAAACTGAATTTGACGCTATACTGGGTGGGTATCGCAAATTGCTTGATTTGGACTGTTTTAGGTACTTTTAGACTAGATAGGTAAAAACTTCAGGAGGAAGTCCAGGCTCGATTTTCGTGAAAACACCGTTGATGAAAACTGTTTCAAGATATCTTATTTTTTTTAAATTTTGATATATTATCGATTTCGAAAATGTTCCATAACTTTTTTATTCACGACTATACCTGAAAACGATTAAAACTTTCTTAAATCGCTGTTTCACTGGAAATGAGAAACTATAATAAATTTTATTTTCGCGGGAAAAAAGACTTTTTTATTTCGAATACGAACCCATCTTATATAATTAAAAAAATTTCAAGATTAAGAAATTGGGAATAACGTCTTATTCCCAGTGAAAGTGCTTGTCGAAAGATTTCATCTTTTTCAGATATTTTCGAAAATGAAAAAGTTATGGCACATCTTCGAATTCGAAAAAAAATCAAAATTTTGTTATATCTTCAAAACAAATTAAGATATCGTGAAACGTTCTCCACTACTGGTGTTTTCGAGGAAATCGAGCTCAGGACTCCTTTCAACGTTTTTACCTATCTATTCTAGAAGTACCAGAAACAGCAAAAATCAAGCAATTTGGAGGTATCTTGTACAGCATGGTCATTTTTCGTTTTATTTTTTTCTCGGAATATTGAAGATATTTTTTATTCCTTAAAGTATATGTGTTGTTTTCTTGAAACTTATTTATTCACGGTGGGTACCAGTTTTTTATACATTTAGTTTGTTAGAAAGCAGCAACCAAGTCGAAGATGTGGTAAATTTGGTGATAAGTGGTTCACCGACAGCAAAATATACATCCTTTATGATCGATTGGCTCTTCAACATCCTCGAACTTGTATCAGACAGATTAAATCTTTCGGCATCAAAACTTGAGCAACGAATTCCCAGACAAAAAAATTAATTGAATTATCGCAAAACATACACTAGATAAAATGGTTCTGTTTGTCTATATATACCTGACGGAACGTTGCAGTTGTAAGATAATGAAGACCTTGATCCTTTTACTGAGTACACATGTCTGGAGTTATTAATATTTATCATCGAATACGCAAAACTCACTGAATTGGATTCGATCCTCTCGAAATTGCGAACGAAAGATAAGGAAATACAAAGTATCAAGTGATTTTTGCCGTCCAAGCATAATGTGAATCATCCGGCAGATGAAATGTGTGATCTGCAGCATGGGAGTCGTTTGAGGGGGAGCGAAGGGGTTATTATCCCTTTATTTACTAAGCTGATTTTGAAAAACTGAATTTCTAGAAATTTTTTTTGAAGGAAAATATTAATTCCTTTCGGTCGATTCGATGATTTTATTGAATTCATCATTCGGGAAAGAATAACGAGATGAAATATTAGATTATTTTCATAGTAGATACTAAAAGAATAAGAAAAAAATTATGAGAAATATTTTCATATATGTATTTTGGAAACAAATTTGAATAAAAAAAAAATTTTTTCCCATAAAATAATTCTGTTTATATCTCATGTGAAAGAAGTATTTCAAATTGTCCTCTAGTTAAATTAAGATTTTTAAAGTGTTTATTAATTACATCTAAGATATTTTATGTTTTCTTCATTTAGTACCAAAAGATACCTAATGGTGCAGTATCTCTAAAGTTTAAAACTTAAAACTATTGCCAATTCCGTTAGCATGCTACTGTTGTTAGTAATCTGATGAAATGTATTCACATATTCAAGCTGACATAAGTAGTTATCTAGATTAAGAGACGTATATCCAGATCATTTTGGAACTTTTTTTGCCTTATTCAGGTGTTTAACAGTATTAACACCTTCCTTTGAACCATAAATCAATGAATGTTTGAGGTGAAGCTCGAGTGAGAGAAATATAGTATATAATCGAAAGAGTATTCTGATGAATTTAAGAAAGTCCCAGAAACAGGGATATCATTGGAGATTTGGAAGCCAAAAAAGTTCCGTAACTCTTTTTAAGTTTTGTTGAGGATTTCACATTTTTTTCTCAAATATTAATTGACGCCAATAGGTCGACCTTATATCTACGCCAATGTGTAGCGGATACGTACCTCTATTTTGCATAGAATACGTCAATCGAAACACGTGGTAGCTATGAATTTGAACGTAGGAATGAGCTTCAATCTTCAATCACGTGAAGATTTGAATTTATGCTCTAAATATTTTTATAAAATTTTAGGAGTAGGGAGATAAAAAACTAGATATACAGAGAGATGATATTCAGTACCAAGAAAAAAAATATCAAATTGTAGATCGTAGAGTTTGCTTCATTTGCGGACTTTGAAATGTACATATTATATTTCAACAGGAGATTCCTGTCATCGAAAGAAACTTTTTTTCTCCAATTTTTGTTTCGGCTCTGTTGAAGAGATTTTGTTGAAGTTTTTCATTATATTGATGAATCTTTCACCCTCATCTTTCAGATTTTTTATCAGGACATATTATCTTGAGAAAAAGTTCCATACTTTTTAATAAATATTTGAGAACTTCGGAAAATATCTCAATATTTTCTCGTAAAATGCTCCATTTTTGTGTGTGATATTCAGCTCTTCTTAAACCATAATCAGAACTCATCTGGGTCAATTTTGAGAAAATAGTATAGGAACAACCTATTTCTTTTGCCCACATAGTTTGCCTGTAATTTTATTCGAGCTATAAAAAGTTTCATGCAGAATTTATTCATTTTCAGGAGAAATCCGCATCACATCTTTCGTCAGAGTAAAGGTATTGTTCTTTCGAGATATGAACCAAAAACTGACTCAAAAAAATTCAAAACACCGGCGCATTCGTCATTTTGTGAAGTGATGGGTCAGTTTTGTCTTCCTTCGTAGTGCTGTTTCAAGAACGGAATATGTTTTTGTCCTTTTTTTTCATCAAAAGAACCGAAATCATCGAAATTATTGTCGAATATAGATTTCTTCAGTAATGTTCTTTCATAATATCTATCATAATGCCCTCAGAAATTTTATTTTGAAAAAACATAACTTTATATGAAAAATTACGAGAGTGAATTACGAATGAGACTGTGAAGTTTTTCGATGAATTCAAAAGATGATACTGCTTCCTAATGTCTCATACACTTGATACTGCGTGATTCGGATATTGTGTTTTGCTATATTTTTATTTTCAAAATTCTTTCGCTAATATATCCTTTGACCTTTATTCACAAATTTTTGTTCAGAAATTTTTTTTGTGCGCTCATTTGTCCTTTCAAAATATTGTTTCCAATATATTGTTTTGATTGAGAGAGCTGCAATAATACAATACGTATTGAAAAAAATAGTACCTAGCTGGTGTTAGTGCAACACAGGAATGATAATGGGAAAGGGGAAAACCCCAGCAGAAAAAACCCTGGCCTCTCCCGTGTTAGAAAAAAAAATAAATAAAAATATCATATATCAGAGGACCTTGGAGGACAGCTACGTGATTAAAAGAATCTCTTCATGTAGTTTTTCTGTTCTTTTATGGGCAGCAAAAAAAACGGATTCTTCACCAATCTACCCGAAATTTTAAATCTGAAATAAAAAAAAAGACGAAAGTAGAACCCACCCGTTGCAAAAATTCATTCTTCATAAACGTTATGACAGAAATGTCACAAAATTTAAAAGAAATGAAAAAACTCCAACAATTTCCCCTTATTGAACTGCAAAATATTAGATAACACAACAAGCTTAACCGTAAATCGGACTGAGTGAAGAATCAATACGTACATAACTTTAAATTGTCCTGTCACGAAGAAGTTTTTCTGTTGCCGTGTAGGTTTTTTTTAAGAAGGACTCTTGTCCTTCCAATTCTTCCAATATTCAAATTAAAATTCTCAGCTTTGCTCTCTGATCGTGAGGGGTTTTTTCGAACCAGATACTCACGACCATCCAAGTGATGAATTTTCGTAACTTTAGATGTTTGAAGAACTCTTATGAAGGGAATTCATTTCCCATAGATAAACCAAACACCTTATAACACAAGAAAACTGAGTATTTTTCGGGGCCAAAAATACGGCATAATCCGAAAATTGTCGAAATGAAAAGGAAAACAACACTACAAAGTCTATATCAAACTCCTTTATGAGACAAATTCTCAAATTCATGAAACGTGAGAATAAAAAAGTACAGAAATACCCTTATGGGACAGCAAATCTGGGATGCACTGTACAGGGTGAGCAAAATTGGTGATACATGAACTACAACTTTTTAACCCAACGAGATAGAGAAAAATGAATGGCACGTTACGGTCATCTTTTTTAGAGAAACTGATAATGCCATCAACTGCATTTCTCTATCTTCTTTCGTTTTCGAGTTATAGGCCAAAATTGAAATTTGGGCGATTTCAACTTTGGTCATTATCTCCGTTCCTGTTCGTGCTAGGATGTTGAAATAAAAACTTTATACAGGCACTTTTTTCATAGCAATCCAGTAGCGTACTTTGTTTTTTCCCAAGAGGTTTCCTTGCTGAGCTATAACATAAAGTTGTGTTTTTTCTTATGGAAACAATAGTTTCAAATGGCTTAGGAAGAATCACCATTCTTTCCCGTTTCAGAAATATATCATACATCATACATCGCCCTCAGATTCATTCAGATATCATGAATAATATAGTTTGTATGTGAAATTTGAATCATTGAGTATTAAGTAGGCTTAATCACAGAATAATATGTCTCTACGCATGGTGTCATTATTATTTTGCCATTGAATACTTGATTAAATTCTCCGTTTTTCGATCTCTGTTCAGAATAATTGTAAATTACTAGAATTTGAAGTCATTATTGCCGGCAATAAGGAAATGTTCGCAAAACTACGAGAAATATGATATGTTGAAATTTTTTATTTTAGCGTATTGACAGTTGTTCTGAATTTAATCAAGTATTCAATTGCAAAATAATAATGACACCATGCGTAGAGACAGATTATTCTGTGATTAAGCCTACTTAATACTCAATGATTCAAATTTCACATACAAACTATATTATTCATGATATCTGAATGAATCTGAGGGCGATGTATGATGTATGATATATTTCTGAAACGGGAAAAAAATGGTGATTCTTCCTAAGCCATTCGAAACTATTGTTTCCATAAGAAAAAACACAACTTTATGTTATAGCTCAGCAAGGAAACCTCTTGGGAAAAAACAAAGTACGCTACTGCATTGCTATGAAAAAAGTGCCTGTATAATGTTTTTATTTCAACATCCTAGCACAAACAGGAACGGAGATAATGACCAAAGTTGAAATCGCCCAAATTTCAATTTTGGCCTATAACTCGAAAACGAAAGAAGATAGAGAAATGCAGTTGATGGCATTATCAGTTTCTCTAAAAAAGACCACCGTAACGTGCTATTCATTTTTCTCTATCTCGTTGGGTTAAAAAGTTGTACTTCATGTATCACCAATTTTGCCCACCCTGTACACAGTTGACGAGCCGCGATTATCTCTTCCTCCCACCACTGGAGGTGTCATCACAGCTCCCGTTATTGGATCATCACTGTTTTTCGTCTCGATCCTCTAATTTGCTGACGCTGAATAAATATTGCATTAGCACGTCTAGCCATCTAACTGCTCTAGGAACGAACGGAAATCATCATAACACGTCGATTATCTGTGTCTGCGTTAAGCACATGAGTAATCTTTTTATTATTTCCGTCCAGATTTTTCGCAACGACTCTCATGGGCCCAGCTCTGTTCGATAGCAGTCTAGACTGCTCTTATCTAAATCAAAAATACCAACCAGTTCCTGATTGCAGATGAATATTAATTGCCGCTTTGTGAACATTGATTCGATAAATATAATCTGAGAACGTGACAAAATAAGTTTCATACTATTGACGTCATTGTGTTAAATACCATTATGAAGAATACGCTCTTCACTATGTTGAAATAACACATGTTTCTACATCCCACGATGAAGAATTGGGAATCTGAAGATAAGATGATAGAAAGACTTATGTAATTACTACATCTTTCTTGTCTGAGGGATCGAAATATCATAATTAAATATTTTTTTGTACAACTGCCATTAAAAGTGACACTTTCAATGACAGTAAACCATGTTAAAATTGATTGTTTACGTGGAAGCGTGTTAAAAATATTTTTAGCACTCCATTTTCTTATGATGAAAGCAGATGAGAAAAATTCAGCAATTGCAAATTTTCATTATTAATATTCAACAATCATTACTTATGAACATAAATTTAATCGTAAAACTGGAACAATTACTAACATTAATGCCCTGTGCTGTTAAGGAGCTTCGCAACACATTATTAGAATCCTCAGCACCGTCAAGTACTTGTAGAAACCGGAAGTACAATATTGGATGATGATGATCCAAAGTCTGTTGAGGTTGGGAGAATTTTTTCAGCAATGACATTTCTAAATCAATGAAATGATCAACATAGCCCCCGGATACCGTTGTACACTTCCATCCACCATGTTTTTTCATATCCGTAATATTTGCTCCTGATTCTGCTAGCAATGAAGCGGAGGATCTTAGAAAACAGTGTCCTGTATATTGTTCTGGTTCTTGCATTTTGAGAAATTCAGATGGAATTTTCCCAAATGTATTAATTCAACTGGATTGGCAGTGCATTTTTTATTCATGTATTTCAGGGAAAAACGACGATGTTTGATGACAGAAAGGCGCTGTGCAAAGTACTTATGAAAATAGTCGACATACTTCCCAATAATACTGAAAGAACGACTGACTTTAGTTTTTGTATTTGGAAGTTGTATAACCAATGATTTATTTGTTATTTCGATGTCATCCACTGATAAATTACACAATTCTTCACGCTGACAGGCTCCAAATAATCCGAAAATAGTTGCAACCTTAACCATCAAGTATTTCTCATCTAGTGCCTCTTTTATAAACTTTTCAACTTACGAGTAAGATTTTTTGAGTTTTTGGGACGATATTCTTCACTTTTCCGTTTTGAATATAATATAACCTTGAAATATTCACTAACATCTACACCATTTTTAACGAGGGCGCTTGAATTTATATTTGAAAATTTGGTCCACAAAGTTGATGAACTCCATATTTTTGATTATTCTTCTAAGTATGCCAGGATTTTCATTGAAGTTCACTTCAACATTTTTCAGTTTGCACCAGGCCAGGAAATCGTACTGGTGAACAGATGTTTTAGGTAGCAGTTCCAGATTTGCTTTTCTTGCAGTCTCTTCAATATCTAGAGGAACAACCAAATCGTCACTTTTTTAATAATTTGACTTTCGACAAACATATTAAGCAGTTAAAAACCCAAGACGAAAATTGGACAGGAACGAAATTCAAATGACAGAGTCTTTTCTCATTTCTTAGTAATCATATTATTGGCAACGTTTGCCATTCACAAAAACCTTTTGATTATTTGAATATTAAAATGCATTTTGAAGATGAATGTCATTGCAAATTCGTCCATTTAATTATCAAAATAGGGCAGTTGTACAAAAAACATTATATGGTATTTGTGTTGAATGTGATTTTATTCTGTTCGTGAAATTGTTCAATTCTCCGCTTATTTCACAAACTTTTTTACCCACGAAACAAAATGTCACTTCTAACAGTCATATCATAAATCACTATTTTCAGTTCCTGATTGCTTGGGTTGAATTGTACTTATTTCAGACAGTCAATACCTTGAAAAAACTGCAGGTAAATACGTAAAATGTCGGCATTGAATAAATAAATAAATACAAGTAATTTCATATCATCGTTAAGGATTTCAGACAACAATGCTGACAAGCAAATCGAATGAATGTCGAGATGACTTCGATGCAATTTTCATGTTAGATTCTGAAACAGCAATTTAACATATCACATCATGCGGAAAGACGAACTTATCGAATCGAAGAATACAATCGAAGGTCTGATAAAAGACTTAATTACGCTACTCTTTGATGAATTTCAGACAAAACATATTTTCTCGAACATCTGCATATTGTTCGTCGACTTCTTTACTTGAGTCAGGGGTTATCATCGGAATACCATAGAGGAATAACGTAGGATGAGATAACCTTCAATTGATCACTAGCTTCTTGCGTGGAACTATTTTTGTCCATTATCTTAGTTAATTTTCATAGTTGGTTAGATATTCTAAAATCAGAAGATGTACGCTTTCCTTAAGATTTTAGCAGTGGCACTGAATCAGTGCCCCCATACAGGGGGATGGAAAAGCCCAATTTTTTTGCGACTGTGAAGCCAGGTGTTTTTAAGAAAAAAAAAATCGAAAAATATTTAATTATGATATGAGTGTTAAAAGTGACGTTTTATTTTGTGAGTGAAAAAGATTGTGAAATAAGCGGAGCAAATTGAACAATTTCACGAACAAAATAAAATCACTTTTAACACAAAAACCATACAATGTTTTTTGTACAACTGCCCTATTTTGATAATGAAATGGGCTAATTTGCAATGACAATAAACTTCAAAAAGAATTTTAATATTCAAATAATCGAAAGGTGGTTGTGAATGGCAAACGTTGCCAACGTTATGATTACTAATAAATGAGAACAGACGCTGTCATTTGAATTTCGTTCCTATCCAATTCTCGTCTTCGGTTTTTAACTGCTTAATATGTTTGTCGAGAGTCCAATTATTAATAAAAGTGACGATTTGGTTGTTCCTCTGTTTATTGAAGAGTCTACAAGAAGAACAAATCTGGAACTCATAACAAAAAATCTGTTCAGCAGTACGATATTGCATATAGCAATTTCCTGGGCTGGTGTAAATTGAAAAATGTAGAAAGGAACTTCAGTGAAACTGTTTTCCTGGCATACTTAGAAGAGAAATACAAAATATTGAGTTCATCAACTTTGTGCAGCAAATTTTCAATGATAAAGCCAAGCGCTCTTGATAAATATCGTGTGGATGTTAGTGAATATTTTGAGGTAATAGTATATTTAAAACGGAAAAGTGAAGGATATCGTCGCAAAAAATCGAAAATTCCCACTCGTGAACAAGTTGAAAAGATTATAAAGGAGGCACCAGATGAGAAATACTTGATGGTTAAGGTTGCATTTATTTTCGGATTATTTGGAGCCTGTCGGCGTGAAGAATTGTGTAATTTATCGGTGGAAGACATCGAAATAACAAATAAATCATTGGTTATACAACTTCCAAATACAAAAACGAAAGTCAGTCGTTCTTTCAGTATTATTGGAAAGTATGTAGACTATTTTCATAAGTACTTTGCACTGCGCCCTTCTGTCATCAAACATCGTCGTTTTTTCCTGAAACACATGAATGATAAGTGCACTGAGAATCCAGTTGGTATTAATACATTTGGGAGAATTCCATCTATTGTTGCCGAATTCCTCAAACTGCCAGAACCAAAACAATATACAGGACACTGTTTCCGATGATCCCCCTCTTCATTGCTAGCAGAATCAGGACTAAATATTTTTTTCTGGTTTTGAACTCTTGGATGAATATCAGTGCCTTCTGAAGTTGTATTATAAATATCTATTTTGAGGAGAATAGTCACAAATATTCTGTTCGTCTCATTGAACGACATTTTCATCCCAATTATATTGCAATAGCCGTTCAGTCGAAATCAAGAATTTATATACTCTCCTGTATAGTTTCAAATCGATGTTACCTGATCCGGAATAGAACATCATTCATTTTTGGCGTCGAGTCCATCAAATTCTCGAATCGACCAACTGCACGCTGAACAAAATGCCATTCCAACATAGATCCCCATTAATTACGTAACTCATCAGCGAAATTTAATATTTAATTGTAAATTGCAACGTTTAACAGTACGAATAATTGATCTGCATCGGCAATATTGCATATTGGACGGGAAAATCGAATTTTCGTCAATGGCAATACAACCGCGAACTGTACGGGAGATCCCGTCGGAGACTTGATAAAGCGAAATAGGATTATGCGCTGTTAATTACTGATTGAATCTAAACTACGGCGCATGCTGAATAATGTATGCTCAGATGTATTTTATTAGTTTGGGGAATGAAATTAGTATGAAACAGTTCATATCATTGTTAATGTTGAGAAAACATTCAGAACTTTTTTGGGTTACTGTTTTAAAATTACTCAAGCTTATAGTTTTTCATAATGGGATACTCTGTATTCTATTCCACCATTGAATCGCATATTGTTTTCTGATTGAAATAAAATCTTGGTCTACCGACTTTCTTTCATAATTAAAATAATGCTTTAGAACAGATATTATGTCCAGAATATTCAAATGTTATTATAGTTTTGGTGGTTTTGAAATTGTCCACAGAAAAATGTTTCATACTGTCAAGTTAGAAAACATATGGTTTGAGTATTAACTTGAAAACGATGACCTAGTGTACGCCAATAAAATAATGAAACAATTTCAAAATCACACTGTAACTTTCGACTTCAACATTTAATCAAAAAACACCTTTGAGTTTTTCCATAAAAAGTAGCCAATAAATTTCCAATCCTACGGATGTAGAAATACAACGAATTTAGGATGCACTGGGCACTGTATGGAGCTTCCTATATCAAACTAAACTAATATTTTTTGAACTAAACACAAAAGACTTTGATAAGATCAACAAATATATTTTAGTTTTTTCTTAGAATTTCAGAATTAGATTATTGTATGCTGGCTTTATTTTTTTAATGATTGGTATTTGATATAGAAACATTTCAACATTACTTCCGTTAAGTTATTTTTGTATCTAGTGCGCGAAATGCTACTTTGATGATCGAGAACTGCCGAGTTAAAAAAAATAGTCGAGACCACCAAAGTGTTTCGCTCATGAGATGCGAACAAAATTTTTTCTACAAACGTCAAAAATATTGTTCTAAAATGAGTAACATGCTCAGCTCAATATGAAAAATAGTATTGAACTGGCTTAAACTGTTTTTCCAAATCGAATAATTACTGTAACTATTTAAATAAAATGGCATTTGTTGACAATTATTTCAAAGCGACAGTACTTGATAGTTATTTTGGAGTGACTTTTTATTCGCGTCAATTTCGTGCGTGATATTTATAACTGTAAAATAATGGAAATTTTGAGCGACGATGAAGTTAGCAGTACCCCACCTAACTTGACAGATGCGGCCAATTCAGTAATCTTCAACCGGAGAAATCGAGGCGCCAGTATGAAAATGCATATCGGCAATTTAAAGAGTGGTGTGATGCAAATAAAGCCAGAAAAATATCCGAAAATGTGCTGTTCGCATATTTTGCAGAGGAGTCTGAGAAGCTGAAGTCTTCCACGTTATGGACAATATATTCCATGTTGAAGCCAACACTCAATGTTGAAGAAAACGTGGATTTTGAGACATTCACCAAGCTGGTTCCATATTTGAAAAAAATGTTAGTTGGAAACCATCCTAAGAAATCAAAGGTATTGACTAGAGAGGAAGTTGAACAATTCATAAGAGGGGCAGATGATGAAACCTATTCGTTGGTTAAGGTAGATTTCTGATGATTAATTTATGTGTTTTTTAAATAACTGATTTTCTCTTGGGTTGTTTTAATACTGGGTATTTCGGGTGCTTGCTCCCATGAGGTACTCACTAAAATATAAGTCGATGACTTAGGAGATAAAAATTTCATTTTGATTGTTGAAGTACCCGATACAAAAACGAATATACAACGAATTTTCACAGTTTTAAATTTAGATTATATTGACATTTACCAAAAATATGCGGCTCTTCGACCAAGTTATGCTACCAGTCGCCGATTGTTTTTGAAGTATCAAAATAAGAGATGATTTAACCAAGTTGTTGGAATAAATAGTATTGGAAAGATGTCAAGCTAAATAGCAAAACACCTAAAATTACCAAATCCTGATGTCTACACGGGCCATTGTTTTCGGAGAACATCAGCCACACTCCTTGCTAATACGGAGGCCGATATATATGTTTTGAAGCGACATGGAAGATGAAAATCTTCAACTGTGGCCGAAGGACGTGGAAGATTCTATCAACAATAAAATTCACATATCAGATGAAATTTTAGACTGTGAAATTTCAGGATCAAGTGCTGTCACCTCTACGGCAGTTGCTTGCAAATCAAAAATGGATAGTCCTCCAACTCCCAAAACTACGATATCACGAGCTGAATCTGAGTTATCTGGTTTAGCAATAAATATTGGTTCGTGCACTAGCTGCACCATTAATGTTAACATTGTGAATTATAAATAAAACTAGGTAGTGTTAAATTTTCTCACGATTTGAAAGCCTTAATTATTGTTATACATTAATGAATAAATGATTTCTTGGATTTTTGCTTGATTGAGGAAGTGAGTTTTTCGCACACTACTTCGCACACGGTGTCGTGGCAACGCATATTGTTGTCAATGCGCGAACCTTGTCATTTTTTGACGTTTGTAGAAAAAAATATTTTTTAATTTTAATGTACATATCGTTATCTCCCGTACGCATCCAACGTTATCTTCTTTGTGCAACGTTCATGCACTGAAATTTTGGCCGCATCACCTCGACATCAATAATTCAATATTCGGACGTCAAAATGCGTAGGGGTCACTATTAACGACCACGGACAGAAAACTCAACACCATCGGCTGTCACCACGCAACAATATTAATCATAACGCTTTTATCTACCGATAAAAGCAAACATTTTCTCTAATTCAATGTTGCTTCAACAAACAACGAACTCACCGTCTCTATTTTCGTTCGCGACTGTTGAACGTCTAATTCTGATGCCCTGGGGCGTATGAAAAACTCCGTGAAAAGTTTTTCCGTTGATTATATTGATCCCCCGACGAGAATTCCAGTTGACGCAAACAAAAATCGACTTTTAATCCCTAATGAGTCAGTCTACGGTTGTCATTCGACTGATTGACGAGATGAATTTGACTTTGGAGGTGTTACGTTGTTTTGAGTTTTTATTCGATTGTGAAGAGGATTCAGCAAGTCTAATCTTCTGTTTCGATGTCATTCACTCACGTTGCATACATAACACTTTTCAAATATCACACCCGAAGGATTCGAATCAGTAGATCTAGCAGGCCATGATGATGTACCCTAACAGCAAGTGTATAAAGTTCGGTTACTCCATCTTGCATAAACCTAATTTACAAACACTGATTCAAAGGTACCAAGTCTACAAAAAAAGTTATTTTGAGAAAGTTAAGATATGCAGATCCTGTTAAATTGCGTGGTGAAACTACTAGTTCTAACAAAGGATCTCCTAAACTACCCCACAGGAGTTGGGGATATTGACTTAAATTGCGAAAATATATAGTTTAAATGAGATTTTGCGATTTCAAGTTGCATGAAATAGAATTAATTCTAGCCTGTAGGCGTATACAGGGTAGTTAAACAAAATCGAGTAAAATAACGAAATTTTATTCCCAGAGAATTCGAGCATTCTAAGACTATCAATACAATAAATATGGAAATCAACGGGCATCAATAACAGCTTGACATCTCATTTCATACTACACACGAGGTTGTTGAACATTTCTTGAGGAATTTTTCTCCATAAACGGGGCAAAAGCTCTCTCAGATCAATCAAGGATTCTGGGATTCTGATTATCTAATCTTTTTTGGAGAATATCCCATGCATGTTCTATGCCATTCAAATCTGGTGAGTGCGGCGGTATTGGTAAATGTGGAATACCAAGCTCCTCGCGCGCATTCTCAGCTATGGCTGCACGGTGCGGTCTAGCGTTATCATCTAGAAATTGGGAAATTTCACCAATAGCAGCGTGAAAATTTGGCAAATGTCCTCGGAATGGGATTGTCCATTCTCTTATTCTTCGAGAATCTGAAAATCGTCCATATCTGGATTCATCAGTGAAAGGGACACTTCGCCATTGATCGTTCCAATTGATATGTTGCCTTGCCCATTCCAGTCTTTGACGCTTATGGTCACGTGTTAAAGGAACTCCTCTTAATGAACGTCTAGAACCTAGATTCACCTCTCTCAAACGTCGTCTGATGGTTTCGATGGATTTTGAAGAGTATTCCGTAGCATTCTACACGTAGATGTAGGCTTTCTTCTCGCCGAAACGGTGATGAAAAGATTCTGAGCAGATGTTGTTTTTCATCGCCCACCAATCCTTGGTCTTTCCAACACGGAACCTCTCTCCCTGAACCTATTCTAAAGTCGATGTATCACACTTATTTGGCTGACTTGGAGCCTTTCCGCTACAACAACCTGAGTTAGGCCATCCTGTAGCATTCCGTTAGCGTTTGTCAATTCACGTCTTGGCATTTTCAGAAAACTCATTTCAAATTGAAGCCGTTGATAAATTGACTCCATTTCAAAATAAGAACATTCATGAAGCATAATATGCAAAGAACTTAACTTCAGAAAAAAAGCGACCAGCTTGACGAAATGTCTTATACTGATTTTTATTGCATCGATTCAAGTTGTTATTGAGTTTCAAATGATCTTACAGCGATTTTCCCGAAGATTACATACTTTTCAAAACGATTAAATACGATATCCCTAACTCTTGTGGAGCAGTATATTCATAGTAAAACGTCGTTGATGCCAAATTCTTCAATGGCTTTGGATTTTCATCCGATCAAATATGGCTTTTATTAAACTTAAAAATCATTGAAAAGAATATTAGAAATGAAGTGCGAATATCCAGCAATCTTTGTCAAAATCCACTGACAAAATTTCCCTCTGGTTTGATGATCAGGAGAATCAAATGCTTGCACGGGTTGAATTTGGAATAGATAAAGAAGTTTTTGAAGAATAGTTCTCCAGACAAGGAGGCCACTTATTCCTACTCCCACTGTATGTTCTCCTACATTTGTACCGGTATTTTAAGTATTTGCTCTTCAACTTCTTGAGTAGGTACTTACAGATTAACGAGCGTTTTTTGAAGGGATCAGTTTTCCTCAATCGTGTAAAAACATGATTGAATGTCACATGAGAAAGAAGTTGACGATCATAATAAGCCTCTGTACTTCCATTCGCACGACCATTCATGAGAACGAAATTACTCATTTCAATATTAGAATAAATCATTTTTTATTTAGGAATAACATTTTTTTCGAAAACAAAGTGAAAGAATGTAAGCAATTCGAGTGGGATGCAAAATAAAAAGATACTCAAATATCATAGGAAAAACATTTCAATGGTAAATTAAATAAAAGAGACATCTCAAAGATGAAAATGAATATCGCTGATATCTTCAAATCGCCTCATTTTCGGACCCATGTTTATATAAAATTTCGTTCTTAACACCCTGTACAATGAAGGGAATTTCAGTTTGGCGAGTCCAAAGGAGCAACTGTTGTAATATCGATATAAGTTCCATAGTTCGATCAGTATTCTTTGTCTGGGGTAATTGCACTTTGATATTCACTATAAACAATTATTTGTCCTACTTAAAGCGATGCATCATCGAAAAGGCGAAACGTCAATGATGGAATACATTTGAATAATCAACGACAAAAGTTGCGAAAGAATGTCCAGCATGTCCTTTTATGGCTCAAGTTGGCTATTTGGTTTTTGGGTCAGTGTATACAGCTTTGTAGGCAATGATATTAACTATACTCCTTCCTTCTATAAACATTATTTTCGAACTAAGGTGAAAGATACCGTAGCTGAAAGTTCAATACAACTTTTATTATGAATGCTTTCTATGCTATTCTCTTCAACACAACAATTTCGGAGATTATTTCAATTATACCAGGATCATATTGTGAGAATTTTTTCCAAATACTGCCTTGTTATTTTCATAATAGAAAATGAGCCATTCAGAACTTAATTCTTTCGAAATAGCTTCATATATCAAAAAACTGAAGACACTTTTCTATTCGTCATGAAAAAAATAGCGCATAAATTTCTAACTTTTACAGAAATGCCCTGGGAAAACAGCGAATTTGAGTTGCAATGCACATTGTACAGGGTGGGCAAAATCGGTGATACCTGAACTACAAGAGATAGAGAAAAATGTTACGGTGGCTTTTTTAGGGAAACTGATATTGCCATCAATAATTGTATTTCTCTATCTTCTCTTGTTCTCGGGTTATGGGCCAAAATTTGAATGTGGGCGATTTCAACTGTGGTCAATATCTTCATTTCTGTTTGTGCTAGGATGTTGAAATGAAAACATTTTACAGGCCCTTTTTTCAAAGCAATCCAGTTGCGAACTTTGTTTTTTCCCTAAGAGGTTTCCTTGCTGAACTATAACATAAAGTTGTGTTTTTTTCTTATGGAAACAATAATTTGAAATAGCTTAGAAAGAATCGCCATTTTTTCCTGTTTCAGAAATACGTCATACATCATCATACATCGCCCTCAGATTCATTCAGATATCATGAAAAATATAGTTTGTCTTTGAAATTTGAATTATTGAGTATTAAGTAAGCTGAATCTCAGAATGTCTCTACGTATGGTGTCATTATTATTTTGCCATTGAATACTTGATTCGATTCTGCGTGGTTTGATATTTGTTCAGAACAACTGTCAATTATAAGAATTCGAAGTCATTATTGCCGGCAAAATGAAAATGTTCGAAAACTGTGATTCAGCCTACTTAATTCTCAATAATTCAAATTTCACATGCAAACTATATTTTTCACGATATCTGAATGAATCTGAGGGCGATGTATGATGTATGATTTATTTCTGAAACGGGAAAAAATGGCGATTCTTTCTGAGCCATTTCAAACTTGTTTCCATAAGAAAAACACAACTTTATTTTAAAGCTCAGCAAGGAAACTTCTTGTGAAAAAACAAAATACGCTACTGGATTGTTATGAAAAAAGTGCCAACACAATGTTTTCATTTCAACATTCTAGCACAAACAGAAACGGAGATAATGGCCGAAGTTGAAATAGCTCAAATTTTAATTTTGGCTATAACTCGAAAACAAAAGAAGGTACAGGAATGCAGTTGATGGCATTATCATTTTTTTTTAGAAAAAGCACGGTTACGAGTAATTCATTTTTCTCTATCTCTCACGGTTAAAAGGGTGTAGTTCAGGTATCACCAATTTTGCCCAGTCTGTTCATGCTTTCTTATTCGACCCAAAATCAAATATAAAAAAATAGATATAAGCGATCATTTTTAGAGACAGTTGAAATTCATTGATGTGAAGTTAACGGATTCTTACGGATTAAGTCCAATTTATACCTAATCCATTCAATCAAGAAGATGAACTAGATGTCATCTTTTTTCGATGAAGTTTCTGATTAATATTGAGGTAATACCGGAATTTGGTTTGTTCTGACAGGCTTTTTATTTTTGACAAAGAATTTGAAAATGATATTGAAAATTGTAATGTAGTTCTTCGCAATCTTTTTTTAATTATTCCTGAATAACTGGGTGGTCTGAATAGTTTGATCGTCTGAGTTATCAATATTCACTTATTGATTTTGGCTGATACAATCTTTTCACCATGAAACAATGTATTGCGTTATATCAATAATTCTATCCGATTTGGAAACCGATCGTTTCCGAATCACAGCCTGTACATCGCACGTCAACGTCAACGTCAGTGAACTATCGTGCTGTTCATCCATAGCACCCTCATCGACGTGGCAGTCATAATATTTGGCCATGGGGTCCATGAATTTCGGAGTCAGTCACATTTTCAGATATTAATAAATTCGGAATTCCAGACGCTTTCGTGCAATAACAAACAATAACCCCATTGTATATTTTCCGTCTGGCCGCGTTTATGCATCGGTTTATTTGTTTAAATGCGGATTTTTACAATCCGTTTCGCGTGTTTCGGACGTTTACTCCGTTCATTGGGAGGTCCGAAAGTTCATGTACTTTATCGGGCAGTTGTAAAAGACTCGAGAGAACTCCCACTAGTTGAGGAAAAGTATATTTTAAAAGAAGTTGAAGAATGAGCTCCTATTCCAATACGAATGCGATTGATGGAATTTCCTTCTGCAACGAGTATTAGACGATATTTTCTCTATTTCAGTCAAGTTTTGTGAGATTCTCTCTAAATTTAAATAAAAATTCAGACTAGTGACATTTTATTGTATCTTGGCAGATAATTGATTTGATTTGAAATTTGAGAGGATCTGAGGTCAGTACCAGGGATGTTGCGGATATTCGCATCCGCATCCGCAAATGCGGAGCTTCCGCATAGATTTCTACTTCCGCATCCGCATCCGAATCCGCAAAAAACCAATGCGGATTTTCATGCGGATGCGGATGTAATATAAATTGTGAGTTGTGCAGTGTCGCCATCTCAGGGCCGACAAAATATGTTAGTGTTTCGTTTAGAAAATGCTAAATATATACTTTTTCAATTTTGAAAGTGTCAGAAAGATGCTAGTTTTTCACTGTTACTTCTTTCTGTAGCTATTTCTGAAACCGAAACATCTGCATCCAAGAGGGTGGAATTTCCGACGCACCCCTCTATTCTGTTTATATTCATACGGGTAATTCTCTTTTCGAAACACTTTCCAAATACATATTTTATTATACCATCTGTTTTTTTTTCCGGTAAGTCCGAAATTCCAATCCGTCTCCTTTCTAACCACCGCCTGTGGTCCCAGGCCCAAGATTTCTTATCGCCGGTGAGGAAAGGAAAGTTCAGGGACCAAGCGTCTTTGAACATGAATTATGATCGAGGGAAACATTTTCATCTGAATTGCGTATTTTTTGGTTGTTGCGGTTTTTTTTTTGATTTGACAGAGATCTCCCCAAGAAAAAGAGCCAGATGTTCGTCCCGAACAGTGAGAATTGTCTACGTTTGTTTACCTAAACAATCGGGTTGTTGCAAGCTCATGAAACGTTTATAGGGGCTATAAAATTCGCCTAGTTTGACGATTTTTGGGCATCTGTTGATGATAAAGATAAAAAAAAATTCATTTTTACTTTCGGAATATGGCATATTGGAAAACGTGGGAGTTGCGATAAGAAAAAAATGGGCGTGTGCTCTTCGCACGAGAATTTGACCAATGGGAACGAAGAAATTGGTGAAAAAGTTCCGATGCGTTTGTTATGGTGCAATACTCATTTATTGTAAATGAACCATAACGTTTTTTTGGGCCTTGTGGATTACTTGTCGAATAGTAAATTTTTGTGAGATTTTGAATAATATTGTGACTATTATGATACAGTTGATCATAGTGAGGAGTGTACGTGTACTCGAATTATTGTTTATTGGGAAATATTAAGGTAAATGCCATTATATTTCTCCGGTAGTACGTTTCATTGTTCCAAGCGAGCAATTATTCAGTAGCGCGGGTTTAATTTACGAACCTGCGTAACCGCCTTGAAGCAGAAAAGGCGGCAAAATTACTTTTTATAAAGTATAATGCTCCAATTTTCAACTTCTCTTACTAATAGTAAGTGAAGTTAAAAAAACATGTAGGTAAATACTTACACTTGATATACTTAATACTAATTTTCTTTAAAAATGTTAATAACTGCTTTATCGTTGTTTTAATTCTTTACTCATATACTATTTTTAAATAAGATCTTAAACATCCGCATCCGCATCGCATCCGCATCCGCGGATGTGAGTTTTCGAAAATCCGCATCCGCATCCGCGGATGTGAAAAAATCGGCATCCGCAACATCCCTGGTCAGTACTGAAAACCACAAAACGAAAAATATAACTGAAAACAATGCCGTAAGGAGTTTAATTACAGCACAACTTTCAGTACTGTAATGAACTCATTCATATACTGAAATAGGGAAACAATTTTTTTATACCTTGTTTATCCTTCAGAAAAGTCGAAAATTTCCTCTTCAACAATGATGAGAAAATTTGTGTAGTTCTTGTTTAGTCGTAGATGTTGTAGCTATGACAGAACAACAATGAAGTAATTTGAGGAAAAGGAAGGGCTCATTCAAACGAAGGTATTTTCTAACACGTAACCTGATATCATAATGTGACTGTTGATTGTGAGCAGAGGCGGTTCCAGGAGTGTTTTTTTGGGGGGGTCATAATGAGGAATGTTCACATTTTTTAATTTCTACATATTCTTATTCTCCGTAGAAAATGAAAATATTGTGTCCAAAAATTATTTGAATACTTCAAATAGCGCCCGAGATATCGAGTTATAATCATGAGTTCGATGGATCCGTGTGACGTCACTTTACACCCAACGACTTGCGAGGTTCAGTACGTAGCCGGGTCCAATATAAGGGCCTCCTGTCTCACCGAGTGCGATTTGCGAATGTAGTATGACGTCTCATCGCCGCGAGGAATTGAACAGTCACGGGGTTGTAAAATCCGAACTACTAGGTATTTTCGACTGAAACAAAAACTAGTGATTTCATATACATATAGGTTATACTGTGACGAAGTTTCGATCGATTTTGCATACCTGTGAACATTCCTTATTATCTCAAATTCATGTGAGAAGTTTGTTGATATGAAAGAAAAATTTGTACACGTCAAAAACCACGAAATTTTTGGACTTGTTGCAGAATCTGCTCTATCCATCCATTTTTCGACAGAAAATATCAAATACAGTTTTCAGAAGCAATAAATTTGTGTCAAATTGAGCCCAACTTGAGCTTTGTAGGTTAATTGATTGCCGACTTACGATACTATGATGAAATCGTACATTAATATTGACATTATTGTGACTAAGAAATCTATGATTGCGATTTCTGTAAGGATTTTTTTAAGATTTTGAAAGAACCACAAGGCCTATAGTCCTCGCTGTGAGCTCATTTTGAAGCTAATTTAATTGCCTACAAGTAATATTGCAAGCTTTACTCTTAAGGTCAATGATTTGGACGCAATCTCAGTCCAAAAAAATGTAAAATTATATTTTAACAACTGGCCTATTTTCAAAGTGCCGTAATTCGATAGTGAATTGGTCTACAAAGCTCCGGTTGGGCTCAATTTGTCACCAATTTGATGCTCTTGAAAACCCAGATAATAGTCTCTGTAGGAAATGGATGGATCAATTGATATAGAGCAGAATCTGAAATCCAAAAATTTCACGGTTTTGGGTGTGTTGAAACTTTTCCACAACTTTCTGAGAAATGCAAACTTGTGTATACATTGTTCTAATGAACCCTAACAACATACTAAAAAATCAGAGATACATAATGTTTTTCCAATTTATTGGCCATTCTGACTGGCCTAGTAATATAAATATTTGAAAAAACTACAACACAAAAAATTTTCGTTGACACAGTTCTCAAAAAAGAAGTAACAACCTTTATCCACTCCTATTGAATAATGTATTCATTATTCAACTGCATTTGAGCAATTAATAGTACCTATTAACAAACAGCGGGAGTTATAATAACTCCCGCCTATTACTCCCTGTTATTAATCAGAATAGACTCATAGAATTATTTGACAACCGAATCTCAAGCTACTTTTGTGCTTCTGTACGAGCCGGTTGACAGAGAGGGAACATCTCATTATTGTTATCGATGGGAGTAATGTCACTTGAATAATTCTGACGTTTTCAAATTTAGTTGACACCTAATTATTGTTGTGAATGTTTTTCTGAATAAGACCTCCGATAGTGAGGATGAAATATTATGTAGGTACACTTCCAGAAATATGACAAGCAGCTGGTTCTACAGTAAGTACAGAATTCATTGCCCGCGTGAAATCCCAAAACAAATAAATATAAAGGTGTATCAAAAATTTTCAAGAATGATGTGTGATAGTAAGAATGTATATTATTATAGTTGTGGATAAAGTATAGTATTCAACTTGCAGTAATGGTCATAACTCCCTTGATGAATTACAGCACTCGCCTCCGGTTCGCGCTGCAAACTTCATCTGCGGGAGTTATGACTTGCATTACTGCTCGTTAAATAATATACTATTAATAACAATAATATTTACTTGCATAATGAAATCAATCACGAGTTTCAGATTTTTTTTTCTTGAAATTATTCATATCTGTTAGAATCTGAATATTTTTCAGGAAACTCATCTCATGATTGATTGGAAATTACAGAAGTACACGGAGTTGTTTGAAGAACATTAAATAAACACAGTTCAAAAATCCCAATATCTCTTGTATTTACTTTCATAATAGACGATAACCGAAGAATATCAATCACTTTTATTTTTTCAATCAATATCCAGTTACCTCTAGGATTTTCTGCACTGATTGCTTATTTCAGAAAAGCATATATAGATTTTAACGCTTTTTTTTTCAAAAATGTGTACCGAGCTTTCTAAGAGTGATAGTACATACAAAAATGAGTAAAGGTTTCTAAATGATTTAATGGCCCAGGAAAGAATGTATATTTAGAGAAATATATTCTTCCATATCCTTGATGAAAAAAATCCTCGGAATAACTTTTAAACGGTGATTGTCACCAGATTGAAATTGCGTGCATGAATGTAGGTATTACTATGACATTACTATGACATTCACCGTTTGAAAGTTATCCCGAGATATTTTTTTAAATTTCATGTAACTTTGGAAGGATATATCTACCTGAACATGCATTTTGGGCCATGTTAATTTTTTAAGTAACCATCAACGTAAGAAAGCCCAGTACACATTTTTGACTCACCCTGTCTGTAAAACCATGTTCCTTCACTACTTCTATTAAATTTGTCACTTGTGAAATTGGTACTTCTTTCGGAAGTTTATCCGTATTCCAATTTACAAGCAAAATAACATGAATCGATAAATTGAAGAATTTGACAATTAAATGGGGTTGAGTAGTTCAAATATTAATCACTTATAATGCTAACCTCGTGGAGTCTAACAGAAATCTCTCAATCTTTTCAGGTTTTTATTTGATATTAGCTCGATGGTTTGAAGTTTTTCAATGATAACCAATTGGAAAGTTTAAACTGTCATTGATCAAGTTTTGGATATCCCTCAAGATGACATGATTTTCAAAATCTTAAATCAACATTGTCCTCCAGAAGAATCCGAAATCACCCAGTTAATACCGGAGGAACTGTCATTCAAACCGGAAATTCCGGGCGTCCATGTATGGCAGGAACACAGAACTATTACTTTCAGTCTTTCACCCCCGGCGCTGAGCGGTCCTCTATCTCCGCTCTTCCTCAGATCGTTTTCAGCTTTTATCGGCGCAAAATGGCGAGAATGGGTTTAGCCCAACCCTATTCATCGGGCCGCTCGCTCTCAATCACGATCTGAATGGGAGATGTGGATCAACACGTGTGTGTGCATATTTTATGCGCGACATTGCGATTTTGGGTAGAGTTCCCGTCTCTCGGAGATGTGATTCCGAATCGATTCCGCTTATCGACGTCGGATGTACGCGCTCTATTTTTAGAAGCCGGGATACCTGAAATAAAACGTTTTATGTCATCGCAGTTATTATCTCGATTCTGTCGCTTGGTTACAAATGTCATTCATTATTGGGTGCGTTATGCCCTTGGGGATGAATAATATATCTCATAGGTAATCCTGGAACAGATAAGCTTTCTAGCTTCACTGGAGAAGGACCAAAAATCCTGACCTTAGCGAAAAAAATCTTCTCGAAATATAACCTTTTCTATACTAAGCGTTTTTATGTGAATCACGCTTACACATGTTTATGTGAATCACGCTTACACATGTGTATGTGAATCAAATATCTGTTTTTCAACATTCCATCTCCAAACTTCATCATAAAATACGAAGCATTTCTCAATTCGTATATAGGTTTGAATTGCCTGCTTGATTAATTATAAAAAAATTGCACTTTATATGCAGATTCCAAAATGGTACTTTGAGGTAAAGATTAAGCGAAGAATTTTCAATGTTTTTTGTTCTTCAGTCAAATCAGCTCCTTCCGTACAGGGTGAGTTTTCGACTTGTAGATTTATTCTAACCATGGATTCTAGAGGTCGAGAGAATAGGATATTCTAAAAATAGTTGCAGAATGAGCGACGATGGAGCGAGTTTTCGAACGCATGTGTTGGAATAGCCTTCTGCCACGAGTATTAGACGATATTTTCTCTAACTCATTAAAGTTTTGTGAAATACTCTCGAAATTCAAATAAAAATTCAGATTAGTGACTTTTGTATTGTATCTTGGCAGTTGGTGTGACTTACGAAATTTGACAGATTACGGAATTTGAATTGATTTGATTTGAAAATTGAGAGGATCTGAGGTCAGTACTGACAACCACAAAACGAAAAAACTGAAAAACGATGCTGTACTTTTAGTACTGTGATGAACTCATGATGATACTGAAATAGAGGATGACGACCTTAGTCGTGGAAGATAAATTATTCCAATAAGTCACTAGTGACACACCTATTTTTCGAATTCATTCATCATTGTTGATATGAAACAGATTTTATCCTAAATAACTCACGAATTATTCATTTCAGGAGCATTAACATTTTGGAACATAATAATCTTTTTTCATTGCAAAGTCTAACGCAAAATAGAGTTCTAATTCGACAAACGGAAGTTATAAGCCAATCTTGATCCCAATTTTTGACCCATTTGGAATACCCTGTGATGACTTTTTCAAAATTCTAGAAAATTAAAATATTTCCCCAGTCATCGACTTCAAGAATGTGAAAACTGTTTGTGCTTAAGATATTTAGAATAGGAATAACAAACATAATACCGAATATTTCCTTCATCCCCATTAAAACAGAAAATTGTCAGGCTTCAAGAATATTTTAGCTCGGTAGATAATGTCGAACATTATCATAATCCAAATTTTCAGATTTCAGATAGGTCCAGTTTTTCAGAAACGTCTAATAGGCCGTCGAACTTGTTTCACCCTGTACATATTTTAATTGAGAGAGCTGAAATAATACAATACATATTGAAACAAAAAGGTACCAAGCTGAAGTTAGTGCAACACAAGAAAACCATACAGGTTTGCAGTGTGATCATTGGGGGAAAGGGAAAAACCTCAGCAGAAAAAACCCTGACCTCGCCCGTGTTAAAAAAATTTACTAAAAATATTAAATATCAGAGAAACATCTTCATGTTATCCTTCTAAGGCCAGGGAAAAAAAGATTCTTCACCAATCTACCCGCAATTCTTAATTTGATGTGAAAAATGACAAAAACCGAAGAAAACCAATTATTTAGAATTAAATAATTTTTTATTTAACCACCTAATGCATTCGTTTGTTTATGTATAGCCCCGATAATTTCTTGAAATTTATAAATGGGACAACTATTTATAATATGTTAATATGAATAAGAAATATAGGAACGTCATGAACTTGAATCATAACTTCATAATCCATAACTCTCCTATGTGATCCTCTTCCAGAAATCACCATCATAGTATCCAAGTAACTAACATTCTAACGCGATCGCAATTAATGACAGAAAGGACCAACGTAAAAATCACCGGTAATCACAATCACCATGATTCGAGGAATTCGATCACTGCAGTGATTTGCAAATCACCGGTAGTGAAATATTGTTCATCTGCTGGCCTTTTGTAGTTGGCTTCCCATAGGTTGCGTTCATAAACTTACTCAGAGTAAGCTCTCCTTACTCTGAAGCGTTCACAAACTTACTTTGTCTTCCTCGGAGTATACTCTGTGAGCGTTCATAAACTTCCTCTGAGTAAGCTCTGCATACTCTGCTATTTGGGAGAGTAAACACATACTCTGACAGTTGTGACGTACCATTTTCATTCTGTCCTGCTCCCGCAGACTTTTTGAAACTTGAATATTATTCGAATGAGTATTTATTTCTGGTTTTGTTTCATTTCGATAACGAAACACGAAACAATTAATTTTTCACATGAAACAACTATTCTGTGAAACAAAGAAATATAGGAAAGAATTACTGTAATGATTAATGAATTGGATGAAATTGCTAGCAGTGAATTAACGAAGCTCAAAGTTAATTTAAGGAAGAGATAATGGTAAAGAAGAAAAGAGTTTCTCCCTGTATTGCAGAAGCTAGAGTGGTCTATTCAAGTTCAAATAAATAGAGACATGAAAATTCCCACAATGACTGTTTTTTGTACCTGCTTAGAAATTTACGTTGATATTTTGTTATATTCAAGAGTTTAGATCTGTCAAGATTCATTCATATTTTGCTTTATCTTTCAAACTATATTTTTTTAACTTCTTTTTGTTAGCTTCCTTAAATGAAACTATTTCTTGTTACGAAGTATTGAATTTTTTCTGGCGTAGAGTCAATGAAACAACAAAACATGTTATAAAATTTTTAATTTTCTGCTTGCAAGAGAAGATTATAGACAATACTATCCTTCTTCATTGTTTCTGTGTCATTAGAAGTAATTCAACGTCCTGAGAACATTTATCAGTTCCCTCACAATCATCAAAAAACACGGTTGTGTTTTACTTTCAAAATAAAAGAAAAATAGACTATACTTCGAAGACACAATTAAAAATGTACGACTAGAGAGAATTTCTGTCTTAAACTTCTATTATTCATTCACGATAGCAACATTTCAATATTTGAATGATATATAAAAAATGTATACGCAAAAGTATTATTCATAACCTATAACTTTGTTCAATGTCTGAATGACATTTGTCAGAGTAAGATTGTGAACGACGAAGTATATTTCTGATCAGATGGCCATACTCTTACTCTATTCTCTGAGTATGTTTGTGAACGCAGCCATAGACTTTCATTGAGAACGAGAATTAGGCCCTAGCGATCGATCTCCCGCGTTCGGCAGACTCCCATCCGAGGATCTAAATCCTAGGACCGCATTTTACGACCCACCTATACGTATTTAATCGCGGGGAGCAAGGAGAACCGACCGAATGGGAATCCTAAAGTGGGCCATATGGGGATTTACAACACGGCGTGCATCACTCAGGGACGACCGTGTTATCAGAGCGAGCCGTGGCGGGGAGCGATAGTCGTCTGTCTAGACGACCGCGGCACTACACTTGACACCGCTATAGTCGCGTCACTGTTCTCCCGACGAGCGCAGCGCAGTCGGCCCGTGTCAGTCGCGTCAGTCGGACCTTGGCTCGAGCCGCGTTCCCTTCGCCCGTCAGTGCAGTCCAGTTCTCCGTGCCGATCGCGACCTCTTTGATGACCGTAGCTGCGGCCGATTTCCCTGCCGCGAAGTGCTCGCAAAGGGGCTTCCTCAAGCGGGTCTCTCGCAAGTGCCTTGCTGTCATGCGACAGAAGATTACGATTAACAATAAGGTATTTTCCATTTGTTATTTACAGTGCGTAACCGCGGCAAACATGTGATCGGAGTCTGTTCGGGACGGGCTCGATGTTTCATCTGTGTTTCGTCGTCTGGCTGCCAGGCGAGGTTTTCCGCGACCTTTGCGAATCCGTGGTTCATGATTTGATAAGGTAACTTGATGATCTAGACCTCCTTCGTCCAGTTCTCTATTTTGCTTGCATCCAACTACGATTTTCCTTTCACCTCTTGAATTCTGTCAGATTCAATTGTTCTGTGTTCCGCTAGTGTAGAAGTTTTCACTCCTCTCAATATATTTCACCGAATATCCAACCTGAACATAATTTGTTTTGAATTCGAGAACGTATCATTTATTTTGTACCAATAATGTCACAGATTATTGTCGAGAAACTAAATAAACCTCGGAATTTTTTTCGTTTTCTCGTTCACAGAGAGCAACATCAGAGTGTATTTGAACGTCAGTGTCATTTATGATCTTTCAAAGCCCGAAACGTCATTATGCTCTAAAATATGAAGTTCTTGCAGAAATTCGTTTTGTTTTTTCATTTCGTATTTTTCATATACTTCTCGAATGATGAATCTGTTAGCCTTCCACTCGTGCACAATGCTCCTTAATTTTTCTCTCCAAGTATGTATACATATACCTTCTGCTGATAAGATTTTTCAACGTTCCAATATCACGAGCAATAGGTATCACCCAAAGTTTTGTTCTTTCTCAGGCGATTTTCAGGCTCAAATTCAACTTGAATTCCATATAATTTCAAAAAGCATTCGTGATTAGTTGATTCCTGAAGTTATCTTTCATTTTATTTTGAATCAGAGAATTACTTCCAAGCAACTACTAATTTACATTTTCTTAGGGTTTTTCCTCTCCCAGTCCCTGAAACAAAAAAAAAAAAATTTTTAGTATGTAATTGAAGAGAGGCCCCTTCGTAAAACTTGTGCACTTATTTGTCAGGGGCCAAATCTTTCAAAAATTGTTGCCTAATTAACTCGAGATTTTCTCGTTTTCTCTCTGACAGAAAGCAACATCAAAGTGTATTTGAACGTCAGTGTCTTTTAGAAACTTTTAAAGCCCGAAACGTCACTGTACTCTAAAATCTGAAGTTCTTGCAAAATTTCGTTTTGTTTTTTCACTTCGTATTTTTCATATATTTCTAGAATGGTGAATCTGTTAACCTTCTTCTCGTGCAGAATGTTTCCCAGTTTATCAGGAATTTGCCTTTTTCAAGTATGTATCTTTTGCTGATGAGATTTTTCAACGTTCCAATATCTCTCAAAGATTTGTTCTTTCTCAGGCGATTTTCAGGATCAAATTCAACTTGAATTCCATATAATTTCAAGAAGCATTCATGATTAGTTGATTCCTGAAGTTATCTTTCATTTTATTTTGAATCAGAGAATTACTTCCAAGCAACTACTAATTTACATTTTCTTAGGGTTTTTCCTCTCCCAGTCCCTGAAACAAAAATCAATTAGAATTTTCTTTTTAATAATTGAAGAGTGGCCTCTGCGCAAAACTTATTTGTCAGGGGCCAAATCTTTCAAAAATTGTTGTCTAACAAACTCGAGATTTTCTCTTTCACAGGAAGCAACATCAAAGTGTAGTTGAACGTCAGAGTCTTTTATGATCTTTTAAAGCCCGAAACGTCATTAAACTCTAAAATCTGCAAATTCTTGCAAAATTCGTTTTGTTTTTTCACTTCGTATTTTTCATATATTTCTAGAAAGATGAATCTGTTAGCCTTCTACTCGTGGAGAATGTTTCTCAATTTATCTCTACAAGTATGTATATACCTTTTGCTGCTAAGATTTTTCAACGTGCCAATATCCCGAGCAATATCCTCCCGAAGTTTTGTTCTTTCTCGAGCGATTCTCAGGATCAAATTAAACTTTGAATTCCATATAATTTCGAAAAACATTCGTGATTAAGTTGATTGCTCAAGCAAACTCTCCTTTTATTTTGAATCAGAGAATTACTTCCAAGCAACTATTAATTTACATTTTTGTGAAAATTTTCTTAGGGTTTTTTCCCTCGGTTTATTCTCTCTCAGTCCCTAAAACATAAAACAATTAGAAATTTTTAAAAATAATTTTGCACTAATTTGCCAGGGTCCAGATCCTTTCAAAAATTGTTGCCTAACAATGAAAAAAGAACTCTAAAGCTTTGTAACGTTTCGGAGTCTAGATCAGACTCCTTCGTCAGACAATTTCTCAATTTCATTTAACTTTTCGGGAACCTAAAATTTTTTTCAATTTTTGAATTGACATTTGTCTATATATGATGACCATAGATTAATATTAATTACTATGATGGTGATATTGCTATTTGATCCCAATTCCCTCAAATCAGTTCTCTTCTCAACAAATCAATCCAAATAAGATCCACACCCTCCAGATCCTTAGTTTCATCGAACAAATTACAAGCCGACTCCTCGATTTTTCTTTTACAACTATGAGGTTCCGTCATTAGAATTTTCGTGTTATTCCAATCCATCATGTGATCTCTGGTATTGAAACTTTGAACACACATGATCTGCGATCTACCAATATCTCTATTTTCAATGTTATCCTTATGTTCACGTTTTCTAAGGGTCTTGATGTTTCTCCTGTATAAGTTTTTCCACAAATACAGGGAATCTTGTAAACACAATTTTTCGACCCTTGTTTCTCACTCAAAGGTTCAGTTCTTGTTTAACAATGTTTGATTCTTTCCTGTTGAAAAAGATTCGTGGGCAATAAATCATAAAATTTACCCATCAAAGCTACGAAATGTGCACTTGTATCCGCTTTTTGTATCTTTCACGCCAAACTCCGAATTCGATTGTTTTTTTTTTTTAAGTTCAGATTGTTTTCATGTTGAAGAGGCGTTCTCTACCAAATGTATGCTCACCTTCGGCAAAATTCGTCAAATTCAAAATAAGCACGATATTCCAAAGTGACTGTATACTCTTGGACGTGTTTTCGTTTTGATAACTTTATGTCTTTATTTTGTCTGGAATAAATTCCTACGAGATAAACACGCGGATAAACACTATCTTCCCATTCAAAAAACGGAAGGCTGACCCCACACGAGGTGTCCAATAGATAAACTGACTCAGAATGAGCTCAAATATAAATTTAGGAACGTTTCGAAATTTCTTACGCCGTTTTTATGCAATCTCGTCTGTGCTGTAGTAGAATTGAATGAAATACGAGTATTAATAGTATTTCACAATCACGCGCTCTCTTCACGGCTTTTAATCCTCTATTTATACGATTATGTTTCTTTCATTTTTGCTCTCGATGTTTTGTGAGTTTTGAACGCATGAAAGAATGCTGCTTGGATGTTTCGATGCATTTTTGTCTGATGATCTGATTATCTGGAATCGAATTTAAAGTCTACCTGCAATTATATCGGAAAATGATTGGATGTACTTGAAACATGGACTTGTAAATGTAATTTTTTTTGGAAATCCTCCGATAGCGATAGTCTGTTCTTCGAAGCGCGTTTAAATTTTTCATTGAACCTTATCGAGGCGAACACTTGCTTCGTAATCTTCGCCTTGGAAAATTTTCGAAATCTAGATCAATGTTTATGATCTGTTCCCTATCAGTTGGAGTGAAAACAGAATTTGTTTATCTCGAGACTGTCATTAGAAGAATAAAAATAAGGATAACGAATAGCAATATCAATAATCTACACATCGTCGTCGAGAGAACTTTGCCCGTCATGCATCAACTTTTGTTTTCGAATTGAAGTAGGACAGAGAGATCTTTCTGCGAGATAATTTCATGTGTGGAAAAACCGAGATTATTCCTTTTTATCGTAATTGTGTCTGTATTTTTAGTGGAACTATGTCTATGTCTTACTATTTCTAAGTGAGTGCTCAAATTTAATTTTGTTCAGTAGATTTGGTCGAAGGTTTTTCGAAGTTGAGAAAGTCGAAAGAATTAAGTCTTTCATATGGTTCTGTGTGAGGAAAAGGTATCGAACGCTGTAAATCGGACAAAAGCACAAGGGATAATCTGACGCTCAACCAGTTTAAGTGAGGAACAAGTAAAGAAGCTACCGAAATGTTTCGTAAACAAGTTTACGTATTTTGTGCAAAGCGCTGAATAAAAAGACGACCTCAAAGAGTCGGGGAGAGTTAATCTTCGAATGTGGCCTTCGTATGTTATTTCCTAAAACCACGAATATCAACGTTTTATGTGCGAAGCGTCGACATTAAATTTTTATAGATGAAAATATGAAGCGAGTAATGTTATAAAATTTTTCATTATTTCTGAAGTAATGAATTCATACAGGTGGAGATTATCTTAATGAAGTTTTCTCCAAATCTGTTGTAGTGGAAAAAACCATCGGGTGCATGGATAGTTATTGGAAATGATTACCGAAGTGGTTTTCTGCGTTCATCAGTGAAATGTTGAAGACTGAATAAGTTGTTGTGTAAGATGGAAAATAACTTGACTGAGAGAAAAATATTACGATTCAGCATTCGATGACTCGGATTTCTTTTGAATAGTATGTATTTCGAAATTGATTAAATGAATGATATTGGACTGTGGAATTTTCCGCTTATGAATAATTCAAACCTTCACGTCATCTTCGAAAATAAACAAACCGTCTCTGTTTATTGTTTCTTTTCAATCTTGATATATCAATAGTAGTTAATTTTCTTCAAACTGCACTGCTTGATGAATTAAATTGAATTATCACCTTATCTTATTCTTATCGTTTTCAATGTCCAAGTACTGCAAATTTTGTTTCCTACGTGTTCCTAATGAACTTGTGGAAGTTTTCTGTGGAAGAAATCTTCAAAAAAACACATTCTTCTGAAATTCTTTTCTTGGTTTTATTAAATTAATATACTTTCTGTTATGGTCCTATACATATTTCTGGTTAGGTGATAATAATTCTTGAGGGACTGTCTATATACATACACACGAGACCTTCGAATAATCGAGGTCATTTAAATTTATTTATTTTTCTAACTTCACAGCGACATTTTGCTGACTGCGTTCAACCAATAGGCAATATAAAACAAAATCAATAATAAAACAAAACGCTTATTTTCTGTCTTTCTTGCTATAGTGATGTTTATTTTACTTTCGGCGATATCAAAAACGTGAGTTGATTTTCTCATTCAGAAATTGAAAACGAATTTTCAAAGCACGAAATTTGAGGGTTCAGTGCTGTGTAGTTTGTTGTCATAATCTTTATTGCAATAAAAGCAATTCGATGATTTTCTGAAAAAGTGGTTTGTTAAAGAATTGAGATCTCGATCAATTGAAAAATGGATGCATGATGCTTATACATAGTGGAAGATGTTATTTTTTTACGGGTACTCAAAATACTACTACTATTTTTTTTTTATGATTGCGTTGGATTCTGCGAAGAAAAATAATGATAGTGTTCGTACATATCAATGCTGCTAAAATGAATAATTCTTTAGTTATTTATGATTTTCCGATTTTATGTCGGATGTAGTGTCAAATTCATAAAATCCGAACAATGATCTATGTTCAAAGAAGATGAATTATTCGAATAATTCACTAGTGACAGATCAATTTTCCAAATTTATTTATCATTGTTCATATGAACAGATCTCGGAACAGATTTAATAAATTCGACTCTACATACTACATGAAATCAGAAAATCCTAAATAACTCAGGAGTCATCAATTTAAGGAGCATGAACATGTTAGAATACTATCATTATTTTTCTTCGCAGAATCCAACGCAACCATAAAAAAGGTTCCATTTTGAAAAATGTTATGGGCCTATCCTGATCCCAATTTTTGACCCAACATTTAGAACACCCCGTGACGAGTTTTTCAAAATTCTAGAAATGTATAATATTTTCACAATCTTCGACTCCAGGAATGTGAAAAGGGTTTGTGCTTAAGATATTTAGTATAGGAATAACAAACATAATAACAAATACTCTTATCTCCCTTTCTTTTCTCTTGAGTTTTTCTCGATATTTTGAAAAGTGCTTCGACGAATGCAACGATTTGAATGAGAATATATTCGGAATTGAATGCACTATCAAAATTGGAAACGAAAAAACATTAAAAAAAATTTCGAAATTTTTTTCATTCCCTGCAGGTGATCAAGGTTCGAGAATAGTTTAGCTCGGTAGATAATGTCGAACAATATCATAATCCCAACTTCCAGATTTAATAATAATATAATAATAATAATAATAGACTTTATTCATTCACAATATTTACAAATATGTGAAGAAAGGCGAAGAACAGCAAAGCTGATTTTAAACTTAAGCTAAAATAAAAAACTAAAACAACAAATATATCAGATGATCCGAGAAGAAAAGTGATACACAAAGAAAGATAGGCCCTGTTTTCCAGAAACGTCTAATAGGCCGTTGAACTTGGTACAGCCTGTATACAGCTCTGGACCTTCCAAGTAAAAGCTCTACTTCTTTACTTCTTTTCCTAGACGAATAATTATAAGGTGTTCTCTTTTAGCTATGTATATTTGCTTTTCAATGTCCAGAAAATGCAGCAATACCTACGACATTTCTTTTAGATGAATTTATATGAATTTCCTTCGTTCTTTTCAGGAAAATACCAAAAATCGACACAATACTTCATAAAAAATGACCAAAACTCCACGAAAAATAATTTGAACGCCAACTTTCATTCAATGTTCGATTGATTGTCACGCCAGAAGTCGCCACCAGATGTCTCATTCCAAAAACACGCACAGCGCCCGAAACAAAAAATCCCAACCACCTGTCAGCACAAAGCCGATCCGAATCGATCGAAAGGCAACACCGCCGACCGGACAAATTAGTTCGGCGTTCGCGGGACGACACGTCCCGTCGCCCCTTCACGTCTTTTTTGCCCCGCCGCCTCGGAATCGAACTCGTAGCCGCGCGTCCAGGGGGCCCTTTAGCCGCCCGCCCGTTCCGCCCTCTGCCGGCCAGACGGCATACGTGATCAGCGACGTCCTTGGCGCTGTCTGGCAGCAGTCTGGCTCGCTCTCGGCGTACACGCTCGACTCAGACTACTACTCCCCTGGTCGCTCGACGGGTGCAGGTGTATGTTTGTCTATCCCGGCCCAGGACCGGTCTTGCGGCGGCCGACCGCTTTCTTTTCCAGCGGACTTGGACGTTCTTCGAGCGGCGTTGCCGGATGTGTCGATTTTTCAGTGGATTACCGGATTCCAAATCGGTTCAGTGTTGGGTTTATTTGCAGAATCGACAGGTTAAGGGCCAGTTTCATAATCAATTTTGAAGCTCCGTTAAGTTCACTCTATCCGTTTCATAACACATTTTATGCTGTTAAAGCCACTTCACATTTGAAGGCCCAATCTCGGTACCTTAGCAGCTAAAGTATCCTTTAGCCCAGAATATATACAGGGTGAGTCTTTGACTTGTACATATATTTTAACCGTAGATTCCTGAGGTCAACTATTTTTTCCCATTCGGCCTAGAAAAAAGATATAGCCATTTTAAACTTTCACAATGAGCTATGCCACTCCTGGATATCATAGTCATAGATATAATATATGCCTGCCATTCAAAACTTGGAAATAATAACAACCGGACAATAAAACTTCTGAATAATTACCGAATGTATAAAATGTACCTACAAAGAATACTTATACTTCATACAGAATTTCGTTAGCGGCAAATGTTGAATATTCTTCTTTTGATTTCTTTCCCATTATTGATAATGAAGTATTTAGCTTGCTATCACCTATATCTTCAGTATGTAATCATTTTTTATTGTGGTTTATAAAATTTTTTGAGGTTCCCTAACAGAATCATAACCTATCATTTCCTAACATAAACAGATGTCATTGAATTGAACTTCACCGCTAAGCTGAACCGTAGATAAATAATAAGCTGAACGTTGCCAGTTAGAATTAGAACTCCGTAACCATAGATCATAGACCTATTATCAATGGAGTGTGCATAGACTTAACACTCAATGATCAAATGTCATTGTGTTTTGATAGTTTTTTTTTTTCAATTATAACACTGTTGTGAATAATTTGTTATCTAAAATTTGACTTAACCTTTCAAAAGATACTCATCATTATGTTTAATATAATTCATTATTTCATAAAAAGGAAAAAATTTTAACTTCGACAAAGCAGATTTATCGCGACTCTTCTATGTTGATCGTTGTTTCGCATAGAGTGATCGACGAACAATTCAAATTGGGAATTCATGGTATCATGAATTAAAACGTTGTTAACAGCAGTTTTGTGAATAATGTGGCCGAATTGTGATCGCTTGTGTCAAGTGTATCTTGAGATTCGGATGGAGGTGCCAGAGACACCAACATGATTTTCTCTGGGTGGAGCATTCACTTTGACTTTTAGTGAAAACGGGAAGTTAGGGCTTCTAACGAACAATCCCCTTTAAAAAATGTTACTTGCCTGAAGCATTAGTTATTCAGAAAGAAGTGTGTAAATTTGCTCGAATAAATAAGGATGTAAATCGAAGAAGTAGAGGTGAGCTCATTAATATAACTCAATTTCCAAAGTCCGCTTCCCTTTCCATTCATAATAATCTTGTCCTTCCAGAACATAAATTCTTGGATTCAAACGTGGCAACCTAGCAAAAATTGAATTCTGTGCATATTTTGGACAGAGTTACATTCAGCCAAAGTACCTTCTCAGAAAATTTTTTTCTTTCAATATGGAATTACTCGTAAACGGCGGGTTTTACAAGAAAATATCAGGAATACTTTTATTTTCCAAAACGAATGAATATTCATCTCATCACATTGAATTTACTATTTACAATTAGACCCTTTGAATTTCTGGTGAATTTATGGGATGTTATGGTCATAATTGAGAAACTGGCGGATGTTAGTGGAATTTTGTGTGGTTTACGAAAAACCATATTCCGAAAATTACTTCATTCGACCGATTCGTTTGCGAAATATAACTGAAAATTACATTTTTTTATGGAGTTTCGACAGCCTGTATCTTTTCAACGAAGACGAATCGGAAAAAATGTATTTCTTTTGACCTCAGGAATCTACGGTTTATATATATGTACAAGTCAAAGACTCACCCTGTATACACTGCGCATTGACTTTATAACTTATTTTTTATGTTCTCTCGGGAAGGTTTTGAACGAAATAAGACACATTAAATGTGTCCAATAATCTCCTCAAGGATCTCTATTATTATTATTATTATTTCTTTCAAATTTTCTGACATTTCTGTCATAAATATTTATAAACCTCCGAACATTATTTGGCCAAGAAATCTTAATGTTGATGTTTTTTAAAGTAGCAAATGCATTTCCAAAATGCATTCAATTTATTCTGAATAATCGGTTCCTTTTCTGCTTTTGTCTTTTTTCATTTCAGATTAAGAATTACAGTCGTTTTGGGAAGAATCTGTGTATCCGAGCCCATCGACGGATAACATGAAGATGATCACACTGATGTCTTTCAAGATTTTCCTGATATTTTATGTTATTTTGTTTACGGGGAGGCAGGTTTTTTCGGCTGAGGTTTTTTCCCCTGGCTGTATAGTATCGTATGATACTAGTGTTGATAGTATCGTAGGATTCTATAGTATCATACAAAGAATGTTATGATACCCCGTTCTTTTTTTTACCTCAGCTTAGGTACTTTTTGTTTCAACATTTAATGTATTATTTTAGCTCTCTTTTTCATAAGAATATATATATATATATATACCAAAAAGCATGTCGGCAATTGTATGTTTCGTATCGTATCAAACATCATCGCTTTAAAAAGGATAGGGTGGCTTGAGAAAACGATCGAGCGGTCACTATAACCGGAAAAATTTTCGAAAAATCATGTTGTTGAATCTGAAATCACGTCATTGTAACCGACATGTCATTATAAGCGAAGTCATTAAATCCGGACCCTATTGTAAGGAGTTTTGAATGAAACCAAACTTATCACTGCATTTGCGTCATTATAAGCGACTGGACCGTATGGCTGGCGTCATATAAACGGATTCTACTGTATCTATAACCATAGATTTGAAAGAGCGTCTACTGGTTCATTGCGTGTGATTTACACATTATACATTTTCAGCTAGTTTCAGGCAAGTTCTATAATGTAAATTTTACCGAAATATGAGAATGGTGAGAATTTTCGGCTTAAGATGAGTTTCAACGAAGATTCGAAACACCCCTTTGAAAACCGACGACTGAGACAATCCTGGTAACGAGCCTTTTCCTCCAGACAAGACAGAGGAGTCCCCCAGTCTTCAAAGGTTCCCTCCGATTATCTGTAGTACCTTGAAGCTGACTGTCTCAATAATTTCTTTTGGTACATTCATTTCGCCAAAACAAATGTAAAGAAAAATAAACAGACATGTTCATGGCAACGCTTCCATATTTTACGACATTCGCGACAAACTATTGAGATTTTTTTGGAATTTATCTTATCTTTTCACAAATGAGAAACAAATAAACCATAAAACAATACACGCAAGGTAACGGGTTTTACTGGCTCAAGGAGGCTACCCTTTTACCTTGCTAGTAATGTTATATACCAATTTTGTGAATTTTACCGAAATGCGAGTGCAGAGAATTCTGGTGAGAATTTTCGGCTTAAGATGATTTTAACGAAGATTCGAAACACCCCTTTGAAAACCGACTACTGAGACAATCCCGGTAACGAGCCTTTTCGTCTGCTGGCGTCTCCAGACGAGAGAGAGAGGAGTCCCCCAGTCTTCAAAGGTTCCCTCCGATTATCTGTTGGCCCACCGGGGCCCGAGATAAAGCGAATGTAACGGTTGCGGCGGCAAAGAGTCTAAATATCGACCGCTCTATCTCGCCCCTTTCATCACCCGGTTGACAATGACGGGATCTAGGCCATCTAGAGCGATAGGCGATCGTAATTTTCCTATATCGCACAATCGCACCGGTATAGTATAGTATAGTGTGCGTCTGATGCGATACGCATCCGCAATGGACGCTATAAGGGCGAGGGGGTTGGTGGATCGAGGGGTGGGTGGATGGATGGATGGGTACGAACGGTTAGAAGCGGTTTATTCGGCGACAGGGCCGTATTCGAAGTTATTCCCGATTTAGATTAACCCATTAGTGCATACGGTTGCTATATGGTGTTTTTCAAATGGTTCCCAGACACGCAGATTGTAGCTAGAAAGTTGGGGGTTGGTTTACTTGATACACAAATGTACCTTATTTTACCAGTAACAAGAATTTTTTCTGTCAACTCACTCGTTCCGCTTTCAGAAGTTGTGAAACTTCTTCGTGAATCGTGAAAAACATGGAATCTAAGTTTGTGTAAGTGAAATATTTTCTATTTGCGCCCTGGTTTTGTCATAATTTTTTTATATAAATCTTGAAACTTCATTTCATGATCCTAACAGGAGAATATATAATCAAAAAAAATTTCAGTAGGAAAAATTTTCAGTTAATTTCGTGGGTTGCCATATGGCAACACTAGGCGCTTATACTCAGTGATAATGCTGACCGGATAGGAATTCGTAGTAAGAAATGGTATTGGCCGATTGTTTCATGGTTGCTAGACATAGCTATTCAAAATAGCTGGATTCTGTACATTAAAAAACAGGAAGACCAAAAAATTCGAAACTCGAATTCAAACGAGAAGTGGTCAACAGCTATTTGAAAAAGTATGGAGTAACACCGAAAGGACAAGGAAGGCGGTCATTCTCTTTTTCTTCTTCCAGAGATTTTCGAATTTCCGATTCCATAAGATTCGATGAATTCAATCATCTTATGAAGTGCACAGAAGACAAAAAGTGTGCTCTTGCATAGATTGTTTATTTCAATTTCATACCGCATGATATTTGTATTATGACATTGTAAATATTCAATAAAATGTTCTGAAACTATTAAAATGTCAAAAAATTTCATGTATCTTTTCAATGAAATAGTATTTCCTCTAAAAATGAAAATATTTCCTAAGAGTGATCACAAGCGCCTATTAGGGTTGCCAAATGGCAACCACCAATCTTGAAAAAACTAGGGGTGAAATTTTTATTTTATTTTTTCGTCTCTACAGAGCGTTTCGGACCAGCTTTTAACAAAAAAATTTCAAAAATCGAAAACAATTAATTCCGGCGCTAATGGGTTAAATTTTTGAACTCCCTGAGGCCAACAGAAAGTGTCAGTGTCAACATTGGCGTAACTAAAGTCAAGTCATGGAGGGGTTGACCCCAGTAAAGAAAATCTCTCATTTTTCATTTTTTTTACAATTTTTTGAATTAACCTCCTCGTCACATCTATGTTTGTCAATACGAAGAGTTAATGCAGAAAGCGGCTCAATGAACTAGTTTTGAACTCTAACAATTTTCAATGAATGAAAGAACAAATTCAACCCATTAGCGCCGGAAATGCAAAGTCCAACGTCGTATTTGAACACATTGTTCCCATGATCTACTTACAACCACGTCGAGCTCACTTTCTTCTCTTTTTATCTTCTGTTTACTTCACAAGATGATTGAGTTCATAGAATCTTACAGAATTGGAAATTCGACCAACTCTGGAAGAAGAACAAGAGGATGACCGCTTCCTTGTCCTCTTGTTTGTTACCCCATACTTTTTCAAACAGCTGTTGGCCACTTCTCGTTTGAATTCGTTCTTTTGGTCTTCCTGTTTTATTGTACAGAATCCAGCTATTTCGCATAGCTACATCTATCAACCATGAAACAATCAGCCAATACCATTTCTTACTACGAATTCCTATCCGGTCAGCATAATCATAAGCGCCTAGGGTTGCCATATGGCAACCCACGGAATAAACTGAAAATTTTCAGAATCATGAATTGGAGTTTCAAGATTCATATAAAAAAAAAATATGACAAAACTAGGGCGCAAATAGACAATATTTCACTTACAAGAACTTAGGTTCCATGTTTTTCACGACTCACGAATAACTCAAAGTTTCACAATTTCTGGAGGCGGAACGAGTGAACTTACCGAAAAAATTCTTGTTACTGGTAAAAAAAGGTACATTCGAGTATCAAACAAACCAACCTCCAACTTTCTAGCTACAAATTTGCGAATCTGGGAAACATTTGAAAAACACCCCGAAAGCGTTGCCATATGGCAACCGTAGTCGCTAATGGGTTAAGGTTAAGAAATAATTCGATATTTACAGGAGATTTTTCAATGATTATTGAATGCAGTAAGTGATTTTCATTATTGTCAAGGCAAACGGTGAACCAAATAAGTCAATACGATTCCATTTCGAGCTATTCTTTGAGCACCGTTAAAAACCATTCATAAGTTACTGTGACTAAAACTCGAAAAAATTTCAATGTGAGCAATACCGTTGACAGTTCCCCATTGTCTTCGTACTTGCTTCCGCCACGCTGTATACAAAATAAACGTTCACACGTGTATGAACCAGAAGCTGAGACTGAGAATCACCCAACGATCTTAAACTTGGGTCGACAGTAGTAATGACATCGACTCTGTTATTATCTCCGCATACCCTATAATTTTAATACTCACTAGGCCGAAACCTGAATGAACATCTTCATTAAAACTTCTAACGTCGATTTCATTTTTTCCGCTGATAACGTGAATGAATTATCCGAATTAATTCAACGTGAAATTTTTGGGGCCGGTTCATTGTGATGTTTTGTCTAGGAATATATGAGGTCGTTGTCGGAATAGAATGGGGTCTGACCTTTGTCTGCGATTAGGTTTTTCGGTCGATTATTTACCATTGAATGGGAAAATTGTTTCATTTTTATTTTTTTTTATCATGGGGAAGACAACAAGAGTAGGCAAGATCAATCATATCTAAAAATCAAGAATGAAGTAAAGGATCCAATCGCCGATAAAAGCTAGTGATATTAACAAAGAGACCTTACCCTTGAAAGTAAGTTAAATGTAGTATTTCTCGTGAAATCTCATGAAACGCACCTTTTTTGAGTTATTAATCATTAGAGAAAAATTCATATCAGCAAAATTAAAAACAAATGGATACTTCAGTCGAATTCAACTGTGTTAAAAAAATTTACTGAATAAAATTCAAGTGGTAAATCTATGGCTATATATCTTCCTCTACGCGCAATAAAAAAAATGGTAGACGATAAAATTATTCTTTTGTTGAAATATATGACCGAGTCAAAGACTCACCCTTCATGATCGATGATCATTTTATGAAATAATTAAATTATTACTTACTCGTAGCGTCATCATGTGTGATTTATCCGCGATAATAATGTGTGATTCATGTGTCATTTTATGTGAAATTGAATGACGGCTCCGTTGATAAAAATTCAATCGTCCGGCTTTCGATAAATTCGAATTAATCAACAACGAATGCCAAACGAGTTGAATAAACGCATCTAGCTCGCATCAGCTCTGCCTGAATCAACATAAATTAGACTATGCTAAATCGAGGACAAATAGCGAACGCGGATTTGTATCTCGTAATTTTCGTTCCAATTAACCGAGAATTCGGATTTTTTTTTGGGAATCCACACGACCATGGGTATTTCATCCGATCTTGAAATAGTTCTAGGAATATGGGAACGTATATCATCATAATACGATTCGAAATCCTTCGGTAAGATACTCTACTCTCACTGAGAGTTTAAAAATATTCAGCAGCCTTTTCAGAATGAGTCGATTAAAGAAATATCTACAAGGGAAACCTGCTTGAGTTTGTGAATTAAACAATTAGGTACTAAACAAATGAAATGACTGAACTTTTTTTTTTAATGCATTTTAATTGCATTAGGTGCAACTTAAATTCGCAGAGAAGAAAAGAGTAAAAGGAGAACAAAACGTAGATATCCCACTCGCTAAGGTGAGACATAAAAACATTTCACAACAAAATTAATTCGCCACAGAGTTAGAGAAACAGATTTTCTATAACATAGTCATATCAATGGAAATGATGTAGCAATTTTCTCCCTGACAAAACTGATAAGAAACAAACGATTAAAGAACAAAAAACAGGGGTAGATGATTGGAAACCATGAACCAACACAAGGGTGAAAGAATCAACAGAATCTAATCTCGCGTAGGAAAATAGAGTGGTATTAATCGTGAATGTTGTGGAATAAATTATAGACGTTGTTTATTTCCGACCATGCATAAATCTCTGGCAGTCGGGATATTATCAGGATTTATCTCATAACGAGAGAGTATTGGCTTGAGTTCGGAACTTCTGGTTTGGTGGATGAAATTGTAGATAATAGACCTTTGAACTTTAAAAAAATGTCGAATTTGCTCCAACGTTATCGCAATTAACTCTTGGGGAAGGCGGAATTTCTGTTTTATGCACGAAAAAGTGGGCATTAAAAATTCTCAGAAACTTTAATTGTGAGGCTGCAGCGTCGGGCGATAAAATGTTATATTTCCTTTGAACTCTTTAGCTGCAAAATCAACAAATTTATATTCTCCAGATGTAAAATGGAAACATTAAATTATTGGAGAGTTTAAAAGAAATAGGATGTTATGATGTACTGTTAGGGGTTTGAATTAACAAACACCTGGTATACTTATAACTATATGCAGGTAGAACGACGGAATCATAAGTATTTTTCTGAGCCTATTTGTTATTTTCCAACAATGATATCAGGACATCAAATTCATTATTCCTGAACAAACTCAACACAATAAAATTTAGTAAATACGATTTCGTGTCCGACACAATGTGTTCAAAATAAACGTGCATGTTCCACCGACGCACCACGTGCAAAATTGATATAAATTTCCGATTCTGAACTCGATTTCTGGTCACTTTGTATACGAAAACTTTTTGGCATACCCTGCAGCAATATCAGCAGGCCAACATTTTTGACACGTGTCTGGCAGGATACATTGTATATCGCGGGACTACTTAAAAGTTCATGCATCGTTTCTTGTGAGGTTGTTTGATAAACATATCTCGAAAAAACAATTTATCTACACTCCATTTTTCTTATAAACAATCGGAAGCTCTGCCAAAGTTTACACGAAACTTAGAACTAGGGACACAGTTTTTGAGTAACAGAAATACTGCTACGTGAATTCTTGCACTAATTTGTTAGAATCAAATCAGTTGCGTTTGGTCGTGTATTCAGATTTCATCAGACCAATTTTAAGAATTCTCAAAATCTCAGATTTCCTTAATTCGTCATCTCAACTTACTGAAAATTAGCCAATAATACCACAATTCAGGTTGATTCCAGTGGCGTAGCAGAGGGCCCCGCAGACACCGCGTCGCGGGGGGCCCTACTAGAGGGACTTCCAAACCGAACGAAAAGCTTTAAACTTACCGATTTGAGATGTTTTTTGATGATATATGGAAGAAAAACAATATGATTATAATAACCAATAACAATAAAGGTTCAATTATCATTCCCGAAAAATATAACATATAAGGTGTCCACTGGACATATCACTCAATCGCTCTCTGTGCTATTATTTTTTCAAGAATCTTTTATATACCGTCAAGCTTTTCTGCATTCATTTCCTATTTCATTATAGTAAAAGAAACAAGCGTCCGAATACGAAACCACGTTATGAGGTTTGTTCAGAAATAAAAGTTTCTTTTTCAGTTCCTTTGGTTTCAGGGTTTCAATTTTATTGCAGGTTAGTTCTAGAATTAATGGCAGAGCTTATTTTTCCGTTAAGAAACGTCACTCGTATTTTTTCAATTCAAATTTCCTAAAATCGCAAACTAGAAAACGGTCGTTAAAATATCAAATCATTTATAAGATATCAGAGCGGAAAAGAAAATATTTTAGTGGAGCTCGCAGAAGATAACTATACAGAGAGAAAAAAACAAAGCATTTTGTAAGCGATGGAAGGATTTCTCATATTTATTCTAATGAGCCTATTCCTGAGTCACAGTCAATTATTCAGCAGGAATCACACATAGCTCTAAAAATTCTTTGCAACTATTTCAGTGCGGAAAGATCTTTTTCCGAGCAATCAGAAATCATCTTAAGAATTCAATGTCGCGAACACGTCTGTCAGACCTACTTGAGCCTACTCAGCACTGAATTTTTGTTGAATAATTTTTCAAGTTGCATATCACTTTGATTTCTTTCTAGTTATTTTTATATCGGAATCTATATTATTTTATTTAGATATTTTCCGTTATTTCATATACATGGGTATATATTATTTTTAACACTTTTTCTAGTGTAATTTTTCTTGACTCTGGGAAAAATTTATCATAAATAACCGAGTAAATAACAGAGACCCAAGGAGGGGGGGACCCCGACCAAAATCTTGCGCGGGGGCCCGAATTTTGCGCTACGCCACTGGTTGATTTTTAAATTTGTCTTCAATGACCAGGTTCTCTTTTCGAAATCCTCGTGTTATTTATTAACACAAATACAGGGAGTGTTATGAATGAAATTTCTTTATTTTTGTTTCCCATTCAAAGCATCAGTTTTTGTCAATATGTACATAATTATTTTGCAATTTTGTTATGAAAACAGTTCTTTTAATGAATTTGAAACAGACCCTTTCTAATTTTTGGTAGGCCTTGAATATAATCACATTGAATGAATTTGTTTCTGATCAATTTTTTCAATTTCAATTTATTTTAGGGGTAGAAGCAGAATACCGTCATCACTACTACTAAACAACAAGTTTTGGTAACTTATTTTTTTGAAATGAAAACAGTATGAGAATTATCGGGTTTTTTTCAAGTTATAAAGGGATCCTTCCTGAATAACCTCATCTCATCTGCGAATCTTCCCAGTGACGTAATGATCAATGATCAAGAAAGTAAGCACTGAAAGAAACGTCAGTACAATGCTATGGGAGCGGGACTACACCGATCACAATTTTGAAGAAAATACCGTAAAATGGCGGTGGGATTTACGGGTCTAAATCCAAGTGTGCACAGTCGTTAGGCTCCTTAAGCAGAAAATTAGCAATCGGAAAATGTCTGGACATCGACCTAGACAGAAACTAGTGCGATATAGCTATTCCCTCAGATAGTCAAGCTGCTATTGAAGCACTGACTGAGCTCCTATGTCATTGACTGGCGGAATCTCCCAGAGATGGATTACTCCAAAAAGTTCCTTCGGAACTTTGCAACATCAAGATTCAGAAGTTATCTGCAACTTAGTTAGAACCAACAAAACCTCCTCACCGGAGTGAGGATATTCGAATTCATCAGATCTCTGAAACTGGAAGGCGAGCTGTAAAGTAGTGTAAAGGATTTGATGAGAACAGCTTTGTCAGTTAATTGTCAGGAGACACAATGGACCAAAAGGTTGCAGTAGACTGTAATTCCTTCTGAAGTATCACCATAGTGTGGATAATAATTTTCCTGAAAAAAATTCAACAACTCGCGTCAGACATTTTGGGAAATTGCTCTATTCTGGTGGTACCATGTTCTAATGTTAATGTCCGAAGAGTTTAGAAGTTGCATCCTCTAACTCTGAATCTTCTTATCAGAATGCTTTGGAATACTGTCCCCAAATGACATTTGTAACGTCTCATGGCCGCCGCTTTATTTCACCTCATCCCGATGGTACCGTAAACAGTACCAACAAAAAAATTGAACAACAATGCCGGTACAACTGGGATCGCCGCAATGACGAAACAATCTCCCTTCTCTCGAGCGAGATGGTCGTACCGATATCTCCGGCCACAATCGACGGAATATTCTATGGTGTGTGTGTGTGTTGAAACGCAGGTGTTTGAGGCCGGGTACTTCCAGGTGTCGGTCGTTGAACCTTCGCTTTCAATGTGTCCCTGCCTCGCGCGGTGCGTACCCGCCGACGACTCCGTAATCTACAGGATGTTGTAACTTGTTCTGGAGAGAGCGACGCGCGTAGGTTCATTGAATCCGAGCGTGGAAGCGATAGCGATCGCGGACGGTCACGGAAAACGCACGAAATGTGTTCTATCGGTTGGGGGAATTGATGCGGTGGAGTGAAGAATGCGTAGAGTTTTTTTTTTCATGAAGTCATGATCTGTGACCATAATTTCGAGGGTTCGAGGAGCGATCCCGCTCATTACCCCTGAGAGGTTTTTTTCGGTATTTGTTACACTTTTTAGCATCTGTTGGATTATCATATTTCCAGTACCGTACTCAGAAAAATCGATTTTGAATACTGATGTGAAAGTTACCACCTATAGACCAAAACACAACTCTATGCGACACCGCCGGCGTTAGTTGGAACTAAGCCCGAAACGAGTAGTTTCTTTGTTTATTTTTACGTTTTTATTACGATAAAAAGATATGCCTAAGTTCCAAGTGAAAAACACTTATTGTTGTGTTTATGGATGTAATTCTAAAAAATGTAGAAGTCCTGGAGCCCATTTTCATTATTTTCGTGGTAAAAATCAAAATGTTTTCGTAACCAACAAACTAGAAATCGTAGAGGAAATTGATAGACGTAAATCCTGGGAGCATGTTTTGATAATGGCAAAACCTGAATCTATGCTCTCACCATTTCCGACCAGAAGATTATAGAATGAAAACAGGCAAGAGTGGAAACTGATGTCAATTGAAAACAAGCTTCATATGTTATTTCAGAAACTCTCACTATGAAAACATTTTTGCTACTGGAGAAGAAAGCTGTACCTTCATGAAACCTACCAAGAAAAGCAGTACAAGTCAAGACATTTTAAATTTTTGTTTAGATCGTTCTTGTACAATAATTTTCATTCTTATCGAAATAAATTACTTTGAGTCTACTTGATATTCTTGAATATATGGAAGTCTCAACAATTCAAGGAGCCTAGTTGAAAGTGAGAAACTGCTGAATGCAGACCAAATGATATTGTGCAATCTGAGTGTAATTCTTTTGGTTGTTGCAAAAATGAACTTATGTTCAGAGACGATCAAATGTATATGTGGAATTTCAACAAAATTCTGAGAATTGGCAATTTTAAATAATATATTATACATTTATGTATCAATTTAATATTAATATCAAAAATAGCTTGATAGTATTGTCGTTCATTATCAACGGCAAAGGTACAATCAATAGATAGATAGTTGAATTATTTTATTTTATTATAACTGCAGCCTAAGACACAAGTGAGATGTAATAAATAAATATTACATTAAAATCTAGCGAGTAATGAATTCTTCAACATGATAAATCGATGATCACATCATATTCATCATACGGTTCTATGGAGAAGGTGCATTTTTATTCAAAATTTATCATCTATTTTCTTTTCATAAAACTTTTCCCTTCCTGAACAGAAAAAAAAATTATTAGCTTCTATTAAATTGTTCATGCTGATGTTCGATAACAATTCAATCATGCATGTTTTCATATTCTGTTAGTTCACTAACTAATTTCAACCTTCTCTTAGTTTTCATCAAACATGGATAATCATAATGTTTTCTGTTTTGTACGTTTCATCGTTATGAAAAACAAAAAGAAAAACAGCAGAGACAAAACTGAACAATGAATTTTACCTTCAAAATCAGTAGAATTGTCAAGATATTTGATATTTTGTAGGAAGTACAACCTCGTACAGTAGAGTAGCAGGGCTGAAATATGCTTGCAAATTACAGACAATCTTGCTTGGTATGTATATATAATCTTGTCAACCTTCACACCATCATTTTTATAGGACATCATTTCCTCAATATGAATGTTTTACATCAGATAACATTTTGGAAATAATGATAATAATGTACTGTATGTTGTCGATTTTTAATGTAGGTATGCACAAAACACATAAATTAATAATTGTTCGAAAAAAAGGGAGTAAAGTTCACCAACGGCTCATAACATACTTTACTCACAGAAGATACTTAAAGTGGAAACCACCAATTTCTTATTGAAAAACTTACGTTGAGTGCGGAGCTCTGAAAATACGCAGATAAGTGACAAATTGATTTTCCCACTAATATAAATTCATAATTTTGAACATGATTTACCGAGTGGAGATGAAAATTATCATTTACGATAAATTCACTACTTTTTCAGATTTGGCATATCAGACATCATTAAATGCCATCTGGACTTCGCCCTGAGTTTTTTGTATTTGTAATAATGGTTTTTGTAATGACTGTGAGAGTAAGATCTGTGAGAAGAACAAATGAAAATGCTAGGCTTACTTTCTTTTTTCAATTTTTTTTCTTAGGGAAATTAGACATTCGCACAAATTCGGACGGCACAACTCAGTGCGTGTGTAACACAATTTATTCCTGTCATTCGAATTCAATTTTTCGAAAAGTGCTGGACTGGCCCATTTTCGGTTTTTGAGATTCCTGGAAAACCACATGGAATCAAAAAATAATTCAGCATCACAAACCTAGCACAACAAACATTTTCTCGAAAATACAAGAGTGCTGGGCCAACTTCACACATATAACTGTCTACTTTGTTGTCTGTGTCGACATCACTTAGTTAGTCGACGTCGACACTCGTCATCAACTAATTGTCGATTGTCGACATAAAATTTTCGAAACCCTAGGTTTTAAACGATTGCAACGTTTTTTTTTGGCAACCGGATTTTTTGTCTACTTTGTTGACACTGTCGACATCACTTAGTTAGTCGACGTCTACACTCGTCAGCAATCAATTGTCGATTGTCCCTGCTTTATAAACGGTTGGAACGGTGGGAGTTGAACCCTCCCTACATCCCTTTTTCACGGGCTTCGTCCAAACGTGTGAACGCAGCATAGGAAACCCGCGGAGTGCGCCTTCACGAGAGCATTCACCACTTGATGAATAGTCGCAACGCGCCCCTAAAGCCCTCATTATACCGCTTCTTCACCCGGCCAATTTACGGCTCGGGATCACGAGAAATCGCACAATATGAATTAATAACTGCACCACGTGGCGCCCATTGACGCCACCGACGCGCGGCGTCGGAATCGCAACGACGGTCGCTAATTACCGTCGGCCGGGATTGTTTCTTTGCGTCGCGCGTAAGGGCGCTTTTCAAAGGGCCGTAATTATCGCCGATCGCAGCGCCACGAGCGGTCGCGGTGCAGCTCAGGTTATTCACCAGGTTAATTAGCGTATTGAACACCGATGGGGGGAGGCTGCGGCCGCAAACGTGACCACAGACAATCAATTAGCGGGGGCCGCATCTCCGACGTCTGTGCTTGTGCAGCTTCTAGAGGTGAGCGATATTTCACTACCGGTGATTTAATCACGGTGATTTTCAAATCACCGATCACTGCGGTGATCGAATTCCTAAAAACATGGTGATTGTTATTGTCGGCGATTTTCACGTTGGTTCTTTCCGTCAGTGATTGGGATTGAGATCACGTTATAGTCCGTTTCAAAATGATTGTCATCAGAGCAAGCCATGGAATTCCAGCCGGGGCTTTATTTCTAGTTACAAAAGGTAACTAAAAATTTCTGTGGGTTCATCATAGATTGAAATATATCAATATAACCTATGAAATGATTGAATATATTTTTCAAGGCAAATAAGTTTGAAGATTCTTTTGTGGAATAATATTATTTTCGTCATTGTTGGACACATTTTCAAACTCAACTTCAATTACAAAAGAAAAACAAGCTGAGATGATGACTAAAATATACACACCCACACTATTTCGCTGTAGATCAAGGATCAAGCATGGGAATTGGAAATTCAGGATTGATAATAAAAATAGCGTGGAATACTTCAACATTAAATCTTGGAGGCTTTCGAGGAACTCCAATGTAGAGATATCATTCATTAAATAATCAAGGATAACTAAAAGTTCGTTCTCTTTAAGACTCTTCCGCAAATTTTGGAATCTTGATTACTATCGAAAATTCAGCCAAGTTCTCACCCTGTGTCATTTTTTCTGAGTAGGTATTGAGGAAAAGAAAGTATAATGAAGCTGACATAACTTTATGATTCCATAGCCAAGTTGTTGAAACAAATAGAAAATATTTGTTGACAAATTGTGAATCATTGGAAGTGTGATATGCTATAAAATAGATCACTATTATTTGTATTTTTATTAATACTGACTTTTTCATGTTTCATTAAATAATATACCAAATGTTGATTTTGATTAAAACTCGGTTACTTTTCAGGCAGTTCAAAAAATATGTACAAACTGATTTATTCATTGTTTCTGATTTTAGAAAGAATAACGTCGTATAATGTCTCTTTGAAGGTATAATCATGTGGAATAGGTTTCCATCCACTGCTCACTTCTGACCGTTAATGACTTGTCTTGCCTTCTTTCTCTCCAAAATTCATCTGAAAGTTCTAGGTGAAAACTGAAATTTGAGACTTATTTATTTATTCGAAAAAATCGAAAACACCTCGAACAAGTAAATGATTGTTAATACCTGAACAACTAGCAAAACGCGATTAAAACTGGCAGAAACCTGTTAAATTGTTGAAAAACTCGCAATACCGACGAAAACTGCTTCACGTTTCCTTGTAGTTAGGCGAGGCGAGAGGTATCTTGATGAATTCCAGCCATTTTCAATTCGGTAATACTTGAGAAATATTCAAATTCAAAACTATTTTTTCGATTTGATCAAGAACATAAGCATACAGAAATAAATTCGAAAGGAGGTTAATTCAAACTCTGAAATGTCAAAACTTAGTGTTTTCAATCAACACCAACCTAAATCCTAGAACTCAAAAGTTACTGATGGGATATTACCAACATATTTTCGAGATTCCACAGCCGCCCGAGATGCCAATCATTTTGAAACGGACTATAGATTCTCACATACTACGATGGTGATTTTTGGAAGGGGATCACTTACGAGAGTTATGATTCAAGTTCATGCTGTTCTTATTGTCGGGGATTTTCACGTTGGTTCTTTCTGTTTCTGTTAGTGATTGGGATTGCGATCACGTTAGAATGTTAGATACTCACATACTACGATGGTGATTTTTGGAAGGGGATCACTTACGAGAGTTATGATTCAAGTTCATGCTGTTCTTATTGTCGGTGATTTTCACGTTGGTTCTTTCTGTTAGTGATTGGGATTGCGATCGCGTTAGAATGTTACATACTCGCATACTACGATGGTGATTTTTTGAAGGGGATCACTTACGAGAGTTACGATTCAAGTTCATGCTGTTCTTATTGTCGGGGATTTTCACGTTGATTCTTTCTGTTAGTGATTGGGATTGCGATCGCTTTAGAATGTTACATACTCGCATACTACGATGGTGATTTTTGGAAGGGGATCACTTACGAGAGTTACGAATGTTATGATTCAAGTTCATGCTGTTTTTATTGTCGGTGATTTTCACGTTGGTCCTATTAGATACTCGGAAATTAGATTTGATATAGTGATTTCAGAGGAATCTTAACCCATTAGCGCCTACGGTTGCCATATGGCAACGTTTTCGGGGTGTTTTTCAAATGGTTCTCAGATACGCAGATTTGTAGCTAGACAGTTGGCGGTTGGTGTACTTGTTACACAAATGTACCTTATTTTACCAGTAACGAGCATTTTTTCTGTAAACTCACTCGTTCCGCCTCCAGAAGTTGTGAAACTTTGAGTTCTTCGTGAATCGTGAAAAACATGGAACGTAAGTTTGTGTAAGTGAAATATTTTCTATTTGCGCCCTGGTTTTGTCATAATTTTTTTTTATATGAATCTTGAAACTTCAATTCATGATCCTAACAGGCTAAATATAATCACAAGAAAATATTAGTAGGAAAAATTTTCCGTTGATTTCGTGGGTTGCCATATGGCAACCCTAGGCGCTTATACTCAGTGATAATGCTGACCCGATTGGAGTAGTAAGAAATGGTATTGGCCGATTTTTTCATGGTTGCTAGACGTAGCTATGCAAAATATCTGGATTCTGTACAATAAAACAGAAAGACCAAAAAATTCGCAACTCGAATTCAAACGAGAAGTGGTCAACAGCTATTTGAAAAAGTATGGGGTAACAGCGAAAGAGCAAGGAAACCGCTCATCCTCTTGTTCTTCTTCCAGGGATAGTCGAATTTCCAATTCCGTAAGATTCAATGAACTCAATCATCTTGTGAAATACACAGAAGACAAAAAGAGTGCGCTGGACGTGGATGTAAGTCGATCATGAGAACAATGTGTTGGAAATGCGATGTTGGACTTTGCATAGATTGTTTTTTTTCTGATTCATACCACATAATATTTGTATCATGACATTGTAAATATTTTATAAATGAATGAAGTGTTTGAAATTATCAAAATGTCAAAAAAGTTCATATGTCTTATCAGTAAAATAGTATTTCCTCTAAAAATGAAAATATTCCCGATGAGTGATCACAAGCGCCTAGGGTTGCCATATGGCAACCGTCAATTTTGAAAAAACTAGAGGGTGTATAAAATTTTTATATTATTTTTCCGTCTCTACAGAGCGTTTCGGACCAGCTTTTATCAAAAAAATTTCAAAAATCGAAAAAAAATTAATTCCGGCGCTGATGGGTTGCCGAACAAGTAAAATAAGGTTCAAAAATTGATCAATTTTCTCGAAAAAAAAATTTTTATATACCATCCGATAATCCCAATTTTATGTGAGCTGTGAGGTTATTCTCAGAATTTTTTTCAAGCTCACGCTCAGTTGTTGGAACGTCCATTATAATTTAATAATTTTCAAAATTTCAATACAACATTGAATAGGGAATTCTATTGACAGTATCCAAGAAATCGTTGTTGCATGGAGGATTGAAATTTTAATGAATAATTAAATTATACATTTCTGAAACTGTGCTCTAAATGCACTTTTTATAGTGATTTCACTAGACTAGACTATTTTTGTTAATTTTTACGACTTGGTATTCTCATACAGATATGAGGTTCAAGACATTCCTTTGATGAACAAATTTCCAAAATGTTTAATTCAAAATTTGTAATCACTTGTAGTTGTTAGTCAAATCCAACTAATAACCCTACTTTCTCGAAATCACCGGTGATCATAAACACCGTCCAAAATAACGGTGATTGCCAGATCACAATCACGAATCACGACGTTATTCTGAAATCACTGATTGCCTCATCTCTAGCAGCTTCCATCATGGGCGCCTGTCTTTCTCGAGCGGGGCGAGGGGAAAGGGGGCTCCGTAGGTTGAACTCTCGGCCGGCGAACGAGAAAACAATTGACGGGCTACTGTAGACGCCTCTCGGAACGGGCTGCACGAAAATCGGTGGAACAAGTTGATTGGGAAGATGTCATCTTTGCATTCATCTCCTTTTCAACTGGTCCTTCGAGCTTGATAGGCAGGTGGATATTTCGTATGAACGCTGGATACTGTTTACAATACCATGTTTTTCCATTATCTGCAAATGTCATATTCCTTACTCATTTGGAAAGATAGATAGTGTTCTTTGCCACAAAAAAAAACAAATCAATAACTTCATATCAAACTCAGTTTTCGCCTTCGTAAACTCGTAAATTCATTTCTTGTGATTTGATTTTTCAATCACGAATTTTGAGCAAAAAACACCTCTAACAGTTAGGATGGGCACACAATTATGAAAAACTAGCTGACCCGAAAGACTTCGTACTGCCTCAATCGATAAAATATTAAACAAAGTTCCCTCTTTACCTTTTAGATAAAGATATTTTTTTTTTCGATCTATGAATAACAATGTACATACCTATTTCAATGCAATTAAATTTTTTGTATTCCACCTAATATATTTCCTTCTTAAGAAAAACCAAACCAGCTACCTTATCTAATTGCCAACTGCCACAATTGGTCCCACCACCAGATCCCCTACGCTCTTTAGTTTCTGGGATAGGAAATGATTCTGAACACTTCTTGGCCAACATTATACCATAATAGTTTATTATAATATTAAAGTTACTCTTTTATTTATCGATTGAGGCAAATTCAAATTTGTATTAAATAGACATTTTGAATTTTAATAAAGGTAATCACCATTCAATAGATTTGTCATCTTGATATTGAAGTAATATCCATCATCACCTCTCCAAAACATTAGCGGGTATTGTAGAGCATCGTATGAACGGTGTGTTTCATATATTCGTTGCAATTCTCCAGTATTGCGACGCATAAGAACAATATCACGCGTTTCCAAGTTTTCACCTACAATCACAATTGACACTTCGTTTATTGTAGGAGCTTTGAATTGGCGTCATGTGCTCCAACAGGTCGTTTATCTGCTCTAATCACGACCTTGTGATTGTCACTTGGCATACGTTCCAAAGCAGTTTTAAACAATCGAACCAATGCATGATGTTCATGAAGTAGTTGCTGCAGATCCTGAAGAATTATTCTTCTCACATCTGCATCAGCTGATTGAGGTTGATCATCCATATTGCCTATATGAAATAAATTTGGAGACATTTATGATGTGTAACTTCAAGTGGTTGTAATGATCCAATTCGATGGTGAATCTGGCCTTGGATCTACATAGCCGAAAGGGAAGACAAAATAAGTGATTCGAAATCATTAATGTTAATATTATATTCTTACCTGGAATGTTGGATTGAATCCACGTCCTTCAATTACATCTGCTCCAAATGAAGTCATTTGGAAACACCCATTGTATTTTTGTGTGTTCGATAGAAGATATCAATGTTTTGATTCGGACGTTTACGCAACTGAAAATACACAGTAGTTATTCACATGCCATCCTGGATATGGATAACTATCTATATCTATGATTGCCATCTATTGGCGATAATTAATTATGGAATGGGGATTTGATGAGAACATTTTCCGTAGTATTCGGAGGGAAGATAGGTGTAATAACACATGGACACAGATGTGCACAACCTTATTTTTTTCAATTAATGAAATTTTCAATAAGATCGATGTCTTATAATCTTCACTTTCTGAATTTCCCCTTTTTTCGTTCGAGATACCGCTCAGAAAAAAAAGGATCTCCATCGATTGCAGTACTTATTGTTCGTTCAATTGATGCACTCGACGGGCTAATCACAAAATCGTACGTAATCTACGTAATGAACTTAATTGGTTCTGCCAAGATCAGAGCGAGGATTCGCATAATTTCGGGCCCGTCGACGAAACTGCAAATATTTGCCATTCATTAATCGTTATCGAAATCTTGATCTATGCCGTTGCAGTCTCTACAGAGCGAGCCACCCCCTTTCCCCGTTTATTTGCCTTATTCGAGTAACTAAGATTGGATTCGACATTGCCATTAGTACCTAGAGGTTTCGCCAGCCAGAGTTTTTTTTTTTCTGAGCGACGGGATTTTTCATCAGATAGATTCGTTTGACGGGATTTCACTGCTGCAGAAAAACCTTTTCTCTGAAATTGGAAAAAATTATTTTTTGTACAACTGCCATCAAAAGTGACACTTTCAATGACAGCAAACAATGTTAAAATTGATTGTTTACGTGGAAGCGTGTTAAAAATACTTTTAGTTCTCCATTTTCTTATGATGAAATCAGATGAGAAAAATTCAGCAGTTGCAAATTTTTATTATCAATATTTAACAATAATAACTTATGAATATTAATATTAATTGTAAAACTAGAACAATTACTAACATTAATGCCCTGTTCCGTTAGGGAGCTTCGCAACACATTATTAGAATCCTCAGCACCATCAGTACTTGTAGGAACCGGAAGTACAATATTGAATGATGATGATCCAAAATCTGTTGAGGTTGGGAGAATTTTTTCAGCAATGACATTTCTATATGCAATGGAATGATCAACATAGCTCTCGGCTACCGTCGTAGGCTTCCATCCACCATGTTTTTTTATATCCGTAATATTTGCTCCTGATTCTGCTAGCAATAAAGCGGAGGATCTTCGAAAACAGTGTCCTGTATATTGCTCTGGTTTTGGCAGTTTGAGGATTTCGGCAACAATAGATAGAAGTGCATTTATAATTAATGTATTTCAGAAAAAACGACGGTTTTTGATGGCAGAAATGCGCAATGCGAAGTACTTATGAGAATACTCTACATACTTCCCAATAATACTGAAAGAACGACTGACTTTCGTTTCCGTATTTGGAAGTTGTATAACCAATGATTTTTTTGTTATTTCGATATATTTCACTGATAAGTTGATAGTTGCAACCTCAATCATCAAGTATTTTTCATCTGGTGCCTCCTTTATAAACTTTTCAACTTGTCCACGAGTGGGAATTTTCGATTGTTTGGGACGATATCCTTCACTTTTCCATTTTGATCATGCTAATACCCCAAAATATTTACTAACATCCACACCATTTTTAACAGGGGCGCTTGACTTTATCATTGAAAATTTGCTCCACAAAGTTGATAAACTACATATTTTTGATTTTTCTTTTGAGTATGCCAGGAAAACAATTTCACTGAAGTTCTCTTCTACATTTTTCAATTTACACCAGACCAGGAAATTGTTATATGCAATATCGTACTGCTGTACAGATTTTATAGGTAGGAGTTCTAGATTTGCTTTTCTTGCAGACTCTTCAATATCCAGAGGAACAACCAAATCGTCACTTTTATTGATAATTGGACTCTCGACAAACATAATAAGCAGTCATTTTGAAGATTATTGTTATTGTAAATTCACCCATTTCATTATCAGAATGGGGCAGTTGTACAAAAAACATTATATGGTATATGTGTTAAAAGCGATTTTATTTTGTTCGTGAAATTTGTTCGAAACATTTTCACTCCCAGAATAAAATGTCGCTTTTAACACTCATATCATAAATAACTATTTCCCATATCAGTCAAGTTTTACGGGATACTCTCGAAATTGAAATAAAAATTCAGATTAGTAATTTCTGTATTGTATCTTGGCACATGACGAAATTTGGATTGATTTGATTTGAAAATTGATAGGATCGGGGGTCAGTACTGACAACCACCAAACGAAAAATATAACTGAAAAGAATGGTATACTACTTTTAGTACTGTAATGAAGTCATAACGATACTGAAATAGAGAATAGTATATTCTAAAACAAGTTGCAGAATGAGCTCCTATTCCAACACGAATGCGAAGTTCGAAAACGAGCGACGAAGGAGCGGGTTTTCGAAAGCATGAGTGTTGGAATTGCCTTCTGCAACGAGTATTAGACGATATTTTCTCTATTTCAGTCAATTTTTGTGAAATATTCTCGGAAGTTAAATGAAAATTCAGATTAGTGACTTTTGTTTTGTATCTTGGCAGTTGGTGTGACATACGAAATTTGACAGATCACGGAATTTGAATTGTTTTGATTCGAAACTTGATTCGATCGGAGGTCAGTACTGACAACCATAAAACGAAACATATAACTGAAAACAATGCTGTAATGAGTTTCATTACAGCACTACTTTCAGTACTGTAATGAACCCATTACGTTACTGAAATAGAGAAACAACATTTTCAAACTCGTTATACGTCTGTAGGCCGCTCAGAAAAAATAAGTTGTATCAGAGGGGTCCCTGTCTGGTATCTAGCTCTACGAGGAGAATAAAACGTGTGATCAATTACGTGGGACCGTCTTCAATACCTTGTTTACACAATAACGATTCAGTCTGCGACCTTGTCTGGCCTATTGCTGCTCCCAATTTAAAAATTTATCGCCTAGCCTGTTTCGGTCTACGCTCGCTTTCACTTCGTCTAACGCAGCCTTCGTCTGTTGTATCGACCGCCTTCAACTTTCCTCGGCATCATCTTCGCGGCTAGTGGAGCGAGAGAATGGACAATGGACGAGACCAGATGCGATCCTTGTGCCAAATAGCCGAAGGAACGTAAAACGCCGTGAAAACCTGCATCTAACGACGACGGAGCGAGTCAGTTCTATGGGAAAACGAGTCTCGCATGTTTATTATGTCATTGCTGTTTCCAGGAACGGACTCGACGGATTTCCAATGATTAATCTTCATAATGTGATCCCAAGAATCAAGTCATCTAAGCAGGCCTAGAAAATCCATTGGCTACCTTATTTCGATTATATGTATATTCTCATGGAAAAGAGAGCTGAAATAATACAATAAATGTTGAAACAAAAAGTACCTAAGCTGAGGTAAAAAAAGAACGGGGTATCATAACATTCTTTGTATGATACTATAGAATCATACGATACTATCATCACTAGTATCATACGATACTATACAGCCAGGGGAAAAAACCTCAGCCGAAAAAACCTGTCTCGCCGTAGAAAAAATACCATAAAATATTAAGTATCAGGAAAATCTTCAAAGACATCAGTGTGATTATCTTCATGTTATCCGTCGATGGGCTCGGGTAAACAGATTCTTCCCAAAACGACTCGCAATTCTTGATCTGAAATGAAAAAAGACAAAGGCAGAAAAGAAACCGATTATTCAGAATTAATCAAATGCATTTTAGAAATGCATTTGCTACTTTAAAAAACATCAACATTAAGATTTCTTGGCCAGATAATGTTCGGAGGTTTATAAATATTTATGACAGAAATGTCATAAAATTTGAAAGAAATGAAAAAACTGCATCAATTTCCCGTTTCCGAATCTATTAAAAATTACGAATCAATTCAATCAATACATAACCTTTCAACTGTCCTCTTTCACGAAAATTTTTTTTCTGTTGCCGTGTGGGTTTCTTGCAGAAGAATCACTTCGATACCATGTTCATCAGCTAATTTGGATACGTAATCACACTTGTCTTTCGAAATTCCTTCGATATTCAAATTCGAAATCCACAAATTCTTGCTCTCTGGTCGTTTTTCAAACCGGATACGACCTTCCAGGTGATGATTTTTCGGCACTTCAGATGTTTGAAGACCGTTACGGGACCCCAATGAAAGGAAATCATCTCCCATAGATAAACCAAACATTTTATAACACAAGAAAACATAATATTTTTTTGGACCAAAAACTAAGACATATTCCGAGAATTGTCAAAATGACAATAATATTTCGATTAAAAAAAAGTAACTGAAAATGTATATGAGATCGTCACAGAATAGTTTATAAAATTACTAGCAAAGTAAGAGGGTTTTTACTGACGAGTGGAGAATATAACTTCCTTGAGCCAGTAAAACCCGTTACCTTGCGTGTATTGTTTTATATTTCATTTGTTTCTCATTTGTAAAAAGGTTAGATAAATTCCCAAAAAACTCAATAATTTGTCGCAAATGTCGTAAGCTATGGAAGCGTTGCCATGATCATCTCTGTTTATTTTTCTTTACATTATTTGTTTTGGCGAAAGCGAAAATGTCCAGACGAGTGAGGTAAATGGCATATCTTGCTCTATAAGGGGTTGGCGAATATTGACAACAAGAAGAAACGACATAAAAGGAGGACCACCAGCCAGTGCCGCGGGTCACGTGTGCGTAAAAACGCACGCGTCCGTCGCAGTGCCGCTTCCGCGTTAATTGTTGCCCGGTTTTATTGTATCCCGGGCGTGTTATAATTTTAACGACCTTATAATTCTATTCCGGCCCATTAAATTTCAACACAAAGTAAATAAATCGCGCCACGTTCTTTTTAATAAAGCACGTTTTTATGGCCGGCACGGACGTAAACGTTCTCTCGGCGATACGACGCCTTTGATCGTTCCGCGAAAGGGACAAGGAGCATGGAGGTGTCGCCTACTTTTCTTTTCCGCGAGCCGGCGGCGCGGCTTTGCGAGGCTTTGGAATATTACGGTTTTTGCCGGGGCGAAAAAAGTTCAAATATTGGATGACGGGCTCGTCAAATGAATGTAACCGATCTGTCAACACGGGGCCGTCTTTGTTCTTTGGAGGTATTCGCTTTTTCGGGAAGGGAGGTTGTTCTAGTACGAGAACTGTATGGTGGAAAAATTACAACTAGACTATACTCATAATGAACAAAGATTAAAGAGCAGGAAGATGGTAAACGAAAGGACAACTTTGCTTCCGCCGTTTTGCAATAGATGGCTGTATCAGTAAGTGGAAGTTGAAATGAACTGCTCCACATGAATCAGGGATATTGACTAAAATTCCAAAAAATATATTTTAAATGGGATTTTGTGATTGAAATTCATATAAATATGATTCCAAGTTGCAGGAAAAGAAATTAATTTTAGCCCGTAAGTCTGTAGCGTAAACAGACAGGAGAAAAACCGAGTAAAATAACGAAATTTTATTCCCAGAGAATTCAAGCTTTTCAAGACTATCAATACAATGTATGGGCATCAATAACAGCTTGACATCTTCTCTGCATGCTACACACGAGGTTGTTGTACATTTCTTGAGGAATTTGGTTTCATAAACAAGGCAGAAGCTCTCTCAGATCATTAAAGGATTCTGGGGTAGGTTGATGATTATCTAATCTTCTTTGGAGCATATCCCATGCATGTTTTATGCAATTCAAATCTGGTGAGTGCGAAGGTATTGGTAAATGTGGAATACCAAGCTCCTCGCGCGCATTCTCAACTATGTCTGCACGATGCGGTCTTGCGTTATTGTCTAGAAATTGAAAAGTTTCACCAATAGCAGCGTGAAAATTTGGCGAAGCATTGTCAATGACATGCTCCTTATAGTGTAAGGCGGTCATATTCTCAGGACAAATGTGTAAATCTCTGCGCCCGTTGAAACATATCCCTTCCCATACCATAACACTACCCCTTCGGAATGGAGGGACTTTTTAGACATAGCGACGATGACGGGATATGCGTGGGATTGTCCATACCCTTTTTCTTCGAGAATCTGAAAATCGTCCATATCTGGATTCATCAGTGAAAGGCACACTACGCCATTGATCGTTCCAATTCCTGTCCATTGCAGTCTTTGACGCTAATGGTCACGTGCTAATGTTTCGGCAACAATTGATGGCATTTTCCCAAATGTATTAATACCAACTGGATTTGCAGTGCATTTATTATTCATGTATTTCAGGGAAAAACGACGATGTTCAATGACAGAAGGGCGCAGTGCAAAGTACTTATGAAAATAGTCTACATACTTCCCAATAATACTGAATGAACTACTGACTATCGTTTTTGTATTTGGAAGTTGTATAATCAATGATTTTTTTGTTATTTCGATGTCGTCCACTGATAAAAGCACAATTCTTCACGCCGACAGTCTCCAAATAATCCGAAAATAGTTGCAACCTTAACCATCAAGTATTTCTCATCTGGTGCCTCCTTTATAAACTTTTCAACTTGTTCACGAGTGAGAATTTTCGATTTTTGGGACGATATCCTTCCCTTTTCCGTTTTAAATATGCTATTACCTTAAAATATTCACTAACATCCACACCATTAATAAGGGCGCTTGACTTCATCATTGAAATTTTGCTCCACAAAGTTGATGAACTCTATATTTTTTATTTTTCTTCTAAGTATGCCAGGAAAACAGTTTCACTGAAGTTCCCTTCTACATTTTTCAATTCACACCAGGCCTGGAAATTGTTATATGCAATATCGTACTGCTCAACAGATTTTTTAGGTAGGAGTTCCAGATTTGCTCTTCTTGCAGACTCTTCAATATCCAGAAGAACAACGAAATCGCCACTTTTATTAATAATTGGACTCTCGACAAACATTTTAATCATTTAAAAACCCAAGACGAAAATTGGACAGGAACGAAATTCAAATGACAGCGCCTTTTCTCATTTGTTAGTAATCATAACGTTGGCAACGTTTGCCATTCACAACAACCTGCAAATTCGCCCATTTCATTATCAAAATAGGGCAGTTGTACAAAAAACATTGTATGATATTTGTATTAAAAATGATTTCATTTTGTTCGTGAAATTGTTCAATTCGCTCCGCTCATTTCACAAACTTTTTTACTCACAAAATAAAACGTCACTTTTAACACTCATATCATAAATAACTATTTTGTCGAGCAATGTAATTACATATTTTCTATTACACATTACATTTATTCATCTTGTAAGATGAATCTGCTCCCAAATAGCGTTCCACTGTTGAAATATTGGTGAAATTCGGCTAGTTTGACGCGGGATGGTAGTGAAACCATCGTTAGCGATACCAGCTGATACGAGATAGACGGCCCATTTCCATAATCGGAAATTCAGGTGAAACTGAACAATCAGCGGAATAAATTTCGGCTGATTAATTCCGCTCATCCGGCTGCGTCAGGCAGCTGCTCCAGACGCCGATTAGTTTTTTCCAGGGCCCGGATCGTCGCAGTTTCGATGCAGTCAAAGTTCTGCCTGAGGGTGAGTTATTCAATTAGATCCTATCACGTCGTTTATTAAAGTTTAATTAGATCTGAAATAACGAAGGAAGTTTCGGATTGTTGTCGAGCAGTTTCGAAATCGGGGGAAAAAAGAGATGTGATTTAATACACCCCCAATCTAATTGTAATTAAAATTTCAACGCTCGGATAACTCGCGGCGATTGGATTACACCCCGTTTGGGGATTGGGACGTTTCTGTGCGTCTGAATCGATTGCCGTCGCCAGGTGTGCTAGATTTTTGAGTGATGTGACCCAAATCAAATAGATACGCAACGTATTTGAGATTTACTGCTCCACAAGTTGAGAAATAGTTATTCATGATATGAGTGTTGAAAGTGACGTTTTATTTTGTGAGTGAAAATGTTTGTGAAATGAGCTGAGCGAATTGAACAATATCACGAACAAACTAAAGTCACTTTTGACACAAATACCATACAATGTTTTTTGTAAAACTGCCCTATTTTGATAATGAAATGGGCGAATTTGCAATAACAATAAACTTCAAAATGCTTTATAATATTCAAATAATCAAAAGGTTGTTGTCAATGGGAAACGTGGCCAATGTTATGATTGCTAACAAATGAGAAAAAACGCTGTCATTTGAATTTCGTTCTTGTCCAATTGTCGTCTTGGGTTTGTAACTGCTTAATATGTTTGTCGAGGGTCCAATCATTAATAAAAATGACGATTTGGTTGTTCCTCTGGATATTGAAGAAGGTGCAAGAAGAGCGAATCTGGAACTTCTACCTGAAAAATCTGTTCAGCAGTACCATATAGCATACAATAATTTCCTGAAAAATGTAGAAGGGAACTTCAGTGAAGCTGTTTTCCTGGCATACTAAGAAAAAAAATTAAAAATATGGAGTTCATCAACTTTGTGGAGCCTTTGTTAAAAATGGTGTGGATGTTAGTAAATAGCATATTTAAAATGAAAAGTGAAGGATATCGCCCCAAAAAATAGAAAATTCTCACTCGTGAACAAGTTGAAAAGTTTATAAAGGAGCCACCAGATGAGAAATACTTGATGGTTAACGTTGCAACTATTTTCGGATCATTTTGAGCCTGTCGGCGTGAAGAATTGTGTAATTTATCAGTGGAAGACATCGAAATAACAAATAAATCATGTGTTATACAACTTTCAAATACAAAAACGAAAGTCAGTCGTTCTTTCAGTATTATTGGAATGTATGTAGACTATTTTCATGAGTACTTTGCACTGCGCCCTTCTGTCATCAAACATCGTCGTTTTTACCTGAAATACATGAATAATAAATGCACTGCCAATCCAGTTGGTATTAATACATTTGAGAAAATTCCATCTATAGTTGCCGAATTTCTCAAACTGTCAGAACCAAAGCAACACTGTTTTCGAAGATCCGCCGCTTCATTGCTAGCAGAATCAGGAAGGAGCAAATATTACGGATATAAAAAAACATGGTGGATGGAAGTCTACGACGGTAACCGAGGGTTATATTGATCATCCCATTGCATAAAAAAATGTTATTGCTGAAAAAAATTCTCCCAATATTGTACTTCCGGTTTCTACAAGTACTGATGGTGCTGAGGATTCTCATAATGTGTTGCGAAGCTCCCTAACGTCACAGGGCATTAATGTTAGTAATTTTTCTAGTTTTACGATTAATATTAATGTTCAAAAGTAATGATTGTTAAACATTGATAATAGAAATTTGCAATTGCTGAATTTTTCTCATCAGATTTCATCATAAGAAAATGGAGTGCTAAAAATACAACCAATTTTGTCATTAAAAGTGTCACTTTTAATGGCAGTTGTACAAAAAATTGTTGAAAATATTCAGTCCATGATTTTTTTAGGCAACCAATTTTTAATATGTTTCCTAACATGGGAAATTTATTATAAAATAGGTTTTATTCTATTATTCAGCTGGGTGAAGGTCGATATAGGTTCGGATCTTAGACTTAATCGTGCAGCGCAAATCTAGCACAATTAAGCACAAGAGAAATGTTTCGTTTCCTTCTTCTTTGTGTGACTAGGATTACACCTGTTTGTCATCCTCTCATTCTGTTCATGTTGTAATTGTTGTCAGTAGGTTATTCTTCCACCTTTTCTTTGGTCTCTTGCTGTATGGTTTATTATTTTTGCAAATGTGAGCTAAACTATCAGGTGCCATTCTATGAACATGACTATACTAGTCTCTTTTTATTGCTTTCATCCCTTTGTTATATATTCTTTTGAATAAGAGAGCTAAAATAATACGATAAATGTTGAAACGAAAAGAACCTAAGTTGAGGTAAAAAAAGGAACGGGGTACCATAACATTCTTCGTATGATACTATAGTATCATACGATACTATCATCACTAGTATCATACGATACTATAGAGCCAGGGGAAAAAACCTCAGCCGAAAAAACCTGTCTCCCCGTGAAAAAATAAAATAAAATTTTTGTATCTGAATATTCTATATAAAAGGATATCACGATTATCGGAACGGCTCTTCGGAGGAAGGATTTCTAAACACAAACTCCAACCTGAAAATAAAAAAAGACAGAACAGGAAGAGAATTCAATTTATATTTCATCAAATTGATCTAGAATTTTCAACCCATTGCAAAAATGAGTTTGATATATTGTGTATGGCTCTAATGCCATCTTGGAATTTATTAATCGAACAATTATTAATAAGGTGTTCAACTGTTTCCTCTGATTCACCACATTCACAATTAGGACTATCAACTGAATTCGACTTGAAAAGCATGCTATCGGTACGACCATGACCTGTTCTTATTCGATTGAGAAGGGACCATATTCTCCTGGGAAGGTTAAAACTAGGAACTTCATTCGATGGATCAGATATTAGATCTTCATTAGATAAAGAACATGCATCCCATTCGGATTCCAGATTTCCTTGTAGTTGAAGTTCGAATTCGGAAAGTTATTCGACCAAATAGGTTTACGGGATTTCAGTCTTGGAATTCTATTTTCTGGAACGTAGGGAAGTATCGGAAAAGAATCCGGAAATGAATTGAATTTATTCCAAGAATTCCAAGTTGCAGGCTGTTGATTGCGTGGATGTTCAATTGCCCCCGTATATTCTTATTTTTCCTCGATCCAAAAGCGCTCTCGTCTATCGTATCAGCCCGTCTCTGGCGATTCTAATCCATCGAGTTACGTAACGTACCGCTGGAGGCCGAATTCGCCATGCAATGATACTAATAATACCGGTAGGTGCAGCCGTGAAGGTTATGAATCATGGCGAATTTCCTTTTTTCTAGGCTGTCCCTCTCTTCTCCCGCCACTTCCATTAAGCCCGTTGCCGCCGCTCGTCCGAGCACTCTAACCGCCATTTTTTTCGCGTTTCCACGTCGAAATGCAATTTGCGCTCGCCACGTCGGATATCGGTCAGTCCGTTGCGAATTTTCAATGTCTGGCGTTGCTCAAGGTAGCGGCCACAATAGAAATTAACGGCGAGCGCTGCCCCGCTCGGTCGTCAGGAGGAAACTGGAGGCGGTTTCGGCGAATTTCGCGCGATATTCCGAGAATCTCGATGTTGCAGTCGGTTCCGAGACTTGTTGGTTCGGTCGAATCGGTTGAGGCTTTCGCGGTCGTCTTGCGATGGTACCTGTTTGTTCGAGAATTTCGGCCGTCGCCATGATCAGGCAGCTCAGTTCAGCGAGAATATCTCCTGAAAGAATGCTCGAACTGGCGAAACGTCGAGAATGAATGTTGGTTTTTTTTTTTTCCTGAAAACTTAATTTGGGTTTTCTCTCCCAATCTCTTAAACAATAAGAAAAATTCAGAGACTGGGGCAATATTTCAATAGATGGATATCTGAATGTTGGTTCGTCATTTTTCAATATGTTAAGTTTGTTCGTTATTTTCTATTGCTTATCTTTGATGTCCTCATCTATGCATCCTCTTGAGACTTTATTTCAACAATATATTCTCGAGGTAAAAAAAAAACACTTTTCTCAGATACAGTTCTTTTCGATTCAGCCCAGATGAAATGATATAAACTGCTCCACACGAGTTAGGGATATTGACTCAAATTGCAAAAAATATAGTTTAAATGACATTTTGTGATGAGAATTCATATTAATATGATTTCAAGTTGCAGGAAATAAAATTAATTTTAGGTTTAGAAAAATCGAAATTTTATTCGTAGAGAATTCGAGCATTTTAAGACTATCAATACAATTTATGGCCTCCACGGGCATCTTCTTTGCATACTACACACGAGCTTGTTGATCATTTCTTGAGGAATTTGGTTCCATAAACGGGGCAGAAACTCTCAGATCATTTAAGGATTCTGGGGTAGGTTGATGATAATCTAATCTGCTTTGGAGCATATCCCATGTATGTCCTATGTAATTTGTATCTGGTGGGTGCGGAGGTATTGGTAAATGTGGAATATCAAGCTCATCGCGCGCATTCTCAACTATGGCTGCACGGTGCGGTCTAGAAATTGAAAAGTTTCACCAATAGCAGCGTGAAAATTTAACAAAATATTGTCAATGACATGCTCCCTATAGTGTAAGGTGGTCATATTCCCAGGACATATGGGATATGTCGAAACATAACCCAGTCCATACCATAACATTACTCTCTCGGAATGGATGGTCTAAGAAAACATAGCGAGGATTACGGGCTATGTGCGGGATTGTCCATACCGCTTTTCTTCAAGAATCTGGAAATCGTCCATATCTGGATTCATCAGTGAAAAAGACACTACGCCATTGATCGTTTCAATTGATATGTCGCCTTGTCCATTCCAGTCTGTGACTTATGATCGCTCCTCTTAATAGACGTCTGGAACCTAGATCCACCTCTCTCAAACGGCTTCTGATGGTTTCGATGGAAACTTGGAACCCATATGCATTTTGAAGAGTATTCCGTAGCATTCTACACGTAGATGTAGGCTTTCTTTTCGCCGAAACGGTGATGAAACAATCCTGATCAGGTGTTATTTTTCGTCGCCCACCCAGCCTTGGTCTTTCCAACACGGAACCTGTCTTCCTGAACCTATTCCAAAGTCGAGATATCACACTGGCTGATTTGGAGCTTTTCTGCTACAACAACCTGAGTTAGGCCATTCTGTAGCATTTCGTTAGCCCTATTAGCCTCAGCATTTGTTAATTTACGTCGTGGCATTTTCAGAAAACTCGTTTCAAATCGAAGCCGTTGATAAACTTACTACAATATTTTCCTTGTATGAAAAAAAGAAGTAGAATCAGTAGATTATAGAAAAATCAGAATAGCTGGCAACAGTGTGTGTGAAGTTGTCTCAGCACTTCTGGATTTTCTTATGCTGAAATGTGCTAGGTTTGAGCTGCTTTGTGCCGTTGAATTCTTCTTAGAAAAATAAGAATAGCTGGCAACAGTGTGTCGGAACTTGGCCCAGCACTTCTGTATTTTCGAAAAATTTCTTGTGCTGAATCGTGCTAGGTTTCAGCTGCTTTGTGAAGTTGAATTTTTTCATTCTAAACGATTCTCAAAATATTTCACAGAAGTTGCAGGGCCAATTTCACATACACTGTTGAGGTATGCTGATTTTTCTTATTTTTTCCATATGAGGGGAAATTGAGCGATTTTTTATGATAATCTGACCGACCCAATCATATACATGTCCTCGTCGGGAAAAAGGAAAAGCGCTGTGCCTTTTTCTCTCAAAATGACTTCGTATCGTGAATGAACGATTATGAATTGTTCATAATAAATACTCCTCAACACTTAACACTATAGAACGAAACAAAATTTCTGATGATCGCGACTAGCATCGTTCTATGAGAAATTTGGAAATTTAAAATGTTGTCTCCTGAGCATTTTTCACGCAAAATTACTTCGTATCGTGAATGAACGATCATGAATTGATCATTATAAATTCTCCACATCACTATAGAACAATACAAAATTTCTGATGATAACGACAAGCATCATTCGCTTCGAAAATCCAAAAGTACTGGGCCAACTTCACACACGCTGATGCCAGGTTCGCAGATTTTCCTACATTCTAGTGAGGAAGAACCCGTAAATTTTTTTCAATACCTGATCTGTAGAATCGAATAAAAAAGTTTTCGTCGGATAAATAGAATAGTGCTGAGCTAACTATTTTTTCATTTTTGTAATTTGCCAAAAGGTCTGGAGAATTTTCCGTACATTTCTGAGAAGAAAACGTGTGGGGCTATATTTAAATAGTACACTACTAAATGCTTATGCATTTTGGATTCAGCATATGCCGCTTTCAACGTTTAATGCCGCAATTTATTTATTTCGATGATAAAGTTTGATAGTTTTTTTTTTTGAGAACATTGTTTTCCTCATTATTTATTCTTGTTTCTGTTTGCATTTTCTTTTCTTCATCCTCTGCAATTTAACCCAACTATATTTCCCCAACCACCCCATAGAGTCCCTCTCGGTAGATATCTACATCAGAGGTCAAAAGAAATTTTAATTTGTGCAATCGATCATTTTTCTGAAATTTAATTTTTTTGTTGTTGTTGCAGATGCTGTCGGTTGTGAGCGCCGGCGCGACAGCTGGCGTGGGCGGCATGGAACGGTTGCGCGGTGGACGGACCTCCGCCCGCGACCTCGCTGCCGCCAGGGAACAGCAGGTGAGGCTCCACGCTCTGCGCACGGACCTAGCGGTCAATCTCCCGCCCAGTATAGCGATGCCGGACGGCGAGGACCACCCTTACTCGAATGCCAGAATACACATCCGGGACGCTGAACAAGTAAGCACATATGAATCTTTATTTTTAACAAGTTTTTATTCCCACTTTTTTTTAATTTTATAATTTTTTCTCTTCATTGAGAATTTTCATCTTTTTTCTCTACCTTAATAAATTTTCAGCTTTTCTAGTGAGAACAAGAAAAGAAAAATTCTTCTCGGATTAACTACAATTGATATACATATGTTGTAAATTGAAAATGCTATTTTGGGCTTACACTTTTTGCATTCCTGTTTGTTATAATGCAGAATGCAAAATTCGCTTATTCGTCACTAGTTTTCGAGAGCATGAGTGTTGAAATTGCCTTCTGCAACGAGTATTAGATGATATTTTTTCTATTTCAGTCAAGCTTTGTGAAACACTCTCGAAATTCAAATAAAAATTCATATTAGTGACTTTTGTATTCTATCTTGGTAGTAGGTGTGATTTGATTTGAAAATTGAGACTGACAACCACAAAACGAAAAATATAACTTAAAACAATGCTGAAATCATTACGATACTAAAATAAAAAAATAAATTTTACCCCATCTATTTGCCGAATCCAATCGTAAATGCGTTTTGTGCTCGCAGGTGAAAGAAATACTTCTGAATACGTTCTTAGCGTAAATTCCAAGGTCAAGTGATACCCGCCGCATACGCCATTTCGCACCTTATAAAATTTAACTTGGGTTTTCACTCCCAGTCTCTGAAACAATTAGAAAAAATTTTTTTGTGATATAAATGACGAAATTAATTTCATTAAACATATTCTTGGGGATAATCAATTTCAACCGATTTTATAGAAAAAACTATTTCAAATTTAGAGAGAACAATTCTGCGAACAACCAATTTGAATAAATTTGATTCCCTATGTTCATGGACTTTCAGAAAAAATTAGAAGATTTGGTTCTAAATTCAACATAAGAACTGTTTTCAAAACGAAAAATGATTTACGATCTTTATTAAGGAAACTAAACCTTCGAATGAGAACCAACTATCAAGAAATTGTATTTACAATATTCCTTGTATTTGTGGAAAATCTTATACAGGAGAAACATCAAGACCATTGGAAATCAGAAAACGTGAACATAAGAAAAACATGAAAAATAGAGATATTGGTAAATCGTAGATAGCAGATCATATGTGTTCCAATACCGGCAATCACATGATGGATTCGAATACCACAAAAATTCTAATGACGGAACCTGATAATTATGAAAGAAAAATCAAGGAGTCAGCTTGTATTTTGTTGGATAGATTTATTGAAAAAAGAACTGACTTCAGGGAATTTTGAAATAAAATAACGATATCAACATCTAGTATTAATCTATGTTCTATGTTCATCATATATTGACAAATGTCAATCCAAAAATAAAAAAAATTGTCACGATTCTACAAAAGTTGAATGAAAACTAGTAATTGTCTGACGAAAGAATCTCATTTAGACTAAGAAACGTCACGCTTGAGAGTTCAAAGTGTTTTCTTTTTGTTCATTGTTAGGCAACGGCAACAATTTCTTCTTGTAGAGTTTTGGCCCCTGACAAATTAGTGCTCAAATATTTACGAAGGGGCCTTTCTTATATTACTTAAAAAAATTTCTAATCGTTTCTTGTTACAGAGACGAGGAGAGAAAACCCAAATTAAGTTCTCAGAAAAATGCAAAGATCTCCCAAACAATATTTCAATAGATATTAATAATTTCATTCATTTTTCACCATCCATTATAATTTTGGTTATTATAAATGTTATAGCCCCGTCACCGAATTTAAAAATATTTTGCACAGTGAATCTATAGGACTTCCTGATACTACAGTCTCAATTATAGCTCTGGGGAGGCAGTAATTTTCGAGAAAAAAAAATAAATGAAACTCATAAATTTATTCCATTTACCTCGGATACAGCTCTGATATAGTCTTATATATAGTTTATATAGTTTAGTTTAACAAGGTTAGATTATGTTAGGTTAGGTAAGGTTCATTTTCCCTACCAAAAGTTGAAAAAAATAATTTTTTAATTAAAAAAAAATTTGATAAAAAAATAAAACATTGATCAGCATTCAGGTTAGGTTAGGTTCATTTTCTCTACCTCAAGATCACAAAAAAAATTCAAAAAAATACAACTGGGCAGGGAACTTTATAATTACCATAATTTTATATTTATATATTATTTACGATTTTCGAAATAAGTTCTCGCTAATGTCTCTTTATATTCTGTAGTTACTATTTATTGCTGATATTACAATATTCTAAAGAGCCATATTCGTGAATAACCCTGTATATCCACAGTTCGACTGTGACAGATGACAGATTCCTGATTTTCTCTTTAGTAATATACCTAGAGGCAATTATTGTGTTCCTCACAATAGAGAATGTTCTTTCTTCTTATATCTTACTCCGTTGTTATGCCATATGACGCCAGTATAATTGATGCTGAGTATTATATATACTTATGAATACAATCACCTTTTTCTCTAATGGCAGTTTGCTCTTGGCATTCAAAGACGGGTAAACGCTTAACGCTACCATACAGATCTGCCAGATATACGTTGATCAGAAGAGATCCTAGGACTGATGCTTTTATCGTTCTTATAGTAGATGTAGTATCTCCTCTCTAGTCATGAGACGAAATCTTCTTCTACTTTTGAAGTAAATACCTTAGTCCTACTCAGTAAAATATCACAAGTGGCGACATCTAGTAGCGTAAAAAATGTTTTCGCTGTGGCCTCCAAATAGGCAAAGAATTCTTGGTTTTTTTTTTGGTTCTTCTTCTCAAAAAGACACCGGATTGAACCCATCCATTTTCTCCTCTTCTAACACAACTTTCTCTCTTCCAGGAGGCCGAAATATATCAGAAGTGCATCAGGCCGCCACCCAACCGCACCGTTCTGGAATCGGACTCGCCGCCTCCCTACCGATCCAGCTCAGCCGGCCTCCTCGGATCATCCAGCAGCTCGAGCAGCAGCGCCGACTGGACGTTGGGGGGCATGAGCAACGCTCCGCTGGTCGAGAGGTGCCACTCCATGTCCTCGACCACGAGGAGACCCGACCCGGCCGGAGCCACCAATCAAAAGACTGATCTTTTACAAAGGACTGTTAAAATATTGACTGGAAAAAGAACGACCCCCCAAGCGCCCAGCCCCGCGCCCACGTTACCGGTCGTGGTAGTGCCCTCAAGAAGACGTCCTCCGGAGCCGACCACCCATCGCAAGGGGAACGTGTGACCTCGCGTCCGGACTTTAGGCGAAAAAAATATGTGAATTTTAGTTTAAACGATTCCAACCCCTATTATCCATATAAATATATATATATATAAATATTGCAACTTTATATATGTTAATAGATCAACGAAGGAACGTTTAGTCATTAAATTATAAATATGGTGGTGTTAGACACTCTTTTTATGTGGTTTACTGTGTAAAACTATCTTACCCCGATAACGGACTGTCTAGCCAAATATAAATGCTATTTGTGTACTATGTACATGACTCGCTTACTTGTCGATGCTGTAATGAAAATGAAATTTATTCCTTTTCTGTATATTGTCAATGGGACGACTGCACAAAAAAAAGCAAACTCCTGCTCCAATCAATAACATTTCAAAACTCAACCTTACACTAATCAAAAGAAAATTCCAAAACAAGTTGCAGAATGGGCTCCTATTCCAACACTAGTGTTGGAATTTCCCTCTGCAACGAATATTAGATGATACTTTCTCTATTTCAGTCAAATTTTGTGAAATACTTTCGAAATTCAATGAAAAATTAAGGTTAAACATCCTAGTGACTTTCGTATTGCATCTTGGCAGTTGGTGTGACTGTTACGAAAACTGACAGATCTCATTACAATACTGAAATAGAGAGCCTGAGCGAATCATTGAGCAGAAAGTGGAGGAGATGATTATCCTTCCATAAGAATTTGCTTCTTTTTGCGCATTCGGCCCAATATCTACATTCCTGTGAAACTCATTTGATCCCTTCTCGTTAACAAAACTAACCTCTCAAATCAACAGGCATCAACCTCATTTCATGCACAATTACGCAAACTGGATCGAAATCTTACGACTCTCCGAAGTTCCTACGAATCTCAGAAGCGTCTGAGAATGTCCTCATTATTAATCCTATGTGACGAACCAATTGTTTCTGATCCATAGTCTAGCCCCGGAACACTCTTAACCTTGAACATGTATTCTCTTCACAAAGTTTTCTAACTCTTCGATTGGCAGATTCAAATTTTATTGCTTTTGAGTTTTCAAGTGAATATTGTATTATTTCTAATTGTGAAATTGCATATTCTAAAACAAGTTGCAGATCACGAATGCGAAATTCGCATGAATGGTCGAATTGCCTTCTGCAACAAGTATTAGACGATATTTTCTCTATTTCACTCAAGTTTTTTGAAATACACTTGAAATGAAAATTTCACATCATACATCCTAGTTACTTTTGTTTTTTATCTTGGCAGTTGATGTGATTGTTACGAAATTTGACAGATTACAGAATTTGAATTGACTTGTGTTGAAAATTAATAGGATTGGAAGTCAGGATTAACAACCACAAAACGAAAAATATAACTGAAAATGCTGTAATGAGTTCATTACAGCACTACTTTTAGTACTGTAATGAACTCATTACGAAACGGAAATAGAGAATAGTATATTCTAAAACAAGTTGCAGAATGAGCTCCTATCCAATCCAACACATGAGTGTTGGAATTGCCTTCTGCAATGAGTATTAGACGATATTTTCTCTATTTCAGTAAAGTTTTGTGGAAACTCTCGAAATTCAAATAAAAATTCAGATTAGTGAATTTTGTATTGTATCTTGGCAGTTGGTGTGACTAACGAAATTTGACAGATTGCGGAATTTTAATTGACTTGATTTGAAAATTGAGTGAATCGGAGATCGGTACTGACAACCACAAAACGAAAAATATAACTGAAAATTCTGTAATGAGTTCATTACAGCACTACTTTTAGTACTGTAATGAACATTATGATACGGAAATAGAGAAAATGTTATTATGAACTACCATATATCGATTAATGAAAACATAAATTCACAGCCTGAATTTGTGGAAGAGAATGCATGAATTCGAAAGTTGAAAAAAGTTATAAACAAAGTTACACTGAATAGCACAATCATTTCAAGAAAGCTATGAGGATTGTTGCCTGGGTTCACCAACCGAAAAAATTTACAATATATAAAACAGAAATTCATTAAATGCTGACAAGTTTCACGCTACAATAAATCCTCATTCCATTTGTATCAGGAATTTTTACCCTTACTCAAGCCTCTCAAATCGCGTAAACACTGAAACTGTTGATAGTAGATTAATAATTCTTATTGTCACATGTCCGGCATCAATGAGTTTCTTGGAATCTGCCTCCGATCGGGTTGCAAGGGTGCATGTCTGGTTAAAACAAATCTTTCATTGCGTATTACACATTTTAGATGCGGATTCAATGTGGAGCTTTTTCTATATTAGCGAAGAACAGACATCCATCGTAGCAATTCGGCTTCGACCATATGATGTATTGTAAATTGAAATCAAAATAATTGTATTTGGCAAATGATTTTAGCACGATCTTATATTTCAAGATAAACAAACTAAGCAAATGACAGTAGAACATTGTTCTGTTTTTAAATATTGTTTATTAAAAATGAAATGGGATATTAAAGTGCAACAAGTGGACATCTTAGGATCCGAAAGGTTGTTTGGATTCGTCTGAGAGTTTCCTTTATGCTACAAGTGTTCATATTATAGTCAACCCCTCAAAATAATCATCATGTCCCCTGCATTCGAAAATGTGGAGTGTTGCACACCTCAAATTTGTTGCTTCTTCAATGTGGATACTAATAAAACGGCTGTATCAGTATTATATATTTGTTGCCAGTTGGAATCATTTCCATTCAATTATTCCAGTTCAAATCATTCATCCCTAATATTCAACCACCTTCTTCCATTGCAGAAGTCGCACCCAGTTAGAAATTTATTAATCAACTGCACTGAAATGGAATTTTCGAATGCATTGGATTTAGAAAAATGTTAAATTATTTAATTATGTTGAATACAAATATTGTATATGGTAGGGAGACATTGTATCAAATAGAGCATTAGCGAATGTGATGATACCTCACTTGGGTTTCATAGAAACCTTTTTATTTTATTTATCTTCGATGGAGTAGCCTAGTTTGGGATTCAAAATCATTTGAAATTTCATATAAGAATAATTAAAAGTATGATTCTGTATTTATTCCCTTAAAATATTATTAGTTAGTAATTTTATTTATTTCCTCATTCGAATTAGTCGCGTTAGTTATATGTATATAATATATTTTTTCAATATTATGTTAATCTGAAGGTACAAATATGAAACCTAAGTGTCGGGGAGTCTTCATAACAACAAGAAAATTGTGATTATAATTAAATTTATTATGATATAAATAACAAATTAATGAAAATGTTTTGTATTAGTGAATTATTAATTAAAATTAATTGAATTTTAAATTTTGTTGAATTTCTTTACTGAGAAGAGTTTTGTTACGAGGGACAACAGTGTAATGTGATTCAAGAACCATCATTCATAAGGAAATAAATCACTTTCATTATCCACTTTTTTATTTGCTTAAAGATTTAAGGATAGATAGTAATGTTAAATTCATATCCTTTTCATCTGCTGCTAATAAAATCAACATCAGCTGATGAGAAGGACGACAATTGCAAGTAAAATAAAGGTGAAAACATTAATCGCTGGATATTCCGACAATAAAAGAAAAAATTAATTCAATCAAAAGAGAACAGACTCGAAAAATATTCGATTCGAACTTATATGTTAATGATTCAGACTATTGCCAACAACTTGTAGATAAGACACAAATGTCTTATCTACAAATTTTAATACCATTTTTAGCACAGCTTTGTTTCATGAGTAATTTAATTTGGAAGAATTTGAAATGTTCACTGTTTCAAAATAAGTATATCCATCACTGCTAATAGAAAGTGTGGTTAAAATATTAAAAACTAAGTAAAAAAATCTTCAAGAGATGCTCAAGTTAGTATCAGTCATTGAATTCTTTATTCAATGGTATCAATAAAGTAAATAACGGTCGTTTTCAATATCCCATTTCCACCGAAACCCGTAACGGTCGATAGAGAGCTACTGCGCATGAAAGAATTTGAATTGAAATGTTTAAATGCTCTCATCTATCCTTTCGGTTGATAAGTAGAAAATTAAAAACGGTCGTAAGAGTACTTAGGGTACTTATTACTTTTGGGTTATCAAAAATTATGTTTCTTGTGTGATACTTCACAAATAATTGATGAATCTACTACCCACTTGTATTATAAGATCACAACATACACTTATTTTATAATTCGAAGTTATTTGTGAATCTCAGAAAAAAGTATTAGGGTCGAGAGACGAGAGCTGCCAAAACACTAGATTTTGTGTTTAATTTCTAAATTGCACAATAGAAAATAATTTCTTTAAAACTTTGTTGCGGCAGTAGGTAGGTATGTATCTGTCTAGGTAACTAATAAGTTACAATATAAGCTGATATAAATCTAGCATCTTTTTGATCATTATGAAGATTTTTTCGACATTTTTAGGTTTTTATGAACTCAATCACGAAAAATAAAATCCAAATAATGAATTTGCTTATCAATACCAGCTGCAAAACTTTCCACTCACCAAACCAGAAAGAGATCCACGAAACTGTTCGTCCACCATTATTACCCCATTCTGTATAGTTGGTTGCAGAGTACCACAGCGTATCATCATAATATATTTGTTGAAAAAACTAATTTTGTGAAAGTAAGAGGAGCGCAAGATCCTATTTTATTGAAAACGTTCATTTCAATAAATCCAATTCCGTTCAACATGAAAATAGTTATTACGAATGTATTATGAAAATTACGGGGCGTATTATTTATAAAAACGGCTTATATAAATGAGGAAAAAATTCTCACAACCTCTAAAAACGCGGCAGAGTTCGGTTGTTTCTGCACAATCAATAAAATTTTGTAAGTTAATATGCATTGAACCTCAGGATAGTTCTCAATATGAAGGAAAAAATAACAATTTCTTTACTGAGAGAACAGGCTTAGTATTTGACCTGAACAAATATAGTTTGCTCCACAAGAGTTAGGGATATCGTATTCAATCATTTTGAAAAGTTATGTAATCTTCGAAAAAATCGCTGTAAAATCATTCAAAACTCAATACCAACTTGAATCGATCCAATAAAAAATCAGTATGAGACATTTCGTCAATCTGGTCGCCTTTTTTCTGAAGTTTGTTTCTTTGCATATGCTTCATGAATATTCTTATTTTGAAATGCAGGTGAGTCCAAGTTTAAATCGAAACCATCCGACGACGTTTGAGAGAGGTGAATCTAGGTTCTAGACGTCCATTAAGAGGAGTTCCATTAACACGCACTCATCAGATTTGAATTCCATAGAACATGCATGGGATATACTCCAAATAAGATAAGATAATCATCAACCTAGCCAAGAATCCTTGAATGATCTGAGAGAGCTTCTGCCCCGTTTATGGAACCAAATTCCTCCAGAAATGTGTATGGAGGCCATACATTGAATTCATAGTCTTAAAATGCTTGAATTCGCTGGAAATGAATTTTCGTTATTCTACTCGATTTTACTTATCCACCCAGCATACGCTGCAGACCTACAGGCTGAAATTAATTTCATATCCTGCAACTTGAAATCATATCATTATGAATTTCCATCACAACTTCTCATTAAAACTGAATTTTTTTGCAATTTAAGTCAATATCTCTAACGTATGTGGAGCAGTATATATATTATATATTCTTTTGAATTAGAGAGTTAAAATAATACATTAAAAGTTGAAACAAAAAGTACCTAAGCTGAGGTAAAAAAAGAACGGGGTACCATAACATTCTTCGTATGATACTATAGTAATATACGATAATATCATAATATCTTACGGTACTATACCCAAACTCCTACCTGAAAATAAAAAAGACAGAACAACAAGAGAATACGATTTCTACTTCATCGAATTGATAGATTCTTGAGATAAAAACGAAAATTTTTCCTTTTCAATTTCAGATTCAGCGGGAGATTTCACATCCAAATTGGTTGAAACCAAAATGGTGGTCTTCTTCATAGAAGCAAAGGTAAAAAAAACTCCACTCTACTACAGGACTTCATTCAGTATCAAAACATGCATTTCCAAAAATATTTGCGAGACATAAATATAACAATGTATTAATCCCGACGCCAATTGACCAGACAAATGTGCGGTTTAAGCGGCGACCAACTTTCAAACAACCTCTGCCCGTAAAAAACCTCGGAATCAAGCTCGAAATGAATCCGCAGATTTGACGGAAGTTGCACACAATTATAAATTAAATCCAACTGAGAACAGAGTTTAAAATTAGGCGGGACTGGAATAGTAGGAGTAAATGTGCCTTGGACGTAGGTATACCTGAGTTCAATAAAACACGCGCTGGCAAAAATATGTGATCGTCTTATATAACTTTCTGGGATATACACAAACATCAAGGATATGAACCGTATCGTTTCGTATTTGTCTGTTTATCACTAGGTGATATAGTTCGAGACGAATTGAAGCGGTAAATAAAACAAGAAAGAAGAATTTACAGAATAATATACAGGGTGTCCGGAAATGATGAGCAAAAAAATCATGGGTGATTTCTAGACTCAAAATGAATGGTACCTCTTCGAATAAAAATTTTTCGAAAATTGATTATTACCACAGTTAAAGGGTGATTAAGTTAAATTTTCCTCACCGTTTTTTTGCTTTACATTTTGCCACGTTGATAATATTCCGACGAAAGTACGTATTTATGGCTTTTCCGGGATGAGCAGAACGAATTTGAGAACCATTTCTTCTCATCTTGTAGAGGGCGCCACAGATGAGCCTTTAATTTTGTTAGAAGGATACCAACTTTTTTGCGCTACAGTGTATAAACTTTTGAGCGAATATTTTCATTCTCTAGACTTTTTCACACAAAAAAGATACTTCTTTTGTTTCGATAAATTCATCGATGCTTGCGATGAATGAAAAATCGTTTTGATTTATTTTGAACTTTGAACATGAAATTCTTATTATTAATGGTCTATGGTTGCCACAGAAATAAGTTCTTTCGAAATAATATAAAAAAAAGCTTTGAATAAAATGTAACTTCGTGAATAATCAATTTTCGAAAATATTTCATAGGAAGGGGTACCATTTATTTTTGGTCCAGTAATCACTCCTGAATTTTTTGCTCATCATTTCCGGACACCCTGTATTCACATCTGCAGAAAAAACTGGAAAAACAAGACAACAAGAACTTTATGAATTTGGTCAGCTTCCCTCATTCTTTTGTAGAAACTTATATAGCACATGATCAAATGTTGGTAGCAGACGTTTTTATGTTGAGGCAGTAGGCAGTCCTCCTTAAAATTTTTCATTCTATTCCCCTTACCTTGTTTGTGATATTTTATTTTCATGTTATTCCTCCATGAACAGGGAAAAACAGATTCTTCACCAATTTACCCGCAATTCTCAATCTGAAACGAAAAAAAAAAAACAATTATTTAAAATGAATTAAATTATTTTTAAATTAGCCATCCATTTCAGAAATGCATTTCTAACTTAAAGAATAGCCTCGAAACCATCTGGAAATTTATAAATGGGACAACTATCCATAAGATGTTCTATTGTCTCCTCATTTTCCCCACACTGACAACTAGGGCTCTCAACCGAATTCCATCGGAAGATCATCGTCATGGCCTGTTCTAATACAATTAAGAACAGACCATATTCTTCTGGAAAGGTCAAAACCAAGAACTCTGATGGAAGGATCAGTAATAATAATTTCCTTGTCGCTTCTATTCATATCGATTAGAAAATTTGACCAGAAAGGTTTACGCGACTTCAATCTGGGGACCTTATTCTCTGGAATATAGGAGAGTATGGCAAATGAATTTGAAAAAGAATTAAATTTTTTCCAAACATTCAAAGTTGTTGTCTCTCTGCGAATATGGGGAGGAACAATATTTGAGAGAACTGGTAACCAAGGAGGAGTAGGTGTAGATCTAATACCAGTAATAGGTAATCCTCATAGACAATATTAGTTAGGCATCAATTTTTTTTACATGAACACTGTTCAACCAAACAGGGCAACGATAATCAGCAGAAGAAAATATCAAGGTTGGGGGATTTCAGAATTTCATGGGAATTGTTCTTAAAAAAATGAAAATATGAGCAATTTTAGAATATCACTTATATCCAATTTCCCATCATAAATCTAGAGAGGAATGATATAAGGATTTGAGAGACGTCATGTTGGTGGACTCACAAAGCAGAAACTTTTTGTCAAAAAACGGAATTTCTGTTTGTTTTTGTTTGTATGGAAGTAGTGGAGAGCATCAAATATGACACCATCCTTTATAGTTTATCAAAATTATGTGGAGGAGATGCTAAATTAATCATTGTGTCCTTACGCAAATTTCACGTTTGTGTCTACACAATTTCCAATTGTAATTCAGAAATCATCACTTGTATTTTAGATTAGTCAATTTTATTGCAGAAAACATCAAATGTAATTCAGATTTGTTAATTGAATATCAGAAAATATCAAATGAAATCCAATTGAGCTATCCGATATGCCTTCGATGTTTTCTGAAATTCAATTGACGCTTTCTGAAACTGAAATGACTACACTTGACAATTTCTGAATTACACTTGTAAATGGTGTAGATTCTATTTATGTTTACTTCAATAAATGCCTCTATGGTCATTAATTTGGGAGTAATTTTATAGTACTGTTCATTGAGTGGTTTAGTATGTCCACCTATGTTAGTGAATTCTGAATTCTTCAATGTGGCATACATTCAATTAGAAACATTCTACAGTTCATCATCTAACAACTTTGGGCCTTCCGTCAGGTGCAAAAAAATCTACATTTAAATTGCCACATGGGCAAATAAAATCAAAAAATATTTCCCGTGAACTAGATCATTAAAATCCAGCACATGCATATAGCCGAATGATAACTATGAATTATACAATGTTTTTGTTGGCAGCAAAGCATCATTATTGAATCCTGTAGGCCGAAGAATAACGCTTAATGACAGTACTGCACTATTGCATGGTCCTTGAATTGAACCTTGATTGTTGCGACATCAGAAGATACCGCTTTTCAGTTTTGATGAATAGAGATGCATTAGAATGTGATTATCTAATACCTGAACGTAGTTTTATATAACAAATTATGGTGTTCGGTGTTTGTCATTTCCGCTTATTTTTATTTGTTCCACTGCACTATCGTTACTGTTAACTGAAAATATAAAGGAACATCGATTGAGGAAGATTCATTCTAAATATAGCATAGAAAGTAACTTCTTTACAAATTTAGAATCACTAATTTTTAGAAAATCGATTTGGGTACGGAAAAAGTAGAACTACAGATACTACCTAAAGAACCCTAAACGACTGAAATATCGACCAGAGCTCGTTTTATTATTACAAGACATTTATTTCTTTTAGTCACCCAACACTCAAGAATTCAGCATGAAAATGATGTGTGTTATATTTTTCAAACTACATACAAAACAAATTGTGCGTGGGACTTTGCTCACGAAAATTTTCTAAGAAGTACGTAATTCCTTCGCCAGGGACATTCCGTGGTCAATAAACATTCAGGCAGAACGAGTCCGAGTAGCTGCAAATTCTGATTTAAACAACTCATGCAGGCGCGTTTAAATATATACTTTTATTGTTCCCTCTTTTACATTGTATCATAATCTGGCGGAAATTCGAAAACTCTGCGAACACGTGTTCATGAAATATCAGGAGAAATCAGTGGCGTGCCTTGGTATTCTAGCCAGATATACCCGCCCAGGAATCCTAGCAGACCAAGGGGCACATGTTACAGTTCAGTAAATTACCTACGTGTAAGTTAATTGGTCCAGCACTTATTCATTCTCGAGATTTTAATTTGGTGTTGAATTTTGCGAGCTCTGTACTGCTTTGTGCCATTGATTTTATCACTGAGAGATGAGATAGACTGGTTTCGGCCTTACTTGGCCTCATCAGGATCCCGTATCTCTTTGAGACAAGATCTTCATGAGAAACCTCCCAGTAATGTCGCTTTGGGTAATTTTATTCAAATGGTGACATCTAGAAGTGTTAAATGAGAAATTCTCTACCTCCAGTTCACATGTTGAAACGCTAAAAGCTGAAATCCAAAAGCGTAAATGAGAAGAAGATAATAACTATGGTAAAATTTATGGAGTGGTTTGAAAACTTAGCAAAATACTCAATATAGATATTATCAGCAATTTTAGTTGAAGATGCCGGAGTCTCCTTAAATAATTGGATTGACGGCTAATGATCCTAGAAGATGATGCCTAAAACGAACCAAGAATTTGATTGAACAAATGATTCAATAGTTCCATGAATAGCAAAACACGTGACCTTAGGCGTCAAAGATTGGAATAGGCAAGACAACATATTAATTGGAACGATCAATGGCGTAGTGTCCTTTTCACTGATGAATCCAAATATGGACGATTTTCAGATTCTCTAAGAATAACGGTATGGACAATCCCATGCAAACCCTGTTATCGTCGCTATGTCCAAGAAGTCCATCCATTCCGAGGGGGTTTCAACGGGTGCACAGATATACACATTTGTCCTGGAAATATGACCGCCTTACACTATAGGGAGCATGTCATTGACGATGTTTTGCCTAATTTCAAGCTGCTATTGGTGAAACTTTTCAATTTCTAGACGATAAGGCTAGACCGCACCATGCAGCCATTGTTGATAATGCGCGCGAGGAGCTTGATATTCCACATTAACCAATACCTCCGCAGTCTCCAGATTTGAATTGCATAGAACATGCATGGGATATTGTGAACGAGATATTCTTGATAATGGAATATTTGTTGGTACATTATTTGGGCAACAGAATAGATAATGGAAATAGCCCAAATAATGTACCAACATGCATGGGATATGCTCCAAACAAGATTAGATAATCATCAACCTACCCCAGAATAATTAAATGATCTGAGAGAGTTTCTGCCCCGTATATGGAACCAAATTCCTCAAGAAATGTTCAACAACCTCGTGTGTAGTATGCAAAGAATATGTCAAGCTGATATTAATGCCCGTGGAGACCAAACATTGTAGTAATAGTCTCAAAATACTTGAATTCTCTGGGAATAAAATTTCGTTTTTTCACTCGATTTTTCTTAACCATCCTGTATATGCTGCAGACCTACAGCCAAAAATTAATTTTGTTTCCTGAAACTAGATATATTAATCTCATTTGAACTATATTTTTTGCAATTTAAGTCAATTTCGCTAACTCATGTGGAGCAGTTTATATCGGAAGAAGTTTTCACAGTTCTTCGTTCTTCGAAAATTAAGACATATTCCACCTTCTTCGAAACTTTCAGAATTTCTGACATAATTGCGTTTACTCTAGATACAATAACAAAATAGCAATTAAATAGTTCAACTTGATCGTCTTTTCAAAGCAGAATAGATTATCCCTGAGATATCTGTGAAATTGAGAAGATCCCATTAACATACTCATTACAATCATATATGATGTAAAGTAAAAGCAGACCAATAAATCTTCGTCTATTGGTAACTGGTTGGACTTTGTACTGATCTCGCCATATTGACGGAAAGAGAAAAAAAATATCGCATCACTTCAAACAGTTTTAGCTCACTCGATCCGGGATTGTTAAGAATGTCCACACCTGAAAACATGTCTCGTCACTTCATTCAAATGAATTGAATTGGCATTATGTCCTTTCTAGGAAAAAATTATATTTATCAAATAATTTAAATTGAGTTATTTAAATATTTCGAGTTGATACAGAACTTTCTTATTATAATAAGGAGTACAAATTCTTCATTTTCGAGATCACCACTTTATTGGACATCCCTGAAATAACCAATATACAAGAGGAATAAGAAAAACTATACCTTAGGAAACAATTGCGACATGATGAAAATTGTGAAATACACTGCGCAAAAAAATTAACGCACATTATGGAAATCTCAAATTTATTCTACAACTGAAGGTGTTCTCAATGATAATTATTTTTATCAGAATTATGCATGCATGTTATCCACTTTCAACGTTTTTCTTCAATACAGATGTTTTTTCCCAGCAGGAATAAAAAAAGATGATATTATCAGATTTTGAATGTATTGACTCCATTCTTAAATCAGTTGTTCTCGATCAATTTTAGTGATCAATATTTTTTCTTTCGTTTGATTTTCTACACTCGATCGCTATGCAACGCGAAACACGCAATTTGACCCAAGAGGAATGTGCCCAAGCGGTAGTTTTGCGAGAAGAAGGGTGGGCATACACAAGAATTGCAGAAAGGTTTGGAGTTTCCCATACAAGTGTGTCCAGAATATTGCAGCGATTCAGGGAGACAGGTATGAATGTCCGAAGTCCAGGACAGGGTAGACCACGGGTAACAACTGCCATTCAAGAACGTTACTTGAGAGTTTCTTCGTTGAGACAACGGTTTGCAACCGCTCACCTCCTTCAAAATCAGCTTGAGCAAACTCATGGGGTGCAAAGTAGCACTTAGACAATAAGAAATCGCCTCGGAGAATATGATTTAAGGCCTCGTGTCGCGGCAAGAGGCCCAGTTCGTACCCCAGCCCATCGAAGGGCGCGTTTGGATTTTGCGAGAGAGCATATCCATTAGGAAGAGGCCGATTGGGAAAGAGTTCTCTTCACAGATGAGTCTAGATTCTGCCTCTACCATTGTGATCGACGTTCCCATGAAAGATATGCTCAGTGCAATTTCCTGAATACTACTGGTTTCGGGGAAGGATCGATTATGGTATGGGGGAATATCTTTGACTGCTCGCACAGACCGAGTGGTCGTTGATAATGGAGCTATGAATGCTGATAAGTATATAAGGAACATTCTTGAAGAGCATGTAGTGCAATTTGCCCTATACATTGGTGAAAATTTCATTTTTATGGACTATAATGCCAGACCTCATCGTGCGCGCATCGGTCAGGAGTACCTTGAAGCGGTTTAAGTCTCTCGAATGGAATGGCCAGCAAGAAGTCTCATCTCATCTCAATCCGATTGAGCAGGTTTTGGACAACCTCAATAGAAGGCTGAGAAGTTCAGAAAATCATCCAGCTACTCTTAATGACTTAGGAATCGAACTCGGAGAAATCTGGGAAGGATTAGATCAGAACATTTTAAGATCACTCATTTTGAGTATGAACCGTCGTTGCTGAGCTGTAATTAACGCAAAGGGTGGAAATACCAAGTATTAAATCACTTATCAGCATTTCAGTATTCTGAAAATTGTTCATTTCTCTTCTTTCACATAAGATTCGGTGAAATCCTGAATTTTTCTTCCATTTAATGTGTCTTGTTTCGTTCAAAACCTTCCCGAGAGAACATAAACAATAAGTAATATCAATGTAGAATTATCCTCCATTAAAATTGAGATTTTCAGAATGTGCGTAATTTTTTTGGGCAGTTTATATCTTACCAACTGAAGCTTTAATTTACAATTATGGTATAAACGTAGTTCCCATTGTTTTCATCTCTTGTATTATTAAATTTGATTGGCTTTCATGGCGTATTCAGATGAGTGCGTTACTTTTTTCGTGTTTCTATTACTCGTCATGAAATATGAGTTCATTTCCATTAATTATATGCTTTTCCTCACCTCTTTTCTGCTTCTAAATAAATGAATGAATAAAAGGATAATACACTTTTTGCCTAGACAGATATCAACGGTAACATACGAACTGAATGCATGCTCCGCAAAGAAATTACATGATAATGGGAGACTTCTTCGCATCACTCGATATATGATGGTCAACGTTGGTAGCTGATGCGGTTATCCACAGTCCAAACCATCACGTTAAATCTTATGGCGCCTTGCCGGAAGAATATCTTCAAAGATAACAGTGTCTATTAAAATAATGTATGTTTTTGAAATGCGCCGTTTTCCGAAATTATGAAAACTATAAATTCCTGGTTGAAACATATATATAGGTCGGGCAGGCGAAATCCGGATTTATTAATAACCTTGTTTGAATTACAGAAATGATTAATTTGATGCGGCCGCATATTCCGAACAGCTTCTCTCCTCCTGAAACTTGAATGAATGAAGTTTCACACAAGATCGTTCGTTAGAATTGCGATGCGAATTTCATGAGATAGAGGATACTTATATTAGAGATTAGGTATCGGCGAAATGGCTGAAATTTTGTTAAGGTGATGATTCGTCATGACGAATAAATGTGTTTTTACATTGGTTACGTCCAGTAGAACTCAACTCTTAACATACAGCAAAAAAAAAATTGGAGACGTTGAAGATTTTCCCGGAGTCTTATATTTCGAATTTGGTACACCAACCAGATGAAAATTTTCTGAAAGTTTCGTTAAATGCTTGATAAATCTGACATAATAGCTATTTCTCTATTTCATTATCGTAATGAGTTCATTACATTACTAAAAGTAGTGCTGTAATGAAACTCATTACAGCATTGTTTTCAGTTATATTTTTTTTTGTGGTTGGCAGGACCTCAGATCCTCTCAATTTTCAAATTAAATCAATTCAAATTCCGTGATCTGTCAAATTTCTTAAGTCATACCATTAAAATAAGTGATTTTTGTATTGTATATTGGCAGATACAAAAATCACTTATTTTAATTTTATTTGAATTTCGAGAGTATTTCGCAAAACTTGACTGAAATAGATAAAATATCGTCTAATACTCTTTGCAGAAGGCAATTCCAACAATGATGCTTTCCAAAACTCGCTCCTTCGTCGCTCATTTTCGAATTTCGCATTCGTGTTGGAATAGAAGCTCATTCTGCAACTTGTTCTAGAATGTACTATTATAATGCTAGTACAGAATTCATAGATACTTATCCAAAAACAAGCCAAGTCTCGATGTTGTGCTTCTTCAGTATTCCACCAATTCTATTTATGACCTTATTGATGTATGGTTGGATAGCTCTTTCATTGGTGGCGAGTTGTGATGTGTTATCATCACGTGTGGAAATTGTTGGTCTTATTGCACTCTGAATTTTTTTGGCATTATATCCATTGGCGATGAATGCATGATGTAGTTGTTCAAGTTCATCCCCAGAAATTCCGGCTGCCATAATCGACGGGTTTTCTCTACGAGTGTTTTGATAACTCCTCGTTTCTGTGATGTGTGATGATTGGACTCCTTGTGTAGATGGTGTGGTTTGGTTTTCTATAAACCCTTTGTCCTAGTTTTCCATTAGGCTTTCTTGTTACTACTACGTCTAGAAAACGTAGAGCACCATCCTTTTCAATTTCCATAGTGAATTGAATATTTGTTAGGATGGTTTCTTTGGCTTCGATAGCATTTTGTTCGAATTTTTTCATGAAGAAGTTTGCACCGTCTGTTCGCTCATAGAACTCGCCTTTCCACTGAAAATAGCTGGATGTTAGGCAAAGTTCAAAGAGCTTTGTTATGTCATTTGGAAATATCTCAGACACGTATATCCGGTCGTGAAAGTCTGAAAATATTAGTTACTTTATTGATGGAGAAGATAATAAAAATTACACACAGGAGAGCGAATCTAAAACTCTCCGAAATAGTTCCTGAACACGTCCTTCTTTATTGTGTAGAAAAATAAGGCGAGTTTTTGAATGAACGAATGTCAGAATGAGGCTTCTGTAGGAGCATCACCCAATTTGTTCTAATTTACAGAATTTTTATTGAAATAATTGAATGTTTCGATAACTATCACTTATGTCCACTTGCACCTCAGACTTATCTAAGGCGCCCTTAAATTTTGAGTTAGGCTTTTCCAAGCCTTAACGGATCAGATCTTGCACCGCTTATTTAATATAAACGACTTTGTTAAGCATGCACTAAGCAATGCCAAATCTGGCAACACTGTATAAATCAGTGAATTTGTTTGTTTTGACATAGAAATGCGATATGACCATATGGTTTCATGTCAGCACTAATCACAGCGAAGTAAGAAGAACACTCGAATTCATAGACAAACAAGATATTTTGTCGATACATTTTCTTTTTCAGTATTCTGATTCACAGAACGACATATACTTTGGGCCGCTGGCGAACAGGCACATTTTTTTTTATTTGAAACAAATGATTTGATTTGATTCTAACAATTCTGCATTTGTAACTTGAATATCATCGAAGTAGTACTATTCACATTCACAAGAGTAAACAGTATCTGCAGAATTAATAATTACATAGGTGCAATCAATTGCTTCAACAACACAATTTGGTAAAATTGCTCTTGGGTGGAACGTAATTCTGCACCTGTCTCAGGCATTTTTATGAATACTGATACTCGAACAACTATTCTTCATATTGTAGATTTGTGGATTTTCATAAAATCGGCTATAGCCAATAAATGTCCTGCTGATCACAGGCACGTAAGGAGTTGACTCATCGGTGATACACTCTGATCCCTACAATCATCAAGGCTTAAACTCCCTTCTTTGAGGTTTGACATCATCATACATAAGATATATTGAGGTATGTACTTACATATCACTTGGCAATTCTGAATCATCCCCAATTAATCTCAGCAGTTGCAGAGTAGTTTTTTGGTCAACCGAAATCGCCGAAAAAATGCGAATTCGTCCATTCATGGTAGTGATCGGCCCTATTAAATTCTAGACTTCTAGGTAACCCATAATCAATGATATCTAATATGTTGAAATCATCCTCATAATATAGATCATCAATTTCATTCAATAAGTTCTATCCATAATAATTATTAAATTCACGCAATCAAAAACAACACGTGAAAACTGAAGTTCGATTTTTACGTTTTGAATATTTGAGACCGGCTAAAGTCTTGCTTAAGCCACGAATATTCGCGGCTCGAAATGGTCATAACTTATGAGGCACTTAAACTGCCGTGCAAGAGAAACGACGTCTCAAACCAAACTTAAAATCTAAGTTGGACGTGAGTCAGACTTATATTTGACGGTGCAAGTGGGCATTAGTGATTTTTGCATCGAAAGATTGGTTGGTTGCTACATACAGGGTCGAAAATGTGTACCCAGATTGCTGGGTTAAAAATAAGTATAGTTTTAAAAATGAACTCATGGCCGAAAATGCATAGTAAAGGACATGTATCCTTCAAAAAATTTTTTTTCAGTTCAATGTTATCGATTAATTCTCGATGTGCTCTACAATAGCGAAAAATTGAGTTTACTCAGTAATCCTTCCTGGTATATCACTGCTTATGTCACGGAGTATGAATTCAATTCCATCAGTTGGTAGCAGCGCTCCATTTTTAAAATTTAGGGCCCATCGCTTCGAAAAGATGTCAACGATTCGAAAGTTATGTCTTGTCGTCATAAGAATGACAACGGAGGTCGTGGAACTCTAATTTATATCGAAATGAGGTAATAATTATAATTCTGGGAAGCTTGATACATTTACACCTGACGTGCAAGTTATGGCTTCTGGCATACGCAGCAAATTTCGATGTTGAAATTTTCCTGAAAACGATTCAGATAAAAACGCCATAATTCGAGTTTTTATTGCTCGAGCTCCCGGTACGTGGCGTACCGAATCGTATGAATCATTTGTCCCGGCCAATATCTTTTCTCCTCCGTGCTTTATGAGAATGCCGAAAAAATAAATTGTACGGAAGTTGTCTGCCAAATTCGATGAATCCTGAACAGTCCCGAATCAGATAAAATATCTCAGTTGACGAAAGAAACAATGAAAACCATAACAATAGCGATGAGTCATAACCTGCATTCTGTGAACACTCTGAATGGTATCTGTGAAACCATTATCGACAAGAAGAAGGGAAAGGTCTACCAATATGGCTGCCAATTTTTTTCATGTTTGCAGTGGTGTATTATGGGAAAGAAATGATAGTGCAAAAGTCTGAAGGAGAATAATTCTCATCATTCACTAGGTTGAGGAATCAAGGTTATTGGCCCTTACTGTTGTTCTTTATGAATGAAGTAAGAGTAACCTTGGTTATTCATACTTTAACAGGTGGTTTGAACTTTGAACTGTTTCAAAAGGTATACAAAAAAATACAATTAAAATATAAATATACTGACATAACACACCAAGGCACAATTGGAATGACAACTGATCCTAATGATTAACTGTATGAATAAAATCTTTTTCAAGATTTTGGGAGACTTATGAATATCAGGAACATAGGGATTAGAATCTTAATTGAAGTTCAAAATTGAAAAACGAGCCACGAAGTGGCGAGTGTTGGATAAGCCTTTTGTACGATTATTTTTCGTTATTTTCACAAATTAATTGTATTTTTCATCAAAGATAATGAAATATTTCCATTAATATCGTTTATAGATTATTCCATTGTGAATCGATGGATAGAACTGCTCTCTCTCCCCCAAATTAACAGATGAAAAATAAACCCGTGACATATAATGAATAAATCTAGAGTGCTCGGGAAAAGGAGTATAAGTCATTAAATGGCCAGAATGGGAGATGTCCTTACTTCTCATATGTATGTCCTTTAATAATGAATTTTAATTTCTGGTAAAAAGAAAATGAATCATTTGCAATATAACAAAGTAGAATATAACTAATTTCAAGATAGTCAATTATAACAGTCCCCCCAAAAAAAAAACAAATAAACTTGAATCACCAGAAACTGTGCGTAACTGAGACATTCTCGAACGATTTTGTATTTTGTCCTACAAGATGTGGCAGAATTAACGGATTTTACACAGAATTAGAGGAATAAAATTTATAAAAGAGAAATATAATTAACTGGCTCAAACCCGCTGCTCCACTCGCGTAATATATCAATTTAAAACGGTAGTGATAGGTCCGCAACTCCACATTCATAACCTTGTATCGAAGGAGAAACAGGCTCGTGACTACGTGACAAAACGATCTCGCGTAGATTCAATAATTTCTTGCACAAATTCGCATTCGTTCAACCTGCAGTAATTTTTGAAGTATCCATTAGAAAACCTTACTCTAGAAACATATTTAATCAGTAATAAATGCCGCAGATAACAGTCGCATTCATTTTGATGTGAATTCATTCCATGCTAATCGGAGTCCTCTTCCAGTTGAAAATCAATATGAATTGAACTCAAAATGTTAAAAATGGTTATCGTGGGTTATCCACAGCAGTTAGACATTATGCATATGCCGTCGCAAACTTTTTCATAGAACTTTTTGAGCACTAAAAATTGTCACTGACAATGAATGAATGAACCCGACATGAAAACCTCCCAGAATAAATTCTCTACATTATAGTGGAAGTTTCATCAAAATTGATGACACACAATCACACTGACATTCACATTTATAATATTAGTATAAGTTGTCTTTCTAAATGTGATTCTGATAATATGATATATACATCAAATAGAACACTGGAGTATTGAATCAATAAAAAAATTCTTAATTCAATACCCAAGCCCTACTAAGGGTGGTTCGTTAATTTAGGTTATGTTACTGGAGATTTATTATTATTATTTCACCCTGAATTTGAGTAATAAAAATCAACTTACCGATGAAAAGTAATATTCTGATCTCTAGATTTTTTATTCCTACTGCAACTTCGCACAACACAGCTGCCCATTTTTCCAAATAGAATCATTGAGACAGCTTCCTTCGAAAGACAAGAATGAGTCACAAAAAGTCTACCAAGATGGCTACTTCCATTCTCCACTCAAGCAATTCCTCCTCCATTTTCTTCTGTATCCAATGGTTGGGAAAATTTTCAATGGACCGCGATAATTTTGTGAGTATGGCACTGAAAAAAAAAACATCTTTTATGGTAAAGTATACCTACATTCGTCTAGGTAAAAATACAAAAATTTTGCACCTGAGGACACCGATTAACACACACAAGAAAATCAGAAAAAAAAGATGAATGTTATAACCCACAAAAATAGTCTAAAATAATTTTTATTACAAATAATATTAACATAAACAAAAAAAAATAAATTCTAGGAACGCTTTTATGGCAAACGACCATGTGACTGTAGAGTATATGTTATGAGTAACATAACATTCTTTGATTTCAATCTTATCGGTAGAAAAAAATTAGATTTCACAACAGTCTTCATATAACAATCATAGCCAGTATTGTGATCCTTTAATTTGTCCTCAATAAGTTCAATCCTGCGCTTGATTTGAAAAAAACACCAGAAGCCCACTTTTTGTTGCATTTTCGAATTCATGTGACAAAAAGGGACTAAAGCGTTTTCAAAAAAGGAATGAATAGCCGTTGGTATATTGTCTATTACGAGAGGGTTGATATTTCGGCGACATTAATTTCAAGAAATAAAGTCCTAAGTCCAAATACCTTTTCACAATTAGTATATTAGTAATAATTTCTTTGGCAAACGGCTTATTTTCTTAAAGTTTTTTTCTAATAATAAACCTCTTTTTAAACACCTTGCAGAAAAAGTCAGTTCCATGCTTCCGTAGCCTTGAAACCACCTAGTTACGAACTCATTTTCGCTGAGGTGCGAGATCAAAGTAAGATCAGAGAGAAGTATTAATTGTCTAAAGAAACGTACCATTAAAACAAGTGAATGAAATTTGAAAATCAGGAAAACGTTCAAATTGAATTGGCGTCCGTTCAAATTATAATTAGAAAACAAATATCTGCTAACATAGGGAAATTTATCAAAAAGTTGAAACGAGGCGGTGGTCATCTACCGTCGCGCAAGAATAAATCACTTTGCTGGCCCAGTTCTTACCATTGAGAAATAATTCCGTTGGAAAAATAACAAAATCCGTATAATGGACAGAATGTTAAAATCCATTCAGAAGATTTTAGCCAAATCAGAATAGAAATGAGATGTAATCATTTATATGTATTGGCCATGTAGATGTAGATAAGGTGCATTAGGAGGCGTGACTAGAAAAAAAGTCTGCTCAATTTGGTAAGCTTCAAAACAATTTATCGAAAAGAAAATTACTTAGTTGCATTAATATATTGACATTAGCTCTGTAGGGTCTGGCGTTGTCCCACAACAGACAGACTCCGCTTGTTAACAGGCCCCTGTGTAAAACTTCTGCACTAATTTGTCAGGGGACAAATCTTTTAAGAAAATGTTGCCTTAAAATGAAAAAAACAACACTTCTAACTTCAAAGCGAAAACGTTTCAAAGCTTACAAAAGTTGCAAAGCTTAAAAACGTTAGAAAGGTGTGAAGTTCGTAGTGTTGTTTCTTATTTCATTGTTAGTTGTTAGGCAACATTTCCTGAAAGGACTTGGCCCCTGTCGAATAAGTGCAAAAATTTCACCCAGGAGCCTTTCTTCTATAATCAATAAATTTTTTCTGATTGTTTTTTGTTTCTGAGACTGGCAGAGAAAAATCACAAAAAAACTTTCACAAAAATGATTGTTGAATATTGATAATAAAAATATTGATATTTTGCAATTTCCAAAATCTCAATAAATAAAACTAAGTCGGCCATTTTGTTGGTTGCACCATTTATAACTCAAGATTGGATGAACTGTTTGTTATGAAAATTTTTTTGTTGGGGTCATCTACGGCAGGGTTTACATAAAATACATTAGAACTCTGAAAATTTGATGAAATAGAAAAAAAAGGAAATTATTTTCCTTCTTGCTAATAATGCCAATAGGTGTCGCTACGGTACATTTTCGAATAATATCAACGCATATATGTCCATAAGTTATTAAACCTATCTTTCTCTCGAACACTACGGAATATTTTATAACGAAATGTTCTGAACAAATCCCCGTTCTACAATTATTACCGCCATAGATATAGATAGTCATCTATATCTATGATGGCAATGTAAATTGCTGTGTATTTTCAGTTGCCTAAACGTCCGAATCAAGACAATGACATTTTCTGTCAAACACACAAAAATACAATGGGGTATTTCCAGATGACTTCATTTGGGGCAGATATAATTAATGGACGTGGATTCAATCCAGCATTCAAGGTAAGAATATAATATCAACATTAATGATTTCAAATTACTTATTTCGTCTTCCCTTTCTGTTACTTTGAGCCAAGGCCAGATTCACCATCGAATTGGATCATTACAACCACTTGAAGATGCACATCATAAATTCCTCCAAATTTACTACAATATGGATGATCAACTTGATCAACGTCAATCAATTAATGCAGATGTGAGAAGAATAATTTTTCCAGCAACTTCTTCAATAACATCATGCATTGGTTCGATTGTTTAAAACTGCTTTGGAACTTATGCCAAGTGACGATCACAAAGTTGTGATTAGAGCAGATAAACGACCTGTTGGAGCACATGACGCCAATTCAACGCCCCTACAATAGACGAAGTGGCAATTGTGATTGTAGGTGACAACATGGAAACGCGTGGTATTGTTCTTACGCTTCGCAAAACTGGAGATTTGCAACGAATATATGAAACACACCATTCATACGATGCTCTACAATACCCGCTAATGTTTTGGAGAGGTGATGATGGATATTACTGCAATATCAAGATGATAAATCCATTGAATGGTGAGTACCTTTATTAAAATTTAAAATGTCTACTTAATACCAATTTGAATTATTTGATTTAAGGCCAAGAAACCACCAAGAAAGTGAGATCGATGAATTATTATTCATTTCGTTTAATGGTTCGTTAAAATGTTGATAACTATTTGCTGAGATTTCGTCGCATGTTGAGCAGTGATGTGTGGACTGTGGACATGTATTGTGAAACTAGCTGACCCGGCAGACTTTATACTGCCTCAATCGATAAATAAAAAAGCAACTTTAATATTATAATTAATTTATTATGTTATAATGTTGGCCAAGAAGTGTTTAGAATCATTTCCTATCCCAGAAACTAAAGAGCGAAGGGGATCTGGTGGTGGGACCATTTGTTGTACTAACCGTTGGTTTTTTAAAAAGAAAATATATTAGGTGAAATACAAGAAGTACACAATATACAAAAAATTTAATTGCATCGAAATAAGTATGTATATTGTTATTCATACATCAAAAGAATTTTCTTCATTCAAAGAGATAAAGAAAGAACTTTTTTTAATAGTTTATCGATTGAGGCAATACAAAGTCTGCTGGGTCAGCCAGTTACATTATTATTTTATATGATTTTTTCATAAGAAAATCTATTGTTAAAAATTGTTCACGTGGGAGTGTTATTATTACTTTTAACACTGTTGGATATCATTGAAAAAGTCACTTTTAATGGCAGTTGTACAAGAAATTATTGTCATGACTCCGAGTAATCGTGATATATTTATGAAAGAACATTTCAAATTCTGAAATAGCCATCTCATAAGCCCAAAAAGGTCCATTAATGAGGCATTTCAGACACCGAATCCTCAGCTAATAATTCCCGTGTTTTATGTCCCAATGAAAACTGCTACGGACGATTTTATTGGTTTATCAAAAATATCATTTTCAATATTCGTCCTACTTTCAGAATTGTATGAATATTTGGAAGGGCTCTCTATGAAAGTTAAACTCGGGTTCGAGAGCACGATAAATAATGTTTATGGAGAAAGATTCTAATATATTTTAGGCGCTCTCGAAATAGAAGTATAAAAGACATTAAGAATTGGTGATAGAAATATCCTCATTCGAGATTTAACGACTCCTTTTGTATAGAACAAGACACCAGTATTTCGTGGAATTATTTGTTGTGAAAAATTCGAGAAAATCTAACGCTTGTCGAGAGAGCTGATATTTCTAAACTTGTCAAAATCAAAATAACAAAAAACCCCTCATAGAGAAATCTCAGAATTATCGGAGCAAATCAAATTTCCCTAGCAATACGAGGTTTTAAGTCATTTTCAAATTATTGTCCTAGAAAAACAAACAACAACGCAAATTGAAGACATAAAAAAGAGTGCAAGAATATCCCAACCTTGCAAAAGAAAAATTCCATAGCGATTTTTCTTTCATTTTGAGAAATTCATCTCATAATTTCTACAAGATGTAGCAAAAGTGAAACAGTTTTTTTGTATAGGTACCTCTTTTTCCGATTCACCTGAGATAAGAGACATTCTAAACTTTCATAATGAGACTATCACCCCTGGAAAACTGCCTACTGATGTTTTTCCAAGCATTAGCAATTACCGCTCAAACTTGGGAAATAGTGTAGCAGATTTTCTGTGATTCGTTAGTACAGAGTTGAATTCAGCTTATTTTTTTCAATATCGCAGATAAAACGGGTGTCCCGGTTTGCCTGTTCCAATAGATTATCTGAGCCATTTCGGAAGAAAAAAATCTGAAATTTTCTTGTACTCGATTGCAATCGCAGCAATCTCGAACGAGAAAGTGAAAATTTCTGACCTTGATAGGAAAATAACTATTTTATTACGAATGAAAACGATGAAAAAATTATTTTCAAAAAGTTTCGAATTTTACTAAAAAGTTGAAGAAATTTTTTTTCCGAAAAATTCGGAAAATGTGCCGAATGAACAGCTGAAAATTGGTCTGAATTATTTTCATTGGATGTCAAATCTACCCCTAACTTCACATCGACAGATCGGTAATGAAAAGTGTGATGAGGTAACATTGAGTAGAAATCAAAAATTGCAAAAATATACAGGGTGCTATTTGAAATGAAAAAGCCAAATTCGCATTCGTTCAAACCGGGAGTCATTTAAATATTTGTTTATCTTGAATAAAAGTTTCTTGAACGAATTGAAGGACATGAAATTAAAAAAAAATTTGTCTCTCGAAATGGCTGAGTAATCTATTGCAACAGGTATACTGAGACACAGGGTATATTGTGAGGTGTAAATTTCAGTAGCATAAAAATAAAGTTTGTGAAATAAGCGGAGCGAATGGAACAATTTCACGAACAAAATAAAATCAGTTTCAACACAAATATCATACAAAGTTTTTTGTACAATTGCCCTATTCTGATAATGAAATTTGCGAATTTGCAATGACAATAAACTTCGAAATGCATTTTAATGTTCAAACAATCAAAAGGTTGTTGTGAATGGCAAACGTTGCCAACGTTATGATTACTAACAAATGAGAAAAGACGCTGTCATTTAAATTTCGTTCCTGTCCAATTTTCGTCTTGGGTTTTTAACTGCTTAATATGTTGATCGAGAGTCCAATTATCAATAAAAGTGACGATTTGGTTGTTCCCCTGGATATTGAAGAGTATGCAAGAAAAGCAAATCTGGAACTCCTACTTGAAAAATCTGTTCAGCAGTACGATATTGCATATACACAACAATTTCCTGACCTTGTGTAAATTGAAAAATGTAGAAGGGAACTTCAGTGAAACTGTTTTCCTGGCATACTTAAAGAATAAATCAAAAATGTGGAGTTCATCAACTTTATGGAGCAAATTTTCAATGATAAAATCAAGTGTCCTTGTTTAAAATGGTGTGGATGTTAGTGAATATTTCTGGTAATAGCATATTTAAAACGGAAAAGTGAAGGATATCGTCCCAAAAAATCGAAAATTCTGACTCGTAAGCAAGTTGAAAAGTTTATTAAGGAGTCACCAGATGAGAAATTCTTGATGGTTATAGTTGTAACTATTTTCGGATTATTTGGAGCCTGTCGGCGTGAAGAATTGTGTAATTTATCAGGGGAAGACATCGAAATAACAAATAAATCATTATTCATACAACTTTCAAATACAAAAACGAAAGTCAGTCTTCTGTCATCAAACATCATCGTTTTTCCTGAAATACATGAATAATAAATGCACTGGCAATCCAGTTGGTATTAAAACATTCGGGAAATTTCCATCCTTGTTGCCGAATTCCTCAAACTACCAGAACCAATGCAATATACAGGACAGAAGTTTTCGAAGATCCTTCGCTTCATTGCTAGCAGAATCAGAAGCAAATATTACGGATATAAAAAAACATGGTGAATGGAATTCTACGACGGTAGCCGAGGGCTATGTAGATCATTCCATTGCATATAGAAATGTCATTGCTGAAAAAATTCTCCCAACCTCAACAGATTTTGGATCATCATCATCCAATATTGTACTTCAAGTTTCTACAAGTACTGATGATTCTAATAATGTGTTGCGAAGCTCCCTAACGTCAGAGGGCATTAATGTTAGTAGTTTTACGATTAATATTAATGTTCATAAGTAATGATTGTTAAATATTGATAATGAAAATTTGCAATTGCTGAATTTTTCTCATCTGATTTCATCATAAGAAAATGGAGTACTAAAAATATTTTCAACACTAATATTGAAAATATTTTTAACACGCTTCCACGTAAACAATCAATTTCAACATTGTTTGCTGTCATTTAAAGTGTCACTTTTAACGACAGTTGTACGAAAAAAATTTAAATTCAATTATAGAGAACTGTATTAATGTAATAATAATTTTTCAAAGACAAATAGGATGAAGGTACGAATATCGCGAAAAAAGAAGGAAGTTCTTCATAAAATTATTAATTTTTTTTTCAGTGCTCAGAATACGAGTCCTGAAATTTCCCCAAGTTTTTTTTAAAGGTTAATTATCGGGAATAATGAACCAAAAGCCGATTAATTCTTACGGGTGCCCGTCTCGAGCTGCGACACTCCATTGGCGCCACCTTTTGAACCCAGAGCGGCTGCGCCCATTAGCCTCGCATTTCCCGAATGAAATTTCCACCCACACTCCAAACCAAGCTTCAAACGTGATTTAGATCGCGATCCGCGAACCCAAGAACACCGCATGTGTAATTCCAATGTTTCGGCTTAAAATCGTCGGAATTTGTCGCGTCGGTTTTTCGAATTGAAATATTTCGGAGTTCCGCATTCTGAGGTGATTAATACTCGTATTAATGTATTTCTGGTGGGTGAGTAGAGTTTTTGGTCTTATTTCGTTTCCTGGGAAAAACTCATACAGTTTTCCTTTTCCGAAATACTCCTTATATTTTCGACAAACAAAATAAGAAGTTACATCGAATCAGATATAGTAATTCGATAGAAAAGTCTCTAGAATTGATCGAGAAGATTTTGAAAATTCGAACGATAAACAGTAAATCGCATGACCAAAAATTTGAATTGGTGAATAATGAAAAACTTCCGCTTTCTATACAAAAATGATTTGAGTCTTAAAAGTTTATGATTATATTCTCATAATTAGAGCAGAACTAAGAGAAAAATGACTGAATAATTTTCAAATTAATTCGAAACTCTCAAATAATTGACTTATAAGAGAGCTCAATCTAATACTTCTGAAACAAGCTTTTACCTGAACTCACATATATCACAACCTCAAAATAACTTTTCACTATGGTTATTATTTTTTTATAATTCAATTTTGGCCTCATCCAATTTCTGTTCCTTCTTTCGGAATAAGTACCTTCATTTGTAATCCTGCTTGAGCTCCCTTAACCCTTCTTAAACATTTTGAGTTCTAGTTTGTATAAAGAAGAGCTTTTTTCGTTTTGAGGCCAATAATTTTTGTATTTAGGACAAAAGTGGTCTAAAACCACTAAAGAAGAGTTTGTAATAAAATTCGTTCTTCCGTTCCTTTTTTAAAAGATCTAATTCGTAATAAGATTTACTAATTGAAGGAATAATGATCTTGGGAAATTTAAATTTCGCAGTTATTCATATAAAATCGACTGGAAGGCTTGCGCAAAATTCGGAATGCATCGCTATACATGGTGAATAAATTAGATATCATGTCAAAAATGAGAAATTTTATGAATGAAAACGGAAAGTTCATTTTTTAATTCTTTGGCTGTAGAACGGAATATTTTTTCATCCTCTCAGCTTCAATACTACCCAACATTATACTCTGGTATACGGGGTTATAGTCTGAAATGGAATGAATATTTTTTCACGAGGATGGTTGTGCACACCGAAAGATGAAATAAAATATATTAAATATTAAATATTTTTTCAACCAATAAATCGCTGAAACACGATAAATTGAAAAATTGACCTTCAATCTTACCTACTTCTGTTTTTCAAATGCAAGCGTGTCATATGTGGGCTCATTAAAGAGGTTATTGAAAATGAATGAATGAAAATTTTAACATAACAAATCGACAGAAATTGCAAATCAAATTCATATGCACTGGAAAAAAATGAGTAAATAAGTAAAATGAAATTAAAAACATAATTTATTTATTTATTTATATCATAAGGAATACAAACAGGTGATTGAACACCAAAATACAGTATTCACAGATTGAAAGAAAAAATGTTACATATTATATATAAGATGGAATAACTACAATAAGACTACTTAAAAGTCAATCGAATTATTACGATAATATAATGTACACACAATAATTGATTTTGGAGCAGCAATGGAATGTTCGTTACATCCATAGTTGATTAACAAGGCCACAGTTTAAATTTGAAAAACAAAAGTTAAGTAAGGTTAGAGGCAAAAAGTTGTGCATTATATCGCTGAAATGAAGGAAATTGAACATCAATTAGCAGGGCGTTAACGTTCTATTGTATGTCCAATGTTTTTGAGAAATAGGATCTAATTTCTTCACCATATTGGCTGAAGGGATTATACAAGGTGATGTAAGTTACTCGTGTTTCATCACCATAATCACTTCGAGTAGATATATACATGAAAAAGATCTAAGCATATTGAAAATTTCAAACCACAATTATTACAATAAGTTTCTTGAAAATGGACCGATCATCACGAGTCTTGAAGAAAAAATGTTGTTTAATTGTTCAAACTAATTGAATCACATTCGTGACTTCATTCAGGATACTCAAAAAAAGTTTTTTTTAAGTACATATATCCAGCACGTTTTGCCCAATATTATCAAACTCAATATTCAGTTCTATTTTTCGATGAAGTTCCAAAATACGAATTGGTGCACATTTCTATCTTCTCTTATTAAAAAGCTTATAATAAGTTTTCATTATTGATTCAATATTTTAGTTTTTATCAAGATGATGTCGCTCTCAGGATGATATTTTAAGAAATTAATTCCTTCACTTGTTTTCTTATCCTATACAAAATGTGAAAAACGTTCGAAAAAGTCTCTAAACAAAATTATTGTGATATTGGACACAATATGAAAGAATGAACATCTGTTTTACCCTCATCTTTTTTAACTTTAGTTTGTTCTTCATCCTTATAAAAATTACCTGACTCAATCACAATTACTCCTTCGATACTGATGTGTTGTGGGTACCGTAAAAAGTCTGACTTTTGGCAAAATGTTTGTTTAATAAAAACAGATAGCAGTATAATCACATTTCTCATTTTAGAGCTGTAGAATTATTCCATCAGAAAATGGAATTTACAACGAGCTCGATTTACTTTTTGTGAAAATATTAACCTTTTTTTAGACCTTGTATAACGTCCGGGTAAGACCGATTATATTGTTTTACAAAGGCATTTTTCAGACGAGAAAATATAAAATATTTTTTTCCATTTCGAAATTTTTGTGAGAAGGAAATAATTTTATTGTAATTAGTCAAAAATAGGTGATACATATAAAAAATCGACAAATAATCATGAAAACTCGCTATCGATTAAATAACTTTGAATCTTTTTTCATGGAGTTCTGAAAAGCTAAAAGATGATGGTGATCCTCTTTTTGGTAATTGTAAATTTAGAAATGAGCAGCTGTAGGATCATGATCTAAAAGCACGTATAATATTATACCCCATCAACAATTATTGATATTGTATTTGTGATGGTAGTCGTGACCAGCGTAGCTCAATGAAACATGTTGATCCTTACATTTTCCACTCAGAAAAAAAATTGTTCGAATCAGTGCTAGCAATGACCTTGACCATAAAAATGTGTTTTACGTGAGCCAAATGATCGAATCTATATTTTCCTTAAATTTATTTTCAACCCAGTCAATAATAATTTGTGGATATTTACCGATATTTCAGGAAGTGAATTGATATTGTTATGTACGAGTACATTCTCAAGCCATGCTGACTACGAGGCTGGAAACAGTTCATGGACCAGTGGGAGTTGGAACGGTTCTCATGAGGTCGAATAATTCCTATTTACCTAGAGTTGACTATAAGACAATATATACTCACGAACACAATGAGTTTACCTATCTAATTGGCGCAAACTAGCTACAATCCAATGGTAACCTCAAGAATATACATGCTTGAATCCAAATTGTTCGCAGACTAACTACAGACACACTTCCTACAAACCTAACTGATTTCATTGAGTAACATCAAGAAAGATTTTGAAGTTCGAGAGATAACTTATTTTTTTGTTGTTGAAAATTTGGAATGAGAGAATTTCAGCTTGAAAACTCTCAGCTGACTCTTAATGAATCTATTGAATCCAGTTTTTGGCTAAAAATTCGAGAATTACGAAGATTTCGTAGTGATCATAACAAAGAAGTGGTATAAACTTTCCTCTGGTATAATCTGATCAACCATTATGAATTTTTTTCAACACTTTTGTCGAACAATGTTTCGTTGGGACAAAGCTATTTTCAACTAGAAAATTTCTTCATAGCGCAACAATTAGAAAACGATATTCCTGTATTAATGGTTCAATTAACTACAGAAGGTTCTTTGTTTTATAATGAGAAACAGTCCGGAAAAAACTGGTGACCTCTTTCATTCCAACATTTTGTCCCATTAGACGAAGTCGTAGACGTAGACAATTAAATTACGTTATCAAAGGAGATGAAGTGTAATGTAAGATTTTATTCAACTCGGCTTTTCAGTGTCATCTCATTATCGACCCCTCAACAATATTTACCTATCAGACCTAGGATAGTATAACATTTTTGTCTTTATATTAATATTCAAGGCATGGCCAGAAAGTAAGTGTACTGAGACACTCACGACCGCAGGGAATATTTTTTACTATGTTGGCTACACTATCGTATAGATTCATCTCTCACCTTCCAAATACGACCTGAACGAGTTCAGTACGTTGGAAACTGTGGTTGCACACAGAAAAACCATACAGGTCTGCAGTATGACCTCAGCTGAAATAAAACCCTTACCTCGCCCGTGAAAAAAAAATTTACCAAAAATATTAAATATCTGAGAAATCTTGAAAGCGTGATTTCAGAGAACATCTTCATGTTATGCGTCTATGGACTTAACGAAACGACTTGCAATTCTTAATCTGAAATGAAAATAGAAAAAAGCAGAAAATAAAACAATTATTTGGAATAAATTAAATTAGTTTGAAATTAACCACCCATTTCAGGAATGCATTTGTAACTATAAAGTTACAAATGCATTCCTGAAATGGGCCATACATAAGTATGGCCTCGAATGAAAACTTTGTTCGCTTTATCCTTGGAATTTTATTTTGGTTGTGGCTTATTTTCTGGCAATTTGGAGCTAACGCAAAGAAATAAACGCTGATACCATTTTCTCAGAAGAAAATCTTCTTTTATTTTATTGGTTTCAAGTTATCAAAACAACTCAAGTAGACATGTTAGGGTTTATAATTGACTGATGGAAACAGGAGATTTTACACCACATCAAAGTACAGAAGTCAATTTTTGAAAAAGTCTGAATTAGTTTACATAATTGATTATTTGTATAGATCAATCAAAGCAATATTCAGAAAACTGAGTGAAACAACACGAAAATTACACAAAAAGATCAGAAAGGATACATAGAACACCTTTCACAGAACATGATAAACACGGAACATCATGAATTTGAATTTGAGTGTCGAAAAATATCAGAATATCAAAAATTTCCATATCAGGATAAACGATAATATTACTTGTAATTTTAGGGAAGGTGTAAGATATAAGATTTAAGTAAAAAATATGATAGTTTCACATTATAGACGTTTCATTGATACCTTAGAACCAATAAAAAAATGATAGACTCAATATATATAAAAATTTCAGCGATTATATTTCTTTCTCACCTGTCAATTGCCAAGGCTAACGACACACACAAAAAAAATAATCAAAAAAATTAGAGTCAAGCCGCAGGCGAACAGAGGTTTGATTTATATAAGGGAAAATAAAGGTTTCATTGAATAGCAGCCGATACCTACATCTGGAAAGAAAATGGACGTAATCTTCGAATCAAATTTTACGTACAGGGTGTTTGTTCTCAGACAAGCCACCCCGTATATTTCCCGAAACACAACCTGTAACCTGTACACGTATAAAATAAATATGAATAAATTCTCACGGACGTTTCCTTTTTTCCTGATTGTTTCGGAATTAGCTCGAAAACGAAACAAACCATAGGTTCCAGACTCCCATCTAAAAATACGGGGATTAATATATTTCGAATGTGTATATACGTCTGAAGCGATAGGAAGAGTTATACGATCACTATTTTTAAGATTTGTTATGTTAAGTCTTCTCCTTTCCTCGTCAAAACATGTACGTGTGGAAACTCGAAATATTTCAAAGCCGTGAAATCGGTAGCATGTGTTTCCGTTCGTTAGGCTTGTCGTTCTTCTGTTGATTGCAATGATGCAGGAGTTCGGAAAATCGTTATGATCAAGACGAAGCGGATAACTTTCTTTACACTCCATGTTTACGAAACATATGGCACAACTTGTAATGCAGTTTCCCAAGAATGATTTCACTCTAGTGATGAATAATACAAATGTTTCCAAGGAAATTTGGCAATCTGAATGAAATGCATACAATTTTTTTAACAAAGATCTGTTATTATATACTGATCCTTCCATCAGAGTTCCCGGAGTTGACCTTCAAATGAGAATATAGTCTGTTCTAAATCGAATTAGAACAGGCCATGGACGATGCAACAGCATGCTTTTCATATGGAATTCGATTAAAAGCCCAAGTTGTGAGTGTGGAGAAGTTCAGGAGACAATAGATCATCTTATGAATAGTTGTGGCATTTAGAAATTTCGAAGTGGTATGGAGACTACTTAAAAGTAAGGAATGCATTTCTGAAATGAGTGATTAATCTTAAATAGTTCTTTATGACATGAGTGTTAAAAGTGACGTTTCGTGAAATTGTTCCATTCGCACCGCTCATTTCTCGAACTTTTTCACTCACAAAATAAAATCACTTTTAACACAAATACCATACAATGTTTTTTGTACAACTGCTCTATTTTGATAATGAAATAAACTGAAAATGCATTCAAATAATAAACAAGTTGTTGTGAATGGCAAACGTTGCCAACGTTATGATTACTAACAAATGAGAAAAGACGCTGTCATTTGAATTTCGTTCCTGTCCAATTTTCGTCTTGGATTTTTAACTGCTTAATATGTTTGTCGAGTGTCCAATTATTAATAAAAGTGACGTGTTGGTTGTTCCTCTGGATATTGAAGAGTCTGCAAGAAGAGCAAATCTGGAACTCCTACCTAAAAAATTTAAAAATCTGTTCAGCAGTACAATATTGCATATAACAATTTCCTGGCCAGGTGTAAATTGAAAAATAAGAAGGAAACTTCAGTGGAACTGTTTTCCTGGCATACTTAAAAGAAAAATCATGTTTTTTGAAAGAATTAAAGTTCTATGCATCCTTTGATTGACTAGATAGTTCATTGAATTCTGTGAATCCTCATTTTGAAAACAGAAAGTTTTAAAATATTCAAAACGTTCCTATCAACATATATATCACCAGTTTTACGAGTATTATACTCATGAATATCATTAACTATAATCAAATCCTTAGTTAAATATTCGGGCAATATTCTATTTTTTATCTTATGACACTAATGTTGAAAATATTTTCAACACACTTCCACGTAAACAATCAATTTTAACATTTTAACATTAAAAGTGTCACTTTCAATGGCAGTTGTACAGGGTGATTCACTTATCTTGGTAACCCCAATTTACTCGAAAACGTCCGAACATTTTTTCATTCTGTGACTGGCGTTTTGAACAGGTCAATGTCGACTTGAGATGTGCATAAAAATCTGCGGAATAAATAAAGACGCCAGGCGTCGAGTCGCTATCAAAAATTTTTTCTCCAGGGACATACCTTTTTTATCATGTCATTCGAAAGATAATTTCATTCCGAATTTTTTTTTCGAATACAATTTTTATCGATTTCTAACCGTTAGCGTGTTTTATATTGATTCTATTCCATTTATTTTTTTCTGTATTGTGGTAGTATGCCTTTATTTAGAGACATAGATGTGATTTTGTGATTTCAATTCAAGATGGCTAGTTTTCAGGTCAATGTGCTCCTTCAAATAAGATGAAATATGTGGCTACAGCAAGATGGGGCTTCATGCCACCACGCTGCCATTCTCAAGAGATATTTAGATCAAGAATTCGGAAAAAAATGGATTGAAACCAATGGACCCATCAGATATCGCCAGACCTAACGCTCATGGATTACTTTCTGAGGGGTCCCTTTGAATATATGGTATACCAACTGATTCTAATAACTTGGACTATTTGAAAATTAAGATAAGAAACGCATGTGCCCAAGTGGACCCTTTTATTTTGACCAAAGTAATGGAATAACTTATGTATGGATCATAATGGCCGGTATATAGAACATATGATTCGAAATTTCTCGTTTGTTATTGAAAAAAAAATGTTTATTATTATAAGATATAATATTTAATGAATAAAATAATAGAAAAATAGTTACAGAGCCTCCGTCATTTTACGGAACATAATCAAATTCAAGTCATCTAGCCATTATGATCCATACACAAGTTATATCATCTCAATATTTCATCATAAGTCACTTTGGACAAAATTTAAGGGTCCATTCATTTTCGAATCTCAATATCTCTTCACAAGGGCAGCGTTGTGACATGGAACCCCATCTTACTGTATCCACATATTTGATCTTATTAAAAGAGGCAGATTGTTTAGAAAATTTGCCTCCTTGAATTCAAGGCATAAAATCATATCTATGTCTCCAAATCAAGGCATACTACCACAATACAGAAAAAAAAATAAATGGAATAGAATCAAAATAAAACACGCTGCAGATCGCTGACGGTAAAAAATGGATAAAAATTGTATTCGAAAAAAAAGTTCAAAATTAAATTATCTTTCGAATGACATGATAAAAAAGGTATGTCCCTGGAGAAAAAATTTTTGATAGCGCCGCGACGCCTGGCGTCTTCATTTATTCCGCAGATTTTTATGCGCATCTCAAGTCGACATTGACTTGTTCAAAACGCCATTCACAGAATGAAAAAATATTCGGGCGTTTTCGAGAAAATTGGGGTTACCAAGATGAATGAATCACCCTGTACAAAAATATTTCAATTCATAGAAAATGATTGTTTTTCTTGTGCTTTCGTCTTTTTTATTCCAGGTCAAGATTTTTCAGTAGTTTGGTGAAGAATCTGTTTTTCTTTGTCCATAGAAGAATTACGTGAAAATGTTCTTCTGGATCACGTAAATATCCTTCAAGATCCTCTGATATATAATATTTTAAGTACTTTTTTTCACGGGAAGCAGGTTTTTTTTGTGCTGTGGTTTTTTGTAACCTAGTACAAAGTCTCAATTGTTCGATATAAATTCTATAAAATCTGATATCCCTATGTTTATTTCTTATATGCCTCAGCCATATTTCACCATAGATTTGACCATCGCTCTGCACGCCACTGGACATCGCGTTCGGGTGTTTCCGTGAAACGGTCAGCCAAAACGGTCTGCTAGTTCACGCCGGTATCTTCACGCGATATCCGGTGAGGTTCGTTCTCTAGAAACTCTTTCAATTAATTTCCCTAATGTCATCATCCATCGTTAGATTAATGTGATCGAATTTTCAAGGGAATTGATTCATATCAGAACTGGAGATAAATTAATGACGAACGTATCAGAAAGCGAACGATATTTGCCCGACGAAAACATTTCGCGTGAGTTCAAATTGACCCCAGACAACATCATGTTTCCATGTAGTGCATATGTACTTACTATTGATCAATTAGACACCTTCCTGTTCATTATTGAGTAAACTGTGTTTAATGATTGAATTGTCGGCCTCAAAAAGCATTAAACGTATAGGTATTTTTGAATATTATGTATTGACACTTGGTTCAAGGGTTGCCTTTTATATTTCGATATTGAAAAACCCTTAGTGTTGCAATCTGGCAACTGGCAGCCTTTTCGTAAAGTTTGACGTTTTTGAGATTATGCGTACTGAGAACATTTTGACATACGAGTGCTTTTTGTGTGTTTGCAATAACTTAAAAGATTCGGCTCTGCCAATACTTACTGAGTCATCCAAGGTTTCCAATAAAGTCCTAGTATACTGGGTGGATTCCTAACATGCAGCGTGCGCTCGACCCATTCTCAACAGATGCTTTCTGAGGCGATAATGCCCCGTAAGCATTCAGACATTCCGTACCCGTATTTGGCATATATATATTTCATTGAGGTTATTCTGGCAGTTTTTTAAAATCGTAGATATTTTCGTCTAAATCGAAGGCAGCTGTGGAATACTACACGAAAACGATGCGATTTCTTCATATGAAAGGAACAGTGGATAATGAAACAACTGATATTGATTTTATTCGATTATCATCTGAAAGAGAAATTAAGTATTCAAAATGACCCCCATTCACTTCTAAACACATCTTCTTATTGGATTTTTGAGGGTTTTATTTATTTACCATTTCTGGATTACTATTGAGGTTGTCAATTTCTTTCTATATTCTGCCTTTAATGTTTCCAATATTTTGCGGACAGGCAATAAACATTAAAGATTTCAAATATCCTCAAAAAAAGTGTCCAATGGGGTAAAGTCGGGAGTGTCAGGAGGCCATAGCATAGAACTTTGATAAAAAAAATCACAGCATTCTCGAGTGGCGTTCTACAGTGCCTTAGATCGGGACGAGAGAGCCTATATTTTTGAAAAGCTGCCGAAATGACCTCATTAAAGTATATATATTTGAAATCAGAAAATAATAGTTCACATAAAATTTTTAGGTTTACGATTCCTTCATACTTTTCATGCACCATCAAATATAAGTCTGACTCACGTCCAACTTAGATTTGAAGTGAGGTTAGAGACATCGTTTCTCTTGCACCGCAGTTTAAGTGCCTCAAAAGTTATGACTCTTTTGAGCCGCGAATATTCATGCCTATATCAAGACTTTTTTAGCCCGTCTCAAATATTCATAACGTCAAAACCACGATAATTATTATGGATAGAACTTTATTGAATGAAATTGATGATATATATGAGCATGATTTCGACACATTAGATATCATTGATTATGGCTTTCCTAGAAGTCTAGATTTCAATAGGGCCGATCACTACCATGATTCGCATTTTTTCAGCGATTTAGGTTGACCAAAAAAACTACTCTGCAACTGCTAAGGTTAATTGAGGATGATTCAGAATTGCCAATTGATATGTAAGTACATATCTTATCATATCTTTTGTACGATAGTGTCGAACCTCAAAGAAGGGAGTTTAAGCCTTGATGACTGTAGGAATCAGAGTGTATCACCGACGAGTCAAGTCCTCACGTGCCTGCGATTCTACGCATCAGCAGGACATTTAGTTTCAGTATTCATAAAAATGCCTCAGACAGAAGCAGAATTACGTTCCACCGAAATCCAATTTTACCAAATTGCTTTATTTCCAGTTCGTCAGCAGCCCAAAGTATATATCGTTCTGTGAATCAGAATACTGAAAAGGAAAATGCATAGACAAAATATCTTGTTTGTCTATGAATTCGCGTGTTCTTCTTACTTCCCTGTGCTCAGTGCCGACACAAAACCATATGTTCATGTCGCATTTCTATGTCAAAACAAACAAATTAATTCATACAGTGTTGCCAGATTTGGCATTTCTTAGCGCGTGCTTAACGAAGTCGTTTCTATTAGATATGCGGTGCAAGATCTGATCCGTTGAGACGGGGAAAAGCCTGACTCAAAATTTAAGGGCGCCTTAGATATATATATATATATATATATATATATATATATATATATATATATATATATATATATATATATATATATATATATATATATATATATACTAAATATAAATAATGGGAATAGCAGCAGAGTTTAAATTATACTCTTTTTTCTCAACTCGAGCTTTCGAGAATATATTTTCTCTTCGTCAGGAGAACTACAATATGAATAAAGTGATGGAAAAAACATATAAATATCTGAGAAGATTTCAACTTACGAAATTGAGGATTAATATTCAGTTGTTCGCTAACATAATACATCAAGAAATTTCAAAAATGAATATGGAGAGATGAAAGGCTAATATATATATATATATATATATATATATATTCTTTTGAATAAGATAGCTAAAATAATACAATAAATAAGTCTGTCTTAACCAGAAAACGGTGCAAGTGGGCATTAGTACTGAATTCTGAATGTCCAAAAGAAATAAATACAACAAATTCTCTTTTTAAACGTTTTTGTACTTCCGATATAAACTGAAATAGCTATTGAGCAAAATATAAACAATCACCGTGCACATGCTGAATCTTGCCTCAAATGGACATCTGACCTGTTTACTTCCAAATCTGTAATACACAGTCCTTCTGAACTTCTTCTGAACTCTTTCAAATCTGATGACGTATTTGTGGTAAAAATGATTCAAAATTGGGGTTGCTTACTCGACTATACTGCCAACAAGGAAAAAGTATAGAACCTTCAACGGTTGCTCATTCCTGAATGTCTGCGTAATTCTCAGAATGAAGCAGAGCATTCTGAAGCCTCTGGAAACAAGGTCATCAATATGGTGTTCAAACGAAAACTTCGAATCAAAAAGTATTTCCAGCTCTTTAACCACCGTTACCTCCACCACAACCAAGACAAATAGATACAGGGCTACACTCATGAAGTTTTTAGTGAAAGTTATATTTTTGCACTCATTAACATTCAGGGACACTTTTCACAACCAGGTTTATTTTTCAAAATTCACATAGACAAGATACCGGCAGACACCATTGATGTATCAGCTGAAGAGAAGTGGTCGCAAATGAGACTTCCGAGGTACTCCCAATCCAACATTTTATACAGACGAGTGAGCATCACCCATTACAACAAACTGAGACCTCTTTTACACAGGTACGACTAAATCCACCTTGACAATTCTGTCCCCACACCATAATCCAAGAGACCCTGACAATGAATTTTTTAATGGTTTTGAGTAGAAATGATTTGACGAGTACAATTTTCGATAGTTTTGATTCCTCGCAGTTGATCTGTCATAAAATAAACTGCACTAAATTTATTGAATCCATTCAGATCATATTAGTACCGACCCTTATCCTCTTTAAGAGACATTGCAAAAAACACGTGTGGCACTCGAGGACTGCCGCGGTAAAGCTATTGCATAGCATCTTTTCAAAAATTAGAAGATAATATTGTTGATTTGAAATAATACAATACATGTAGGTTATTCAGGAATGTTTATCATTGAAACTATATGTTTATTGTAACTGAAATAAGAAACATAAGTTTGAGACTTAATGTCTTCTAAATATCTGGAAAATACCGCGACAATAGTGGTCCCATATTTTATTGTGGATTCTTGTGGATCATTATTCATTTTTAAATTCAATTTTTCCAAAAGAAAAGTTGTCAACCGCTCTGATTTTTTAACAGCGAAGTTAATGTTGAAATCGCCAGCCAAGATAAATGGAAATTTGTTACCATTTGTACCAATTATTTTCGACCCTTCTTCAGTGTACTCCAGTAAAGTGCAATGAATAAAATGCTTTACCTCGTCCAATTTTGGATTCGGAGAAATGTAAATTGCTACCATGACTATGTGTAGGCCATTTCTGAGTTTGCATAAGCATGCACGAATATCTCCAACAAATGAGCGACTAACATCAACATCGCTAACGTCTTCAATATTTATTTCAATATTCGAAGTCATAATATTAGTAACATTATTACTATTTTGGTAAATAGTTACCCCACCTTTTGGAACAGTATCTCGTTTGAATTGAACAATACAAGTGAATTTAGGTATTTCAATCGGATTATCACGCGTCATGCATGTTTCGGTAAAAAGTAACACATTGGTTTGCCTCGTAACTGAATCTTGTAAATCGTATTTGTGACTATGTAAACTTTGGCAATTGAAAGTCATTATTGGAATTCTATTTCTATTACTAATTAAACCTGAGACACTTTGAGCTATCGTCTGAACAATATTTAAAGACAGTCTTTTGAATTCTTGCAACAAAGAAGCAGTCGATGCAGCTTGCCTTCGATTATGATAAAACTTTTATGCAGAATTATCATATTTCGTCGTAATGAACAATTTTTCAATATAAGTCACTCGAGAGAGTGCAACATAGACGAGTTCCTGAGAATGTGATTTACTCTACTCATATACTATTTCGTCAAAAGTTCAACCTTGCGACTTATGTATAGTTAGAGAAAGAGCTGAAGTTAATGGAGAATGTTTGCGTTTGGCTTAACATTTTCTATCCGATGTTAATGAAATATTTGCCGTTCGTAATTCAATGGGTTTAGCGAGATTGCCGACTCCATTTTGCACAGCTAGAGTGGGCACGCATTCGTCTAGTCGCGAGCACCCAAACACCGTGCCGAAGTCTGCCGAACTGAACCGACGATACACGGCTGTGTTAGGTTTTTTCGTTACGGAATTTCTAAATTCGGTCGCCGCGCTCAAAGCCTGAGATAAAAGCTATGCAATAGATAAATAATAATAATGAGTGACAGAAAAGTTTGGCATGAGATCAACAAAAAACCCATCAGCATGATTTGTTACGCTGATGATGCGACATTATTGGCGGAAACGGAAGACGATCTGCAAAGACAACTCCAAAGATTAATCAGGCCAGCACACAATTTAATATGAAAATATTAATCTCCAAAACAAAATGTATGACATTTGCCAGGGAACCAAAGAGATGTAAGCCGGTTATAAATAATGAAATTGTCGAGCAGGTAACAACTTTTAGATACCTTGGAGTAGATATCTCTAGCTGCAACGAACCAATCAAGGATTTAAAATACAAAGCCTCGCTGACGTCAGGTTGTTTAAGGGACGTCATATGGAACAACAAACATATGAGCATCGAGAGTAAAGTTCGAGTATACAAGACATGCGTAAGACCAATACTCACATATGGCATTGAGACCCGAGCAGACACAAACAAAACGAAATGTATGTTAAGGACGGCCGAGATGAAGACCCTACGGTCGATAGCAGGAAAGACAATACGAGACAGAGTGAGGAACACAACAATAAGGGAGATCTGTAAGGCGGAAGATGTAATCAGATGGGGACGAAAGCGCAGAAGATACTGGCGTGACCACGTAGAAAGAATGGACACCGAAAGAATAGCGAAGATAGTGCTAAGCGGAAAACCAGCAGGAAAAAGGCCAATAGGAAGACCACCAAAAAGATGGAGAGATAGCTGGACATCTGTATCACAGGAAAATCAACAACACTGATTAACCTTCGAAATAAACAGACCAAAAGGTCTTCACAAAGAAGAAGAAGAAGAAGAAAAGTTTATCGCTGAATCCGATGCCCAAAATGGCGCCATGCCGATCGTGGCATGGTCTCAAATCTCCTCAAAAGAAGAAAAATTGTCGCGGGCCATACGCCAACCGAAGTCCCAACAGGACTGTCCTCCGCCCGTCCCATTTCACTGCCAATTAGATCCAGAAAACGTTACCATTTTCGATGAGCACGCATCCGACGTCTATTTCGAGAAACGGAGTCCCGGTGCTGCATCCCCGGTTCAATCTCGGCCTCGGGACCTTTCCATCCCGCGCAAATTGACAATTATCCGCCTCTTCGTCATCCCGAGACACTTAATGAATTTCTGCTTATGAGGCCGAACGCTCAGGTTGAGATAAATCAATCGCCGGAAGATTAAGATGTGTGGCTGCGGATGAATCTGCTCTCTGTCGCGCTTTCGCTGCTCCCTGGGGACCTATTCTCGAAATCATTCGCAACTCCACGCATACGCATTTTTACGAATGGCGATTTGCGTTTCATAAGCGGCATTCTTGATAACTTCGGAAGGTTTATGGCAAAGATTTACATATCGGCACTACTGTGAGCTCAAATTTCGAGCTATGCCGACAATATAGGTGAATATCGGTGAAATCCAACAGCTTACTTTCAAATTCAATGTCAATGATATCATTTGAACCAAAGATTATAGAGCTAGAAAGATAGGAAACGCCCTTGTATCTGTGGTACTAAAATCCGACTACGATTTTTGGCTAGTTTCTTACTTCTGACACATAGATGACGCTGAAAATATTATTCAGTACAGAAAACTATTTTAATAGGCGCGAAATTCGAAACACATTTCTCATAAATTTTCATTTAATTAAATACTTTATCGAGCTTTTGAAAAAATATCCCGAACGACAAAAAAAAAGCAGGGCTCCGCTTTTTGATCAAGATGATCTTTTCTTCTGCATATTGCTCTGAATCAAATGAAATACGCTTCTGGATTTTTCATATTTTTATTTGAAATGATTGTGTAAAATCAACTACAATACAATAATTATGAAATTGAGTACATTTCAAAAATTTGTTCACATATTAGAGAATTATCATAACAATTTCAAGAACTTATTGTGAGTGAACTCTCGATAAATCGAACATCGATAAGTCAAACAGTTGTTCTGGACCCGATTCATACATATCTTACCCAGTGTATTTTAACCTCAATGAGTCTAGAGGGTCTAGTAGACGAGTCGAACTGCTGGAAGGGTCGTCAAGAGAACCACCACCTCTAAAAGTCGTTCTTCTGACCACCATTGCCTCTATGAGTGGAACTTTTTGATCTAATGAATGAGACCGAAGAAAATTCGGTTCGCGGACAAATTATCCAGAACAATATATTTTTACCCCGAAACCTCTATCCATTTGACAACACTGAAAATAAAAAGCAATGAACAAGACAATTACATGATACGAAAAAGAAAATTCTTTGCCTTTACGAAGGCACATCGAGAACATTTTTGAAACATAGATGAATTCAAAATAGTAATCATCGAAATGAATACCATTTTCAATTCCCAGCCTGGGAATTGAAAATGGTATTCATTTCGATGATTACTATTTTGAATTCATTTATGTTTCAAAAATACATGATACGAGTTTCAAAACTTACATTTCTATTCTCTTTGGTAATGAAAAGAATGCACATTCAAGATTATTATTTCTGCAATTAATCACCATGCATTTCGAATGTCGGCCAGTCTTTAACACAAAATTTATAACAGAAAATCACACAAACCAAGATTATGGAGTGAGCTAGGTGGTACTCTTGTAGATTTCGAGTTATTTCAATGGAAAAATGCGAGAAAATACAATCATCATTCAGCAAAAATATTCATTCAAGTATTTCTTTCAAAAATGACAATAGCCTACTAATAATCTTTATATAATCTATGCCAAATGGACCCTAATTAAATATTTTAACCATAACCCGATTACTTTTGAAAAACTGATGTCGCTGACATCACTGTAGTCGCTTAGTTTCCCATCTTTATACTCTATAATCTTTGATTTGAACTGTCAAATATTTGCGAGTTCTCAAAACCACTCGCAGTGAAATACGAACGGTCCTAAGCACAGAGCATAAAAATGTACGTCGTATGTCATGCGGACGGTCAAAAATACACCATTGCGAATGGTCAAGAATAGGTCCCCTGGGGACCTATTCTCGAAATCATTCGCAACTCCACGCATACGCATTTTTACGAATGGCGATTTGCGTTTCATAAGCGGCATTCTTGATAACTTCGGAAGGTTTATGGCATAGATTTACATATCGGCACTACTGTGAGCTCAAATTTCGAGCTATGCGGACAAAATAGGTAAATATCGGTGAAATCCAACAGATTACTTTCAAATTCAATGTCAATGATATCATTTGAAATGTCAAATATTTGCGAGTTCTCAAAACCACTCGCAGTGAAATACGAACGGTCCTAAGCACAGAGCATAAAAATGTACGTCGTATGTCATGCGGACGGTCAAAAATACAGATTCGTCTGTCATTCTCAAAGGTGATAGATGCGAACGATCGCATAAATTGCGAATGGTCAAGAATAGGTCCCCTGGATGCGATTTGCACCTTGATTACGTTGCTGCTGAACACTTGTTGCGGAAGGGTCGAAAAGCTGGAGATCTGTCAGATTGGAGGGCAATAAGATTTGTTGGGGCCTCAATTTGTTTAGATGTTTGCCTATATCCTAACTAACAAAGAAACTGCAACACCCATGAACAGGGGCGGCCTTAGCCATTGCGAGGCCCCAGGCGGGAAGTCTTCGCGAGGCCCTTTTTCCTTCGTGAAAAGTGTGATGCGAAAGTAAGTCCGGTTGTTCTGTATATGTTATTGTCATATTTCATGAAGATATAAAATTTGAGTTTTTATAAAAATACAATATAACATAAAAATATAATATAACTTTGGAAGATTTACAAAATATCCAAATACAGAAAAGATAAATTTATAATTCATGTTTGCGGCTTTTCCTAGCACTGAAATCGATCGAATGAGCTACGTCATTTTCTATTGATAGAATAGCAAGGGCTGAAAGCCGATCTTGTGTCATCGAATTCCTTAATTATGTTTTTATGATTTTAAGTCTAGAAAAATTTTGTTTATGAACAAATCATCCAGCGCCTGTCAAGCTTTTCACCGTTAATTAATATTTTCTCATAATGATATTCGCTGAATCGCCGTCCATTTTCATTTACGGGAAATGAATCAACTTCAACCCGAACTAGACCTCTTAGTACAATTAAGTTCTTATTTTTTGGTGTGCACAACCATCCTTGTTAAAATTCAAAGAATATTTCAAAGCGACCGCCAAAGAACGGTCAACAGGGCTAAAATATTTTATGAGGTTCCAACATCTGGGATAAGTAAACATTGTACCCTGATCGTGTTGTGTGCATTCTTTTCTACCTAGTGATCTGGTGGATCGGACATCTGGTGCCTCAATTACCCATTCGGATGTTCCAACAAAGCGCAATGTTAAAAAACTACAAAATGGTTTCTTCAATTATGTTCTGAATGAATGTATTGGTTAACTAACTTTTTACGAATTTACCTCATGTTCAAACCATTAAGAATAATAAGGGATCTAAATCAATATTAAAATTTGCTCGGGTTGTTGCGTGCGAGGCCCCAGGCGATTGCCCCGTTCGCCACCCCCTAAAGCCGCCACTGCCCATGAACACTTAAGATTTCAAATATCCCCCATGAAAAGTGTCCAATGGGGTAAAGTCGGGACTGTCGGGAGGCCATAGAATGGAACTTCGATGAAAAAAAAATACAGCATTCTCGAGTGGCGTTCTACAGTTGCCTTCTATACTTTTGAAAAGCTGCCGAAATTATCTCAATAAAGAATATATATTCGAAATCAAAAGAAAGAGCTCCACCGATTAAAAAAATAAAATACAGGGTGTACCGTTTGGACAATAATAGTTCACATAAATTTTTAGGTTTACGATGCCTTCATACATTTCTTAGTACTGAATTCTGAATTCCCAATAGAATCTCGAATTATTTTTTTTGTAAAACATAGATAGCGAGGAGAAAATGATTGAACTTTTTACAACTTTTTTTTCTTAAATTTGTTAATAATGTGATTGTCCACCGCGGTTATCTATACACTCCCCAAAATGTCCTGGCATTGATGCAAGAAGATGGTCTATTTCTTCTTCGAGAGAGATTCTATCCTAAGATACCGAGCCTTCTTTCTACCCATGATATCCCAAACAGGCTCTATGGGCGAAACAGCGGGGGATCTGAGCAGCCATAGCATTATATTCACATGGGCCGCTTTAAGAAAGTTTAAACTAACTCTGGTAACATGACATTATCTTGCTGAAATATACGATTCTCGAACCGGTCAAGGTAGGGAGAACATATGGCTCCACTATTTCTTGAAGGTAACGCAGTGCATTTAGACATTCCGTACCCCCATTTGGCACTTTGTGCGAATAGCGCTACGTCATTGGCAGACTCGAAACCTTCTCTATTCTAGCGCGACTGAGTTCATTGAAACAAACATTAAATATATTATCTGTACCACCGTGTAAACACTGTACGTCGTAGTTTTTGCCTATATTAACATATCGTACCCTTGCTTCGACAGTGACACAACTCAAAGTCGAAATTCAAAAATATTCAAATTTTCTCATTAATTGGAAAAATGAAATAGATACCTGCTTTGATATGTAGGTATCTTTAATATGATATAAATGGTGGACCTACTGATGTGGGTGAAATTTTTTCATGATTTAATGTAGGCTCGTTTACTGATCTTTTCTTTATCATTTTGAGTTGTGCCACTTTTGAAGAGAGGGTACCATATTAACTAAACACATTATCTGAGAATTCACCTTTTTGATAACGCGCATTTGAACCTACACATAGCAACAATAAAGAAAGAATAGAACAAAAATGTTCGCAATGAAATTCGACGTTTTGAAGAATTTCAATGAAAGTTTATTGGAAAAGGTAAAGGATCTGTGAAAGGTTTCCTTCAGTATTATTTATGTTTCTTTTCAAATATATGCGAAATATCAAAGACTCTCCTCACCAGTATTGCGATTTAATATAGGCACAACTGAAACTTTCCCCACACTTTCAATAGCGTAACCAGTTGACTCCTGGAGGGGTTTAATTTCATTCTAATCAATGAAAGGTTTACGTCCCCAATAACCACCTTCCCTTCGTTACGTCTATGGCCTTTTATGTGTTCACGCAATAAATGAACGTTTTTTAGTACAATAACTGCAACAGTTAAGTACCTATGCGGTACTATCAATTCACTATGTTGCTGATGGTGAATCTCTATTATTATTATTTTCACATAAAATTAGCCAATATTAATCAAAAATATTTTTTCCTTCGATCTCGAAATAATGGTCAAGTTTAACGCACAGGAAGTCATCCATTAATGACCCCTATTAATGCTTGAATACGCATTTTCGTAATTGTCAGGGCAACAAAACGGAAAATTCAAAAATCACACAAATATAATTACATTTCTGAAGAGACTTACGCATTTCTATTATAAGATGTGAGTCCCCTTCATAGAACTTATAATATTTACCTGAGATGAGACAATGGTTCCATCCAATTTGGTTCTAATAAATTCATAAATCATGTTTTGAAGAATGAAATACTTTTTATGTTAGAATTTCCTTATTAGATCATTTAAGACTGACGGAAAAATTTTGCAATCCACTCGTTCATTAATCTAGCGATTAATGATCTTGAACTATTAATCCACTCGGTTCGTTCACCCGTTAAAAAAGTAGTAGATTAAATTAATATAATTTGATTATTCTCATTTTCATTTCATGGTGCAATAAGGAAGAGATGTTTTCAGTCTGAAGTAAAACCTAACAATCCCAATCCACAAAACTAATCAAGATTTTATTCTGGATTTTGTTGGAAAGTGATAAAATGATGTATGAATTCTAACTTATTCAAACTAGACATTATCAGTTCATTGCTTCAAAATTAAATATATAGTTTTTTTCTTAGAACTTGGTAAGATTTCTTCATATCAAAAATATTTCATTTGGATGATGCAGAATATAAATTACATATATTTTGTAATAGTTACAGCGAAAAAATCTTTCTTCCAACTATATCTACTGAAAAATGTCATGCTAGTCTCAATACATTCACAATGTGAAATGGCTGAACAAAGGAACCAAGATTCATTCATCAATTGGAAAAAATCTCACTTTTAATTAGCCGATATAAGTAATGACAGAAAAAATGATGAATAAAGCCAAATAAAGTACTTGCACTGAACTCTATCTTATTGTAAATATCATACATTTTGCACTCGAACTGTGATTGGTTTCTCTATTAGTGCTCATCTGACCAATGGCATAGCGCCTATTCGCGCTAGGTGCCAAATGCGGGTACGGAATGTCAAAATGCGTCCGGTGTACATGACGCTCAACCTCAAAATGAGGTTCACGTCTGTACTTAAGTAACAAAAAAGTTCACATGAAAAAATTTTACTTGTTCTACTATCTTTGTTTCGCCAAAAAAAAAATATATAATGTAAACAGCACTTTCTGGGTCTTGGTAGTTTCTTTGGTAGTTAGTTTATATTATGGGAGATCTGAAATTTTTCAGGGTTTTCTATCCTAGACTCTGCAACAAATATCAACACATTGAAAGAAAGTTTTCTAATATTTTTTTTCCAGAGACTGGGAGGGAAAATAATGATACCCTATATTTCTAATAATAACGGTTATAAATAGGTAATTACAAATATGTATTTTATCTCTGAGCTGGCGCAGGTCATACGGCGAACTTCATGCACGTAATAAAAACGCAATAAGGAAGTTTGACATGAACAGTTAAATGAAAGAAAATACCATAATTTATACTTCATTACACATTTTATGATCTTTCATTATATCCCACACCTGCTAATACTTGTCACATAAATGTCGCAAGGAAATTATAATAATTGTAGAAATATAACTTCAAATTTGAGGGAGTAATCTTGTTAACAAGCTCCAGATGCTGAAGTAGCTCATAGGCACAATCTAAAAGCCTCTTACAATTTTTTTTTGTGTTTTTCGAATCTCTGAAGCCAATCCAGCTCAGAATTCGTAATAGTCATAAATACAAGGCTTTCCGCAAAAAAGTTCTATGTAAAAAAAACGATTGAGAATATAAAAACGGTTTCTCAAAAAGAAACTTTTTCAATTACGAAAATTTGCTTTTTATTTTTGAAAAAATGGTCTTTCTCGCGTTCACGACACTCTTTCATTCTTACACTAAAATTCCTGATGACAGCAAGAAAGTACACCTAGCTGACATATGTGTGTAGAGCTCTCCGTGGCAATATAAAATAAAATCAATATTAAAACAAACAAGGGCCTTGAGAAGTTCAGAGCAAAGAGAAGAAAGAATAGAAAAAATATTGAAATAAGGAAATTGAAAAAACGAATGTTGGAGTACCGACTAATGCCTACCTGTGGCGTCACAGTGAAAGGTTGAAGTCCTGGTCTCTCCACTCACTAGCGAAAAATAGTCTTTTGGACAAAATTACTTCGTAGAAAATCGAAAAAAGCGATTATCTCCGAAAATATTGAACACAGTTCATTAAACGAGTGTCGTATGAATACTGATTCTTCTCTCTGACATTCGTCATATCCTCCAGCATGTGTTGTTAGTCATTCACCTCAGGATAAAAAAGAGACAAATCTCGGAATATTGAGATGATAAACTGGAAAATCGTATATAGCTTCATTTTTGCGTTTTAAAAGTTGTCCCAAAAGTCTCATATTATCTCGTGTCTACGTTGTAGTTTTTCGTTGTCAAAGGTCACGAAAATCGTTTTTTGCCACTATCTTTGTTTGTATGGCACCAATTACTCCAAAACCTACCTATCATGAAAATTAACGATAAATATATTTGGCACAACTTTTGTTCCAACTTTTTTTTATAAGCTCAACCCTCTTTGAGATAGAAGGTGGAAAGCACCCAGATCTCAGGCATACATAGATTTGCTTGTTATTATAATTATTCGACGCACTCAGCTGCATCAACCACAGATTTTTTTTAAACCTGGAAAAGGCAATGTTACAACATTTTAGACACATATTCTTTTTATAAGAAAGATAATCTATACTCCCCGTCAATAAATTCCGGACAAGCAAAATTTTTGTCAAATTCAACACCATGTATTTTTATTCGTGGTGCTGCGATTTTGTTGAAATTTCCACCAGGTGTAGTATTGGGTCTTGTTATATTAACCTGAAATTAACTTTGCAAAAATATCTGTAGTTTATCCGTGATACAGGGAGAAACAAAACCTTGTTTTATACCCCACATTTCTGAACACCCTGTGGTGAATTTGAAGCGGAAAATTTTATATAATTAAATTTTAATTTGAAGTGTTATCCTTTCTTAACATAATGTTTTTTGATTTACGTCAGTATCTGCTTTAGAAAAAGATACACATTTTCAAAGAAAGTGTTGCATTTTTCCAATTTTTATAACAATTCAAAACATTACGATATCTTATCGCCTAGCAAACATGCACAAACATCTCAAAATTAATAGCGTGTATTTCCACCTCGCTTTCTCATAACTTCTTTCATACGACGTGGCATACTTTCAATGCATTTCCGAATTGCTTCTGGGGGAATATTTTCCCGTTCTTCAAGAAGGGCTGTCCGTACTCCGGGCAAGCATATCCCATACATGTTCAATTGGATTTAAATCCGGACTTCTGGCTGGCCACACCAATTGTTGAATATTCGCCTCTTCTAAGTATTATTACAACCCGTGCAACGTGAGGCCTAGCATTGTTCTGCATTAACAGAAATTGTTGGAGAAATATTTCCCAAGAAGCAATTCGTAAATGCATTGAAAGTTTGCAACTTCGTATGGTAGAAGTGATGGAAAAGCGAGGTGGAAATACACGCTATTAATTTTTAGATGTTTTTTTATGATTGCTAGTCGATAAGGTATTGTAATGTTTTAAATTGTTATAAAAATTGAAAAAATGCAACACTTTCTTTGAAGATGTGTATCTTTTTCTAAAAGCAGATACTGACGTAAATCAAAAATCATTTTGTTAAGAAAGGGTCACACTTCAAATTTAAACTCAATGATATCAAATTTTCCGCCTCAAATTCCCCACAGGGTGTTTAGAAATGGAGGGTATAAAACGACGTTTAGTTTCTCCCTGTATAACGGATAAACTGCAGGTATTTTTGCAAAGTTAATTTCAGGTTGATATTACACGTCCGAATACTTTACCTGGTGAAAATTTCAACAAAATCGGAGAACCACGAAAAAAGATACAGGGTGTTGACTTTGACAAAAATTTTTCCTGTCCGGAGTTTATTGACGGGGAGTGTATTTCTACATGCACTTAGTGATTGTGATACAAGTTCTGCCCTGTTTAAAAAACACTGCTTACTCATAAGGCGCAATGATATCCCGAGAAAAGGTCGATAGCGACTAAATTTCCAATATTGACTGTCTCAGAGTCGTTTTATAGGTCACAAGCACCCTGGAGTTCGAAATCATCACCACCGAACGAATTTATTGAAACAAACACTAAGGCTAAGGCACTGAACTGATTATCTTCTCCCCAAGATCCAAATCGCTGTCAACGTTCGTTGAACTGTGAGAAAATTAGATATTTCACTTACCCCAACCTTGAGGATTGGAGAGGAAGTGATCTGGGCGCGGTATGGGTTCCTCATTTTCCTCAGCTAGCGCGATTAAGACGAAAAAGGGAACACGTGTATCCGATAGGAAAACTCAAGCAGAATTGAAAATGCATCAGGCGTTTCCCGCTGTTCCCAACATTAACGAACAGCAGTCGGTTAATGCAACATTGTTGTTGTTAGGTTTCATTGGGCTTCAACTTTTCCCAGCTTGTGGAAAGATTTTCATTCAAGGAAGACTTTTTTTTAATATATTCCAATGTTGAAAGCAATATCGATCTTGAGCTGTGGCGTGTCTAGACCTTTGAGAAATAATAAAGCTATTCCACTTATTTATTGATTTCGTAAATTCTAGGAGATATATTGTATCTGATAAATTAATTCAGATAATGAAAGAATTCTATAAAATTATAGTAGCAGAGCTAGAAGCTTTGACCTCGACCTTATATGGACTGACAGAAATATTCACATTCTTCTCAATAAATGTCGTTTACTTCCACAATTCTTTGGTTATTGACCTGCCTGCAGCAATTTGAAAATACTTTGTATTATTCTTTCAAAGAAATAACCAAAAATCGTCACAATTCATCCTGAAACACCATTTTATTCAATGTTTTACTAACTGTTATGCCAAAAGTTACTACCAGATGTCTCATTTCAAAAAAGTCACAGCGCCTATACCTAGTTGTTGTCCTATGTCGTTGGTTACTTCTTCATTAAGTTCATCTGTGTAAGGTTACCTCATTTACAATGACTAAATTTTCTAATAGTAAACCAGTTTTTTGAGACTCATTCTTTTACCTATATTTGAAGTTAATATTTTCACATAACAGAAACTTGTTAGTCATTGGATCCTATTCAAATTCAAACTAAATTCGTTCTATGAAATAATGAAAGTTCCTATTTTCGTTATAAAGATATGGACGTTATGACAACATGACCCGGTTTTCCTAATGGTGAAACCGTGTTTGATACAAGTTCATGAATCTGATAATTTATGGTTAGATAGGTTCTGATAGTATTCGTTCTATCATGTTTGCAGTCAATCCCGAAAGAATGTGCCGATTTTCGACTTGCTGTTAATAACATCATTACGGATTCAGTCGAAATAATCAAGCTGTGGAACATAAAATCACAGGTTCTACCTATAAATAACGTACGAATCCACACAAATGGGCATAAGTAATTGCAATGCAGAAGGAGTTATTGAAAAATTCTGAGTGCGAATAGGATATTAATTTACAAAGTAAATTCTCTTTTGGTTTCATCGAAAAAAATTATATACGACAATATTAATTTCATATTTTTTGAGTGTAAATGCTGTAGGGTTAACAGCGAAGGATTGCATATTGAAAATCCATTTCAACAATGCAAAAAATTGAAAAATGGACGCACACTGAAAAGTTGTCATTTCTGTTACTCGAAAAATATGTAACGGTAATTCATTGAGAATTTGATTTCTTAGATAAGAACACTTGCTTTATCGATTTGAAATATTTTCAGTGCTGTCGTGTTGCCGCTTATGTCAAAAATTTGTAACTACTTTGTTATTTCAAATGGCAAACCCTGTATATTATTGCACTTTTCTTTTCATCGTAGTAACACGATTATTTTGGTATCACTTTCTCATGCTTATCTTCTGCGGTTGTTGAGGAGTTGAATGATTTCTTCTTTTTTTGTGCAAAACATAGCTTTGGTTAAACATCCATAACTTCCAAACTATAAATGTTAGGAAGCTGAGTTTTCGTATGATACTATGGTATCATACGATACTATCATCACTAGTATCATACGATACTATAGAAGCAGGGAAAAAAACCTTAGATGAAAAAACCTGTCTCCCCGTAAAAAAAAATAAAATAAAATTGTTGTATCTGAATATTTGATATAGAAGGACATCACGATTATCGGAATGGCTCTTCGGAGGACGGATTTCCAAACACAAACTCCACCCTGAAAATAAAAAAAAGACAGAACAGCAAGAGAATTCAATTTATAGATCAAATTGATCTAAAAATTCCAACCCATTGCAAAAATGAATTTGATACATTATGTATGGCTCTAATGCCATATTGAAATTTATAAATCGAACAATTATTAATTAGGTGTTCAACTGTTTCCTCTGATTCACCACATTCACAATTAGGACTATCAACTGAATTCTAATAATGTTCATTCTTCGACCGATTCGGCGGTTCTAGCCAAAAAAAATTCTGATCTCTGATGCACGTACATCCCAAAACGTCTAAACTGGTAGGTATTCATCGTAGATAGCAATAAAATACCATAAAATGAAGAAAAGTGGCATTATGCAGATTTGACAATTAGTTAATTGATAATAATACATTCGCTCATTTTTCATAGTACGAGAAAAATAATAAATACTTATTCAAATGAAATGTTGATGAATTTGTTCATTTACCATGGGCAATGTGACCAAATAACAGTAAGAACATGCAGACGGTTCAATGAAATGTTTCCCACTGAAGGGATTCGCACGTGAGCAACTATAAAATTTCAGTTCAACGCTGAATCTTACTATCTAGGTATAGGAATATGATATTTCATTTGAAAGGAAATGAAAAAATATACTTTCAACCCGATAAACCATCGAATTTTGAATGACCCTTTATGGAAAGAAACATATTTCCTCTGCATGATGCATAAAACCTTAACATTCTGCATACGAAATTTCAGCTTCCTAAGATTTATATTATGAAAAATATGGATGTTCACCTGAAGGTTTACCAGTGCTTTTGTGGAGCAGTATAGAGTATAGTTCTAATACATGGATTTTAAATCAGGCTGAAACACCATGAGAGGCGTATAATAGCATGTTCGACGTCATAACAAAGCCATGAGATAAAAATATACAAAACTTAAAGCAGAAGTCCCAAAGGACAATCGCACTAGATACGAATTAAAAAACTGACTTCACTATAGATGGTTTTTACTTGTGTTATGAGATGTTTGGTATATCAATAGGACATAATTTCCTTTCATTAGGGTCCTGTAGAGGTCTTCAAACATCTGAAGTTCCGAAAAATCATCAGGATCAGAAAGCATGACTAAAAATTTCAAAGTTGAATATTGAAGGAATTTCGAAGGACAAGAGTGATTTCGTGTAAGAGGGCAATTGAAAGGTTATGTACTCATTGATTTTTTACTCAGTCCAATCTACGGTTTACCTTGTTATGTTAAAAATTATCAGTTTGTAATGTTCAACAAAATCTGAAAGGGAAACTTGATGAAGCATTTTTCAAGTCCTCTTAAGTTTGTGACATTCATGTCATAAATACCGAATGCATTTCTGAAACGAGTGTTTGATTTGAAAACAATTTAATTTACTATAAATAATTGTTTTTCACCTTTGTCTTTTTTGTCACCTTGGTACATTTTTGTTTCAATATGTATTGTAATATTTCAGCTCCCTCAATCCAAAGAATACATATCTTAGGGATTTTCAAGTACAGTTTTATCTTCAGTACTAGTGAATATTCGTAGGTCAAGCGGAATTACACTATTTGTCTCTGTTGGCGATCGAATTACTCATTTCGCAGTGTTCTCCAAACAATATTTCTAAATATTTACCTGGACCAATAAACTCGTGTTTTCCTTTCTTATCTCGCAATAATAATCACCACCACCATTTTCATCTCATTCTGAGGTAATGGCATTGTAAAATCTTATCGAAACGTTCGAACCATTGTTTGGTCCGAAAAATGTTTGGTTCCCTGGTTTTGGTTCGTTTGCAAAATAACCATTTCCATGCCATAAAAAGTTTATATTCCACCTGCGATATTTTTATCGCTTTTTGTATAATTTTTCTGCATGAACGATACACCTACCTAATCGTTCTTTGTTGAATAATCAGCGGCCACTTAACAATGATATCACCCAATAAAAAAGGAAATTGTCAAGAATTCCTTGAAATGATAATAAAATGTGTCAGCGCATGTAGTGGGTCTGTTGGAAACAATCGTTTGGTCAGCGATTTCTTTGGTTCAGATCCTGGAATTCAATTCTCAAAGTACAAGGTATATTTATAGAAATTAAAACAACCTATAATCGAAAAATGTGTAGAAGGGGCAAAATTAAGAAGAAAGGATAATCAAAAATAAATCAATATTGGGGAAATGTTAGACGATATTTTCTCTATTCCAGTCAACTTTTGTGAAATAATCACAAAATTCAAATAAAAATTCAGATAAGTGACTTTTGTATTTTTATCTTGACAGTTGGTGTGATTTAGGAAATTTGACAGATTACGAAATTTGAATTGATTTGATTTGAAAATTGAGAGGATCGGAGGTCAGTACTCACAACTACAAAACGAAAAATATAACTGAAACAATGCTGTGATGAGTTTCATTACAGCACTTCTTTTAGTACTGTCATGAATTCATTACGATACTTAAATAGAGAAAGGATGATTTAATGCAGATTTCATGAAAAAACAGTTCCCAATCGGTACTCCGAAATCAATAATTCTTCTCATTCAATACAAGCTGAAAAACCATGTAACTCTAGATTATTATGTTTTTGAGAATAGGGCAAAAAAACACCATGTACAGGGTTATTCTCATGCGCTAAAATAAAACATTTTAACATATCATATTTTTAGTAATTTTCGAACATTTCCAAATTGCCGGCAATAATGACTTCGAATTTCAATAATTATTGACAGTTGTTCTGAACAAAGATCGAACTACGGAGAATTGAATCAATTATTTAATCACAAAATAATAATGACACCATGCGTAGAGATATATTATTTTGTGATTAAGCCTACTTCATACTCAATAATTCAAATTTCACATACAAACTATATTTTTCATGAAATCTGAATGAATCTGAGGGCTATGTATGATGTATGATATATTTCTGAAACGGGAAAAAATGGCGATACTTCCTAAGCCATTTGAAACTATTGTTTCCATAAGAAAAAACACAACTGTATGTTAAAGCTCAGCAAGGAAACCTCTTGGGAAAAAACAAAGGACGCTACTGGATTGCTATGAAAAAAGTGCCTGTATAATGTTTTTATTTCAACATCCTAGCAAAAACAAGAACGGAGAGAATGACAAAAGTTGAAATCGCCCAAATTTCAATTTGGCCTATAACTCGAAAACAAAAGAAGATAGAGGAATGCAGTTGATGGTATTATCAGTTTCTCTAAAAAAGATCACCGTAACGTGCCATTCATTTTTCTCTATCTCGTTGGGTTAAAAAGTTGTAGTTCATGTATCACCAATTTTCCAAATTGCTTGATTTTGACTGTTTTTGATAACTTCTGAATCAGACAGGTAAATATTTCGATGATTACCAATTTGAATTCTTTTATGTTTCAAAAACCCCTTATAACATAACAAAGTTTAATTAACTCAAACCTCGATTTAAACTCTTGTCCCAAAATATTTGAAGCTTCTTAACTTTTTTGGAGCAGAAGGTATATTTCTCTAATGTTCTACAAGAAAAAAATAAAAAGCTATTCAATAATAGTTAATTTCAGTATTAATATTTTGATTTCAGGCAATCATTTACGATAACGGAATGATCATCAATTATTCAGGTTCAAGAAAAGCATCAGTCGGGTAATCCTCACATAATATTTTTTTTTCTTCAACATAGGAATTTTCAAAAGATCAAAGTAGTCCCGTGAACATCCATCAATCACCTATCATTTACTGGACTTCATTTGTTGCAAATGACCTTAAATATAACCTCTCTGAAGAATCGCCTCGAATGAATGATGACCCTGTAGGTATACGACATAGATTCAACTTGAAAAAAAAATAATATTTGTGTTAACTTTGCAGAGTACTCCATGAATGGGCTGATTAATTCTATGACAAATTAACCTCCATCTAATATTAACATTCATCCTCCTCCAACGGATATAAGGTCTTCAATTCGAAAAAAATAGTTTCTTACAGAAAAAATGATAAATGTTTCCGGCAACCGAAATGGGACAATTAAAAATAAAGACTCCCGCTCCGGTAAGTTTACACGACATCTTAGGAGTGTTCGACAATTATAAGCGACAAGAGCTAATTAGAGAATACAATACACCAATTCATCGGGTGAATCGGCGTATAGAAACACACGGCTGATTTATCTTTCCATTATCTCTAAAAGTTACGTAAATTGAAGTTCCGTTAGTGGAAGGATACCTGCTATTTATTCCCGAATGAAAAATGAACTTGACAAGACTGCCCGATCGGAGATTTCAGGAGTTGAAGGAGAGCAGATCAGGATGCTGGGCTAGGTACAGAGAATTAGAAAAAATCTAGGTGCGTCCTGGACTGTATTAGTACAGGGTGATTCACTTATCTTGGTAACCCCAATTTTCTCGAAAACGTCCGAATATGTGAACAAGTCAATGTCGACTTGAGATACGCATAAAAATCTGCGGAATAAATAAAGACGTCAGGCGTCACGGCGCTATCAAAAAATTTTTCTCCAGGGACATACCTTTTTTATCATCTCATTCGAAAGATAATTTCATTCTCAACTTTTTTCGAATACAATTTTCATCTATTTCTAACCGTCAGCGATCTGCAGCGTGTTTTATGTTAATTCTATTCCATTTATTTTTTTCTGTATTTTGGTACTATGCCTTCATTTGGAGACATAGATATGATTTTGTGCCTTGAATTCAAGAAGGCTAGTTTTCTAAACAATCTGCCTCGTCAAATGAGATTAAATATGTGGATACTGCAAGATGGGGATCCATGTCACAATGCTGCCATTGTGAAGAGATATTGAGATCAAAAATTCTAAAATAAATGGACCCTTATATTTTGATCAAAGTAACTTATGATGATATAGGTAAATGATATATCTTATGTATTGATCATAATGCCTAGATGACTAAGATATGATTTTGTTTCGTAAAATGAAGGAGGTTCTGTAACAAACTATTTCTCTTTCATTATATTCATTAAATATTATATCTTATAACAATAAACATTTTTTTTTAATAACAAACAAAACATTTCGAATCATATGTTCTATATACCGGCCATAATGATCCATACATAAGTTATATCATTCCTCTATTTCATTATAAGTTACTCTGGTCAGAATATGAGGGTCTACTTGGGCACATGCGTTTCTTATCTTTATTTTCAAATTGTACAAGTTATTAGAATCAGTTTGGTATACCATATTTTTGAGGGTACCCCCCAGAAAGTAATACATGACCTTTAGGTCTGGCGATACCTGATGGGTCCATTGGTTCCTATCCATTCATTTTCGAATTCTTGATCTAAATATCTCTTCGCAATGGCAATGTGACATGGAGCCCCATTTTGCTGTTTTGGGATTATGTGACATTATCTACCGATCTCAAATATTCTTGGAGCCTGACCACTTTCACTTATACAGGGGGTGAAAAAAAAATTTCACTTTTTTATTCCCGAATTTGATAGAGTATGCAATTCTGAATATATTCGTGCTCAAATCGTTGCATTCGTCAAATACTTTCCGAAATATAGAGAAAAAACTGAAGAAAAAAAGGAGATAAGAGTGTGCGGTATTATGTTTTCTTATTCCTAACCTAGATATTGTAAGTACAAACCGTTTTCACAATTTTGAAGGCGAAAACTGTGGAAATATTGTACATTTTTAGAATTGTGAAAACCCCGTCACATTGTGTTCCAAATGTTGGTTCAAAAAATTTGGATCAATATTGGCCCATAATTTCGTTTTGCAAATTAACCCCTTTTTTTCATGATTGCGTTGGATTGTAGGAAGAAAAATGATAATAATGTTCTTACATGACAATGCTCCCAAAATTAATAATTCTTGAGTTATTCAGGATTTCCTGATTTCACGTCGTACGTACCTACCGTCAAATTCATAGAATCTGTTTCATATCAACAATGACCTTGGTCATAGAAAATAAATTGTTCAAATAACTCACTAGTGACTACCTCCTTTCCAAATTCATTTATCATTGTTGATATGGAACAGATTTCATGAATTTGACGCTACGTACTACATAAAATCAGAAAATCCTAAATAACTCAAGAATGATTTATTTTATGAGCATCAACATGTTATAACATTATCATCATTTTTCTTTGCAGAATCCAATGCAATCATAAAAAAATGGGGTTCAAATTTAAAAAACGAAAGTTATGAGCCAATCTTGATGCCAATTTTTGAACCAACATTTGGAACACCCTGTGACGGGTTAATCAAAATTCTGAAAATTTACAATATGCATTTTCACAGTCTTCGCCTTCAAAAATGTAGAAACTGTTTGTGCTTGCGATATCTCTCATCTCCCTTTTTTCTTCAGTTTTTTCTCGATATTTCGGAAAAATGAAACAATTCGAGTAAGAAAGTATCCAGAATTGCATACTCTATCAAATTCGAAAACAAAAAAATGTTTGAAATTTTGTTTTCACTCTCTGTATAACTGAAAGTGGTCAGGCTCCAAGAATATTTTAGATCGGTAGATAATGTCAAACAATAACATAATCCCAATTTTCAGATTCCAAATAGGTCCAGTTCTCCGGAAACGCCAATAGGCCGTCGAACTTGGTACACCCTGTATATTTTGAAACAAGTTGCAGAATGAGCTCCTATTCCAACACATATGTGTTGGAATTGCCTTCTGCAACGAGTATTAGAAGATATTTTCTCTATTCCCGTCAAGTTTCATGAAATACTTTCGAAATTCAAATAAAAATTCAGATTAGTAACTTTTGTTTTGTATCTTGGCAGTTGGTGTGACTTATGAAATTTGATAGATTACAGAATTTGAAATGATTTGTATTGGTAACTGACAGGATCGGAGGTCAGTACTGACAACCAAAAAACGAAAAATATAACTGAGAACAATGCTGTGATGAATTCATTACAGCACTACTTTCAGTACTGTAATGAACTCATTACGATACTGAAATAGAGAATAGTATATTCTAAAACAAGTTGCAGAATGACCTCCTATTCCAACACGAATGCGAAATTCGAAAACGAGCGACGAAGGAGCGAGCTTTCGAGAGCATGAGTGTTGGAATTGCCTTCTGCAACGAGTATTAGACGATATTTTCTCTATTTCAGTCAAGTTTTGTGGAAAACTCTCCAAATTCAAATGAAAATTCAGATTAGTGACTTTTGTATTGTATTGGCAGTTGGTGTGACTTACGAAATTTGACGCATCACGGAATTTGAATTGATTTGATTCGAAAATTGATTAGATTGAAGGTCAGTACTGACAACCGCAAAACGAAAAATTTAACTGAAAACAATGCTGTAATGAGTTCCATTACAGCACTACTTTTAGTACTGTAATGAACTCATTACGATACTGAAATAAAGAAAGAATTTTACTATTCATAAACCATTATTACTAGAAATCACGAACGATAATATTTTTTTCTTTTTTCTAGGAAAAACTGTCCATGGGTATCAAACTGACTTGCGAACGTGTCTTTTTCCGCTTTGCTGCCGTTGAATAGCGTTCGACAGCAGAGAGGAAGAGGCTAGTGCACAAGTCGACCTTACAGCACCGACCTGGGAAGCACACCCACATCCGTGCATTGAAACCATCAACCTTCAGATTTGTTTATATTAACACCGTTTACAGCAATTTTTATTCCTACAATGTTGTATGATGATTATGTGAGAGTACTCTATTCTAAACGAGAGTAGGTAAGAATGCGGTAATTCAATATCTGACGCGTGGAATACTGAATTCTTCAGACAGTAACATTATTTTTATTATTACTAGCTAACCCGGTAGACTTTGTACTGCCTCAATCGATAAATAATATATGATACTTTAATATTATAATGAACTATCATGGTTATTACCTTGAAGGTGGAGATATAATTATTGTCCTGTACAATTATTCCAATCAATGAGGGCATTACCTCCGAATTCTATCAAGATGCTTCGATTTTGATTAAATTTTGGATATAAGCTTTACTTGTCTCCTACTACTACCCTATACCGATTAAGGCTTATTATTTTTTAGGGGTGGAAACAACCCCTTCATACAAAATTAAGAGAAACTTGTTCTAACGTGAATAAAAGTAATTTTTGGGCCTCAGTAGCGTTTTATGAAGTTTTGAAGAACTTCATATACTTCAAGACCGTATATAAACCACCCCCTTTCAGCATAAAATGTGTAAAAATGGGTCTTCATACTTGGATATATCGAAAATCGAGAGAAATAAAACGTATGTACAGGGTGGGCAATCAATAATAATTCAAATTTCAAATACAAACTACATTTTTCATGATATCTGAATGAATCTGAGAGCGATGTATGAAGTAAGATATATTTCTGAAACTGGAAAAAAATGGCGATTCTTTCTAAGCCATTTCAAACTACTGTTTCCATAAGAAAAAACAAGTTTGCCATATAGCTCTTGGGAAAAAACAAAGTACGCTACTGGATTGCTATGAAAAAAGTGCCTGTATAATGTTTTCATTTCAACATCCTAGCATAAACAGAAACGTGTCATTCATCTCTAGAACTAAAAATCGAAAATCGTGAGAATAAAAACGTGTGTACAATCCACCACTGATACTCATCGAATATAGAATGGAATATGGAATACCCGTTCTTTCAAAAACATCTGGTAATGGTCATTAACCGCCGCATTCAGCAGAAAGAGCTACTGATAAGAAGTGGTAGCGGAAATCGGTTGACGGCGGATTCAGCAGAAAGAGCGGTAATAAATTGTCACAACTGTCAACTGTCAGCCACACAACACATTACCGAAAAGGAGCGCAAGTCAGGTACGCTACTAAAAATGGCGACCGCTACCCAACCACAGAATATCTATCCTTACCCAGAAGCGACAGCTCGAACAAATTTATTGGGGACAAAATTACGTGCTCATATCCCAGATCTGGTGGTATATCTGTCAAACTCAGCTTCATTCCTTCTTATATTGCAGTGTTGCCGAACCTAGCGATTTTTCGTTAGATCTACCGATTTTTCATTTTATCCACCGATTTTCCGTTAAATCTACCGATTTTTCAATTTAATTTCGGACATTTATTGTTGACCTAAAAACATATTATAAAAAACTGGCACCAGGGCCTACAAAATACTATAATTTAGCCTGTTCAACTAAAAATAAATTTTGTAATATTAATAAACCATATATTACAAACAAAAAGCTAAATCTCACTGAAGAAATGACAGAGGTTAGGGCACATTTTTTGGTAGTATCAACTTTTACAACTTCAACAGGGACTTGATTATACGAATGATCGCTGCCGGATAGGTGAATGTAAACATTTTGTTTTTCTTGCCGAGTTTCTTCTTAGGTACTTTTTTTTCCTGCTTCATATCAATGGAAATTTCTATTTTTTGTTAGTTTTGTATTCGATTTTAGTTTTTTACTTTCTATATTGTATATATGTTTGACTTGTTCAAAAAATATAATGTTCTTAATATCCATAACTTTAGTTCCTTTTTATAATTATTCTGTTGGTGTGAGATAGGGGTACTGATATAAATATTGTCCTGACAATTTTATTCTGCATCCTTTGAAGTTTTTGTATGAGATATCCTGTAGCTGCAGCCCAGCAGGAAACTAGGTATAATAGATGTGGTTTTATAAAGCTGCGATAGAGTAGTTTTCTAGTGTTATCATTGAGTTCTCGGGAACATCTTCTTATTGCACCTGCCATTGGGGGTAATTTTATTCATTATATTTTCAATATGATTATTCCAGGTAAGATTATACTAGATGACAAGTCCCAAATACTTATACTCAGTAACCTCTTTCAGATACCATTCAGGCTTATTCTAATATCACTCATATTTTGGGTATTTTGTTTGATTGTCATATATACAGTCTTATTGATATTTATGTTAGTGTATAGCCACTTGAAATACTTTGCCAAATCATCATTTATATTCTGTTCACAAACTCTTGAGCCTGGGCCAGAGAATACAAGCGCTGTGTCATCTGATTACATAAAGTAATGACATTTCAGATTCAGAAATTTGAACATATAATAGGTACAGTAATGGTCCAATGACCGATCCCTGAGATACACCAGTATTGACATTCTCCATATCACTTTGCAATATGTCTTCGATCACTCAAGTGTGATTTCACCAAGTTGTACCATACTCCCCTAAATCCCATTTTTTCTAACTTATTCATCATTAGTCCTGTGTCCACTGTATCAAAACCCTTTTTCAAATCTATGAACTTCTTGAATATGTATTTGAAGATAGATCTTCCGAAATACCGAAAGGTGAGAAATATCTATTCTCCAATCTCATAAATATCAGGTCATGATATTGAACCTTTCAATTAGTTATTTCTTTTAATTAATTAGATGCATAGACACGTTTTGAAATTAAAAGTATAGGGAAAATTGAATCGTTAAAAGCACACTGTCAAATACATTGCAAAAATATGATGAACAATCGTTAAACAAGAAATCATATAGTCATAAAACTACTTGAAATTTTCAATGTTCATCTAACACATCAATATTCTATCCAACCGAAATATAAATTTGAAAAGTTCAAATGAACCATAAATGGTAATATTATATCAAAATATATTTTGGTATTACTCTAAACCTTCAGTCCATTCAAGAATCTTTAAGAAAATAACAACGTTTTGAAATTAAGCGAAGAATTGTTTTTTGTTTGCAGTGTATAACTCAGAGCTCAGTGCACACTTGCACACTTTTGTTTGGCTAGTGTTTGTGGTGGTGTTTACTCAAGGTCATTGAAAATTGACCCCTAAAAATACGTGAGCTGTCGCTTCTGGGTAAGGATAGATATTCTGTGATATCGAACCAGGTCTTGAGATTTTTCAGCCACGAAATCCGTCTCCTACTCTATTAAATAGATGTTAAATAGAGTCACTATAATTTCGAGTAGGCATCTAATGTTATCGAATTATGGTGGAGGCATTGTTAAAAAATGGTGGAGGCATATCGAGGAAAGTTGCACACCATACATTAATAATCTCAGCGTGCCGTCCAATGAGATGAAAGAGGGCTTGGTCTATATGGCGCGAATTCGTTTTCAAAACGTTCAACTTGGAATACGCAACATAAAATCGGATGATATGATAATATCATATATGAACGTTTTGATATGACACATATCATAATATATATATCAGCACCTCAGAGGTAAAGTGTGTTGAGTCACATTTTTTTAGACACGAACTTTCTACAATATTAGATCCACATTAGTAAATTCTAGCTAGTGGAACACATTTTTGACTCCCTGGGTATATCAAGTCACCAAATAATGGCAGTAAACATTCTTTGAAACAATAATGGAATTGAAAAATCTCTGTTTTGTCTAATTTTGATATTGTGATTTAACACACTTTACCTCTGGGGTGCTGATATTCGTCCGAAAAAATTGATAAATTCAAAATTTACATTCATGGATATGTCTATGAATGATGTTATATACATTGTATGTATGTATTCTGGGCTTAACAATATGATTGCAATGAACAGTACATATCATTAAGAAACAGCCTTATGCCGTATACCCAGTTCTCTTCACCAAGCCTCTCAAGTCTTTGCATTTCTCTGAACTGCCCCTCTATTTTATTTTCAATCTTCAATCCTCCAACTCTTCAGCAATAATGATCCCCTGGTGCTTGATATTCCCTGTACATTTCAAGTTGTTATTCTCATACTTAGTCCATTCTTTCGTTCATCGTTGTATACCACCACTGTTATTCCAAGGCTTGTTGAATGAGAAATTCAGCAACTTTGCCATTTTATTTGGTGTTGGGTTGCTGGTCCATTTCATTTGTCATTTAATTTGAAAGAATACTACCGATTTTATTCTACTCCATATGGATTGAATTGGAAAATCATGAGTAAAATTTGAATTTAACCCTAATTTTATTCTTGAAAACTTCATCATCTTCACGAGTTTTCAAATAACAAATTCTTTTAAATTGTTTATGGATATATACAGGGTCAGTCGGGAGAAACGGACCAAACTTCAGGTGTGTATTCTGCAGGTCGAAATAATTCCAAAAAACTCATATGTTGTTATCCGATTCTCATTTGTTTTAAAACCATAGGGTAATTAGAATATTTAAATGAGGTCAAACAATATTCAGATCAAGAGTTTCTCGGACTTTGGATTGGTCGCTGTGGTCCAAGGGCGGATTTACGGGGGGGGTAGAGGGGTAATTACCCCCCCCATGAGTATCGAAAATCTGAAAAAAAGGGTACCTACGCAACGTGATGCACAAAAAATTTCTTACAATAATTTCAAATTCGTAATTTTTCAAATTTTGTTAATATATTATACTTCGAGCAACAATAATTAAAGGAACAGGAAAATATTCAAAATTTTTTGGTGATTTTTAACAGGCTGTATCTCAGTGAATAATGGTCTTATAGGAAATAAAAGAACTTAGTTTTGAAGCTTGAAAACTTAGGTTTCTGAATTTATTGGTTCACAATTTCTCGGAGTACCGGTAGTCATACAATCATCGGATAAAGCAAGAAAAAAAATTGTCAAAATTTTTCGAATATTTTTTATTACGCGCATGGAATAATTTTCTCGAGCTTGACCTATGCAAATGTCACATAACCTATTTATTCAGTTCTAATTTCATATTAGAGACTTTCAGAAATAACCATTTGTCTTCGAGATATCCTAATTTGAATGAAAAATGATCCTCTTTCACTCAACTGCCAATATCTCCCAAACTTCTGATCGCCTAGTGAGTACAGAAATCTTTCTGCAAAAGCCTGTTTTGTTCAATTAAGAAGAAATATTTTTTTCACCTATCACATAAACGTGGAAAAGGAGCAAAAAAAATGCCATTTTACCATTTTTTGTTTAATGGACTGTTTCATCATCAATATTGGCGGAAAAGCTTAGGTTATGAAAAAATTTTACAGCCTGATGTTCCCCGAAGTCCTCCTCAAATCGGTAGATCGATCTGTTCAGCAGTTCTCTTAAACCGATTGATTGAAATTTTGAAGAAATTAAGGTAACAAGGTGTTTGTTCCTTAAATTTGACCTTATTTTCTTAATCAATCAATAATTACATCATTTCTTCATTTTTCACTCAAATTTTGTTTAAATGAAAAAATTCATTTCTAAAAAAATTTTGTAATTTGGAAAAAAAATTAACATTCGAGAATTTCGTTAAATTTTGTTCTTAAAGTAAAATTAGAATAAAAACATGTTTTAATTTGAAAAAAAAATACAAGAAACCATTTCTGACTCACCTCCATTGGAGCTATGGACCTTGGATACATTGAAACCTTAATTTTTCTTAGAAAAAAATAATGGAATTTTAAATTGAAACCCTTAACTTTTTCCGTTTTCCGACACCACTTTCAAAAAACAGTTTTCTTGAAAACCTCTCGACTCATTAGGTAAAAAAACCGATTTGAAATAATTAGGTCAAGTTTAAGGAAAAAAACCTTGTTCTCCCAATTTTTTCAAATGTTCAATCAATCGGATCAAAAAAACCGATCGATCTACCGATTTGAGGGGGGACTTTGGGGAACATCAGGCGGCCAAATTTTTTTATATCCTAAGCGTGGCAAAATGACACGTTTATGTGATTGAACAAAACAGATTTTTGTGGAAAATTTTCTTTAGAAAAAGAAATCGCCTTTCGCCTCGCTAGGTGAGCAGTATTTCCGGAGATATCGGCTGTTGAGTGAATATGTCGAGAGTAGTAAAAAGCAAATTAGAGCTGAATGAACAGGTTATGCGACATTTGCATTGGTCTAGCTAGAAAAAAATTCTCCGTGAGCGTAGACCAAAAAATTAAAATTCGAAAAATTTTCAAAAGTTTTTTCTTCGTGCTTTATCCGATGATTGCATGGCCACCGGTACTCTGAAAAATAGTTGATCAATGATTTCAGAAACTTCTTCAAGCTTCAGAAGTTGGTTTTTTATTCGACCACTCGTCACTGAAATACAAACTGTTTTAAAAAAAACTTTGAAACTTTTTCTGTTCCTTCAATTGTTTCGCGAAGTGTATTAGCAATGAAAATTTCCTAAATATGTGGTAAGCAAATACCTTTCAAGTTCAAAAAACCGGAATTCTCTAGTTATTCGTTCTCAATGGTTATTACCCCTCCCAAGAAAAAAAGCTATATCCGCCCTTGCTGTGGTCGTATTAGTTGGCCTCCAAGATCTCCAAACCTCACACCATTGAACTATTGTTTGTGGGGCTGGTTCAAGAACGAGGTATACAAAGTTAAAGTTGACTCTCGGGATGCTCTAATTCGACGCATTAGAAATACGGCATTGCTTTTTAAAGAAAAGCACGAATCAATCAGAAAAGCATCGAGAGCCCTCCGCAGACGAATGTGTTTCGAGGTTAATGGCGGGATTTTCGTGCATTTATTGAAATAATGCTATAAATGAAACCATTTTAATATAGAAAATGTTGTTTTTTATAATGACGCTATAGTTTGAGAACAAATGAAAATCGGATAACATATGAGTTTTTCATATTATTTCGAGCTATAGAATACACACCTGAAGTTTGGTCCGTTCCTCCCGACTCACCCTGTAGAATATGTCAAAGAGAATTCCTCCTGATTTTGTATATATAATGAAAGAAGGAATAAGGTTCTCATTATGTTTGTTCAGAAACTATATATAGAGTAAGAAAGCCAAACACAATAATATTTTGAAACCAACTAAAATACAGAAAATTAAAAAAAACAATGAAGCTTTAATTCTCCCTGAATATGGATACCTACTGCCTCCAACCTTTCTCTTGCGTTTCTCACACACTTTTGTATCCTGGAATTAAGAATTGTAGTATCTTATTTATCGGCTTTGCAGAAATATTTTACCTCTATAATTACTTCTATTGTAATTGTAATATACAATTGTATCTCCGTTTTTTGAATTATAACCCCTCACGATAGCATAATCCACTTCTCTGTTTTCTTGTCTTCTCCAAGCCTCAAACTCTTCAGTACTCCTAAAATGAAAATTATTTTCTTTGACCAATATAGTATGAATTGTTTTCAAATGAATTTCATAATTTTTATAACTAGAGAACTTGTCTCTATTATCAGCAGGACAGAGACCACACATTTTATTTTGATTCTTGTCATTCTGGATTTTTCGAAGGTGCCTTTTCTTTACTGAAACACTGCTGAACTCCTTTCGGCAAATTCCACATATCAGAGAATTTGATCTGCAAAAAATTTCAGCATTCACTAAAAACTCATATGAACTGTATACATAATTAATATTTGAATACACACAGACACTGCCATCAGGGGCAATCGATGCCATATCTCACAATAATTTCGAATAGCTTGCTATCGTTCACTGAAAATGTTTAGTAAAATAAAGGAAACTAGCAATGAGAATTGCTTTTTCAGAAGTCCCGTTAAAAATGTGTAATGAAATTCCTCAGAAATTCACAGCAATGTTCTAGTAACAAAACGTGTACCTATAGTATTTGGCGAAAAATAGCATCAACATTGAAATTCCAAAATCTGACACCGATCGTTTGAGTTTGACAATTTATACAATTAGCATCAACTTTATATTCTGAAATTGGTCCAGACGCGTTGATTTGGGATGTTAGTGTCTGATTTGGAGAGGTGTCCAATTCACAATTGATTTACTACCAGGTCTCGACGATTTACAAAGAGCATCAGCATTAGCTGTTTAATTAATTTTTTTTATAATTGAGACTTAAAAAAAAACACAGAAATTTTATGATGTCATTTATTAACATTTATGGAAAAGCATTAAAATCTACATCCTTTGCAGTATTTTGAGCTAACGATGTTACATATAAAAGTATTTGTTCGACTAGTTCAGAGGATTTGTCAATAATTTGTTTCATGGATTTAAACTGATCGTTCGATGGCTGAGGTTTGAAATCTTTGAAATTGGATGGTTGGTAATGTTTCCAATTTTTCCAGACTCTCTACTCCTGTAGTGCCTGGTGATGACAAAATAGCGGATGAGAGAAATGCGAAGATGGTTGCTGATTTTCTGATGTTGACTGAGCTGAGACCTATACGAAGGATTTCCTTGAAATCTCACAATAGAAAAAACAGGCAACTCCTTTCTCCTACGTAGAAAACGAGATCAGTATCTCAGGAAAAGTAAAAGTACAAATTCCGAATCGTTCTGTCCAAAAAAAAGAATTCATGCAAAAAAAATTACACAAAAAAACTGTCCGAAATTTAGAGAAACAGTCAATAAAAAAATACAAGAAGTACAAAAAAATAATGCTTTCGGAAATTTAGAAAAATAATCAAGTCAAAAAAATTACAAAAAAACTAACTTGGAAAGAAAAATCAAGTCAATTGTAAGGAAGACAAAAAGATCAATTTCAAATTAGTCTCGACCGACCAGAAATAGGAAATGGAACCTTCCAGGTTAATGCCAAAAAAAAGGAATAAAGGTATGTTTTGAAAAAAATTTAAAACAATGAACAAAAAATGTTTCGAGAATATAGAACCAAATTGATGTGGAAAAATTACTATTCTATATTCCAATATAAAATAAAGAAAATTAAGAATACTCAACTAAATCAGGTACTGAGAGAAAATAAGGCAAAATCATAACCAGGAAAATCGACAAATCACTACCTCTGCTCACTTGAAAACACAAGTCCAGAATTGTCCGACTTTTCATTCCTCTCGATTAACATCGTGAAAAATCACCCGATTTCAATCGACAATCGATCCCAATCGAACGATTCTACCATAAACTCCGAGAGAGCTTCAGATGCCGCCAGTGGCGTCTCATATAATATAAGGGAACGATTTAAACGTTACAAGGTACGGTATAGATTTCAAATCCTTTCTTTCTCGTGTGTCATACAATACATCTAAAAATCGAACTTTGGATTCCCCAATTATAACCTCGTAAATTCCAAATGATCGACCATCATAGGATTCACAACCAATTCTCAACTCCTTTTCGATTAAATTTGTACAAAGTCCCAAATGATATCCATCATATAATAAAATTGAAAAAGGGTTCACAAACACAATTCTAATTTTGGAATTTGAACATCTGATGATATTTGGTGGCCATTTCCTCAGAATTGTATTCTAAAATTTTCTCATACATCGGTGTAAAAATATGAGACATCGCTTTAGACATTCCCCAATACAGAGAGGTTAGTAGTTGTACTTTTTATCCATAATTAATTTTAGGGCTGCGATATCATCATCGTCAGTTTTGGATAAATTAGAAATGAATATATCCAAACTTTTAGATACGTAAATTGTCAATATGCCACCACTTGAAATCTTTTTTTCTCCTTTTATATCTTTGGTTGAAACAGAAAAATCAGTCCTAGTTAGTACACGTATGTAAGTCGCCAAATAAAATTGAGGATCATGTTTCAATTCTCATAATAATTGAAGAGCTTATCCCAACAATACGTGAACGCTCTATTATGACCTTTTGCATCAATTTGGTTGACTGGTAAAATCTCAATATCGGGAATGTCTGAGATGAAATCGAAAAACGACTTATCGAACGAGTTATTGTTTTTTTCAGGAATCACACAATGTGAAAAACATTGTAACAGTTTTTGTATGTTTTTGTATCTTTTTAGCTCTCTTGTTTACACTTTCAATTTCATCTGTATTTTTTCGTTTAAGTGCCATATTCACAATCAATCGTAATAGTCAGAATCGGAACAAAACTAATAGGATGCACATCGTTGTAACTAGCTTTATAAGTCCAAACTAAGTCTATAGAATATCGGATGTCGTAAGGAGGCATTTTTATTAGTAGTTTGGTCTGCTTTGTCGCTTTGATTCGTTGATTCATCAAAGCGGTAGTTGGATCGCTCAAAAGGTTCAATTGAGTACGAAAGCTATTATCAACCTCACTACTAACTCGACACACTAAATGAAATACTCCAGAATCATCATAATCGCCACAGTCTAAAATACTAGGAACTCCATTTTTATCCTTGAGTAGTCTATGTTTGTACAAGTCAAATTCGTTTTTATAATCTATAAAAGTTAGCGATTTCATCTTAATCCACACCCTAGATCCTGGCATATAAGGGTCATTTTTACGTTTAACCACCAAACCTTCGCCTCCATATTTTACCACGGAATCAAACTTAGACATTACATGCTCCTTGGAAACACATTTTTAGTGTTCATTACAACTACTGGTGTTTCGATGAGAATTTTCTCAATAATTCGTTTTCTCTCGACCGAAGGTAGATGAGTGATAAATTCTCTATTATAAAAATGGACGTCAAAAATCCTATATTGCTTCAACAACGTTTGGCGTTTTTCGGTATTACAAATTGAAACAATCTTCATAGTTGCAGGATTGACGTAGACCGCGGCCAACGATATTTAACAGGCCAGAATGTTGCTTTAAAATGCGACGTTGCCGGAACCCCCACAAAGGGTTGTACCAGGCTCAGAGTGTCACGACTCTACACTTGCAGTTCTGTTTTGAAGCGTAACATGTGATATAGTTCGCATCAGAGATTCGATCGGGAAACGTGTAAAAAGGTTTGTGTTTTTTTTTCGTTTTTCAATCAAATAAATAAATAAATAAGTGTTGCAGTTGCAAGAACAGTGTGTATCGGGTTTGTGATTAAATTTTTCGACTTCAAATCTGAAACGATTATCAACAGGAAGGTTTTCAATTTTAATATTTATTAAAATTTCATTTGGAAATCTTCGATTTGAGTACTATGCCTCGTACTTTTGCAGTGCCCGGTTGCAAAAGCAACTATAAATCTACTAATGAGAAGGAGTCGGTATTTAGATTTCCGAAAGATCCCGCGAGGAAAAGAAAATGGCTTAACGCAATTCACAGAGAAAGTTTAAAGTCAACGATGACAGTGTAGTTTGTATAAAAAATTTTGGTAGATTCCCATATTTTGAAAAATAACCCTTATCCAACCGCCGAAGATTCAGTTATTTATATACCTCGAAAAATTCCTCAATTAACTGTGATGCATTTCCTTCAATTTTTCCAAATCAACCGAGTTACACGACGTCTTCAGTTACTCCGAAAAGAACTGATCCTGAAGAACGGAGACAAAAATTAGTTGTCCATTATGACAATGTTTACACCGATTGGGACAAATAAGATCAGATCGATTCGTTTTCCGACTTTTGTTGTCATTTCAAAGATAAGCTAATTTTCAACTTCTTTTCCAACGTTAAAGAAAATGACATTGTTCAGTTCTACAATATAAATTTTGAGGGGGCATTTCCTAAAATATCATCAGGGTTTGAGATCTTGAGTACTTTGAGAATCGAAGTCGTATTTAGAGATGAAGTAAACGTACCCATTTCTAATTTCGAGTGGTTATTAGGTGACAGGTATATATGTGAGTCTTTTTCCTCTCTTGATGTACATTCACCTACTTTATTCGCTTCAGAAAGTAAAATTATTTTCATTCTGAGTGTAATCTTGTAGAACTCAATACAACAGGTACCTCATCGTGGTGATTTCTGGATTATTTGCGATAAAATATTAAGAAATAATTCACAAAAAAAACGAAATGCTGTTTTGTTTTCCTCCCTACAGTTCTTTATTTAATTGTGAATTGAAATGAATACGAAATTATATCGAAAACAGTGCGTATTGCACAAGAAAACCGTATACTTTCTATATGTAAGTAAATAAGTAAATATTTATTTGCAGAAAGTATAAAACATAATACAACTTTGAATGAATCAGAAAAAAAAACAACTGTCTGCAAAAGGGATACTTACGACAGTATAAACTGATTATAAGTAAGTTCCCAAAATATATCTACGAGTGCCACTAGACACGCTGCTGGTAACAACGGCAACATCTAACCTTCCGGCCTATTAGATTCAGTAGGCCGTGCGTAGACCAATTCACCAAAAAAAATACACGAAGAAGTATCTGGATCGACTCTAACTGGATACTCAAAGATTTGGCATCGTTTTAACGTCCTTGAATACATTTCCACATTCGACCCAATAATACAAGTCGTATTTCTCCTCATGAACGTATTGATCCCAAGTTATGCTCTTATTGACAGCATCGGAGGTTTTGGTATTATTGCGTATCTCATCAAATCATCTCTTGCACTGTAGTTGACACGCAAACACTTGTCATTTCTATCGGTTTACGTTTAACCACTTCAATTCTTGGAACTTTAACTTTTTTGATTTTGAATATAAAGGAAGCTGTGAAGAAGAACGTTATGATCCCACCCACAATTACACCTAGTCGACGATACTGCACATTGGAAACAAACCATTCGTCAAAATATATGTTTGAGATGTTTTTTCTGTGAATGCTTTCGTCATCTTGAACCTATTGTGAAAAAATGGATGTCGAATGTGTCTGTAACTGGTTCTTGATTAAATGATTCAACAAGTTTAGACTTTTACTATCCTAACTAACGGATGAATGTTTGAAAGTTGACTTTGAAGTTTCTATGATAATATTTGAACTCTGTCGTGGTAAATAAATCAATACAGAGTCATCATCCTGAGGATCTGATGCCGCGTGAAATCGCTGTATCAAATAAGCTCCCTTAACGGCTTCCTCCTCAGTTCTTGCGATATGTAAGTCTTTATACTAGTAACCACTCATTATAAGAAAAGTGAGCACTAAATTATTGATTTCTGATTGTCCTGTCGTTTGTCCTGGAAATCGATCAGTTATGAAAACGTTGTTTTGGGACGTTTGAACGTATCCAAGGGGGCAACTTTCAAATCGAACATTTGGCATGCCGATAACATATCCGCAAATTGAATGATGATCATAATCAAAATTTGGGTTATACACTTGAAGCTCGTAGTGCCGCCTGATCCTTTAACTGGCGAATTTTATCTCTATATAACATCGCATCTTCGGTAGTCAACGAGTTTAGAACTTTATCTAATCGTAGCCATTCTGAAAGGGCTTCATCAAAATTCATAGAGGCTATCTTCATCGACCATGTATCAAAGATTCCAGGGGGAACTGCTTGTTGGATTGTTGCAATATATTTCGGAATCTCTTTGTCAAATCCTCCTTTGCCAGGTTGATATTTTGCAATTATGTCATCAATTATCGGACGTGTGTTTGGAGTATAGAGCCAATGGTCAGCGTAATCTTTAAGGTTCAAATAAACGGTTGTATTATCATAATTGGGATCTATTCCCCCAACAGCCTCTTGTTCTTGCTCGACCAAGTTTTCAGATGGTCCTCGAGACAATGCTTGATTAGGCTCTTCTATCATTTCATCATCAGGTTCGGAATCTCCAAATGCCTGATTGATGATATTAGATTGAGACGGGGCATCAATATTGTTAGATTGAGGCATTGTGTTAATTACGGGTCTTTGAGGTAAGACATATGTGGATGACGTTGTAGGATTTGTATTAATGGGAATGTCCAAATTGGGACTTTGAAATTCAGCTTCTATGATGATATTTGAACTCTGTCGTGGTAAATAAATTTATACAGAGTCATCATCCTGAGGATCTGATGCCGCGTGAAATCGCTGTATCAAATAAGCTCCCTTAACGGCTTCCTCCTCAGTTCTTGCGATATGTAAGTCTTTATACTTGTAACCACTCATTATAAGAAAAGTGAGCAATTTAACTAAATTATTGATTTCTGATTGTCCTGTCGTTTGTCCTGGAAATCGATCAGTTATGAAAACGTTGTTTTGGGACGTTTGAACGTATCCAAGGGGGCAACTTTCAATCCGAACATTTGGCATGCCGAATTTTTGAATCAGAGTTCAATAAACACTTGAAAACAGGGACAGCATTCGTTTATTCATTCTCAGCATACGATACAGTATCTTATGAAGAGTTGTCCCATTTCAAGATGGTTTCGAGGCAATACATGAGGTAACGGATGCATTTCTGAAATGGTGAATATTTGAAGATAATTTAATTTATTCTAAGTAATTGGTATTTTCTGCATTTGTCTTTTTTCATTTCAGACTAAGAAGAATGGGTAGATTGGTGTAGAATCTGTTTTTCTCTGTCCATATAAGAATTACACGAAGATGTTCTTCTAGATCCCTTTGAAGTCCTTCAAGATCCTCTGATATCTAATATTTCCAGTACTAGTTTTTGTTCACGGGCGAGGTCATTTCATCATACGCAGAACTGTATGGTATTCCCGTACTTCAGCTAGGTAATTTTTTATTTCAATATATATTGTTTTATTTTAACTATCTCATTAAAAGAATATGGGTATGTACAGGGTCTCCCAGAAATCGATGTCACGCCAGAATTGGATAACAGGCTGAGTCAAAGTGGTATTCAGAAAATAATTAAAAAAAATCGTGTATTTTCGAATGATATTTCATTTTCAATTGTTCGAAGGAATACATAACCTCTGATGATTCTCGAACTCCAGTTGGTAAAATTTTTTATTTTTTTCGAATTTAATTTTTTTTATGTTATCCCAAATAGTGCTCCAGTAATGTAATCTTCATTTTGAAGCCAATTATTCCAGCTTGAAGAATAATGTCACTTTTTGAAGAACCAAATATTCGAAATGAATATTTAGACTTCAACTGATTGTACTGAAAAAATCAGTTCTTATTGAAGAAACACAGTTTTGAACAATTTATTCGAACTTTGTAAAAATTATTCTACACCATTTCAGATTTTGATTCAGAAAACATCACTTGTATTTCAGATTAGTCAATTGTATTTGAAAAAACATCAAATGTTATGCAGATTAATCAATTGAATTTGAATCTTTATTTTAATGGGCAGCTGAGAAAGAAAAAGTTTATCTAAAAAACCTCTTGCAACTCAAAATGTCTATGACTGTGTTTCTTCAAAAAAGACATATTTTTTTCAGTACAATCAGTTGAAGTCGAAATATTTATTTGGAATATTTCGTTCTGCAAAAAGGGACATTTGTCCTCAAGCTGGAACAATTGGCTTAGAATTGAAGATTATAGGTTACCGAAACCGAAGCATAGAAAATTACCGAATGATAGAAAATGCAATATAATTTGATGAAAACCAGACTTAGATTTTTTAAATATTTTTCTGAAAACAACTATGACTCAGTCTATTACCCGATTCCTACTTGACGCCGACTCCTGGGATACCCTGTATATATCAATGATGATTCACAAAATAAATTCAATTTCTAGTATGAATTCATTCCTTTCAAATCACAAATTTATCTTCAGTGATTTCCAAGTGATTCAGCTCTGTTTCCCTGTTATGTTAGCTGTATGACACACATTTGGATACATATACAAAAATTACATTCTATTTTGAACTTTAAAGAATTGCCCACAGTTTGTCATAAAATGTCCAAAGGAAATTTTATGTGACACAATGTGTCTTGTGAATAATTGAAAAATTGATATTTGTTGGTCTTCTGATATTTCTTTTGTTTTTGAATGTATCCAATGTGTTTGCGATCAAATATGTGATAATAGTCCTATTTTTTAATAGAAATATGATTTTTTTTTATGTAACCTATTTTTTCACCTTTAGTTTTCATTGTTCACTTTGTACTCAGACCAGTTAATTTTGTGATAATTGATTTGTTATTTTTATACTTTTGTTTTGTTTATAATTATTTGAGAAGTATAATAAATTTATCATCAATTCTCATAAGCCTCGTCTTATAAATAAAATCCTCATCCTGGAATCATATCAAATCATAGCAGTTCAATAGATTTAACTGGTCAAAACAACCATAAAATATATTTTCAATTGATAATAGAATATGCTTATTACAATAAGCATTTATTCTTCGGTAGGATTAATAGTTGAATTAATTATAAGGTTCATTTCTACAGAGTATAGTAAAAAATGAAATGAAGAAATCTCATTATTCATCATGAATTTATATTGAACTCACACTGAATATGAAGAGTTTTCATTGATTCAGAATAAGGATAGAAATGGATTGAACGAAACTGGTATTTATTTCTTGCGTGTAGGCCGATAACTATATCTGAAGGTAATATTTACTTGACAAAAATGAATTGTCTTATCGAAACCAGTATGGAATAAAACTTGATTTGAAAATATGATATACTTATTCCAACAATTTCGTTATATTCAATTGACTGAAATTATTGAGTTCATACAAGTATTTGATATTTTTGCTTCGAACGAATAACCACTTATACGAAACTCATTTCAAAATTTTCATCATACTTCCAAGGAATATGCAAATATTCTTGAATCAATAATACGTAATTTATTAAATTCAAGTATATGATCTACTTACTCGGAAGAATTAGATTATTTAAATTCTAAAAATAAAGTACACTTGAAACAACTCTATTATACACTTGCTCATATATGAATCTATCATTTACTTCAATTAAATATCCACTTAGTTGGAGAATAGATTTTTTTCCGTGTATATCCTTCTTATTCAATGACTATGTTGTCGGGGTTCAGATATGAGAGCTAACCACTGTGAGTCATTATCGCCCGATATGATAACTCAATTATTATTCTCGGAATATACGATATTATGATGAATTTGAAGTGTTTACAGGATGAACATTGAGTGGGAACAACGCATGCACAAATTGAAAACAAAGGGGCTCCAAATTGGGTATAAATTACAGATATGAGTTGAGAAAACATTTGAAACAACGAGGGGGAACAAATTTGAAAAGTTGATTCGTATTAATGATTCGTTATTAATATAATTAATTAATTTCAATCAATTTTATAACAGTATTTTGGATCAATGTTTGTTTTAGTTCTTTTTATTTTTCAACCCCTAAAAGCAACCCGTATCTGTTCAAAATAACAAAATAAAAATATCATTTAAACAATTTATTTATTCATCACTTTATTCTCGTGAAATTAATACTTTTTGTGTCAAAAAATTTATCTAGTCGCTGGAAATTTGCCTATAATTTGCCTTCGAATAATTCAAATTCGTCTTTAATGCCTTTTTTCTACCAGAAGTTAAACTCCGTTCACGTTTACCGACAAATTCAAATTCCAAAGTATTATGAAACTTATCCTCATTTACCAAAAGTACATTAGAAATTTTTACCTCTCTAACAGAATAATCATTGTTTAAAATTAAATCCAACGTATTATGTGATACATTCTTATAGTGATTGAATTGCGAAAGGCCACAGTTCAGAGAATTCCTGTAAACACTAGATAGTTTCGATTTTAATCCACGTACGTTTTCATACAGAAATGAAATACCCATCAAATATGTAGATTACTGTGAAAACATTCAATACCCACTGAGTTAAATCATCCGGTCCAAGTCACTTTCAGTTGATATTTTCAATACTTTGGCTTTATCCTCTTTTCTAGCATAAATTGAACCTTCCTTAACCCAGACGAACTTATAATTGCGTGTTTTGGATACTTCTTTCGTTTTTTTCAACAACATTTTGTTCGTTCTTGTGAGATGTTCATTTATGAACAAATGGTTGGACACATCATCAACTGTAAGTCCGGGAGATGACGATCCGATCGATTTCCGTTTAATCCTCGATGCTGCCAAGAATTCATCCCTCTTCGTTTTCCGACTGAATTTAACGATTATTGGTTTCGGTTTATCAGCAATAGGAGTGTTGTTAGCCCTGAATAAAGAATCTACATCAGAAGGAGTTACAGGACAATCTATATACTCGGAAATCTTTCGTAACACGTTTGGCAAATTTTCATTTTGTTTTTCTGGTACTCCAAGAATTTCCAGGTTTTTCGATTTTAGTTGTTGCTCCAAAGTATCAGCCCTTCTAGTTAAGTTGAGGACATCCCGATAGCTCCTTGAAAGTATGAACAATTTGATATTTTTTTAAAAACTAAAGAACACCAGTTTAACGCTTGAAAAACGACAAATTCTAGGGAGCGATGTAAACACAGCCGTTCACCACACTTGTCGCACCATTTTTTTTGCTCATGATGACTGAATATAATTCTGAAATTATGATTTTTGTGAGAGATTCTAAAAGGTTTATCAATATTAAATCTTTTATGAGCAATAATTCCTGTCAAGTGTGAAGTATCATCAGACGAAAATTGAAGTGAGACTGTGTCCTCACTCAACCAATCTTTTAATAAATAAATAATGGTGAATTGTATCTTCATGATTCAATAACGTGTCTGTCTTATTCTGTATATTTCATATAAAGTATTCGCCTGTATCTCTACTAGAATTATAACAGAGTGGTTTGTGCCTTCTTTGTATAACACTGTGTGACTAAAGGCATTAGATATAGAATAATTTCGAGAGGATATTGTACACTGCTTGTATTGTACTTTTTATTAATTACTGTAAATTTTAAAATGAATGCTCGAAATTCTCGCATCCATTTGCATTGTTGTGTATCATGTTAAGATCAGAATATACACATTCTTTGATATGTTGCGAACTGTGTTTTATTGAATCTTTTTTCCCATTCAGTATTCTTCTCTAAGATGTTAATTGAGGTTAACTTGATGAGTCAGGCTTCTCAGACGAAGAAACCAGCAAACCTTATTTGATGAATCCTGTGGAGGGTAGGGGTACCTCAACCCTCCATAGAATAAGCTTACCTAACCTAACTTAACCCTATTTGATGAATAAACCACTGATGAAAAATTTGTTATTCTTTCAGAAGAAATTTCATCAACATTATTTTCATATTCATGATCCATCATGTTTTTTATTATTCTTCTCAGTTCTGAGTCATTTCGAAAGACTGTGTAGCGGAGAAAACAACTTTTTCTTAAAATGAGACTAATATTTCCAATTTTCGAAATAATTCCAGGCCATCCATTCAAATTAAAAATTTGCCTCTGTAGACCTCTTAGACCCAGTTCGGCATCTGAACTACGGCACTTACTACCTCCTTACTACCATTACTTTTATTAATTGGAAAAAAAAATTAGCATTATTCTTTGAACTGTTCGAATTTATCCATTTTATATAAATATTCAGTGGATTTTCATAATATAAGAAATGCTGATACGTAAAGATAATTGCATTTTCTGGAACGTTTTCGTGGTTTTCAGCTATTGTTTTACAGATGCATTTTCCATATGCGTTACAATATTTTTTATCGATTGATTATCGATGATTCTGGAAGGACTGCTTTTTCTGAAACTTTTTTGGTAGTTTCATTCGAGTCACACGAGAACTTACAATCGTATTGAGTAGTAATAAAGTTATACATATTTAAATGCATCCGTATCTATGGTAAGAGAATACAAAATTGTGAAGACATTTCGAAAATTAACAGAAAATCTATAATAATGAAAAGCTTCTAGACCTCATGAATTTTTACATCAAATTTGTCAGCACAAATTCAGTAAGAAAACTTTTTTTTCTTTGAAAAAACACTCAATAACGTTTCGGGGTCTATATCAAACTTGTAGAATTGAAAATTATTAAGCGTGTTATCGTTTTTCAGTGTTCTAGAATTTTCCACCTAATTAAAAGGAACAAATTCACTATCTTTTTCTGGTACTAACAAGTTTTCGAGGTGATTAAGAACATATATCTCATTTCAGTCAAATATCTTTTTGTGACAATCCATGAAGCACCATCTCGAAAGAAAGGGTAAGTTGAATGAGGATCTTAATTACTTTTAAAACATGAATTCTTGGAACGGTTTTATCAATTAATACAAAAATAGTGAGTCACAACTCTTTTTATTCATTAATCAGGAATATTATAATTTCTGTTTGTCGGTATTGTAATTGATTTTTGTGATCAATTTTGATATATTTTTTGTATCTTACAAGTAGATTATCTTTGATTGTGACTCATACAAGTAGTTTCAAAAATGATAAAAGAAGACAAAACACTTGGCTAAAATTTCACGATTTTAATTAAAAATATTCGTTGACATATAAGTTTCGGGTTTTATGAAATTTTCAAAACTGAATACACAAATAAATTGAAATTATTATCAGATAACAGAGGTTAATATCGCAGATAGGAGGAAATCTAGTTGGTTTTATTGAAATCGTAAAATTTTAGCCAACTTTTTTTGTCTTCTTTTATCATGTTTCATCAAGTGTTGTGTGAGGAATCAATTTCAAGTTTCAAAAATAATGAAAAATATTTGGAAAACTATATACCTAAGCATGATACTGGAAATGAATTTTCATGTAGGTTAACATATTGCGCCAGACCCAAGAAAAAAATGCAAAATTCGAATTTTCAAATGATGTGAGTAAGGACTCTTCACACATTAAAGATTAATATTGGACGAAACCAAATTGGTTTTAAGAAAAAGAATAAAACGGTAAACAAAAAAATTCTTTGCCTTTACGGAGGCCCCACCGAAAACATTTTTGAAACATAGATGAATTCAAAAGAATAATCATCGAAATGAATACCATTTTCAATTCGATGATTTCTCTTTTGAATGCATTTATGTATCAAACAGGAAACCAAATTGCAGTTTCAAGTTTTCCAGCAAAAAATCTGAACCAAAATCAAAATTTCGGATATTTTCGGATCTCGAGCACTTAGAAAAGGAAGGGTTTCTAAATATGAATTCTTGGAAGACTCTTATCGCTTGAAAACACTCATGGGCTTCCGTAAAATTTCTTTTTCAGGGGGGGCCAAATGCCTTTTTGTGCAGAAAAGTTAAGCGCAACAAAATGCTTGCATTCACCGAACGTAACAGTTGTGGAACTGTTGTGGAATCGTCCGGTGGCACATACGCTACAAACTCAACACGTTCCGGAGAAGCGGGCATTTTGGGAGCGCTTTCTGTTTATGCTAGGTAGCGGTAGCGGAGCGGTGGCAACATTCTTCGTTCGGTGAATGCAGGCAATGTCATTAGGATGCCTATGAAAACACCCCCACCCTGACTGAAGAAATTGGCAAGAAGGGAGCTCAAATCTCTTTACCACCTATCTGATCAGACACCTTGAAGAAGCAAGTAGTCGAAGATTCTCTACTCACAGGTGAGTGGGTACCTACGACATTTTGTTCGTCATTATGTTTGTTGAATTTTGAATAAATTATGTTATAGCTGTACGAATCTTTGATTCATTATTTCGAACTGATATTTTTGGAGCTTTCTGTTTTTGTATCCTGAATATTGTGCAATAGTGGATTTTTTCTTCATTTGCAGATTTTACGATGTCGTCTAGTGGTCTTTCAAAATTTGAATGCTTTTCAATAGTTACCGAAATAGGTGAGTTTGTGTTTTTTTTTCTAATTCCACAATAATCTCAATTCTCAAGAGAATTATCCTTTGATCCAAATTGTTGGGACACCGATTTTCTTCAACTTGTTCAGTAGAAAATGTACAGTTTCTATTTTCCTGAACAACCAATATTTCAACAGTTTCAAATAAACAGAGGGGACCTAGAAAAGAAGCACTGCCTACTGTTACCTTCAATTTTCAAACAAGATCCTTATCAAAATTGTCCCAAGTCACGTTTGAGGTAATTTTATATTATGATCAAAGGAATTTTTGATCAAAGATATTGATTTTATGTTTTATGTGTTTTAGGTTCCTGTATCAGTAGAGGAGGAAGTATCATCAGACGGTCCTGAAAGTGGTGGAGAAGCATCTGCTGCCCCTCGTGGTGACCTTTCATAACCAGGAGCAGCAGATTCTTCTCTATTACTTTCATCATATCTCAACCAATCATACATCCAAGACCTGAAGTAACATCAATTAACAAAATGAGTGTCATTCATTCATGTATATTATCTTTGAAATGTGAAAGAATGTTTGCAATAAACTATCATTATTATTATTTCATTCAATAAACAGGGTGTATCTGAATAACACCGAAAAAAGTGAGGAAAGATTGTATTTTCCATATAATTTATTCGACTAGTTTCAGGCTTTCACGACCGGATATACTGACATTAAGAGAGTCTTTCGGGCTTATTGGCCGTGGTCTATTAGGAACTATTTCACCTTACCACGGCCAATAAGCCCGGAAGACCCTCTCAATGTCAGTATATCCGGTCGTGAAAGCCTGAAACTAGTCATATAAAATATATGGAAAATACAATCTTTCCTCACTTTTTTCGGTGTTATTCAGATACATCCTGTTTAAATTTTGAGGATATTGATTTTATGTTTTATGTGTTTTAGGTTCCTGTATCAGTAGAGGAGGAAGTATCATCAGACGGTCCTGAAAGTGGTGGAGAAGCATTTTCAGGACCGTCTGATGATACTTCCTCCTGCTCCTGGTGGTGACCTTTCACCACCAGGAGCAGCAGATGCTTCTTTATTACTTTCATCATATCTCAACCAATCATACATCCAAGACCTGAAATAACATCAATTAACAAAATGAGTGCCATTTATTCATGTAAATTATCTGTGAAATGTGAAAGAATGTTTGCAATAAACTATTATTATTATTATTTCATTCAATAAACAGGGTGTATCTGAATAACACCAAAAAAAGTGAGGAAAGATTGTATTTTCCATATAATTTTTATGACTGGTTAATTTTGATCACAGAGTCACCTCTTACATTTTTTGGTGTTATTCAGATGCACCCCGCATAATATTTTTACTTCTGATATGATTTCTGTCATCCAGAGGACATGAGAATGTTCAATAAACTACTCTGTGGAGAAGTTCATGGAATATAAATTTTAAAAGAGTATATACAATAATTTTAATTGTATTTAGAACCTTTGTAGTATATATGTTTGTTTGTTAGTTAGTGTTGTGACACATCCTGTAATTTATTGAGGAAATTATATATTACTATTACTATAACTATTAATATAGATATAAGGAATATCAAGAATATTACTAACATCGTTGTGAAATATGTTCTGTTAATCTTTGAAGATCACTAAGACAATTTTCTTTTTCAGAAAACTCTGGATGCCCTGATCGACATGCCAGAATATGAACCGAGAAAGGAAGGAGGCTTTGTAAGTTTGAAATCTTTTATTCGAATTATAATTTTCTTTTCACAATAAATCAGTATTGTCTTTGAAATCACCTTTTGGGAAAATTGTCATTTTTTGAAGGGTTTCTGCAGAAAAAAATAATTCAACTGATACGCAGCTTTCCTGATTTTGTTCTTGTGGTATCCTAAAAGTTCGAGTTCTGAATTGAATTCTTCACAATCATATTATGATTGCTTAATCTATCTCTGGAATAAAGTCGTCTTGTTTCTCAGTTCATTTTCGGACGACACGGCACAAAAATCAGCGTTGGAAACATGAATAAATTTGAAAACCAGTTGTTATTGAAGACCACCGAGAAGGCATTGCGATTCCTCCTTGAAGAATCGTTTACAGAAATAGAACTAGCCAGGTCCTCAGTTACCGGCCAGCAGAGTAATGCCTTCAAAGAGAAAACCCGAAAACGAGCGTAAGTATAACATCCGAGAACTTCAGAAATCACATGTAATGTTGCTCCCGAATCAGTCGTGAAAATTTCAATAATCAACTGAAATTCTATTTTAGTATCGTAATGAGTTCATTACAGTACTAAAAGTAGTGGTGTAATGAAACTCATTACAGCATTGTTTTTAGTTATATTTTTCGTTTTGTGGTTGTCAGTACTGACCTCCGATCCACCCAATTTTCAAATCAAATCAATTCATTCCGTAATCTGTCAAATTTCGTAAGTCATACCAACTGTCAAGATACAATGCGAAAGTCACTAATCTGAATTTTTATTTGAATTTCGAGAGTTTTCCACGAAACTTTACTGAAATAGAGAAAATATCGTCTAATACTCGTTGCAGAAGGCAATTCCAATACTCATGCTTTTGAAAACTGGCTCCTTCGTCGCTCGTTTTCGAATTTCGCATTCGTGTTGGAATAGGAGCTCATTCTGCAACTTGTTTCAGAATATACTATTCCAATATGGCCAACATATATCGAATTTAATTTTATCTACAGATGAATCTATATGAAGACTTTTCCCTTTGTTGACGACGATTTCTATTTCGTACCTATCAGCTTACTTATCGACTCTCTATAGCGCAATATATTTACAGAAATTCACACAAATCTAAATCGTACAAGGAATACCTACATACATCAGTTTACTCTGGTCGCCACCTGAGGGTGATTTTGACTGTTTTTGGTACATCTGTTCTATACCTTTCCAACTTCAAATTGAGACTAATCACATTCAATTTGATATTAAACAATTTCAAATTCGGAATAAGTAAAATCAAATTGGTAAACACAATCGAATTGGAAATAAACACATTCAAAATGGGACTGAATAATCGCATATTGGGAAATGACATGTCTTTTTTTCATAGAGAATTGTCATGATTCTGAAGACTTCCATGTGAAAATTCGCTACAATCTTTGAAAGTTCGAAGTGTTATTTCTTTTTCAATTGTGATGTTGCAAGTTTTTGAATAAATTTGGCCTTTGACCAATTTGTGCACAAATTTTACACAGTGGTCTTTCTTCTACTAAGTATTAAAATTTTTTTCTGATTGATTTTCGATCCAGTGACTGGAGGAGAAAACCTTAAATAAAATTCAGAAAATTGCAGACTATTGATTCAAGAATTCTTAGAAGAAATCTTTCATAAATTCTCATACACCTCTGCATTTTTTTCTCATTTCTATTCTCAGTTACCTCAGAATGATTCTCTCGAAATATGAAATAAAACGACTTTTTTCAATATATAATAGTTTAGTGTCAATATGAATTTATTGAATTCTAATTTGATTGTGATAACCATTTTGAAATTGTTTCGTCCCGTTTTGACCAACGGGAAACCATTTTATGATATCTTCATTTTTTGTAGGATATAACTGAATTTTGAAATTCGATCGCTTTCGAAAGTGTGCCATAATATTTTTAATAACGAAAATATGTGACAACGATTGAAATTTTTACAGGCTATATTCACAAGAAATAATACACTATATTCATTTTTTTGTCCCGTCTACTAAGGTTGGAAAAAAACTATTTCCTTTTGAAAATGACCGCATTTTTTTCATTTTATATCATAAAAAAATAGAGAGGAAAAATTAAAAAAAAAGTTTTAGTTCCAGTAAAAAGTGCTTGTAGAAAATTTTAATCGTTTCAGTTATTTTGGAAAAGAAGTTATGGTACATTTTCGGCATCGATAAAATATTAAAATTTTGGTATATCTTCGAATCAAATAAAAATATGGTGAAGCGGTTTCCACTACTGGTGTTCTCATGAAATTCGAGCTCAAGACTCCTTTCAACGTTTTTACCTGTCTAGTACCAGAAACTGCCAAAATCAAGCAATTGTACAAATGTACAATCACGAAAGACTTTGTGCTTTGGCAACCCTCTCTATCGAAACAGATTTAACATCCCAGCTGGACTATGATTATAGATAAGCAGTTAAGTGAGGCTAGAAGCCGACATTTTTTGTTTGATTTTTACTTCATAATCCGCTACATATATTTTATTAAATGTTAGACAATTTGTTACTTATGAAAACCTTTTTTCATGAAGGGGCCTCGCAAATTTTATCTCCCCCACATATAATTGAGGTCTTGTTACGCCAATGAAGACAGGATTAACTATATACCTACGGCTTCGTGTTGCAAATGTGTGATTTATTTGGATGTGTGGGTTACAAAAAAAATTGCTGTTTGTTCAGAAATTTGATTACTTGTTTTTTGAAATTCCTACTGAAAACTTTATTATTTCCATTATTCTATGCCGTCTATTCATAAAATTCAGTGATTATTTGATATCTGAAGTCAATTTTCCCTAGTGTACAGAGTCAGGCCGCAATATTGAATAATCGGAAAAATTTAATTATAGGAACAAATTCTTCAGAAAAAAAATTCTATTGATGAAAAATGAGCCCCTCCTTTGCTTTCAGATTCCATGAAATGAAGAGAAGCTGCATAGGTATGTAATAAAACAAAAAGTATGTCTCAAAGTTCCAAACATCATAAAACAAAATACTTTTCCGAAAAAAGCAGATTCCAGATCCAGACTGAGTGTAAACCACTCATGAAAAAAAATTCGCACAAAAATATCATACTAATTGTATGAGATATTATATGACAATTCTTTCCGGGTCCATAAATATTCCCTAAACAGAAAGTCAGAACGTTAAAAAATTAGAGACATAAATATACTTCAGCCTCAGGAAAAGAAACGAATATAACAGAAAAACGACATAATCCACCACAAATCTGTGTTGCCAAACTGCGCGAATATAAATGGAGTGCTCATTGGTCTCAGAATAAAGCAAACTTGTCAATACGTCTACTGACATATAACATTCATTACATACTTCGAAGAAAGGGCGAAATACTCAATGCAAAGTGATACGATACGATGAGATGACCTCAAGCTAATGAAAGTGATAAACCTGTATTCATAGATAGTTTGGCAATATGCATAATGCGTTTGTCCGTTTCAAGTGGTATCACTATGATTTATTCCCGTTGTTCCGTATTGTTCACATATTGAAATATTCTTCTACAGATAACCATTTGTTCATCTTGTCGCTGTTCTTTTTCATTTTCGATATAGATTTTTCTTGTTTTCCAGCAAGTCCATTTGAATTAAATTTGTGTATGTGTGAAGTTTTAATCGTCAGAGTACATTTTGCTTTTATTTTTTGAAAACTTTCTATCATTTGTGAATTTCTTTCATGTGTTTGTGTACTCATTTTAGGAGCGAATTCAGAAGTATCCAAATGGACTTCCTGATTTCGTTAATGAAATAAAATCAAACTATAATAATAGTTCGTTTTATTTCCCTCACTACCATTTCTTCCTCTTTTTCAGCTTAGAGATTCACTAAGTGAATGCTCTCACGATTCACAACTTCTAGAGAAGACGAATTGAAGATTTTAAGGTATTTCTAAACTAAACATATGGCGCAAATCCCTTTTCTCTGTATTTTTATTCTGTAGTCATAATACGGCGTCAGAAAAAATAGTTATTATTTTTTTATGATTGTGTGAAAATTTAGGTACAATTTCGAACCTTGAACTCTAACTCCTAAAATCATAAATGAACATAAACCCGATTCAAATATCAGATATATCAAATTCTGGAGTGGGAAACAAGTTTTTGAAATTAGTTGAATAATAAGGTGACAAATGAATGGTGGAAAAGGGATAGTGTGAAATCAGTTATTTATCTAATATTATTATAATTCATATAATATAAAATTATTATATACATATATTTCAATTTATCATAACTGCTCCAAATATAACCAGCTAATCAGTCGATGCCGTCAATTATAAAAGATACTAGAAGTATTCATAACAGGAATGAATTCAGGATTTCGACCATTCATTTTGATATGAACTCATTTTTTGGATAAACAAACTTCTGAATGCATAATTCCTTACTTGTTCAACTTTAGCTAACCAATTATTATCATACCATGCCTCAAATGCATGAATTTAGCCACCTTTCAAGTAACTTTTCTTGCACATCCTCTGTATTTTGTGCAGTTGGAATATTTCCCGAACATTTCTCAGAAACCGGGTTCTTTCTACTTAGTTCTCGAACTCTACTCGATAAGTTTTGCTCGTCTTTTAATAAATTTTCTCGATAAACTTCTACATTGGTTCCAGAACAACTTTCTTCAACTGGAGCCCATTATACGATTCGGAATATTTTCATAACCATTTTCATCGTATTCAACTTGTAAGTAGTCCCCAACTTCCTCGTGATATTCCTCCATTTTATCATCACAGTCTTCCTCAATTTCTTATTTCAATGGTTCGTCTTTTTTTTCAACATTCATCTGAGAAAGTTCACTCTCCTTCACATGCAATTTCCAAGTATCATTGATTTTTTGAATGATGTGTAAGTGTAGGCACAAATGAATATATTTTTTGTCATTTTGATTGTTTTGTTCTAGTTTAAAATCTTTTTGCGTGGTATTTTCTTTTGTTGCTTCTAATAAATTATTCGGAGGTTGATCTGAGATCTTTAAATAGTTGCCAACATTTGTTTCCGTCTGAATTAGTAACAGGATGATTATTTAAAATTTTCGCAACCTCATATATTCCTTTATTATTTATGTAAACTTCATTTTAACAAATTTTTTCGTCGATAGCAGTCCTGAATTCACTTGATCTTCTAGTTTTCGCATCATCATGTGCCTTACTACATTTCAAAGTGTCTTGATCACATTCACCACCTATCCTTCCAGGGCCGGCAAACCGGGCAGTCTGCCGGGGCGGCAAATTCTAGGGGCGGCAAAATCAGTTTCGTATTACTAGATTTTTTTTCCTTTGAAATCGAAAACCTGCCTGTTATTAAGAGAAAGCGAAAACACGACCAGACTCTGGGGCGGCTTTTTGAGCCTGGTCAACCAAATATATCACACATGTACACAAATAACCAGATAAAAATGCAAATAAACTAAAAGTAATACTGGCAGAAGGAAAACTATCGAAGATGCAGCATTCTACTCATAAATAAATATCCCTGTCAGGTTGTAAATTTCGCCAACGCCTCAGCGGCCTCTCATCCTAGTTACACTCCCTTGTTTACGAGTTTATTATCAAGACGGTCGGTCCCTTTGATGAACATCTGGCACTGTTAAGTTTTTGAAAGGGTTTCTAGGATAATTCAGCAATGATTCTTATTTTCAGTTTGCCAATCGGAAATCTAGATTTTGATATTCGGGAGGGGTTTAATATACTGGAGAAATAAGGGTATTATCAACTCGTTAGTCCTCAGAATCGTTTGTCATTTGTCACAATATTCAATATTCTTGCAACACTATACAGTGCCACATTATAGAAATCTTTCATCTACCTTCGGAGTTGTGATTTTCGAACTGAATTACTCTACAAAATTGAAGGTGAGTTCTATAATTCCGTATTTTTTTACCGTCGATTTAACATCCAAAGAGCATAAGGCGCTCTCGTTTATTAACATTGATGTAGGTGATTTTTTTGAGTCTTTCATAGATCGCCTCAGGTACGCATATGTGTATAAGCGCCGTCGTTTCAATTATTCGAAAAGGCGCCTTTGAATGAGTTAAAAATATGCCTCGCTGAAATTTGTGGCAGATTAGTGTTCTTAATTTACTGGGTAATGGTTACAGAAGAATATATCAATATTATTATTAGGTACTCAAGATTTATATTGACCTCTTTTCATTTACTTAATCAGATGTTACAATTTAAGAACATGGTAACAGGTAATAAATATAATAAAGTCAAATCGCAGAACGAAAACAGTAGGAATAACACCTACTAATTCTGATCCGGATATCGAAACGCAAAAAGAGGCCTAACTTAAATAAAGTTTCCCTTATTTTGACATTTACTCATGCGCATTCGCAAAAGATTTTGAGGCGGACTGTAATAAAATACAGGCCTCCTCTACTTAACTTAAATAAAGGACAGCCGTATTTAAATAAAAGATCCCTTATTTTGACAGTTCTCGCAACCTTCTAGGTTAAACAGCTTCTCACAACTGTCAAAATAAAGGAAATGTCATAATAAAGTTGTCAAGATACAAATCGTTGCGATAGCTCAAATATTCGACCAACGTTAAGGGATCTTTTATTACAGGATCCTTTAATAAAGTCAGGCCTGTATTTGTGTTTCGATAACTCTCTTGAATTTTTCTTACATACGAGAGCTGTGTTGCCTTGGAATTAAGAATTAGTAATCATCAAAAACCAAGACGCGCATTTTTTTCCTTAAACATGAGTTTATTCAGCTTCGTATACTCAAAGCAGAGATCGTTTTCTTTGTTTCCATATTTTGTATGTGAATGCATTTCAGAATTCTGAATTTTTATTTGACATATCCTACAGAAATGTATTTATACTTGAATTGATAAATTTATTTTATTGTTATTCTGATACCATTCCGTCTGATTGAGAATTTTTTCATACGCATTTATATTTACCGGTTTCGTGTAGAAACTGTCGTATAATGTATCAGCTGTTCATACGACACCCTGAGTTTTCGAAAGCGACAAGTCATTTTATTAAATATGGAAAATACTTTTGGCAGACAAAGACGTCAGTTGATTTCGATTTTCTTTTTTACGTAGGATGTAATATATTTTTTGTATAATACATATTTATACTTATAATTTCTATTAACACTTTTGTAGTTCCTGAAATGATATGTTAAGTTTTATTTTAGTTCATTTAGTTATGTTTGATTAATCTTGTGATAATAAACCTGTTTTTAGAGACAGACATCGAATTATAGTTATTATCTTCAATTCATACTGATAAAGGAAAACCATCTTATATGTATATATATCGTTCGTTTCTGAATTTTTCCCCCTTGATTAAATTTTGAAAGAGTGTGTTATGAGTCCCAAACTCAATACATCACAGCAAGGTGGCAAAATATAATTTTCCCGGGGTGGCAACATTTCATTTTGCCGGGGCGACAAAATGTCTGGCGGCGGCCCTGTATACTTCTACTGAAGACTTTAAGATACATTTACAGTCTATATTTTCATTTTGGTCAATTGCTTCATTACTTACCTCTGACGGTTGTTTAGAAATTTATAATAGAGTGTAACTTTCAATTCTACCCTGTATAACATCAGATTCAATTGAAATTCTTGCAGACTTAATAGGCTACGAACAGACAACAAAATCGATGCACACCTTAGAAACTGATTTTAAAATGAATTCTGTGAACAATTTTTTTGTTCAGGAGAGCATAATTCATTATTTTATTTTGGCCGTGATCATTTTGTTTTTCTAAAAATTAGTTGAATAATTAGATGACAAATGAATGGTGAAAAGGGGATAGAGTGAAATCATAAACGTTATTCTTCTTGCATTTTTATAATTTATATAATATAAAATTATATTTAAATTTGTTATAATATAACTAACTGCTTCAAGTAAAACCGGCTAATGAAACAGTCCACGCCGTCAATTATAAAAAAATTTCAGATGTACATAACAGAAATAAATTCAGTATTTTGACATTTCATTCTGGTATGAACTCATTTCTTGGATAAACAAATTATTATCATACCATGTCCCATATGCTTCGGGGGTCTTGAAAGTTAAACCTTCCGCCCATAATTCCTTGCTACATTCATGAAATCAATCTTTTAGCCACCTTTCAAGTGACTTTTCTTGCATATCCCCTGTTTTTTGTGTAGATGGAATATTTCGACAACTTTTCTCAGAAATCGGGTTCTCTCTACTTTCTTCTTGAACTCGACTTGATAAGTTCTGTTCGTCTTTCAATAAATTTTCTTGGGGAACTTCTACTTTGGTTCCAGAAAAAATATCTTCACCTTGAACCAAACACCTTTCGATTTGGAATATTTTCATAACCATTTTCGTTTGTCTTTATTTTCAACATTTATCTGAGAAAGTTCACTCTCCTTCACATGCACCTTTCAAGTATCATTGATTTTTTCAATGATGTGTAAGTAGGCGCAACTGGAAATATTTTTTGTGTCATTTCGATTTTTTGTTCTTGTTTAAAATCTTTTTGCAAGGTATTTTCTTCTGTTTCTTCTAATGAATTATTTGGAGGTTGATCTAAAAGATCTTCAAATAGTAGCCAACATTTGTTTCCATGTCAGAATTAGTGACAGGCTGATTATTTAAAATTTTTGCAAACTCATATATTCCTTTATTCTTTATGTAAACTTCATTTTTACAAATTTTTCAGCGATAGCAGTCCTGAATTCACTTGATTTTCTATTTTTCGCATCATCATGTGCCTTACTACATGTCAAAGTGTCTTGATCACATTCACCACTGAGTTTGACTGCATATGCATTGGGTGGACTGAATATTTTCAAAATAAATGGTTTCTTCTACTTATTTAAGATACATTTACAGTCTATATTTTCATTTTGGTCAATTGCTTCATAACTTACCTCTGACGGTTGTTTAGAAATTTATAATAGAGTGTAACTTTTAATTCTACCCTGTATAACATCAGATTAAATTGAAATTCTTGCAGACTCAAGGTGAAATAGGCTACGAACAGACAACAAAATCGATGCACACCTTAGAAACTGATTTTAAAATGAATTCTGTGAACAATTTTTTTGTTCAGGAGAGCATAATTCATTATTTCATTTTGGCTGTGATCATTTTGTTTTTCTAAAAATTAGTTGAATAATTAGGTAATAAGGGGATAGAGTGAAATCATAAACGTTATTCTTCTTATATTTTTATAATTTATATAATATAAAATTATATTTAAATCTGTTATAAACAGCTTCAAATAAAACCGGCTAATGAATCAGTTGACGCCGTCAATTATAAAAATTCCTAGAGGTACATAACAGAAATGAATTCAGTATTTCGACATTTCATTTTGGTATGAGCTCATTTCTTGGATAAACAAATTTCTGAATGCATAATTCCTTACTTGTGCAACTTTATCTAACCAATTATTATCATACCATGCCCCAAATGCTTTAGGGGACCTGAATGTCAAACCTTCCGCCCATAATTCCTTGCTACATTCATGAAAGCAATCTCTTAGCCACTTTTCAAGTGATTTTTCTTGCACATCCCTTGTTTTTTGCGTAGATGGATCATTTGCCCAACTTTTTTCAGAAACCGGGATCTCTCTACTTTGTCCTTGATCTCGACTTGAAAAGTTTTGTTCCTCTTTCAATAAATTTTCTTGGGGAACTTCTACATTGGTTCCAGAACAACCATTTTCAACTGGAACCCACACCATTCGATTCGGAATATTTTCATAACCATTTTCATCGTATTCAACTTGTGGGTAGTCCTCAGGTTCCCCGTAATCTTCCTCCATTACATCATCGTAGTCTTCCTCAGGTTCTTCTTCATATTCTTCTTCCATTGGTTCGTCTTCTTCCTCTTTATTTTCAACATTCATTCGAGACAGTTCACTCTCTTTCACATGCAACTTCCAAGTATCGTCGATTTTTTCAATGATGTGTAAGTAGGCGCAACTGAAAATATTTTTTGTGTCGTTTTGATTGTTTTGTTCTTGTTTAAAATCTTTTTGCACGGTATTTTCTTTTATTTCTTCTAATAAATTAGTTGGAGGTTGATCTAAGATCTTCAAATAGTTGCCAACATTTGTTTCCATGTCAGAATTAGTAACAGGATGATTATTTAAAATTTTTGCAACTTCATATATTCCTTTATTCTTTATATAAATCTCGTTTTTACACATTTTTTCATCAATAGCAGTTCTAAATTCACTTGATTTTCTAGTTTTTGCATCATTAGTACATGACAAGGTGTCTTTATCACTTTCACTACTGCATTTTCCTGCATATTCATTGGCTGGACTAGGAACATTCTCAAAATCGAAAGTTCCCTCTGCTAAAGACTTTAGGATTGATTTAGCGTCTACATTTTCATTCTGGTCCATTGCTTCATTTTCACCACTGAATTTTCCTGCATTTTCATTGGCTGGACTTGGAATATTTCCGAAATCAAAAGTTCCTTCTGCTAATGACTTCAAGATAGATTTAGGGTCTATATTTTCATGTTGGTCCATTGCTTCACTGTTATCTCTATTAAAAGATGCAACTTCTTCTGCTGAAGGTGAATTCGAAGGACTGGGAATGTTAATAAATTCAAAGGTTCCTTCTGCTAAGGACTGCAGACAGTCATTGTGAACAATTTTCTTTTCGGATTCTTTCTTTTTATTTTTTAAAGGTTCAGAATCCTTATTCTTCTTCTCATTTTTTTTAGTATTCTTAGTTGTTTCTAGCCTATCATCCAAAACCTGTGAACAATTTTTCAAAGAAAGAACTTCAGTTTTGATTGATTGAGTTATATCTTCGTTTTCGACCGCAATTCCTGATATTTTTTCAAACTTCGATTCGTCGTAGGCCCATAGATCACCAATGCCATTTTCTACATTGCCCAATTTAGAAATTTTCAAGTTTGTTCCACCGATAATCCCCAAAAATTTTCTTATCTGAAGCAAATCTTTCTCCCCTGAAACCAAAGAAATGCAGACACCTTTCGAACCATACCTTCCTGCTCTTCCCATTCTATGTAAATAGGTTGAAACATCTACAGGTACGTCGTAGTTTATAACTAAATCTACATTAGAGACATCTATGCCGCGAGCTGTTAAATCTGTAGATAATAAGACTCTACACTTGAATTTCCTCAAACTGTCAATTACTTCCAGTCTTTTTTGCTGTGATCGAGCAGCAGAAATAAACAGTGAATTCCACCCATGACGATTGATAGAAATGCTTACATTTTCTGCTCGTGTTTGGAAGTTGGAGAATATTATGCATTGAGTGAAAGATATGTTAGCTAAAAGTTTGAGTAATTCCTCATTTTTATACCACATTACCTGAGCTACATTAGATGATGGTTTTACCTCCCTCACAAAATGTTTGAGACCAAGTAATAATTGCGTATCATTCTCAGAACTTACATGGGTTGGAGACTGCATGTAATTACTTAAAAAAATTTCCAAGTTTTCTGGATAGGTAGCGCTTGCAGCAATTATCTGTTTCTTAAGTGGAAGACTTGAATAAATTTCATTGACATCGTTGAGAAAAGATGTTTCCATCAATTTGTCTGCTTCATCTAGCACAAAAAGTTTCACTGAATTCACATTCAAGATGTTCTGTTTTATCAGGGATTTTATACGTCCTGGGGCTCCAACAGCTATATGACAGTTTCGAGCTTTATCTACATCATCTTTCTCCGGCAAACCACCAATGAATGAATTCACTACCAATCCTAAAAATGAATGAAAGATCATGCATAACACAGCTTCAATTGTTTGAATGTTCTACCTGCGAAAGAACTTCCCACCGCTTTAATTGTGTCTGCATTTTGAACAGCTATTTCCCGAGTTGGTGCTAATACTAATACCTGAAGATCTGGTACAGATATATCAATCATCTCCAAAGCAAGGACTGAAAAAACTAAAGTTTTTCCAGTGCCTGATTTTGACTTCATTATTAAATCTGAAACAAACTTGAGGTCTTGTGTTGATGATCCCCAGAAAAACATTCTGACTTACCAAAACCACATCTTCCTAATGGAATAGCTTTTAACTGAATGGGAGAAGGTTTTTGATACCCACATTTGGCAAGACCTTCAAGACATTTCGGTGATAGAAACATCGTTTGGAAACTAACATTCTGTTCGATTAGTACGTCCTTTGTTCGTTTGTCGTCGACAGTATGAGCGATTATGTTCTCATCCATTCTGAAGGAATTTTATTTTTCCAACTATATGAAATATCTTATTCAAACTGGAGTATTATTATTGTTTTGAATTCATGTCACAGATGACATCTGACAAGGGATCATAGAATTCAAAGCTATTTCGGAGAAACTAGTTGTTTCTATGGTTTTCACAATTCCCGCCCGCCTAAACTGAATATTATAGGTTTCTGTGGCTGTTATTCCATCTGAGCTTCTGAGTCGACGCGTTTTTTGAATTTTCAATAGGAAGGTGGATTGAAAGTGGAGTTTTTTTAATTTTCAAATTCGGAAGAAGCGATAAGGTCGATGAGAGATTATTGATTGATTCCACAATCTGGGAATTGCCCAACACATGGAAGATCAATGAAATTATATGAAGCAGAAATAAAAATTTCGTCGCACAAAAAAAAGGCGCAACAAGTCAATATCCTAAAAAAAATGCACTTTTTTTGAAAACTGCAGATTGGAGTTGTACATAACTAGATTGTCACCAGTGACTACCAGTGATGAAGTGCAAATGGACATAAAAGATAAAACAGATTTTAGTACACTTCAAAATGAAATTATTAAGTATGTTGCTTCAGGATCAGAAGTTCACACTGATTATAAATTGGACTCACCCCTTACAAACTTATTATAATGTACATTTTACGGTACACCACAGTTAACCAGAGTGTAAGTTTGCAGGTGAGTGCATAAATATTAGTATACATTTTTATAATAGGTATTTTTTTCTTGAACAATTTTAATGAAAATTCAGTATTCACACTTTTCACATAACATTAAAATGTAGTTAAATTTTTATTGAACTTGAAAATTTGGAATATTTCAGTTGAAGACTGTACACAGGCCTAAAAAATTAACACAACAAGGAGACCAGGAAAAAGTTATTTTTTTTCGCATTTTAATTGGAATCGTAGTTTACTTCTTTTGATTGCGCCTTTTAGGTTCCGCTTTGCTATTTTATATTCTTCCTTATTCATGTGGTGCCTTGTGTAAACCCTTCTTGCAGCCATGCATATTCTTCGTAGCTCTTTAATTTCATTATTCCACCAGGGTACTTTTTTCTTTATGATGTTCTTGTTGTTCCTGGAGGTGAGCTTGTTACATTTCACAGTTTTCAACTCAGTGGAGCTGGCTGCATTCGAATCTGGTGCGTTATCAGTCACCCTTGGGTGGTCATTTTTCTCTTCTGTTTTTACTTCCTCTTTTATTTTGATGTCGTCCTTTTTCTCTTCTGTTTCTACTTCCTCTTTTATTTTGGTGTCGTCCTTTTTCTCTTCTGTTTCAACTTCCTCTTTCATTTTGATGTTGTCCTTTTTCTCTTCTGTTTCAACTTCCTCTTTCATTTTGATGTTGTCTAATACTCCCGCTATGGCTGGCAGGTTTTGTCTTCTCTCTTTTTCGAACCTTCTTAAGACCGGGCATCCAATGTCAGTCGCTTCGTGTTTTCTAGGTTTCAGTCTTTCGATTAAACAGTTCGGGCAAGTTTTTCCTCTTGTTTGTGGGCATTTTATTCTCTCATGTCGTCCGGCACATCTCGTGCATTTTGGCTCATTCTTGCATCTTGTTTGTTGGTGTCCAATTTCACTACATCTGTAACAAACTTTGACTTCTCTGAGCGGGCTTACTATTATGTCATTCTTAGCTAGTGAGAATTTCCCTCTGTCTACTAGATAAGTTCCAAGCCTTGGGTCCATTCCCATCAGCCAATCTGTCTTTCTCGGAATTTCAGTTTTAGCTACATGTACAATTACCATTTGCTTCCATTCTTTCTTGAATTTCTTTGCTATTACTGGGTTGTTTTCAAGACCCTTCTCTTTTATGTACGATAAATTGGTTTCTCTCTTCATGTTCCTGAAAATAACTCTTTTGTTTTTGTCATGTTTACTCTTATGTTTGCTGTTTTCTGCTTGTTTTCTCTTCTTCGTATTACTTTGTTTGTCTTCTTCTATTCTCTTTCTTTTGTCTAATGGACCTCGAGAAGAAGAGTACGGCTTAGATTTATATGATGAATATAAAAACATATCATCATTTTGTGGGCTCGTCACATACTCTGAAAGAAAATCTTTAAATGGAAAGAACAAATTATCCTAGAGAAAAATATTAAATTACCTGGTAAATTCAAAGTTGGAAGGGCATATTCTTTGAGTTTTCCATAAAAGCTTATGCATTCAGCATGAAAATGCTTCCGACAAATGAGTCGGTTTGATGGATCACGCGATTTTGCCAATTCTGGGTTTCCAATCCCCTGAAGCCAAATTTTTTGGGCTGCTTTGGTTGTTGGTACCCTGTAGCTACAAAAAAAGTATATTATCGTAATTTATCATGTATTATTATTTTATTTTAAGTTGCGAATACTGTTTTCGTGTTGAAAAACCTTTGTAGTACTTTTTTTTCTTAAATGAGAAAAAAAAATAAAAGCAAAAAAGGGTAATTAGTTATAAGAATATATACTCACCATTTATCAACTTTATTATAACATTTAGGAACGCAACAATATCCAGCACTCATTTTTGGGATATAACAGGCTGCAATATTCAAGATTTTAAAAATTTTTTGAATTTGTATTTCCACTTATTCAAACAACACTTGTGTTGAAAGACAACAGACAACGCTTGAACGCTTATTAAGCGTTTTCGGAAACTTATCCGGGTTCACCCGATCCCTAACCCGAACCCGTGTTCGGAAACTACGGGGCTGTCGACTCGATCACTGACACGGGGTGCGTTCTGTCACCGCATGCGCACTGCAGTTTAGTTTTGAATTTTAAAACGCGGGAATGAGGTTTCTACTCTATTGTCAATAATTCAATATACTCTATTCTTAATTGACATTAAGAGAGTCCTCCGGGATTATTGGCCGTGGTCTATTAGGAATTATTTCACCTAACGTTGCGCCCACAACTGCGGTAGACATCTTCAGAGAATTCTTGGTCTGAGGTTGTAACTCGACCGCTGAATTTTCGAAAGTGATGCTGGATTCGATCTATCTTACCATATATCCCCAAGGTCACTGATAGAATACTGAAGAGGCACAATATAGAGACTGTCTATAAGCTAACTCAAAAACTTGGCCAAATGATCAGAACTACCAAAGACAAAGTCAACCCAGGATAGCTTGTGACTGCAGCAAAGTCTACATTGGTACAACGAAGCGAAGTATCAGTACGAGAATTAAGGAGCATGAACGATGCTGTCGACTCAATCAGACGGAAAAATCCGCACTAGTGGAACATGCTCTAACAGATGGACACAAATTGTTTTCTCAAAGGCAGAGGCTATTTCGAACATCAAAAGTTTCTATCCTAGGATGAACATGAAAGCCATTGAGATATATAAAAATAAGAACAACAGAAGAGAAGAAACTCCTTTGGTACATAGCGCACGGTTGCCGGTGTTGAAAAAGACCAAAATCAAGCCAGTACGAAGTGGGAGCGATGGACCAATCAACAACGCGCGCGTAAACCCACTGCCTTCTCCCGCCAATGATCAGGATATAAGTTGAGCCAACGGATCGAATCCAGCATCACTTTCGGAAATTCCGCGTTCGAGTTACTACCTCAGACCAAGAATCCTCTGAAGATGCCTACTGCAGTTGTAGGCGAAACGTTAGGTGAAATAATTCCTAATAGACCACGGCCAATAAGCCTGGAAGACTCCCTTAATGTCAGTATATCCAGTCGTGAAAGCCTGAAACTATTTATGGTACTGAGTAGGTTATTAAATAAATAATCCGACAGATAGCAGCACTTGTGCGCGAAGTAAGGACATTCTAAGGAAGTTGCAAGTTGCACCAAAATCGACCAATGTCTCTAAAACGCAGTGATACCTTCATCTGTCACATTCATAGTTTTCCACAATAATTCAATTAGAATAGGTTTTCAAAATATCCTCCTTATTCAAGAATACACAAGTCTATCCTTTTTTTCTGAAGAATCCATAATCTTCTAAACAGTGAGTGAGCTCTGAGGTCATTAAAGTAACGTTAAATTCAGTCGTTCAATTCACATAACGCTTACTAATTAATAACTTTATCATTGCTTCATACTAGCATACTCATATTTTTCACATCAAAATATTCCGAAAACCGTACAACCGAGTTTTATCAAAGGTATCTTTTTAATGCAAAATTAAATGATGTTTAAGTTCACTTGAAATTTTGATTAATAAATCTTGTATTGAAAAAGTTATGTTCGATACAACCTAGTATGAACCGTGGTTCTAGCGCCCTCTATGAGAGTCAGACATCAAAACAAATTCTTTGGTTGTGTTATCTTTCAAAACATATCCTATAAGATTTCATTGCATTGTTGCCAGTAGTTTTAACAAAATCGTGGAAAATGCGTATAATTTTCTTGTTCAACGCCCTTCATCTTGAATACGTATGACGAAATTTTTTTCTGAACAAACCCCAATAATTTGTCAGTTTTCTATCTATACTAGAGACGGGATCACCTCTTTTTGAAACACAAAATACATAATAAGAATTATTTGATTTCGCAATATACAGAGTTATTTACGAATATGGCTCTATAGAATATTTTAAGGTAAGACACAAGATTCAGGATTCGAAATCTTTGTCAAAAAATAATATAAGGATACTTCCAAGACTTTTATCCCGAAATGAATATTTTTCGAGATATTCAGGAAAAACGATTTTGTCTTCAAGTTTTAAACTCTTTCCGAATGTGTTTTTTTACTGGTAAATAATTAGCGGACAAGTGAATCTTTTGGAAATCTCTATTATCAAGAAAATATTTTCTATATTTCAGACGAGTTAGGTTCTTGAATTTATTTATTTATTAACGACTTTTTTTACAAAATATGAGAACTCTCGAGAGGCGAAGTTTAGCCTACGGCTACTCTTACACTTAACCTGAATTATCATCTATAATGCGAGAGCAACAATAGGCTTAAAGTTCTGAATGTGAGTATTAGTGAAGTAAACGTAAAAAATTCTCAGGAATGCAAAAAAACTAATTTGTAATAATTTTAAATGCTTTTGAAAGAATAATTAACAGAACATGTAACAATTTCATTACTGAAAATTCAAATTTCCCTACCATGACAAAAAAGAAATTCTCCAGAATTAAGAATTTGCGCAAATTATCCTAAGCTATAAAAAAATAAAAAAAAACTGAACTCGTCTGAACTATAAGAAAATATTTTCTCGACAACAGATTTCCAAGAATTTCACTTGATCGCTTATTACTTTCCAGTAAAAAAACACATTCGGAATGAGATTGAAGACCAAATAGTTTTTCCTGAATATCTTCGAAAAAATGCCGTTCCAATTTGAAAAAAAACTATATTTTGATGTTTCGTCACTTCTAACTTTGACAAAGAATTTGTGACCTCGTGTATCATATTCTGAAAATCACGCTGTCGGAAAAGAAGCATCAACCTTTCTTCTCGGAGATTCTCAAAAATAAGAATTTTCAATGAAAAAAACTTCGAAGTTGTCTGTATTTCAACAGAGTTCAATTTTGAGATTTTTTTTTTTTTTTTTTTTTTTCTTATTTCCCCATTTAAAGAGAATTTTCCGGCGAAAATTCAAATTTTTGGAATTAAAAAGACTCAGAATTCAAAGGAATATCCATTTATGCAATAAAAAATGGTTTGTCCTATTTGAAAAACGAAATTTGATGTCACTTCTGGAAAAACCTGAGGTCCTAGAACCTTCAAAAAATATACAAGAAGTCGTCTTCTTACTTGAAGCTCACCTTTAGAATTTCAATCCTGAATCTTGTGTCTTTCCTAAAAATATTCTATAGATTGCCGACGACACAACTCTGGTATCCCATGCGAAGACAATGAAAACCTGCATACAGAAGCTCCAAGAACTTCTAGATAAAATCTCTAAGTGGTTCCAGAAGTGGAGAATGAAAATTAACCCAGACAAGTCGCAGTTTATTATTTTTAACCACAGAATTTCACCTTCATCACCAACCTTAAATATCAACGAGAAAATCATAAAACCTACTCCTGCAGTCAAATACCTTGGTATAAACATCGACAGTAAATTGAACTTCAACCTACATACAAAATTGATGAAGAGGAAAACCATTTCAAGAGCAAAACATTTCTCTAAGTTAACCTACAGAAAACAAGGCATCAACATCAAAAGTGCATCAATAATATATAAAACAATCTGTAGGCCCATATTAGAATACGCACACCCATTGTTTGCAAACTGCAAGCAACCAGCAATTAAAAACCTCATGACTGCAGAGACGATAGCACTGAGAGCTATAACTAGAATGAGACATCCCAATAATGCACTTCATAATCCTCCGAATCATCTACTCTATCTGAAAACCAAAATAGAGCCTATTACGATAAGGATAAACAGGTTGAATAAAACATTCTATAAGAGGTTAACGCAATTACCCGAAGTGATCTCCCAATACCAAGAGGACAGAAGGAATACATCCAAAAGGAAATATCCAGAACTTCCACTCCTAACTAAAATCAAAAATTTAAACTAAGAAAATTCAAAATATGTAACATTTTAATTTTTTATTTTTACTTAAGCAATGATTAAATATATCAAAGATTGTAAAATCACAGGCTGAAGGACCCAAGGTCGATGGCCATTTGCTCCGCAATAAAGTGCTGTTATCTATCTATTCTATAGAGCCATATTCGTGAATACTCTTGTATAATGCGAATTTCTAATTATAAATTTTCCATTTTTTTTAAACAGGAGTGTTTTCACAGCAGTAAAAGAAGCATCAAGGGATGATTCACTTTGATCTTTGGCATCATGTTATATCACAAGAGATAGAGAATTCTCATCATTTGGTAAAATCCAAATCATATTTATGAATACTTCGAAAAAAAAAACAATTATTTCAAACAAATCAAAAACTTATAGTGATAAGTAATGAAAGTTTATATGGAGTAGCACATTTTATTCCTATATTTTATAATGTATTTACAAGACTCATTCATAAAAATAACATATGGCTGTATTCGAAATGTGAAAAATATATAATAAAGGTTTAACTGTATACTCATTTCCTATTTTTATGTAAAAGACTAACAAACATTTAGACTAAAGAAATATATACTGAAACAATTGTATACACAAAAGCACATCATCACCTCAATAAAACATCAAATATACACAATATTCTTCATCACTTATTCGGGTTTTTCAAACCAAGCAAACCTTCAAATGAATTGTGGCTGTCCACACATTGACGCTTCAATCTCCAACAGCATGACAATGAAATGAAAAAAAAAAAGAGGGATATTCAAACCAAGCAAACCTTGTCACTGTTTTGCTGAACATTAATTCCCAACAGAGTTATAAAAAAAGAGATGAATTTTAGTCAATCATCGATATAAACTTCATTTAAAACCTACACACATTCATCAAGCACACTTACATGCAAATTTGAATTAAAATTATTATACAGTTCAATAATCATTAGGTATCTCCAGTATTATACTGTTCATTTTTAATAAACTAAAGCAGAAGGGTAAGACTCTTATGGAAAATACTTCACTTGAGGGTGAAAGGGGGTAAATAATTACTTCAGAAATTAGGAACTAAGTGGTTAGCATAGGGCAAATTACTTTTTGGTCCTTGCCGGATAGTATAATTTATAGTTCGTACAAAAGTTTTTGTATAAAAGATAAATTTGATATTATAGGACACTTTACTTTTGTCATTTGCACTGTACGCCTCTCATGGCTTTCAAATCCTCCTTGAATGCTTTCTTTGTACAACAGAAGCATCTGAGGCTTATTGCAAGAAGAGAAACAACTGTAACAGTCTTCTTTCAATCTAAGAAGTTGAATAGTACTTCATATTTTACAGTGAAACCTGAATGTATGAAAACTTTTGTTCTTTCGACTCTTTTCTGAGATTAATTCATTCAACATAAATTACAGGAATAAAGGAATATTTGAATCATTGTTTACAATAAAAAACACAAAGCTGATTGTAAAAGATGAAAATCATAAAAAAGTATAATATAAAAATATTATTGGCAGCGAAAAATAGACTGAATGTTGATCTCTCCAAAAAGTAATGTAATGTAAAAAGCTCTATAAATCAGAGTATGAGATCTTATTTAAAAAAAACTAAGAAAGAGTTGATTTAAATGTGAGTTTACTTCAATTAGTCTGGGACTTCCCTATAGGGTACTTCAGAAGTAACATTGAAGCCTTCGAAGTAGTGAGTCAAAAATTCGAAAGTAGGTCTATTTTCTGCACGAGCGTCCCAACAATTCAACATTATCTGGTAGATTTCGTCGGGGAGGACGTGAGAGGTAGGTTTGGGCATTCGGTAGCCCTTTTCGACCATTTCGATAACTTCTCTACCATGCATTCCCGGATAAGGAATTTGTCCATAAGTGAACAACTCCATGAGTAAGATACCGTACGACCATACGTCCGATTTAATCGAGAATTTACCGTAAACTATCGCTTCTGGAGCCGTCCATTTCACCGGGAAACGAGATCCTTGCTTGGGACAATACTCGTTGTCCTCTATCACCCTTGCCAAGCCGAAGTCACAAATTTTGGCGATGTTGTTTTCGCCGATGAGGACGTTTCTTGCTGCTAAGTCGCGGTGGATCAATTGTTTACTTTCTAAATATTCCATGCCGCTAGCTATTTGGAAAGCTATGTAAATTAATTCATCGAATCCTAATTGTTTTCCTTCTTCGTTCCGCAAGAAATCTAGCAAACTACCTTTGGACATGTATTCTTGAACAATGAAAATCGGTTCTTCTTCACTACACACACCAAACAGTTGCACGAGACGTTTATGCCTGAACTTTTTCATTATCGCAGCTTCTTCCAGGAACGCCTGCGTGGACATTGTGCCTTCCCGTAAGGTTTTGACCGCTACCTCGGTGTTGTTCTTCCATTTTCCGTAATAGACTTCTCCGAAGTTGCCTCGGCCTAGACGTTTCACCAGTTGAATCTCGCTTCTTGGTATCTCCCATTTGTCGCGATATGTTGGCCCAAGGTCCCACATGGTAGGCTCAGGTTTCGGACACGGTTTCGACAATACATGGCACAAACCAAATGCATTTCCTGAAAATATTAATCATTAATTGGGGAATTGTTCTTTTTTTCTTTTATTTTATTTTGATTGAATTTCATTTTATTTTATTGTTTTTTTTTTCTTTTGTATCTTTTCTGAGGTTGAGTGGAGTAGCTGAGGCTAGACTCCGCTAGACCAGCCACCCTGTATATTTCTTATCCCTTTCTTCGGGGGACATCTTTTGATATAACTATACTTCTCGCAGCAATCAAAGGAACAGAAAATTTTTCCAAATTTTTTTCACCTGTAACGGTAATGTGAAAAAAAAGCAAGAAAATGCCATTTTGCTATTTGTTGGTTAACGGACTGTTTCTTCGTCAATATTGGAGGGAAAGCTGAGGTTATAAGAAATTTTACAGCCTAATCGGTCGATTCAGCAGTTTTCCTCGACCAATTGATTGAAATTCTGAAAAAATTAAGGGAACAAGGTTTTCGTTCCTCATTAAAGTTGGCCTTTTCTTTCCAAAAATAAAGTATTCATTTTTTTTTCACTTTTTACTCAATTTTGAATGTTTTGGAGATAATATTGAAGAAAATTTTTTTAAAATCTCGAATATTTGAAAATGTCTTTTTTTAGGATTGAAAAAAAATGTTGAATTATGTTCTGAAAATATTGAAAAAAAAAATTGAAATTATCTCTGCAGAGAACGGAAAAATTCTACTCAAAATTTTGCACAACGAGTATCTTGAAGTTGATTGAATTCATTCAATCCCTTTTTTTTTGAGAAAATAGCAGTTTCGATATGTCCTCAGCTTTAGTGGAGGTGAGTCAGAAATACCCACTTTTTTTTTTAGGAAAAAAAATTATTATGAAAATATCGGAAAAAAATATTTTCTTTTCAGTGGGAATTTCTATTTTTTTCTCGATATTTTCAGAACAAAATTGAAAAGTTTTTTCAATCGTAAAAAAGAGGCATTTTCAAATATCCGAGATTTCTTAAAACATTTTCTTGAATATTATCTCCCAAACATTCAAAATTGAGTGAAAAGTGAAAAAAAAAAATAATTTATTTTTGGAACGAAAACTTTGTTCCCTTGATTTTTTCAGAATTTCAATCAATCGGTCCAGGAAATCCGCTGAATCAATTGATCTACCGATTTGAAAGGGTCTTCGGGGTACATCAGGCTGTAAAATTTTCATATAACCTAACTTAACCAAAAAATGGCAAAATGGCATTTTCTTGCTCTTTTTCACATTATCGTTACGGGTGAAAAAATTTTTTTTTTCAGACATGAATGATTTTTGTAGGAATTTTTCTGAAGAAAAAGAAACCAGCTGTCGGTTTGCTAGGCTCCAGTAGTTCCGGAGATTTCGGCAGTTTAGTGAAAAAGGTTCCTTTTGCATTCAAAATGGGATATCTCGAAGACAAATTGTCATTTCCGAGGGTAGTAAAAAACAAATTAAAGCTGAATGAACAGGCCATGCTGCCTTTGCATGCTTTACTCGAAGATTGCATGGCTACCGGTACTCTGAAAAATTGTTAACCAATAAATTTAGAAATTAGAGTCTTCAAGCTTCAAAAGTTGATTTTTCTAAATCTCATACGACCATTTTTCACTGAGATGCAGCCTGTTGAAAAACACCAAAAAATTTGGAACATTTTTCTGTTTCTTTCAATTGTTTTGAGAAGTATATAGTCAATTAAGATATTCGTAAGTTATTTATCATGAAAAAGTTAAATGGAAAAATTCATGAAGAAATAAGATAAAAATTTGTTCACAACATCGAAAAAGTCTCATAGTAATAAAAAAAATGCAATGAAACACTTTGTCAAGAGAAATATTGTTAACAAATATATTAAATACTTTGTACTGCTTTAAAGAGAAAGTAACTTACTTGTATATGAGTTCACTAGTTCGGAAAGTGTATCAAAAGTTTTATTTGTTGAGATATAGAATCCTCCATTGTCTAGTGGTTTAATTTTGTAATGTTTTATATGATGACCCCGGTATTCCTCCCAATCTTTCACTGATAACGAGTATCCATTGGGATTATGTTCTGAAGGACGGACCAAAAATGTACCCCTAGGATTCTCTTCAGCCAATAAGAGTTTCTCGGCTTCTTTTCTTGAAATATTCTCGAAGAACCAGCTGAAAAGAAATATCATCATTAATCTCCAGGTCAATGTTCCATAAAATAAAAAGTAGAAATTTTAATGAATAGAATTAAGTGGACCTTTTTTATACCGATAATCATTAAACAAGATTCTACATGCAGGGAAAAAGTGAAACTGTAGAAAAGAAATAAACTAGGCAGAAATAAACTCTTCGTACTCGAATTGAAGGAATTTCGAAGAACAAAAGCAATTAAATTAAAAACTCCCGCAGCAACCATAGTGGAAAGGTGATTCTACCTCACAGGCAGATTTGAAAAATATTCGTCTTGTTCAAATGTGTAGTTTAGCTCTTCCGATTCATTTTAATTTGAATAATTTTCTTAACTTAGATTAAAACCATGAATAACACACAAAAGAAGTCATGTAGGATAGCTTCAGTAGAAGATGTAAGGAAAACAATAATGTGCAATAGATCCAGCATGAAATCTATTCCTGGCCAGGAAGTGTTTCCTTGAACACTTTCACCCCCAACCCTATAAGTTTGTATGAAACTTCTGCCAATTTTGATGCTAGTGGTCTGAAAATTGATATAAATGGAAGAATGCTTGTTATGAATGTTGAAAAAAATATTCAAGAATTCTCGTTTGAAACTCACTCCCACATTTTGAATAAGGGGATATAATAAAGCGCTCGTAAAACGCCTCATGTGTATTTATTTACACCAAATACAATTTCTCTGATAACCTCAACCATAGTTTCCCTTGTGCAATTTCCCGTTGTGATCATTGTATAAAGATAGGATTCTTTATACAATATAGTTGTGATGGCAGCTCGCAAATACATCGCGGTCGCAGCTCTTACCTAGGTAGGTAAAGGTTTATTTCTCCACCTCGAACATTGTTGATTTTGAACAAGGATTGTGAATTAGTTTCACTTGGAATAGATCTCGCAATAACTATATTTTATTGAAAACAAAATAAAAAGATTTTGTCATAAGTAACGTACGAAAAGAACTGAAATCCAACCAAAAACATTTTCATGTAAATAATTGCCAAGACGAGGCCGTATTTCTGAAATTGTCGAAAAGTTATCAGATCTCATGTAGAGCCAAGCTGCTAACTCTACACTTATCAACTTCACAAGACCTTATTTCACAAACTCTATGCCTTGGTCAAAATAAGTGATCTTTTATTGCAGGATCCTTTAATAAAGTGAGTCCTGTATTTGTGTGTCGATAACTCTCCATTATTTCTCATTATTTCGAGGTATAAGACGAAAGCAGTTCCCCACATAAAATTTCTATCCAGAAAAAACCAAATAAACACGTGTGGCACTCGAGGACTGCCGCGGTAAAGCTATTGCATAGCATCTATTCAAAAATAAGAAGATAATATTGCTGATTAATTTTTTTTTTTTTTTTATTTATCTTACAATACATGTAGGTTATTCAGGAATGTTTATCATTAAAACTATAGGTTTATGGCAACTGAAATAAGAAACATAAGTTTGAGACTTAATGTGTTCTAAATATCTGACAAATACCGCGTCAATAGTGGTCTCATATTCTGTTGTGGATTCTTGGGGATCATTATTCATTTTTAAATTCAATTTTTCCGAAAGAAAAGATGTCAACCGCTCTGATTTTTTATCAGCGAAGTTAATGTTGAAATCGCCAGCCAAGATAAGTGGAAATTTATTACCTTTTGTACCAAGTATTTTCGACCCTTCTTCAGTGTACTCCAGTAAAGTGCGATGAATAAAATGCTCTACCTCGTCCAATTTTAGATTCGGAGAAATGTGAATTGCTATCATGATTATGTGTAGGCCATTTCTAAGTTTGCATAAGCATGCACAAATGTCTCCAACAAATGAGCGTCTAACATTAATATCGCTAACGTCTCCAATATTTATTTCAATAGTATTGTTCGATTCGAACGAGATACTGTTCCAAAAGATGGGGTAGATGATCACACTGATGTCTTTCAAGATTTTCCTGATATTTAATATTTTATTCGTTGGTTTGTTACATCCATGTTTTAATAATATTGTGATCGGTTGCGGGAATGTGGAACAAATTACCTATGTTTGTATCTAAATTTTTATTATTAACTTTGTCGACGTTTCGGAGACACTTTCTCCTTTCTCAAGGCTACAAAGACAACCTTACATTATAATATTTTCGTTTGTTAACAATGAATATTTGCTCACCTCGTTAATTCTCTAAATTCAGATTATTAGTTCGGAGAAGCATATGTGTTCTTACTTTCTATTTTTGATATCTTATACAATCAGCAGAGTTATTTGGAATAAGTTAAAAAACGAACAGTGGAACACATAACCACAAATTACATATGACGTCGTATTTTTTAAAAAAGATTTTTAACTTATTCCAAATAACTCTGCTGATTGTATAAGATATCAAAAATATAAAGTAAGAACACATATGCTTCTCCGAACTAATAATCTGAATTTAGAGAATTAACGAGGTGAGCAAATATTCATTGTTAACAAACGAAAATATTCTAATGTAAGGTTGTCTTTGTATCCTTGAGAAAGGAGAAAGTGTCTCCGAAACGTCGGCAAAGTTAATAATAAAAATTAAGATACAAACATAGGTAATTTGTTCCACATTCCCGCAACCGATCACAATATTTTTAATATTTTATGTTATTTTTTTACGGGGAGACAGGTTTTTTCGGCTGAGGTTTTTTCCCCGGGCTGTATAGTATCGTATGATACTAGTGATGATAGTATCGTATGATTCTATAGTATCATACGAAGAATGTTATGATACCCCGTTCTTTTTTTACCTCAGCTTAGGTACTTTTTGTTTCAACATTTATTGTATTATTTTAGCTCTCTTTTTCATAAGAATATATATATATATATATTTCAATAGACGGAGTCATAATATTGGTAACATTATTACTATTTTGGTAAATAGCTACCCCATCTTTTGGAACAGTATCTCGTTCGAATCGAACAATACAATTGAAATTAGGTATTTCAATCGGATTATCACGCGTCATGCATGTTTCGGTAAGAAGTAACACATTGGTGTGTCTCGTAACTGAATCTTGTGAATCGTATTTGTGACTATGTAGACTTTGGCAATAGAAAGTCATTATTGAAATTCAATTTCTATTACTAATGAAATCTAAGACAATTTGAGCTATCGTCTGAACACTATTTAAAGACAGTCTTTTGAATTCTTGCAACAAAGATGCAGTCGATGCAGCTTGCCTTCGATTATGATAAAACTTAAATGCAGAATCATCATTTTTTTCGTAATATACAATTTTTCGATATTAGTCGAGAGAGTGCAACATAGACGAGTTCCTGAGAATGTGTTTTAATATACTCATATACTATTTCGTCAAAAGTTCCACCTTGCGACTTATGTATAGTTAGAGCAAGAGCTGATGATAATGGAAAATGTTTGCGTTTGGCTATACATTTTCTATCCGATGTTAATGAAATATTTGCCGTTCGTAATTCAATGGAAACAGCGAGATTGCCGACTCCATTTCGCACTGCTAGAGTGGCTGCACGCATCCATCTAGTCGCAAGCACTGCCGAACTGAACCGACGATACACGGCGGTGTGTAAGGTTTTTACGTTACGGAATTTCTACATTCGGTCGCCGCGCTCAAAGCCTGAGGTAAAAGCTATACAATAGCCTAATAAGAGTCTATCAGGCTGTAACAAGTACGTTCTAGTTTTGTTCCAACAAATTTCGTATATTGATTGAACTATAAATTCTTCTCCTCTTTCTTGTACATGTTGACAATCATTTTAATCTAGTCTTGTTCTTCATCATCTATCCTAACTGATCTCAAAAGACTTACCATTCTCTACCACTTCGATCCTTAGAACATTTTGGCGATTTGTTAGGCGATTTCTACTTCATAAAATGGTCCAATTTCAAAGTTGAGGGAACCAATCAACGCATAATTTCATGCTGTTCAGTTGGTCTCCGTAAGGTCTCAACTAGGGCGCATTGAGGAGTTTTGATCAAATGAATGGATGAAGTACGAAAATGTCGATTAACCTAGGGTACCAAAAGTTATGCTCGAACCCTGGGGAGGCACGAACTCAGATAACCCAGTTTCAAGACTATCTTGAGGTTTAAGAAGGATTTCAAGCTCTGCCCAGGTCACTTTCTGAATTTTCCCTTTATAGGAGTTGTTCACGCCAAGTGAACGATTAATATAATAAATAAAATTTCATTGTTTTCTTTCATAATTCTGAAAATCGAAAATAAATTAATTCGCCCACTAATATTCAAATTCGTAATATGTACCATATGCTACCAGCTGTAGGTTTTCTTGAGTCGACGCATATTTCATTTTCATCAACACATTTTTATTCCTTCTTCGTCAGTAAGAGAGAAAATTCGACTCACGAAGCATCTGCTACCATTTTCAGTGAGTTTATTTCGTTCCCGATAATTTTGATTTGATTCAAAGTTTCTATATACATAACTCAATGTTTCTATATACATAATTCAATCTCGCGATCTCAACTCGAGAACATCAAATTGCAATTTAGTGCAACCTTTGGACAGTTCAAAGACTTGTGAATTTTCACTGCGTATTCGAGAGATCAGTGGGGTGACTAGTAAACGGTCACAAGGATAAGTGAAGAAGTCTTTTCTCAGCACGACAGTTTCAGGATCAGACGCCCTGCACTGTGTTCGGTACTTGAGCTCAATCAATCTGTTCATTGTGGTGGTCAATACATCAAGATCCTTAACAACTACCCTCAGCTGGAGAAGGTAAGATTTTATTATTTTCGACTTGTTTATTTATCCACTTCGTATTGTGTTGGGACATTGTTTCCTAATTTTAATTCTATAAGCTACAGTCCACTATCTCATCTATTTCGTTTTATTTTGATCAATTTCAAATTTCTTCATTTTCCGAACATTTCAACTGAATATAATTTTCACATTTTTGAACCAACCCCAACACAGGAGTGACCGAAGATTCAACAATCAGGTATACTTACTCTTCACTCTCCACGCTCATCTCCGCAGCAACGTAGTTACTAGGGATGTACCCCTTTTCCTTCGTGAGGAGGTGGAGCACCACAAACCAATCCCCTTCTGAATCGTCGATGACCTCCATCCTGTCGCCCTTCTTGAAGGAAACGTCCGTGTTGTCGCGGGCCTCATAGTTGTACAAACCTACGACTATCTTGCCTTTCGCGACCACAGCTGGCCTGTTGGGAGTGGAACGGTTCCTTATTATGTCGGCATGGCCTCGTTGCGGATCTGGCGTGTATCTTGTGTCTATGCTCCTATGATTCGCTGAAAAAAATAAATCCCATTGAGTAAAGGTTCGATTCGTTACTTAATGACTGCTGTATTGAATCTATCAGGGCTCTATATTGGCTGGCACGACTAGTAATTATAAGTTTCTTTCAAATAATCTCCACAGTGATATAAGAGAAAGAGAAATGAAATTATGTCAGCAATAGTATACATACAGTTTAAACAAACTCTAATAAGTTATCACAATAAAGAAATTCTTCAAGTGAATATGGCTGCAATTCGATAACATTTTTGTATCTCAATAAGTTCTGCATGTAGATAGTAATTTGTTGCAGTTTTATGTAATAGGGGCCTTTTTTGCACTTCTAAGTCTATGAGAAGGATAGGTGCAATTCTTCGTCCTTGTATTATAGCCATAGTCACAGTTAGGTCTGAATTCAACTCGGTGCCTAAAAAAACACACCAGACACTAAAATATACAGGGTGAGTCTTTGACTTGCACATATATTTTAACGGGACATTCCTGAGGTTGAAAGAAACATTTTTTGTGTCTACGATTTTTTCCGATTGGGCTCGGTTATAAAGATACAGGCTGTTGATATTCCATAAAAAATGAATTTTCGAATATATCTCGTGAATGATTTCATCGAATGAAATGAATTTCAGAATATAGGTTCTCATTAATGTGGCAAATCTTTTACGAAGACAAAATTTGACTCACATGTTTTATTTTTTTCGTTATGACCAACATATGCCATTACATTCCATAATTATAGCAGAAATTCTATGATATCGACTCTTGGAACTGAGTTGAATGCCATTTAATGAAAATTTTGCCATCTTGGAATTCTTCGTGTAATAAATGATTTAAAAAAATATATATCAGCGAAATTAAAAAAAGTGGTTACTTTCGCCGAATGAAATTCTGTTCAGAAGATTCGCAGAATTAAATTTCTGCTACTTTTTCTCGAAGGTTCAGGTGGTAGATCTGATGCTTCTAAAAATTTTAGTGTCATATTTCCAGGGTTGGCATATTTCATTTTATCTAGGCTGAATCAGGAAAAATGCTATACGAAAAAAGTATTTCTTTTGACCTCAACAATCTATGGTTTCAATATATGTACAAACGAAAGACGCACCCTGTATACATAAACTGCTCCACGAAAGTTAGGAATATCGTATTCAATCGTTTTGAAAAGTATGTAATCTTCAAGAAAATCATTGTAAAATCATTTAAAACTCAATAAGAACTTGAATCAATCAAATAAAAATCAGTAGGCTGAAGGACCCATGGTCGATGGCCAATTGCAGATGCAATAAAGAGCTGTTATTATTATTAAAAATCAGTATGAGACATTTCGTCAATCTGGTTGCTTTTTTTCTGAAGTTTGGTTCTTTGCATATGCTTCATGAATGTTCTTATTTTGAAATGGATTCAGTTTATGAAAGGCTTCGATCTGAAACGAGTTTTCTGAAAATGCCAGGACGTGAATCACCAAACGCTGAAGCTAATAGGGCTATCGGAATGCTACAGGATGACCTATACTCAGGTTGTTGTAACGGAAAGGCTCCAAGTCAGCCAAAGTGTTATATCTCGACTTTGGAATAGGTTCAGAGAGACAGGTTCCGTGTTGGAAAGACCAAGGCTTGGTGGGCGACGAATAAAAACACCTGCTCAGGATCGTTTCATCACTGTTTCGGCGAGAAGAGAGCCTACATCTACGTGTAGAATGCTACGGAATACTCTTCAAAATTCAGATAGGGTCCAAGTTTCCATCGAGATTATCAGATGACGTTTGAGAGAGGTCAATCTAGGTTCTAGACGTCCATAAGCGTCAAAGACTGGATGGGCAATCAATTGGAACGATCAATGGCGTAGTGACCTTTTCACTGATGAATCCAGATATGGACGATTTTCAGATTCTCGAAGAATAAGGGTATCAAAAATCCCACGCATACCCCGTAATCGTCGCTATGTCCAAGAAGTCCATCAATTCCGAGGGGGTAGTGTTATGGTATGGGTTGGGATATGATTCAACGGACGCACAGATCTACACATTTGTCCTGGGAATATGACCGCCTCACACTATAGGGAGCTTGTCATTGACAATGTTTTGCCAAATTTTCACGCTGCTATTGGTGAAACTTTTCAATTTCTAGACGATAACGCTAGACCGCACCGTGCAACCATACTTGAGAATGCGCGCGAGGAGCTTGTATTCTACATTTGCCAATACCTTCGCACTCACCACATTTGAATTGCATAGAACATGCATGAGATATGCTCCAAAGAAGATTAGATAATCATCAACCTACCCCAAAATCCTTAAATGATCTGAGAGAGCTTCTGCCCTGTTTATCGAACCAAATTCCTCAAGAACTGTTCAACAACCTCGTGTGTAGTATGCAAAGAAGATGTCAAGCTGTTACTGATGCTCGTGGAGGCCATATATTGTATTGATAGTCTTAAAATGCTTGAATTTTTTGGGAATCAAATTTCGTTATTTAACTCGATTTTTCCCAACCACCCTGTATACGCTACAGACCTACAGACTGAAATTAATTTTATTTCCTGCAACTTGATATGAATTTTCATCACAGAATCTCATAAACTATATTTTTTTGCAATTTAAGTCAATATCCCTAACTCATGAGGAGCAGTTTATATAACCCTTTTATAGTCATTGCACTGAGTACTGCTCTTCATGGTGTTTGCGTTGCAGCAAGCTGAACGCACTGATGAGCTCAAGAAGGAAACCGGTGCGTCATTGCTATGCTTCGATTATGACATTTTCACGCTTTGGCTGAATGTGCAAACTAGGTCCTTTACTGACTTACTTTGATCAAGGCCCACGAATAGGGTGATAGCTGAAAGATAATTATATCATACGCCCTGTTTTTAATCTTTGAGCTCCTACAGAAACCTCAGTAGTTCCTACATACGTGGGCCATGATTTTATTTTTAAGATGGAATCTCAAATTGTCATATTAATGTCGTATTGAGTAAAGGCTTTATTTTCTCTTGTGAAAACCATGATAAAGGTCGAACATAATATTGCAGCAGAATGAGATTGTTTGTGAGATCTCAGAGTTTGAGTAAAATTTCTTTGTCTTGGCTGTTTTTTAAATGTCCAGGTGGACGGACAAGAATATTGGAATTCCTAGAATCAAGGAAAAGTGTACTCAAAAATTATATGATTTATGAGAACAAATAAATCTTCAATGTTTACTTGTTCTTCATTTATTTATTAGACTATCTTATAACACAAATTTCCAAGGTGAACTGTTAAATCCGCAAATAAAATAAATCCTCAATGGCAAAGAAGATGAATAAACTATACGGCAAATATTTGCTGTTTTGCACGCGACTCTATTGACTGATCTAAATGTGATGAATAAATATTTATCGCCGAGGCAGGCTAGTTTGATGTATCCGATTTCAGGTTATTCATATCTTTAAATGCAGCAGATTTCAAATTTGATCTGAAAATGTCAAAAAATTCAATATAACCTCATTTCTCGGAAGTCTGAAATCCATCCTGACAGTATGAACGAATGCATAATGACAACTGCCAACAAACTTCCGATAAAAGATTTGAAAAAGATGTAAAAAATACATGGTGTAAGAGTGTAAGCTGTGATCAGATTTTGTTTTGCTGTTTTGGGAATATGGGCGATGTTTCGTTTAATCAATTGTAGGTGGCGCTATTCAAAACTAATGAAAGATTCTTGTTAATATATTCAAGTAACTGAATATCTCCTGGTGTATAAATAATGTTTCAAATAATGAGAATAATGTATTCTTGACATTTTTATTTTTATGAGTCTCGATAGGTGACAGGGTAACCTCAATTTTCTCGAAAACGTCCGAATATTTTTTCATTCTCTTAATGTCGTTTTGAACAAGTCAATGTCGACTTGAGATGTGCATGAAAATCTGCGGAATAAATAAAGACGCCAGACTTCGCGGCGCTGTCAAAATTTTTTTCTCCAGGGACATACCATTTTCATCATATCATTCGAAAGATAATTTCATTCTGAACTTTTTTTCGAATACAATTTTTATCCATTTCTAACCATCAGCGATCTGCAGCGTGTTTTATGTTAATTTTATTCCACTCATTTTTTTCTGTATTGTGGTAGTATGCCTTTATTTGGAGACAAATATATGATTTTTTGCCTTGAATTCAAGAAGGCTAGTTTTCTAGTCAATATGCCTTTTCAAATAAGATTAAATATGTGGATACAGCAAGATGTGGCCCAATGTCACAACGCTGCCATTGCGAAGAGATATTTAGATCAAGAATTCGAAAATGAATGAATTGGAACCAATGGACCCATCAGATATCGCCAGACCTAACGCTCATGGATTACTTTTTGAGGGGTGCCCTGAAAAATATGGTATACCAGACTGATTCTAATAACTTGGACAATTTGAAAATGAATATAAGGAACGCATGTGCCCAAGTAGACCCTTATATTTTGACCCAAGTAATTTATAATAAAATAAGGGAATGATATAACTTATGTATGGATCATAACGGACGGTATATAAAACATATGATTCGAAATGTTTCGTTTGTTATAAATGAAATGTTTATTGTTATAAGATATAATTTTTAATGAATATAAAAATAGGGAAATAGTTTTTTACAAATCCTCCATCATTTTATGAAACAAAATCATATCTAGCTCATATAGCCATTATGATCTATACATAAGTTATATCATTTTCCTATATCATTATGAGTTACTTTGGCCAAAATATAAGGTTCCATTTATTTCCGAATTCTTGATCTCAATATCTCTTCACAATGGCAGCTTTGTGACATGGAGCCTCATCTTGGTGTTTCCACATATTCGATCTTATTTAAAGAGGCAGATTGTTTAGAAAACTAGCCTTCTTGATTTCAAGGCACAAAATCATATCTACCTCTCCAAATCAAGGCCTACTACCACAATACAGAAAAAATAAATGGAATAGAATTAACCTAAATCACGAAGCAAATCGCTGACGGTTAGAAATGGATGAAAATTGTATTCGAAAATAAAGTTCAGAATGAAATTATCCTTCGAATGACATGATAAAAAAGGTATGTCCCTGGAAAAAAAATTTTTGATAGCGCCGCGACGCCTGGCGTTTTCATTTGATCCGCAGATTTTCATGCGCATCTCAAGTCGATATTGCCTTGTTCAAAACGCCTTTCACAGAATGAAAAAATATTCGGACGTTTTCGAAAAAATTGGGGTTACCAAGATAAGTTGAATCACCCTGTACATCAAACTTATTGCTATTCAAATTGTCATCCTCATTATTCTTCCTACGTGGGGCTATTATCAACACACATGAATATTGAAATACACAAGGTGGCCTCATAATTCCGTAATTAATTTTCATACTTATTTCTACATCCAATTAACCAAGTTCTGCCACGATATTCTTATCAAATAGAAATACCAGTCTATTGCGACTGGACTGCCACATCCGTCGTTATCGTTTGAAATGCCATCCCGGAAACGAAAGGAAAATCCCGCAGTTATCCCTCTTGGGCTGATATTGCAAAATTCGCGAATCAACGGAGACAAATCTTTGATAGGATACAGAACTGACGTGCTGCGGCTTCTGCGATAGCTTCAGGCAGCTCTAATCGAATGTTATGAGATGTTCTCTGCAACATTCGAAGGATAACACTTCGGTCAGGCGCAACCCTAATCCTAACGGTTTCGGGCGCAACTCATCTGTGAGATTAAGTCGGGAAATTCATGTTTTAATGAGAAAAATTTGCTGGAAAATGGGGAGGTCGTTGAAAAATGGTATTATCATTCATATACACATCATATATAAAGAATATTCCATAACATAAATTAAAATTGACGGTGGAAATTAAAGAAAGATAAATTCTGCGGATTTCAATATAAAAAGGATATTTATATGAAAACAAAATGTAATTGTGATTTTATATGAAACAGAAACAAGTGTCTATTACTCCTGACAACCGCTGCCAGGTAAACTAGAACAATGGAACTTTTATATTGTACGATATCAGTCGGTTTAGCATTCCTTTTTCTAGTGAAGTTTTATTCCCCTTCATCTTTATATTTATATTCATATATTTTACTATAATTTCTAGAATACTTCGCGAAAATATGCATTTGAAACATACGGTGATTTTAATTTACTTGCATTTTCTTGAGTTTGAAGCCATTATACCCTGAAAAAAAAAGATTTGAAGACCCAAGCGGGCTCATTTCAACTCACAAATTATATCAAGAATTGCAATAAATATGAAATATAACTTTACTTGTTCTTTTGTTCTGGTGTTAAGAGCGCGAGTGCACGACTTTTTCATCCAGAAATACTGAAAAAAATCAAATTCGATGGTATTAACGTTATCGAGCGCAATCGATCCAGGAGATCATTGCACTCTTTTCGACTCACATCAAGGCTCTGAGGAGGTTGATATTGCACATACATGATCGCGATATAAAATCAAGAAGCTACTGAAAGTCCCACCCCTGAGCGACAAACACCGCCGTGAGAAACTAGAAAAAACCATGCACTTAATCTGACAGATTAGGTGCGCCTGTCCGAGGGTTAAGGAAGAGAGAAAAGAGAAAACGTGGATATTGAAGAGTCTGCAAAAAGAGCAAATCTGGAACTCTTACCTAAAAAATCTGTTCAGCAGTACAATATTGCATAAAACAATTTCCTGGCCTGGTGTAAATTGAAAAATGTACAAGGGAACTTCAATGAAACTGTTTTCCTGGCATACTTAGAAGAAAAATAAAAAATATGGAGTTCATCAACTTTGTGGAGTAAATTTTCAATGATAAAGTCGAGCGCCCTTGTTAAAAATTGTGTGGATGTTAGTAAATATTTTAAGGTAATAGCATATTTAAAACGGAAAAGTGAAGGATATCGTCCCAAAAAATCGAAAATTCTCACTTGTGAATAAGTTGAAAAGTTTATAAAAGAGGCACCAGATGATAAATACTTGATGGTTAAGGTTGCAACTATTTTCTGATTATTTGGAGCCTGTCATCGTGAAGAATTGTGTAATTTATCAGTGGAAGACATCGAAATAACAAATAAATCATTGGTTATAAAACTCCAAATACAAAAACGAACGTCAGTCGTTCTTTCAGTATTATTGGGAAGTATGTGGATTATTCTCATGAGTACTGTGCACTGCGCCCTTCTGTCATCGTCGTTTTTACCTGAAATACATGAATAATAAATGCACTGCCAATCCAGTTGGTATTAATACATTTGGGAAAATTTCATCTAATGTTGCCGAATTCCTCAAACTGACAGAACCAAAACAATATACAGGACACTGTTTTCGAAGATCCTCCGCTTCATTGCTAGCAGAATCAGGAGCAAATATTACGGATATAAAAAAACATGGTGGATGGAAGTCTACGACGGTAGCCGAGGGCTATGTTGATCATTCCATTGCATATAGAAATGTCATTGCTGAAAAAATTTCCCCAACCTCAACAGATTTTGAATCATCATCATCCAATATTGTACTTCCGATTTCTACAAGTACTGATGTGCTAATAATGTGTTGCGAAGCTCCCTTACGTCACAGGGCATTAATGTCAGTAATTGTTCTAGTTTTACGATTAATATTAATGTGCATAAGTAATGATTGTTAAATGTTGATGATAAAAATTTGCAATTACTGAATTTTTCTCATCTGATTTCATCATAAGAAAATGGAGTGCTAAAAATATTTTCAACATTAATGTTAAAAATATTTTTCTCTATTTCAGTATCGTAATGGGTTCATTACAGTACTAAAAGTAGTGCTGTAATGAAATTCGTTACAGCATTGTTTTCAGTTATATGTTTCGTTTTATGGTTGTCAGTACTGACCTCCGATCGAATTAAGTTCCGAATCAAAACAATTCAAATTCCGTGAACTGTCAAATTTCGTATGTCACACCAACTGCCAAGATACAAAACAAAAGTCACTAATCTGAATTTTCATTTGAATTTCGAGAATATTTCACAATCATTTACTGAAATAGAGAAAATACCGTCTAATACTCGTTGCAGAAGGCAATTCCAACACTCATGCTATCGAAAACTCGCTCCTTCGTCGCTCGTTTTCGAACTTCGCATTCGGGTTGGAATAGGAGCTCATTCTGCAACTTGTTTTAGAATATACTATTAACACGCTTCTACGTAAACAATCAATTTTTACATTGTTTGCTGTCATTAAACGTGTCACTTTTAATGGAAGTTGTACAAAAACATTTTTGAAACATAGATAATATTCCATTCATACGAATCGAATAGAATTTGGCAAAATTCCTTCACAATCATTTAAAACAATTTTTGTCGGAAAAAAGTGCTGGGCCGACTTTTTTCATTTTTGTCAGTTATCTGAAGAATTTTCGTGGAAACACAAACTTTTTCGAAAATCCCGAAGTGCTGAGCCAACTTCAAACACACGAAAACATAGCATAAACGGTTTGTCCTACTTATGATTTAGCTTCATACTAATATGCACAGTGCCCGAGATCTAACAGATTTATTACTACAGATATATTGGGGTCATCAAGTATTTTTCAGGAATTCCAAAGAACTGGGCAAAATATTTCAAATTAGAATCATGCATATACAGGGTGGCCATTTGAAAACGAAACAGATGAGATTACAGACGAAATAAATTTTTTCGATAGAAATGCTCGGATAGGTCGATTTCTGTTTCGAGGGGGACAACTTAAGATGTAGGTTACGGACGCATAGCGCTTCAACCCTTGCTACTACAACCCTCACCCCCAATTTTTGAATAGGGAAGATTTTGTGAAAGGTTTTTCACAAAAAAACACTACAAGTGCCATGAAAACACCACTTCATTTTCAAATGCTTAGTCAAGAATATTTCGAGAACTAATGCATAAAATGAAAAAACAATTACTGTGCTGAAATCAGTATAAAAATACCTTTCAAATGAGGTATCACTCACCCCATCTTCCCTATTCAAAAATTGGGGGTGAGGGTTGTTGTAGCAAGGGTTGAAGCGCTATGCGTCCGTAACCTACATCTTAAGTTGTCCCCCTCGAAACAGATTTGTCCCAGCATTTCTATCGAAAAAATTTATTTCGTCTGTAATCTCGTCTGTTTCGTTTTCAAATGGCCACCCTGTATTTCGAGAACTAATGCATAAAATGAAAAAAACAATTACTGTGCTGAAATCAGTAGAAAAATACCTTTCAAATGAGGTATCACTCACCCCATCTTCCCTATTCAAAAATTGGGAGTGAGGGTTGTAATAGCAAGGGTTGAAGAGCTATGCGTCCGTAACCTACATCTTAAGTTGTCCCCCCCGAAACAGAAATCGACCTGTCCGAGCATTTCTATCGAAAAAATTTATTTCGTCTGTAATCTCGTCTGTTTCGTTTTCAAATGGCCACCCTGTATATGGTTCAATAAATGAAATTGACTTGAATGAATCAAGAGCAACTGAAAAAGTTTTTCCAAATACAATATAGGGTATCAAACAAGAATATATTTTCTTTGTTATTGCACGAATTTGTTCAGTGTATGATATGATGTTTAATTATCTCAATTCGAACAAAAAAAAAAATCGACCTTAACTCGAATGACCGTACAATTTTTGCGTTACCAAACACGTTGTTTCAACGTTTCCTGTGTAAGTTCAGTTTTCAACAACACAATACCGATAATGACATGACAGACAATCGAGTGAGTTCACTTCAAATTGTACTTAATAATTGATTTCATTGACGGGTGAAAAGGAGCCGTTAATGATGAACTCATCCAGCGCTGAACAAAGAGAAATAAGATCAAGAACGCTAGATTTGACGGGTGCATCATAAAAGCATGTGTAAGTATCATTTACCAATCGAAGATCATTACTCTACCTACAATGAAATTCAGAAAAATTAGGAACTTGTGCAATACACACAATTTCATTCGATTGATATGAATGGAGATGAATGAATATCTTGAGCGAAGGAAAATTTCATTACGGTTTCAAAGGCACTTACTCCTTAGCTTGGTAAATGATTCAATTACTCACCAGAGCACTAGCAACTTATAAAATTGTGGTAAATTTCACTTACTCTATCAGAATAGATGTTGTAGCTAATGAACGTTGTTCAGCCGAATATTACCCAATTTCATTAAGATTTTTTCAAGGAGAAAAATAATTTCAAAGGTAGCTTAATTTGTTGAGTTTATGGTTTTTGGCAAATGATAATCTCCAAAATGTACTCCTTCAAATCTTAATATATGAAACTAAGTCGGCCAATTTGTTGGTTACACCATTCATAACTTAACATTGGATGAACTGTTTGTGAGACTGTTTGCTATGAAAAATTTTTTGTTGGATTCTTCTACGGCGGGGTAAACATAAAATACATTAAAACTCAGAAAAATTTGATGGAATGGAAAAAAAATATAAAATAATTTTCTTTCTTGCGAATAACGCCAGTAGGTGCCGCTACCGTTAATGGCGGTAGAGCTCTTTCTTCTAATTTCAAATATATAAACCCTATTGAGATTATCTCAATAGGGTTTTCTAAAAATATAGATATTTTCTTTTAAATCTAAGGCAGCTGTGGAATGCCTTACAAGAACTATGCGATTTTTCATATCAGAGGAACCATGGATAATGAAACACCTGATATTTATATTATTTATTTATTAACTGAAAGTTCAATAAGGGATTCAAATGACCCCCTTTTACTTCTAGACAGAGTCGATATCTTTTTGAAAGTTTTTGAGGATTTTCCTCAACATTTATGGAATATATTGAGATTGTCAATTTCTTCTTCTATTCTGAATTCAATGTCTTCAATATTTTGAGGAAGGGCCATGTACATTTTATATTTCAAATATCTCCATGAAAAAGTGTCCAATGATGTGAAGTGGGGACTATCAGGAGGTCATAGAATGGAACTTCGATATGAAGAAATCAGAGCATTCTCGAGTGGCGTTCTACAGCTGCCTTAGATTTAGACAAAAGAACATTTAATTTTCAGAAACTGCCAGAAAGACCTCAATAAAGTATGTATATTTGAAATCAGAAGAAAGAGCTCTACCGATTAGATAAATAATATACAGGGTTTGCCATTTGAAAAACAACACTTCACATAGAATTTTTGGGTTAACGATGCCTTAATGAAATTCTTAGTACTGAATTCTGGATGCCCATAAAAAATACTGCAAATTTGCTCATTTGAACTTTTGTGTACGACCAATATAAACTGAGATAATAATAATAATAATAATAATAATAATAAATTTATTGATCCCTTAAGACAACAAAGTATAGGACAAGTCACTTAAAAATAAACAATTACATCATTCCAAGAATACTGTGCATCACTCTCCACTAGCAGAGCATGAAGCCGATATATCGTCACTGAGATATTCAGAGACTGAATAATAGCTTTTTTGCAATAATATTTGTTTGATCGTTTTCTTGAACCTATTTAAATTCAACGATTTCAAATAAGCTGGTAAATGATTATACAGCCGAATGCCCTGATAGCTATTGAGTAAAATATAAACAATCACATTGTACATACCTATTTCGATGCAATTAAATTGTTTGTATATGTATTTCGTACTTTTGTATTTGTTTTTTGAGTTTCACCTAATATATTTCCTTTAAAAAAAAACAGCTTTATTCATCTCTAAGGCGAAACAAAGTTTGCCGGGTCAACTAGCTTATCTAATTGCCAATTGCTACAATTAGTCTCACCACCAGATCCCTTACGCTCTTTAGTTTCTGGGATAGTAAATGATTCTAAACACTTCTTGGCCGACATTCAAAAATATAACAGCTGTTTCCAGACGACAACGTTTGGCGCAACACATATTGTACAGGACAATTTTATGTTCACTTTTAAGGTTCATAATAGTTCATTATAATATTAAAGTTGCCTTTTTATTTATCGATTTAGGCAGTACGAAGTCTGCCGGTCAGCTAGTTCTCAATAAGCGTCGACTACCAGGGGGGCAAGCCTTGAAATCAAGATTTGACGTCAAAGATTAATAAAGTTAATAATTGTTGAACTGTAGATATTTTATTAGGGTGGAATTTTTTTTACCATAGGGACTCAAATGCAGCACTCGAAAAATGCCTCATGTGTACCGAATACAATTTGGACTATTTTCAATTACATGAATTGATATTCTTGTCATATTCGTATCTGAGGTTATCATATGGTTTTTTTATTAAATAACCACAACCACAGTTTTCAATGTGTAATTTCCATTGTGATGGCAAATTTTAAATACGGTTGTTGCCGATTACGCCAGAAATAAATATTAGAAATTATGCAAGGATTTTTAGATGTCGAGAAAGGAATTGAATATAAATTCAAGATTTGACAATAACAAAACAAAAAAAAAATTTTTTTCTGGAAATTTTCAAATACTCACATTCCGTTGAAGCCACCTTCATGCCCGTGAAGTTGATACGTTCTGGAGGTGAACGATTGCTGCCGCAGCAGCAGCAGGAGTTACCCATGGTTGGTTGATTTCGGTGGAGTCACATTATATCAACTGCAAATAAAAAAATAACTGAAGTTCGTTCGTGATGTACTTTAAAATCGCGAGTTTTTAAGTTCTTAATTTTTAAATGCAATAATATTTGATACAGTTTTCAACGGGATAAACGAAAGCCACAACATATGTTTGTTATCTAGACAAAAAATATTGATTATATGAAACAATGAGTTATAAAATAAAAATAATCGATTGCGAATGGAACAATGCTGTATTATGGTACTGTTGATGTTCAGACATCGAAAACGTGATATTGACCCAGAGGAAACGAGTTCCTCGAAAACTGCACTACCTTATTTTTTTGCATTTACTCTCATGCTAGCAATTACTGCTCGTGAGCAGTGATTCAATAAGAATATACCATGTCTTTTTTTTTTGTATGTTAATCTCGCACATATTCCTGGATGAATTATCGATTAGAAATTTATTGACAATTCACGTGAAAGAAACCACAAATAAAAAACGGAAAAATTCAATATCGAAATATCGTCTATCGATCCTCAAGTTTCTATACATAATAGCGACATTCAACTGGAGATAGTGAATTATCGCCATTATCTCAAAAACTGTGTGCTTCGGAGAAAATTATTGAAATAAAAATTGTAAACTATCACGGTGGACATGAAAATATTTTGTTTTAATCTTGACCTTGACTTCAATGGTATTTCAAGGTGAACTGATTTTTATTCTTCATAAAAAAGTAGTTTGTTTGAAGTTTTTTTGCATCGGATTCCAAATTCAATTTGCTTGCTGAAATATCAATGCAGGAACTTTTGATGCCGATGCAATATAAATGATTTATTGAAATAATCGATAAATATATCGAATTGCAAGGTCATCATTCTTAAAATTCACTGAAATGATATGCAATTAATGGATATGATCATTATTAAAATTATTTCTAATTTCTTTTCAACCGTTTGAATTGAATTCCGTTCAATATTTCGAAATCTGCAGAATAAATTTCAAATAAAATTCATGTAGAATATTAACCTGCTTTGAAAATTTACCGTTCTATTTAAATAAATCAAAAAACCTAGAAATAATCTTGAAGTCAAGGTATTTTCATTTTCTGTCCCCCCTCGATGATTAACAATTTTTATTTGAATTTTTTTCTCAAGTCCACAGTTCTCGCGATAATTAACTGTCTCAAGTTGAAGGCCAGACCCTGTATATCTGAAAAATTGACGAAGATATCCTAGAAATTGGATAGTTCGTCCAGATTTTTATGAAAAAATTGCTGACAAGACAAAGTTATAGGGTTTCACTGGACATTTTCAGCCGGAAAATTGCGTGACACACTAAGAAGCCTTCAACTCAGAAAAAACAAGTCTTTTCGTGAAAAATAACAAAAGTAAACCATAAATTAGTGAGAGATACTCGGAATTAGCCATTCCAATAGTCCAGTCCCTTATTTGTTATCGAATCGCAATGAGGTTTCGATTTTTCCACTGTTCTACTAGACTCGGAGCTCATTCGGATTCAACATTAGCATGTTTCCAGATCTGTGGATCTTAAGTTAAGTTTCCAAATTTCAGTACTTACTCATAAAATAATTCTTATAATAATAATAATAATGATAATGAAAGGTTTCGGATAATGACCCTAGTAGTTGTTGTCGTTGAAATAAAAAAAGAAACTATTTTTTTAAGTTCGAGATTTATTGCTGAAGTTTCTGTTCCGCTGTATAATCTTAATATATAAAACTAAGTCGACCATTTTGTTGGTTACACCATTTATAACTCAAGATTGCATGAACAGTTTGTTATGAATGATTTTTTGTTGGATTCTTCTGAGACGGGGTTAACACAAAATACATTAAAACTTTGGAAAATTTGATGAAATGGAAAAAAAAAATAGGAAATAAGTATTTTCTTGCGAATAACGCCAGTAGTTGTCGCTACGGTTAATAGCGTTCTCGTGAAAGTATTATATTTGATATCAATTCGGTGAACACCATTTTCTAATAATTTTACCGCATCTGAGTCCATGTGTTACACCTATCTTTCTTCCGAATACTACGGAAAATTTTATGAACAAATCCCCTCCTACTACTATTATTACGCTATTAGATGGCGAACAATAAGAAAGCTAAATGTGTTTTGTTCATCAATTAATCTCGATTGTGTTTTGCGATTTCCACGATGAATGAAAATATCGATTCATTATTTTTTCACATTACAATGCGAATTGTTATTTTGAAAGAGGTTTGCGCTCGGGTTTGCGATGAATAGATTTCATTTCTTGAACGATTGTGTGTATTATTAACCAATTACTGTTGTACTCCCGATACAGATTAAAATAAGACAACAAAAAAATAAAGTCACTTCGAAATGTTTGATACAGAAAATGCTGATGTTTTCAATTTCTCCGGACTGGTTTTCGATCAACAAAGAAACTGTTTTCGCGTTTGAAAATTTAATTAATTCCTTTGTATTACAATTGACTGAAATTTAATAACAAAATTAATTCACGGACACAAAAAATCGTAATCTACATTAGAAACTGCCTTTTGATACAAATAAACTGCGTAATATGATTGAGGATCATATCTTGGGTCATACCAGAGCTATCACAGAATTGTTCTTGAAACTTGAACCCCCATCGTTCAAAAGCTCAAGAACATGTTGTAATTTTTTTCTCCAAATGTAATAACTTGAATAAAAGCAAAGAAGCAGCATGAAAACCAACTTATCCGATAATCAACAGGAAAATTCTGCCTTATAAATAGAATGCAAGTTATTTTCCGTCTTTCATCTGAAAAGCACAAACTCCACATATTCAGATCAAATTCCATCAACGCCACAGGTTCCGAGAAAAAAATTAATACATAAATGAATCCACGGACCGCAACACTGAACATTGACCTCACACTTGCATAAAATCTCGAACTTATATCGATAAAAAACTCAATCAGACTACAGTTCGATCACTGACTGCCTAAAACGGTTGTTGTCATCTAAAGAAGTATCCAATGCGGATGTTCTTGTACAAAACCGCAGCAATACGACGCTTCTTCAAACATTTGATGTTGTCAATGACCCCAGCCAATTTTGGTGAAATTCTTCCGACCAGAGCATGATAACTTGCCGGCGAACAATTGGTATTATGTGACCAAGAAAATTTTCACATTTGTGCCAGTCCATAAATTCGGATGATTTGTCACGTACTGATCGATAAGAAAGTATTGGTAGTTTGACAGTGATTTGGAGACAGGTACACCAAATGTTGATTGATCATTCTTCAGATAACGGTTTTGAACGAAACAAGACACATTAAATGGAAGGAAAATTCAGGATTTCACCGAATCTTATGTGAAAGAAGAGAAATGAACAATTTTCAAAATACTGAAATGCTGATGAGTGATTTAATACTCGGCAACGACGGTTCATACTAAAATGTTCTGATCTTATCCTTCCCAGATTTCTCCGAGTTGGATTCCTAAGTCATTAAGAGTAGCTGGATGAATTTCTGAACTTCTCAGCCTTCTATTGAGGTGGTCCCAAAGCTGCTCAATCGGATTGAGATCTGAACTTCTTGCTGGCCATTCCATTCGAGAGACTTCAACCTCTTCAAGGTACTCCTGAACGATGCGCGCACGATGGGGTCTGGCATTATCGTCCATAAAAATGAAATTTTCACCAATGTATGGGGCAAATGGCACTACATGCTCTTCAAGAATGTTCCTTATATACTTATCAGCATTCATAGCTCCATTATCAACGACCAATAGGTCTGTGCGAGCAGTCAAAGATATTACACCCCATACCATAATCGATCCTCCCCCGAAACCAGTAGTATTCAGGAAATTGCACTGAGCATATCTTTCATGTGGACGTCTGTATACAAGGGAACGTCGATCACAATGGTAGAGGCAGAATCTAGACTCATCTGTGAAGAGAACTCTTTTCCAATCGGCCGCTTCCCAAAGGATATGCTCTCTCGCAAAATCCAAACGCGCCCTTCGATGGGCTGGGGTGAGAGCTGGGCCTCTTGCCGCGACACCAGGTCTTAAATCATATTCTCTGAGGCGATTTCTTATTGTCTGAGTGCTAATTTGCACCCCATGAGTTTGCTCAAGCTGATTTTGAAGGAGACGAGCGGTTGAAAACCCTTGTCTCAACGAAGAAACTCTCAAGTAACGTTCTTGAATGGCAGTTGTTACCCATGGCCTACCCTGTCCTGGTCTTCGGACATTCATACCTGCCTCCTTGAATCGCTGCAGCATTCTGGACACACTTGTATGGGAAACACCAAACCTTTCTGCAATTCTTGTGTATGTCCACCCTTCTTCTCGCAAAACTACCGCTTGGGCACATTCCTCTTGGGTCAAATTGCGTGTTTCGCGTTGCATACAGATCGAGTGTAGAAAATCAAACGAAAGAAAAACTATTGATCACTAGAATTGATAGAGAACAACTGATTGTAGAATGAAGCCAATACATTCAAAATCTGATAATATCATCTTTTTTATTCCTGCTGGGAAAAAACATCTGTATTGAAGAAAAACGTTGAAAGTGGATAATATATGCATGCATAATTCTGATGAAAATAATTATCATTGAGAAAACCTTCAGTTGTAGAATAAATTTGAGATTTCCATATTGTGCGTTAATTTTTTTGCGCAATGTGGTTGCTTCAAAAGTAGAAGGCTTTACATGAGATCTGATAACTTTTTGACAATGTGAGAAATACGGCCTCGTGTTGAGAATATTTTTACATGAAAATGTTTTTGGTTGCATCTATCTTTCTAAATTAATTCTATTTGGCTTTTCCACACTGTATAACCCACGTCCAGAATTCCAGGATATTATGCTCTGTACCTGTTACACTTGGCAAAAGTTACTGTTGAATTAACGGAAAAAAGTCTATACCGCAAAATTTTTCGCCCATTCTGAATCTTTAGCCCCGAACAAGAATGCAAATGAAGAAATTAATTTCGATAGAAGCTGGCCAGAACGATTCAATCCTGAAAGGTATTTCAACTTCAACCTGATTATTATTTTGTCAATGACCTTATCCAATATTTCGTAATAGACAGCCATTGATCGAACGGACGATGGAACGTATGCCATAAATTTATAATTAGCGCATTCAATGTAACTGTATTCAAATAACCAGTTCCTAAAATAGGGCTAGCTGAAATGATCAACACCTATGTGTGATGGGATTGGCATTTATAATCTAGAATACATAAGAAATACCAGAACACCTGATCACGCCGTCTGAGCGATTGTCTCAATATCGAAATATAAATTTATGCAATGTTTTCGTTGAGAATATCTTGTGAAAGATATCAACTTGAACGAGAAGTTTAATTTACGAAATTCGTACGAACAATATTCAGTTGATTAAGTGAAGGTTTTATATCAGCTTCTGTGGGATACATCAATAGGAACTATATTTAATAGTCCAGTAAACGAGGGTCTGAAATCACTTTTTTAGCGTAAAGAGCTGCATTTTTGATATAATGAAATTCACTAGAGTAGGAACTCCTGGTCAAAAATGCAGGAATACAGATTTTCCGGAACTTTGGAAAATTCGTGAAAATGCCGAAAAAAATTACGTTCTCTCGAAAAAAGTTTCAAACAAAAGTTGTAGCGCGGAAAATTCTAGTACACATGATGGCTTTCTGCATTTTCGTGGTGTTTATATTGACTAATTAGAGATGCATTTCTCTAATGGCATTCTCAGTTGCTAACTTCATTACGTACGAATTGCCGAAGACGCTGCAAGGTAGCAGGTATTGTTTTGAGTGCAAGAGAATATGTTGGAAGAAATAATCGTTTTTTTATTTGTGTTAGATTTATTTTAAAATATATTAGAATGTGATGAATAAGTAATTATCAAATACTTTTGTGTTGATGATAATCTCGCACAGTTGATAGTGTAAAAACTATTAACTCAGAGAATGTTTTTCTCATTGTTTGTTGTTGGTTTTTGAAGCAATAAACTTTATTATTATTATTATTATTTGGCTATATCTGATTTATCTTGTTTTTTTTTATCGAAAGGTTGAAGTTTGCGAAATGCGAACCGAACCTTGAAATGAGGATTGAATGAAGGAGTGTGGATTTATTTGATCAGCGTAGATTGAAAATTTTGTAGAGCTTCCTAATCGAATGCTATCCAGAACTTCTGTTGAAACTATAATTAATATTATTGGAAATATGAAATGAGTGAAAAACCGAGGAACATTCGCCTGAATAGCTCTTGAGGGCAGGAGTTTTCCCGACTCGCTTGATAATTTGTCGTTTTTTAATAGTCAAATTGTAGTCTATGTGTTATTCTGATAGATAAGCTTTATTTATGTGAAGTTTCATATGAATCTATTCGGTAGTTTTTAAGTAAAAGTGTAACAAACATTCATATTCACATCTTCAAACACTTTCGCAATCTTAAGTAGTTAAGTAGTGAGGAGGATGAGTAGGATTTATTTTGTTATTTAAATTTATTAAATATTCATTGCAACTAGCTGTTCCACATGAGTTAGGGATATTGGCTTAAATTGCAAAAAAATATAGTTTAAATGAGATTTTGTGATGAAAATTCATATTAATATGATTTCAAGTTGCAGGAAATTAAATTAATTTTAGCCTATAGGTTTCCAGCGTATACATGGTGGTTAAGGAAAATCGAGTAAAATAACGAAATTTTATTCCTAGAGAATTCAAGCATTTTAAGACTATCAATACAATGTATGACCTCCACGGGCATCAATAACAGCTTGACATCTTCTTTGCAAACTGCACACGAGGTTGTTGAATATTTCCTGAGGAATTTGGTTCCATGAACGGGGCAGAAGCTCTCTCAGATCATTTAAGAATTCTGGGGTAGGTTGATGATTATCTAATCTTCTTTGGAGCATATCCCATGCATGTTCTATGCAATTAAAATCTGGTGAGTGCGGAGGTATTGGTAAATGTGGAATACCAAGCTCCTCGCGGGCATTCTCAACTATGGATACACGGTTCAGTCTAGTGTTATCGTTTAGAAGTTGAAAAGTGGACATAGCGACGATTAGGAGTATGCATGGGATTGTCCATACCCTTATTCCTCGAGAATCTTAAAATCGTCCATATCTGGATTCATCAGTGAAAAGGACACTACGCCATTGATCGTTCCAATTGATATGTTGCCTTGCCCATTCCAGTCTTTGACGATTATAGTTATGTGTTAATGGAACTCCTCTTAATGGACGTATAGATCCTAGATTCACCTCTCTCAAACTTCGTCTGATGGTTCCGATGGAAACTTAGACCCCATCTGCATTTTGAAGAATATTCCGTAGCATTCTATACATAGATGTAGGCTTTCTTCTCGCCGAAACGGTGATGAAATGATCCTGATCAGGTATTTTCTTTCGTCGCCCACCAAGCCTTGGTCTTTCCAACACGGAATCTGTCTCCCTGAACCCATTCCAAAGTCGAGATATAACACTTTGGCTGACTTGGAGCCTTTCCGATACAACAACCTGAGTTAGGCCACCCTGTAGCATTCCGATAGCATGATTGGCCTCAGAGTTTGTTAATTTACGTGTTGGCATTTTCAGAAAAATCGTTTCAAATCGAAGCAGTTGATAAACTAACTCCATTTCAAAATAAAAACATTCGTGAAGCATATGCAAAGAACCAAACTTCAGAAAAAGTCGACCAGATTGACGAAATGTCTCATTCTGATTTTTATTGTATGGTTTCAAGTTGGTATTGCGTTTTAAATGATTTTACAGCGATTTTCTCGAAGATTATACTTTCCAAAACGATTAAATACGATATCCCTAACTCTTGTGGAGCAGTATATTTCCTAGCAATATTCGATATCTGATGTGTAATAAAGAAATCCATTATTTTTGCAACAAAAACAAGGCTTTAAATACCATAGTTGAAATCACCCGATTTAGGCAAAATAATAACACCCCGTCTTCTACATTCCAGAATTCGTATTTATATTTTTAAATAAGACCAACGCAGTGCCGTTCGTAAATACGCGATATTCCTGCTCGCTACCCTGATTGTTCTAAATTCGTTCGATTATCCAGGTCATATTTCGCAATTAAAACGACCTCATTTTTCAGGAATTATCCCCCATTTCGAGTGGGAATGTTTCATTAACGCCAGATCCTTTTATTAGAATTTCCCCCAGTGATCTCGTTAAAAAACGTGCGGTGGATTTAGCGTCTGGTTGGGCGTACATTTATTCATTATTTTCCGTTTATGAATTGTTGAGTGTTATTTTCTAGCAACGCTCGCAGCACGAAATTCCGAATTAACTTATGAAAAAATGTTATGCGGAAAATTATTTTACGCACGCCACACTGAAATTCCGTTAATATGAAAAATACTGCTGATTTTTCCGAGAGAGTATTATTTTCAATCGCCTATATTTTCGGGAAGGGAATTTTTTTCCGTTCAAACATTGTCAACTGAAAAATATTGCGAATATTCATATCCTGATACAAAATTATACAAAAAAATATTAAATTAAACTGTAACAATACACATGCAATTAATAATATCTTTACACAGAATTTTGTGAGGTGAATAGTTCTCATTGAAATACTCTGTATAGCAGCAAATCACTGTCAATAATTTGACAGACAAACGATAGCGGAGCATCGAAAAATTCTGACAACTCTGATATCTTTGTCAAGAGAAATAATTTTATAAGTTCAGTGGGAAATTAATTCGAAAGCATAAGTGTTGGAATTGCCTTCTGCAACGAGTATTAGGCGATATTTTCCCTATTTCAGTCAAGTTTTGTGAAATACTCTCGAAAATCAATGGAAAATTCAGATTAGAGACTTTTGTATAGTATCTTGGCAGTTGGTGTGATTCACGAAATTTGACAGATTACGGAAATTTAGTTGATTTGATTTAAAAATTGATAGGATCCGAAGTCAGTACTGACAACCACAAAACGAAACATATAACTGAAAACAATGCTGTAATGAGTTCATTACAGCACTACTTTTAGTACGTTAATGAAATCCTTACGATACCGAAATAGAGAATAATAAATTTCATGATGGTGAACATTTGAGTTAATTCGAATTTTCTTCAAAGTATAAGTAACTAATAAGACAGAATTCAATGTTTTACTAAAACTCCTTCCAAAATTCTTCTTACATAACCTCTCTAAACAATAAAGAACCAGTTATAATCTTGGAACTTTCAACTTTATAATACCCATTCAGCTAAAAAACATTTCGAGTCACTCTTAATTGTTTGGTGTGGCGTCAACAATACTTTTCTAATCTCAGGATTCTGTTTAAAATCATGCTATTAGTGATTCAGTAACCAGAGAAGTGTTAGTCATAAGTCGAAACTTGATTAGAATTTCTCAATAATAATTGTGGGGCGCCCAACATCGCGAATTGAACAATTATCTCAGTTCACATTCTGATTAATTGAGAAGGAACTCTCGAAAACTGTCATATGAGTATATTAAGCTCCACTTGTAACATATATAGCGTGCATTAAAATAAATATGGGGTCAAGAGGCTCTGAATTTTTCAACGCGAGCCGTAGCATCGATTGTAAGAATGATTCATACGTTAGCCTAAATGCACACTTGTTTTCTCGAGCATTTCGGTCGTCGTCGTTCATTCATTCTCAACGTTTCGTCAGTCGAAGTGCCTGGCATCTTTCAGGAATTGTTTTCGCTGAAATGACTTTTGTGATTAAACGTTGAGTTCTTGGAACGAATTCTATTTCCAATTCTATTGTATATTCCAGTGAATAAGATTCCCAGTTTCAAATTGCGTAAACAATTTGGGTCCAATTCTTGTATAGAATCGATAAAAAAAGATTTGGCAGTCTGAATGGAATACCTGAAATATTTATTAATTGTCCACTATGTTAATTTCAGGATGGTTTTGAGAATATACAAAATTTCAAAATTATTTTTAAAATGGTTGGTCAATTTTAAATCGATTTGATATGTTTGCTTGGTCATATTTATGGTCTGTATTTTTTCACATAGTTTGTTTCAATTCTCATTTGTCTTATTTGTAGGAATACCTTGCTACTGTGTCTAGTTTCCGTGCTACAGGGTGATTTTAAAATTTGGCTCATTCTCTATTACTTCCGAAGAATTGTGACCATACTCTCGAAGTTAAAACAGCTTCAGGGCTGTTCCTTCAGTACTTTTTGCTAGTGCTATCGGAATTTCAGTGCTGTTTGAAATTTAAGACCAATAAAGAAACTATACTATGCTATAGTGTTATAATTCAAGACACTTTTCTTGAATTAGTTCAAAAATATATATCATTATATACTTCAGAGTTTATATATCGAAAATTCCGAGAAATAATTTTTTGATAAACCAAATCATAGGTTTTAATTTTCATTAATATCTTTTTGATTAGAGAGGTCATAAAGGATGATATTCTACAATTGTAAACTGTCAAATTAATCAAGGAAAAATTTATTATATTATTACTAGACTTCGTACTGCCTCAATCGATAAATAAAAAAGCAACTTTAATATTATAATAAACTATTATGGTATAATACCTGGAAATGGACATAAAACTGTCCTGTACAATATATGTCGCGCCAAACGATGTCGTCTGGAAACAGCTATTATATTTTATAACGTTGGCCAAGAAGTGTTCAGAATCATTTCCTATCCCAGAAACTAAAGAGCGTAAGGGATCTGGTGGTGGGATCAATCATGGCAATTGGCAATTAGATAAGCTAGCTTACCTGGCGAACTTTGTTTCGCCTTAGAGATGAATAAAGTTGTACAGACCATTGTTTTTTTTAAAGAAATATATATTAGGTGAAACACAAAAAAAAATACAAAAGTATGAAATATACAAAATATTTAATTGCATTGAAATGGTTATGTACATTGTTATTCATACATCAAAAGAATTCTCTTTATTTAAGAGGTAAAGAGTTAACTTTTTTTTATATTTCACGATTCTTTCATTGTAGTATCTTGTGATGAACAACATTTTTTTTTCCCGGATTCGAGAATAAATGGGGCAGATTGTCCATTGTGAATCGGCACTCAGGTATTTCTGCGCAAAGACCTTAGAATTCCAAGGCTAAAGACGTTTAGGCAACTCAAAATACACAGTAATTGTTTACATTGCCATCTAATGGCGATAATAGTAGAATGGGGATTTGTTCAAAACATTTCGTTATAAAATTTTCCGTAGTGTTCGGTAAAAAGATAGGTGTAATAACACATGGACACAGATGCGTTGATATAATTGGAAAATGTAGTTCACCGAATTAATATCAAATATAATACTTTCACGAAAACGCTATTAACCGTAGCGACACCTACTGGCGTTTTACGCAAAAAAATTATTTCCTATTTTTATCCATTTCATAAAATTTTTCTTAGTTTTAATGTATTTTATGTTAACCCCGCCGTAGAAGAATCCAACAAAAAATCTTTCATAACAAACAGTTCATCCAATCTTGAGTTATAAATGGTGTAACCAACAAAATGGCCGACTTACTTTTATATATTAAGATACAGACTCTAGCAGTGTTTTTCGAAACTTTTTTGCTGTTATAATTTTTCTATTCAATGAGGGAATGAACAGTATTTTGAAGCAGAGATTATTTGATGATAATAATATCACAGTTTCCACGGAAGTTAGACAGATTCTGATTGAATCATGTTAACCGGAAAGTGTTTTTTAGAAATTTTTGATATATAATAAAATCAGAAGTAAATGTTGATATATATTTCTGAAATTGTCTAAGAAAATTCTATTGAGAAATATCGTAGTACACTATGGTCTTCATTTGAAATGAAATTTTTTTTCAATTGCTCTTAAATTTGAAGCGGCATGAAAATTCCGATGATACCAGTAGAAAATACTGAAAAAACCGCGCCAAAGATATCTATTGAAATATTGTCCGGGAGATAAATTTTTTCAATAATAAAAGAAAGGTCCCTGCGTAAAAATTTGAGCACTAAGAGTTCAAAGTAATTCCTTTTTTGGCTCCTGAGAAATTAGTACTCAAATTTTTACGCAGCGGTTATAGCCAATTATAATAATTGGCCAAACACCAAAATCACCCTGTAGCATGGAACTAGACACCTCAGCTACTTGCGGTTTTCAGCAATTTAGATTTCTCGAAAAAAGAGAACATGACAGGTATATTACTTTTTCCTATGTCTTTTGATTTGAGAGATGTAGTAAAAAATCATCGAATCTGACCATCATGTCCAATCAAGGATTCATCCTGTACACAGTTTTCGCTCCAGAATTTTACATCTAAATACGACCCAATTTATAGTTGTGAAGTTATTGTCACGTTTGCTTCCAAAACCCCAGACCTTTTCTTTTGATACTCAGGTATTGGTCACCCGGTAGGAAAAATAATAAAAAAACGCGCCAAAACTTAATCACATTTCAAATATTTCGTGTAAATATTTCCAAACGCACGTTCCACGGTGCTGACTACCGGCTATTATGGAACGGAATTTTACATATCTGACTGTTAATACCTGAATTTATGAGTACACATGAGTGAAAGTTGCTGCCATTGAGGTTATTTTGAAATTTGATTCACTTCTTATTTCTCACAACGAATTCTCGATAGGTGTACGAAGCTGTGATTGACGTTACGTGAGATAAGATCCATGAACACGAATCGAATATTGGCTTTGGACATTTATCAGTGTGTTCTTAGATTTGAGCGTGTCTCTCAAACAAAACGCCGATAACGATTCTCAGAAAAGTCCCCATTGAATTGAACTCGTGTTTGGGAGATTATTGGGATTTCAGAAAGCTTATGTCGATTACTTTGCCCCTTAAAATTTTAATATACCCATCCCAAACTCTTCAGAGACTGTTAAAATGATCATTACATCATGTTTTTCATTTTGCCGTTTCATATGTAGACTATTTACATTTTCAATTGAGTATAGGTACAAATATTCTAAAAAACCTGAATAAATGGAAACCGCAAAATATCTAACGAAAAATCGAAGATCAAAAATAATCCGAAGCCATTATAAACATTAGACTGATTAAAAAAAATCGACTTTGTTTTCACGAAACCCCCCTAATTATCTTCAATAATACCTAATGAGATATCTATTGAAATTTTGTCTGGGAGGTCTTTGCATTTTCCTGAAAACTCAGTCTCAGTCTCTGAAACAAGAAACAATTAGAAATTTTTTTTGAATATTATAAGAAAGGCCCCTGAGCACTAATTTGTCAGGGGCCAAAACTTTACAAGAAGAAATTGTTGCCTAACAATGAACAAAAAGAAAACACTTCAAACTCTTAAGCCTTACGTTTCGGAGTCTAAATAAGACAAAATACTGTCACGATTCTACGAAGTTGTCTGATTAAGACTCCGAAACGTTACGCTCAAGAGTTCGAAGTGTTTTCTTTTTGTTCATTGTTAGGCAACAATTTCTTCCTGTAAAGTTTTACCCCTGACAAATTAGTGCTCAAATTTTTACGCAGGGGCCTTACTTATATCATTCAAAAAATTTTTCTAATTGTTTCTTGGTTCAGAATTTAGGAGGGAAAAGCCAAATTAAGTTTTCAGGAAAATACCTATTAACACTAAAAACTATCAAACAATGCAACTCGGGCTCTACAGGGTCAGTCAACAGTGCTCGATCACTCGATCACACTTTGAAATCGACAGTTCTCAGCACATAAGGTTGAATTATTTTTGACTCTACAGCCACCGAAAGTAGTTTAACATTGTAACACTCTTTTTTTTTTTTGAGAATGCCTAATATAATTCTTATGATTTCCATGAAATTCTGATTTTGAAATAACCCACTTGCCATTATTTATTTGTGGTATTTTTCTTTTTGGCGTAGGACACTTTAATCGACAAATTTCATATTTATAATGGTTTAAACAAAAGATCATACTTGAAAACCATTCGAGATAATTGTATGATTTTTTTCATTGAATTTTTAAGAAGTTTTATTGTCTTCTGTCAACATATGAACACGCTACTGGTGGACCAGAGGGCAGTGCAATTCATGAAAAAGTTATCTTAAAAAAAATGTGAACAGGCCCATTTGTTCGAAAGTCATGCCCAGAGGTTTTTTATGCTTGAAATGACTAGTTCAAAGATTTGAGAGTTAGAATGATAGGAAACGCCCTGACATTTGTGGTACTAAAATCCGACTACGATTTTTGGCAAGTTTCTTCCTTTTGACATCATTCTGTACAGAAAACTATTAAAAAAGGCGCCAAATTCGAAACATATTTCTCATAAATTTTCATTAAATTAAATATTTTGTCGAGCTTAAAAAAAACATCCTGATCGACAACACAAAAGCAGGGCTCCGCTTTTTGATCAGGATGATCTTTTCTTCTGCACATTGAGATAGGTGCTACTGTTGTAGATTTCGAGTTATTTCAGTGGAAATTACGCTTATACGAGAAAATACAATTGTCATTCAGCAAAAATATTTATTCAAGTATTTCTTTCAAAATTGACAATAGCCTAGCAAATACCTATTATTCATGTGTGATACGTCAATGCAGCCTAATGGACCTTAATTAAATATTTTAACCATAATCCGCACTTTTGAAACTACAGATGTCACTCACATCACTGTAGTCGCTTCGTTTGCAATCTTTATACTCTATAATCTTTGGACTAGTTATCACATTTCATGTGAATACAGTTTCAATTTATAATACTACTCAACTCTGCTTGATATCTAACAATTATATCAATTAAGGATAAGCCAAATCGAAGAAATAATCAAAATATTTGGAAACATCGACAAAACCAAATGGAGATCACGCTAACAAACAGATAAATATTCTGAATCGTCTTGAGGAGTTCGAAATGAATGTATATTTTCAGTTGGAAAATTCTCATGATAAATTTCCTGAAACACCAGTAGTATAGTATGGTTAAGCACAAAGATCTAAGGCTCCCGATGCTGAACTTTTAACATCAAACGACCCCATCTAATAGACAATCCGGGATAAATTTCAGTTTCCCAGGATAACAGTAATTTTGTAAAATAAATGATGAAGATGAAAGCCTGCGGAAAGGACGTAATATAGCTTCGAGCACATGGGCTAGAACCGAGGCTCCAATCCGTATATTATTGAGCGGATTTACGAGTATCTTCCTCATAAAATAATCATGAGGAAAGTGTTCTCTCCTTATTTTCAAGAATAAAAATCACGAATCCATATTGCTCTAGAAAGGAGGCATATAGGCGAAATGATCAATTTCATACTAGAACGATTTTATCGAACCAATCCATCATGTATTATCAAGGTTGCAACCACAACACGTGAAGGGATGCAGATTTCATCGTCATACCACCCATGTAATAAATCTACCAACATTTCAGCAGAAAACACGGAGGCCATTTACGGTTTGTTAGCATTTTTCGAGGACATGCAGAGTTACGACTTTCCAAGACAAGAAGTGATAATAATTCCACTAAAGACGTCTGGTTTCTTAGCGTTCAATATGTAAAGAGATATGTTTTTACAGTTGATTAAATTTTAGGTTTTTGTTAATATAGATCGTAAATCATTTTTCGTTTCATGGAATTTTAGACAAATGAAAGAATTTTTTCTAAATTCAACAAGAACTGTTACAAAACAAAAAATGATTTACGATCTTTATTAACAAAAACTAAATCTTTGAATGAGAACCAAAAATCAAGAAATTGGATTTACAATATTCCCTGTATTTGTGGAAAATCTTATACAGCAGAAACAGCAAGACCGTTAGAAACTAGAAAGCGTGAACATAATAATAACATAAAAAATAGAGATATTTGTAGATCGCAGATAGCAGATCATGTGTTCGAATACCGGCAATCACATGATGGATTCGAATAGCACAAAATTTCTAATGACGGAACCTGATAATTATAAAAGAAAAATCAAGGAGTCAGCTTGTAAGCTTATAATCTTGTTTAGTAGGGATAGATCGAATTTGGATGGATTCATTGAAAAAAACTGGTTTCAGGGAATTTCGAAATAAAACATCGATATCGACATCTAGTAATAAATATTAATCTGTTGTTCATCATATATTGACAAATGTCTATTGAAAAATCAAAATAAAGTCACGATTCTCCGATCGTTGAAAATTTTCCGGAAGGAAATCGCGTTTACAATTTCGGAGTTTAGCGTGAAGTTAGAATAATGCTTCTGTCACAATAGTTATGAATGAAAATTCATGATACAGGAAGTCACAAAAGCGTTGTCAATATTGCCAATTTCGACAAAGTGAAAATTTTTTCCAGATAAGAACTCCATTTTTTATACCCATAATGGAATCTACATCGAGAAATAATGGAAATATCACCAATGCCATGAAATTCCTATTTTCTGAGGTATTCGAGAAAAACAATGTAAATTTCCGAATTTATTATTTTTTTGGTACATAAATAAGTAGGCAGGGTTATTTACAAAAATTTCATTTCCTGAAAATTAGGATGGAATTGGATTCCCACAGTTGGCATGGCACAAAAAATATTTTAATTTTGATTAAAAAAAAAATTATTCGGATAACCCAATTGATTTGAAAAAGTATATTCTAAAACAAGTTTCAGAATGAGCTCCTATTCCAACACGAATGCGAAATTGAAATGAGTGTTGGAATTGCCTTCTGCCACGAGTTTTAGACGGTATTTCCTCTATTTTAGACAAGTTTTGTGACTCTCGAAATTCATAAAAAAAAATCAGATTAGTGACTCTTGTATTATATCTTGGCAGTTGGTGTGACTTACGAAATTTGACAGATTACGGAATTTAAATTGATTTTATATGAGAATTGATAGGATCGTTGGTCAGTACTGACAACCAAAAAACGAAAAATATAACTGAAAACAATGCTGTTATGAGTTTCATTGCAGCACTCCTTTTAGTACTGTAATTAACTGATTACGATACTGAAATAGAGAAACTGTCAATAATGTTAAACAATATCGCACAGAAGAAGTTTTATGTTCTACTTCCGGTTGTACCAGAAGTCACACAAAAACTATTGTGTTAGAGAAAAGTAATGAACAGTGAAACATACATAAATCGAAATGTAGTTTAAAAAGAAAACACAAGCTTAAAATTTATTGATAAAAAATTATATTTGGGTGGTTTTCTGTGTGGCCTTTAGAATTTGGGGGCTAACAACAAAAGTGGTTAGAAGATTTTCAATATCAAGACTCGATTACCAGGATTTCTTAGACCACTTTGATTGTATTGTGTTTTACATGGCAAACTTCATTTTCAAAACACAGATCTCATATTAATTCCGATTGTTCATGGTCTCTGCACTATCTCAATAAAATAATTATCGAATGACGTTCCATTTAAAATGGACCGCTATCACTAAATATTTTCCACGAACGTTGAAAATGAGCTGTTACCTCATGATCCCTAAAAAACTGCCAATCAATTCGATTATTTCTGGTTTTTTTCCGGAATTCCCACAGTTTTATTTGAGTTTTATTCGATCTTTGCTCCTTCCGCTGCTAAAGACTAATTATATTATTTCAACCTCTGCTTTATGATTCCGAGTTTCGATATCCTTGAACAATGTGAATAATCATTATTCTACCTGTAAAACTACAGATGTCCTGCATCAATGACTACTGCAAGAACGCAATATTTTTCAATGAATGGGTTCATTCTGCCAATTAAAGCTCGAACTGTTATATAACAAGTCAATAGTAGCATTTCGCATTCTGATCATTCGAGAACGGTTTTAGGATGCCAAAATAAGCATTTTCAAGTGGGAATATACTGAGTATGTGGATTTTCTGGAGTGAGCTGCCTTAAATGACTAGGTTACAGTATTCCTTAAAATTTTCTAACATTGGGGCATGAGGAATTTAATTCCACGGGTGGTTTTCACAGTGTTTTTGTGGAAAATTGCTCAATTTGATAGTGGAAGGTTGTAGAAATTGGGGATATTTTTTAATCATTGTATGGTTCCCGAAAACATTCCGAAAAAATGTTTCTCTATTTTAGTTTCGAAGTGAGTTCATTACAGTACTGAAATAAGTGCTGTAATGAACTCATTACAGCATTGTTTTCAGTAATATTTTTCGTTTTATGATTGTCAGTACTGACCTCCGATCCTATTAATTTTCAAATCAAATCAATTCAAATTCCGTAATCTGTCAAATTTCGTTAAGTCACACCAACTGCCAAGATACAACATAAAAGTAACTAATCTATATTTGAATAAGAGGGTATTTCACAAAACTGACTAAAGTAGCGAAAATATCGTCTAATACTCGTTGCAGAAGAAAATTCCAACACTCATGCTTTTCGAATTTCGTATTCGTGTTGGAATTGGAGCTCATTCTGCAACATCTTTTACAATATCTGTGCAATCACGTTATAAAAGCAAAAATTGTTACTGGTGAACAACGCGACAGAGAAGTATGTATATTGTATATATTATACAGGGTTATTCGTGAATAACCCTGTATAATATATACATACTTCTCTTCCGAATATTTTTAGGAAAGACACAAGATTCGGGATTGAAATTCTAAGAGTCAGCTTCAAGTATGAGGACGACTTCTCGTATATTTTTTGAAGCTTCTAGGACTTTCGTTTTTTCCGGAAGTGACATCCACTTTCGTTTTCCAAATGGGAAGACCCATTTTTTATTGCATAAATAGATTCTCCATTGAATTCTGCGTCTTTTTGATTCTCTTTAAATGAGGATATACGAAAAAAAATCTCAAAATTGAACTCTGTTGAAAGACAGACAACTTCGAGGTTTTCTCATTAAAAATTCTCATTTTTGAGAATCTCCGAGAAGAAAGGCTGTGCTTCTTTTCCAATAGCGTGATTTTCAGAATATGATACAGGAGGTCACAAATTCTTTGTCAAAGTTAGAAGTGACGAAACATCAAAAAATGTTTTCTTGTCAAATTGGAACCCCATTTTTTTGAACCATATTCGAAACCTTCGTCAAAAAATAATAGGAGCATACGACCAAGACTTGTATCAAAAAATGATTTTTTTTCGAGATATTCAGGAAAAACGATTTTGTCTTCAATTTTCAATCTCATTCCCAACGTGTTTTTTTACGGAAAAATAATTAGCGGTCAAGTGAAATTTTTGTAAATCTATGTTATCGAGAAAATATTTAGTTCAGACCAGGTATCAAATTATGCGTTAAGTTTGACAATTCAACAAGTACGTTTCCAAAGTAAAGCAGCTAATTTCCTCACGAATTTCAAAGCACCATTCATTTATGCTTAAATGTCAAACAGCGAATTGGAAAAATTCAACAAGCACATTTGATAAAATGTATGCATGATATGAATGCCACATTCGTAGGGAGAAATTTCGAGTTGAATACACAAGATTATGAAGCTGCATCAAGATGAATATCGTCACACTTATCAATCAAATATTGACAAGAAATGAAACAGTCTGACGTACACCTCTTTTCATCATCGACCACAACAGATGAATAAGTTTGCGTGCACCGAGGCGGTGCGATATATTTCGCCTTGAATTTTTTTTTCAACCAGGTGTTGTTTTCCTGGATGATCTTTCGGCGGTCTTCCTCCTGAAGATTCAGAACTTTATTGATGTTCCTATTGTGTCCTATTGTATTTTATTGGCGGCCAACCTTCAGTTAATTCAGTTTTAATTGTCATGATTATACGGGTGGTTTGGACGAATTTATGATGTATTCTACAAATAAACGTAATTATTATCGGCATCCTCGTCTATTGGCGCGGAAATTAATCATTTTTTACAAGATCTGACGTGTAAACTGATGGTATCTGGTGTGAGAAAGGATGGGAATTGATGGGAATTAAAAAGAATAGGAGGAGGTACTACTTGGAAAAACCTATCTTCGAGCAATTACCTGAATTCGGTAAGTCAGGTCTACGAACTTTGCTTCGCTCCTAAAACTGCCCTTGATAATTTCTGTCTAAATTTGATTTCAAAAAGTTTTCCTGCTGTAATTATTCATTCAGTTGTTTTTTTATAATATTCATCATGAAATTTATTGCAATAAACACATTGAAATCTAAATCGTTGGTGGCACACCCTCAATATTTTCTTCGAAATACGATGAAAAATCGTCATCGACAATGATAGTAGCGAGAGGTGGACCGGTCGTGAATTGTGGTGTACAAAGTAATGGAATTGTTTGGAATTGCCATGAATTGCCAAGAATTGTCATGAATTTGCTATGAATTTTCGTGAATATACTCTGAATTCCCATGACTTTCTAAGCATTGTTGTGAATTGCTATGAATTTTGAATCTGTCAGATGACAATTTGAAAAAATTTACGATTCTAAAAATTCTGTAGATTCCGTGTTATGATGAATTTCGATTTTGAAAGTTTGAGGGTTTTAAGGTACGAAGGTGTTTGTCCTTATGTAGGCAACAATTTCTTCGAACTTATTTGCTTTTCAGAAATATGTGCGATGATTTCATTTGCAAATTTTTGAATTGCGCTTGTGAGTGAAAATCCAGAAAATTTTCGGAAAAATTTAAATTCTATCAAAATAAGGGGTGCGTGGATCATGAAGACCTTTCAGAGAATGCATTCTCTGAAAAAAAGTTTGAATATTTTATATATTTGTACTCAGCATTTTTGTTCTAAATGGTCGTGAGGTGTCGTGGGTGGTGAATTCTAGACCGACAAAATCGAGCTTCTGGAGAGGATCTTTAGAGCGTCTTGATATTTCATTCTACAGACGGAGTGTCTATTGGAAGGCTTAACATGGCGCCTAATTATCACTAGCAACAATATAATTTGGGAAATTATATTTGGACCAATGCTACGATTCGAACAATTATATACTATTTAGAATTGCAAACAGAAACGAAAAAAAAAGGAAAACAAGGTTTTCATTACCTATGTACATGTATGTATACAGGGTTAATCACGAATATGACGCTATAGAATATTTTTAGTAAAGACACAAGATTCAGGATTGAAATTATAAAGGTGAGCTTCAAGTGAGAAGACGACTTCTCGTATATTTTTTGAAGGTTCTAGGACTTCCGGTTTTTCCGGAAGTGACATCAACTTTCGTTTTTCAAATGGGAATTCAACTCTGTTGAAATACAGACAGGTTTTTTCATTAAAAATTTTTTCGTCAAAAAATAATAGGAGCATACGCCCAAGACTGCTATCCTAAAATGAATATTTTTCGAGATATTCAGGAAAAACAATTTTGTCTTCAATTTTCAATTTCATTCCGAATGTGTTTTTTTACTGTAAAATAATTAGCGAAATAAAAAATAATAAAATAATTAGTGAAATTTTTGGAAATCTCTGTTATCCAGAAAATATTTTCTAGAGTTCAGACGAGTTAAGTTCTTGAATTATCATCTGTTATGCGAGAGCAACAATTGGTTTAAAATTCTCAATGTGAGTACATATTAGTAAAGTTAACGTAAAAAATCTCATGAATGCAGAAAACATAATAATATAATAAATTTCAGATTTCCCTACCATGACAAAAAAAATCTGCAGAATGAAGAATTTTCGGAAATTACCTAAGCTTTAAAAAATAAAGAGAAACTGAACTCGTCTGAACCATAATAAAATACTTTCTCGATAACAGAGATTTCCGAAAATTTCATTCGACCAGTAATTATTTTTCAGTAAAAAAACCCATTCGGAATGAGATTGAAAATTGAAGACAAAATATCTCAAAAAATATTCATTTTGGGATAAAAGTCTCGGACGTATGCTCCTATTATTTCTTGATAAAAATTTCGAAAATGCTTCGAAAAAATGGAGTTCCAATTTGAAAAAAACAAATTTTTAATGTTTCGTCATTTCTAACTTTGACAAAGAATTTGTGACCTGCTGTATTATATTCTGAAAATCACGCCATCAGAAAAGAAGCATCAGCTTTTCTTCTCGGAGATTCTCAAAAATGAGAATTTTTAATGAAAAAACCTCGAAGTTGTCTGTATTTCAACAGAATTCAATTTGGAGATTTTTTTCGTATTTACTCATTTAAAGAGAATTTTCTGGGGAACTTTTGGAATAAAAAAAACCTCAGAATTCAATGGAGAATCTATTTATGCAACAAAAAATGGGTCTTCCCATTCGATAAACGAAAGTTGATGTCATTTCCAGAAAAACCGGAAGTCCTAGAACCTTAAAAAAATATACGAGAAATTGTCTCCTTACTTGAAGCACACCTTCAGAATTTCAATCGTGAATCTTGTGTTATTCTATAGAGCGATTTTCCACTTTTTTAAACAGGAGTGTTTTTTGAGCAGTAAAAGAAGCATCAAAGGATGTTACATCAAAGTTGCAACATCGAATTAAACTATCCTGTCAAACGATCTGAACACGAACAGGTTTCTGGTTTTTTCGAAAGAGTATTTAATTTCTTCATATGACGATGTATTCTTGCATAAAAATGGACGGCATGAAGCACACCAGATGACTAAAATGAATGGAATATCTTCTGTAATTTATCGTATTGAGTTGAAATTTTGAAAACCGAAAATCGATCATACCTCCAAAACGACTCATTTTCGGACCCATGTTTATATGAAACTTTTCGTTCACTTCGAGGACTAAAATCAGCTGCGAAATTATTAAAACGTTGGTCTCAACACCCGTATACTGCAAAATCATCGACACCTTGTACATAATCCTTTACTAATCATATCGAAAGTGCAATTTTCGATTTGTCTCAATCCCGGTCCACTTAATGGAGCAATAAAAGCTTCGTAACGACGAAGAAGAATAATTGTCAATTCCAGATAAGCGTGGAAACAGACAGACGATAAACTGAAGCGAAAAACACCGGAACTCTGACTACGAATCAAGGATGCTCGACCGCGGTCAGCACGGATGAGAATGAACGTAATTATTGTTATTTAATCGAAAAGTGATGTATTTATCCAGCGGAGATTTCACCGAAGAACCAATGGGCGTGTAATGGAAATGAATATTCATGAGGAATAATCTGATGGTCAATTTTTCGGAACGAATCAACGAAAGCCGGTGTAAAAGTTTTTGCCGATGGTTCATATCGTTCGTAACTTATGTCTATTTTTCTCCAGCTGACTGGACACGATTGAAGAAAGTGCAAGTGCGCGGAGCGATGGCTCTATGAGGAAGTTATGTTGGAAATGGAGAAATCTGTGAATGCATCCGTGAAATACCACGATCCTGGAATCTAAACAACACAATCAAATATGCTTAAAAATGGTAGGTAGAGGCCAAAAATCGTCTATGGTCGCCGTCAAACTTCACCGCTCTGTGATCCACCGTCAACTTAACGTTAACCTTCAATTTTCGACATGATATCGGCTGTCATAATGGCATGAACTAACGCGAAGTCCACCGCGCTATTCTACTAAAGAACAAACGAACTTCTGGCGCTTAAGGTCTAACGCACACGAACGATTGTCGGTGAACGACTATTTTGTAGGAGGTTAACGCACACGGACGACAGTCTACGAATAAAATCAAATGGAGCGCGCTCCGACAGTTTTGTAGGTACGACTAAAAGTAGTTCGTGTGCGTTGGTGCATTCACATACGTGTTCTGCATTTCGACCGACAAAATTGTAGCTCACCGATTGTCGGTCGTGTGCGTTAGACCTAAAAGGACCCGAATCTATTCAGTGTCCCTTACGTCCTCTAAAACGTGAGAGGTAAGGACTAGAGCAAGAAATATGTAAACATTTCGACGTCTTCCGAAATTCGTGACAAATCCCGAAAAGCAGAGAATTCTGATAGCCAAAATCACCGGCCACTATACATATGACGTTGACAGTTGTAGATTAACGTCAGGCTGACACGACTGATCACAGAGTGGTGAGCGTAGAGACGTCACAGTGATTACTCACGTTTTTCGGTCCTCCCCGTGTTGGTTTTTTTTATTACTTACCAAAATGAAATATTGAACAAATTATGTCAATATACACTGCGCAAAAAAATTAACGCACATTCTGAAAATCTCAATTTTAATGAAGGTTAACTCTACATTGTCTTCATAACTTATGTTCTCTCGGGAAGGTTTTGAACGAAACAAGACACATTAAATTGAAGAAAAATTCAGGATTTCACCGAATCTTATGTGAAAGAAGAGAAATGAACAATTTTCAAAATACTGAAATGCTGATGAGTGATTTAATACTTGGTATTTGAACCCCTTGCGTTAATTACAGCTCGGCAACGACGGTTCATACTCAAAATGGGTGATCTTAAAATGTTCTGATCTAATCCGTCCCAGATTTCTCCGAGTTGGATTCCTACGTCATTAAGAGTAGCTGGATGATTCTCAGCCTTTTATTGAGGTTGTCCCAAACCTGCTCAATCGGATTGAGATCTGGACTTCTTGCTGGCCATTCCATTCGCGAGACTTCAACCTCTTCAAGGTACTCCTGAACGATGCGCGCACGATGGGGTCTGGCATTATCGTCCATAAAAATGAAATTTTCACCAATGCATGGGGCAAATGGCACTACATGATCTTCAAGAATGTTCCTTATATACTTATCAGCATTCATAGCTCCATTATCAACGGCCACTAGGTCTGTGCGAGCAGTCAAAGATATTCCACCCCATACCATAATCGATCCTCCCACGAAACCAGTAGTATTCAGGAAATTGCACTGAGCATATCTTTCATGTGGACGTCTGTATACACAAGGGAACGTCGATCACAATGGTAGAGGTAGAATCTAGACTCATCTGTGAAGAGAACTCCTTCCCAATCGGCCACTTCCCAATGGATATGCTCTCTCGCAAAATCCAAACGCGCCTTTCGTTGGGCTGGGGTAAGAGCTGGGATTCTTGCCGCGACACGAGGCCTTAAATCATATTCTCTGAGGCGATTTCTTATTGTCTGAATGCTAATTTGCACCCCATGAGTTTGCTCAAGTTGATTTTGAAGGAGGCGAGCGGTTGCAAACCGTTGTCTCAACGAAGAAACTCTCAAGTAACGTTCTTGAATGGCAGTTGTTACCCTTGGTCTACCTTGTCCTGGTTTTCGGACATTCATACCTGTCTCCCTCAATCGCTGCAACATTCTGGACACACTTGTATGGGAAACTCCAAACCTTTCTGCAATTCTTGTACCGCTTGGGAACATTCCTCTTGGGTCAAATCGCGTGGTTCACGTTGCATAGCGATCGAGTGTAGAAAATCAAACGAAAGAAAAACTATTGATCACTAGAATTGATCGAGAACAACGGATTTTAGAATGGAGTCAATACATTCAAAATCTGATAATATCATCTTTTTCATTCCTGCTGGGAAAAAACATCTGTATTGAAGAAAAACGTTGAAAGTGGATAAAATATGGATGCATAATTCAGATAAAAATATCATTGAGAACACCTTCAGTTGTAGCATAAATGTGAGATTTCCATAATGTCCGTCAATTTTTTTGCGCAATGTAGATTCCTCATGTATTATTTTACCGTAGGAGCTGTGGTTTTCTCTCAACCATTCAGCAATTGACCAAAAAAATCGGGTACAGTTCAACGATTGGCAAATAAAGTATCACAAAAACGGTCGTGTCAGATAAAATGTTCAAGCACCTCAACAAAATCATCAACCAGTTCGAAGAAAAAATAACGTGTACAAAGATTAGAATTATCTTCAATGCCTCATGCGACACGTAAATGGCCACTTTGATTGATACGTGTTCTTAAAGAACAAAGCTATGTCTCGACAAGCAATTCTCTGCTTTCAGCATTTACAGTTTGTTAGAAACGAGGTTGGAAAGTTAAAAGTATGCATTTTACCAGATTCGTCATGACCTGAGAAAAGAGAGAAATGTGTTGTCTTGCATGAAAATTAAAAAAAAATTTCGAACTACATATTCACATTTCTTGTGTCATTGGTAGAATATCGATTTTTGGTTTGGAAATATCCCAGACCGTATGAGGAAAAAAAATATTGACAAGAATGAGACTTGAATTTTCGAAATATTATGTTGCATAAAGATGTTTCGCCATTTCAGTATCGTAATGAATTTATTACTGTACTAAAAGTAGTGCTATAATGAAACTCATTACAGAATTGTTCTCAGTTATATTTTTTTTCATTTTGTGGTTGTCAGTACTGACCTCAGATCCTCTCAATTTTCAAATCAAATCAATTCAAATTCCGTAATCTGTCAAATTTTGTAAGTCACACCAACTGCCAAGATACAATAAAAAAGTCACTAATTTGAATTTCATTTGAATTTCGAAAGTATTTCACAAAACTTGACTGAAAGATAGAAAATATCGTCTAATACTCGTTGCAGAAGGCAATTCCAACACTCATACTTTCGAAAACTCGCTCCTTCGTCGCTCGTCTTAGAATTTCGCATTCGTGTTGGAATAGGAGCTCATTCTGCAATTTGTTTCAGAATATACTTTTTTTTTATTCTTGAGTATATTATGTTATTTTGAATATTGAATGACTTTCTCCACCTCATCGATTTCAGCATTATTTTTGTAGGTATCACAATGAAACAATTTGCACTATACAGGTGAAGAACCAATAGTGCTCCATAACTTGCATATTTTTTACTAGGAGTAGGAAAACAGCGTATGAGCTTAAATTATTTCACAGACTGGTCGGACAGTGATTAAACACAATAACACCTTTTTTTTCGAATGAGAACGCTCAATTTCAATATTAGACGTTTAATATTCATGAAATTCTTATTTCGGATTACCCCCCATTCATACGTTGTACTTTTTGCGACAAATCTTATGGTTATAATGGTTCAAACTAGAGATCATATCTTGAACAGTTCCAAATCGGTTGTTACGTTGGTATGACTCCTTCTCCCCACTTGAATTCATTTGTGCATCGATTTTGGTGGTAGCAGTACCAGCTTGAAAGATGAAAGAATTCATTCTTCACTATTCAAACAAACCATAGCGACATCTGGCTTTCAAGCTACCTTCTGAGGACTTGAATTGTCTCAACTCACACATGCTCTATTTTCTCGAGAACATTATTTTGACTGCATGTTGAAATCTCGAGAACACGATTTGATACATGGTTTCTAAAAATAATTCTTCGTGATAAAATCTTGATGAGGACTCTTAGAAGTTCCCATGTTTTAGTCGAGTTATCACTATTCTGTAACGAATGTTGCTCCAACTGTACTGGGTGATCCGCTTGAGAAGTCTTTTTGCCTTATATGAAAACTTAAACCGATACAATTGTTTTTCGAATGAAAGTTGTTAATATCAATCCAAACTTCTTTGTTTTTTTTCTAAATGGTACCTATATTATTATATATTCTAATAGGACTTCAGTAAAGGTTTTAGAGAATAGGGGCTGATAATTTGAAATTTAATTTATGTACTCCCATCTCTTTCTATTGATCAATCTTAGTTTCATTATTTTTTTCAGCTCCACAGCAGAGACCACAGCTAATGACTTTCGTTCGATTTCTCATTATATCGCGTTTTTCGTAATCAGAATGATATACCTCCTTCACATAATATGGGTATAGTTATCAATTAAACTCAATTGATCCTCAACAAAAGATGTGCATATAACTTCCTTCATTCACTTCTACTCACGCACATGTTAAAATATTCAGGAAGACCCCGTTCATAATAGACCACCATGTGAAGTATTTGGTTGAACATCTGGCATTCTTTCTCTAATGAACTTTCATCCTCTATACAGGGTGTTTCCAAAGATGTGTATTTATTACTACCATCCTTTTAGTTCGTTCTCGGTACCTTTTCTTGACAACCCAAATTTTACTCGAGATTTTAATCACATATCAATAAAAAATTTAACTTTGTTCCTTATATCGAAATCAGGGAGTCTCATAATGATAATCAAGAAACAACCAAAAGACCAATTTTATTTAATTTGATTCCTCATATTCAAGGACTTCCAGGAAAAAAGAAGAATAGATTATGATTAAATCAATTAATTTATCAAGGTCATGAAGAAGAGAATTGACTATCAATATAAATTTTTCTTGTGACTTATCGTCAAATACTGTCTTATACAGACCTCTTCAACTATTTATGTTGTAACTTTCCTCATGAATCGTGTGAAAATTACATGAAAATTTCCAAAAATCCCATTCTCTGTAGAAAAATTCACAAATTGCGTTCAACATATTGGACAATTCATACCAAGATGAAATGAAACGCTTGTTATTCGTTACAAAGGTTCATCTTTTACACCATTTTTTCTTTCATTCCAGTAAATATTAATTGAAAAATCGCAAATCATGGAAAAAATTCCATTTTATTCTAGATTGCAGTTCAATTAAGCTGATTGCGATGATTCTCTATCGAATATTTCTTTCCGCGAAGCTACACTCTAAAATTTCGATTATTAAAATTCCATTGTATGGAATTAAGTTCTCGGCAATAAGTGCAGATATTTCGAGGCTAATTATTATGTGGTATGAAGAAATTGACATGTCTGAAATAATAGAACTTGTTTTAAGTGCGCAGTATTCTTCATCAGCTTTCAAATACTTGGAGATTTTTTTTAGGATGTCGTAACCCTAAGCAGGTTGAGGTCTCTGTTGAGGCGTCCAAGTGGCTACCGTTGGAAAATGCAGTTCTGAAAATTTTACCTTCGACGTCTGTTACAGGGAAATTCTTGCTGCATATTGAAGGAAATTGTTATTCAGGTTATTTTAGATTGTGTTATGTGCTGTCTGAAAATCAACCTTTATGGGTTTATCTAACTTTTTTGTATCTTTAATTTTTTTGAATTTTTATTGATTTTAGTCGAATTGCAGTTCCTAGACTCCGTTTTTTGATGAATCTAGTTGCAGAGCATGTCAATTAATAAAAATGATTACCAAAACTGAAATTTCTACAAACAGCTCAAAAGGACTGCTCGAAGTGCTCGACAACGTTTAGAGTTGAAATTTTTTTTTAACTTTGAAGCCCTTATATTTTTTGAAGCATTTTATGAATTTGACGCTACGTACGACATAATATTCTAAATAACTCAAGAATCATTAATTTTAGGAGCATTGACATGTTAGAACATTATCATCATTTTTCTTCGCAGAATCCAACGCAATAGGGTTTTAGTTCGAAAAACGAAAGTTATGTGCCAATCTTTATCCCAATTTTAGACCCAACATTTGGAACACCCTGTGACGAATTTTTCAAAATTCTAGAAATGTACACTGTGTCCCAAATTGGGTGAGACTGCACTGTATCTCAGCTATTATTGAAAATAGAGACATGTGGTTTTGGCGACTCTGTATCCATAATTTGTGAAACTCTTAAATCCATAAACGGAAATATTCCAACTTCTCTTGTTTCTTGAATACAGGGTGAGAACAAAAATGTTCACTTTTGTGAAATATAACTATTTCTCAGGCACTGTATAAAATAGAAAAAAAAATTAAAACTGTTTCTAATTGATATTTTCACGTAGAAGTCAGTGGCGTTGTTAAAATTGGTTTCAGAGCACTGATTTCGAGATTGAGCACGAATATGGGATATTTCAGATGGAACACCCTGTATATTTTAACGTTAAAGTTTTTCAATTATTTTTCTGAATACGTTGATGTATCACGACCTAAACTTCAATAGATTTCAGCCTCAAAAATCAGAAGAATCCATATTCCTTTCTTTTTTTGAAATAGTAGGCCATGAATTCTTTCACACATGCATTAAATTGATATTTTTTAAAACCTCATGTGACTTGAACATATTTATTTCATTATATATATATAAACTCAAAATATCACTCGTCAACATAAACTTGAAAATGTTGAAAACGAAAAGAATTTCAATACTTATATTGAAATTTTTTTATGCATTTTAAACTTTTATGCATATTCTACTGTAAACATTATTAAAAGTAAGGTCCTGATACATCAATGTATTCAGAAAAATAAATGCAAAATTTTGACGTTAAAATATACAGGCTGTTCCATCTGAAAAATTCCACGTTTCTGCTCAATCACAAAAACAGTGCTCTGAAAAAAACTTTTTAATTGCGCCACTGACGTCTGTAAAAATATCAGCAGTTTTCATTTTTTTTGTATCTCCTACAGGGCCCTAGAAAAAAATACAACTCCAAAAGTGCACATTTTTCGTGTTCGCAGAAACGAAAGAAGGTACAATATTTCTGTTTGTGGATTTAAAAGTTTCACAAAACATTGACACAGGGTCGCGAAAATCGCATGCCTCTATCTTCAATAATATCTGAGATACAGTGTAGTCTCACCCAATTTCGGACACTGTGTACAATATTTCCACAGTCTTCGACTTCGAAAATGTGAAAACGGTTTGTGCTTAAGATATTTAGAATAGGAATAACAAACATAATACCGAATACTCTTATCTCGCTTTTTTCTTCAATTTTTTCTCGATATTAAAAAAAGTTTTTGAAATTTTCTTCTTTCTCTGTATAACTGAAAGTGGTCAGGCTTCAAGAATATTTTAGCTCAGTAGATAATGTCGAACAAGACTATAATCCCAATTTTCAGATTTCAAATATGGCTCAATTCAAGAAAAGAATGAATAATTTTCATCGTTGTAACAATGAAATTGAATGAGTGACATCTTCAAATTTTTCTAAAAAACTAGACATTTGCACAGGATTCTAATTTGGGATTTGTATTCCACGTCCTAAAATTGGTGAGTAATCAATTTTTCATCAAATTTGGCCAATGATGACATGTCCTGCATAATTAGGTACCCAAGAAATTTTCAACAGCCTAGGTTTTTTCTTCGTTTTCAGTCCTGAACGAATTCTGATTTTTCAAAAAAAAAAAAAAACAGATTCTTCAATTCGATAAGAACCCTCCAAACCTCACCTTCGACCTTTGTTGTAATCCATGTATAACCTGAGATCTAAAAACTCAAACACTAACAAATAAAAACACTAAACAAAACGATCATTTTCCGATCGCTTCGCGACAAGTTCAGACAGATCGGCCGAAAAGCACACGAGACGACGAGACAAATCGGACTGACCCAAACAAACTGCCGCTCGATAGTGGGGAACTGAAACCGATGGAGTTTATTATTTGGACAAGATGAGATAATGGGAAGTTCGGAATACGGAATATCCACTCTCCGCAACTCCGTACCTGAAGTGTTACGAACGCCATCGACGATATTCACGTGAATAATGAATTATTCGTCTAACGTAATATGTATTATGTTGAATGGTAAGGTTGGCAACATCGACGCGAACAAATTTTATCGTTTGGAATAATTAAATCGGTTGTAGCGCTGTGAAGTTGGCAGTGCCTGTTGTCGTTAAATTAATTACACTTAATTTTATTAATTGGCGAATGTTTGAAGAGAGGAGAAATGTTGCGCTCTTATTTTTATATGGGCGATTCACTGGGATGCATCGAGAAGTAAATTATGTTATCAGTAATTAATTCTGGACTATTTGTTTAAGTCACCAATGCAACACACAAACTCTTTCCGTATCAAAAGAGATATTCACAATTTCATAAAAGGATCTTGAAATCGAGGAAATATTGGGTATTGGGCAACGCCGCATCGATATTTCCGAGTAACCTATATTAGCTATACTGGGTTGGCATATGGAATTAAATTTATATTCCTGCAAGCCATAACTCGGAATAAAAATGATGAAACAGAGGTCAATTGATTTCTAATTTATCTCAGCTGCAACCCTATTCTACTTTAATTATTCAAATGTAAACATATGTCATGAGTGCTCTAATGGAAAATGAATTGTCATCAAAGTCTTATATTTTTTGTCATTATGGCAATATTTGAAAAAAATAAATGCAGCCTCAAAAATTCTTAATGCGATTTCATTTTACATCGATAGAGAAAATAGGCAAGATAAATGTTATCCAACAGGTTCAGGTATGCTCGGAAAAACTCAAAATATGTTGCATTCTCAGATCCTACGTAAGAATGTTCTGACTAAAAACGAAAGAAAATTTACTTGTATCAATACAATGAACTAGCTTAAAAGAATTAAAAAATCTTTCTTGTACAGTGCATCCAAAATTCACTCTCCCTTGAAAATATGAATTTCTGCAACCGTTGGAGATAAAGAATTTAAGTTAGAAATTTATGGGATACTTTTTCATTACAAATTAGAGAGCTTTCAGTTTTTTTTTACAGGGTGTACCAAGTTCGATGGCCTATTAGGCGTTTCTGGAGAACTGGACCTATATGAAATCTGAAAATTGGGATTAAGTTATTGTTTGACATTACCTACCGAGCTGAAATATTCTTGGCGCCTGACCACTCTCAGTAATACAGAGAGTGGAAAAAAATTTGTCAAAATACTTTTTTCTGCTTTTTTGTTTTCGAATCTGATAAGAGTATGCAATTCTGAATAAGTACATTCGTACTCAAATCGTTGCATTCATCATAATACTTTCCAAAATATCGAGAAAAAACTGAAGAAAAAAGGAAGATAAGAGTATTCGGTATCATGTTTGTTGATCCTATTCTGAAAATGTTAAGCACAGACCGTTTTCACATTTTTGAAGATTGTGCAAATATTTTACATTTTTAGATTTTTGAAAAATTCTTCACAGGGTGTTCCAAATGTTGGGTCAAAAATTGGGATTCAAAATTGGCTCATTGCTTTCGTTTTTCAAATTAGATCCTTGTTTTTTTATGATTTCGTTGGATTCTGCTAAGAAAATTGATGATAATCTTCATGATAATCTTCTAACATGTTGATGCTCCTAAAATTAACAATTCTTGAGTTATTTAGGATTTTCTGATTTCATGTCGTTAGTAGCGTCAAATTAATGAAATCTGTTCCATATAAACAATGATAAATGAATTCAGAAAAGCGGTGTGTCACTAGTGAGTTATTGGAATAATTTATCTTCTATGACCAATCCTAAATAACTCAAGAAGCATTAATTTTAGGGGCATTAACATGTTGAAACATTATCATCATTTTTCGTCGCACAATCCAACGCAATCATAAAAAAATAGGCTTCTAATTTAAAAAACGAAAGTTATGGACTAATCTTGATCCCAATTTTTGAAACACCCTGTGACGAGTTTTCGAAATTCTGAAAATGTACAATATTTTCACAGTCTTCAACTTCAAAAATGTGAAAACGGATTGTGCTTAAGATATCCAGATTAGGAATAACAAACATATTACCGAATACTCTTATCCCCCTTTTTTCTTCAGTTTTTTCTCGATATTTTGGAAGTATTATGACGAATGCAACGATTTGAATACAAATGTATTCATAATTGAATAATCTATCGAATTCAAAAACAAAAAAAAAACAAAAAAAAAACAAAAAAACAATTTTTGAAAATTTTTTTTCATTCCCTGTATAAGTGAAAGTTGTCAGGCTCCGAAAATATTTTAGCTCGGTAGATAATGTCAAACAATATCATAATCCCAATTTTCAGATTTCATATAGGTCCAGTTCTCCAGAAACGCCTAATAGGCCGTCGAATTGGTACACCCTGTATACTAGGTGTACAACTTTGTCCGCCGTTTTTTCCCGAAATTCGAGACTTTATTGTAAGAAACTGGTGTTTCCACTTAGAAATTTGAATTATCACAATCATTTCTTGATGCCGAAAATTGTATATTATTTCGATCATAAAAAAATAAGCAATTCAAAGGTGAAATAAAATATAGGGTGTACCATTAAAAAAACATTTTGCCCACCCTAAACACTGAAACTTTTTTCTGGCTTTTATTTTTCGAGCTATAACCCAAACAAAATGTTTTTTCAACGCGACACCCCATATTTTATGTTACTATTGAATAGCATCTTTTTTCTGATCGAAATAATATACAAATTTTGGCATCTAAAAATGGTTTTGCTAATTGAAACTGGAATGTTTCATTAGATTCATTTATCAATCAGAGGTGCTTCGAAAATTATTATTTTTGCAGCGGAACATTCCAATTATAAAATCACAATTTATCCTGATTTTGGAACACACATCATCCGCAATCTGAGATCTACTCATTTCTCTATTTTTAATGTTCTCGCTTTCTTATCAGTTAAGATCTTGACGTCTCTTCTCCATGTATTTTAACACATATACAGGGACTATTATGAACAAAAAAAAAAGGTTTACAACATTTTCCCATCCATCATCCATTAGATGATAGATCCTGTATTCCAATGAGGCCACTATGACATATGATCCTTATCGAGGGACCAAAACCTCTCCTCAATCATGAACTGTGAAAAATCCCAGCCACTTCATGCAAAATTAGAGAAAATTCCAACAACTATCAACCACTCCAAGAGGCGTTTTTACGTACAACCCTTCACATCCTGAATAATTAAATCAGAGGGGTGCGTTGAACGCGAATATAGGTGGATGAAAGTGGATAGCTAGCCGGGATATCCTACCCCAAGATCCCTGAGTCATTAGTGAATCATGAACAACCCTGAAAATATCTGTGGAGGGAAAAGCCACAACATGCAATGCGGTAATTTGACAGTGCGTTCCGCATTTCGATGCCTCCCGGGAGTTATACAGGGTGCTCGAAAAGAAAAAATTCCAGAAAAAACCTATATGTGAACAGAGATGGGGATGACTCATTTTGAAGATCTTATCGAGTACTTATCTGATCCTGAAATTCACTAGAAAATTTTAATAGATAACGAGATGACAAGTAAAATTGTGGAAGAATACTAACTACAAAATACCGCGAGCCATTTTTCACATTTTGACTTACCACTCTAAACACAATTGTTATTGCAAAAAATGAACCAGAATAGAAGCGATAAAATATGTTCACTCCAAAATCTTAATATATAAAACTAAGTAGGCCATTTTGTTGGTTACACCATTTATAACTCGAGATTGGATGAACTGTTTGTTGGATTCTTCTACGGCGGGGTTAACATAATATGCATTAAAATTCTGAAAACTTTGATGAAATGGAAAAAAAATTGGAGAATATTTTCCTTCTTGCAAATAACGCCAATAAGTGTCGCTACGGAACATTTCATAATAATATTAACGCATCTGTCTCCATGTATCATTAATAATTATTATTATCGCCATTAGATGGCAATCATAGATATAGATAGTTATCTATATCTATGATGACAATGTGAAGTAAACAATAACTGTGTATTTTGAGTTGCCTAAACGTCAGAATCAAGACATTGACATTTTCTATCGAACACACAATAATCCAATGGGTGTTTCCAATGACTTCATTCGGAGCAGATATAGTAAGCATTCAAGGTTAGAATATAATATTAACATTAATGATTTCAAATCACTTATTTTGTCTTTTCTTTCTGCTATTCAGATCCAAGGCCAGATTTACCATCGAATTGGTTCATTGCAACCACTTGAAAATGCATATCATAAATTCCTCGAAATTTACTTCATATAGGCAATATGGATGATCAACTTGATCAACGTCAATCAATTAATGCAGAAGTGAGAAGAATAATTCTTCATGATCTGCAGCAACTACTTCATGAACATCATGCATTGGTTCGATTGTTTAAAACTGCTTTGGAACGTATGCCAAGTGACGATCACAAGGTTGTGATTAGGGCAGACAAACGACCTGTTGGAGCACATGACGCCAATTCAACTCCCCTACAATAGACGAAGTGGCAATTGTGATTGTAGGTGAAAACTTGGAAACGCGTGATATTGTCCTTATGCGTCGCAATACTGGAGAATTGCAACGAATATATACAATACCACAAAATCCGCTAATGTTTTGGAGAGGTGATGATGGATATTACTTCAATATCGAGATGATAAATCCATTGAATGGTGAGTAACTTTATTAAAATTAAAATGTCTACTTAATACAAATTTTAATTATTTGATTTTAGGCCAAGAAACCACCAAGAAAGTGAGCTCGCTGAATTGTTATTCATTTCGTTTAATGGTTCTTAGAAATGCTGATAACTATTTGCTCAGATTTCGTCGAGTTTTGCAGCAGTATTGTGTGGATCATGTATTGTGAAACTAGCTGACTCGGCAGACTTCCTTGCCTAAATCATTAAATGAAAAAGCAATTTTAATATTATAATAAACTAGTATGTTCGCCAAGAAGTGTTTAGAATCATTTCCTATCCCAGAAACTGAAGAGCGTAGGGGATCTGGTGGTGGGACCAATTGTGGCAATTGACTATTAGATGAGGTAGCTGACCCGGCGAACTTTGTTTCGCCTTAGAGATGAATAAAGTTGTACTAACCATTTTTTAAGAAGGAAATATATAAGGTGGAATACAAAAAAGTACAAAATAAATACAAAATTTAATTGCATTGAAATAGGAATGTACATTGCTATTCATACATCAAAAGAATTTTCTTTATTCAAGAGGTAAAGAGGGAACAAAGTCTGTCGTGTCAGCTAGTTTTATAAAAAAGTCTAAATCACTTAATCCCTCATCAGGTCAATTCGATGTCTTTCCCAAGGTAAATATTTCGACAGTTTCAATACTCACCCCAAATATAAACCGAAGTATTCACCTATTTGTTTAGACACCTACCGAAGCGGAAAAAAAAACATAACCAAAAGAAAACTCTCGAATATAAACCAACTTCATGGAAGCATGTGAAGAATAGCTCGCTCAATGAGGTCGAAACAAAGATTATACCTTTTTTATTATAATTCGGTACACGTGCATATCGGACATTCAAATTATATCGTTTCATTATCTGGATGCGGACATATATAATTGTAAAATGATGGTTTTCGTGTCGTTTGATGTCTAAGAACCCATTAAAATATATCGTGGATATAATATTTCGGTACAGTGATCAAAAGAAGTAGGCATTTCAGTAAAGAATTAATTCCTCAATTTTGAGATAGTTTTCAGAGAATCGGCTTGGTATCAGAAGATCGTGGAAAAATACCATGAGGCGGCAACCTTTAAATAAATAATATATCCATTGACAGTAAAAACGTTAGATCCTATGAGAACTTAATTCCTTGGATATATAATGACCCTATTTACAGAATGCTCCGATGAAAATATCAACGTTTTAATTTGCATGCACCAAGCTTTTTTGTCGTTTTGCTTGTAAAAACTGGCTAATAAAACATTCTACATTTTTATAATCCGCCGTGTGTTAAGCGTAACACAATAACTAGAGTACGAAAACGTCAAGAATTATCACCATATCTAACCAAAAACATTTTCATGTAAAATATTGCCAAGACGAGGCCGTATTTCATACATTGTCAAAAAGTTATGAGATCTCATATAGAGCCAGGCTCCTTACTACACCCTCTTCAACTTCACAAGCCCTCATTTTACAAACTCTATGCCTTGGTCGAAATAAGTGACTTGGCCGTTTCTCTTCTGCCACGTGAGTGTTAGGTGAAAAATTCATTTGCTGTTCTTTTCTTTTATACAGTAGTTCTTATAGTTACGAAACGGCCAAGTCTCTTATTTTGAACAAGGCATAGAGTTTGTGAAATAAGGACTTGTGAAGATGAAGAGTGTAGAGTTAACAGCTTGGCTCTACATGAGACCTCATAACTTTTTGACAATGTGGGAAATACGACGAAGATTTTGCCGAAACTGCTGGCAACAATGTAATGATATCTTACAGGAATATGTTTTGGAATCTGATCCATCCAATAAGTGTGTTTTGATGTCTGACTCTCATAGAATGCACTAGTTACACTATTCGTACCAAGTTGTTTTGAACATAACTTTTTTGATATTAGATTAATTAAGCTAAATTTTGAGCGATCCCAAACATCATCCAATTTCACACCAAAAAGCTACTCCTGATTAAACTCGATAGGGTGCACAGTTTTCGGAATATTTCGATTTGAACCGCGGCCTACGATATTTAACAGGCCAGAATGTTGCTTTAAAATGCGACGTTGCCGGAACCCCCACATGGGGTTGTACCAGGCTCAGAGTGTTACGATTTTGCACTTGCAGTTCTGTTTTGAAGCGTAACAATAGTTCGCATCAGAAATTCGAACGGGAAACGTGTAACAAAGTTTGTGTTTTTTTCGTATACGTGTGATCAGCTTTTCAATCATAAATAAAGTGAAAATAATTGTTGCAGTTGCAAGAACAGTGTGTATCGGGTTTGTGATTGAATTTTCCGACTTTAAGTGTTCATATCTGGAAGGATAATCAACAGGAAGGTTTCTCATTTTAATATTTATTAATATTTCATTTGGAAAACTTCGATTTGAGTACTATGTCTCGTGCCCGGTTGCAAAAGCAACTATATAAATCTACTAAAAAGAAAGTTTTGGTATTTAGATTTCCGAAAGATCCCGCGAGAAAAAAAAATGGCTTATAGCAATTCATAGAGAAAGTAGTTTTAAAGTCAACGATGGCAGAGTAGTTTGTTTGAAATATTTTATACATTCCCATAGTTTGAGAAATAACTCTTATCCAACCGCCGAAGGTTCAGTTATTAATATATCCCGAAAAATTTCTAAATTAACTCACGATGCATTTTCTTAAATTTTCTCAGATCGACCGAGTTACATGGCGTCTTCAGTTACCCCGAAAAGAACTTATCCTGAGGAACCGTAGACAAAAATTATTTGTCCATTATGATAATGTTTACACCCATTTGGACAAACAAGATCAGAACGATTTTCCGACTTTTGTTGTCATTTCAAAGACAAGGCAATTTTCAACTTTTTTTCCATCGTCAAAGAAAATGTTCAGTTCTAAAATCTAAAGTGAGGGGCATTTCTGAAAATTTCATCGGGGTTTAAGACCTTGAGTAATTTGAGAATCGAAGTCGTATTTAGAGACGAAATAAACGTACCTATTTCTAACTTTAAGTGCTTATTACGTGACAGGTATATTTGTGACTTTTTTTCCTCTTTTGATGTTCATTCACCTACTTTATACGCTTCAAAAAGTAAAATAATTTTCACTCTGATTGCAATCTTGTGGAACTCAATACAACAGCTACCTCCTCGTGGTGAGTTCTGAATTATTCGCGATAAAATATCGAGAAATTAATTATCCGCAGATAAACGAAATGCTGTTTTGTTTTCCTCTCTACAGTTCTTCATTTAATTGTGAATTGAAATAAATCCGAAATTATATCGAAAACAGTGCGAATTGCACAAGAAAACCGTATATTTTCTATATCTACGCGTGTCACTAGACACTTTGCTGGTAACAACGGCAACGTCTAACCTTCCGGCCTGTTAGATTTAGTAGGACGTGTTTGAACAATGTTTAAGTAACAAAAAATGTTCACATGAAGAAGCCTTCCAGAATCCTTCTCCAAATTTTAATCATTTACTCCTTGATATACTTTTTGTGTTACTAAAGAAAAATAAAATTTAAACAGCTCTTTCTGAGAGAAGCAGTTTCTTTGTCAGTTATTTTATCAATTGCTAATTTCTCCCATAAAACCATCACGTATTCTAACCAATTATTATTAACTGAAGCAGACACAGTTCTACCTTATCAAATACGAGACAGACTGTGAATTTTTATCGACAGATAGACGTTTTCTTGAAGCAGATGATCGAGTTTCTTTCTCGTAATTGCACACGAGTAATGAATAGGTACTCACGTCCTCAAATTACCAAGTGCTCCGCATTAATCTTTAATGAATAAATCTGGGTTAGCGCATAAGTACACTCCGTTTCAAATTCGTTCGGAATTATAAGAGTCGAAGATGGCTGGAACACGGCAAATCGCGATAGCTGATAATTAATTCCGTTGACGTTTTAGTGCTCGCCTCAATTACCATTTTAATGGTCTGAATGAGCTTCTTTATTATTTAAATCGTTAAATGGTCCAGTTCGTGCATGAGTGCATCATAGATGCTGGTCTCCGGACGGGTTTATCTCTCTGTTAACTCAAGAGTAGTTAGCTGCATGGACGAAAAGTTTACGTGGGAAATTGCACGCGTCAACTTCTTTCGAATTGAAGTTGAAGGACGTCTCTTTATATGCCTTATTTTCAGTAAAACTTTTTTCATCTATTTTAAAAAAAAGTTCTCATGATATCTTCGTCATTATCTCGAAATATACATTCACTGTGCGCAAAGTATATAAAAAATGTAACCTTAAAATGCCACAAAAATACAATAAGTTTTTATAATCAACTTTTTCGATGTCAAGTATAGAATGTTTGTGAAAAGAACGACTTTTCAGTAAAGGTTTATGTCGAGAATCGGTGATAATTTATTGAAAAAGTTATGACCTTCTGTTGAATGTAATTGAAGTTACCTCATTTTAGAGCTATGAAACATTTTTTTCCATGTTTTTCGAAACTCTTAGGTTCTTGCAATTGGGTTCTTCAACATCACATTTTGACGGTAAGTACAATATAACATAATTTCGCGAATAATGAGCAGATTTTGAAAATTTTAATTGGATTATGTACACACCATGAATAACTACAGGAAATTGTTAAGGGTTGATGCCAAATTCATGGAGGTGAAATACTCGGAACAAACTCTAGATGGAAATTTGCTCCTCCCAGAAAATAAGTTGACTTATCTTGTATATTTTCGAGAATTCTTCGTTTCTGAATTCTGGATTCACGAATATGGCTCAATAGAATAGTTTCAGGAAAGACACAAGATTCAGAATTTCAATTCTCAAGGTGAGCTTCAAGTAAGAAGACGACTTCTCGTATATTTTTGGAGGTTCTAGTGACATCAACTTTCGTTTTTCAAGAGGGAAGACCGAGGGGAAAACCCGTTTTTATTGCATGAATAGACTCTCCATTGATGTCTGACACTTTTTGATTCCAAAAGTTTAAATTTTCCCGAGAAAATTCTCTTTAAATGAGGAAATACGAAAAAAAATTCCAAAATTGAACTCTGTCGAAATACAGACAACTTCGAGGTTTTTTCTTCAAAAATTCTCATTTTTGAGAATCTCCGGGAAGAAAGGCTGATACTTCTTTTCCGATAGCATGATTTTTAGAATATGATACAGGAGGTACCAAATTCTTTGTCAAAGTTAGAAGTGACGAAACATCAAAAAATCGTTTTTTTCAAATTGGAACCCCATTTTTTCGAATTATTTTCCAAATCTTCGTCAAAAAATAATGGGACCATACATCCAAGACTTTTATCCCAAAATGAATATTTTCGAGATATCCAGAAAGAACGATTTTGTCTTCAATTCCCAATCTCATTCCGAATGTGTTCTTTCACTGGAAAATAATAAGCGGTCAAGTGAAATTTTGGATATCTCCGTTATTGAGAAAATATTTTCTGATAGTTCAGTTCAGTTTTTCTTATTTTTTCAAGCTAAGGATAATTTCCGCAAATTCTTAATTCTGGAGAACTTTTTTTGTCATGGTTGGGAAATTTGAATTTTCAGTAATGAAATTGTTACATGTTCTGTTAATTAGTCTTTCAAAAGCATTAGAAATGAAGAAGGTTGAAGTCTCTCGAATGGAATGGCCAGCAAGAAGTTCAGATCTGAATCCGATTGAGCAAGTTTGGGACAACCTCAAAAGAAGGCTGAGAAGTTCAGAAAATCATCCAGCTACTCTTATGTCGTGTTTCATAAAAACTTAATTGTCTGATCAAAAAAGCTCACGTAAATTCGAACCAATTAAATCAGTGCATTTAAAAATTCAACGAATCTCGATGGCTTCAATCAACTTGACAGTGCTTGATCGAGCAATCAGAGTTTTATGAAACCCACATTTAATGACTTAGGAATCCAACTCGGAGAAGATTAGATCAGAACATTTCAAGATCACTCATTTTGAATATGAACCGTCGTTGCCGAGCTGAAGTTAACGCAAGAAATGGAAATACCAAGTACTAAATCACTTATCAGCATTTCAGTATTTTGAAAATGGTTCATTTCCCTTCTTTCACATAAGATTCGGTGAAATCCTGAATCTGTGTCTTGTTTCGTTCAAAACGTTCCCGAGAGAACATAAAAAATAAGTTATAAATTCAATGTAGAGTTAACTTTCATTAAAATTGAGATTTTCAGAATGTGCGTTAATTTTTTTACGCAGTGTATATTTATGTAAAGTTTCATACGGCAGTTTTTACGTAAAAGTGTAACAAACATCCATATCACATCTTCAAGAACTTTCGCATTCATACTCGAAAGTAGTTAAGTAGTGAGTACGATAAGTAGGATAAGTAGGATTTATTTTGTTATCTTAATTTATTGAATATTCATTGCAACGATTCACACTGCTCTTCCAACAAAACTTCCTATCTTTTTCTCTGTAGTTATTGTTTTGTGGCATTTTATAGTCATTAAGTTAGAACACAAATAAACTTTCTCTCTCTCTCTCTCTCTCTCTCTCTCTTTCTCTCTCAAAGTCCAAGTGACGATCACTGCTTGCTTGCGTCTCTATTCAATAAGAAATGAGCAGGGCACCCTCAGACGATGCAATCATTCCATAATCGGAATATTTATCATCTTACAATTTGCGCTGAATGTTTTTAATTGCTGTCGCTTCAAAGCGATCAAGAGGGCGACTCGATGAACCCGAGCGCGTTGCGTTAATGGACCAGAGTTGTTAACAATGGCAGAGTTCACAGCTGCTGCTGGTGTTGGCGTGAGGAGTTTGCACACGTCTGTGATTCGAATTCGTCGGAAGATTTTCGTTAATTAGGTTCGGGCTCGGGAATGAATCATTAAATTAGATCGCGAAGTTTTAATTGAGTGCCGCGACAACGGTGCATTTCCGAGTTGGAATTGCATCGGAACTTTCCATTTTGTTTTTCAACTTTCGTACCTCCATTTAAGTATATCAGATGTCGATGTCCGATGAGATGGCCGATGATTTAAATTATAAAAAGTAGGCGCCTACAATTTATGGTGTGGTCGAGGGGAGGAGTCCTAGCTAACATCTTAGAGATATTGCGATTATTTCAGTTCAGTCATTTGGTAGTACCTGAAACGTTTTACGAGAAATTTGAAAATTGGTATTTTTATAGATTTTCTCTATTTCAGTATCGTAATGAGTTCATTACAGTACTAAAAGTAGTGCTGTAATGAAACTCATTACAGCATTGTTTTCAGTTATATTTTTCGTTTTGTGGTTGTCAGTGCTGACCTCCGATCCACTCAATTTTCGAATCAAATCAATTCAAATTCCGTAATCTGTCAAATTCCGTAAGTCACACCCACTGTCAAAATATAATACAAAAGTCACTAATTAGAATTTTTATTTGAATTTCGAGAATATTTCACAAAACTTGACTGAAATAGAGAAAATATCGTCTAATACTCGTTGCAGAAGGCAATTCCCAGGGTTCGAAAATATCATGATATTTATATAAATATCAAAATATCGGATATATATCGATATATATATCCGATATATATCAACTTTCTGATATTTATTTTTACGAACAATTTTTCAAATTTTTTCTTTTAATAAGTCAATTAATCAAACGTATTTAGAAGTTAATTTACCAAATTTACAAAAAAAAGTTAGTTGATAAACTTATAAAAAAGTTCGTTATCCGGATTATTAAAAATTTTTTGTGCATATGCAGTGGCCTCATCCCATTTCAATCTCAAATTGCTATTACATACTGCAAACTTCAGCTGTATACGTGAACGTGCTTTCTGTTCAAAAATTAAAAAAAAAACAAGAGCACAATGTGCAATAACGATTTTACGGCGAAGTTATAACATCACTATCTGGATTCCCCGAAAATACGTTGCTTCTTCGATCGTACAAACGGTCGGTATACATTGGTGACTCATGCTTTCGAAAACTCGCTCCTTCGTCGCTCGTTTTTGAATTTCGCATTCGTGTTGGAATATAAACTCATTCTGCAACTGGTTCTAGAATATACTATTAATGGGCTCTTTCAGAATTTCGACTGTGCCATATTGAAAATTGGCGTCTAAAAGCAGTTTTATGGCAATATATCTTTGCCGACGCATTCAACGATGAAAACAGTGATACAAAATGAAACTACATAGGGACAATTACCTACAATATTCTTCAGAAACTAGCTGGGTTCTCATGAGGAGCAGATGCAACAATAATTCGTACGGCAGCGCTAGCTTTGGTTATTTCTGCTGCAGAATATTGTTGCCCTGTTCGGTTGAACAGTGTTCATGTAAAAAAAAATTATGCCCAACTAAATTTTTCTATGAGGATTATTACTGGTACTATCAAATCTACACCTACTTCTTGGTTACCAGTCCTCTCAAATATTGTCCCTCCCCATCTTTGAATTTTTGGAAGAAATTTAATTCCTTTCCAAATTCATTGAAGTCGCGTAAACCTTTTTAGTCAAATTTTCTAATTGATATGAATAGAAGCGACAAAGAAATTTGTCAATCTGAATGAAATGCACACAATTTTTTCAATAAAGATTAGAGTTTCTCAGGAGAATAAATATGGTCTGTTCTAAATCGTATTAGAACAGGCCATGGACGATGCAACAGCATGCTCTTCCGATGGAATTCGGTTGAGAGCCCTAGTTGTGAGTGTGGGGAAAATGAGGAGACTATAGAACATGTTATGAATAGTTGTCCCATTTATAAATTTCAAGATGGTTTAGAGGCTATACATAAAGTAACAAATGCATTTCTGAAATGGTTGATTAATTTCAAAATAATTCAATTTATTCTAAATAATTAGTTTTTTTCCTGCTTTTGTCTTTTTTCATTTCAGATTAAGAATTGCGAGTCGTATTGTGAAGAATCTGTTTATCTGTTTTTTCGTTTGAGGTTTTTTTCCCCTGGCTCTATAGTATCGTATGATCCTAGTGATGATAGTATCGTATGATTCTATAGTATCATACGAAGAATGTTATGATACCCCGTTCTTTTTTTACCTTAGGTACTTTTTGTTTCAACATTTATTGCATTATTTTAGCTCTCTATTTCATAAGAATATACATCGACGGATAACACGAAGATGTTCTCTCAGATCACACTGATGTCTTTCAAGATTTTCCTGATATTTAATATTTTAACTATTTTTTTTTTCACGGGTGGTGTAAGGGTTTTTTTCAGCTGAGGTTCTTCCCTTTCCTCATTTAATCATACGGCAGACCTGTATGATTTTTCCGTGTTGCACCAACCTCAGCTAGGTACTTTTTTGTTTCAATATGTATTGTATTATTTTAGCTCTCTGAATCAAAAAAATATATGTGTTTAATATGTCAAGTTTGGAAAATAGAAGAGTAATGTTCGATTAAATGTTCTTGTACCGTATTGTGAATGTGCGTTTTGATTTCCCGTTGATAGAAAATATTAATTTCAATGCTCGTTTTTTCAGTGGTTGTCGAAGACAGTTATTTTATTTACCACAGGCTAGGACATCCCTGTATTATAACTCCAATTATTTGAGAATTACTCGTTTTTATAATTAGCATGTTAGCGAAATTGTTTAATTCGTCCGGAGACTGCTGCTGCATTTATCAAGATATTAAAATTAAATAGCTAAATTCTTGTATGTTGGTGATGGTATGATTTAGTTTTATATTTATAATACCATGTTCACGATATATTGAATATTAATTATGTTGTTGCATTTGTAGTGAATCATTGAGTTCATCCTGTTGGGATTCCAGTTATGTGAATAAATAAATAAATGAATAAATATATGTCCCTGAGAATTATGAGATACTGAAGAGGCCTAATCTCTCTTTATCTCTTCTATTTGTTTTTAGTATTCCAATTCACCTGATTGAGGTTCTGGGTGACTGAAACTGAAGATTGTATTCATTTGGATCATTACCATCTTCGATTTAACCACATTTCAAAAATATATTCGGTATGTCCTCCGTGAAGGCAAACATCTTCTTGTCTTTTTCATTTTTGTTTTCTTACTTTCATTTTGTTGGATGAAGGTAATAATCTGGACAATCCAGAGAAGCGGAAGATAGTATTTTAATCAGTTTATTGAAGAAAGAACTCACATCAGTAAACTACAAAATTAAATGAATCGATGCCCGTTGACAAATAATGTAAAATGCCAATTTAAAGAATCAACGATGTTGAAGAATCCACGAGTTGGTCTGATGAAGATGTGTGACATACAATTCGAAACTTTATTTGGTCTGATAGTTCGAAGTGATGTTTTTCGTTCATCGTTACGCAACAACTATTTCAAACTGATCTCCGGAAAAATTAGTGCAAGACCTCGGATAGTAGCATTTTCATTATTCAAACATTTCCAAATTGAGTCCATTCCAGAGTTCAATAAAAATGGGAGAAAAAATTATTCGACCACAACAAACAAAATTGAAATTTTCACGTCGATCAAAGGTGCAACAATTGCCATTTCCCATGCTACCGAGAGCGAAGCAATTCACGTCAAACATAATTTCCATCCGAAAATGACTGACGCGATGCTGACATAAACTGTTTACGCATGGTAGATCGATAAAACAGAGCTGAATCACGCCGATTCTGGAGTTTCCCATGCCTTTTCCCATTTCACGAAACTAGGTGAACTCATTTCGAGCTTGATCACAGGAAGTGAATAATTTCGTCTATAGGTTGGTGGAAATCCGAACCTCGTCAGTGATATTTCGAAAACGAAGGTAAAAGCTGAAAACATGATATATACCAGTAGAAATATACGTCAGAAATAATGAAAAAAAATTGGAACTTTTGAAGCAGAACAATGTTAAGCAATTTCTGAAACATAGATGAATTCAAAATAGTAATCATCGAAATGAATACCATTTTCAATTCCCAGGCTCAGAGATCTTTTATCATGAGGTTGGAGAAATGATATTAGATTTTGTCACTGAGATGAGAGATATACCGGTTTCGGCCTTGTTGGGCCTCATCAGTATCCCGCACATTTCAGGACAAAATCTTCATAAAAAACTTCAGAATTTATAGCAATTGGTTGTGAAGTAATGAGTGAAATATTACAAAGTACTAAGGTGGTGACATCCAATTGCGTCAAAATGAAGTTTCACATCTCCAATCAAATGCAAAAAAAGAAATCTGTACTTCCTCTTTCACTGATCTCTGAGCCTGGGAATTGAAAATGGTATTCATTTCGATGATTACTATTTTGAATTCATCTATGTTTCAAAAATTATCTCGATGTGCCTTCGTAAAGGCAAAGAATTTTCTTTTTCTTAAAAACATCAGGCTTCACAGTCACAAAAAGAATTGGGCGTTTCCATCACTTTGAGAAACTAGCAAGCGGGCCCTGAATAGAGCCACTGCTAAAATCTCATTCAGTGAAAGAGGAAGTACAGATTTCTTTTTTTGCATTTGATTGGAGATGTGAAACATCATTTTGACGCAATTGGATGTCACCACCTTATTACTTTGTAATATTTTACTCATTACTTCACAACCAATTGCTATAAATTCTGAAGTTTTTTATGAAGATTTTGTCCTGAAATGTGCGGGATACTGATGAGGCCCAACAAGGATGAAACCGGTATATCTCTCATCTCAGTGACAAAATCTAATATCATTTCTCCAACCTCATGATAAAAGATCTCTGAGCCTGGGAATTGAAAATGGTATTCACTTCGATGATTACTATTTTGAATTCATCTATGTTTCAAAAATGTTCTCGATGTGCCTTCGTAAAGGCAAAGAATTTTCTTTTTCTTAATGTTAAGCAAGCTATTGTAAGAGGAAAAAATAAATCGAAGCGACAGGTAACTGATAGCTGGCGTCTAATATGGTGGGTTTTTAGGGTTTGAATCCATTTAATCTGCATGAAATCGAAAAGAGTCGAATATAAAGTTTGTATGTGACCAATTCTTGAACTTAACTCAATAAAATGCAGAAAAACATTTGAAATGGTAAACAAAATACTAGGAAAATGAAACCCATTAGAAGATGAAGATAATTTAACAAAAATGAAAAATGAAAAGAATTATAACTTTGTCCCTCATAAATTTGAGATATCCGTGGAAGGAGGCCAACAAATATTACTATAAAAACTGTGCTAGAATGAAATATTCTCGCATGATTTTGTTCTGAAATTAAATGAAATTCAATAAAGTTCATTCAGATTCAAGCAAACCAATATTTCATTACATATCGTTCTTTGAGATATTTCGATGAAGGTTGTAATAGCCATTTTGAAAAATATATTTCTACAGTAATGTTGCATACATTTTACCAAGTGTATGATGTGGCCGATAACAAAAATAATGCCAATATTGTTTTTGGCTGTCAAAAATTAATTCAAAGTTCAATAAATTCAATGAAACACACTTTTGACAGAAACTAAAACAATTTCGTTCAAAAATTATAACTAGGAAAGAATTTAAAATGTGTAATAACAATGATGAAGAAATATCGAAAGAAAAATGGAAACATGACAAAATTGAAATAATGATGGGCAAAATTAAGGAAAAACAAAGGATTTCTTCACAAGCAGTGTTCACACGGTTTTTTTAAGACTCGGGCTTCACCTTTTCTAAATATTTCATTAATGAGTTTGATAGAAATTTAAGAAGTGAAGCAAACCTTGAACTACCGCCAATACCAATTGTTTTTTCGAGCATATCGCCCTTTTATAGAATTCATATTGTCCAATCCTCTCTAAAGGTAAAACTCAACAGGTATTAGGTGTGGCGATCTAGCCGGCTACCGGTGGGAACCTTGATTGGAAATCCAATTATAACCAAAGTTCATTATCAGAAATTTTCTAATAATGCCAAATTTCCATAATTCTAACATTGGTTGAGAAAAATAACATCTATGCCATATTTTTGAAATGGTTACTTCAAGGTATATAGAATTATGAAAAAAGAAATTCAAGAAACACACCAGACACTATGTAATATAAATATAAACATGCATAATATTCGCCAATGCGTTTCCCATGAAAACTCAAAAAAGACATGATATGAAATAAATACCAATACTATCGAATAGCGTTTCTACAGCTTGGTTGATTGGGGTAAGATCTATTATGAGATAAGACGATTTCATTAGACTACATCAAAAGAAAATTCAAGAGCAATCATTTGTTTTATCGGGTGATTATTCGAATTAAAAAACTAGAATTAACTCAAGCAAGTAATGAAGTCGATCTGAAATCATTTTTACACAAATTTGATTCAATCATATTAAAATATACTGATCAACTTCCTCATCATCTCATAAAAAAGATATTTATGTCAGTTTCATTACCTTCGGCCGCTCATGATTTTTTAAACTCAATCAGATGGGTATCTAGAGGTCCAACTCACCATGAGGATCTCATCGTCTGAAACAGAAAAAGTTTAAATACATAAGACACACTTCGTATTGTTATGATAGCGATAATATCTTGAATATTATAAATAATATTCGGATAACCAGTTTATTAAGCACGAAAACTGTGAAAATAATGACTTAATAACGAAAATTGAGAATAATTGGGAGAAGTTTGAGTGATTAGAATTATTTCTTCAAGGTCTTCCTATGTTTCGATGTTATTTCATCGAAGACGTTATCGTGGGTCAGAATCTAATTTTTTGTAAGAAGATCCTCAAGATGAAACATAGATAAATTTAAAATAGTAATCATAGAAATGAATTCAATTCATAGGCGCACAGATCTTTTATCATGAGACTGGAGAAATTAAATCAGATTTTGTCATCGAGAGAAGATACATACCAGTTTCAGCCTCATTTGGCATCATCAGTATCGCATATCCCTGAGAGACAAAAACCCGAGAAAAAAACTTTTGAAGTGAATAGTTTAAGTCTACTGTGTGAAAAAAATACAAGTGGCGGCATCTAGTAGCGTCAAAAGAGAATTTTCACATTTCCAGTCACATGCTGAAAAGAACTGCGTACATCCCCTTTCACTCCATGAGATTCTAGCAGTGGTCCTATACTAAATATTTTGTAAGAGCAACATACGTTGAAATGACAAAATCAACATTGACATCACCTCTAAAACAGCACAAACACTACAATGCATTACCTCTATAAATAAGAGTGGGAAAATGAAAACATGGGTCGACAACAAGGCACCAATTGCTGTTGCTTCGAAAACACAAGTCAAGTCCTTGAAAATTCTAGAAGCCAGAAAAAACATCGAAAACAGAAAATGTTAACCTCCAACAAATAAACATCACAAAATGACAATGGGATTGTGAAACACAAACTTCAGAAGAAACCCTTCCTTATTTTATGTTAATTAATCTTATCCTTAAATTTATCTTGTAGTTAGTGATTGACAATCTAATAGTCATTCGACAATTACAAAATTTAAAGATTATACGAATGGGTAGAATGTACCAAGAATGTAGAAGATTTAAATTATCGTCTTTGAGTTATATTAACAAAATATGCGGAAATATGTAGTTTTCTTATAATACAAAAAAAGTACACATAACCATTTATGTTTTCGGCCTTCCTACAATGAATATAACAGGAATGTTCCATAAGTAATCTGTTCAATATAAACATCGTATGTTCGCTCAAGGTATTTACTGTATATGGATCGTGGAAACAACTACTACAGTTATTATGACGCTATTAAATTGGCATGCTATTGGCGCCAGTAAAGGATTGCAGGTGGTGAGCCAAAACTGCCTCAAACTCCTCTTTGAGGATAATAGCGATTGCCTCATTATTGTTTTATGACGTACGCTCATCCACGAAAATTGCAATAACTATCGTGGAAGAAATTTCAATTCCGTACAGATTAATGTATCTAAAATGCACCACAAAGTGGTTGATGAACTTAAACAAAATACAGGGTACGCCAGAAAGACTGGCTTTTTGATCGTATAGTGGATATTCTAAAATACAAATGATCTACTTGGCTTTTTCACGATCTCTCCTACGAACCAGGGATGTTGCGGATATTCGCATCCGCATCCGCAAATGCGGAGCTTCCGCATAGATTTCTACTTCCGCATCCGCATCCGAATCCGCAAAAACCAATGCGGATTTTCATGCGGATGCGGATGTAATATAATTTGTGAGTTGTGCAGTGTCGCCATCTCAGGGCCAACAAAATATGTTAGTGTTTCGTTTAGAAAATGCTAAATATATACTTTTTCAATTTTGAAAGTGTCAGAAAGATGCTAGTTTTTCAATGTTACTTCTTTCTGTAGCTATTTCTGAAACCGAAACATCTGCATCCAAGAGGGTGGAATTTCCGACGCACCCCTCTATTCTGTTTATATTCATACTGGTAATTCTCTTTTCGAAACACTTTCCAAATACATATCTTATTATACCATCTGTTTTTTTTCCGGTCAGTCCGAAATTCCAATCCGTCCCCTTTCTAACGACCGCCTGTGGTCCCAGTCCCAAGATTTCTTATCGCCCGTGATATTGAAATGTTATATTTTTGCGATACCCGTTGTTTCAGAAGCATTTGAAATGTTGAAGGAAAGTACAGGGACCAAGCGTCTTTGAACATGAATTATGATTCGCGAATCGGGAGAAACATTTTCATCTGAATTGCGTATTTTTTGGTTGTTGCGGTTTTTTTTTTAATTTGACAGAGATCTCCCCAAGAAAAAGAGCCAGATGTTCGTCCGATCAGTGAGAATTGTCTACGTTTGTTTACCTAAACAACCCGGGTTGTTGCAAGCTCATAAAACGTTTATAGGGGCTATAAAATTCGCCTAGTTTGACGATTTTTGGTCATCTGTTGATGATAAAGAAAAAAAAATTCATTTTTACTTTCGGAATATGGCATATTGGAAAACGTGAGAGTTGCGATAAGAAAAAATGGGCGAGTGCTCTTCGCATTTGACCAATGGGAACGAAGAAATTGGTGAAAAAGTTCCGATGCGTTTGTTATGGTGCAATACTTATTTATTGTAAATGAACCATAACGTGTTTTTTGGCCTTGTGGATTCCTTGTTGAATAGTAAATTTTTGTGAGATTTTGAATGATATTGTGACTATTATGATACAGTTGATCATAGTGAGGAGTGTACGTTTACTCGAATTATTGTTTATTGGGAAATATTAAGGTGAATGCCATTATATTTCTCCGGTAGTACGTTTCATTGTTTACGATATTATCACTGATAGCACGAAGAATTTTGTCCACTCCACCAGGCAGTGTTCCAAGCGAGCAATTATTCAGTAGCGCGGGTTTGATTTACGAACCTCTGCGTAATCGCCTTGAAGCAGAAAAGGCGGCAAAATTACTTTTTATAAAGTATAATGCTCCAATTTTTAACTTCTCTTACTAATATAAAAATAAGTAAGTGAAGTTAAAAAAAACATGTAGGTAAATACTTACACTTGATATACTTAATACTAATTTACTTCAAAAATGTTAATAACTGCTTTATCGTTGTTTTAATTCTTTACTCGTATACTATTTTTAAATAAGATCTTAAACATCCGCATCCGCATCGCATCCGCATCCGCGGATGTGAGTTTTCGAAAATCCGCATCCGCATCCGCATCCGCGGATGTGAAAAAACCCCTGCTACGAACTAGAATTTTTGGAGAATTCCGGCTATACGTAATTTTTCCTGTTTTCACGTTTTTTTTTTCATATTGCCTGAAGTTGTGAAACCTTTTCTCCATATGTTTCTCATTTTGTGACAATCAAAAATGAAGAAAAAGCGATTTCAGACCTCTGTTTATTCGAATTGACATGAATACGAGACTAGATGTATAGTTTCATCACTTTAAGTTCTCCCTTTTTCAGATGAGAGTCCCTGTCTCGGGACACCCTGTACATATGCCAAATCCATATCCGGGTGCTGAATGATGTGGGATCGTGGTGGTGTTCCTGATAGAAAGACATGTGTACAAATATTGAATTAGTCCATCAACTGCGTGAAGTGAAAAAGGAAAGCCATAAAATAAAACTGTTATTGCTCATTGCTCCTCTAACAAAGCATTTATAGGGTGGCGTGTGACATAAATCGGCATTCTTCACACGGGGATGGCGACAGTACCTTTCAGATGTGCGCAGGGGGTATACAGGGTGGGCATGATTTTCCACATTCATAGCGATAAAACGGGATTTCTCGACTGTACACAGTGTTCCAAATTTGTTGCACTGTATCTCAGCTATTATTGGAGATAGAGACATCGGTTTTCGCGACCCTTTGTGACTTTTTTGAATCCAGCATAAACAAAAATAGATATTTTTACGTAGATGTCAGTGGAGTATTTAAAAAAAAATTAAAGCAGTGTTTTCAACTAGTCTCAGACTTTCACGACCGGATATACTGACATCAAGCGAGTCATCCGGGCTTATAGGCCGTAGTCTATTAGGAATTATTTCCCCTAACGTTTCGCCCACAACTGCATTAGGCATCTTCAGAGGATTCTTGGTCTGAGGTTGTAACTCGACCGCTGAATTTCCGAAAGTGATGCTGGATTCGATCCGTTGTCCCAACTTATACCCTGATAAATGGCGGGAGAAGGTAGTGGGCTTACGCGCGCGATGTTGATTGGTCCATCGCTCCCACTTCGCATTGGCTTGATTTTAGTCTTTTCCAAAACCGGCAACCATGCGCTATATACCAAAGGAGTTTCTTCCCTTCTTGTTCTTATGTTTATTATATCTCAGTGGATTCCATGTTCATCCTAGGATAGAAACTTTTGATGTTTGAAATAGCCTCTGCCTTTGAGAAAACAATATTGTGTCCATCTGTTAGAGCATGTTCCGCTAGTGCGGATTTTTCAGTCTGATTGAGTCGACAGCATCGTTCATGCTCCTTGATTCTCGTATTGATACTTCGATTCGTTGTACCAATGTAGACTTTGTCGCAGTCACAGTTGAGAGTTTTTGAGTTGGCTTATGGACGGTCTCTATATTGTACCTCTTCAGTATCGTACCAATTCTATCGGAGAATACTGAAGAGGTCTCTATATTGTGCCTCTTCAGTATTGTACCAATTCTATCGGAGAATATTGAAGAGGCACAATATAGAGACCGTCTATAAGCCAACACAAAAACTTTGCCAAATGATCAGAACTACCAAAGACAAAGTCGACCCACTCTCTCAACCCGGTATTTACAGGATACCTTGTAACTGGGGAAAAGTCTACATTGGTACAACGAAATGAAGTATCAATATGAGAATTGAGGACCATGGACGATACTGTCGTAGAGAAATCCGCACTAGCGGAACATGCTCTAACAGATGGACACAATATTGTTTTCTCAAAGGCAGAGGCCATTTCGAACATCAAAAGTTTCTATCCTAGGATGAACATGGAAGCCATTGAGATATATGAACATAAGAACGACATGAACAGAAGGGAAGAAACTCCTTTCGTACATAGCGCATGGTTGCCGGTATTGGAAAAGACCAAAATCCAGTATACGAAGTGGGAGCGATGGACCAAAGAACATCGCGCGCGTAAACCCACTACCTTCACCCGCCATTAATCAGGGTATAAGTTGGGCCAACGGATCGAATCCAGCGTCACTTTCGGAAATTCAGCGGTCGAGTTACAACCTCAAAACAAGAATCCTCTGAAGATGCCTACCGCAGTTGTGGGCGAAAAGTTAGGTGAAATAATCCCTAATAGACCACGGCCAATAAGCCCGGAAGACTCTCTTGATGACACTGTTTTCAAGATTGAGCAAAAATTTGGTATTTTTCAAATGGAACATCCTGTATATTCTATCGTCAAATTCTTGCATTTTTTTTCTTAATACATTGATGATTAATTTCAGGAAGTTATAGTTATAAGTTCGTTATTGCATACTGTATATTATTTTTTTGTGAATAATTCATTATATGTGAGCATTATGTGAGCTTCTTGTTGATTTTAATTGTTTTTTATTATTTAATTTTTTTTTCGGGTGTTATTGATTCTGTGAATGTTTCGAACATTCGGCCAAAGTGACCATCTGTTATAACTTCGATGATATTGTTTTTTGAAATAATTTCTGAAATGCGAATTTTTCATTTCAAAAAACTATATCCACATATTAATCAAATAGCATTCAACTTACTTTCAACAGTTGTTCCCTCGAATTTCTGGTGAAATTATGGAATACAAATAATTCACGAGAAATATTAACAAATTACATTTTTTTTATGATTTTCAACAAGTCACTGTATTGTCAACCGATCTGAATTGGACAAAAAGGTGAAAACAAACACTGTTTTTTCTACCTCAGGAATCTGTATACTCTGTTGTTTTCTTCGTTTTTTTTTACCTGAATAAAATCGTTATTATTGTTATATTTCTTTCCTTTCGCAACTTTCACATCCATTAAAAAGTAAGAGAAGTAACATTTGGCAGGTGTTCTTGAAAAAATGTTACATTTTCTGAAGCTAGTTCATCGCATTGATAAAAGAGCAATTTTTTCGTTGGATATCGAATGAAAAACAGTGATGAAGAGGAAATTCCATTTCCTTCGTCAGAACATGCAGTAAAATCAAAAACAATTTTTCGGTTTCATAGTTTTTGCTTGAAGAAATATAAATTTTATTACACACTCATGTCCAACCCAGTATATTCCTGTGTGTGCCAATATTAACAGCTCCTATGTTTGTGATTGCAGATGTGCAGATTTCAACGCTCGAAGAGGGAGGATCCGTTCTTTGAATTCTGCTACGGAAGCAGCTGACCAAATTACTGGGTTGTATTTAGTGTTGTTTATTCACACTTCATTTTGCTTTACTTTCATTTTCAATTATTACGACTGTTCACAGCCCCTCACAGCAATATCCTTATGAAGGATAAAGATTGCGAAATTATCAGCCAATTTAGCTGAGAGCCACTTTCTATGAGAATTTTACTGAGAGAGGGATGTAGGGTTGAAAATTGGGGGGTGTGAACTAACTTTTCGAAAAGTTTCAGCCAATTTGCCCTTTCAACATAAATCGAGAGTTGCTCTGGAACTCAGTGGAGATGAGACGAATGGTAAAAACAATGCCTATAAAATAATACAAAATATAAACTGTTATCCTACAACCAGAAAAAAGTTTGAAAGGGTAATTACTGTTTTTCGAGATATTATGATATTCAGAATTTGATATTTTAATACGGTATTATTATTTGAAAACACATAGAAATAAAGAACAATTTTAGCTTAAGCACTGAGTAGTGTCAATTTCGCCACGATTTCAAAAATTATGATCCCATCTTCCGCTGAATTCGAACCTTATATTGAAAAGGAAGATTTGCATTCGAAATTTCAAAGTTGGACCCAAAATCTGTTGGCTGAATCTATTCATCAAGAAGAATTTCTAAGGACGTAAGTATCAGAATATAAATTTTTGTATCCTGATCTAAATTAACACCACCGGTTTTTTGAACATTGAAAGCTGCATAGGGCCCAAATATTCTTGTTTCCAACCAATTCGGATAAAAAATTCCCGCAAATTCAGAATCTGCAATAAAGGAGATTTGATGTTCGATTTAAAATTTCAAAATTGCGTTTTAAGCCCAAAATCTGATGGACCCATTCGATTCCTCAGGCAAAATTACTGAAGACCCCAGTATCAGAATTCCGAACACCGTTTCCAGACATCTGACCGCCCTGTATACATATAATATCAATTAAAAGCGTTTCAAGTTATGTAAATCGGTACCCATGACCAGCCTCTGTACATGAGAACTCGTAAAATCACCGATTAGGTTCAGCGGATTCTCTGACATAATACCTGAACTGATGAATGTTACCTCTTCATAATGTGAAGCAATTTCACGACAGTTAGAACATTATATTCTTCCAGTATACAGTTATAATGCCTCGATGCTCTGCATCAATTCAGGTGTGTGTACATGCGTTATATTTGCAAATCACGAGGTCAAAATGTTAGAGCAACAGCGTGTTATCTCAGAGAGATGAAACAAGGATCTATTGTACGCAGGAGAACTACTCTAATGACCCATTAAGTTGAACCATTTCCAATAGATACTAACTGACAAAGAAACTGGAACAGCCAGAAGGAGCAGTTCAAATTAAAATTTTTTCTTGGTAAAACAAAGATAATTAAAATTTAAACAGATCCTTCTGGGTGTAGCAGTTTCTTTCTCAGTTAGTATAGTAAACTTCCTGAAAGGACTCATTCACGGAACGTGCATTGTATAGATGGAGAACTCTTAAATGGTCCATATGGTACACTTGGTTATCTTGAGGAATATCTGTTTATACTGAGGGGTATTGTTCATACGAAATCCTAGAAAGGTCTAATGAAGCGTTTGTTCAACATCGAATTATGGCGTCGTTAAATTTGATTTCAGATCAGATATTCCGATACCGACTCGAACAATGGCTCCTTAGTAATGGCTGATGACGGGAGACTCAGTTTTTATTGACAGATGTGTTTTCAGGTCCAAATGAAAATGGTAGAAATCCAGAATCTGGGAATCTTCCATACTAATAATATAAATGCGAAAGTCCGGGTGTTTATTAGTTTTTGTGTCCCTGCAATTTTAAATTACAAATAGTTTCTAGATGGAAAACTGTATAGTAGAAGCTGTCAGCAGTTTTTTTGAGTTAACTCACGGCAAAACTTGGCAGTTGTTGATACGAAAAACTACAATATCTTAGAAAACAAAATCATGATCTCCTAAGACACCAGAAAACGACGTTGGACAATTTTTCCAATGTTATTGTCAATTTTTGTAATTATGTTTTCAAACAGTGCTAGTCAGCTCATGTAGTGAAAATGGGATGCTTTGGAAGTGATTCTTTGACAAATATTGATCTGTCGATTGAGAGGAGTATATGATTTCAGGTTGCAGGAAATAAAATTAATTTTAGCCTGTAGGTCTGCAGCGTATACAGGTGGTTAAGAAAAATCGAGTAAAATTATTTGATTCCCAGATAATTCAAGCTTTTTAAAACTATCAATACAATGTATGGCCTTCAGGGGCATCAATAACACCTTGAAATCTTCTTTGCATACTAAACACGAGGATGTTGGCCATTTCTTGAGGAATTTGTTTCCATAAACGGGGCAGAAGCTTTCTCAGATCATTCAAGGATTCTGGGGTAGGTTGATGATTTTCTACTCTTCTTTGGAGCATATCCCATGCATGACTTGGAGCCTTTCCGCTACAGCAACCTGAGTTAGGCCACCCTGTAACATTCCGATAGCCCTATTAGCCTCAGCATTTGTTAATTTACGTCTTGGCATTTTCTGAAAACTCGTTTCAAAGCCGTTCATAAACTGACTCCATTTCAAAATAAGAACATTCATGAGGAATATTCAAAGAACCAAACTTCAGAAAAAAGGCGACCAGATTGACGAAATGTCCCATACTGATTTTCACTAGATCGATTCAAGTTGTTATTGAGTTTTAAATGATTTTACAGCTATTCACTAGAAGATTACATACTTTTCAAAACGATTGAATACGATATCCCGAACACTTGTGTATCTAATTTTTCCTGTGAAAAAATGCACAATGCGAAGTAATATTTTTCAACAAAAAGCGTTTGTCTAGGTGAAAAAAGCACCCATGCTTCTTGTTGTGCCTTTTCAATTTTTTTCGAAAAGAATTAAATGCCCTATAGTGTATAGATTGTTTATTCGAATAGGTAATCATATTTTCGGCTTTTTAGTTTATTGATTATTTCTGTGTTTTTCTTCATTTGTAGTAAAAGTACCTCATTTCTCATTTGGTCCATCCAGCTTATTCATAGGATCCTCCTGTTGATTAACATTTCAAAAGAAACTCGGCCTCTCTCAATGATTTAAGTTTCATTTTATTTAATTTGCTCAGTGCAAAAATGCATTCAGGAGCATTAGGACAATTAAAACTTTGTAATTGAGTTTGTTTTAAAGACTGGGAGTGAAAACAAAACAAAAATCACAGAAAACCACACACAAGTCAGTGGTACAATTCTTTCGTTTCTAATAATTAAGGTAAATGTCCCAATTATCGACACTATAGTGAGATCTTGCGAAGAAAGTATGATTTCCGAGTTGAAATATAAGTAGAATTTGTTGAATTTCCTGAATTTCCCATTCTTTGTATGTTATATTTGAATAAACAAACATAAAAAACTAATTCGTATACTGTAAAATAATTAAAATTGAATAAAATACAGACAAGTCAGATGTCCCAATGATCGACAGCTAGAAAATGAGAAAACCCAATCATCGACATGTGGTGGTACCAATTATCGACAGAGTGGAAATTTAAAAATGTGTGTGAATTATATCATTCTGAGCAACGTGACGGAAATAATATGAATGAAATAATCTTTTATTCATGATGGAAAATAAAGCAACAGTTCGAAATAACATCAAAAGTGAGAAAATACAATATTATTCTAAAATAAATATTAAAAGTTGAAAAACTTTGATATGAATTCAATTTTTTTTTAAATCTTGCATTTCAGGTATGTCATATATGCCACATTTATTCAATATGCACATTTCCTCTTCGTTATGCAAAATATCATCAACGTTGGGCCATTTACAGTTACCACGGCTTTTTGTCAATGCCTGGTATGATTGTCCAGACTTCTTCAATACTAATCCAGGAAAATATTCAGCATCATATTCTACGAAGACATAATCACCTTTAGCGTATTCACATTTTTCCGACGGATCCTGATTTCCCATCTTTATATTTTCCTTTGTTTTACTTTTTTTCTTTTTGGGCTGTGACTGAGTGTTCATCTGTGCAAGGCGAGAGAAGTGCGTTTCTGAAAAGAGTGGGTATATTTTTTTCTGGAATTTCTTTAACAGGTGTTTTTCCTGAAATCTCTCTGAAAATGCTTGCCTATTCTGTTACTGTAAGAGGAAAGCTCACTGAAAACGCAAAATAACCAATTATCGACATATGAATGTTCCTATTATCGACATCCGTTAAAATATTATTGAAATGAGTGTTGACTCGAATATAAATTGAATGTCGATTGATATTAGGTGAAATATTGAATCATTTCGAAGCGAATTATGTTAACAGAAGTGAAATAATGATGACTGTTTTTTTTTCAGAGTGTATTTCAAGTTAATCTTTTCATTCCTAGACATCGACTTGTATTGCACCAAATATCGACACCAAGTTGCACGTTGTATCGACACCATGATTCATTGTACTCTCATTTTATAATTTGACGGAAAACAATATGTCGATAATTGGTACAGGAAGAAGGATGAGTTTCATGAACAACCCCACAAAATTTTTTTTTAGGAAATCACTTTACTTTGTTAACTATCACTGAGTCAAAAATATTCATACGAGACCCATTTATCGACACTCATGTCGATATTTGGAACACAGTAGCTTTCAGATGTACCTATTATCGACACCCTGTTTTTTCATAAATATATAGGATGAATAGTCAAAATTTGAAAATACAGAAGCAGAATAATCCTATATAACTATGTTTGTAATCAATATTTTACAGTTTAGTGAAATGTTGTACGTGAAAATTGTCGCGAATGAAAGAGTATGCGCTTACCTTATGAGGAAGTAGAACGGTGTTCACTAGAAAACGACTCATACGCGACTGTTGAGCAGCAGTTTTTTTGGGCTGGAGGGGTTAGGGAAAACTATTTTTTTATTTCAATATGATCTTTAAACTATGTATCAGAAGTATGTTGCATACAAATTGAAATCCGGGAAATATTTCATAGTTCCCAACTCCGTGATGTTTGTGGAAAGCTGATTTGAATCAACCCAAATAGGGTCCCAGTAAATGTTCTCTTCTCACGATGCAGATATTGATCCCTTAATCCCATTTTGTGGTCGCTATCTTACGATCTACGAGTTAGAAGCGATAGAGTAGTATATTCGGCAGAGGGTAAACAGTTGGGGGCCAATCTAAGAAACAATAAGAGCAAACATTATTTGTTGTGGCCTAGCTCACAACTGATATTGAAATTCTAGTGTGCTCACTCCTACAATAAAGGCAATCAATAATAATGGGATTCAATCCCCCATTATGCTTGAATCGGGGCTTAGAATCAATGAATTTTAGGATTCCCTAATGTTTATTTAACGATAGTACTGTATTTCCATACAGATGCAGAGTTAATCTGGGGAACATAGGATAGAACTCAATGAATTGTTTGGATTCTCGCACCGATAAACAATCTAATTATTGACTTCAGCTTAGCTCTTTACGATTGCCTGCATATACTTTATTCTCAAAATTAAATAACTTTTCAAGTCAATTGAATACATACAAAATGCTACTGAAAACATTCATGATTGAAAGACTACTTCATGAGCTTGATTATCCTGCCACAAAAACAGATGGTCTTTCACGGAGTCCACAAATTTCAAATCTGAAAAAAGAAAAAGGCGAGAGCAGAGATATTAAGGATTAAAGAAAATAAAGAAATATTGAAATTGAAAAATCTGACTGCACATTTGACTAAAAAACAATCAGACAAACCCTGTATCAAAATGCAAATTCAGATAAGGTAACGCAAAATATTTATTCAATTACTTTTAGAAAATTTCCGCGAGTACAAAAAATGCACCAAGCGATTATATCTAATACAAATTCACACGAATTAAAGGATTAATCCATGAATAGAAAAATAACGAACCGCCAATTTCAATATTAAGACAATTAACGAACGTTCATTGGGAACCCAATAATTGCTTCTGCAATTCAGTGCCACATTGAAATCGAAAATGATGAAATTAATTCGATTTGAAGATCACGAACGATGCCGACATCAATATTGATGTTTGCCACGGTTGAATCAACGATATTGTTCATTAATCGTGATTCCCGATCTCAATTTTCTCACAAACGAAATACGAATCGGAAAATAATTGGAACTTATTATAGTTGAATTGTGCAGTGATTGTTATTATTGAACTAATCAAACATCGATTAATTCATTGAGAGCCGACATGGCAAAATCTCGATTAATTTGCAAGACGTATTCCAGATTTGCTGTACAGAATGAAAGAGGTTCTGATCGTGAACCTATGGCAAAAATTTTATGTAATCTTGCTGACTTCGACGTCATTGATGTCAAAGATATTTCTCATACAGGTTCGAGATAAAGTATAAGCTGTGATATTTGGAATTAGGACTCAATTTCATGTTACCTTATGAGAATATAAAATCACAGATGAAATTAGCCAAGCGAGGGCTATCAAAATACTTACGATGTAAGTATTTTTGGACCTAGTAAATATTTCTATTCAACTGATCTTGACATACATTTAGGCATAAACTCATACCTCAGGATACGTGAAATATCCGTGAGTGTGAATTAGAGCTGTTTCCCGAGCAATAGGCGGTGAAGGGTGTTCCGCAGGTTAGCGTTTTGGGGCTGCTTTTATTCTCTCCATAAATATTTTGAGTTTTCGTGGATAATTTGTTACTATGTTCAAATTTATACGCGAATCGAAGAGTTTGCACAGAGTGTTCAACCATTTAACGTAGATTTCTCAGAAGTTATGTATAAACACTACCAGAATAAAATATGTATCATTCTTGGAACGGGAAAATATTTGTATGGTGTTGATAGACATGATTATCGAGTTGTTCTCAGCAGTGACAAAATTCCTTATCTAGGGTTGATAAGACGCTTTCTAGCTATCCACAAATTACCTCTATAAGCCATCAGCTTCGAATAAAAAAAAATTCTTCCATTTCAGACGAGAAAAACTTTTTTTTGACACTGTGGCTTCTCGTTCTCGACTATGCTGGTGTTGCCCTAAATGTTTATTTACAATTTGAGGAAATACGCCCACGTTAGCGACTTCAGATCTAAATCTATTATTTGGCATATGTCGCCAATCTAATTTTAAGAATACCGCGTCAACCAATTATGTTGGCGGCAGTTTTTCTGTTAGATTTCCGCAACTTTGGAATTGCATTCTCGTGGAAATATCTCTTATCCAACTTTATTCACAACATTCAGGGTGGAGCAAGAAAGGTTTTTGAAACATACAAACTCGTTTATAAGTAGAAAATATTACAAGCGTATTAAAAGTGACGTTTTAATTTGTTAGTGAAAAAGTTCGTGAAATGAGCGGAGCGAATTCAACAATTTCACGGACATAACAAAATCACTTTTAACACAAATACCATACAATGGTTTTTGTACAGCTACCCTATTTTGATAATGAAATGGGCGAATTTGCAATGACAATAAACTTCAGAATGCATTTTAATATTCAAATAATCAAAACGTTGCGGTAAATGGCAAACGTTGCCAACTTTGTGATTACTAACAAATCAGAAAAGACGCTGTCATTTGAATTTCGTTCCTGTCCAATTTTCGTCTTGGGTTTTTAACTGCTTAATATGTTTGTCGAGAGTCCAATTATTAATAAAAGTGACGATTTGGTTGTTCCTCTGGATATTGAAGAGTCTGCAAGAAGAGCAAATCCGGAACTCCTACCCAATCTGGTCAGCAGTATGATATTGCATATAACAATTTCCTGGCCTGGTGTAAATTGAAAAATGTAGAAGGAAACTTCAGTAAAACTGTTTTTCTGGCATACTCAGAAGAAAAATCAAAAATATGAAGTTCATCAACATTGTGGAGCAAATTTTCAATGATAAAGTCAAGCGCCTTTGTTAAAAATGGTGTGGATGTTAGTAAATATTTTCAGGAAATAGCATATTAAAAACGGAAAAGTGAAGGATATCGTCCCAAAAAATCGAAAATTTATAAAGGAGGCACCAGATGAGAAATACTTGATGGTTAAGGTTGCCACTATTTTCGGATTATTTGGATTATTTGAAGAATTGTGTTATTTATCAGTGAAAGACATCGAAATAACAAATAATTTTTTTTTATTTATACATGTATACACAGGCAAGTAGAAAAATAAAGTATCATAAATGTAAAAGTGTCACATGATAAATAGTTGTCGTCAAATTACTACACGACTTGTCAAAAGTAAACATTAACAAATAACGTAAAATTAATCAAATCAATACATTCTAGACAAAACAAGACACGTTAAAACTCTTCGAGGCTGTATATTGTTTTCTTCAATGAAAGTTCTTTTACACTTTTGCGGAATTTTTCTTCGTTCAGTCTCTTCACTGTTTCTGGCAATTTGTTATAAAGCCTCAACGAGATATGATTCACACCTTGCTGCGCTTTCGCAATTCTGGCAAAAGGAATACTCAAAAGTTGTCATTGGTTATACAACTTCCACATTCAAAAACGAAAGTCAGTCGTTCTTTCAGTATTATTGGGAAGTATGTAGACTATTTTCATAAGTACTTTGCACTGCGCCCTTCTGTCATCAAACATCGTCGTTTTTTCCTGAAATACATTAATAATAAACGCACAGCCAATCCAGTTGGTATTAATACATTTGGGAAAATTCCATCTATTGTTGCCGAATTCCTCAAACTGCCAGAACCAAAGCAATATACAGGACACTGTGGATGGAAGTCTACGACGGTAGCCGAGGGCTATGTTGATCATTCCATCGCATATAGAAATGTCATTGCTGAAAAAATTCGCCCAACCTCAACAGATTTTGGATCATAATCATCCAATATTGTACTTCCGGTTTGTTCTAGTTTTACGATTTATATTAATGTTCATAAGAAATGATTGTTATATATCGCTAATGAAAATTTGCAATTGCTGAATTTTTCGCATCTGATTTCATCACAAAATAATGGAGTGCTAAAAATATTCAACACTAATGTTAAAAATATTTTTAACACGCTTCCGCGTAAACAATATTTTCAACATTGTTTGCTGTCATTAAAAGTGTCACTTCTAATGGCAATTGTACCAAAATCTTTTTCCTTCATATTTCATGTTTGCCATATCAAAAGCACGAGTAAATATGTAATTCGCAAGGTTGTGATTTCGAATCAGTGCGTTTCCAGTTTATCTATCAATTTGTCCGTTTAATGATTGAAAAATTAGAATCTGCAAATTATCGTTCGTACGATTGTTCAAACAGGAAAATTCTCATGCTCTCCCGTTCAATTTAAACACAGCAACTAAGATGACAAATCGTTAAGCGATGATACATTTATTAATCATCGTCCAGGGCCTTCTCTGCTGTAGGTACGAATTCCAAACAGTTTCGAAATGGTATCAGCCGAGACTGTGCACTTGACATTATGGAATTATCTAGGCGAGCTTTAAAATAAACGACCTGTATCATTGCACGGCTAATTCGAGGAGTATCTAATAATAGTGGGTGAGTTGCAATGCATTGGTGACTACCATTCAAAGTGGATGATGCTCTGGTGCTCCTGAAATAAACGTGAGCATCACCTTGCAATTAATTGCGGTTTGGGAGCTGCAGCCTCATCATGATTCTTGAGGAAGAGGAAATTCGTGATTGGGGATGTTGCGCAAAACTGAAATTTTATAAAAGGGAAATATGTAATTTGTATTGGACCATTCTCAGGGATCAGCTCCTTTCAAGAAAGTTTACAAATTGGCGGTTTGTGTTCAGAACTGATGAAAAATTGGTGCCAATTGGTGAAGAATTTTTCAGGACATAATACATTTACTGTGAAAAATCAAAATTGAACAATCTGCAGAAAAACAATCATATTTCACTTTCAACCATTTGAAACTGAACAAAAAGTTTTGCAGTGATTAACATTTCTCACTCCATCATTTAGGTCAGTTAGCACCGTCTAATGATTGAGATAGTCATTCGAAAAGAATTTAACGTCACTCTGAAAATGGGAATATTGTCATAATTAAATATTGAATGCCATGAGATGTTTAATTAAACACTAAAATTGACCTGGTCGAGCGTGTTGATTAAAAACTTTCAAAATTGGAGTTTTGTCTTTGTGAGTGTTTATCCATACACTGTAGATTTACTTTAGTAAAGCGTTCGATGAAATTAGCCCTGAAAAATTAATGAGTACAAATCTGAGAGTGATTCATCCGATTCACTTATGCACGGTGAATATTAGACCAGCACATATATTTTGACAATTAATTCTTGAGATCGAGAGAATAGTCATTTATGATACAAGTGCAGAAGGCATTGATATTTTTACACGAGTTCAAAATTTACGAGTCACGAAGTGGCGAGTTCCTGAATGAACGAGTTTTAAAATGAGCCTTCTGTACGAGTACCGTACATTAGTTTCTCTTATTCGCTGAATTTTTATCGAAATTAATGAAACATTGCCGTAAATATCGTTTAGTAATTCTTACCTGCATCTGTTTCTATCTCATAAATTTGACAGAGGTTAAATAAATCCGGGGCAGAAGGCAAACATGTCATCAATAAATATTGCTGAAAACAGTGCAAGAATGAAATATTCTAACATTGTTTTGTTCTACGAGATGAGATAGAATGAAAGGAGTTGACACTTAATAAGAGAAATACTTTTTTCGTATACTTTTTTTCTGGAATCAGGGTGGAGAAGGAACTTTGAGCCATGCCACCTCTGGAAATATGTCAACTAAAATTTTTCCGCTTAAACCTTGGAAAAAAAGTAGCAGAAATTTAATTTAGAACGCTATCATTATTTTTCTCCGTAGAATGCAACGTAATGGATAGGGTTCTTATTTTAAAAACAAAAGGTGTGTTTGAATTCTGACCACAATTTTTGACACAATATTCGGAACCCGATGTGATTTATTCAAAATTCAGGAAATAAACAATATTCCTACATCTCTCTCTTTCGAATATATGGAAATTCTTCATACTCAAAATATTGAAAACGGGAATAGAATTTTTTTCGATATATTGAGAAATTTCGCCATAAATGCAACGAATCGAATTCAGAATGAAATGTCGGATTTCAAATAGGTCAAGTTCTCCAGAAACGTCTAAGCGGGCACTCGAACTTAGGACACCCTGTATGTATGTGGTGTTACTTCTATTTAACGAAAAGGCAGGCTTCGTTCCGATTGGTGGCCTCAGATCCAGAATATTCGTTATAAAAAGCGTCTTTATTCAGAGAGAGACAGAGACAGAGACAGAGAGAGAGAGAGAGAGAGAGAGAGAGAGAAAAAAGACGAAGAGGAAAAAAGAAAAAATATCTGAAGTCAATGATCAAAGTAGACAACAGATAGATAAGATATACATATAATATTCCATATGCGTACTTTCCATGTAAAGAAGAAAACAATAAAATACACACAGATATCTATACATACCTATTAATTATATAAACCTCTTTATCCGAATGTTAAAAATTTTTGAAAATATGCTATATGCTTTCAAGCATCAACTTAAATGCAGGGTGATTCAAACAATTTCAGCACTGCCTGTCTTCTTTATTTCAGATAGAACACCCTACATATTTCTAAATGCATGAAACTAACTACCTGTTATGTGCAGAAAAATTTCTTGAATCATTAATTTTTTTTTTCTGTGGGGTTATCTCAACCATAAAGTTTATATGAGCATCTCTGATCTAGACAGAAGGATAACTACAGATATGTGGAATATTCCAACTCAAGTAAAAAAAAATTTGAAACTTGTTTTGAGCACTTATTTTGATGTATTAAAATCAATAACTTTAAGTTATTTAAGTTTTTTTAAACCAATTATAACTTTCCATAATTCAATGAAATTTCCTTCAACAATTAAATACTTCAATTGATAATTATCAATTTCTTCAAGCAATTCATCATCATTAATCCTGTTTGCCATATTCGATCAATTCAATAATATCCAGGTCAACAGTAAACATCTGACCGAAATTTAAGTTTAATTCAATTTAGGTTAAACAAAGATGCTGCATAAGACGAAGGTTGAAAGACAGTACAAAGGAAATCACAAAAGAATAATTGACGTTCAAATTTTTAATCAATGGTTAGACGAACGGTTCAATTAGAATTGAAAGCTGATGTTGTAAACGTTAGATGGCCGAGGATTGAAATTCAATCTCAGTCTAGAGTTAAATTTCTGCAGTACAAAGCATAACCGCAGTTTGAAACTATGATTTACTGGCCGGTATTATCATATTGTCATAAGACTTTGTTGAGCAAGTTGGAGCAATATGGTACAAGGGATAATGCATTGGGATGGTTCGAGTCATACATAGGAGGCAAAGGACAGCTATTAAACTGAAAGGTAAATCAATGAAATCTGACATTGAATTTAACCAAATAGGCGTCCCTCAGGGTAGCAATTTGGGACCATTGCTTTTTGTAATTTTTGTTAATGATCTGGATAAAATCACCAACCCATTATCAGGTGTTTGTACGACTAACTTTGCTGACAATACCAATTTGCTTGTGACTCGAGCTATCCCAATCTATTGCAGAAATTAATTGTTCTGCTGGATAGGATTAATTACTGGTTCAAATGTAACAGTTTGACTCTGAACGTGGAAAAGACAAAGATTATTCTATTCAAAACACCACAAAAACGAATTGAAAGACCAGACACCATATCTGTTTTGAATAGTGAGTTGAAAACTGAAAACACTACAAAGTTTTTGGGAATGATCATTGATGAACATTTGACTTGGAATGAACATATTGTTGGTCTCTTAGAAGGTTAAATTCCATTTCATACAGTATAAAAATCATAAGTAAATATCACAATGAGAAGTCTTCAAAGTTTTTTTACTTTGCTAACCTTGAAAGTATAATGAAATTTGATATAGTTTTCTATGGATCTAACTTTAATGTGGTCGATGTTTTCCTCGTTCAGAAAAAAGTCTTGAGAACAATTTTTAAGCTCAAATACCGGGAATCATATAGGGGGGTGTTCAGAAGAGAGCAGATTATGACAATAAATGCAGCTTATGTTTATGAGACCCTTGTATACTTCTTCAAGAATATGGATAGGTATACCCAATGCAATGCTTTTCATGACTATAATACGATAAATTCAAACTTATGCTATCCAGTTCATAGGCTCACTCTATCACTGAAAAACATCCTACATATACACGTTTGCTTTTTTTCTATAAGTTACCAAAGGAAATTAAAAGGAGCAATAATTTGAAAGTTTTCGAACTAAAAGTTAAGAATTATTAAATTTATTTGGAACCCTACAATATGTGTGATCATTAGAAATTTATGTTTTTATTGACGATTATTTCATCTTATGTAACAGTTATATGTTACTTTCTTTGGAATAAATATTTTATTATCATTATTATAAACGTGTCGACCGATAATTGGAATTCAACTAAGCTTGAAAATCGGTTTCTATATGCAAAACATGTCTTCAAACTCAGGTTGAATCTGAATTCTCGGTTGACACGTTTATAATATTCAACCGGCCCTTAGCCGACGATAATAGGTTCGTTGGGGCACACGACACCAGTTTTTTCCTCCTCCTTGGTACGGAACTGAGCTTGGCAATCTCGTCATCCATCCAAAATCAATCTACAGTGTAACCGACCGACATTGCATCATTCTCAATTCGTGGTTGCAGAACCTCAGTTCGAGATAATACAGACCCTGACTCAACCGTAGGATGAATCTCAGCTCCAGGTTGCCGAACCGGGGATTGAATTTCACGTTGTAACACCAGTCCTCTACATAGACTTCTAAATTCTGCTAACTGACTCAACCTTATGTTGAATCTCAGCTTCAGGTTGCTGAACAAGAGCTTGAAATTCACGTTTTAGCCAATTTCTGGTTATTTCGAAGAAAGTTGAACCCAAATCCGAACAATAAGCTCGCCGACCTGACGAGTCCAACTTTTATGGCTTGTTTGACATTCTCAACTCACACATTTCAATTTATGGAAACGACAGACCCCATAAATAACCGAAAACACTCGACCGGGGGTGCAGCACACATGGCGAACCACCCGAAGCTTCGGATGGCTGTTGAATGCCGGACACGTGACTAATGGCTTTGTTGCCGAAACATGAAATTGTGAAAGCGCACAACGCGTTCTTTTCCACCTCATTACGTATTCTAGGCCATTTCATCGACCGGATATCATGACGGTCGAAAATATTTGTTGGCACGTTCTTGCTTATTCCCAGATTGAAGTAAAGGTATGGATTTGACGAACTGGAGGTTGTTGTACCCGAGAGATTCTGTGGGAGAATCGCGGAATGAGAATGAAGTACTTTAAAAAATCCAACAGGTGGCTATTCTGTGAAATGAATAAATTACGTCTTTATCATACAGAAAAGTAGTAAAATGCGTGATCTAACAGCCTAAGATCATAGAGAGGGAAGATTGGAAAAGAATCGACCACAGTTACGTGAGGGCCATCTAGTCTCTCGGATGTCAACTAGAATTTAGAAATGTTGTTCTTCGGCGATTACAAGATGGCTATGGAATGACATTCCTAGTTTCGAAGTATGTTTATTTGATTTTTTCGAATTCAAGATGTCTTTCAGAACGTGTTGCTTGGTAAAGAACTGTTTCAATTATACAGGGTGATCCACGGTGGATGGTACATTAGACGTTTACGGAGAATGGAAAGCGGGAATTCTTTGAAAATTTTTAGTGTTACGGTGTTGTCGCTTATGTCAAAAAGTAGTAAATACTTTGTTATTTCAAATGGCACACCATGTTTATTATTGCACTTTTCTATTCATCGCAGTTACACGATTATTTTGGTATCTTTTTTTCATAATTATCTCAAGCGGTTTTTGAGTAGTTAAATGATTTCTTTTTTTTTGTGCGAAATGTAGCTTTGTTCGAACATCCATAACGTCCATGCTATAAATCTTAGGAAGTTGAAATTTCGTATGCAGAATGCTAAGATTCAATGCATCATGCCGGTGTTACGAAATACTTTTCTTTTCATTACTAACAAATGAGAAAAGACGCTGTCATTTGGATTTCGTTCCTGTCCAATTTTCGTCTTGGGTTTTTACTGCTTAATATGTTTGTCGAGAGTCCAATTATTAATAAAAGTGACGATTTGGTTGTTCCTCTAGGTCTAGATATTGAAGAGTCTGCGAGATGAACAAATCTGGAACTCCTACCTAAAAAATCTGTTCAGCAGTACGATATTGCATATGACAATTTCGTGGCCTGGTGTAAATTGAAAATGTAGAAGGGAACTTCAGTGAAACTGTTTTCCTGGCATACTCAGAAGAAAAATCGAAAATATGGAGCAAATTTTCAATTGTTGAGAATGGTGTGGATGTTAGTAAATATTTTAATGTAATAGCATATTTAAAACGGAAAAGTGGAGGGTATCGTCCCAAAATATCGAAAATTCTCACTCGTGAACAAGTTGAAAAGTTTATGAAGGAGGCACGAGATGAGAAATACTTCATGGTTAAGGTTACAAATATTTTCGGATTATTTGGAGCCTGTCGGCGTGAAGAATTGTGTAATTTATCAGTGGAAGACACCAATAAATCATTGGTTATAAACTTCCAAAAACAAAAACGAAAGTCAATCGTTCTTTCAGTATTATTGGGAAGTATGTAGACTACTTTCATAAGTACTTTGCACTACGCCCTCTCCTGTCATCAAACATCATCGTTTTTTCCTGAAATACATGAATAATAAATGCACTGCCAATCCAGTTGGTATTGATACATTTGGAAAAATTCCATCTATTGTTTCCGAATTCCTCAAACTGCCAGAACCAAAGCAATATACGGGACACTGTTTTCGAAGATCCTCCGCTTCTTTGCTAGCAGAATCAGGAGCAAATATTACGTATAAAAAAAAACATGGTGGATAGAAGTCTACGACGGTAGCCGAGCTATGTTGATCATTCCATTGCATATAGAAATGTCATTGCTGAAAAAATTCTCCCAACCTCAACAGATTTTGGATCACCATCATCCTATATTGTACTTCCGGTTTCTACAAGTACTGATGGTGCTGAGGTTTCTAATAATGTGTTGCAAAGCTCCCTAACGTCACAGGGCATTAATGTTAGTAATTGTTCTAGTTTTACGATTAATATAAATGTTCAACAGTAATAATTGTTGAATATTGATAATAAAAATTTGCAATTGATAAATTTTTCTCATCTGAATTCATCATAAGAAAATGAAGTGCTGAAAATATTTTTAACACTAATGTTAAAAATATTTTTAACACGCTTTCACGTAAGTGGCACTTTCAATGGCAGTTGTACAAGAACTATTTTTCCGTACATATTTCGTTGTGTTCAAAAACGATAGTAGTATCAAAATCTCAGGAGACCCTTGTGAGTGACCAATTCTTTCTTCGAATACACAGGAAAATATAAATTTCCCTTTTTTCACCAATCTGCCTGCGATACTTACTTTTCTTCCGATTTCTTCCTCAAAACAAAACAAACACGTAGGTTCATCCTCGATATAATATCCAGAACGTGTTTATAATAAAAATTGAAGGACTCTATCCAAAATCGAGTCGAATATATCGTGTGAAACTTTTCGTCTGGCCTTTAAGGTAATTTATCGTTCCTAAAAGTAGATTAAGGGTGGCAATATGAAACTTATACTTATCACGTGTGCTCTGGTTAGAGTATGGGTTCTGATTCGACGAAGGAACGTTATTTTTAGACCTTATTAGGAATAATTCGACTCCTGCGGTTTATGCCCACTGGAGATTTACGACTTTATGGTTTCTCGACTGCCATATCTTGAATTTCATAGATAAATCAATATCGAAAAAATTGCGGCCGATTTTTATGCCTGTGAGCGCTATGTATAGATCGTTGGGAAGTTTTCTAATGGATGCAGAGTATGTGAGATTTTTTAATGAGATTTGAAGGTCGGAAATGATTCTTTAATTGAATTTCAGTGCAACGATGATGGCACTTGGCGATTTTTTAATCAGATAAGACCTGAGGCTACGCATATGGGAAATAGGAATGCAACAAACCTCTCTAATACATAAGTATAGTCCGAATGTTTTGGGAACGAATTCACCTGGTGTGATTCAGTGATGAAATGCATTCAATGAAGTTTGTCAAGGGAAAGTAATGACACTTGTAATGTCATTTAAACGAACAAAGCAGAAGGTTTTGATTTGTGCTCTGCAAAATGTCTCATAAAATTTATCTTAGTCGAGGTTTCCGATTTTCTATTCGGGCGAATGCCAAAACGAAACATTGTCAATATTCTTCGAAGTAAAAGAATAACCAATCAATTTAGCAGACAATTAGAGAATATGAAGAAGGGATGCAATGTGTAAACTTAACTTAATTCAATCGCATCAAACATTTGGGGAAAAAAGCCCTATCTTGGTTATTATCTATTTATAATGATATATTGAATTCCGGCAATTTTCCGACCGAATTTCGCAAAGCTGAAGTAGTAGCAATTTTGACACGTGGAAAAAATTCTTCTGATCCGAGTAGTTACCGTCCTATTAGTTTATTGAGCGTTCCTTTCAAAATTTTAGAGAGATTGATTTTATTTAAAATAGAATCAACTATAGAAGACTCATTACAGAATTGCCAGGAAAAATAGAAATTGTTTTGATCAGGTTCTTAGCCTCACCACATTTATTGAATCAGGGTTCAATAAAAACTTAAAAACAGGGACAGCATTTGTGGATTTATCAGCTGCATATGATACAGTATGGAAAGATGGATTCATTTATAAACTCTATAATCATTTAAAATGTGGAAAAATGGTTAGACTATTAGAAAATATGTCATCCGACAGAAGGTTTCGAGTTTTTGTCGACAATAATAAATAGTAGTAATTTGGAAACTTTGAATAATGTTCTTCCACAAGGTTTAGTTTTAGCACCTCTTCTATTCAATTTAGGTTTGTGTGACATTCCAACTTCTTCTTCAGAAAAATTCCATTATTCTAATTTTCAAACAATCGGAAGTACCCTTTTTGCAGATTTGGATATCATGAAAAATTATTTTTTAAAGTGGCGTTTGTGCCCGAATGAAAATAAAACCGAGAACTCGTGTTTTCATTTTAATAATCATCAGAAATATAGAAAATTGAGTGTAACTTTCGGTTCTTCTCACTTAAAACATAACTTCAATCCTAGATACCTGGGAATCAAACTTGTTTCCTCTCTAAATTTCAACGCCCATTTAGATGATCTGCGTTTGAAGCTTTAAACTCGAAACAATATTCTTCAGAAACTAGCTGGTTCCTCATGGGGCGCTGAAGCAACAATACTTGGTACGGCAGCGCTAGCTTTGGTTTTTTCTGCTGCTGAATATTGTTGTCCTGTTTGGTTGAACAGTGTTTTTGTAAAAAAATTGACGCCCAACTAAATTTTTCTGTGAGGATTACAACTGGTACTATAAAGTCTACACCTTCTCCTTGGTTACCAGTCCTCTCAAATATTGTCCCTCCCCATATTCGCAGAGAGACAACAGCTTTGAATTTTTGGAACAAATTCAATTCCTTTCCAAATTCATTTCCCATACTCACCTATATTCCAGATAATAGGGTCCCCAGATTGAAGTCGCGTAAACCTTTCTGATTGATATAAATGAAAGCGACAAAGAAATTTAGCAATCTGAATGGAATGTATCGAATTTTTTCGATTAAGATCTAATTTCTGATCCTTCCATCAGAGTTCCTGGTTTTGACCTTCCCAGGAGAATATGGTCTGTTCTAATTCATATTAGAATAGGCCATGGACGATGCAACAGCAGGCTCTTCCGATGGAATTCGGTTGAGAGCCCTAGTTGTGAGTGTGGGGAAAATGAGGAGACTATAGAACATCTGATGAATAGTTATCCCATTTATAAATTTCAAGACTGATAATCAGTAAAAATCAAGAAAAAAAACCAAGCAGGCGAACTTCAATCGAAAATACAGGGCTTCCAGCTGACAAAATGATTCTGGCAACATAAACTTTTCAGAAATTTTTATCAACATCATTCTGAATTCTACGAAAGGATCGGCTTCGGGAATTGTCTTACAGAAATGAAAAATTTTCAACAGGACAGTTATACGTCGAAAATTTTCGGAAACCACCCGAGTAATACCAAAATCAACATGAAAAGCAGCACATTCTGAAGAATGTTAATAATTCCGCATAGCAAAGATTGCCGGTTTATAAGCCCGCAGACCGATTAAGCGCTACTTTACGCGCGGTTGTGCATAAAATTTTATTATTCACAATCAATCTTTACTTCATTTATATTTAGCTGATATCTCGTCCTCCTTCAATATAATATTTAATGAGTACCTCGATAAATCAAACTGGCAGTTCATATTGAATCGATAATTGATATTGTTGACAGGACAAGAGAGCTCTAATAGTCGACACTTATCCTTCAATCAAATTGTTAACATGAAAGTTATCGGACAATTAGAAAAGAACGCGATAATGAAATTCAGGATATTGTTGAAAAAATTTTGTCTATTTATACTATATTTGATTTCAACACGTTCATATTTCAGTGAGAGAAATAAAATAAAACTTTTAGTGTTTCATTTTCAATATTGCATAAAAGCATTAAGGTTCCAGTTTTTCGAAATATACATGATTTTTTCGAAGGAAATGAACCTGAATTATGAAAAATTAAAGATTCGATCCAGTTAAATTCGTAAATAAAAGAGGAACTCGGCAAAATATGTATGAACAATGATATTGAAAAATGAAATGAAAATGTTGCTCAAATTTGAGTTTGCTCTTCAATAATTCAAACACAACATTTATTCACTAGAACAACGTATTCTCATGTCAAATGAATTGCTATCGAGGCGATGCAAGAACGAAAAAGGGCGATTTTAGTTCTAGCATTGAGTGTTGACATTTTTTAATAAAGGAGGCTCGAGTGAGGAATGGAAGTAGCCATCTTGGTAAAGCTTCAGTGACTCATTATTTGTGAATGTCTTTGGGAAGAAGATGTCTCGTGTGATTCGATTTTGAAAATTGATTAGCTGCGTCGCAAGTAGTTGTACCCGGAATGAAAAAAAAATCAGAATATTACCTTTCATCACTCAGATTCAGAGTAAAATAATGATAAAGTCTCCAGTAACCTAATATAACGGCCCACACATAGGCGTAGGGCCTGGGTACTCAATTTGGAACTATTTTCATTTATTATTCGATATTTTCATTGCTATCTGCTCATTGTTTATTTTTTTAGTTGAAATTGAAGTCTTTTCATAGTATTGGTCGGTAGTTTTGATTAATTCTGAATATGATTATATTAGCATTTTTTTAAGTTTTCCTCGTGATGAGAAACAAGCTATTTTGGATAAGAACCAAACATGGTGAATTGTTCCAGTCATTTCATTGAAGATTGTTTCGACCCAACCTCTCCCAGTGTGGTTAGATTACGATAAATTGCTATACCAAAAGTAGCAATAACTCGAATGAAATATGTAGGTAAATTATGACAAACAGTACAAACTCTTCAAACAATTTCATTGAAATTATTCAAGATTGCAAATCGAATAACTTTTCATTCAATTTGTAAGATGAATTTGTGAAGTAATAATAATGATAATTTCATTTAGTTTTCCTCATACCAGCTATGAAAATATTTTTTTATAATTCTTGTAATTTGAATTACGTATTATATGTATACTGCTCCACGAGAGTTAGGGATATCGTATTCAATCGTTTTGAAAAGTATGTAATCATCGATAAAATCCCTGTAAAATCATTCAAAACTCAATAACAACTTGAATCGATCCAATAAAAATCAGTATGAAAAAAATCTGGTCGCCTTTATTCTGAAGTTTGGTTCTTTGCATATGCTTCATGAATGTTCTTATTTTGGAATGGAGTCAGTTCATCAACGGCTTCGATTTGGAACGAGTTTCCTGGAAATGTCAAGACGTAAATGAAAAAACGCTGAGGCTAATAGCGCTATCGGAATGCTACAGGATGGCCTAACTCACGTTGTTGTAGCGGAAAGGCTCCAAGTCAGAAAAAGTTTGATATCTCGACTTTGGAATAGGTTCGGGGAGACATGTTCCGTGTTGGAAAGACAACACGTCGCTTGGTGGGCGACGAAAAACAACACCTGCTCAGGATCGTTTCATCACCGTTTCGGCGAGAAGAAAGCCTACATCTACGTGTAGAATGCTACGGAATACTTTTCAAAATGCAGATGGGGTCCAAGTTTCCATCGATACCCTCAGACGTTTGAGAGAGGTGAATCTAGGTTCTAGACGTCCATTAAGAGGAGTTCCATTAACATATGGGCAAGACAACATATCAATTGGAGTAGTGTCCTTTTCAATGATGAATCCAGATATGGATGATTTTCAGATTCTCGAAGAATAATGGTATGGACAATCCCACGCATACCCCGAAATCGTCGCTATGTGCAAGAAGTCCATCCATTCCGAGGGGGTCGTATTATGGTATGGGCCGGGATATGTTTCAACGGGAGCACAGATCCACACATTTGTCCTGGGAATATGACCGCCTTACACTATAGGGAGCATGTCATTGACAATGTTTTGCCAAATTTTCACGCTGCTATTGGTGAAACTTTTCAATTTCCAGATAATAATGCTAGACCGCACCGTGCAGCCATAGTTGAGAATGCGCGCGAGGAGCTTGGTATTCCACATTTACCAATACCTCCGCACTCACCAAATTTGAATTGCATAGACACGCATGGGATATGCTCCAAAGAATAAAAGATAATCATAAACCTACCCCAGAATCCTTAAATGATCTGAGAAAGCTTCTGCCCCGTATATAGAACCAAATTCCTCAAGAAATGTTCAACAACCTCGTGTGTAGTTAGTAAAAAAGATGTCAAGCTGTTATTGATGCCCGTGGAGGACATACATTGTATTGATAGTTTTAAAATGCTTGAATTCTCTGGGATTCAAATTTCGTTATTTTACTCGATTTTTCTTAACCACCCTGTATACGTTGCAGACCTACAGGCTAAAATTAATTTTATTTCCTGCAACTTGAATTCATATTAATATGAATTTTCATCACAAAATCCCATTCGAACTATATTTTTTCGCAATTTAAGTCAATATCCCTAACTCATGTGGAGCAGTTTATTATTAGATATGATGAGGACAGGTCATTAGTCATATTTTTTCGTTAATTTTATCATTCTGATGTTTGTGATTCCAATTTTTCTGAGATTCGAATCACTCTACTCGATGTGCGTGAAATGTGTTCTAAAATTCAGAAATCTCTCAAACCGTTGAAAAAACGACTTCATAATATTGAGAAATGAGAAGAAATAACAACGTTTCAAGGCTAATGACCTAGATCCCTCAGCCTACTAGATATTGAAAATTATTTTCATCATTATTTCTTTCCTATAATAAAAATTTATATCACGCCAATGCAAACCAGAACAATAAGCAGCCATATTGGTAGACCTTCGCGGACGCCTTCATATTTCACTAAGGCTCCTTCCTTCCCTTCCATATTCAATGGCTGAAATAACAATAGATACAGCCGGTTATTCAATATCAGAAAACCTTCACTAGAATTGTCAGATGAATTGGTTTCATTTTGAATGATAATATTTGTTTTCGCTACCTTCGTTATATGATTATGACATCAGCTGGAATTCTGCTTCGTCCCCAACACTTCAGAATTATTGTTAATTCATAATTAGTTCCATATTAAGTAAGGCACAGACATGCTGTTCAGGACAGTAATAAAACTGTGTGTACGAACAAACCCATTATCCCCCATTCAGGTTAAACTCCTGCCTGCAACAAAGGATACTCTGTCCATCTGGAATATATCGCAATACGAAATCGATTTCGAGTCCGAGTTGTAAAACAACGTTCTACACCGAAAGTCGTTAAATGAATGCATTATACTTTTTTTTCTCGTTTCTGCATAACTCGTTCTTCAGGACCGAACAGGCCGGTTGATTCAAATAGGACTGAACGGGACCGATTTGAGAACACCGGGATTTAAAAATATTGAAGTTAGCTAAAAATGTGTCCGACGTTTATGTAACACACTCGGAACGAATATAGACGTATTGCGGTTGAAAATGACGTGTTATCATTAAGGAGAAGCCTACATATCCTCGATGACTCCCTACCTATTTTTTTAAATTCAATAGTAATAGCGTTTTATAGTAGTAACTTTCTGTCTTTGAATTTGTTTTTCGATGTAGGTTGATTTTTTTCAATATCATCAGTAGTTGTATTTGATTAATATCATAATTTTTCATCCTTCTGGGTGTTGAAGTCAGTTTGTCAGTTAGTATACAAGGTGTACCAAGTTCGACGGCCTATTAGGCGTTCCTGGAGAACTGGACCTATTTGAAATCTGAAATTGGGATTATGTTATTGTTTGACATTATCTACCGATCTAAAATATTCTTGGAGCCTGACCACTTTTAGTTATAGAGGGAGTGAAAAAAAATTTTTTTTTTTCTGTTTTTTTTTGTTTTCAAATTTGATAGAGTATGCAATTCTGAATACATTAGTACTCAAATCGTTGCATTCGTCAAAATAATTTCCAAAATATCGAGGAAAAACTGAAGAAAAAAGGGATATAAGAGTATTCGGTATTATGTTTGTTATTCCTACCCTAGATATCGTAAGCACAAACTGTTTTTACATTTTTGAAAGCGAAGAATGTGAAAATATTATACATTTTCAGAATTTTAAATAACCCGTCACAGGGTGTTCCAAATGTTGGTTCAAAAATTGGGATCAAGATTAGCCCATAACTACCGTTTTTCAAATTAGAACCCGATTTTTTAACATTGCGTTGGATTGTGCGGAGAAAAACGATGATAATGTTCCAACATGTCAATGCTCCTGAAATTAATAATTCCTGAGTTATTCATGATTTCATGTCGTACGTACCTTCAAATTCATAAAATCTGTTTCATATCAATATTGACCTTGGTCATAGAAGATAAATTATTGAAATAACTCACAAGTTACTACCTCTTTTCTGAATTAATTTATTTCCACAGTCTTTGCCTTCAAAAATGTAAAAACGGTTTGTGCTTTCGATATCTAGGTTAGGATTGACAAACATAATACCGAATACTTATCTCCCTTTTTTCTTCAGTTTTTTCTCGATATTTTGGAAAGTATTTTGACGAATGCAACGATTTGAGTACTTATGTATTCAAAATTGCATACTCTATCAAATTCGAAAACAAAAAAACAGAAAAAAAATTTTTGAAAAATTTTTTTTTCGCTCCCTGTATAACTGAGAGTGGTCGGACTCCAGGAATATTTTAGATCGGTAGATAATGTCAGACAATAACATAATCCCAATTTTCAGATTTCAAATAGGTCCAGTTCTCCAGAAACGCCTAATAGGCCGACGAACTTGGTACAGCCTGTATATTTTTCAACCCTTGCTTCTTGCTCCTTTAGACTCGATTTTGACCCACTTTAACCAGGCAGATTTAATCACAACTTTGTACACTGTGTCCCATTTTGGTTGAGAATGCACTGTATCTCTCTCAGCTATTATTAAAGATAGAGACATGCGGTTTTCGCGACACTGTATCACTTTTTTTGTAAAACTTTTAAAACCACGACGAGAAATATTCCAACTACTTTTGTTCCTGAAATACAGGACGAAACCGAAAGTAATTACTTTTGGAGATGTTATTGTTTCTGAGGCACTGTATGAAAAATGGAAATTGCTCATAGTAGATATTTTCACATAAAAGACAGTGGCTTATTTAAGAAATTTTTTCAGAGCACTATTTTTAAGATTGCGCACAAATGGAACACTGTATATTTCATCATCAAATTTTTGCAATTCTTTTCTGAGTACATATCACAATCACATCTGTAATAAATTCTAGCTTGAAAAATTAAAAAAATTCAGATTTATGTTTGTTTATTTAAAGATAGGCCATGAATTATTACTTTTTCAAAACGCCATGTGAATCGAACATATTAATTTATTTATATTTTGAAGATAAACTTGAAATATCACTTTTCGAAATATTTGTAATTTGATTCTTGCAATTATAATTTTTATGTTAAATCTGTACCAACATATTTTTTTCTGCTTTCAACATTTATAAGTTTATGTTGAAAGTGATATTTTGAGTTAGAATATAATCTAATGAATATGTTTGAATCACATGGAGTTTTAAGAAATGCATGTGTGAAAGAAATTTATGGCCTTGTATGTATTTAAATAACAAACATTTATATGGAGTTTTCTGATTTTAGAAGCTGAAATTTGTTGAAGAACAGATTATGATATATTAATGTATTCAGAAAAAAATTTGCAAAATTTAAAATATACGGTATGGTCCAACTAAAAAATTACAAGATTGTGCCCAATCTTGAGAACAGTGCTCTAGAAAATTTTTCTAATACGCCACTGAAAATGTAAAAATATCTATTATAAGCAATTTTCACTTTTTTCCATCTTATACAGAGCCTGAGAAATTAATAACATCTCCAAAGGTGAACATTTTCGTTTTCGCCCTGTATTTCTGGAACAAAAGTTGTTGGAATATTTCTGTTTGTGGCTTCAAAAGTCCTACAAAAAAAAGGTACCAGGTAGCGAAAACCGCATGTCTCTATCTTCGATAATATCTGAGATACAGTGCAGTATCAACCAGAATAGGACATATTGTACATATAGGTATCAAGAATCTATGACAATACAATAATTTAGTTTCTCTATTTTTCATCGGTTATCGCAGTACTAAAAGTGTTGCTGTAATTAATTCATTACAGCATTGTTTTTTGGTTGTCAGTACTGACCTACGATCTTATCAATTCTCAAATGAAATCAGTTAAAATTCCGTAATCAACAAATTTTCGTAAGTCACACCAACTGCCAAGATACAGCACAATACAAAAGTCACTAATCTGAATTTTTATATGAACTTCGAGAGTCCTTGAATGAAATAGAGAAAATATCGTATAAAACTCGTGGCAGAAGGCAATTTCAACACTCATGCATTCGAAAACTCGCTCCTTCGTCGCTGGTTTCCAAATTTCGCATTCGTGTCGGAATAGAAGCTCATTCTTTAACTTATTTTGGAATATACTGTTATTTCATTATCCTAATCAGGATTCACCCCGTATATTCAGACTATAACTTCAAACGGGCTTTTCCATTGAAACAAAGCAGTGCTTTCGATTTTTATTGGTAAGTTCCACATATCGCATATACATATATTCATGGATAGATTGTATTCCAAGTATCGATATTAAAAGCATGACCTCCGACACCATATCGCATCGCACGAGAAATCCTTGCGTTCGCATTAATACAATAGAATGAACAAGTTAGTCACTAGTAATAATTACAACCCGTATGTTGCTTGAACATCCTTCACGGCTGAAGAAGAGATCAAGATGTCTCATCTCTGTTCGGCTAGAAGGTGAGTTGAAATTGCTGTCTGGAACAATGCGAGAAAATTGGTATTCTGATGAAGACCTCAGTGCTTGTTGACCTATGACTTTGGTGCAGTTTTTATACAAGAATCCAACAGAACATTCCCATGATTCTACAGTTCGATGAAAATAAAATTTGGAGAATATACATTTTTTTGGATGCACCTAGTTCAAGATAACTCCAACAAAACAATTATACAGGGTGTCCCATGATTAGACCGACAAACTTCTAGTGGATGTTCTAGATTCTAGACATATTTGAGACACTTTCGATTAATTATACAGGGTTATTCACGAATATGGCTCTATAGAATGTTTTTAGGAAAGACATAAGATTCAGGATTGAAATTCAAAAGGTGAGCTTCAAGTAAGAAGACGACTTCTCGTATATTTTTCGAAGGTTCTGGGACTTTTCCAGAAGTGACAACAACTTTCGTTTTTCAAATGGGAAGACCCATTTTTATTGCATGAATAGATTCTCCATTGAATTTTGAGTCTTTTCGATTCCAAAAGATTGAATTTTCCCGAGAAAATTGAGAAAATTCTCTTTAAATGAGGAAATACGAAAAAAAATCTCAAAATTGAACCCTGTTGAAATACAGACAACTTCGAGATTTCTTCATTAAAAATTCTCACTTTTGAGAATCTCTGAGACGAAAGGATGATTCTTCTTTTCCGATAGCGTGATTTTCATAATATGATACAGGAGGTCACAAATTCTTTTTCAAAGCTAGAAGTGACGAAACATCAAAAAATCGTTTTTTTCAAATTGGAATCCCATCTTCGTCAAAAAATAATAGGAGCATACGTCCAAGACTTTTATCCCAAAATAAATATTTTTCGAGATATTCAGGAAAACAATTTTGTCTTCAATTTTCAATCTCATTCCGAATGTGATTTTTTACTGGAAAATAATTAGCGGTCAAGTGAAATTTTTGGAAATCTCTGTTATCGAGAAAATATTCTCTATAATTCAGACGAGTTACATTCTTGAATTATCATCTGTAATACGAGAGCAACAATTGGTTTAAGGTTCTCAATGTATTAGTGAAGTCAACGTAAAAAATTCTCAGGAATGCAGAAAAAAATGATTTTCAATAATTTTCAATGATTCTGGAAGAATAATTAACAGGACATGTAACAATTTCATTACTGAAAATTCAAATTTCCTTCCATGACAAAAAAAAATTCTCCAGAATTAAGAATTTGCGGAAATTATCCTAAGCTTTGAAAAATAAAGAAAAACTGAACTCTTCTGAACTATAAGAAAATATTTCCTCGATAACAGAGATTTCCAAAAATTTCACTCGACCGCTAATTATTTTCCAGTAAAAAAACACATTCGGAATGAGATTGAAAATTGGAGACAAAATCGTTTTTCCTGAACCTCTCGAAAAATATTCGAAATATTTTGAGATAAAAGTCTTGGACTTATGCTCCTATTATTTTTTGACGAAGATTTCGAAAATGCTTCGAAAAAATGGGGTTCCAATTTGAAAAAAAAACGATTTTTTGATGTTTCGTCATTTCTAACTTTGACAAAGAATTTGTGACCTCCTGTATCATATTCTGAAAATCACGTTTTCGGAAAAGAAGCATCAGCCTTTCTTCTCGGAGATTCTCAAAAATGAGAATTTTTAATGAAAAAACCTCGAAGTTGTCTGTATTTCAACAGAGTTCAATTTTGAGATTTTTTTCGTATTTCCTCATTTAAAGAGAATTTTCTCGGGAAAATTATAACCTTTGGAAACAAAAAGACTCAGAATTCAATGGAGAATCTATTTATGCAATAAAAAATGGGTCTTCCCATTTGAAAAACGAAAGTTGATGTCACTTCCGGAAAATCCGGAAGTCCTAGAACCTTCAAAAAATATACGAGAAGTCGTCTTTTCACTTGAAGCTCACCTTTAGAATTCCAGTCCTGAATCTTGTGTCTTTCCCAAAAATATTCTATCGAGCCCATATTCGTGAATAACCCTGTATGACAAGGTGATATATATCAAACTAAATATTGGAGGCATTATTTGAGAACAGAAAATAGAGTTGCAAGAGACTATAATCGAACCACTTTTCAAACTCCAATGTTCAAACAAAGTAACACGAAAAAAAGTAATCGGAAAGTAGCAACGTCTTCACAGATAAAATTTTAACGATAAACAGATATAGACGCGAAGTTATTTCTATTTTCATTGTTGAGGCAACAATATTTTTAAAGAAATTGACCCCTGACAAATTAATGCACATGATTTACTCAGCGGCCTGCCTCCCTTTTATTAGTTAAAATAATTTTCTAATTGGTTTTTGTTCCAGAGATTGGTAGAGAAAACACTTAAAAGTTTCAGAAACATTTTTAATTCAATTTTTTTGTTTCAGAAACACTAAAAGTTTAAGGAATGACTGCACATCGACCACTGAACATTTGGCCAGAACAATTAAGTTGAGAAATATTAATCTTTGACGGTTGATTATTCCTCTCGTTCTGTTGAAACCCGAGTTGTAGTTACCTCTGCAATACCAATGAGTTGCAATAACAATGGAACCATGTACAAGGGGGACGAAGAAACTTGCCAGAGTCCACCTACTTAATATCCGTTTTAAAATATGAAACGTAGGAAAACCCTCGATGACAATATCGCATTCTTTTGTATTCAAATGATTCTTGTCGTTTTCATTGCATTGTGCCATTATTGTTGATATCCGTTGTGAACTTTTCCTTGCGGTCGGCGTAGAAAAAAATCCCATGCGTTATCGAAATCGAAGAGATCGACTCTATTCCGTACTAACTATATAATTTTAATTATAACGATCGTTAAAACGCTGTAAATTTTACGCACGGAGTTATTACCTCTTTATCCATTGATTTCCTTTCCATCATTAACATTCCATAACAACTTTTTTCCAAAAGAATTTCTGTACTTATTTTGGTCATTATTTCCCATAATAAACCTACGAAAACAAATTAAACCAGTTTCGTTCGTTATTGAAACGCATTAAAAGCACGTAAATTATTGCCGAAAATCATTTGTCATCCAGCAATTCTGTATAAAAAGAATGTTTGTATTTTTTTATTTATTTTTTCTCATTATAAATCTACGAAAACAAATTAAATCATTTTATTTAATATCGGAAAGAATAAGAAGCACGAAAATTGTCCCTAGAAATCAGTTGTCATCCAGCTTTGATCCTTCAAGCCGGGGTAACCATATAGGTGCAAAAATAAAGGAACTTAATTCATACATGGTAAGTAAAAAAAAATGTGTGTAGCATCTTTTTGTGAACACTATAGGGCCCCAGTGATTCTAAGGAAATTTATTAAAATACGAGGAAATTGACGAAAACGTTCCTGATCTATTCTCGATTAATAAAATAAATTCGTTGAAGAAAAGTAAGGAAGAAACACCCTCGGTACATGGCATGGTTGCCAGTCTTCAGGAGCAGTTAAAGAGCTTTCATAAAAATATACCTACAATGAGCCCCTTCTGAAATGAAGAGGAAGAATTGTGCGGGATTTCCGTGAATTACCCTGTATATTTGAATTCATGCTCAAAAAGAGCACTATTAAGTTTATAATAAAAAACAGTTCGATTCAAATCGTAAATAGTTCGAATAAAACCAATATTTTAGATGAAAACTTGAATTTCATTCTACATACGAATATAACCAAGTTGGCTCAGCACTTTTCGATTGTCGAAATTTTTTTTGTTGAGCTGAATTGAGCTAGATTTGTTCTGCTTTTTAAGAGTTAATTTTTTTATTTCATGTTGTTCTCGAGATATTTCAAAGACCGGAAAAATGAGCAAGCCAGCACTTTACGAAAAATTGGATTCCAATGACCCAAAAAAAATGTGCTACACATGTACTGAGTTGTGTCGTTCGAATTTTCACGAAAGTCTGTCTAGTTTCCCGAAAAATCGAAATTGAAAAAAAAAGCCTAGCACTTTTGTTTTTTTCCTCAGAAATGAATGAAAAATTTTGGGCTTCTTTTGTGCCTTCCGAAAAATTGCTCAGAATTTTCGAAAAATTACGAAAATGCAACAAAAAATTTTCCCGACAAAAATTATTTTATAATCAACAAAAATTAGTCAATTTTAAGAAAATCAGCATACCTGACAACAGTGTGTGTAGTTGGCCTTACATTTTGGATTTCTCAAAAAATTTATTGTGCTGAATTTTGCTAGTTGCTAGGTTGGTGTTGCTTCATGCCGTTGGAATTATCCCTTTAATACATATGGTTTCCAGGATATTTTACAAAATGTGTTGTACGAAACACGTGTTTGTCAAACACATTTGGTAAAATATCGAGAGAACTGGACTGAAAACAAAATTTCAACAGCCCAAAGCAGCACAAAACCTAGCATAATTCAGCACAACAAGAATTTGCTCAAAAATCCCAAAATGATGGACCAACCTCACACACACTGTTGCCAGGTATGGAGATTATCCTCGAGATCATCTCACAATGTACTAATTTTTCCTATTTTCTTCATATGGGAGAAAACCGTTGATTTTTTCTGAAAATCTGACCTGCACAGGTTGACACAATTACGGCATTGTCATACAAAACAATTTGCGTCAGAAAAAATGCAGGCCCCACTTTTTTTTCATTTTAGTAATTTGCAGGAAATCTGAAAATGTTCGAGAAAATTTTTACTGCAAAAAGTAGCACAAATGTAACACAAATTTTTCCATTCTTTGGTGAGAAAAAAAGTAAGTTCTGGGTTTCCTTTTTTTTTCACTCTCGATTTTTCAAGGAACTATACAAACTTTCGGAAAAACACACAATTCAGTACATATGTAGCAGAATTCTTTCAGTCATTGGAATCCAATGTTTCGAAAAATGCTGAGCTGGCATATTTTTCCGTTTTTGAAATATTTTGAGAACCACACATAAAACCATTCATTACTTTTTCAAGAAAATTGCGCCTCAAACACCTATATTCTGTGACTTGAAGAGAAATAGAACTACCCCAAGGCATATGCACACCTGTGCATATCGAATCTAAAAGTACAAATCGAAGAGTGTGGAAATGAATTGAACAGAATAATTATTTAATCAATTCAAAGTTCCATTCAATTCCATTCAATAGATCTCCTTCCTTAAATATTTTAAAACAAGATTGATGTTTTTGCACACAATCTCTTCGGACAGAGATAACTCTTATGTTCCGAGAAAAATTGAGTCATTAGGAACGCATTAGATCGAGAACAACTTTCTGTTTACATTTTACTTAGTGTCAGTCTGAATGAAATTCCTGGGGTAATTCCATACGATCATCATCATGCTGACATTAGATCGAAAGAAGGTTTTTCGTATTTAGCGCCAAAAACTGTAAAAGTTAGATCGAGTGATGAAAAATTTGCAGTCAAATTCGAAAGAAACCTTCTAGTTTTGACATTTTTTCACGTAGCAGTAGAGTACCTTGGCTCACTGATATTCAGCTCTGAAGACCTGCTCAAACAACAATGAGACTTCCAGGATTTCAAGAAACTGGAATCTCAGGTAATAATTAATTTATGCCGATCGAGAGACGGTGACAATTCGGAAGACTGAAACCCGTATTTTCTTCAATTCAATGAAAGAAAATCATTAATCTAATACATGACAGTTCTATTTTAAAAACGCAAATTACTGAGCAGAAAATAGGAGAAAAAGCAGCTGCCCCAAGTATGAGAAGCAAAGCATTGCTTGCTTACTCTTGGTATGAACAACCCGATGCTGTTAATAATAAATGATTCTCAAAATAATTATTCATGACAACTGGAAGATTTGCTTCTTGAATAATCGGTTTGAGAGCATGCAAAAAGGTTTAATTTCTTTTGAAGCATTGGCTTCATTGTTGATGTCACAATTTCGTAAGTTGAGCATTTTGAATGTTTATGTTTTTATTTTTGAACGGTTCACAGCTAGAATACTGTCAAAATTTGAAAAACATGAAAATTTGTTGCAATATAATCATATGCGCACTTTTTGGGATTATAAGTGTAGTCAATATATTTCATCTTCCCAAAAAATCTTCACGAAATATCTTTATTTAACTCCGAAAAACCAGCCTATATATTTATTCTTGGAACTTAAAACATAATGATAAATGACTTCCAAACAAATAGAACAGAATAGCAAAAGTGAACATGGACTTGGTCCAAGTAGATTCAAACCAAAAAACGGAATGTTGGAATATTAATAACTGCAAAATTTTGAATGGGATACTCTATCAAAGGAAAATATGAATATTAATTGGAAAAACAATCTACACCCACTTCATACAATGCAGAAAATTCAAGTAAATGTATCTGCATGAGAATCTAAATGTAATATAATCGTTCTTATGAATGATGTGATCGTTATTGAAGAACAAAGCTTTCCAATAGGAAAAATTATCGATGGTTCATCTGAAATAGCTCGATTTTCCTTTCGAAAATTCCATAGGCGATCTGTCAGATACGAAAAGAAAAATACTGACCTTATTTAGAGAGAGTATTTCGATGATAGAACTTCTAAACCAAATAACACAGGTCACAATCCAACAATGTTGTATACAATGTGCATGACCAACTATTCATTCACTTTTATCACAAAAAACCAAGGAATCCATTATTAACAATCAACATACGACAACAACCTACACCGCCATCCTTCCGTCAATGCACGGATAATCGGAAAGCAAAACGGCTGGTAGCTGTCAAACATTGGGATCACAGAAGAGAATGTCAACTTATATTATTTTCTATGTCCATGTCAATTATGTTCTGATTTTGAATTTGAACTCTCCAAAACCTAAAACTGATTATACCAATTGTATTGAAATATAGTTTATTCGTGCACTTTCTCATGAAACAAATATTGGCACGAAGTATTTCGTCCCTTTCATGTACTCTTTGAAATAAAGGATGTAAATGGGGCATCTTAGTGCAGATCCTGACATCTGACATTGTGATGGAGTGAAGAATTAAATAATGTAAATTTGGAGATAATTTTCAAGGCATGTTACTGAAAGTGGCAAAACAAAAGATATTAACGATCGCTTGCAATTATTTTCATGTGAACATAGGATTTAAAATACCTACTTAAACCTTTAAACAAAATCAATATCCTCAAGATCAGAATTTGTTGTTGTGAATAGTCAAAAACATTAAAAGCTTTCTATTTTTGTTCATCATTAGACTCAAAAATATAAGAATACACCTTTTTATCAAATTTATGTGAATTCCCTCCAGTAGTGACATCTATGTATCGCACAAATACAATCGATGTGAGGATTTAGGATTCTACTTTTTCAAGTATGGAAGTTGGAAATCATGAACATTGGAAAAAAATATTCATTTGTGACTGAAATTGTATTTTTTTCTCTTTTCTATCCTCTGGTGATGACCTAGATCCTTTTTTGGTTTTAAAGCAGGTGTAATTCAATTTTTTCCCGTTTGTTTGACCGAAAAATCGTGTCATCGAAGATCGATTGTTTTTTTTTTTTGGCAAATTTGCTTTTCACTCACAGAATATAATAGTACTTCTGATAGTACGAACGCGAATGCGAAATGAGTGTTTGAATTGCTTTCTGCAACGAGTATTAGACGATATTTTCTCTACTTCAATCAAGTTTTGTGAAATACTCTCGAAATTCAAATTAGTTACTTTTGTATTGTATCTTAGCAGTTGGTGTGACTTACGAAATTTGAAAGATTACGGAATTTGAATTTATTTGATTTGAAAATTTATAAGATCGTAGGTCAGTACTGACGAGCACAAGACGAAAAATATAAATGAAAACAATAATGCTGTAATGAAATAGGTACAGAAAAGTCTGAAAACTTTACCAAGAACCATATTATTCAAATCTATTTAGTCCATATTTTTTTTATCATAACAATCAACGATATCCTCTCCCTGTTTGTCTGACAAGTGTGTAATTTAAGAATGGTAATTTAGCATATTGAGTGAAAGTGGTTTTCATCCTATTTAACTCATACTCTCCAGCCAGTGGCGGTAAAATAATAACATGAAAGTGTATGCAATTTTTCAAAAAAATAATGTTGAGAAGAATATTTAAAAAAATTTATTTGAAAAGGTCCGATATCCTGGAAAATATTGACTTTTTACTTCAGTGAAAAAAAGTGACCAATAGTGTTTTAAAGGTCGTCCTTCTAGGATTTGCTGTGATATAGAAAACTACAGATTGAAAGGGAAAGAATTGAAACTTGAAAGCAGAGCCAATAAAATAAACAGGGTGTTTCCCGAAACAGGTCAAATGATTTTGTCCGGGGGATATCTTTTGACATCAACCTATCTAAATTGAATAGGGAAGAGGGGTTGAGTGATACTTCATTTCAAAGATCTTGGAAGCCTCTTTACAATGGTGAATAAAAACGTAAGTTTAATGAACCGTTTTCGAAAAAACCCACTCTGAATATTTCAGTTATTTTAACAATGTATGAGCACATTTTGGATGAGTCCTCTTTACAAAAAAAAAATTAATGGTTTAATCATGGAAAAAACTATAATATGGGGTGTTGTTTGTTATTCAAAAAAAAAAAACTTGATGAGATCCTGAAATTGACCTAACACTTATACAAAGAAAACTTATATTGATGGTATATTTTCTCAAGTTTTGAATTATAATGAAGAGCCACGATAAATGAAGTTATGTAATTATATATTTGATGTATATTTCCACTTTTACTATTCATTCAACAAGCATTATTTTACAACTGATGCTGGTCAACACTAGTGATGACCTTCCTTTGACTTATCAGTTTCTACATCATCAGAACCATCATGGGGCCAGAACGTAGGATTGTTAACTGGATCGAGAGCCAGGTCTGGATGAGCATCCTTGAAGTCTTCCATAGTCATTTCGCTGTATGGAAGGAGAGTATTCAAGTGATCCAGCTCCTTTTGGTATCTGAAATTCATGCAAGCCGATAATGAAAGAACAAAGACAACTGTAACTTATTTATCCTTTTATAGAGGTTGAAACGAGTACTATTAACTAAAAACATCCGATTAAGATACAGCACATCTAGGACATGAAGATGAAAAATACATGTATCTCTTTATTTCCAATTTGAAAATAAAAATCTGATTACTCACTTGGCAATACTTTCGTCTGATTCCTTTTTGAAAGCCGCAATATCAGCCTTGATTTCCTTTTCTAAGGCATCGATTTGAGTGGACACGGTATCTGGTGGGTATGGAATTTTCAAAGCACTATACTGTTTTTGGAACTCCTCAACCATTCCTGGTACAGGTACTTTGGCCTTGTAGTGTGACCAATCAATTGCTGGTGGGTTTTCTGGGTAAGCTAAAACCCTAGAATCCGAATGAAAATGTTTGTTTCGAGAATATTGATTTACTTAAGTAGAGAATCAAGACAAAAAAACATAAACCTCAAATGAATGCCCATGACAAGTCAAGTAGATATTTCTTATGAGAATTTTCGGATATTTTGCCTACGATTCATATTACACAATAGACAAAAAGGATTCGAAATGCATCGGCAAAAATTCAATTTGAAATACATTTCACTAGAATGAAAATGTCTAGAGGTTACATCACGATCTCACCTTCTCAAATAACCATCAGACTTGGCTTTGAAAGCCTGATAAATTGAACGTTGATGTTCTGGTACCCTTTCTGCGAGTTGAGCCCAATTAACAGAGCTTTTTACAATTCTCTTCGCAGCCATTATATGAAATTTTCTCTTCTAATTGTATATTTTCCAAAAGTTATATAATTATTTCCGAGGGCCCAGAGTTCACTGCTCTACGACAATTGACAATGTTTGACAGATGGGCACAGAATATCTAGATATTCTGTGAGATGGGCACAGAATATCTATCCTTACCCAGAAGCGACAGCTCACGTATTTTTAGGGGTCAATTTTCAATGACCTTGACTAACCACTTCCACAAACACTAGCCAAACAAAAGTGTGCAAGTGTGCACTGAGCTCTGAGCTATACATTGCAAACAAAAAACCATTCTTGAATGGAATGAAGTATTAGAGTAATACCAAAATATATTTTGTTATAATATTACCATTTATGGTTCATTTGAACTTTTCAAATTTATATTTCAGTTGGATAGAATGTTGATCTGTTAGATGAACATTGAAAATTTCAAGTAAAAGTTTTATGACTATATGATTTCTTGTTTGACGATTGTTCATCATATTTTTGCAAAGTATTCAACAGTGTGCTTTCAACGATACAATTTTCCCTATACTTTTAATTTCAAAACGTGTCTATGCATCTAATTAATTATAAGAAATATCTAATTGTATCTGATGATATCGGTGAAAGGTTCAATATTATGACCTGATATTTATGAGATTGGAGAATAGATATTTCTCAGCTTTGGGTATTTCGGAAAATCTATCTTCAAATAAATATTCAAGAAATTCATAGATTTAAAAAAGGCTTTTGATACAGTGGACACAGAGATAATGATGAATAAGTTAGAAAAAATGGGATTTAGGGGAGTATGGTACAACTTGGTAAAATCACACTTGAGTGATCGAAGACATTGCAAAGTGATATGGAGAATGTCAATACTGGTGTATCTCAGGGATCGGTCCTTGGACCATTACTGTACCTATTATATGTTCAAATTTCTGAATCTGAAATATCATTACTTTATGTATTCAGATGACACAGCGCTTGTATTCTCTGGCCCAGGCTCAAGAGTTTGTGAACAGAATATAAATGATGATTTGGCAAAGTATTTCAAGTGGCTGTACACTAACATATTAAGCATAAATATCGATATAAGACTGTATATATGACAATTAAACAAAATACCCAAAATGTGAGTGATATTAGAATAAGCCTGAATGGTATTTGAAAGACTGAAAGAGGTTACTGAGTATAAGTATTTGGGACTTGTCATCTTGTATAATCTTACCTGCAATAATCATATTGAAACTATAATGAATAAAATTACCCCCAATGGCAGGTGCAATAAGAAGATGTTCCCGAGAACTCAATGATAACACTAGAAAACTACTCTATCACAGCTTTATAAAACCACATCTATTATACCTAATTTCCTGCTGGGCTGCAGCTACAGGATATCTCATACAAAAACTTCAAAGGATGCAGAATAAAATTGTCAGGACTATATTTATATCAGTACCCCTATCTCACACCAACAGAACAATTATAAAAAGGAACTAAAGTTATGAATATTAAGAACATTATATTTTTTGAACAAGTCAAACTTATATACAAAATAGAAAGTAAAAAACTAAAATCGAATACAAAACTAACAAAAAATAGAAATTTTCATTGATATGAAGCAGGAAAAAAAAAGTACCTAAGAAGAAACTCGGCAAGAAAAACAAAAACCGATTTCAAGCGAATAACCAGTAATGACCGCGGTTATCTACGGTCCTGCCTGCGGTTATCTACGGTTATAACCTTCAGCGATATTCCTTGTAAAATGATTATAACCGACAATGACCGAAGTCGCTTGAATGCAGTTGGTTCTAGTTGGTAATTACCAATGAGGACCAGGTTATTCGCTTGAAATCGGTTAAAATGTTTACATTCACCTATCCGGTAGCATTCATTCGTATAATCAAGTCCCTGTTGAAGTTGTAAAAGTTGATACTACCAAAAAATGTGCCGTAACCTCTGTAATTTCCTCAGTGAGATTTAGCTTTTTGTTTGTAATATATAGTTTATTAATATTACAAAATTTATTTTTAGTTGAACAGGCTAAATTATAGTATTTTGTAGGCCCTGGTGCCAGTTCTTTATAATATGTTTTTAGGTCAACAATAAATGTTCGAAATTGAATTGAAAAATCGGTAGATATAACGAAAAATCGGTAGGTTCGGCAACACTGCAATATAAGAAGGAATTAAGCTGAGTTTGACAGATATACCACCAGATCTGGGACATGCGCACGTAATTTTGTCCCCAATAAATTAGTTCGAGCTGTCGCTTCTGGGTAAGGATAGATATTCTGTGAGATGGGTTGAGGCATAGAAGAATGGAACTTTTTAATCTATGGTTCAAGTTCACATGTTGAGTCTTCTCAGTCTCAGCCAAGAAAAACGACCCTAGACCACTTTTTTTACTACCTTTTAAATAATGATAATGATTTGTAAACCGTACTAATATGTTAATAATCATATAATTCCTTATACCATTCTATCGAAACGATATGAAATTTCATGCATTCAGCCAAGAGGACGAGATATGAGAAAATAGATCACACTTAAAAGCTTTATTACACTAAATTCATCACACGAGCATGGATTCTCATTGCTTCGAAAAGTTCAAGCCAATGCCTTGATATAAACTTGGAGAGGCTGGTGTTCCTAGCCCCATTGTTATTTCGAAATCAGGTTTTTCCCCTTCTTTAGCTATTCGATAGTTGGCATAGCCTCCTTGTACATATGCAACTTCTACTTCATTGTCTTTTTCAACAGGATCTCCGTTAGCTAGGTTTTCTCGTCGTACTAATTCTTTGAGTAATGGAGGTAATTCTACTTTTCTTGGAACAATTCTTATCGGCAATGCTTTCTTATCATTCAAGTATTCCGCTTCTTCATCCTTAGGAATGAGTTTGAAGTCAGTTTTGTAACTGGCTAAATCTATCATGGTGTGTGCAGGACATTTGTTTCCTCGGAAAATCTCATCAATGTACACTTTCACTTTTCGACGTACCTACCAAGTATTAAAATCAAAATAATTTTTTATCATACATTGGAATCGAACTTACATCCATGGTTGGTTTCTCAGGACTAGGAAGAGCTTCTACTTTCACAATTCTCATGTATGACTTCTCTGGGTATCGTTCATAACTGTTTCTTACGATCATTCGACCTACACCAAAATTTTTTAAGTTTCCTACAATTTCCCATAGGGTTTTCCCTCTGTGATCTATCGTTCGGCCGATGTATTTGTAAGGCATTATGGACTATAATAGGGGTGAATTGCAGCAATAAATACGGTTAGATGTTATTTCTGTTTTGTTTGGATTTTGAGGTTAACTTTATTCAACCCGAACACAGAATACCTGAAACGAAACATAGAAAAATATTAATCTTTTTTCGTACTACAAGTGGACACCCCTGAGTACAGATCATTCTGAATCAGAATTTCTGATTTTTGAATGCAAGGCTAGGCACAAAATGCCTAGAGAGAAGTTCTTCATTCTATATATCTAATGAAGGATCGGATGTAAATAGCGATGAGAATAAATCTTCGAACTTCTTCTTGAGTTCAATTCTAAGATATTATTATGGAGCAAAACAGATGAAATCTAGTATGTATGAATCAATATTCATCCCCGCAGAAATCTCTTCTTTTATTTGCACATTACATTTCTTTTTAAAGTCCTAATTGATCTGTATGAATAGTAACCGGACATCTTGAACCGCTTTTAGTTGAAACCTATCCTCAGGTACTTTGAGTATAATTTGTTCCAATCGTTAAGGAACTTTTATTTTAGAAGCTTTAAAGATTGAAACCTCTTTGATTTTTTAGAAATAAAATCCATTTTTGGACAAGGCATCAGCCACTGTTGAGTGAATATGTTTTGAAAATGAATTTAATTAATAAACAATTAATTGAAAAGGGATAATTGCATTATCAATAATCAAATATAAGAATGGTAAAAATACATTTTCATCGTTATTATTTAAAAAATACCTTAATATGATTTATTTTGTCCAGAAGTTGTGGACCTCATCAGTCCCATTCAGTGTAAATCTACTATTTAAATACTTGATGTAAGAACAACAATCATTGGCATAAATGGCTAAAAAATTCAAAATTTTTGGAGAAAAGAGACTACTGATCATGGGCACCCGCAGAATTTTTTCTCAGGGGGGCCGAATAAAAATTTTATGAGGAGCAGGTAACATCAGTATTCCGTTCTGCTCAAAAACAATAGGGGACTCAAAATCTTAGCCACGGCCCCCCCTACCCCCTTGCGGGCGCCCATGCTACTGATAAAAACATGTCATTACGAAAACAAACAAAAAAAAAACGTACCTATGTAGGTACCCTTCCTGTTTTTTTTTATTTACCTTAAACTGTTTTTATAATTAATGAAATTTAGATATAAATCTATACAAAATATTAAAATTCATGTTCAGGATTATTATAACCTCAACAGGTTCACTGCTTACAGAGCTTACATAGTACAGTGGAGACAGAGGGGTAAATTTCCAATTCCTGCAGATTTTTTGGAAAGCTGAAATCATATTAAAATTAAAATATCAGAATGGTTAACGAAAAACAGAGTAACTGTTTTTCATATATGTATTATCTATAGCATATTTTATGATACTTCAATACATAGGTACTTATAGAATCTCATATTTCCTGTAGTAATCCATTCCTAGGAACATCCATATGCATAACAATATTTATAAACAGATAAAAAACAGAACAATTAAACACACCAACAATATAAACCGTCTACTTTAATGAGAAAAGACATAAACAACTATCCACCTTTTGCAGCATTTGAGATTGTCTAACAGTTGAATTAGTATTTCACTCTAAACTCATTCAGGTTTATTATTCACATGAGATTGAAAACAAAATGAACATTGAAATGACCTAATTGAGTTAATTTCAAGTATTTATACTTCAATAATAACGTGGGCCCTATGTAGACTCTACTCAAGAAGAATATTTTTAAAAACATTCTGTATTTTGACGTAATAATATGTATACACATATACCTATAGTTATAGCTTACTGAGTAATATATTACAAGTGGCGACATCTAGTAGCTTCAAAAGTTCCACATCTTCAGTCACATGCTTAAAAGAACTGCATAATCCTCTTTCACTCCATGAGATTTTAGCAAAAATCTCCATGAAGGCAAAGAATTGAATTTTTCGATTTGTTTTTTTTTTTCAAAAAAATTTGGCTTCACAGTCGCGGAATAAATTGGGCGTTTCCATCACTCGGAGGAACTTGCATAGGGACCCTGATTTAGGGCCACTGCTAAAATCTCATGGAGTGAAAGTGAAGGTACGCAGTTTTTTTTTATCATTTGATTGGATATGTGGAACTTCCCTTTTAACTTTACTAGATATCGCCACTTGTAATATATTACTCAGTAGGCTATAACTATTTGCATCAAACATAGAAGTTTTGTCCTTGAGTGGTATGGGATACTGATGATGCCAAATAAGGCTTACACCGGTATATCTCTTCACTCAATGATAAAATCTGATATAAATTCTCCAACCTCATTTTTTCCGAAATGTATATTCATTCCACCGGTTAGTCTAATGTCGTCTTCAAAACCCCACCTTTTATAGAAATGATTTTGTTTATGACTATTGTTATAAATCACGTGAGGACCGCTGGTACAATTTAAAAGATTGGCACTATATAACCTCAAAGACAACAAAGGTCAATGAAAGAGACGTCTTGCCACGCATTGGACAGTTTGCAAAGCAATGTATGCGTTAAGAATACAGAAAAATATCACTCAATATTCCTGTCCAAAGGAAGAAAATTGAAGCTGTCACAGAGGAGGCAGACTCTGTCAGAGATGTGTCTCAATCAGGTCAAGATAAGTACGTTCGGTTTTACACAGAGGCACATTTTACACTGTGCACATGTTTGTCTGAAGTGCGAGACAAACTCTCTTCAGTTAGGAATGCTGTTGACTTAATTCAACAAAATAAGATCAATTTCGCTCATCATCACAGAATATATTTTTGGGCTATAAAAATAACATTTATAATTCTTGTATATCATGATGCTTTTAGAAAATTAAAAATTCTCACAATTGAGAAAAGAATTAAGTACATTCCAAGTATAAGTTCTACGGAGTATTGTGATATTTTGCGGATATGTAGTCAATTTGCAGGAAGATGGAGAATCGAAAATGCTGAGAAGTACTTGTAAATTCAGTTATGACACTATTTTCCTGAGTAACAACGAAATCCACCCATGAAGGGAATTTTCCTGAACGAAACATCAATTTGATTATTCTTCTTCATTCTTCAGAAGCTCTTAGGATGAAAATGGCGTCATCGAGCCAATAATAGGATTGCCGTAAATCTCCTTCGCAAAGATATGGTACTCTGCTCCACGACTCTACTTCGAAACCATTGGGACGAAAGACATCCTCTACCACACTAGCAACTTGCTCTTCGAAGCTTGATCCCACTATCGGAAGCAGTTCCTCAGGCTTGTGATTCTTGGAACCTGAAAATACGAAAATGTTTATTTAGGTCAGTGTTTTTCAATCTTTTTCACGACACGACCCCCATAGCATCGAAAAAAATTTCGCGACCCCCCAACCCTGGCTTTTTCCATGTATGTTAACGTTGAAATAATTCAAATGTATAATATTGTAAATTCGATTAGAGGACAAGAGTTGCAGACTCGTCTGTTTCAAATCATTTCCATTTGTGTTGCAAGTATAGATTCACCCCATTGAAATTTGCTTTACCATACAGAGTAGTTTTCGATAGCAAAGTACTGACCAGAGTTATGGAACTTCACGCTGAACTTTCAGTATAAAAACAAAAACAAACAAAATACTTTTTTTCCACAGCAAGCAAAGTCAGTAAACTTGGAATTCATTTTTGACCTGGAATTTCTTTTGGAAATAAAGCTTTTCAGCATTCAAATAGCTTGAATGAACGTCTTCAAGGACGAAATGAAAATGTCATCATAGGAAAAGACAAACTTAATGGAATTGAAATGAAGCCAACTTTTTTCATTGATGAAATGATGAGGCGTTCATTCAGAAAAGATTGCGAAAATTCATATTCTAATACTGATTAGGTCAATCAGATTTTGGGCCCCAAGGGGTCTTATTCGAGATACGAGGTCCAACTTTGATTTTTGAACAAAAAATGCTGCATAGGGCCCAAATGTGGACGAAAAATGTTTTGGTTTCAACCAATTCAGATAAAAAAAATTCCTACTTCATCCGAATCTGCAATAAAAAAGTTGGGTTTGTATTCGAAATTTCAAGGTTGGGCCTCATATATAAGGGCCTTTTAAACTCAAAATCTGATGGGCCCACTCGATACCTCGGACAAAATTACCAAAGACCCCAGTATCAAAACTTCGATTTTCTAGACTCCTTAATCATCAGGTATATTTGAAATGAAAATGGTATCGAATAATGTGAAGAAAGAATAAATTGTTTCATAACTTCTCACTGAAAAAAAATAATTCCACAGTAAAATAAACTAGTAATCGAAGAATTCATTTGTATGAATAACATTACCAGTATTTCTGTATAATCTTGATAAATCTTTTTTTATTAGAATTCATTGATGTTTTTCAACGAAGTAGGACCTAGTTCTCTCGACTTCTCGCGACCCCCATACAAAGGCTTTGCGACCCCCTGAGGGGTCGCGACCCACAGATTGAAAATCACTGATTTAGGTGAATAGTTTGTAGCGGTATAATTGTCGCCGACTTTGAGAATACTCTATATACGATTTTGTTAGCCACATAGTAGCCGTAGACACATGTAGATTTCTGCTGGCAGCATTCAATTTTTCCGTTTCAGAGCGTTTCTTGAAGTAACGTTAGGAAGTAACTGTCGTATTTCTAAGTAAAAGTGAGTTCTTTGATGTTCTATGCGATTGATATAATCGGTAAGTACCTGAAATGTTGATCAGACAAATGATACTCTGATTTGGTAATCGATTTATTTGTTTTATGTGGAACAAAAGAAAATGCCGTGAGTTTTTGGATCGCTTTTTATCTCGTAGCTTGTCGTATGCTGTCTGAAAATCCCTGGTGAATAGAAATGCCTGCTTAGATGTTCTCAATTGTCTTCTTTATTGTTCTAGCTAGTGTTCGATCCAGTTATCACATGAATCGGTATTTCTTGTTGATTAATTTAACAAAATTATTGTTTGTATCGGCAGTGTCCAGTCAGCAGACTTACTACCTATTTCCCGAACCTCAGCTCGTGGCAGCTTTATGAGGTTTCCAGTGTAGTAAGGTGAGAATTACACAAATGTTTTAGCTTGCACAAGTTTAGGAGTTTTTCCAAATGTCTTCATTTGGAGCAGATATGATTAAGGGACGTGGATTCAATCCAACATTCTAGGTAAGAATATAATATTAACATTAATGATTTCATATCACTTATTTTGTCTTCCCTTTATGCTATTTAGATCCAAGGCCCTATTCACCATCGAATTGGATCATTACAACCACTTGAAGATATATATCATAAATTCCTCCAAATTTACTTCATATATGCAATATGGATGATCAACGTCAATCAATCAAAGCAGATGTGAGAAGAATAATTCTTCAAGATCTGGAGCAACTACTTCATGAACATCATGCATTGGTTCGATTGTTTAAAACTGCTTTGGAACGTATGCCAAGTGACAATCATAAGGTTGTGATTAGAGCAGATAAATGACCTGTTGGAGCACATGACGCCAATTCAACGCCCCTACAATAGACGACGTGGCAATTGTGATTGTAGGTGAAAACTTGGAAACGCGTGATATTGTTCTTACGCGCCACAATACTGGAGAATTGCAACGAATATAAGAAACACACCGTTCATACGATGCTTTACAATACCCGCTAATGTTTTGGAGAGGTGATGATGGATATTACTTCAATATCAAGATGGTAAATACATTGAATGGTGGTGAGTACCTTTATTAAAATTTAAAATGTCTACTGAATACAAATTTGAATTATTTGATTTTAGGCCAAGAAACCACCAAGAAAGTGAGCTCGCTGAATTATTATTCATTCCGTTTAATGGTTCGTCAAAATGCTGATAACTATTTGCTGAGATTTCGTATTTTTTTTTTTTTTTTTTTTTTTCACGGCATCGACTGCTTGGTCATTAGCCGTGAGATTTCGTATTGTGTGAACTTGTATTGTGGAACTAGCTGACCCGGCAGACTTCGTACTGCCTCAATCGATAAATAAAAAAGCAACTTTACTATTATAATAAACTATTATGGTATAATGTTGGCCAAGAAGTGTTTAGAATTATTTCCTATCCCAGAAACTAAAGAGCGAAGGGGATCTGGTGGTGGGACCAATTGTGGCAATTGGCAATTAGATGAGGTAGCTGACCCGGCGAACTTTGTTTCGCCTTAGAGATGAATAAAGTTGTACTAACCATTTGTTTTTTTTTAAGAAGGAAATATATTAGGTAGAATACAAAAGGGTACAAAATATACAGAAAATTTAATTGCATTGACCTTGTTATTCATACATCAAAAGGATTCTCTTTATTTAAGAGGTAAAAAGGGAACATTTTTAATATTTTATCGATTGAGGCAGTACGAAGTCTGCCGGGTCAGCTAGTTTGATTTAAATTCGGAATTAGGTTAAGTATTATTTCGCGCTCTCCCATCACCAAGCGGCTAAATATATTTTTTATATGAATTACTCGGAAAAACGATGAAAGAATAAAAATTGATACCTACCAATCTCGACATAGGCAGAAAATGGTAGAACCAATGCCAGGAAGACCAATCCATCTGGTTTCAAAGCTCGCCTGATTTGCTTCAAAAGTTGAATTGGTGTATTACAACGGTCGAGGAGGTTAAGACACGCTATCATATCGTACTGCCTGTCAATATCCCATTCATCAACCTCTAGGACCCTGAAACATAAAAGTACATGAGTCAGAGAACAAAATTTCCAATAAACCATAATACTAGAAATAACAGAATATTATCAATTCCTGAACATAAGACACCTAAATCTGAAGAGTCAGCTAAGTATCAGTGCTCTAAGATATTTAATCATCTACCTAGGAATATTAAGTCACTAAATATATTTAATTTTAGGAAAGTGGTTAAGTCTCCACAAAACTGAAGTTTTTATAGTGTGAGTTGTGAGTGACTTCTATTGTAATCATTCAGAAAATTATACTTTGATATATGTGGAAGGTTTAAAAAATTATTATTATTATAGAAGTATGAGTGTGGCCGTTGTTTGTTGAATCAATTCTTTTCAAACTCGAAGATATCGCTGTAGGTGCTCGAATAAGTTCTGTCGAATTCACTAGAAAGAAATGGACATAAAAAGCTAAGTCAGTAATTTGCCTCTATTTCCTAGAAAACTAATACTACATAACATAGGTATCACTTACAACCGAAATAATGCCGTGTAGATCTGTTAATTGAGTCTTATTCATAGTAATAAAACTGTCATAAAACTGAGTGCCCAGGACTTAATTAGGGTGGTTTACTTAGCGTGATTGGCCGAACAGTTTCTCTGCTGATTTGCTCCAGAAAACGGACACTCTGTTGAGAATCAACGAAATTTTGAAAGAGCATAAAGAGAGGCACTTTGATGGAATCATACAAAGGGTGAATTAACAAAAGGTAGAAGTAAAAATTGCCTTCTTGCTAATTAGGGATAAACTCTTCAAGAAGAAAATAATAGAAATAGATCTTAATCTTAAATTATCGTGAATCAATTGATAGATCACGAAACTCAGAAGAAAAGAAATAAAGAGAAAGGGAAACAAGGAGGGACAGATGAAATGAATTTAGAAGACAAAGAGAATAAGTAGAAGTTGAGAGAAAGAAGAATAAAGATTGAGGAGGTATAGTGAGCAAAAGAGATCGTCAGAAAGAAAACCTGACTTTTTCCTCTCAACCAGATGAATAATTCAAACCAAACACAAATATATCAATCTTTACTTGTTTCAATGATTTCAATATTTCTTTTGAAACATTGCTCGAATATGGACTCCATCCACAAGGTTAGATGCTTAATTTTTCTTCTTTTTGAAGGCAAGATTGCTCAGGTCAGTGGCAAATATCTGCGAGGAATTTTGGTCCTTCGTGAAAAGTATGTTAGGCGAAAGTAGGTTTGGTTTACGTATTCGTCATGTTTTGACAGGAATGCTGAAGTAATATAAATAAATGAAATTATAGTTTTGAAATATTTTATATGTTACATTGAAAAATTAATAAATACAGAGAGGACAAATTTTGGAGCTTTTCCAAGATCAAAATATTCAATTGAAGCACAATAATCTAACGAATGAGCTCCGTCATTTTCGGCTAAAAGAATAGCAAGGGTTAAATTTCTGTTAATTTTTTTTCTATCAAGAATTTCAGCACCGAGATAATGTTGTCCGTATCTTTCATACACAATGATGAACATTATTCAGTTCTTTGTTGAAACATTATCAAGAATATCGCGTTCACAATTCAGTTCTTTGTTCAATTCACGTCCATCAATAACATCCTATTGAACTACTGTCACAGATCTAAACTCTAAAGGTCACTTCCTCTCAACACGATGTGCAGTATGTTGATGGCAAATAGGAAGGCGTAAAGTAAATCAGCTAATCTTAGCTGATCCAACATTTTTCAATCAGTTATTGATGTTTTCTCAGGACTGAAAATACAGATCATGGTCAATTTAGGTATGTAAAATGAATAAAAAGAAAACAACAATATAAAAACCAAGCCACACTACATATACCATAAAATTGTTTGTTACAGAGCTACGATCCGCACTGAAACTCACCCACAAAACCAAATTATACTTTCAAAAATTGACTGAAAAAAAAACTACAGACAACGAAACATCGGGAATATCGTTTTTGTATGCGGCATCAATCAAACAACCGAATGATGTCGCATACAAAAACGAGATTTTCGATGTTTTACTGTCTGTTATTTTCCTTTCTTAGTTAATAATTGAACGCATAATTTGGCTTTGGTAAGTGAATTTCAGTGGATATCGTAGCTCTGTAGCAATCCATTGTATGGTATATTATGTGGTGTTCTTTGTTTTCGTATGTTTTATGTTGTCGTGTTCTTTATCATTCATTTTAAATAATTTGGCCATGTATTTCTAGCCCCGAAAGGGCAATAATATATAGTTGCGAAATGTTGGCGTTAGCTAAGATTTGCTGATTTATTTTACACTTTCCTAGTTCCCATTAACACACTGTCAAAGATTATTTCAAGTCAAGGTTAACTGTATTTCCTTCAATTTTTTTTATTATAAATGAAATCAAATATGCAGAGTGTTTAATTTTTTTTGTTCATGCTGTTTTGATGTTTATAAATCGCAAACGCTCTAGGGTTTCTCATCTTTCTGTTGTGTAAAACAGGGACTAAAAGTCAGTTTGATTGGGGGATGAAGTCCTAGTTGCATAAAGCACTGAAGTTCCGATCTTCAATTGTTGCGAGCCGCGATTTTCGAGTATATCCAAATTTTCAGTTATGTTTCGAAGGAATACAACAGTATACTTAATTTTAATCGATCAAAATCAATTTTAAAATTTGCTTTGGTTGTTGCGCGAGGCCCCAATATTTCTGAATTTTGGTGGACATTTGAAAGACAAGGTGGCGCTCACATGACTGTAGTTGCTTCATATCCGAATTTTTCATTCCAAGTACCCAAACAACACAGCGAGAATAACATAACCTTAACTTTTGGTTGACTTCGCCGAATCGTTCGAGCGTTAGAACTTTTGAAAAAACATTCTAATCGGAATGCAAAATTTGATATAGACTCTCTGTTTCTCTTTATTCATTGTAAAAATCGCAAAACATACTCTTGAGATTAACTGCGAGGAAATTGAAATAACGCAATATCTACGACAGTATAGTGAAGAACAGTTGTTTGAGATCAGAAAAATAAATTTGAATGATCTATACCTGTTACGTTCTCGAGTTTTTTTTCAATATTTTCAACACACTTCATCTTGAGCACCTCCATAATTTTCGAGTTACAATACCACCAGCAGCGTACTTGGATGCTTGGGACGCGCTGTAGGTATAAAACGTGTGTGCATAAACAAGCTGGCGAGCCTCAACTGCCCAAGAGTGTACTTAAATTTTATGGTCTTAATCAAGATTTCACTTCGACTAATTAGTGCGGCTATCGGACCGAATGTGCTAAAATACCAGCTTCGAATATCTCCGTGGTCCTCTCCTCCTTGTTTAAGTGCTTTATATGGATTTTGTGCCTTTAAAGTGAGGAAAATTGCCATCAATTTGCTCGTGTATTTCATTTATGTTTTTTCTTATGAGTTCCTCGACACTCGCTTGTAGTCGAGTATCTACTGAGTTACGGTAATTCGATAAGAAACTGATATTTGGCTGAACTTACTGGTAACCTCTTGCAGTCAGCAAACTTCTCATCGTATTCGACATTTCTGTTGCATAAACTTTGGTGAAGAAAGGGGCTATTTGGGCAGTAACTGCTCCGTCACCAGCTCCTAGGTCTATCATGGATTCCCTGTGCCAATTCCCGTCAGATTTCAACAGTTTGGAGAATTGTGACGAAGACACAACAAACATCGATCCCCGCTGCAGCCATCTAGAATCATAATTTGTTATGAAATCGAACTTGTATATTGACGAGAACAAAAATTGAGATAAGAGAAAAAAGAAAACATTATTCTTAAGATGAACTTCCGTTGAGTTAGGAACAACATTTTTTGTACAAGTGTATGAAATGAATTGAAACTCAAATGTTCAGAAAAAGTGTAATTACCCAAACAAAAACGATACTTACTCAGAGCGCACCGAATAAATTGTAATGAGGAATTATTAGGAATAATGATTGTTGACGTATATTAACATGCATGATGCGAATTAAATTCATTTTCTACTTCTCTTTCGGAGGAGATAAATGGCTCTTGCTCACTTTTACCTTTTTCATTTTATTTCTGAGCCATACGTTTTTTTTTGATGTATTCTTTTGCTATATTTTAGTTTTCATTGTTTACTTTCATTTGTTGTTTAATCTTTTAATTTTATTCACTTTTTTTCTTGGTACTTCAGGAAAAAACGACGATGTTTGATAACAGAAGGGAACCTTTCAATGAAGTTACGGAAATAGTCAACATACTTCCCACAATAATACAGAATGCGTTTGGAAGTTGAATGATTTGTTTGTTATTTCGATATCTTGTACTGCTGAATCAAACAATTCTTCACAGGCTCCAAATAATCCGAAAATAGTTGCAACATTAACCATCAAGTATTTCTCAAGTGGAGGCTTGTTTATAAACTTTTTCAATTGTTCATGTGTGATAAACATCTCACGTTTGTGTGTGACGTTAGTGCGCAGTTGCAAAAATCTAGTCAGTTTATTGAACGTGCTTTCGAATTTTGTGAAGGGATAACATTTTTTGTGGAGAATAAACCATTTAAATGATTGGTCCCAGATACTTTGATTGATATGATAGCTTCTGAGAGGGGATAATCGACTTTGAAGTTCCCATCAACCGCACATAAAAAAAATTTCTGAGGTTTTTACAAAATTTGGAGCTGTTGTTTCAGAATCCAAACATTCAACTGTTTTGAAATCTCTTGAACACTCAACTTTTTATATTTATTTCACAATCATTTTGCCCTATTTACATGTAATCCAGTTGAGGCCATCAAAAAAGATTTCCAATCGTACTTTTGTCACTGGAAATAATACCGAGTTTATCTATGAGAATTTTTCCATGTCGATGGAAAATTCAAAGTCGATGGATTATCTCCTCTTAGAGAAAATAGAATTAGGTATCTGAGACCGTTTGTTGAACTGTTGTCTCCTCTAGAATCCGAAAAAATTGTTACCAAGCTTCTTTGGATATATAGAAAAACCAATTTTTTGTCGAAAATTTAATTTTTGTCATGATTTCTGAAAAGACAAAGCTCATTTCTCTGAAGAATTTTGTGGATATATGGAATATCATGCGTACTCTGAGGGTTCTCCTATCACCTGCCAATAATCTCACATATTACAGCTTAGCTAAATATACTGCTCCACAAGTTAAATCATTTAAAACTCAATAACAACATGGATGGATGCAATAAAAATCAGTATGAGACATTTCGTCAATCTGGTCGCCTTTTTTCTGAAATTTGGTTCTTTGCATATATATATATATATATATATATATATATATATATATATATATTCTTATGAAAATAGAGAGCTAAAATAATACAATGCATATGCTTCATGAATGTTCCTATTTTGAAATGGAGTCAGTTTATCAACGGCTTCGATTTGAAACGCTGAGGCTAATAAGGCTATCGGAATGATACAGGGTGGCCTAACTGAGGGAGACAGGTTCCGTGTTGGAAAGATCAAGGCTTGGTGGGTGACGAAAAACAACACCTGCTCGGGATCGTTTCATAACCGTTTCGGCGAGAAGAAATCCAACATCTACGTGTAGAATGCTACGGCATTTATACTCTTCAAAATGCAGATGGGGACCAAGTTTCCATCGAAACCATCAGACGACGTTTGAGAGAGATGAATCTAGGTTCTAGACGTCCATTAAGAGGAGTTCCATTAACAGGCCACCATAAGCGTCAAAGACTGGATTGGGCAAGGCAACATATCAATTGGAACGATCAATGGCGTAGTGTCCTTTTCACTGATGAATCCAGATATGGATGATTTTCAGATTCTCGAAGAATGAGGGAATGGACAATCCCACGCATACCCCGTAATCGTTGCTATGTCCAAGAAGTCCATCCATTCTGAGAGGGTAGTGTTATGGAATGGGCCATTCCTCAAAGTTAAGGATCCCTTAAATTGATTGACAGTTGCACTACTGTCATTCAAATAGAATTCTTAAGTAAGAGACGCTTAGTGATATTTCAGTTTTTCATGTTGTTGAACTTCATCCTAGTTCAATAAAGGCATTTCATTGGCTGGTAGGCTACAGATGATAGGCTACAGATGATAAAAATCAAAGAATATTCTGCAGTCAGTTTATGAGTTTCACAAATTATTTCAGGTTTCAATCCCATTTTAAGGAAGGCTTAAATTTGAGGTTAGGTTTAAGCATTGAAACGTCATTTAAATATTTAAGTTGGTGCAAACGGCCCTTAATTGAACAGACTAGATTGAGGAAAACCGAATTATGCTCTTTCTGTCGGTAGAAAATATATCGAATATTTCGCTTCAATTCAGATACACCCATATAGACGCGAATCCGAACCACGAACAAATCAATGCCGAAAGTAATCTCAATATGATTCCTCAATAAACCATAACGGACGCAATTCGACGAAATTGGGCTTACCGACATCCCGATTATAAGTCACGGAACCTTCCAGTACGTTGGCTTGTCGCAATTCAGCTTTAGCACATTATAAATTTTTGACATGTTCTCGTGCGAGCGCCGAACAAGTCATCATTCGGCATCTTTCCCGCGGTGTTTTGGATGCGTGTCAGGCGGTCATAGAATCGTTATTGAGTGGTTACATGCCTTTGGGTGATCGGAGCTTTAGGATCAGTTAAATGTGGGGTTCTACAAGCCTTGACAGGGCTAATTATCAGTCTCCTGCAGAGGTTTGCGCGCCGATCGCCCGATGTTTTATGCGAGAAGACGCCCGCAGCTCGATGGAACGTACGACTTTCGATTGGAGAATAATTAGGGGCCCACGCGATTTTTTGTGGTCAGTCGATGGTTCGAATAAGAATCAGCCATAGATATTGATAGTGGATTTCTTATAATTCGTGATTCCTGCTACCGTTGGCATTTGGACATTCCGTACTCGTATTTGGCACCTTACGTGAATAGGCGCTATGCCATTGGTCGAACGAGCACGAATTAAGAAACCAATCACATTTCGAGTGCAAAATGTATAATACGTACAATGAGCGGGAGTTCAGCTTTATCTATCATTACTTATATCGGACAATTGAAAGTGGGATTTTTTTCCAATTGATGAATGAATCATTACTGGTTGCTTTATTCAGCCATTTCAAATTGTGAATGTTTTGAGCCTAGCATGACGATTTTCAGTAGATATAGTTGCCAGACAGATTTTTTCGGCTAACCTATACTATAATATAGGTAATTTATGCACTACAGCATCCAAATGAAATATTTCTGAGATCGAAACATGAAATGAACTGAAAATGTCTAGTTTGATAACTGAACTCACAGTAATCTGGTACGTTTTCTGAACATGAAAATTCGATAAATTCACTTTCCAGAAAAATTCAGGATACAATCTTGATTAGTTTGGTGGGTTGGGATTGTTGGGTTTCAGATCAGACTAAAAAAATCTCTACCTAATCGAAAGATGGAATGAAGATGAGTAGTAATTTAATTAACAAGTTTATTAAAGTGTGAACGGAGCGAGCGTATTGAAAGTCAAAATCATTAATTGCTAGATAAATAAACGAAGGCATTGCAAAATTTCTCTGTCGGTCAAAAATAATCAAATAAAGAAATTCTAACATAAGAAGTATTTCATTCTTAAAACATGACTCATGAATTACGTATAAGCAAATTTAATGGACCGATTGACTTATCTCACCTAAATATTATAACTCGGTTCAGAAATGCAATCATTCTTGAAATTTCTGAATTTTATATTCGGTTTCCCATGACAATTACGCATTAAAATGCGTAATCAAGCATTAATAGGGGAAAAAATAATGGAAGATTTCGTGTGCGTTAATAAACTCATCTATTATTTCGAGGTAGACGGAGAATAAAAGTTATTGATCAATATAGGCTGATATGATGAGAAAATAAAAGGCATCCCTTACAACAATATTAATCATCAGCAATATCGTGAATTGATAGTACGGCATAGGTACTTAAGTTCATATTTTAATTTAACACATTTTTATTTATTTCATATTACACTTTCTTGATGTACCATGTATTTATTATGATGCTTAGATTATTTATTCGTGTAGATATTTATGTTACATGAAAGACACAAGAATAAACGAAGTGTTGCAGTTATTGTATCAAAGAACATTAATCAAATGTCGTTATTTTTGGTCCTGAAAATGATTTTTTTTTCTTGTATTATAAGATGTTTGGTTTATCTATGGGAGATGATTTCCATTCATTAAGGTCCCGTAGCGGTCTTCAAACATCTGAAGTTCCGAAACATCATCACTAGGATGGTCGTACCTGGTTCGAAAGATCCCTTACGATCATAGAGCAAGACTGAGAATTTAAATTTGAATATTGGAGGAATTCGAAGGACATGAGTGATTACGTTCTGAAATTAGCCGCTGAACATGGTGTTACGATCTTCTAAGAAACCCACATGGCAACAGAGGAACTTCTTCGTGAAGGAGGACAATTGAAAGTTATGTACTCATTGATTTTTCACTCAGTCCAAATTACGGTTTAGCTTGTTGTGTTTTAAGTTTTTTCATGTTTGGCAATTCAAAAAAGGGAAATTGATTGGGTTTTTTCATTTCTTTCAAACATTGTGACATGTCTGTCATAACTAATTTATGAAGAATTTCTGCAATGGGTGGTTAATTCAAAAACCATTTATTTGATTATAAATAGCTAGTTTTTTCTCCTTTGGTTTTTTTTTATTTCAGATCTAGAATTTCGGGTAGATTGGTGAAGAGTTTTTTCTCTGCTGCCCATAGAAGAACTTCATGAAGATGATTTTCTGATCACGTAGATGCCCTCCAAGATCCTCTGATATGATATTTTTAGTAAATTTTTTTCTAACACGGGTGAGGTCAGGGTATCTTTTTCTCTGGGGTTTTTTCCCCTTCCAAATTTTATCATCCTACAGACTTATATGGTTTACCTGTGTTGCACTAACCCCAGCTAGGTCCTTTTTTGTTTCAATATGTATTGTATTATTTTTGCTCTCTCAATCAAAAGAATATATATACAGATACATTGGTTTCACTCGTGCTAGAACAGAGAAGATTTCGAGTCACCAATGGCGTAACGCTTTTCGCGCAGGGTGCCAAAGGCGGGTACGGAATGTCTGAATGCCTATCGTTTAGGGCGCTGTGGACTGTGAACAATTACTTCAGTTTTTACTCTCAATTTTTCTCTGTTTCGAAGTCGATGTCGGCCTACTCACAAACAAACCTTGGCTGACATTGACTCCAAAAATACCAATAATTGTCAGAAATTTTAAAAAAATTTTTAATTTTGTATACCCCGTATAATTAAAATCCGTGTTTCATTGTTATGAAATAAAAAGAAACGCATCGAAGTATCCGCTTTCAGATATAAGAACTCCACTTAATTTATAAACGATACAGTTACTACACACACGTACGAGTTGAATTATACATACATAAATACATGTCTATTATAGGGAAATGCTACGCCTATCATTAGGTTGATGCTTTTAATGCGGAACGATAAATCAAGGCGTGCATTGAGAACATTATTAAAAGATTCAGCTATAAATTAAATACGGGACTGATAATTATGTACTTATACCACAACTACATACATTACAGAATGTGTGTTTCGTTGAGAGGAGCAAAGCTCGACCTATTAATGAACGTATATTCTGTGATTTCTGAAACTTTTTGAAAAAATTATTCATTTAATTTCTTACATCACGTTCAACACTGAGTTGTGTTCATTTAAATCATAACATAATCCATCACATTAATTAAATATTATTGAAGAATCAAAACCCTCATTCTGCCATGAGTATTCAGAACAACCCCTTAATTTTGAATAGGGAAGAGGGGGAACATTTCTCGTCTACTTTTTTGGAAAAAATATGAACAACATAATATTTAAGTCCCTTGAAATGTGTTGGATACGAATAATATTCTCGAGATAAATTCCACATTTCCTATATCTTCGTTATTATTTCATTATCGATGGATATTTCGAAGCGATAAGGTTTTCAAAATTAGTTATCGCAACACCCCTCATCCCTAGTAAAAATCAAGTGGTTGTGCTCACCCTCGTAAGGAAAAGCAGAAAAATTGTTTCTCCTCGAATCAGAAATTGACAGCGAGCGATTTTCCACATTTTCATTTGAAAGTCTGAAAATCGAGGTGTCAAGTTTTCTTCAGACCACGCTGTAGGTATATATTAATACTGAAAATAATATATTTCTTTTTTCCACCCTAACATGACATATGACATGATATGCAAGTCAAAGACCAAAATGGATTACAATAAGGAGTGTTTTCCTTATTATACATGGTGTTTCAAAAGAAGGTGATCCTGTCTCTAAGACAGATAGAAAACTGAACAGTCAAAAATTTTTGGAACGCCATCCGTATTCAAGTTAAGATTTATTCAGCAAAAGTTAAAGCCAATTTGAAGATCATTTCTTATTAATTAATAATTAATGATTTTCTCTATTTCAGTATCGTAATGAGTTCATCACAGTACTAAGCTTAAATGAATTCATTACTGCATTGTTTTCAATTAAAGTTTTAGTCTTTTGGTTGTCAGTATTGAACTCCTATCCTATCAATTCTCAAATCAAATCGATTCAAATTCCGTAATTCACACCAATTTCGTAAGTCACACCAACTGCCAAGATACATTAAGAAAGTCATTATTCTGAATTTTCATTTGAAAATAGAGATTATTTCACAAAATTACACTGGAATAAAGAAAATATCGTCTATAATTCGTGATAGAAGACAATTCCAACAGTCATGCTGTCGAAAACCCGCTCGTTCTCGAATTTCGCATTCGTGTTAGAATAGGAGCCCATTTTGCAACTTGTATTAGAAAACACAAAACACTTTTATCACTGCTTCATACCAGCATCCGTTATTACTTCATAATTTTTAAAACTGAAAATTCCGGGCACGGCACACAGTATCGAGTTTTATATAGAATACCTCTTTGGTGTAAAATTAATTGGTGTTTGAGTTCTCTTGAAATTTTGCTTGGTCTAATATAAAAAAAGTTATGTTGAATACTACTTGGTAGGAACCGTGATACTAGCACCCTCTATGGGACATCAAAACAAATACATTAGGTGTATCAGCTTCCAGAATATATTTGTATGAAATTCCATTACAATGTTGCCAGTAATTCCAGCAAAACCGAAAAAAATGTGCATACATTCTTCTCTTCTTCAACGCCCTCGATCATGAAAACGGATGGCGTTACGAAAATATTTTACTTAATAAACCCCAATTATTTTTCAGTTTTCTTTTTTTTTAGAGACCTTTCCTGAAAAACCCTGTATATCCATATGAGAAATTGACCAGTCCCCACTAAAATATTCATTTATTTATTCATTAAAAATTTGTCCAATACAGCATCCACTCTGTGGCGAATAAAGATTCAGTCAACGGTAGAAAATGAAACAAAAACCAGATGAAACATTACAACAAATCATCCCTATATAAAAAACAAAATACATAAATCTTATCATGGTCAAACTGAACTAAAACCTGAATACATTTTTGATTTTCAAATTCATAGTTTTCAAAGGCACATTATATGAATTAATCCTGTCGCTATAAGAATTACAAACTATAGCTTCTATTTTCACCGTTTTCTATTATTTCGAAGCTCACGATGGCACCATTCCGCGTGATTGCCAATACAAATCAACAATTCACAACCAAGTATTAAAATTTCGCAACAATATCCAATTCCGACTGATTTTCTCGCATTGTGCCCGGCTGAATTAAACCACTCCGAATACACGCAGCATCCAAGAATAATCATGGCGGGATTGCCGATCTTCGAGGGCACGGAATTCATACGGAAGAAAAGAGACAGACACTGCTTCCTTTCTTTATGTTGCCTCTCGAGCCTTTCACTCATTTTCAATATGAAATTTTTATGTATTGATCGAGTTTTTTAGATGTGGAGAGAGGGGCCGTTGATTGGGGTGGCGTGTGTGTGTGTGGGTGTTTGTGTGCGCGCTCTTTCTCTGTCACCTCATCGGACATGGTTGCTCATAGGTTTTTAATATTTTATATTGGCGCTTTCAGGGCTTCTTGTGCGTTGGTATTGAATTGGACGTAATTGCGTTTTTTCTGGACGTTTCCGTGAATTAATATACACGAAAGCATGGATAGTTTTTAGGGGTATTATTAAACGCTGCGGTGGAACTTTGGCGATGAAACCAACAATTTGAACGCAAAAAAAAATATTTCGGGATTGCATGTTTGGGTCAGATTCCACAGTAATTGAAAATTATTTTTAGGAATTCCGTTCGAAAAAGAATGATTCATCCACAATAATTCAATTTCATCTTGTATAATAGCTGTAATTTCGAATAATGGTCTACCACAGGGATCAGTTTTAGCTCCTCTTATTTTCAATTTGGAGTATCCCACTTCTTCTAAAAAATTAATTTATGTCGATGATGTAGTTCTGGCTACCTCGACAATAGGTAACCCTTCTGAAGATTACTACAGACAACGAAACATCGGGAATATCGTTTTTGTATGCGGCATCAATCAAACAACCGAATGATGTCGCATACAAAAACGAGATTTTCGATGTTTTACTGTCTGTTATTTTCCTTTCTTAGTTAATAATTGAACGCATAATTTGGCTTTGGTAAGTGAATTTCAGTGGATATCGTAGCTCTGTAGCAATCCATTGTATGGTATATTATGTGGTGTTCTTTGTTTTCGTATGTTTTATGTTGTCGTGTTCTTTATCATTCATTTTAAATAATTTGGCCATGTATTTCTAGCCCCGAAAGGGCAATAATATATAGTTGCGAAATGTTGGCGTTAGCTAAGATTTGCTGATTTATTTTACACTTTCCTAGTTCCCATTAACACACTGTCAAAGATTATTTCAAGTCAAGGTTAACTGTATTTCCTTCAATTTTTTTTATTATAAATGAAATCAAATATGCAGAGTGTTTAATTTTTTTTGTTCATGCTGTTTTGATGTTTATAAATCGCAAACGCTCTAGGGTTTCTCATCTTTCTGTTGTGTAAAACAGGGACTAAAAGTCAGTTTGATTGGGGGATGAAGTCCTAGTTGCATAAAGCACTGAAGTTCCGATCTTCAATTGTTGCGAGCCGCGATTTTCGAGTATATCCAAATTTTCAGTTATGTTTCGAAGGAATACAACAGTATACTTAATTTTAATCGATCAAAATCAATTTTAAAATTTGCTTTGGTTGTTGCGCGAGGCCCCAATATTTCTGAATTTTGGTGGACATTTGAAAGACAAGGTGGCGCTCACATGACTGTAGTTGCTTCATATCCGAATTTTTCATTCCAAGTACCCAAACAACACAGCGAGAATAACATAACCTTAACTTTTGGTTGACTTCGCCGAATCGTTCGAGCGTTAGAACTTTTGAAAAAACATTCTAATCGGAATGCAAAATTTGATATAGACTCTCTGTTTCTCTTTATTCATTGTAAAAATCGCAAAACATACTCTTGAGATTAACTGCGAGGAAATTGAAATAACGCAATATCTACGACAGTATAGTGAAGAACAGTTGTTTGAGATCAGAAAAATAAATTTGAATGATCTATACCTGTTACGTTCTCGAGTTTTTTTTCAATATTTTCAACACACTTCATCTTGAGCACCTCCATAATTTTCGAGTTACAATACCACCAGCAGCGTACTTGGATGCTTGGGACGCGCTGTAGGTATAAAACGTGTGTGCATAAACAAGCTGGCGAGCCTCAACTGCCCAAGAGTGTACTTAAATTTTATGGTCTTAATCAAGATTTCACTTCGACTAATTAGTGCGGCTATCGGACCGAATGTGCTAAAATACCAGCTTCGAATATCTCCGTGGTCCTCTCCTCCTTGTTTAAGTGCTTTATATGGATTTTGTGCCTTTAAAGTGAGGAAAATTGCCATCAATTTGCTCGTGTATTTCATTTATGTTTTTTCTTATGAGTTCCTCGACACTCGCTTGTAGTCGAGTATCTACTGAGTTACGGTAATTCGATAAGAAACTGATATTTGGCTGAACTTACTGGTAACCTCTTGCAGTCAGCAAACTTCTCATCGTATTCGACATTTCTGTTGCATAAACTTTGGTGAAGAAAGGGGCTATTTGGGCAGTAACTGCTCCGTCACCAGCTCCTAGGTCTATCATGGATTCCCTGTGCCAATTCCCGTCAGATTTCAACAGTTTGGAGAATTCTGATGAATTAGTTTTTGAAGTGACGTTTTCACCCAAACCCGAATAAAACAGAGGTTTCGTGATTTAGGTGATTATGTTCTAGAACGAGCTCAATCCTGAATATATCTAGCAGTTGAACAGAAACTATTCTCGAAATTTCAAATCTTATTAGGATGATTTACTTCTAAAGTTGATATCTAGAATAGTAGCATGGAGCATGAAGTTGGAATTGCCTTTTTGCAACGAGTATTAGACGATATTTTCCCTATTTCAGTCAAGTTTTGAGAAGTACTCTCGAAATAAAAATAAAAATTCAGATTAGTGTATCTTGGCTGTTGGTGTGACTTACGAAATTTGACGCTATTTGAATAGATTTGATTTGAAAATTCAGAGGATCTGAGGTTAGTACTGACAACCATAAAACGAAAAATATAACTGAAAACAATGTTGTAATGAGTTTCATTACAGTACTACTTTTAGTTTGTTTCTTAGTTTACATATTGTTCAAAATCGAAATATTGCAAATAACTAGAAAAGGAATTTTTTCTATCAATTTATATGAATGTTAATTATTTTCCTCCATAACTTTTTTTCCAATTCATTCATTTTCCGAATAAATTCAGATTCTCAGAAATACGTAATTGCTAAGAATGTAGAAAGGGCAACATAGTGTTGACTCGGAACATAAAAATATTTTGACAAGCGTCATAACCTCCATTTTCGATCGATACAGAGTAGAATGTGTCAAATTTCCAAGGCCAGAGGTATGATTTTATATTTTTGAATGGAGTATGGTTGCAATATCCCACAAATATGAATTGAATGCAAGAGGTGCTGAAACTGAACTTTGGGGAAGTTTCGAAATTACTACTATCATTATTAACAAAAACACGAATCATTCTTTCGGACAGCATATTTTCTAATAATCATTTTCTCACAATTTAATTGATTATATAGTTCATGTATTAATCCATTTTTTTCTATTGCAGTAACGTAATGAGTTCATTACAGTTCTAAAAGTAGTGCTGTAATGAAACTCATTATAGCATTGTTTTCAGTTCTATGTTTCATTTTGCGGTTATCAGTACTGACCTCGGATCGTCTCAATTTTCAAATCAAATCAATTCAAATTCCGTAATCAGTCAAATTTCGTAAGTGATTCTAACTGCCAAGATACAATACAAAAGACACTAATCTTTACCTATTTGAATTTCGAGAGTATTTCACAAAACATGACTGAAATAGGAAAAATATTGTCTAATACTCGCTCCAGAAGGCAATTCCAACACTCATGCTTCCGAAAACTCGCTCCTTCGTCGCTCGTTTTCGAATTTTGCATTCGTGTTGAAACAGGAGCTCATTCTGCAACTTGTTTTAGAATATACTCTTCCATACTGCATCATATGCTGAGGATAAATCAACGAAAGCTGTCCCTGTTTTCAAGTTTTTATTTAACCCTGATTCAATAAATGAACCTGATCACAACAATTCCTATTTTTTCTGAAACCCCCCTGACAATTTTGTAACGATTTTTCTACAGTTGATTCAATTTTAAAAAGAATCAGTCCCTCCAAAATTTTGAAAAGAACTCTCAATAAACTAAAAAGATGGTGATTCCTTGGATCAGAAGATTTTTTTCCACGTTTCAAAATTGCTACTTCTTCAGCTTTGCGAAATTCAAGAGAATAATTATTCTGTACGTACTTCAATATAACTATAATCGAAAAAAGTATAGTTCAGAAGGCAATTTACAAGTCCGCAAGAGTCCTCTCGCGAAGAATTCCCATGAAACTTATCGTCCTCCGCGCCAGCCATATTCAGAACCTTCAATCAACATTAACATTTATCAACGGGCTACCACGCTCATAGGTGGAATGGATGTACCTTATTTACATCCAATTGTAGTCAATTCCTCCTTTAAATGGATCCATCTTACCATGTAACGCTGCTGATCCGCTATTGTATATTCCGCGAAACTTCACATTCTCGCAGATATACACGTACTTGTATGTTTCTCACGGAATTCAATAACTAAGTGTCCCGCGGGATGTTTAATTCATTGGGGAATTCTCATTATCGTAATTTCAAATTTGCATCGGTCCAAAACACGACAACGTGTAAGGAATGTCGGTGATAGTGGGAATTGTTTGAACCAAACTGCACCAAGAAAGGAAGAGTGCCTACACAAATGCATAAAACATAACATAATCATAATGTACTCTGGCTTTACACAAAAATAGACTTCGTCCAAATGGCATTCAAACATGACATGAAAAATCCATATTGTTGATGATAAAAGAGGACAATAACAAAATGGCCAGATAACAAAATAGGTTATCCGCATAAAAATGAATGAAGATGAAAAAGAAAAAACCGAAATAGGAAAATAGTGTAAACAAAATCCACCATACTGAAATCCGATGAAACCTGACATTGCCATTATTGGTGTTGCTAGATTCTTTCGATATCTGTGAAACAATGAATAGCCTTGTTAATTGTCAATACGCTTTAAATTATCCTATCGACAATTTTCATGGTTTTCGACAAGAAAGGAAAAGCCTGTTGTCAAATAATATCATGTCTATTAAAAACAAAAAATAATAAATTAACGAATTGTTTCATTGTCATTGTCATGATTGATTTTGGCATTACGGCTCGATTTGAGGTAAATTAGGTCAAAATCCCTTTATATCATTTTCTTTTGGTTTTCTGCTATGATTTTCTCTTTTTGGATGAAGTAAATTATGTTTATTATTCTTATAACATTTTGATTTTTTGTTGATTTCCTGTTTTGTGATTTTGCTATTATGTCAGAATGTTATTTATTTCATTTTCATGTTATAGATCAATACACTGTGAATCATTTGAAATATGAAATGCCATAATAAATAGATCAATTTTTATCTAAGTTCATGCATAGGTTAGGTACTCAGCATTTCCTGTCTCCTTAAATAATTAAGCCAATATTGAATTTCATTGAAATTCAGTCATTTCCTGACAGTGCAAATGATAAGTACAGGGTGGGCAAAATTGTGATACTTGAACTACAACTTCTTAACCGTGAGACATAGAGGAAAATGAATAACACGTTACGATGATCATTTTTAGAGAAACTTATGATGCCTCTATCTTCTTTTGTTTTTCAGTTATAGGCCAAAATTGAAATGGGGCGATTTCAACTCTGGCCATCACCTCCGTTTCTGTTTGTGCTAGGATGTTGAAATGAAAACATTATACAGGCACTTTTTCCATAGCAATCCAGTAGCATACTTTGTTTTTTCCCAAGAGGTTTCCTTGCTGAGCTATAACATAAAGTTGTGTTTTTTCTTATGGAAACAATTTGTAATGACAATAAACATCTGAATGCATTTTGATATTCAAATAATCAAAAGGTTGTTGTGAATGGCAAACTTTGCCAACGTAATGATTACTAGCAAATGAGAAAAGATGCTGTCATTTGAATTTCGTTCGTGTCCAATTTTCGTCTTGGGTTTTTAACTGCTCAATATGTTTGTTGAGAGTCCAATTATTAATAAGTGACGATTTGGTTGTTCCTCTGCAAGAAGAGCAAATCTGGAACTCCTACCTAAAAAATTTATTCAGCAGTACGATATTCTATATAACAATTTCCTGGCCTGGTGTTTATTGAAAAATGTAGAGTGGAACTTCAGTGAAACTGTTTTCCTGGCATACTTAGAAGACAAGAATCAAAAATCAAGTTGATGAAGTCCATCAACTTTGTGGTGCAAATTTTCAATGATAAAGTCAAGCGCCCTTGTTGAAAATGGTGTGGATGTTAGTTCATATTTTATGGTAATAGCATATTTAAAACGAAAAAGAGAAGGATATCGTCCCAAAAAATCGAGAATTCTCACTCGTGAACAAGTTGAAGAGTTTATAAAGGAGGCACCAGATGAGAAATACTTGATGGTTAAGGTTGCAACTATTTTTGTATTATTTGGAGCCTGTCCACGTGAAGAATTGTGTAATTTATCAGTGGAAGACATCGAAATAACAAATAAATCATTGGTTATACAACTTCCAAATACAAAAACGAAAGTCAGTCGTTCTTTCAGTATTATCGGGAAGTATGTAGACTATTTTCATAAGTACTTCTGTCATCAAACATCGTAGTTGTTTCCTGTAATACATAATAATAAATGCACTGCCAGAACCAAAGCTATATACAGGACACTGTTTTCGAAGATCCTCCGCTTCATTGCTAGCAGAATCAGGAGCAAATATTACGGATATAAAAAAACATGGTGGATGAAAGTCTACGACGGTAGCCGAGGGCTATGTTGATCATTCCATTGCATATAGAAATGTCATTGCTGAAAAAATTCTCCCATCCCCAACAGATTTTGGATCATCATGATCCAATGTTGTACTTCCGGTTTCTACAAGTACTGATGGTGCTGAGGATTCTAATAATGTGTTGCGAAGCTCCCTAACGTCACAGGGCTTTAATTCTAGTATTTTTTCTAGTTTTACGATCAATATTAATGTTCATAAGTAATAATTGTTAAATATTGATAATAAAAATTTGCAACTGCTGAATTTTTCTCATCTGATTTCACTGAATTAACACTAATGTTGAAAACATTTTTAAAACGATTCCACGTAAACAATCAGTTTTAACATTGTTTGCTGTCATTAAAAGTGTCACTTTTAATGGCAGTTGTACAAAAACAAATTTAATGTAAAACATTGTGAACCCTTCGTTTTTTTTCCTCAAATTTTGATCACTTACTCCTTGCTATAATATCTATGTTTTCCGAAATAAAATTCAAAATTGAAACAGCTCCTTCTGGGTGTTTCATTGTCAGTAAGTATAGACATATCGGTTGAAGAAGTATTGACCTTTTGTTTGACATTTCTAATGTTACGCCGATGAATCGGAAGAATAAGAAAAACGTTACTTTTGCTGTAGATACATTCGTACATAAATTTATTTATGCAATTACGGTCGGCATGAGCGTCCGTCGCCGCGCTCCGGCAGTGCCATCAGATAGCATCGGGTCGCCGTTAATCATCGGTGCATTCGGTGCTACCATACCGACACACCGAGCGCAGCAGCCGGTGCGGAAAGCGCATGTTGCGGCTATCTTCATTTGCCTAATGGGTCGGCTATTGTCTTCTCCGCAAGATATACGGGTGTGTCTGGAAGTGTCCCCCGCACTCGCTACGGTGTCCGAGCGGCCATCAGATTAATTAGAAACCGGGTTTTTTTTGTCTTTTGCCGCCTCTGTTGTCCCTTGCTTCATGTTGTCTCCCGGACTTGGGTACTTCGGGCTTCTGCCCATTGTGCGGTTGATGATGGAGAATAGTACTACTTCTGCGCTTCATTTAATTAGAGTCATGATTAGAAGAAGAAGAGTGATAAATTCATTGGATCATTATTTCGACAGTGTAGTCCGAATACTCTGAATTTCAATGTTCTGTGATGTACCTAGCTAAGGTTGGTTCGGTCAATCGTTATACAGCAAAGGGATGGTAAATTATACACTGGAGACTCAACAAGGGTTTTTATTTCTTAAGCCATGTTGCACATAATGAAGGAAACATGCAATCAATCACTTCAGTTCAACTCTTCTTGTTCCCTGGACGGTTGATATTATATTTATATACTCCCCGTCAAAAAATTCCGGACAGGCAATATTTTTATCAAATTCTTTTTTCGTGGTTCTCCGATTTTGTTGAAATTTTCACCAGGTATAGCATTGGGTCTTCTTATATTAACCTGAAATTTACTTCGCGAAAATACCGATAGTTCATCCGTTATACAGGGTAAAACAAAACCTTGTTTTATACCCTTCATTTCTAAACACCCTGTGGTCAATTTGAGGCGGAAAATTTGATATCATTCAGTGTGACCCTTTCTTAACAAAATGTTTTTTGATTTACGTCAGTATCTGCTTTAAAAAAAAGATACACATTTTCAAAGAAAGTGTTGCATTTTTTCAATTTTTAAAACAATTTAAAACATAACAATACCTTATCGACTACTTAACATGAACAAACATCTGAAAATTAATAGCGTGTATTTCCACCTTGCTTTCTTATCACTTCTACCATACGACGTGGCATACTCTCAATGCATTTACGAATTTGCAGACAAAAAACAAGAAACCTCGTTTGTTTACCATTATAGGCGTTAATTATTTGCGTTCATTTCGTTAATATGTTGCACTACGGCCATCAAATATACAGGAACGTCGTTTATTTTCGAAATATGCTAATGGGAAGTGTCAAAGAATGGTTGTTGGTATTCACAAAATTAGTGCCGTGCCGCAAGAAATTGCAAAATTTTTGAAGTTAGAAAATTGAAAGGAGTATACTGGACATTCGCTAAGAAGAACATTTGCTACACTTCTTATTGATGGTGGCGGTGACCTCACTTGTCTTAAAAGACATAGAGGTTGGAAATCGAGTTTTAGCAGGATATACTGAAGAATCACTTATCAACAAAGAGAATACTACTAGAAAAATATTACATCCTGACAAAGAAGGTACAAGTACCTGTTCAGATGTTTCCTCGAATGTTTCATCAACAGTTACGGAGAATATTTTGAGTTGTTCTAACATTGATGAAAATCTTTTGGATTGTTCGAAAATTGTTAATGATAATTTCAGTGGTGCATTGAATTTTGGCAATAATTGTTAAATAACAAATGAATACCTATACAGGGTGAGTCTTTGACTTGTACATATATTTTAACGGGAGATTCCTGAGGTCAAAAGAACCATATTTTGTCTTTACCATTTTTCCGATTCGGCTCGGTTGGAAAGATACAGGCTGTTGAAAAAGCACAAAAAAATTTATTTTTCGAATATATCTCGTGAATGATTTTATCGAATGAAATAATTTTCATAATATAGAATTTCATTAATGTGGAAAATCTTTTACTAACTCAAAATTCTACTCACATGTTATATTTTTTTCATTATGTCCAATATATACCAATACATTCCTTAATTATACCAAAAATTCTATGGTCCCAACTTTTGAAAATAAGTTAGATGCTATTTAATAAATATTTGGCCATTTTGGAAAAAAAGTATTCTTCATGAAATCTCGTAAAATTCGCATTTTTCGAGTAATTGATGATTTGAAAAAATCTATATCAGCTAAATTAAAAAAATTGGTTTCTTTGCCTGGATGCAACTTCGATAAAAAAATTTAGAGGATTAAATTTCTGATATATTTTCTCGAAGGTTTAGCTAGTAGATCTAACGCTCAGAAAAACTTTAGTGTCATCTTTCCAGGGGAGGCATAGCTCATTATGAAAGTTTAAAATGGCCATATCTTCTTATATACGCTGAATCGGAAAAAATGGTATACGAAAAAAGTATTTTTTTTGACCAAATGTTTTAAATTTATGTACAAGTCAAAGACTCACCCTGTATATAGCTTCCCAAATAGTTTGTTTTACTAAGAGACAATGTTTTTTTCTTCAAATTTAAATTTGAGAGCTCATATGCAATTACTTTTAGTGATTAAGGATTAAAAGTAGCGTTTTTAATCCTAGGATTGAAAGTGTGCAACGAGCAAATTTTAGTACGGTAAAGGAATTGATGGCTTTTGCACCTGAAGATAGTACAAAAATGTCAACATTTTTTATAGTTGAGAAAGATAATAATATTATTATAAAATACTATTATTATCTGATGAGTGCATGAAGAAGCCATCTTTAACATTCGATATATTATGGAAAGAATAATAAACCCCCAAAATACCACAAAAAAGGCCAGCTCCTTTCCCCTTAGAGCCTACGAAAAAAAAAAACCGAGATGATACCCAGGAAATGAAAGCATATATCAAACGGAATCCTGGAAAGTCGATATACCTATGCGACCATAATTCAAATCTACCGGGTGCGACGTGAAGAAAAAAGCAATTATAATCTCCCCCCACCCCTCGATCGGACGGAGGCGCTGCTCCCGCCGTATAATAGGAGAGACCACAATAATTCGTTCTTTTATGCTTCGTTCTTCGACTTCCGCCCCCTCCCCGCGGTCAGGGGCTTTCAGGATATCGTCCTGATATACTGTTTTATTCATGGAGCGCCATCGCCACCCTGTTCTAAACGTTAGAAATACATTAATCTTGGGGGCAAGACGCCCCACTCCGAGTGCACACTTGCCCCCCTCCCCCTCGGAAATTTACGAGCTTATTATCAGAATTTAATTGTGTATATGACGCGGTAAATGGCGTTATCAAATATTGGTCCTTCTCCTCGGATTCCTGTACGAGGCGATATCGTTTATCAGTTGCCCGATTCTTGGCGAATAGGCATTCAAGGGTCCAGCGCGCGCCCTTCTTCTTGTGATAATGATGGTGGAATATATTTTATACGGGAGAAACTTGAGATATTCAACAATATTATTTATTTGGATATGTAGATTTGGTGGATTCGACGCTCCGGAGTTCAATGAGACTGTACAGGGTGGTAAAATTTGGCGATCACTGATCTACAAATATTTGAAACATAGATAAGTTCAAAATAGTAATAATGAGAATGAATACCATTTTTAATTCATAGGCTCATAAATATACTGACAAAGAAACTGCACTACCCAGAAGGAGGTGTTCGAATTTCAAAGTTTTTTTTGGTAAAACATAGACGGTATAGCAAGGAGTAAATGATTAAAATTTGGAGAAAAGAAGCGAAGGGTTTAAAAATTTTTTTGAATTTGTTAATAATGTGTTTGTCCACCGTGGTTGTCTACAGTCTATCCAACGAGAAGCGATAGCGAGCCAAAACAACAAGGCGTGGCTAAATTCATCGGGACCGGATTTAAAGTACCGACGCCGACGCAAGCAACTGAGGATTTCAGATGAATCGATTGATTGTCGTAATACAGATCTGGAGAAGACGGTGAAAGTACTAAACGACTCCCAATGAAAATATTCATAACCCTATAGGCGTACATTTAGTTGTTTACTGGCGCTATCGCTTCTCTTTGGATAGACTATATACACTCCCGAACACGTTTTTGCATTGATGCAAGAAGATGGTCCATTTCTTCTCGAGGGAAACTATTCCAAGCTACCTGTACTTCATGCCTCAGAGCTGCCAAAGTTCCTGATGGCTGGGGTAAATTTCCAAACTTTCCACCCACTCTATGGGTGAAAAGATCGGGGGATCTGATCGCCCATGCAAAAGATTCACAAGATCGCTTCAAAAAGTTTAGAATAACTCTGGCAACGATAAAGGAATATTCAAAGCTTACTTCAACTTCAAAATTGGTTTATGAAGCACGTTTCATTTGTGAAGGAGGCATTTCACGGAAAAGGAGACTTTACTTTGATTATGGGACTGGACCTAAAGCCTTCTGGATGATTATCACATACCGATTTTTACATATTCTTTGAGTATTAATACTCCGATAAAATATATTCAGGCTCAGTAAGACCTGAAAACTCAGTTTGGGTTTTCTCTCCCAACCTCTGAAAAAGAGAAAAAATTAGAAATTTTTCAGATAATTTTTCACCTCTTGACTGTTTTTCATTGTTATTGTGCCTAAGGTGTGATTTGACTTTCCAGGAACTCACTCATTATCGTCTTCATTTAGATGATGGAAATAAAACATCTTTGACGACAGTACTGAAGATGGTTGTTCAGCCGAAAACGTTATACCGAATAACATAAAAATACTTGTGATACAGACCTCATCCGTTTCAATTATAATTCAGAAATCTTAATTTGTAATTCAGAAAATTAATCATATATCATGAAATTCAATCAGGTATGATTCCATGTATGAATAAAACCAATATAATCTGGTGAAATCTCTTGGTGCTGGCTCTTTCTTTTCTTCAACACTGGATTTTAGTAAAAATATGCTAAACCTTTTCAATCGATTCCTCACCTAACATCGTAGCTTCAGGAAGCACATAACACCTAATGAGAATTAGTCAAATTGAGTAGGTACATGTTTAATTGGAGACGCAATTGACAACAGTGTCTGCAGCTGGTGTATTAGCCATGGAGAGACTACGATGTTCACTCACAGCGCTTTCAGCAAATGAATGGGTTGAGGGTTTGTTGCAACAGTGGCAAGATATGAGGAACCAGTTATCAGATTGAGCGATCGTCTGTGATAATGCTGCATGCCATTCGAGATTGGAGACCGTAATCACCCAAACAGTAGCAGTACTGCTGCGGATGAGCCCTTATTCTCCCATGCTCAATCCAATTGAAATTTTATGGTCGAAAATAAGAACTTACGTAAAAACAAACCTCAGAATTCCAAACAGTGTGCCACCGGGGGTTATTGGAAAAAAGGTAACAAACCTGGAAAATATTATTGACCGAGCTAAGTTGCAATTGCCTGTATGGCTCCAAAGTTTTTCAGTTTTGTGTTAACGATCAAATGTTTCATGTGAAAATTAAAGTTCATTCATTATCAATGTTTTATCTCTGAATCACCTACAATTGATATTTTCTGAAATGCAATCTGGTATCAATGTGCGTATGGAATGAATTTCAAATTGCCATATCTGAAATATAATTGACCATATCTCAAATTCAATTGAGTGTGTTATCTGCATTACATTTGAGGATTTTCTGAATGTCAATTGACAATTTCTGAATTACAATTGGAAATAGTGTACTATACGTTTACTTTTTCTGTAATAAGTATAATTGTTGAATACCAGTTTGGAATAGTAGTCGATCGAGCATGACTCTATTTTCTCGAGATTCGATGGAGATTTGAAGCCACTTACTGTTTTCAAATTCAAACGTTCATCTGATCGTCAATCTGCAAAATTCGCAGAAGAATCCCGATAACTTGATGTCTTCAGTCGGCTCACAGACACATGCAGCTGGCAGCCATAGAGGCATCGTTGCAGGAAGTGAAACACTGTTCTCCAAATGATCCAATTGAGATAAAGATCAGACATAACATAACAAATCACGAGGTCCCTTGTAGTGGGTGTTTAAAATCAGCCTCATGAAGCCAATATATCAACGTAGCTTATGGCCAATCGCGAAATATGGCGATGCTGGCCGATCATTACAATGGCGCGGCAGTGCAGTACGCCTTAGGCCCCCCCGATTACCCTAATCACTCTAATCGGAGATTACTGTAAATGCGGAGAGACCGATCCGCGCATGCGCCCTCCTCCGCATGATTGAAATTTAATTTTTATCCAGAGGCCATCGATATTATATTCTCCGCATATTTCAGAGATAATGTATCGTTGAGGTGCAGCTAGTCTATATTTTTGACAAGTTATGTTTTGCAGGTATCTTCTACAATAATAATTGTGTATAATTAAAAAGTATGGAGCTGGATGATGAGAGGTCGGTACACCCTTACGGGGGGTCATCGGAATTCGAACGATTTGGAGGAAATGAGTATGAAAGTTTTTAAGTATCGATTTTGCATTGGGGAACGATTACGTCCGCCGAAATGTTCGATTAAGAATTAAGAATCACGCGAAACTGCAGCGGAGATTTTACAGGGTGAGCAAAAATATTGTAGGTCTAACTGCTGAATATATTTTATCAGAGAGTATTAATACTCAAAGAATATATAAAAATGGTTATGTGATAGTAATCCAGAAGGCTTCAGGTCCAGTTCCATAATCAATAACATTCATTTATTTATTAAAATTACAATTAGTGAAAGTGCAATTATCAAAGTTGACCTCAATTAGTTTCGTTCCTCTTTTCTAGTATAGAAGATCTTTTACAACGCATAATATTTATGATCTTGTCGTTATTCATCGAGGTCTGAGTTTGGTTTAATAAAATTTCGATTGCAATGGCCAGTAACTTTCAGCAATTGTTGTTCTTCAAAGGTGCGTCAAGTTGGTGACTCACTAGTGGAATTTCGATATGAAAATATTTTGGGAATTTTGTGCTAATTTTGTGCCAATTTGTGCCGTCTGTTACGAATTTTGTGCCCATTCAGTATTCGAGATATTTCGAAATTTCAATATGAGTCACCAACTTGACGCTGTGACTCATATGTGGAATTTTGATATGGAAATATTTTAAGAATTTTGTGCTCATTTTGTGCCAATTTGTGCCGTATGTTACGAATTTTGTGCCCATTCAGTTTTCGAGATATTTCGAGTTTTCACTATGAGTCACCAACTTGACGCTGTGACTCATATATGGAATTTTGGAAATTTTCTTTTTTCGATGAATTGTGTCCATTTTGTGCCAATTTGTGCCGTATATTATGAATTTTGTGCCCATTCAGTTTTCGAGATATTTCGAGTTTTCTATCATATATAGCCCTCTGATGCATTCAGATATCAAGAAAAATATAGTTCGTATGTGAAATTTGAATTATTGAGTATTAAGTAGGCTGAATCATAGAATAATATATCTCTACGCATGTTGTCATAATTATTTTGTCATTGAATACTTGATTCAATTCTTCTTGGTTTGATCTCTGTTCAGAACAACTGTCAATTCGAAGTCATTATTGCCGCTATCATAAAACATTTTAACATTATCATATTTCTCGTTGTTTTCGAACATTTGCATCTTGCCGGCAATAATGACTTCGAATTTTGAATTATAATAATTAACAATTGTTCTGAACAGAGATCAAACCACGGAGAATTGAATCAAGTATTCAATGACAAAATACTAATGATACCATGCGTAGGGACATATTATTCTGTGATTCAGCCTACTTAATACTCAATAATTCAAATGTCACATGCGAACTATATTTTTCATGATATCTGAATAAATCTGAGGGCGATGTATGATGTATGATATATTTCTGAAACAGGAAAAAAATAACGATTCTTTCTAAGCCATTTCAAACTATTCTTTCCTTAATAAAAAACACAACTTTATGTTATAGCTCAGCAAGGAAACCTCTTGGAAAAAAACAAAGTACGTTACTGGATTGCTATGAAAAAAGTGCCTGTATAATGTTTTCATTTCAACATTCTACCGCAAACAGAAACGGAGATAATGGCCAAAGTTGAAATCGCCCAAATTTCAAGTTTGACCTATAACTCGAAAACAAAAGAAGATATCCTCTATCTCTTACGGTTAAAAAGTTGTAGTTCAAGTATCACCAATTTTGCCCACCATGTACAAACATGTGAGGCAAAAAAACATTTCGAATGACAAAGTCACCATCTACAAAAGAAATAAGATTTTATAGAGAATGAAACATATATCTGTGAGTTGCTCTGATTCCTTGGGCCGAAATGTCTCTAATTTGTAACTTTCATAAAAATCGTTGAAGCCGTTTCCGTTTAAATATATAAGATCGTCAGATAAATCAGCTTCCAAAACATATTCGTATAAAATTTCATTACAATATTACCAGTAGTTTCGGCAAAATCGTAAAAAATGTGCATAATTTTTACAACGCCCTATATCTTGAGTACGGATGGCGTTTCGAAAATCTTTTACCGAATAAAGCTCAATTATTTTTCAGTTTTCTTCGTTTCCCAGAGAAAGGATAACCATTTTTTAACACCCCTCTTTCATTGAATTCATCACGAGTGCAACCATCAGATCCTCACCTTCAGATTGCAATTTTTCACTCAGGATCAAGTCGGGGCATCCAGCCGAACATAACCGAGACGATGAGAACGTATCGCCTTGAAAATAATGAAAAACCCCCGCGTTAAACACGCCACGTTTTTTGTACATAAATTCAAAAGTTACTTCGGAACAGAGATCTCGGAAACTAATCATCCAGGCCTAGTTTTTCCGCGACGCAAAATGAAAATGAAACGGGGCCGGATCAGTTCCTTTTCAACGCTATGGCGGCTTTTTCCGCATCAATTTAAATGCCTCGTTTGCCGGCTAATTCGACGCGATCAATAATATGAAGATATCGAAGACGAAAGAGAGAAAATTCGTCTCGCCTTATTTTTCAGCGATTCAATGCAACCGGGCGGTTTTTGTCCGATCGGCCGGTTGGGGCCTTTGTCAGAGATGAGTTTCATTCATTTCACACGTATTAAGGAGTGCTCGCCTGCAAGAAACCAATATTTGTATTCATATTGTGAGACGGGATGACTGGGATCGCGGAGCATTTATCGATTATGAGCGACTCCGTTCTTTGCGCCCGTCTCGGCCGAGATATTTGAGGCAATGGGGAGCTCCTCGTTCAACTTATTTAATTGCAAAGTGTATCGCGGCGAATGTTCGAGACACTCTTCGGGACATAGCTGGAGATAGTGAAAGATGGAAATCATGACGTCCATAATGCCGAATTTACTGCACCACGAAAATATTTATTTATTTATTTATTTATTGTAACACGTATTACAATATATGGTTTAACGGGTAACCCCCTATTAGTACAAGGATGAAAACAAATTTACAGAAATCATCAAATAATTTCACAAATACATCGTGTAGTATCCCTAATAAAAAAAAACAATTGAAAAGAACAAATGTAAAATATACACCACCAAGAGAATACAATTAAAGTTCCAACAACTCCATAATCATTCATGTCCTAATTCAATACTGAATCGACGTCCTCAACAAATTTTTGACTTTAGATTTGAACCTATTTAAAGAACCCTCAAAGAAATCTATATCATTTCCTAACGTACGTTACATCTTGTCAGTACTGACAAGATGTAACACTCTATTCATAAAAAAATTTGCATTATGATTGTTATTACTCAAAGAACACCGAAACGAAGGAGTATTCCTTGTTATTCGATACAAGGTTGAAAAAAAAAACACGAGTGGCACTCGAGGACTGCCGCGGTAAAGCTATTGCATAGCATCTATTCAAAAATAAGAAGATGATATTGTTGCTTTAAAATATTTTTTTTTATTTATCTTACAAAACATGTGTAGGTTATTCAGGAATGTTTATCATTGAAACTATAGGTTTATGGTAACTGAAATAAGAAACATAAGTGTGAGACTTGATGTTCCCATATTTTGTTGTGGATTCCTGAGGATCATTATTTGCTTTTGAATTCAAGTTTTCCGAAAGAAAAGTTGTCAACCGCTCTGATTTTTTATCAGCGAAGTTAATGTTGAAATCGCCAGACAAGATAAGTGGAAATTCATTACCATTTGTACCAAGTATTTTCGACTTTTCTTCAGTGTTCTCCAGTAAAGTGCGATGAATAAAATGCTCTACTTCGTCGAATTTTGGATTCGGAGAAATGAAAATTGCTACCATGACTATGTGTAGGCTATTTCCAAGTTTGAATAAGCATGCACAAACATCTCCAATTAATGAGCGTCTAACATTAACATCGCTAACGTCTTCAATATGTATTTCAATATTCGGAGTCATAATATTAGTAACATTATTACTATTTTGGTAAATAGCTACCCCACCTTTTGGACCAGTATCTAGTTTGAATTGAACAATACAATTGAATTAGGTATTTCAATCGGATTATCACGCGTCATGCATGTTTCGTTAAGAAGTAACACATTGGTTTGTCTCGTAACTGAATCTTGTAAATCGTATTTGTGACTATGTAGACATTGGTAATTGAAAGTCATTAATGAAATGCCTTTTCTATTACTAATGAAATCTGAGACATTTTGAGCGACACTTATGAGCGACTCCGTTCTTTGCGCTCGTCTCGGCCGAGATATTTGAGGCAATGGGGAGCCCCTCGTTCAACTTATTTAATTGCAAAGTGTATCGCGACGAATGTTCGAGACACTCCTCGGGACATGGCTGGAGATAGTGAAAGATGGAAATCATGACGTCCATAATACCGAATTTACTGCACCACGGAAATATTGATTTATAGTTGAAGAATAACAGTATTTTAATCGATAAACCATAGTCCGAAAAAGTTTCTGAAAAATTGATAAAGTCCATATTTATAGAACAGGCAAATTAAACTTTTGGCTGGAAATAATGGGTGGAGTTCTGAAAACTGTTTTAGACGAACTCATTTACGAACTGTGATATTATAGTTTGGCCCTGTTATATCTTTAGGATAAGCTCTTTTTGATTTGTCTGTTGAGAAAAATATGAACTCAGTTGCGTGTTCATTTAAAAGAAGCATATTTTCTGTACACCATCTTGCAGTCCTATATATTGATTCCTCAATCATGTTTGTAATTGACTGTGAGTTCTTGACAGACATTTTTAAATTAGTGTCATCTGCATTCATCAAGTACTGAGAAGGAGAAGTTGCCGATAAGTCATTAATATATAGAACAACCAGCAGTGGTCCCAGTATCCTGCCCTGAGGCACTCCCATCCTGATGTTGGCTTCCTTTGACTTGAATGTTTTTCCTTTGACTGAAATGAGTAGGTACTCTTTGTTTTCTATTTGTAAGATAGCTATCCAGTAGTCTCAACTGTTTATCTTTGATTCCATACATATTGAGCTTGTGTAATAAAAGCTTGTGGTCTACACAATCGAAGGCTTCAGGTAAATCCAAAAACACTCCAACTGGTATCTCTCCTTTTTCAAGGAAAGCCAAAACACTTTGGTTAAACTATTCACTTTGGTTAAGTTCAAAAATTGCTGTTTCTGTACTCCTTTCATGTATAAAACCATGCTGGCAAGTGGTGAGGATCTCAAATATTTTCAAAAAATTCATTATGCGAATTGATAATATCTTTTCAAAAAATTTTGGAAAGATGTCAACAAACTAAAAGGTCTGTGGTTATTGAATTGCTTTGTGTTACCTTTCTTATGTAGAGGCTTGTTTAATTGCACAAAACATGTATGACCCACTTACACGGAATTTCCACAGACGACCTAGTTTCTTCATCAATCGTCATGACCTCGTAGTAGCGAATTGCAGCAATCTACTACGAGTCATACGACGATGTTGAAATGTCTCTGTCAGCAAATATTTTTCTTTATATACCGACAATTATTCTCTCAACAACAAGTTCGAATTCAAGTTCAGCTTCAAGTTCACCATAACTCTGTACTCCAAATAAATACCTGAAAAAAACCACCGTGTGTTTAATTCTCATTGTAGTGGATTTACGACCCTCTACAAATAAACCAACCCTGAATTCAGTAGCCTTACAAACTACTGAATTCTGCACTGCTACTTCATTGGATTTACGACTCAGTGAAGAAAGCAGAAACATCTTTTGAGATAATCTTATCTCAAAAGATACAAGGCTTGACAATGGAAACCTTCAAATCTTCTGGAAATACATCTTCCTTGAATGACTGATTGATTCAGATGGTAATAGGTTTCTTTATTTGGTGGATGCATTCATAGGTACCTATGGGACATGAAATGGGAGAACAAATGTTCAGTTAACTGAAAGAAGAAAAAAACGTGTATATTATGTTTTCTTCTATTTCCTTCAATTCAGGAGATGTAGAACAAAATCTTCTTTCATTTTCGGGTCATCTCAATAATGAGCCTACGGAACTGACAGAAAAAACTTTCCCTGACCTCCGGGGGGACGTTTTTCCCGAAACGGCACCTCGCAATCCCTTCCGGCATCGGTCGCCCGGGACCCGTCCCTCTCCCGGCACTCGCCAGGTAAGAAGTGCGCTAGTTAAAAGCGACCGTCAAGATAATAACCAGCCGGGAAGGCGCGGGGGTGGGGGGGTGTTACAGGCGGAGGGGAAGAGGCAGCGAGTACGGGACGCAGAATCTTATTAAATTGCCCGGGCGTCATATCAGGCCGAAGCTGCGTTGCCAGGGAAACGGCCGGGACACTTTGAAAGTCTAATGCATACATCTCACACTTGGGGGCGGCGATGCGCGGGGGGCGGCCAGAGGAGTTATTTTGTTTTCACCCATTCTTCTATTACGGCGGGCGAAGAGGAGCGCCGCGACGCTGTTCGGGACCGCGATCGGTCCCTGCCCAAGGGGGCGCCCCCCCCGCACGCTAACAAGGTGAATACATGCGTGTGCCAGACGGAGGAATCGCGAAACCTAATGCCTTCTTCGGCGGGAATGGAAGAAAGGGGAATGTGCGTCTGGGTTTGACGTAGAGATGTCAGCACTGTGCACTGCTGGCGCCCGCATGATCTTGTGACGTGATAATGAGGTCACTCAGAGAGACAGAAAAGATCACAAGTGCTTGTCGAGAAGCTTGAAATTAAAGGTTTCAGTTATTAACAGAAAAATCAGATATCCGATATGTACAGTAGAATCACCAATCGCCTATAATGACGCAAATGCAGTGATAAGTTTGGTTTCATTCAAAACTCCTTAAAATAGGGTCCGGATTTAATGACTTCGCTTATAATGACATGTCGCTTACAATGACATGATTTCAGATTCAACAACATTATTTTTCTATAATTTTTCCGGTTATAGTGACCGCTAGATCGTTTTCTCAAACCACCCTACCCTTTTTAATGCGAAGAGGTTTGATACGATACGAGACATAAGGGTGCCAACATGCTTTTTAGTTCCTTGAAGAGATTATTGTTGTTTTGTGGACAAAATGACATTTCTGAGTTGTACAATGGTGTTAGAAACTATTATTTCACGCAAACTAAAATTTCAGATTATTTTTTAAAAAAATGAAAAAGTTCTTTATATCTAGTTTGTTGTGTAAGAGAAGCTATTTTTTATTTTTTCAATAAGGCAAAATCTGAATTTGTCGTTCTTTTCTTAAACTGAATCCACGTATTTTTCATTTCCCCTCGATGTCATTCTACTGTATTTGGATCGAAATTTATTTTTCTCTACTCATGTGTCAAATCCGTTCATTCCGCCACATCTCGTATAACAAAACAATGTTAGAATATTTCATTCTAATTTCATTCCAACACTGTTTTCAGTAATATTCATTGATGACATGTTGGCCTCCTGTCACGGATTTATATAACATCTGTCAAATTTCATGAGATGGAAAACAGTTCTGCCAATCAATATTTTTCGAAGCAAAAACTACTAAACGATATTTACGACAATATATCATTAATTGCGATAAAAATTCAGCGAATTAGAGAAAATAATGTATGATACTCGTACAGAAGGCTCATTCTAACACTTGTTCATTCCAAAACGAGGCTCGTTTTGGAATTTTGAACACATGTAAGAATATCAATGCCTTCTTAACTTGTATCATGAATAACTATTCTTATAACAATGCCACAGTCTACTCGACATGTTGCAGAGAATGACACAAAAGTTACAATTTAAGATTGACTTCTGCTTTTCATACAACTGCTCAATACTTCGATCAATAGATATGCGAATCTTTTTCTCAATATCTAGGATAGTTCTTCGAAAGTTTTTCAACGCTTTGTTAATTAAGTTTTTAAAAGCATGGTCAACTTCACTATTTCCAATTGTCATTCAGAAATTGCCAATTGAAATTTACATTTCAGACATTCACTTGTATTTCATATTAGTCAACTGTATTTAAAAAAAATCGAATGTAATTCATTAGTCATTTGAATTTCGGAATATGTCATATGAGATTCGGATTGGTCCATTGAATTCCAGAAAACATTAAATGTTGTTCAGATTAGTCATCGAAATATCCGAAATAATCAATTGTATTTCAGAAGACATTAAATGTAATTTAGATTACACACTTAATTACATTTGAGATATGGTCAATTATATTTCATAACTGTCAATTTGAAATTCATTTCATACACACATTGATACCAGATTGCATTTCAGCAAATATCAATTGTAGGTGATTCAGAAATAGAACAATGATAATGAATGAACTTCAATTTTCACGTGAAACATTTAATTTTTAACCCGAAACTGAAAAAATCAGTCATACAGCAGGGATGGGCAACCTATTTTCGCAGAGGGCCAAATAGAAAAATTTTTCATAAACCACGGGGCGAAAAGATATTCCCATCATAAAAAAAATTAAATTCATTCAACAAAAACGAAATAAACTTGACGCACAAGAGCATTGTTATTTGGAGGGACTACTGATATTGTTGCTCACAAAGGTAATGTATTTTCCAAATTCGAATTTATAATCCTTGATCGTTGATCGATTCTTGTATTTTGTGAATAAAAGTTTTGCAAAGGTAACTCACGACACAGATATTTCAGAACACTGTGCCAAAAAAAATCGATAACTCCGATCAAATTTATTCGGCAATTTGTCATTCTAACCCACCTCATCAAAAAGTAGGTGTTGAGTTAATGAATAATAAATCCATACTTGAAGAAATTTCCAATTTTACCTAGATTAAATTTGAAAAATTAGAAATCCCTATCATATCTGGGGCCTATTGCAGATTGCACCAAACTACTGTGCCACTTTTCAGTTTGCACTTTTCAATTCTGAATGAGTTTTGTGCAACGTTATTCGTTCAAAAAGTGAATAGTAAGAAGTGAAAATTTGCAAAAGTACTTGATAAACTACTTTACAACTATTTACTTTCAAAATGTTCAATTCTGAGTACTTTTCGTACAATGTAATTTATTCGGAAAGTGGAAAGTTGCGAAGTAGTTTGGTGCAATAGGCCCCTGGATCAAAAGAAAGTGCCTGTGAAATGAAGCTTGAAGCTCGATTGATTCGATCTGAAGTCACATTTCCACTTCCACTTGGTAAGGGACATGAATATTTGGAATTGAAATTTATTCAGCAATCTGTCATTGTAATCCACCTAATCAAAAAGTATTGAGTTAATAAATAATAAATACATACTTGAAAAAATTTACCTAGATTATATTTGAAAAATTAAAATGAATATTTGGAACTGAAAGCTTAAAAAACACTAATGATTTCTTTGAAAATATCTTCGCCCCTCGTATAGTGTCTTTCATTGGCCTTAGCGCATGCAATTCTTCTGTTAGTTTGAAATTTTGATCGACTGCTCGAATAAAGATTGTTAACTGATATCAATGATATCAGTGCTTTCATCCAATGCTATGGAAAAAGCAACCGATGTTTCCATCACATTCCCAAGAGCAACTTTTATATTTTCAGCCATTGCACATGCAGCGAATGAAAACTAGGAAATTTGTTTATGTGGTATCTTTGTAGAGCAAATTTGGGGTTGCGTTGTGTAGGCAAAAATTCATTGGCGGGCCGCAAGTGGCCCGAGGGCCGTAGGTTTCCGATGCCTGCCATACAGGCATGTCTGCCATCGCAATTGCATCTTAGCTTGGTCAATAATATTTTCCAGGTATGTTATTCTTTTTTCAATAACCCCCGGTGGTACACTGCTTGGATTTCTAAGGTTTTTAAGTAAGTTCTCATTTTCGACCATAAAATTTCAATTGGATTGATCATGGGAGCATAAGGGCTCATCTGCTACTGCTAGTGTTTGGGAGGAATCGATTGAGAAGGTTTAGCATATTTATACCAAAATCCAGTGTTCAAGAAAAGAAGGAGCCAGCACCAAGAGATTTCATCAGATTATATTGGTTTTATTCATACATGGAAACATACCTGATTGAATAGGATGATATGTGTTTGACGATATGACAACCATTACGAAAATGTGTAATAAATGATCAAAATGCGACTTAAATTCAAATCCGAACTTTCTGAATGAAAAAATTAAGATTTCTGAAATACAATTGACTAATCTGAATTTCATATGACATATTCTGAAATACAATTGACTAATCTGAATTGAATTTGACGGTTTTTGATATTCAATTGACTACTCTGAAATTAAATTGATGCTTTTTGAAATTGAAGTGACTAATCTGGAATACAATTGACGGTTTCTGAAAATTTAAGTTCATTTATTTTCTCTGTTTTATTTCTGAATCAGCTACAATTGATATTTTCTGAAATTCAATCTGGTATCAATGTGCGTATGAAATGAATTTAACATTGCCATTTCTGAAATATAATTGACCATATCTCAAATTCAATTGAGTGTGTTATCTGGATTACATTTGGTGTTTTCTGAGATACAATTAATTATTTCGGAAATTCAAATGACTTATCTAAATTACATTTGATGTTTCCTGAAATACAGTTGACTATTCTGAAATACAGGTGATGTTATTTGAATGTCAATTGAAAATTTCTGAATTATAATTCGAAATGGTGTAGTATATTCCGAAAGTGCGGATTTTTTTGCCTGATTGAGTCGATAGCTTTATTCTAGTATTGAGTTTTCGTTTTGTAATAACAATGTAGACTTTGCCACAGTGAATACAGGCTTATAAAAGTGGGTCGATTTTGTCTCTCATAGTTCTAATCATTTGGCAAAGTTTTTGTGTGCTTTTATAAAAAGTCTCAATGTTTCGGTGTTTTGCCTCTTCAGTACTCTACCCATTCTATATGTCACCATGGGGATGTATGGTATAAGACATAAGATAGGTTTTCCGTTGGTGGTAAGATTTGACATGTTATCATCACGTGTGTGAATTTTTGTTCTTATTAGCCTCCTAATTTCTTAGGCATTTCTCCATTGGCGGTGAATACATTCTGCAGATGATTAATCTGTCTCAAACGGCGATTGCAAAAACTCACCCTGTTTGACATTATGAAATATTCAAATGAAAAATATAAGCTGAACTGGAAAAAAAGATATCACAAATGATCTGTAGAATTGGTAATTTTAACATTTATTTCAACTTATGGATTGCAACATTGAAAAGATTACTTACCTAATTAGAAGACTTAACCTATTGTCTCAGCTGGTTTGCAAGTTATTTCGACCATTGAATTTCCCTTGAATTCACAACAAAAATGGCGAAAAAAAACAAGTGTAATCGATTAGAGGTAAGTTATTAGCATTAAACACGATAAAAACGTTCGCCGAATTTCCAGATGAATCCACAGAATATCAGCCTGATCAGTTGGTGCGTTCCACACATCGACATCCTACGAAAGTAGTTCGGTAAATATGATCGAGTAACTCCAGTAATTATATATTTGTTTTCATTATCTAACCAGTCCGCTCGTTTATCACCTGTCACAATGCAAACCGATTATTGTCAAATTATATGTGCGCTCGGAAATCAGAATGGAGTTCTGCTGCGTCATACGACATAATGTATTCACCATGTGTTTAACAAGCACCCTTGCTAATCACCGACTCGGCCTTAGTGCGAGTGTTGATAATGAAAGTTCTCGGAGTTTTTCGGTAGACTCTTTTAATGAGTGGCAACAGGAAATTAAAGAAGCGTTGCGTGCTTTTCAGGGCAATAATTAGAGGGTGCCCGGAGAAAAATTAACTCTCAATTATCAGTCAATGAATCGTTCGTGTCCTCTTTGAAAGACGAACAAGATCCGTGAGATGGACGAGATATTCGCAGTGACTCTCATATTTCGATCAGGGGTGTACAGGTTGTTTTTAACGCGAGTCGAGTTTCATTCGTAGATCAAGAGGCAGTGAATTTTTTCGTCCTTAATTTACCAGTTGGTTTGAATCTTTTACCCTGAGTAAAGTCTATTGAAGCTCAAAGGGGCATTAAAAGTTTGATCCTCTTGAAAGAGAGTATCCATGGCTGCCGAGTATGGAATATACGATTTAATGAAGGATTCAAACTGATAAAAACTTCAGTACGATGCTATGTAAAAAGGAGGAATGGGAGCGGGAATACACCGACCAAAATCTCAAAGAAAATACTGTTAAATGGTATACAGATGGTTCTAAAACCAACACGGGAGCTGGCGATGGGGTTCACGGGGCCAAAGCCAAGTGTGCACTATCGTTAGGCTCCTGTGTGAGTGTTCTGCAAGCAGAAATATTAGCGATCGAAAGATGTCTAGACTTTAATCTATAGAGAAACTATCAGAATTGCGACATAGCTATTCACTCAGATAGTCAAGCTGCTATTAAAGCACCGAACTCCTATGTCATCGACTCAAAATTGACATTGGAATGCTGGATCAAACTCAATGAAATAGGCAAGAAACGTAAGGTCTCTTTGATCTGGGTTCCTGGTCATTCGGGAATCACAGGTAACGAAGGGCCAACAAACTTGCCAGAGAGAGTGCTCAGAAACCACTCACTGGCCCAGAACCTTTCTGTGGTATAGGAAAATGTACCTATAAGAAAGAGTTTCTGGAGAAGGAGAAAACTGAAAGAGAAACACTCTGGCAGAATCTCCCAGGGTTGAATCACTCCAAAAAGTTCCTTCGGAATTTTGAAACTGCGTGATCCAAAAGATGTTTGGATCTCAGTAAGAACCAACTACACCTCCTCACTGGTTTCTTACAGGGCATTGTCGCCTCAGAAAGCACTTGCTGAGAATGGGCGTATCGGATACTGACGAGTGCAGATTCTGTGAGGAGGAGGAAGAAACTCCTATTCACCTAATCACAAAATGCTTTGGCATTGTAAGCCAAAGGAAACAATGCTTTGGTCAAGAGACCCGTAGGAGTGAGGAATTAGCATCACTGAAGCCTTCCGAGATATTGGATTTCATAAGATCTCTGGGACTGGAAGGCGAGCTGTAAAGCTTTGTCAGGGGGCACAATAGACCATCATGAAATACAAGTTCACATTAAAACTGAAGTTAAACATGAAGATAAGTCTGGCTCATCTCAAATATATCTGAAAGTGAGTCAGGCTAAAAATTCACGGATTCAAAAATTTCACCGATTCTGCGGATCTGTAACCCTTATTTTTCACAGTCGAGAAAAGGATAGGGAGTTTCATTCACTCGGAAAAACTTGCATGCTAAAATCTCAAGATTTTAAGAGGACGTGAGCATGTAACTGGAGATGTGGAACTTCTTTCTCGAAGCTACTAGATGTCGCCATCTGTATTTATCTACTCAAAAGGCTTATTTTTGTTTGTTCAAAAATAGAAGTTTTTTTAATGAAAATTTCGTCTCTGAGGGATAAAGGATACTGATGATGCCAAATGTGGCAGAAACTGTTATATCCTTTCTCTCGGTGACGAAAGCTGATTTCATTTACCCAGCCCCATGATGAAAGATCTGTGTGCCTATGAATCGAAAATGGTATTCATTTTGATGAATGCTATATTAAATTCATCTATGTTTCCTAATTTACCCGGCTTGAAATTCAGCATAAAGATTATTGATACGATTATAAACTCCAATTAGAAATAAGACTGGCTACTTTACGAAGTGAGTCTGTAGGCTATATCTTAAGAAGGAAAACATGTATGTAATTACATGTATTGCTATAAAGAAGTGTCTGCCGAATGTTTTCATTCCAACATTGTAGATAAAACAGAAACGGAGATCATGAACAATGTTGAAATCTCCCGAATTTCAATATTGTCCTATAACTCGAAAACAATAGAAGATAGAGAAACGCAGTAGATGTCATTATGAGTTTCTTGAAAAAATATATAAAAAACGTGGCATTAATTTTCCCCCAAGGTTGAAAAGATATAGTTCAGGGACTACCATTTTATTCATCTTGTACGCCTTTGTTCAATCCAATCATGTTGGCACCGGTATCGTATCCCTGATTTGCGGTGTTTCGAAAATTTTTCTGAAATCATTCTATTTATTATAACGAGGATAGTTATGCACATAGAGAAGATAAAATTGAATGAATACAATTTTTATACTTCAGTGTGAACATTTTTTATATACTTTTTCTGTCGAGAGCCGAGCTAAAAAGCCATCATCATGGTTTTCTCATCTGAGAAACCATCACAAATCTTGGTGCACATGGAAATTACAGCATTCAATGAAGAACACTCAGAAAAGGGGTGAAACTCAAAGCATCTTAAAATCTATCAGTTTTTCGAAGTCAAATATACAACAATAACATTTATATTCTTAATCTTTGTGTTATTGTTATGTATTTGCCATTGAAAAATCGATAGATCTCAAGATGTTTTGAGTTTCACCCCTTCTGTGAGTGTTCCTCATAGAATTGCTATTATGCCCAGGTACAGCAATATTTGTGATGGTTTTCCCCCTGATGATAGCCTTTTAATTAGACCGAAAGCCTTTGGACAAATAAGAATATATGATTTCGACATTGAATTTTATTCATTGAATTTAATTCTATGAATATTCTACTTTTACCTACTCAAGAGAGATATCAGCATCAGTTTTGACCTAATTACTCAAATTCACAAAGTATTAGTGAGAAACTGGCGCATTCACCAATTTGCAACTACGAACATTTCACGAAATGTCTCTGATTCGAATTGTTTTTTCTAGGCATAACATTTTTAAACTTATGACAACGAATTTACAATGACTTCTGCTATTGCCGAAATACCTTGTAGCGACTGGGGGCGTTGCTGGGCCGTAGCCGATGGCTTAGAGTGGGAAGATTTCGAGATTGTATATTTTGAGCTTGATCAACAAGCAAGTTATGGTGAATCAGAAATGTGTACCAAGATTTCATAGTACATTAAAAAATAAGTTTAGTTTAATAAATGATTTCTTGGTCCAAAATGCATATTAGCGGAGGTATATCCTTCCAAAGTTGATCAAATTAAAAAAAATTCTCCGCATAACTTCTAAACGTTGAATACCACCAGCATAAATGGAGGTTGTTGTCAAATAGTATATTCTGAAACAAGTTGCAGAATGAGCTCCTATTTTCGATGAGAGTTGGATTTGCTTTCTGCAACGAGTATTAGACGATATTTTCTCTATTTCAGTCAAGTTTTGTGAAATACTCTCCAAATTCATGAAAACAATGCTGTAATGAGTTTCATTACAGCACTACTTTCAGTACTGTAATGAACTCATTACGATACTGAAATAGAGAATAGTATATTCTAAAACAAGTTGCAGAATGAGCTCCTATTCCAACACGAATGCGAAGTTCGAAAACGAGCGACGAAGGAGCGAGTTTTGGATAGCCTTCTGCAACGAGTATTAGACGGTATTTTCTCTATTTCAGTCAATTTTTGTGAAATACTCCCGAAATTCAAATGAAAATTCAGATTAGTGACTTTTGTTTTGTATCTTGGCAGTTGGTGTGACATACGAAATTTGACAGATCACGGATTTTGAATTGATTTGATTCGAAACTTGATTCGATCGGAGGTCAGTACTGACAATCAGAAAACGAAAAATATAACTGAAAACAATGCTGTAATGAGTTTCATTACAGCACTACTTTTAGTACTGTAATGAATTTGTTACGATACTGAAATAGAGAAATACATTTTTTATTACATTTCTACATTTCTGATATGGTGATAAAAGATGTTTTTGAAGGAAGAGTCATTTTTGTTTGGGGCAACTTCTTTTGTTTTATTCGATATATTGTGAAAAAAATATGAGCATTCGATAGTGTGAAAAAATTATATCGAAAGAGTATTCTTATTTGAATAAAAAATTGAACCGTTTTCGAGATATAATAAAAATCGTTACAGCGATGAATCTGAAAAAACTATTGAAAATATCTATTGAAATATTTTATGGGCAGTCTGCATTTTTCTGGAAAAATTATAGTTATAAAAGGAAAATCATCATTGTATTTTGTTAGATGAAACTAAAATGTGGCCAATTGTTAGATGGGTGTGGATCGTATTTGGATTGATTTGCTGAGAAAAGAACTATTTCAGGATATTTTTAGATGGAGTAGCACTATCACCATCATAGTAATTTATATAGATTTATGGTCATCATGTTTGACAAATGTCAATTGAGGAATCAAAAATTCTTACGATTCCGAAAAGTTTAATGAAGTTGAGAAATTGTCTGACGAAACGTTACAGAGCTTGAAAGTTGGAAGGGTTGTTTCTTTAATCATTGTAACACTACAATTTTTCAAACGATTTAGCCCCAGACACAAGTTTTACAGGGGCCTTTCTTATATTATTAAAAATTGAAATGAAATGTTGTTCGTATTATGTTTTTCAATTATTCATATGTGATTTTCAATGAATGAATTAATTATCATATCATTATTATTCAGGATTCACATAAAATAATTTTTAATGATCGTATTCGAATCTCATTTCGTGAACAGAACATGAACATACAGAAATGGTATTGAAAGAAGGAAATCTAATCTATGTATTAGGTAATAGATCTAAGATGTCATACAATAAGCTCAGGTATTTTTCAACATAACGCCATCGAAGTATTAGGCGACTTGTGTCTGCATCATGAAGTTTTTCTCGATTAATAATGTCAGTTCACGAGCCGAATTCTTGTCATTTGAGTGAGGTTTAAATTTTTTGCTTCAATATAAAGAAATCTACGGCTGAGGCCCATCGAATGCTCTCAAATACCTATGGTGAGGCCACTTTTAGTGGAAGAACATGCCGAGAATGGTTTCAACGCTTCAAGAACGGCGATTATTACGTCCAAGACCAGATTGGAAGAAGATAAAGTTTTCGAAAATGCAGAATTGAAGGCAAAACTTGATCAAGACAATTACAGGCGATCGTTATCGAACTCAATCAAAGCGTTTGAGCCAAGCATTGAAAGACAAACGAGCGCAATACAACGAGACATGATAAAGCATGACAATGCTTGACTCCATTTGCGAAAGTGGTCAAAGCATTTTCCTGAAAACTTAATATGGGTTTTCTCTCCCAGTCTCTGAAACAAGAAAAATTGTTTTAATAAATTGAGAAGGGCCCTTGCGTAAAAAATTTGAGCACTAATTTGTCAGGGGCCAAAACTTTACGAGAAAAAATTGTTGCCTAACAATGAACAGAAAGAAAATGAAAACACTTTGAAATCTTAAGCGTAACGTTTCGGAGACTAAATCAGACTCCTTCGTCAGACAATAACTGATTTTCATGCAACTTTGTAGAATCGTGACAATTTTATCGATTTTCGGATTGTCAATCCAGTTGCATGAAAATCAGTTATTGTCTGACGAAGGAGTCTGATTTAGTCTCCGAAACGTTACGCTTAAGATTTCAAAGTGTTTTCATTTTCTTTCTGTTCATTGTTAGGCAACAATTTTTTCTCGTGAAGTTTTGGCCGTTGACAAATTAGTGCTCAAATTCTTTACGCAGGGGCCTTTCTTTTATTATTAAAATATTTCTTCTATTCTTTCTTGTTTCAGAGACTGGGAGAGAAAACCCATATTAAGTTTTCAAGAAAATGCAGAGACCTCCCAGAAAATATTTCAATAGATATCTGGTCAAAGCATGCTTGGAAATTTTGAAATGGAAAGTCCTACGCGACCCGCCGTATTCTCCAGACGTTGTTCCCTCGGACTATCACTCGTTTCGTTCAATGGCACGGGGCCTGGCTGGCCAGCTTTTCCGGTCTTATGAAGAAATCAAAAATTAGATCGATTCAAAAGATAACCAGTTTTTTCAATGCGGGATTCTTATGTTGCCCGAAAGATGGGAGAAAGTGATGGCCAGCGATGAACAATGCTTTAAATCATAAATGTAAAACCAGTTTTTCATAATGAAGCCCCGAATTTCGGGAAAAAAGCGGAAGCAAAGTTGTACACATATTATCAGATTCTGCCAGGAAATTTTTTTCTTTCCTCATCTTACAGGCTTACTGCATAGCAAGGTGAGTCTCGAAACATTTCACGTTCACCTAAATGACTCGATATTTTACGAGAATGCAGAAAAAGTTCAATCGACCTCATCATAATCGCGATCATTTATTCACCAGACCCAACTTCTCAGGAATCATGGATAACACACCCGCAAAAACCATTTCCCAACGACTATAGCCAATCGAGTTATACTCGAAAACTAGGTGCATCAAATCGATGGAATAGACCGTGAGAACCGATGGTGTCCGAAAAAATAATTACAACCCGTTTTTAGTTACCTAAATATAGATTGATATCCAAGAGTTTCATAATTGTCGAGTTCGTTATACTCCTCGGAATAGCTCAGAGTGGTCTGTTTTTGCGGTTGGAGCCAGTGGCGTACCATCACATAATTCAGTAACATTTTTGTTAGGACAAATTTTATTTTCAGCTTGATTTTCAGGTTTAAGTACTGAAACAACGAATTTTCAGATAAAATGAATGCTCCAAATTGCAACGAATTTAATCTCAATGGGTTCCTTGAATTGGTGTAAAATATATTATATATCAATTATATATATTATATATCTATATATTATATATCAATAAAATTTTTTTTATTCATTCATATTGTTTAACATAAGATACCATGAAACAGCTGGACATTAATGTATCAAGACAGCCAAGGCAATAAAACTCAAACTCATTGTTTTTGAATATAGATTGAAGCTCATTTTCAAGATCCCACCAATCTCATTATTATTATTTTTTTTATTGAAAAGGAATCTCAACTACGAAAGTAATTGACACAGGAACTTCAGCACACATCTTTATAAAAAGTCAATCTGAGAAACAGAAAAGTACAGTGTAATGAGAGTTAAGACGGAGCAGAAAAGTATAGAAATATATAACATATTCTAAAACTGCTTGTATGGGTTGGTGTCCCTTATACTCTGAAAGGATAGATAGACAGGATAATATTATCCATCCTTTCAAATCATTCCGAAAAATTTTTTTTTAAAAAACCTCAAAGATATTGAAATTTGTATTCAAACCGTCAAAACAGGAATAAAAACACTTGTTGACATCCGAAATTGGCAAAAGTGAAATCAACTTCATTGAAACGTGATGAACATAGGTTAATATTGATAACTAGATGCTGATATCGTTGTTTTGTTTCAAAGTTCCCTGAAAATAGTTTTTTTTTTAATAAATCCATCTAAATTCGATCTATTTTTACTGAACAATTGGCGAGATTATTTGCCTCATCCAACAAAATATAAGCTGACCTCTTGATTTTTCTTTTGTTATTATCAGGTTTCGTCATTAAAATTTTTGTGTTACTCCATCATATGGTTGCCGGTTTTGGAACACACATGATCTGCTATCTGCGATCTGCCAATATCTCTATTTTTTATGTTTTTCTTAATTTCTTAGGGTCTTGATGTTTCTCCTGTATGAGATTTTCCACAAATACAGGGAATATTATAAATACACTTTTTTGACTTTTGGTTCTCATTTCTAGTATATCGTAAATCACTCAAATGATTTACCTTTGAATCATTTAAATGATTTACGATCTATATAAACAAAAACTAAACCTTTGAATCATTTGAATGAATCACGATCTATGTTAACAAAAATTAAACCTTTGAATGAGAACCAAAAATCGAAAAATTATATTTACAATATTCCCTGTATTTGTGGAAAATCCTATACAGAAGAAACATCTATACCCTTAGAAATTAGAAAGCGTGAACAAAAGAATAACATAAAAAATAGAGATATTGGTAGATCGCAGATAGCAGATCATGTGTGTTCCAATACCGGCAATCACATGATAGATTGGAATGGCACAAAAATTCTAATGACGGAACCTGATAATTATAAAAAAAAAAGTCAAGAAGTCAGCTTGAATTTTGTTGGATGAGGCTAAAAATCTCGCCAATTGTTCAGAAGGAGTATATCTAATTTGGATGGATTAATTGAAAAAAGAACTGGTTTCAGGGAATTTTGAAATAAAATAACGATATCACCATCTAGTAATCAATTTTAATCTATATTCATCATAAATTGAAAAATGTCGTTTAAAAAATCTAAATATTGTCACGATTCTGCGAAGTTGTATGATGAATAGAAATTGTCTATCGAAGGAGTCTGATTTAGAGTACGAAACGTTACGCTTTAGAGTTCAAGCTTTTTCTTTTGTTCATTGTTGGGCACTAATTTTTTACTGTACACTTTTGGCTCCTGATAAATTAGTTCTCAAGTTTTACGCAGGGGCCTTTCTTCTATTATTTAATTTTTCTTCTAATTGCTTCTTCTCTCAGAGACTGAAGAGAAAACTCAAATAAAATTTCAGGAATATACAAATTCGCAGACATGAAGATGAAGCTATTTCGATCAATCCAATGAGAGAACACGATAGAAGATGCAATAACTTTGCGAATAAAACTTTCGACATATATTACGAATCATCGTGTATGCTACCGTATTAGGACATCTGAGATCGGGATAAACTCAAGATTCTCGATTGTTCCGTGAATACCCAATCTCATTCTCATGCTCCAAGATACGGATATTCTCGCATTGTCTCAATATTTTGCAGTTCACATTAAGCCAACACTGAAAAGGAAATTCGAAGGTCACCCTATATACCTAATGCCATTTGAATATCTAATGCGGTCGTGCTCTCAACGGTGATTAATTAACCTTTTGATAAATATCTAATTGGATAATTACAAAAGCTGGTAAATGCCAAATAAGGTGGACAGCCTTAGCAATTCTGAGCGATGGATATTGAAAGCTACATTTCCATGAATGTTTCACACCGGTTAATCCGATCTGATGGAATACGTGAAAAATTGTGAAAGAATGAAGCGAGAGATAGATCCTTGATAGAGAACTTTGATATTTAAGTTAACGTAATCGAATGAAAACAAGACATTCCGATAATGAAGTTTCAGATTGAGGTTAGAGAAATTAAAAGAACCGAGAATTTCTGAATAGTATTTAATTCGTTGATAAAACACCAATACCTTGGACACCTAGAAATACTGGATTGAAAATATTAATTTCACGTCTATCAATAACATCATAATCGGAGAGTGATTATGCGTGAATTTCCATTCAGAAAAACAAGAATTCTACCTAATCGCGACGTTTTATTCATACGAATGATTCGGACTAACGAAACGTTGTCTTAGTGGAACTCAGTTTTGAGAATCCACATTCCTATGCAGGAAAAATCCAGAATAAAACAATTATGACGTTTCAATCGTTTCTTCCCAGCATATCTTGATATGAAAAATGATAATAACATTAAAATCCTACCTGCAGATAAAGGATATGCCAAATTCGTCATGGATTCGAATTAATATAAAAACAAACTTTTGGATTTTATTAATGATACCGAGAAATATTCCATAATCAATAAAAATCCAACTGCAATAACAGAACTTAAAGTTGAGAAAATTAAATCGAATCATTCCTAAAATATCACATATGCTCAGAAAATATTTATTACACCTCCACATTTATATGGATTACCGAAAATTCATAAAGCTCTCATTCCATTGAAACCAATAGTAAGTTCCATTGGATCTCTTTGTCAAAATTTGGCAAAATTTCTGTTACAATTTTTGAAACCACTAACCGGAAAATCAGACAGTTTTTTGAAAAACGCCAAACACTTTCTTGAAAAATTGAGATTTTCCAATCTGAATTCAACTGATATTGTAGTGACTTTTGATGTAGTAAATCTTTTTCCTAACGTTCCAGTCGATAAAATACTTGAAATAGTAAGAACGAAATTAATGGATGATAATACTTCCCATGATAATTCGAAATTAAGTGTAGATAATATCATGGAAATGTTAGATATTTGTCTTAATTCGAAATATTTTCAATTAGATAATGATTTTTACAAACACAAATTTGGTGTGGCTATGGGCTCTTCTTTATCACCAATAATGAGCAACATTTTCCTGGAATTTTTTGAAGAAGACCATATTGAAAAATATTCACTGAAACCAAACACTTGGTGGCATTATGTCGATGATATTTTTGTAATTTGGCAACATTGCAGAGAAGAATTGATAAAATTTTTCAATCATATCAATAATAAGGAACCTACAATAAAATTGACAATGGAGTTGGAACAAAATAATGTACTTTTCCTCTTAGATATTTCGATAAAAAACTTTCCAAATCATTTTGAAACAAGTGTGTTCAGAAAAGAGACACACATGAATCGATATCTGAATTTTTATTCTAATCATCAAATAAGTGTTCAAAGAGGTATTATAAAAAAATTTTGTGATAGAGCTCAATTAATTTCATCGACAACTGAAATACGAAATGACGAAAATAATTTCATTAACGATATTCTTCAGGATAATCAATATCCAACGAATTTCATAGAAAAAACTATTTCGAATTTGAGAAAGAACAATTTTACGTCAAAACGATAATAACAATCAGGAACCAACAAGAAACCGTCAAGGACAACTAATTTTGATAAATTTGATTCCTTATATTCATGGACTTTCAGAAAAATTTAAAAGAATTGGTTCTAAATTCAACATAAAAACTGTTTTCAAAACAAAAAAGATTTACGATCTTTACTAACAAAAACTAAACCTTTGAATGAGAAACAAAAATCAAGAAATTGTATTTACAATATTCCCTGTATTAGTGGAAAATCTTACTTATACAGGAGAAACATCAAGACCATTAGAAATTAGAAAACGTGAACATAAAAATAACATGAAAAATAGAGATATTGGAAGATCGCAGATAGCAGATCATGTGTGTTCCAATACCGGCAATCACCTGAAGGATTGGAATGGCACAAAAATTCTAATGACGAAACCTGTTAATTATAAAAGAGAAATCAAGGAGTCAGCTTGCATTCTGTTGGATGAGGCTGATAATCTCGCCAATGTTTCAGTAGGAATCAATCGAATTTGGATGGATTTATTGAAAAAAAACTGGTTTCAGGGAATTTTGGAAAAAATAACGATATCAACATCTAGTAATCAATATTAATCTATGTTCATCATCTATTGACAATTATCAATTAAAAGAATCAAAATATTGTCACGATTCTACGACGTTATATGAAAAATAGAAATTGTCTGACGAATGAGTGATTAAGTCTCCGAAACGTTACGCTTCAGAGTACAAAGTGTTTTCTTTTGTTCATTGTAAGGCAACAATTTCTTGTTGTGAAGTTCTGACCGCTGACAAATTAGTGCTCGAATTTTTACGCGAGGGCCCTTCTTCTATTATTTAAAAATTTTTTTCTAATTGTTTCAGAGACTGGGAGATAAAACCCAAATAAAGTTTTCAGAAATATGCAAGGACCTCCCAGACAATATTTCAATAGATATCTCGACCACTATCGCAACATGGGGTCGAACATTGTCATGCTGTAAAATCACTTTATCATGTCTAACGTTGTATTGCGTCTTTCAATCGTTGAAACCACTTTCGGTTCGTTTTTTCACTAGAAGTGGCCTCACCATAGGTATGTGAGAGCATACGATCAGCCTCAGCAGATTTCTTCATATTGAAACAAAACATTTTAACCTACCGCAAATGACCTCACTAAATGAGAAAAACTTCATAATGCAGATACAAATCGACTAATATTTCGATGGCGTTATGCTTAAAAACACTTAAGCTCATTGTATGACATCTAAGATCTATTTATTTCAACTAGCACTTACTGCTGCAGCCAGCTATTGCAAAACCACGGAAACAAAGTTGTACCTCAATACCGAAAACGTGAAAATCGAAAAACGACATTAGGCTTCAAAATGTTCCTTTAAAGATTGATCATTCTATGACCTACATTTTCCCTTCTACGAACATCTTATAGTTCCGATTTGTTTTTTGCTGTTGAATTGTGACCGCCCGGGCGTATCAGATTAATATGGGGTCATATATATCGAACAGAAAATGGGTTTCAATATCGAAAATAAACACTCCGAAAGTCGGGGATATTTTATTCGAAAGATTAATTTCTCGAATCCGTCCCTCAAATAGGGGCGACTCCCAGAAATGCGTCAAATCCCTTGAGTTATCGGAGGACACCTTCTGCTTTATAGAAACTGGGATTAAACGTGAACAGCTTGGGAGATATGCCATTGAAAAATTTCGCCCAAGATATTCCTAGAGAGAATTATCGAATGAATTCAATTTTTGATGTAACAATGGAATTCTGAAAATTGGTTGAAGACAGAATTGAATTGGATAATTTGCTAACATGCCATAAAATCCATCGATAATTTTCCAACATGACATTGAATTAACAGGAAACCCTTATACATATTATGATATAATATTTGTTTCAGTAAAAAAAATCAAAATGCAGAATTACAATAGATTGAGGAGTTATTAAGATTTCATTGAGTTTGTTTTTTTTTCATGAAAAGTATCTTGATGTTGTTTGGAACTTTGAGAAACACTACGTTTGTTTCTTCAGTTTTGTAGCTTTTCTTTATTTCATGAAATCTGGGAGCGAAGGCACGGCTCAAAGAAAATATTTTTTCTGAAAAATCTATTCTTTTTATTCTGCGAGAAGAGTATATATTGGGAATCAAAATAATGAGAAATTAACGTTGATTTTCCAATTACCGAATACATATTCAATAATGTGAGCTTCTTTATTTTATGGAATCGTTTTTTTTTTGAGTACCTTCAAGTATGTTTGAAACTTTGAGACACACTTTTTGTTTCATTCTTTTATTTAGTTAGTTTCATTCTTTAGTATATTGCAATTAGTTTTCAGAATTGAGGATATATTTAGTTGTTTGAACGATTTTTGTTGTGACTTTTCTTTGACATTTTCTGTTAATATTTTTTTTAAAATTTTTTATAAAGCACCACATAACTCAAACTTCACTTCGAATCTTTTTTGGTTCATTATTTAAATTTATTTACACATATTGTTTATTCGCAAAACAATAACACAATGTACGAAGAGCGTACCTAATGATGATTCTGCTAATCTAATAGTAACAGCTTAAATTTATGATACCAGATGGTTTTTTTATGACACAGTCCATGCGAAGTAACTGAAAAATTTACAGCCAGGACCTGCTTCTTGAGGCCGCATCTCTTCCAACACTTGATGGTGAAAATATTGGGTCAAATACCATTTATTGTCAAGTACTGATTGAAAATTTGTTTTTTCTATGATTCCTTCGTATTTCATAACTCTCTCAGAATTATGTGTTTCAACTACTTTGAAATTTTACCAATTACTTCGAACTTTTCCAACTGCTTTTGGAAGTTTTTCCAACTGCATTGAAATTTTGCCACCTGCTTTAAAAATTTGCCAACTTCTTTCAATATTGGGGGGGATCAAAACCCCTTTATCCCTTCCCCTCCTTGGACTCGCCCCTGTATTTTATCCACTTTCAATCCCAGAAAAACCCCAACAAAAAAAATTTTGAATGATGGAAATACTAAAACATATTTTTTGTTGTTGTGGGAAAATCAATTCGAAAAATTGCCCAATTGAAAATATTATTATTATATTATTGTTATGTTGTAATATTATTATATAATATTGTTGAAAATATAAAATGCTGTTAGTGAAACGCCGAAAAAAGTTTTGAAAAATGCAGAATCCTACCAGGATGAATATTTGAATCGATATCCCAATTTCCTAGAGAATCAAGAACAAATAAGTGAAGATGAACACAAAACGTATACAATTCCATAATATCATTATCGGAGACCACAAATCCGAATGAAAATGAAGAAATCCCGTTTCGTGTGATCTAGACTTCAATAAAGTGTCAAGTACTCAAAGGTTGGTACTCATATGTATGTACAACGGTCACATAAATATAGGAAATACCAATTCCGTGATTTTCCTGCGGTGAACGAAATTGAAGCAACTTTCATATCGTATTCTGCCAGCAAGATCTATCTAAGCATGGTAAAACTAAAATTGATATCGTAAATATACTCAATTGCAGAAATAACGTTACTTCATCTCGAAGAATTGTAGAATGAAATATTTTGTGATGACGAAAACTCTCCGGAAATAGATAAATATTTCTCAATTAGAAAAATTGTTAGAAAAAAAACCGACTTTAAAAAAAGCAATTCAAAAATATATTTAATGCACTTTTTGTCTTAAGTTTTTTTTGCAGTTGAAATTTCCATTCATTTTTGATTTTCAGTCATTCACCAACTGATTTGCCTCAATATGAGAAGAAATACTAATCGTGCTGACCATATAATTTTATTTTATGTTTTATTAATGTTCCTTTTATGGATGAATGATCTTCATAAAAAAAGTTCTGAGGTAACAAACAACCAATTTTGGAGCCACATTCTTTATGAAATCAGTTATGAACGAGGTTATAAAGAACCGATTATATACATCGACTAGGAAAAAATACCTATCTTATAGCTCATTTACTTGTGTGACAATAACAAAATTTGAAACCATTCACCTAATTTGTTTTTTCTTCAATTTTAAACCATTTCCAAGCGTGAATACTGTGAAATATGTATTTTCCGCTCTTGCAAATTCCACTGTGTGCATAAACTGAACAAAACGACATCAAAAAATCTTCGATTCAATTTCATATTGTCATCGAGACGGAATTTCGTATACAAATTGAAAGTCAGAATGTAAAAAAACGAAATGGGGTATAGAAAGGATAACAAGATTTAGGAAGGCGCCTAGAACATGAATTGCTATCGATCAAGTCGAGGAATCTGATATTGCCTACAAAAACGTAGAGGGATGATGCATATTCTGAATTGTGCCAGTTCTTCACGAGAAAAATAAAACCGGTTTGTTTATCCATTCTTTCGAGACTGATTTCGAAAATCAAATTTCATAATATTATCTCGATAGAGATCATTGGAGAGTGGGGTAGATTATCTCGACTTTTGAAAGTACATACCACATTTCATGGAAAGGTAGAACAAGTAGCTCACGAACCCAGGGACGGGCCGAAGCCAAATTTTTGGGGGGGAATTCCATCGAAAATTTTCCAACAATACATTGAAAACAGAAAACCGTTATACATAATATGATAATTGTTTCAGTAAAAAAAATCAAAGTGATTAATTTCAACAGAGTGAGGAGTAATTAACTATTTTTCCATCTACCGCACATTGAGTAGATTTTATGGAAACTGTTTTTTTCACGAAGAGTATCTTGATGTTCCTTGAATCTTTGAGAAACACTACTTGTTTGTTTCCTCAAGGGAGCGAAGGCAAGAGGCTTATTTTCATCAGAGGAAATATTATTTCCAAAAAATCTATTCTTTTTAATCTGTGAAAGGATTGAATATTGGGAATGAGCAGTTTCAATACGATGAATCCTATCAAAGTGGTGAGAAATTAACTTTGATTTTCCAAATACCCAATATTCAATTATGTGAGTTTTTTTATTTTATGGAATCATTTTTTTTGTGAGAAGTACTTTGAGACACACTTTTTGTTTCATTCTTTGATTTAATTCAGTTTCATTCTTTGGTGTATCTCAAATTTTCAAGCTTCATAAAAAAAGATATTTTTCACAAAAAAAGCAGATTCCATAAAATAAAGAAATATACATGATTGAATGTTGGGTGGATGAAAAATCAAAGTTAATTACTTACCACTTTGAGAAGATTCTTAATATTGAAACTGTTCATCTCTAACATGGACCCATTTCAAAGAATAATAGGAACAGAATGTTTAGATATTATATTTCGTTTGATGAAAAATGAGCCTTCCTTCTGCTCACAGATTCCATGAAATAAATAAAAGCAACATAACTAAGGAAAAAACAGAAAATGTGTGTTAAAGTGTGTCATAAATCAAGATACTTCTTGAAAAAAATTTCCAATTTAGTAGGGAAACAGTTTTGCCCTAGATCAGTCATATTGAAGAATTTATTATTTATTTATTGCAATTAGGGTTTGGTAAATAGTTTCAGGCTTTCACGACCGAATATATTGACATTAAAAGAGTCTTCCGGGCTTATTGGCCGTGGTCTATTAGGAATTATTTCACCTAACGTTTCGCCCACAACTGCGGTAGGCATCTTCAGAGGATTCTTGGTCTTAGATTGTAACTCGACCGCTGAATTTCCGAAAGTGATGCTGGATTCGATCCGTTGGCCCCACTTATACCCTGATCATTGGCGGGAGAAGGTAGTGGGTTTACGCGCGCGATGTTGATTGGTCCATCGCTTCTACTTCGTATTGGCTTGATTTTGGTCTTTTCCAACACCGGCAACCATGCGCTATGTACCAAAGGGGTTTCTTCCCTTCTGTTCATATTGTTCTTATGTTTATATATCTCAATGGCTTCCAGGTTCATCCTAGGATAGAAACTTTTGATGTTTGAAATAGCTTCTGCCTTTAAGAAAACAATATTGTGTCCATCTGTCAGAGCATGTTGCGCTAGTGTGGATTTTTCTGTCTGATTCAGTCGACAGCATCGTTCATGCTCCTTAATTCTCGTATTGATACTTCGCTTCGTTGTACCAATGTAGACTTTGCCGCAGTCACAAGGTATCCTGTAAATACCGGGTTGGGAGAGTGGGTCGACTTTGTCTTTGGTAGTTCTGATCATTTGGCCAAGTTTTTGAGTTGGCTTATAGACAGTCTCTAGGGTTTGGAATTGAGGATATATTCAGCATTTTGAATTAATTTTGTTGTGTTGGATTTGTGTTTAGTAGCGCATTTCAGTTTTTATTTAAAAAAAAATAAAACAAATTGCCTTCCGATATTCTGTGGTCACTGCCCATAATTTTCTTTCACATTAGTTGTCCTTCGTGCTTTTTCTGTTCAAAATTTTTCATAAGGAACCACATAACTCCAACTTCACTTTTAATCTTTTTCGGTTCATTATTTGAATTTATTTACACATATTGTTTATTCGCAAAACTATAACACAATGTACGAAGAGCGTACCTATTGATGATTCTGTTTATTTGATTCTAATAGCTTAAATTTATGATACCAGATGTTTTTTTATGACACAATCCATGCGATTACGACGTAACTGAAAAATTTTCAACTACCTATTTCTTGATGGTAAAAATTTTGGTTTATACATCATTTATTGCCGGCGATACATATATTGTCAAGTACTGATTGCAAACTTGTTTTTTCTAATTCAGATTCCTTCGTATTTCATAACTCTCTCGGAATTATGTATTTCAACTGCTTTGAAATTTTACCAACTGCTTTGAACTTTTTCCAACCGCTTAGGAATTTTTTCCAACTGCTTTGAAATTTCGCCAACTACTTTGAAATTTTTCAACCCTTCTGAAATTTTCTCGAACTGCTTTGAAATTTTCCAACCGCTTTGAAATTTTTCCAACTCTTATGAAAATCTTCCGACTGCTTTGAAAAATTTGCCAAATATGTTCAACATTGGGGGGGGGGGGATCATCACAATCAAGGACACTGGTAGAAGTATCTAATCCGAACCAAGAAAGAAGCACGAAGAAAGAGAAGAAAGGCCCGATTATGACTGACCGCAAGGACGTCCCTCGCGGTTGAACTCGGAGGGCATCACCTCCTCTCAATCCTTCGCGAATAGCAATCATTCTTCAGCCCGGCAGATAAGATCGTGTAACCATTCGAGTGGTATTAAACGCCCGATTTGCAAAATAATATTCCTTCGGCAAAGAGACATTAATCTAATCGTGCATCTACATATTACGTCGTGTCCACGGCCTAATTAACGTCCACCGCGGGTGATTTATGCCACGTTGCCATGTCGGAAAACTCGCAGCAGAAAGACGCCGCTTGCGCGCGAAGAATGATTTGCCCTTTTGTGGTGCAATCTGCGCGGTGCGCGCCTGCGAATTCGTGATTGGAGGTAATTAACTGCCCTGGCCGAGCGCTTACTCAGCCGGTACAGCTGAATGTGTGTAATATCTTAGGTTTCTGCTAATTGTCGCATAGTTCGGAGACACGGCCACTATCTTCGGCTCAGAGTGGCATTGGCGACCCAAACATAATGAAATTCGCCGCGACAAGGGCATTAAATTAATCCCGTGGCTGGTATGGAGGAGTGGTGACTCTTGGTACGTCTTTAGCGGCGGTCAAAGCGGGTACCTACGGCTAAAATAACACTAGACGGTACCATTACTTGAGTACAGTCAATTTTTATGTTTGATCAATTTCTTATTTTTTCGAGATTGGTTTCGTTTCCTTTCACGACGAATGAAAAAAATAATAAGGTATAGGGTAATAAGGTAAAGGTATAGGAATTTCTGAAACCGTTGAAGATATAAAATTTAAAGGTAGGATCTATTTCATCCTTATGGAATGGCTTAGGTTTGAATGTCCCAAATTTATGTAAAATTCATACCTTTGATTTCAGATTTCGCTATTTATCTAAATTAGAAAGTTCAACGAGAAGAAACGTTATGCTTCAGAGTTTAAAGTGTTTTCTTTCTGATCATTGTTAGGCAACAATTTTTTCTTGTGAAGTTTTGGCCCCTGACAAATTAGTGCTCAAGTTCTATTATTTGAAAACATTTTTTTCAATTCTTCTTTCTTGTTTCAGGGACTGGGAGAGAAAACCCAAATCAAATTTTCAGGAGCTTTCTAGTAGAAAAATTCAAAACTTGGTGTCACGCGAACAGACTCATTTTGAACGATGAAAAAACTTAATTAATTAAATTTGAATTGAGGCAAAGTCCTCCTCTAACCCTTAGCTGTGGTTTGGACGTTCTTGTCTTTACCGACTCAGCTAAATTATTATTCCTGGTGGTTGACAGTAGATTGCAATTGACTGACCACATCGAATATGCTATCAGTAGATTTAGGAGTTCGCTTCCATTCAGTGCTTTAATATCAGTCTACTACAGTATGGTTTATAGTCAGTTAACTTATAATATTGAGAGCACAAAAACGTATTTTGAGAATGATATTTGCAATAAATGACAGATCGTCCTGTGAATCATTGTTTATAAAGCATGAAATATTGACACTTCCATGTATTTATATTTATAAAATTCTTCTCAATTCTATAAAAGATGAACGGAAGTTTGCCCACTTGTCCGGTTTTCTTAGTTATGGTACAAGAAATCAGCATATCCTATCGGTTCTTAACCATAACACAAGCAAATTTGAGAAGTCACCCATGTATCAATGTATTCAATTGTACAATAAATTGCCAAATAACATAAAATCTTTGATTATATTAAAGTTTTGTGAAGCTGTGAAACTATATCATTAGAAAAATGATATTACAGTGTAGAAGAATAGCCAAATGATATTCTTTATCTATGACATGTCCTATACATTGTTAAATGTCTTTCAGGAAGAATAAATTATTCTGTTTTATTCTATCCAAACCTGAAACCTTTGAAAGAAATACATACCAACTGAAAAACAAACTGCAACACCGAGAAGAAGCGCTGTTTAAATTTTAAATATTTTTTGGTAGAACATAGATAGTATAGCAAAGTTTTGAGAAATAAATCGTGATAATCCTTTCATGTGAACATTTTTTGCTACTTGAATATTGTAGTCGTTCTTTGCATTTTTTTTTTAATTTTACAACAAACCAGCTGTTCGAGGAGATACAAAGTAGTGACATCCAATTCCGTCAAAATGAAGTTTCACATCTCCAATGACAAGCGAAAAAAAGAACTCTGTACATCCTCTTTCATTCAATGAGATTTTAGCAGTGGCCCTAAATCAGGGCCCTCGGAGAAACCTGCATGGGGGCTCTGATTTAGGGCCACTGCTTTTTTTCGCATGTCATTGGAGATGTGAAACTTCATTTTGACGGAATTGGATGTCACTACTTTGTAATTTCCGCTCAGTACATTACACCTAATTGCTTCAAATATCGAAGTTTTTATGAAGATTTTGTCCCTGAGGAGTATGGGAACGAAAACATTAGGATGTAGAATGGCATCAAGACGCCTTTTCTGGCCAATCTAGATTCTCCTTTGGTGCAAATGATGGCCGAAGAAGGGTTAGACGACGTCGGAGAAAAAAACGTGAACGTCATTTTGATGTTGAGCAGTAGGCGTAATAGTATGGGGTGTTACTGCACATACAAGTAGGTCAACCTTAGTCTCTATTCGAGGTAACATAACAGTACTGCCCTACCTTCGAGAAATAGTGGAGCCATATGTTCTCCCTTACCTTAACCGGCTCGAGAATCCAATATTTCAGCAAGATAATGCTTGACCCCATGTTGCTAGAGTTCGTTTAAACTTTCTGGGAGCGACCCATGTGAATCTTTTGCAATTTCCGCCCAGATTTCCCGACTTTCAGCACATAGAGCATGTTTGGGACAACATGGGTAGAAGGCTTGAAAAGTCACCTGCCCCCACAGACTTTGGCAGCTTTGCTGAGACGTGAAGTACAGGTAGCTTGGGATAGTATCCCTTGAGAAGAAAATATCATTTTCCAGCATCAATGCCAAGATGTGTTGGGGAGTATTTAGATAACCGCGGTGGACAAACACATTTTTAACGAATTTGAATAAAAAAATTGTAAACAATTCTTTCTTCCTACAAATTTTAATCATTTCCTCTGTTTAATTCACATTAAACATATCAGAAGTCTCGACCTAGTTGAACGGAATTTGGACGATCATATGAGTATGATGAAACCCTTAATCTGCAAATATTTTTCTTATATATATATACTGACATTTGTAATCTCAACATTAAGTTCAACTTCACTTTGTACTTCGAAATAATAATAACAACAGCTCTTTATTGCATTTGCAATTGGCCATCGACCATGGGTCCTTCAGCCTGTAATTTTACAGTCCTTGATATATTTAATCATATATATATATATATATATATATATATATATGTGATCGGTTTTAAAACATCTGGCGACGTTGTCCGATGCCCAACTTCCACTTGTTCCTGTCGTTCCATTGGCCTTCTTGCAAATTTCTTCTACTCATAGCCTTAGCTATCCCCTCTTTCCATGATTTCTTAGGTCTTCCTCGCTTTCTACGGTTTGGTGGTACCCACTGCATGACCAGCTTGGGTAGTCTGCCCTCATCCATCCGCTGTATATGTCCGTACCATATAAGCTGTTTTATCTCAATATCTGTTGTTAGTGAGCCATCAATTCCCATACGCTGCTTGATATCATCATTTCTGACTCTATCCCTTCTAGATATTCTCAAGGAACGTCTAAATACATCCATCTCGGTCGCCTCTAGTTTCCTCTTAATGCCTTCCGTAATTCTCCATGTCTCCGCACCATAGGTTAGATGACTTTTCACAAAGGTTTCATATATGTTATGTTTCCTTTGTTTGCCAATATCAGAGCTCCACCATATCCCATTCAGACAGCCTATTGTTCGTCTGGCCTGTATTATTCGTTTTTTGATCTCTTTGTCGTCTTTTCCTGTTGTATCAAATTCAACTCCTAAGTATTTATATTCGCTACATGTCTCTATTTCTTCAATTTCAAATTGTATGTTTCTCGGCTCAACTCCTATCGGTAAGTATTTTGTTTTCTGTGTATTCATTTCCAGACCCCATTTCTTATATTCCTCATATAGTTTCCTCGTCATATACTCGAGGTCTTCTTTATCATTCGCTATGACAACTTGGTCGTCTGCAAATTGTAGCGTATATAAACATTTTCCTCCAAGATCAATTCCCATTCCGCTGCACTTTCTCTTCCATTGTCTTAATGCTCTTGATACATAAATTTTGAAGAGTGTCGGCGAGATGCAACATCCCTGGCGTAGACCTTTATTTACAGAAAACTTTCTTGATATCCTGTTACCAATTTTAATTCTTGATGTTGACCCATCATATAGATTTTTGAGAGCTTTAATAAGGGTATGGTTGATGTTGGTTTCTTGCAGTGCCTTCCAAAGCATTTTTACAGGCACTGTATCGTATGCTTTCCGTAAATCTACGAACAGAAGATGAGTTTCCATATTAGTGTTTAATCTTTTTTCTATAAGTTGTTTCACACAGAAGATATTGTCTGTGCAAGATCTTCCAGTTCGAAAGCCTGACTGCTCCTCTTCTTCCTGTTCTTTATATTCAACTTCGATTAGATCTCGCAGAACTCTTCCATATAGCCGACTCAGTGTGCTCGTCACCGATATGCCTCTATAGTTGGAGCAGTCTAACTTGTTACCTTTTTTATGGATTGAAGTTATATGAGCTACTTTCCATTCTTCTGGGACCGGAGTACCGTTGATGTATTTGTTTATGCACCAAGTCAGTATATCCACAAGTTTATCTGATCCATTTTTGATCAACTCTGCTGGGATTCCTTCTGGGCCTGCCGCGCGACCATTCTTAAGGTTTTTTATTGCTCTTTTGATCATGTCATCGCCAACGCTGATCGTTTCGCCCTCAATTAATACCTCTCTTGGTGAAGTTATAAGATATTCATCTCTATCCTCTTTCAGCAAGTGTTCGTAATGTTCAATCCACTTTGTCGTTGGTATAAGTTGGATATTTGCAGAATTCTTTTCATTTGACCTGACTTTTTTTATGAACTTCCATGATTCTGAACATCTTTTACCACCAAGGTACATGTTTATTTCTTGACACTTCCTGTCCCATGTCTTTCTTTTTGCATCAGCTATTGTTCGTCTTGTTATTCTTTTTATTTCTAAATATTGGTCTCTCTCTTCTTGTGTGAGGGTGTTAGTCCATTTAAGATATAATTGCTTTTTCTGAATAATCAGATTTTCTATATCTTTATTCCACCAGATGTTCGTGCGACGGGTTTCAATATTGATACCAATTGCCTCCTTTGCAGATTCCTTGATACTATTCACAACGTTCTCATATACCTCTTCCACAGATTTCTCTTCCAATTCTGATGTATCAAGAAGTTTCCCATTTAGTCTATTACGATATAGTAATTGTGTACTTTCATCAATAAGACTGTTCAGATTGTAATGTTTATCCTTTATTTCTTCCATTTCTTGAGTACTCCCGTTGGTTATATTGCTGTTTGATGTAAATACATAAGGGAATAGTATTTTTGCTCCCACTATATAATGGTCTGATCCACAAGTTATTCCTCTATATGCTCTGACATCGTTGATGCGTATTGTATTTTTCTGTTTTACGATAACGTAATCAATGACAGATTTTAAGTTTCTTGTGTATTGTACCCAGGTGTATGTATGAATATCCTTGTGTTTATAAAAACCGTTAGTTATTTTCAACTGATTATTTTGGCACATTTCAATTAGTCTTTCCCCGTTATCATTTACATTTTGTTCTCCATATGGTCCCACCACATTATCCTTGATTTTTCGGCCAACTCTACTATTAAAATCTCCCAATATTATTATCTCCCTTGTTTGGCCTATCTTCGTTATTTCCTCATGTAGTTGTTCAAAAAATTCATCCTTCACCAAGATAGGCTCGTCATCTGATATTGCGTATAGTCCCAGAATGGTCAATGGTCTCTGATGAATATTTATGTTCATTCGAATCATATTCTCATTTATGTTTTCAAAATCAGTTATTCTACTCTTATATTTTCTGTTGATCATTAGGGAAACTCCTCGTCTGGCTCTTTGATGTTTCGGAACTCCACTATATATATGTATAAAGTTACCTATCGTTTCTGTACCACTTCCCTTTTTCTTTGTCTCAGTTAGTACCACCAAATCCATTTTCAACGTTTCTAACTCTTTGGTTATTTCATCCATTTTTGTTCTGATCCAAAAACGCGTTCGATCCAAAACGCGCGTCCCGATGAATTTTTCCCAGCGCCGACGCCACCTAGCGAACCGCTCGAAACTACGATCGCCTTACAGAATCCCCCCTCGGGCGTCCCGCCACAAAAGTCGCCCGATCCTCACGTTCCTCCCAGATAGCATCGCGTCCCGTCCCATGATCGAGCAGCTCTCGAACCCGACAAATAGATCATTTTAAATCCAACAATCCAAGACGGAAAGGAAGCGATCCGTCTCGATTGTTTGACTTGCGGGCGCGTGCATTATCCTTTCGCTGCGCCCCGGCGCCCCGCCCCGCGAACGCCAATTTACGCCCGTGCGCCCGCTCGACGTTGACACAAATCCGATAATTTAGCACCGGCCGCCCGCGGGTGGTTCATCGGAATCGAATAAATAATTGTTCTTTGTAATCCCCTGGATTAATGCGTTTTGGATGGTAAATATGAGTCGTAAGTAATGCGTCGGGCCGCCAGGTATGGATTAAGGCGATTTCATATCATGTCGGCAGCTTGAAACATCCCAAGGAAGACCTCTCTTTCTTCTGGTCTAAGGCAGGGTATCATCTTTTGAATCTACTCCAAAATTACACTGACTAACTTATCAGACAGACTTTTTCGAATTCAAGTTGAAAGACTTCTTGACATTATCATCCTGTTACATCAAAAAACAAGGCTTTAATCACCATAGTAACAATGATCTCATTTGTGCAAAATATGCGCCCTTCCATTCGATGACTTGTTGCCATTTTGAAGGTAATATCTTTATGCCTCTCTCATAGCTCTCATATCAGCAATCGAAAGATGTCTAAACATCAACTTGAAAGAAACTATCAGAAGTACGATAGGGCTATTCACTCAGATAGTCAAGCTGCTATTAAAGCACTGAGCTCCTATGTCATAAAATCAAAGTTGACTTGGGTGTGCCGGAGCAAGCTCAAAGGGTAGAAAGGAAATATTTGGTCTCACCATGGAAATTGAAAAGGATGGTGCTCTACGCTTTCTAGATATTTTAGTAAATAGAAAGACTAATGGAAAACTAGGACACAAGGTTTTTGGAAAACCATCCCACACTGACAGAAATATACACAAGGAGTCCAATCATCACCCGAAACAGAAACGAGGAGTTATAAAAACACTCGTAGAGAGCCATAATTTCTTGGGGGATGAACTTGAACATCTACAGCATACATTCATCGCCAATGAATATACTGCCATAATAATAATAATACCACATCACAACTCACCCCTAATGGTAGAGCTATCTTACCATACATCCCTAAGGACACAGATAGAATTCGTAGAATACTGAAAAAGCACAACATCGAGACCGTTTATAAGCCAACTCGAAAACTTGACCAACTAATCAGAACTATCAAAGACAAAGTCGACCCACTCTCTCAACCCGGTATTTACTGGATACCTTGCGACTGCGACAAAGTCTACATTGGTACAACGAAGCGAAGTATCAATACGAGAGTTTTGCGGAACATTCCCTAACAGATGAACACAATATAGTTTTCTTAAAAGCAGAGGTCATCTCGAATATCAAGAGTAACTATTCCAGGATGAACATGAAAGCGATTGAGATCTATGAACATAAAGAACATATAAACAGAAAAGAAGAAACCCCTTTGGTACATAGATCACGGTTGCCCGTCTTAGAGAACACCAAGATCAAGCCGATACGGAGTGGAAGCGATAGACCAATTAACATCACGTCCTTCTCCCGCCATTAACCATAGTATAAATTTCACCTACTTATGGAACCTGTCATCACTGTCAGAAATTCAGCGGGCGAGTTACAATCTCAAACCCAAAGATCCTCTGAAAGTACATTTTGCAGATGTAGGCGAACATTAAGTGAAATAATTACCAATAGACCTAAGAGACCCTCTCAATGTCATTCTAGACGGGGTTTCTTTGGAGAAATTTCATACGTTAACCTGATGAGGGTTACCCTGGACAAGTCCAAGAAACATATATATGGTTTAGTCTAATCAACTCCATAGCAGAGATGCAGGGTGATGTGTATTTTGATAGGAACTGCTCCACATGAGTTAGAGATATTGACTTAAATTGTAAAAAAAATAGTTTAGATGAGATTTTGTGATAAAAATGCATATAAATATGACTACAAGTTGTAGGAAATGAAATTGATTTTAGCCCGTAGGTCTGCAGTGTAAACAGGGTGGTTAAAAAAATCGAGTTGAATAACGAAATTTTATTCCCACAGAATTCGAGCATATTAAGACTATCAATACAATTTATGGCCGACACGGGCATCAATAACAGCTTGACATCTTCTTTGCATACTACACACGAGATTGTTGACCATTTCTCAAGGAATTTATTTCTATGAACGGGGTAGAAGCTCTCAGATCATCTAAGGATTCTGGGGTAGGTTGATGATTATCTAATCTTCTTTGGAGCATATCCTATGCATTTTCTATGCAATTCAAATCTGAAGTGTGCGGAGGTATTGGTAAATGTGGAATACCAAGCTCCTCGCGCATTCTCAACTATGGCTGCACGGTGCGGTGTAGCCTTATCGTCTAGAAATTGATAAGTTTCTCCAATAGTACCGTGCCTATCTGTGGGCCCGTTGAAACACATCCCGGCCCACACCATAACACCGTCCGCTCGGAATGGATGGACTTCTTGGACATAGCGACGATTACGGGATATGCGTGGAATTGTTCATACTCTTATTCTTCGAGAATCTGAAAATCGTCCATATCTGGATTCATCAGTGAAAAGGACACTACGCCATTGATCGTTCCAATTGATATGTTTCCTTGCCCATTCCATTCTTTGACGCTTATGGTCACGTGTTAATGGAACTCTTCTTAATGGACGTCTAGACTTTAGATTCACTTCTCTCAAACGTCGTCTGATGGTTTCGATGGAAACTTGGACCCCATATGCGTTTTCATGAGTATTCCCTAGCATTCTACACGTATATGTAAGCTCTCTTCTTGTTGAAACGGTGATGAAACGATCCTTAGTAGGTGTTATTTTTCGTCGGCCACCAAGCCTTGGTCTGTCCAACACAGAACCTGTCGCACTGAACCTATTCCAAAGTCGAGATATCACACCTTGGCTGACTTGGAGCCTGGAGCCTTTCCGCTTCAACAACCTGAGTTAAGCCACCCTGTAGCATTCTGATGGCTCTATTAGTCACAACGTTTGTAAATTTACGTCTTGGCATTTTCAAAAAACTCGTATCAAATCGAAGCCGTTGATAAACTGACTCCATTTCAAAATAAGAACATTCATGAAGCATATGCAAAGAACCAAACTTCAGAAAAAAGGCGACGATGGATGAAATGTCTCATACTGATTTTTCTGGGATCGGTTCTAGTTGTTATTGAGTTTTGAATGATTTCACAACGATTTTTTCAAAACGATTTAAAACGATATCCCTAACTCATATGGAGCACTATATTTTGAAACGTTGATAACTTTTGAACCAATTTTATATTATACGTGTTTCCATGTTTTCTGCTTAGGAAAATAAGTGCCAGCTGGAAAAATGAAATAATTTAATTAGGCTATGTTGAGAATATTAATGGTCTACAAAATTACCTATTCCAGTACTGCATCGTTCGATTACCACTGACGTCGCCTTTGAATTCGCTGTCTCTTAAATAACGGAATTTCCTATTCTGCCCTAATCTTAATAAATTAAGTGTTAAGCCGTGTTCCCCTGTAATTGATATATTATTATATACTCGGTTCGCCTTAATCCTTGCAGGTACAATATGGTTAAAATGTGAATTCTCGGAATTCACTCTTGGAAACTGTTTATTGCAGTCAGATAGATGTACGGGGTGGTGCATGATCCTATTCAGGTTCACGTCTAGTACTAATAATCTATATCTACGGCAAGAACTCGATTTTCTTTTCTGTCCTTGTTGACCTGCAATAGTTTGTGAGAGTTGTCCAATTCCATTCGAATAAAAAAAATCCAAAATTCGTTTGGATGCTCCATGCTCCATGTGTTATTAAACCAATCTTTTTTCCAAACACTTCGGAAAATTTTATGACGAAATGTTTTGAACAAATCCCCATTCTACTATTATCGCCATAAGAGGGCAATGTAAACAATAACTGTGTATTTTGAGTTGCCTAAACCTCTTAGCCTCGGAATTCTAAGGTCTTTGCGCAGAAGTAAGTGCCGATTCACAATTGTCAAAGTTCGAACACATAATTATGTTGATTATTTCAAAGTATTGAAATTAAACGAACGCTAACTATGATAGCCCATGATTAGAAAATGAAATTGAACTCATAAATACAATACTTTAAAGTATAATGATGTGTACGAACTTTGACAGTAGTTTTTCGGTTACGTCCGTTGTAAATCGGCACTAAAGAAAAAGAAGAAAACATCTTAGCGTCTCTGTTAAAGAAGTATCTGCAGGTTTATCTTTGGTTCTGTGAAGTGAGAGTATCACAGACCAAGACAAAGGTTATTTCTGTTATTTGTGACATGGAGGAAAAGGAAGTGGAGGGGGCATAACGTTTGAAATGTGTCACCAAAACAAATCTGAAAGTGGCTCCCCAAGATGGCCGCCCTCGAGTTATTTAAAATGTAGTTTCTACAGTTTTTTTATTATTTTATTATATAAATAAAAATTATTTCTTGTCCGGTATATGGTTGTTAAAATACATCGAAAAATAAAAATTCTGCAGTTACATTTCACAGGTAAGCTTTTCGAGTCTCATCATCATGAGTTTTCATTACTATGTTAATAAAATATCCAAAACCGTCTTATGCCTTTTGTATATAGGTTTACTGTGAAGAATGAGAGTAATGGTCAAAAACGTAAATACTCATAAAAATTTCAGTACGATGCTATGCAAAAAGAGGAATGGGAGTAGGAATACACCGACCAAAATTTCAAAGAAAATACTGTTAAATGGTATACAGATGGTTCTAAAACTAACACAGGGACTGGCGCTGGGGTCCACGGGGCCAAAGCCAAGTCTGCGCTATCGTTAGGCTCCTGTGTCAGTGTTCTTCAAGCAGAAACATTAGCAATCGAAAGATTTCTAGACATTAATCTAGAGAGAAACTATGAGAATTGCGACATAGCTATTCACTAAGATAATCAAGCTGCTATTAAAGCACTGAACTCCTATGTCATCGACTCAAAGTCGACATGAGAATGCCAGATCAAACTCAATGAGGTAGGCAAGAAAAATAAGGTCTCTTTGATCTGGGTTCGTGGTCATTCGTGAGTCACAGGTAACGAAGAGGCCAATAATTTTGCCAGAGAGGGTGCTCGGAAACCACTCACTGGTCCGGAACCTTTCTGTGGTATAGCAAAATGTACATATAAGAAGGAGTTTCTGGAGAAGCAGAAAACTGAAAGAGGCAGAATCTCCAAGGTTTGGATCACTCCAAAAAGTTCCTTAGGAATTTTGAAACTGTAAGATCCAAAAAATACTTGGATCTCAGTAAGAACCAACTATACCTCCTCACTGGCTTTCTTACAGGGCATTGTCGTCTCAGAAAGCATTTGCTGAGAATGGGCGTATCGGACACTGACGAGTTTAGATTCTGTGGGGAGGAGAAAGAAACTCCTATTCACCTAATCACAGAATGCTTTGGCATTGTTAGACAAAGGAAACAATGCTTTGGTCGAGAGACCTGTAGGAGTGAGGAATTAGCGTCACTGAAGCCTTCCGAGATATTGGATTTCATAAGATCTCTGGGAGTGGGAGGCGAGCTGTAAAGCTTTGTCAGGGGGCACAATAGACCATCAGGTCGCAGTGGACTGTCACCCCTTTCAAACTATTAACTATAACCTATTTCAAAGCAATTAATTTTTTTGTATGTTTTGTACTTTTGTATTTCATCTAATATATTTCTTTCCTGAAAAAAAACCAATGGTAAGTACAACAGGAAATGATTCTACACACTTCTTGGCCACCATTCAAAAATATAACAGCTGTTTCTAGACGACATCGTTTGGAGCAACACATATTGTACAGGACAATTTTATGACCACTTTCGAGGTATTATACCATAATAGTTCATTATAATATTAAAGTTGGTTTTTTATTGATCGATTGAGGCAGTGAGAAGTCTGCCGGGTCAGCTAGTGTTTACATAAACATTTAAATCATTTACTATTCTATCTATGTTTTACCAACATAAAATTAACATTTAAACAGTCCCTCCTGGGTGTTTCAATTTCTTCGTCAGTTTGTATATTTAATTCCCCTAAAATCTCATTCCTACGTTCGCTCCTTGCGATTAAGTCAACCCATCTGGTCGTCGGTTAACCCAACAACTGGGGCCGTAAAATGAAAGTGGCGAGTACAAAGTAAGCACAATGCAAGGGCTGGGTATAATTACTAATTTGAATAACCAGATAAGCCATCAAGAAAAACGTAAATACCACCAATACGAAAGTGCAAGAACCACAGGTAATAAAACAGTAAATTCCTAAAAACTCTCCAACTAGCTCCGTAAGTTATGGGTTTCAAGTGGAGAAATCAACTGCCAACAGAAGAACAGAACTGGATGCAATAATACTCTCGTAAAATTAACCTGGATGTACGTTGAGCACAATGCCATGGCTGAAAAGGCATAAAAGTCCACATAAATAGTCTAGAGTATCCAGATGGAGGTCTGATGCTGATGTTATTGCTTATTGGCACTAGCAATTACGAGAAGAATTAACGGCGATGGGGTACCCGCCAAGAACGTGCATGGGGTCAGGGGTCACGGAGTCAGCTATTAAAAGGTATGCGTTAATGATACGAGGCGAGTGTTTCAATCGATTAAATTTTCATAATTTGTTGAGGCCTTCGGAGTGTATCGAAATTCATACTGGGTGAGTCTTGTAGAGGTCGATGACGTTATGCAAAATTTTATGAGTAACTTTTTGCAATATTAAGTTTGATGAGCTTCAGTTTGATCTTTTTGCTAATAACTGGTCCAGGTCAATTCTGCCGACGTTTCGATTATATATAAATCATCTTCGGGGCTATCATCGGTTGAGTCCTAGTGTCCAACTCGAGAACGCGTGAAATAGTGCCACTTTACAATACTGGTACGACGAAACATGGGGAAACTGTGCAGCTGAAACATAACAGAAACATAATTTGCCGGGTAGGAATGTGAAAATAGATGTTCACACAACTGGAAAAGTTGGGAAAAAATAAATATATTAAGTATGATGAATATGGAATTAACAGAACTCGTCTCACTGGAACCACTTATAAATGAAAGACAAATTTTTCTGATTATTTGATTTTGTGATGCTTTCTCATTTTGATATTTGTCGTATATTTTGGGAAGGATTTCATGCTTTCCTTTTGTGAAAGGTTAATGACAGTTCTAGAAAAAAAATTTCTCTCTGAATGTTACTCTGACTGAGTTCGTATTGTAAAGTGGATAAAGTATTTTGTATATGGACTGGCTCAACTTAAGAACTGGAATCATCCTCAGAATTTTATAATTCCATTCAGTACACTTTTGAAGTGAAGGATTTAAACAAATGATTGAATTTCATTGATATTCACTCAAAAAAGTGATCTTGAAATTTCCAGAAAACATTTCTGATTCTGATTCACGGTAATAGTAAGAACCCTTACAGGATCAAGATGTCTGCATTTCACACTCTGGTATATAGGTTAATCTCGTGGTTTTTTCCACGGGCAGAAAAAATTGAATATAGTTTTGTATTTCCGGTGAAAAAGCGCTTCTAGAAAGTGTTGAGGGTTTTCAGATATTTTCGTTAGTAAAAAAGTTATGGCACAATTTCGAAATCGATAATATATCAAAAAAAAAAAATTAAGGGAAATCTAGCTCAGGACACCTTTCGAATATTTAACATATCTAGTACAGAGAAGTACCAAAACAGTTAAAATCAAGCAATTTGGGATACCCTATAAAAGAATTTTTGACGAGTTACGTCACTTTTTTGGCACGCTGTATATGCTGTCATGTGATGAGAGTCCTGCTTTTTTTTTCGTATAGGTGAGACAGGCTGATGTCGAGCTGTTTAAACTGAGTAAAAGAAAAGATCTATTCTGAAAAATAAATAAAAAACTGGTTTTTCAGATCACTGCATTATTTTCAACATCATAGATTTCGACAATTTCACATGAAGGTGATGAAGGTAAACGTTTGGATCTTTCAAAATACCTGGAAATATATTCAGTCCTAAGAAAAAACCTTCTATATGTGAATGACCAACTAGATTTCCACCTATATCTGGTATTAACATCTGTTTTCTGATTTTGTGAATGTGTACTTTCTGTATTTATGTATTCAGTAATTAATTTGGAAAAAACCCGAAACATGTCAACGAAAATAATACTGCTCCACAAGAGTTAGGAATATCGTATTCAATCGTTTTGAAAAGAATGTATTCTTTGAGAAAATCGCTGTTAAATCATTTAAAACTCAATAACAACTTGAATCGATCCAATTAAAATCAGTATAAGACATTTCGCCAATCTGATCACCTTTATTTTGAAGTTTGGTTCTTTGTATATGCTTCATGAATGTTCTCATTTCGAAATAGGGTCAGTTTACCAACGGCTTCGATTTGAAACGAGTTTTCTGAAAATGCCAAGACGTAAATTAATAAACGCTGAGGCTAATAGGCTATCGGAATGCTACAGGGTGGCCCAACTCAGGTTGTAGTGGAAAGGCTCCAAGTCAGCCGAAGTGTGATATCTCGACTTTGGAATAGGTTCAGGGAGACAGGTTCCGTGTTGGAAAGACCAAGGCTTGGTGGGCGACGAAAAACAATACCTGCTCAGGATCATTTCATCACCATTTCGGCGAGAAGAAAGCCTACATCTACATGTAGAATGCTACGGAATACTCTTCAAAATGCAGATGGGATCCCAGTTTTCATCGAAACCATCAGACGACGTTTGCGAGAGGTGAATCTAGGTTCTAGACGTCGATTAAGGAGAGTTTTATTAACACGTGACCAGAAGCTTCAAGGACTGGAATGGGAAAGGCAACATATCAATTGGAACGATAAATGAGGTAGTGTCCTTTTCACTGATGAATCCAGATATGGACGATTTTCAGATTCTCGGAGAATAAGGGTATGGACCATCCCATGCATACCTCGTAATCGTCGCTATTTCCAAAAAGTCCAACCATTTCGAGGGGGTAGTGTTATGGTATGGGCCGGGATATGTTTCAACGGGCGCACAGATCTGCACATTCGTCCTGGGAATATGACCGCCTTTCACAATAGGGAACATCTCATTGAACAAGTTTTGCCAAATTTTCAAGCTGCTATTGGTGAAACTTTCCAATTTCTAGACCATAACGCTAGACCGCATCGTGCAGCCATAGTTGAGAATGCGCGCGAGGAGCTTGGTATTTCACATTTACCAATACCTCCGCACTCACCAGATTTGAACTGTACAGAAAATGCATGAGATATGCCCCAAAAAAGATTAGATAATCATCAACCTACCCCGGAATCCCTAAGGGATCTAAGAGAGCTTCTGTCCCGTTTATGGAATGAAATTCCTGAAGAAGTGTTCAACGATCTCGTGTGTAGTATGCAAAGAAGATGTCAAGCTGTTATTGATACCCGTGCCATATATTGTATTGATAGTCTCTAAATGCTCGAATTCTCTAGGAATGAAATTTCGTTATTTTACACGACTTTTCTTAACCAATCTGTATACATTGCAGACCTACAGGCTTAAATTAATTTTATTTCCCGCAACTCGAAATCATATTAATATGAATTTTCATCACAGAATCTCATTTAAACTATACAGGGTCTTTCACGAGGAACCTCACCCATATTTATACGGGAAACTACTGAACGTATTTTCATGAAATTCAGCACTTATAAGTATTTCACGATGCTGATGAAATCTAAAATATTTTCAAGGCACGAGCACCTCCGGTTTTTCCGGAAATGACGACAACTTCCGTTTTTCAAATTAGAACACCATTTTTTTATTGCAGAAATAGATTCCTTAGAAAATTTCAAGTTATTTTGATGTAACATTTTTCAGTTTTGGTTGGAAAATTCTCTCTGAGCGGGAAAATTCGAAAAAAAAATCGAAAATAGAGCTCCGCTGAAACAAGAATAACTTCGAGGTTTTTGGATGGAAAATTTTCATTTTTGGGATTTTTCAAGATGTAAGATTGATGTATCCACTTTAAAAATCGAAATCGCGATTCATGATACAGGGGATGAAAAAATCGCTTTCAAAGTTAGGGATGACAAAATCGTGAAAAATCAATTTTTTCAAATTAGAACCCCATTTTTTTATGGCAGATATTGAATCTACGTTAAAAAATAATGTGAGTGTATGCATCACACCCTTGCCCTAAAGTGGATATTTTCTGAGTTATTCACAAAAAACTGTTTTTCGTCTTGAATTTTCAGCTATTTCTTTTCCCTTCACCCCAAAAGATGAAATTTTCAGGAACTGTTACTTAAACCATGTTTTAGATTTTACTACCCTAATATGCAAGAGAAAAAAGTTACAGGTTGTTCCTAAATAGATGGCGAATTTTGATTCGAATTTGTATCGGAAACCTCTTTATTTCAACTAATCGGCCATCGGTTTTCTCTCCAGTGATAAATAAATAATTCCTTATGAACCATATGCAAAAACTTACCATGTTTTACATTCTTTTTTTTTTTAATGATAGATATCATTAATTACATCTGCCAAATTCCTCTTTATTCAGTAGCATTTTGTGTTTACTATTAATTTGGTGATAATTCGTATTAAGTTATAAAATCGATCACTATGCCTAATTTTACCAATGAAGATTATTTAAATCTCATTCTACTTCATGGAGAATGTAATAAAGTTGTAGATAGAACGATTCGACTGTTCATTGAGAGGTCTCCTGACCGACCCAGACCAACGAGAGATACCATTAACAGAACCATGACAAACTTGAGAAATGTCGGATCTTTCGTTAAGAAAACTATACACAGAGAAAAAAGTATAGTAGAAGATGAGAACAACGAAATTACAGCTCTTGCATATTTTCGTGTGAATCCACAAAATTCTCTCAAAGATGCCGAGATTGATCTGGGATTATCTCAATCGAGTGTTTGGAGAATATTAAAAAAACATAAAATGCACCCATATAAATTCAATAGGATACAGCATTTGAAGGAAACTGATTTCGTCAGGAGAACAGAGTTTTGCGAAGCTATGATGATTCGATTTCAAGAGAATGAAAACTTTTTGGACTGTATGATTTGGACAGATGAATCTAAATTCACAAAGAATGGTTCTTTCAATAGGCATAACAGTCATTATTGGGATGAAGAGAACAACCACCACTTCAGACAATGGAACTTTCAAGAGACCTGGAGTTTCAATGTTTTTTGCGCCATCAAAAATAATGCAATTCTCGATGTTCACATTTATGATGGGACTTTAACTGGTAAGATAGAACACTACACATGTTTGCATTATTTAAAGAATGTTCTCCCTTAGGAGATAGATATTCTGACATATTGACTCAAATAATTGAGCCGCTAGTACAGAACCATAATGACTTATGGTATCAACAAGATGGCGCGCCTCCACACAATTCACTCAATGTGTCAAATATCCTCTACAGGCTATTTGAAGATCGATGGTTGGCGAACAATGGTCCACATCTTTGGCCACCACGTTCTCCCGATTTAACTCCTTTAGACTATTATGTTTGGGGTAGGATAAAAAATATTGTCTACTCAACTCCCCTGGCTGATAAAGAGGACTGCATAGAACGAGTCAGAAATGCGTTCAGGTTTGTTTAGATTTTTAGATTTATAGTTTTGAAACTCAATTTGGTTTTTAAACACTTTTGCAGATCTCTTCCTCCCGATGAAATAAGAAGAGCAACGCACGAAGCATTCCTGAGACGTATAAATAAATGTCTAGAAATTAACGGTCAAAACTTTGAGCATCTTCTCTAGTTGTAACTGCGAGAGTTTGCCATGGTTCTCCTAATAGTAACTTGAAGGGGTGAAAAATCTACAGCATGGTTCGAATAACAGTTTCTGAAAATTTCATCTTTTTGGCGTGAAGGGAAAAGAAATAGCTGAAAATTCAAGACGAAAAACAGTTTTTTGTGAATAACTCAGAAAATATCCATTTTAGGGCAAGGGTGTGATGCATACACTCACATTATTTTTTAACGTAGATTCAATATCTGCCATAAAAAAATGGGGTTCTAATTTGAAAAAATTGATTTTTCACGATTTTGTCATCCCTAACTTTGAAAGCGATTTTTTCACCCCCTGTACCATGAATCGCGATTTCGATTTTTAAAGTGGATACATCAATCTTACATCTTGAAAAATCCCAAAAATGAAAATTTTCCATCCAAGAACCTCGAAGTTATTCTTGTTTCAGCGGAGCTCTATTTTCGATTTTTTTTTCGAATTTTCCCGCTCAGAGAGAATTTTCCAACCAAAACTGAAAAATGTTACATCAAAATAACTTGAAATTTTCTAAGGAATCTATTTCTGCAATAAAAAAATGGTGTTCTTATTTGAAAAACGGAAGTTGACGTCATTTCCGGAAAAACCGGAGGTGCTCATGCCTTGAAAATATTTTAGATTTCATCAGCATCGTGAAATACTTATAAGTGCTGAATTTCATGAAAATACGTTCAGTAGTTTCCTGTATAAATATGGGTGAGGTTCCTCGTGAAAGACCCTGTATTTGTTTGCAATTTAAATCAATATCCCTAACTCATGTGGAGCGGTTTACTTTATGTATGGACTGGCTCAACTTCAGAATTTTAAGAATAATTCTATAATAATTCCTTTCAGAACACTTTTGAGTTGAATGATCAAAATAAATGGTTGAATTTCATTGATATTTAATTTAAAAAGAGAATTTGAAATATCCAGAAAACACATCTCCTCCGATATTGTAATTCACAGCAAGGGTTAGCACCCTTGCAAGATCAAGATGCCTGCAAAACAATAGGAAAAATTGTTAGATTTAGTCTATCCACTTCAATTTGATGATGATATTAAACCATTTTTATGTACATCAATTATAACCCATCTTTAAGTGAACAACTTCGCAAAAGAAAAAATGGAATTCAATAATTTGATAACCTATTCAGCAATGTGGCTAAAAATAGAATTGGTTGTGCCGTTTTATTTTATCGAAAAATAAAGTAAACCTTTAATTTTATAATATATTCTCGAAATGGTAACTTTTGAGCTTCAAATTCAATTTTCGGAAAAACAGACACACCTTTTCCCCCCAAACTACAACCACGTCAAAGATCGGCCAATCACCTCTCCAAAGGCTCCGCCCTTAATTAACAGCCCTCATTAACGCCATCGGTCCGATTGGAGGCCAGTAACCGAGAGCGAGGAAAACCCGGAAAACCCCTCATTGGAGGAGAGGAAAACGCGCGCGGGGAAGTTTCCAGATTGTTCGAAACGAGCGCGCGCTCGCGTTTCGGTTGTTTCATTAGGTTTTCAAAGAATTCCGGCTCGCCTCCGCGGAAATTACGTCCCTGAAATCGAGCACTCGATTTTTCCATTACGCCGGACGAAAGTTGGGAGTTTCGCGATGCCGCCTGAAAAAATAATGCGATAGAATTCTTAATTTTAATGAACCCGATTGAATATTCCGGGGTGGGGGAGTCCGGGCTCGAATAAACTGGGAGATGTCTACTGTCGGGTCTTATTGGATGAAGGCGTCAGCACTCAATAGGAAGAAAACAAGAATTGAAAGTTCCATACTTAATAAAAGAAGAAATGGCGAAAAAAAATTGGAAAAATTCAATTCCTTAGATGGGACACCAATCTTAAATCTCACATCAATCTAGTTGGAATTCATTAATTTTAAAAAGAGATGATCCCCCCACCAATGTTGAATGAAGTTGGCAAATTTTCAAAGCAGTCGGAGGATTTTCTAAGCAGTTGGAAAAATTTCAAGGCGGTTGGAAAAAATTTCAAAAGGGTGTAAAAAATTTCAAAGCAGTTGGATGAAGTTCAAAGCCAAAGCAGTTGATATACATAATTCCGAGAGGGTCATGAAATACGAAGGAATCTGAATTAGAAAAAACAAGTTTGCAATCAGTACTTGACAATATATGTATCACCGACAATAATTGGTATTTAACCCACAAATATTATATATCAAGTGTTTGAAGAGATGCGATGCGGCCTCAAGAAGTAGGTACCTATACTAAACTTGAGCGAGAGCAATAAAACAAGGTTCGCGCAGCAGTAGGAGGGCCTTCGGATAGGTACTTCCGGTCCAGAATCGAATCGAGGAGATTTTATACAATCGTTCAGTTTTAACTGAATAGAAAGGACCTCCCAAATTTGGTGTTTCCCGGAATTACTTTGTCGGAATCTTTCAAATCTCTAAAACTCTGGTGTTTCCTAGAATTACCTTGCCGGAATCTCGAGCATAGTTCCGAGTACTACCCTGGCAATCTTTTAGAGCGGTCGAAGGGAGCGTTGTTATAACCGTTTGACCAATAGGAGCTTTATTGTGCGCAAACCGGACGATTCTGTTTGTATTTATTGCTCTCGCTTAAGAGTATAGTTGTAAATTTTTTAGTTACGTCGCATGGACTGTGTCATTAAAAAACCATCTGGTATCATAAGTTTAACCTGTTACTATCAGATGAGCAGAATCATCATTAGGTACGCTCTTCGTACATTGTGTTATAGTTTTGCGAATAAACAATATGTGTAAATTAATTTAAATAATGAACCGAGAAAGATTGAAAGTGAAATTCGAGTTATATAGTGCCTTAGAAGAAAAAAATTATAGAACAGAAAATACACGAAGGACATCAAGTGTGAAAGAAAATTATGGGTAGTGACCACAGAATATCGGAAGTCAATTTGTTTTATTTTTTTTTAACAATAAAAACTGAAAATAGTTACGAAACACAAATCCAACACAACAAAAATCATTCAAAACACTAAACATGTCCTCAATTCCAAACACTAATTGCGATAAACACTGCAAAAAGTTCGAATTCGCCAACCCAAATTATAAAATTATGTTCAAAATTGTTTCTTCAATATGACTGATTTAGGGCACAACCGTTTCCTTACTAAATTGGGAATCTATTTTTTATTAAGAAGGCCGTCAATGGCTTTGATGAATCAAACAATATCTTTAAGATCTTTGGCTGTTACCTCATGACGATCCAAAATCGACTTCCCCATGTGTATGGTTTTTAATTTCGCCAGCTCTGAACACTTGCACACCATGTGTTCAGCAGTTTGTGTAGGTACTTATTGAGAATCTTTTGAAGTCGGTTTGGAATATTTTTTTGGTCAATCTCAAACAGTTATATTTCATATTTTCTAGTGGTAAATGGTCGTTTTTCTCAGTTTCGTGCACAAATAAAACCTCCCCTTCACAACCGTCCAACCAGCACATATCGACCGCCCCCCGTACGCGCCAATTCCCACGCGGAAAATCCCGCCAGAACGCGCAATCCCTCCACGGAAAATCCCCGTTTTCCCCGCTTTCCGCTTAATTTCCGGTGTCCAATGAAACACAACCCGGCTAATGAGAAGTGTTAATTAGGGCGGAGGCTGCGGAAAGGGTTCAGTGGCGCGCGCATTCCTGCGGACCCGCCACCAATCTACGGGGGTGGATTAATTAAGGGCCGGCCGAAGCGGTGGGTCGATGAGGTCGATCGATATACCGATTTGTGTGGGTCTTTGGGGTACATGAGGCTGTAAATTTGTCTTATAACCTTAGCTTTCTCCCCAATATTGACGAAGATAGGCCGTTAACCATTAAATGGCAAAATGGCATTTTCTCGTTTTTTTTCACATCACCGTTGCAGGTGAAAAAAGTTTTTTTTTTATCAAACATGAAAGATTTTTGTGGAAAATTTTCTGCAAAAAAAGAAACCGGGTTCTTTTGCATTCAAAATTGTATATCTCGAAGACAAAAGGTCATTTCCGAAAATATTTTGAAACAAATTAGAGCTGAATAAACAGGCTATGCGACCTAAATTTTTCCTGCGCGTAAAGCAAAAATAAAAATTTGAAAAATAAAAACGAAATTCTTCGTGCTTTATCCGAGGATTACATGGCTGCCGGTACTATGAAAAATTGTTAACCAAGCTTCAAAAGTTGGTTTTTCTATTTCTCATACGACAATTTTTCACTGAGATACAGCCAGAAACCACCCAAAAATTTTCCAAATTTTGCTGTTCCTTTAATTGTTGCGAGAAGTATATAGTAATAACAGACATAACTGTACTATTATAGAAGAAGAAAATAATATGCTCTTTGACAGAATGGTATTAATATAGATGATATAATTTCTTTCTGCCGAAAACTATGAAATATCTGCCCTGATTACGAATACGAAAGTCTCCGAAAGCTTGGCCTTATATCAATAAAGACTATATAACATCATACGAGTTTGACTACAATGCCTGACAAATGCCTGTCAATTATACACAGATAGTCGATATTTATTACGTAGATCAAAGTAACACACCTATTTGGATGACCTGGCTTTAATCTATAATGCCTGTTCGTGAATATGAATATCTAGAGTATCTGGCAACGAGTATGATGCCAATGTCCAGTTTTGTTGGATTCCAGTAGAATATAATCCTTTCAGACGATTTTGTTATTTGATTTTTTTATGTTAATTCATTCTTATGCGGATAATCTGTTTTGTAATTTGTCCACTTTGTCATTGTACTTTAGTATCATTTCTAATATAGACTTATAGTGTTATCTTTAGATGTGATATGGACGAAGTGTGTTTATGTGTATATTTTGATTTATTAGATTACTTTTTCTATGGTGTTGTTTCCGAACTTTTCTGGTTATACCAGTACCTTCTATGCATTCGTGTAGGCGCTATTATTATTTATTTTATTATTTATTCTGAACAGGGGTCGTAGTGACTACGTTAAGCCTTCCGGGATCTTTTGTCCTTTACCCAACTCGTTCAATTAAACTCAGAACCGACTTCCCCATGCGAATGGTTCTTAGTTCCGACAGCTCTGGACACTTGAATATCATGCGTTCAGCCTTTTGTGTAGGCACTAATTAAGAACCTTGTGAAGTCGGTTGAAAATATTTTCTGGGTCATTCTGAAACTATTATAATTCATATTTTCCAATAATAGTCGTTTTTCTTAGTGTCGTTCTGAAATAAAACCTCCCCTACACAACCGTCCAACCAGCACATATCGACCGCCCCCCGTACGCGCCAATTCCCACGCGGAAAATCCCGCCACAACGCGCAATCCCTCCACGGAAAATCCCCGTTTTCCCCGCTTTCCACTAAATTTCCGGTGTCCAATGAAACACAACCCGGCTAATGAGAAGTGTTAATTAGGGCGGAGGCTGCGGAAAGGGTTCAGTGGCGCGCGCATTCCTGCGGACCCGCCACCAATCTACGGGGGTGGATTAATTAAGGGTCGGCCGAAGCGGTGGGTCGATGAAGTCGATCGATATACCGATTTGTGAGGGTCTTTGGGGTACAAAAGGCTATAAAATTGTCTTATAACCTTAGCTTTCTCCCCAATATTGACGAAGATAGGCCGTTAACCAACAAATGGCAAAATTGCATTTTCTCGCCTTTTTTCACATCACTGTTACAGGTGAAAAAATTTTATTTTATCAAACATGAAAGATTTTTGTGGAAAATTTTCTGTAGAAAAAGAAACCGGGTCCTTTTGCATTCAAAATTGTATATCTCGGAGACAAAAGGTCATTTCCGAAACTATTGTGAAACAAATTAGAGCTGAATGAACAGGCTATGCGGCCTTTGCATCGGTCTAGCTCAAAAAAAATTTTTTTCTCCGCGTAGAGCAAAAATAAAACTTTGAAAAATAAAAAAAAAGTTCTTCGTGCTTTATCCGAGGATTACATGGCTGCTGGTACTATGAAAAATTGTTAACCAAGCTTCAAAATTTTGTTTTTCTATTTCTCATACGACCATTTTTCACTGAGATACAGCCTGAAAACACCGAAAAATTTTTCTGTTCCTTAGATGGTTGCGAGAAGTATATATAATAATAACAGACATAACTGTTCTATCATAGAAGAAGAAAATAATATGCTCTTTGACAGAATGGTATTAATATAGATGATATAATTTCTTTCTGCCGAAAACTATGAAATATCTGCCCTGATTACGAATACGAAAGTCTCCGAAAGCTTGGCCTTATATCAAATAAGACCATATAACATCATACGAGTTTGACTACAATTCCTGACAAATGCCTGCCAATTATACACAGATAGTCGATATTTATTACTGAGATCAAAGTAACACACCTATTTGGATGACCTAGCTTTATTCTATAATGCCTGTTCGTGAATATGAATATCTACAGTATCTGGCAACGAGCATGATGCCAATGCCCAGTTTTGTTGGATTCGAGTAGAATATAATACGTTTAGACGATTTTCTTATTTGATTTTTTTATGTTGATTCATTCTTATGCGGATAATCTGTTTTGTAATTTGTCCACTTTGTCATTGTTCTTTAGTATCATTTCTAATATAGATTTTTAGTGTTATCTTTGAATGTGATATGGACGAAGTTTGTTTATGTTTATATTTTGATTTATCAGATAACTATTGGTATGGTGTTGTTTCCGAACTTTTCTGGTTATACCAGTACCTTCTATGCATTCGTGCAGGCGCTATTATTATTTATTTTATTATTTGTTCTGAACAGGGGTCGTAGTGGCTACGTAAAGCCTTCCGGGAACTTCGACAGCAAGGATCTTTTGTCCCAATTCGTTCAATTAATTCCCAAAGAGGGCGTCAACGGCATTGATAAATCCAACGACATCCTTAGGAGCTTCAGCTTTTACCTCAGATAAGAATTCCCCATGCGAATGGTTCTTAGTTCCGACAGCTCTGGACACTTGAATATCATGCGTTCAGCCTTTTGTGTAGGCACTAATGAACCGTGTGAAGTCGGTTAAAAATATTTTCTGGGTCATTCGGAAACAGTTATAATCCATATTTTCCAGTGGTGAATATTCGTTTTCCTCAGTGTCCTGCAGAAATAAAACTTCCCCTTCACAACCGTCCAACCAGCACATATCGACCGCCCCCCGTACGCGCCAATTCCCACGCGGAAAATTCCGTCAGAACGCGCAATCCCTCCACGGAAAATTCCCGTTTTCCCCGCTTTCCACTTAATTTCCGGTGTCCAATGAAACACAACCCGGCTAATGAGAAGTGTTAATTAGGGCGGAGGCTGCGGAAAGGGTTCAGTGGCGCGCGCATTCCTGCAGACCCGCCACCAATCTACGGGGGTGGATTAATTAAGGGCCGGCCGAAGCGGTGGGTCGATGAGGTCGAGCGCGAATTAAGGACGCTGACCCATTAAGGGGCGGCCGAGGACGTCCGTAATGAGCGTCCCCTGCGTCCCGGCGGCGCGGCTGATGAGGCGCCCCTCTCGTCCCTTTCTCACTTCGCGACGCTGGACCAATTAAAACGTCTCGCCGGAGAAAGAAGATTTGAGCAAGTCTGGAGGGGTTCTGTGTCTAGGATGGGAGGAAGATGTATGGGCAACCTAGTTTAATCAGTCGATGCGATTGGGGGCAATTTCTCGGTCGCCATTTTGGTTTCTATGATATTTGTCAGTTGGTGTTGTTTCTGTGTGCTCGAAACAACACTTGAAGACTGAAGGTTGAAGGGCAAACTGAACAACCAGAGTCAGAAGTTCAAGGGAAGTCTTAACTCCACAGTTTGCCGTAAGGTGTGATGATCAAACGTTTGGTGAATGATGATTTTATTCATTACAATCTACGCTTATATACTATTCTAAATTAAACAACATTCGTCACAGGTAACCCACTTACTACCTTGGAGTCAGCGTTTTCCGCTCGATTGCACGAGAATTTAGCGTTGAATTTATTGGAATTTTCCATCGATAATTATTCGAGGAATATAAATATGAATAATTTAAAAAAATGTTCGAATTTCGAACACTTGGTTTGCAGGATATGAATGTATCGCAAGTCTTTCGATAATGATAATAAGAACAAAGCCCTTATTTCACCAGGAATCTAAAGGGGATGTTCGCCCAGAAGGTGCTTTACCACTCAAACCTTGAAAGGTACATTTGGGTATAACTCAATCAAAAATTACTAACTGAAAGCTCATTTACAAGACAACTAAAAAAAACAGCAATCAGAGGATATCAACGAATAAGTCCACAGGGAAAACCAAGAAATCATGTCAATTGATTTGAGAGTTTAAATTCACTAGCTATACCGTTGTACAAACTGTAAATATTGTAACTTAAACTTTTTACGAAGATAGATGTTCTGTGATGGCAACACGATAATATATTTCTCTAATTTTTTGTCAAATTCGTCCATTCTGCCACAGCATGTAGTAGGAAATCATGTGAGAATATATCATTCTAGCATTGTTTTCATGGTAATATTCATTAATTACATGTTGGCCTCTTGCCATGAATTTATTTAGAAACTGTCATATTTATGAGAGGGAAAACAGTTTTGCCAATCAATATTTTTTAATGCAACAATCACTTAACGATATTCATGAAAATATTTCAGTAATTTCGATAAAAATTCAACGATTTAGAGAAAATAATGTATGATACTTGTACAGAAGGGGCATTCTTACACTCGTTCATTAAAAAAATCGACTTTCTGCAAGTTTTTCCAAAATATCTCAGTTCCTATGAGATTTTTCGTTTTTTCTAATCATAATAAATATTGAAGAGAAATGAATTCTCTACAGTTTTCGGTTCAAAAGTTTTCTTGTACTTCGAACTATTTTTGAGATAGAGGGCAGGTAGAGCGCAGTGTTTTACTATGTCGAGTATCATTCGAGCTGAGCACATATACTGCTATACAAGAGCTAGGGATATCGAATTCAATCGTTTTGAAAAGTATGTAATCTTCGAGAAAATCGCTGTAAAATCATTTAATACTCAATAACAAATTGAATCGATCCAATAAAAGGCAGTATGAGACATTTCGTCAATGTGATTGTCTTTTTTCTGAAGTTTGGTTCTTTGAATATGCTTCATGGATGTTCTTATTTCGAAATGGAGTCAGTTTATCAACGGATTTCATTTGAAACGAGTTTTCTGAAAATGCCAACACATAAATTTAAAAACGCTGAGGCTAATAGGGCGCACAGATCTACACATTTGTCTTGGTAATATGCAGGGCCGCCGCCAGACATTTTGCCGCCCCGGCAAAATAAAATTTTGCCGCCCCCGGAAAATTATATTTCGCCAACTTGCTGTGATATATTGAGTTTAGGACTCATAACAAACTCTTTCACAATTTGATCAAGGGGCAAAAAAATTCAGAAACGAAGAAATTATAACTATGAATATGTATTATACAAAAAATATAGTAAATGAAAAATAACAAAAAAAAACATATATACCGGCCATCGCATGTATAAAAGTGAACTAGAACCATCAGACTAGAATGTTTTAACTCAGATAAATTTCTTCCTTCTCTCCTTCATTTCGCAAAAGTCATGAATTCTTTGAGATATATCGAGATTATTGACTATCTCATGTTCAATGGAAATAATGGCTAGATCAGATAATCTATCTTGGGCCATTGTTGATCGTAGAAAATTTTTCATTTTCAACTTTCAAAAGCTTCTCTCGCCAAAAGTATCCCAAAAGTATTTTCCATTTTTAATAAAATCATTATACGACAGTTTCTACGATACACGATATCGATAAATATAAATGCGTATGTAAAAATTTTCAATCAGGCGTTAAGGTATCATAATAATAATAAAATAAATTAATCGATTCAAGTACAAATGCATTTGTATACGATATGTTAAATAAAAATGTAGAATTCTAAAATGCATTCACATACAAAATATCGAGAAATAATGAAAACGCTCTCTGCTTTTAGTGTACGAAACTAAATGAACTGATGTTAAAGGAAAAAAATTTGAGCGCCTTGGATTTTCATTATTACTAATTATTTATTCCAAGGCAACACAGATCTCGTGTGTAAGGAAAATTCTAGACGATGATATCCGGATCACAATAAGGTACATGTTATTCTTACTGTTTTCGTTCTGTGATTTGACCTTATGACATTTATTACCTGTTGTCATGTTCTTACACTCTAACATCTGATTAAGTAAATGAAAAGAGGTCAATATATATCTTAAGTACCTGTATCTAATAATGATTATTATAATAATGAATATTATTATAATAATATTCTTTTACTATGACCATTATCCAATAAATAAAGAATTCTAATCTGCCTCAAATTTCAGCGAGGCATATTTCCAACTCATTTAAAGGCGCCTTTTCGAATTATTGAAACGACGCTGTATGGTTTTATGAATAATATGCGTATCTGAGGCGATGGATGAAAGACTCAAAAAAAATCACCTGCATCACTGTTAATAAGCAAAGAGCGCTTTATACTTATTATCGTTTAAATGTGAAATCCGACGGTAAAAAAATACCGAATTATAGAACTCACCTTCAATTTTGTAGGGTAATTCAGTTCGAAAATCACAACTCCGAAGATAGATAAAAGATTTCTATTATGTAGCACCATATAGGTTTGCAAAAATATTGAATATTGTGACGTCACACGACACTGAGTACTAACCCTTATTTCTCGAGTATTATAAACCCCTCCCGAATATCAAAATTTAGATTTCCGATAGGCAAACTGAAAATAAGAATCATTAGTGAATTATCCTATAAACCCTCCCAAAAACTTTACAGTCCCAGATGTTCATCAAAGGGACCGACCGTCTTGATAATAAACTCGTAAACAAGCGAGTGTAACTAGGATGAGAGGCTGCTGAGGCGTTGGCGAAATTTACAACCTGACAGGGATTTTTATTCATGAGTATTACTGCCAGTATTACTCTTGTATTGGTTTAATTGCATTTTTATCTGGTTATTTGTGTACACGTGTGATATATTTGGTTGACCAGGCTCAAAAAGCCGCCCCTGAGTTTGGTCGTGTTTTCTCTTTCACGTTCAATAACAGGCGGGTTTTCGATTTTGAAGGAAAAAAATCTAGTATGACGAAACTGATTTTGCCGCCCCTAAAATTTGCCGCCCCGGCAGACTGCCCGGTTTGCCGGCCCTGGCGGCGGCCCTGGTAATATGACCGCCTTACACTAGAGGGAGCATATCATTGACAATGTTTTCCCAAATTTTCACGATGCTATTGGTGAAACTTTTCAATTTCTAGACGATAACGTTAGACCGCACCGTGCAGCCATAGTTGAGAATGCGCGTGAGGAGATTTGAATTGCATAGAACATGCATGGGATATGCTCCAAAGGAGATTAGATAAACATCAACCTACCCCAGAATCCTTAAATGATCTGAGAAAGCTTCTGCCTCGCGTATGGAACCAAACTCCTCAAAAACTGTTCAACAACCTCGTGTGTAGTATGCAAAAAAGATGTCAAGCTTTTATTGATGCCCGTGGAGGCCATACATTTTATTGATAGTCTGAAAATGCTTGAAGTCTCTGGGAATAAAATTTCGTTATTTTACTCGACCTACAGGCTGAAATTAATTTTATTTCCGGCAACTTGATATCATATTAATATGAATTTTCATCACAAAATCTCTTTTAAACTATGTTTTTTTCCAATTTAAGTGAATATCCCTAACTCATGTGCAGCAGTTTATTTATACATTTGAACGTGACTACCGACTCAGCTCAAATGATACACGACATAGTAAAACACTGCGCGCTCCCTGCGCTCTATCTTAAGAACAGCTTCTGAAGCAAAAATTGTAGAGAATTTATTCCTCTACAATATTAATACTGCATAAAAATAGCGAAAATCATAAATATAGGAACTGAGATATTTCAGAAAAACTTGCGCAAAGTAGATTTTTTGACCTTTGTTTCGAAGAATTTTATATACGCGGACACCCTACAGTCGGTAGGGTTTGAGACAAGTTTTGAGATGTCAAAATAAAGGCGTTCACAAGTTTCCAGACAGTGATCTCGAATTCCGAGGTGAAAACCCTAAAATGACTGGACTAATAGTCAAGCCAGTGGATCGTATTTGGATTGATTTGTTGAGTAAAGAACAAATATCAGGTACTTTTTGTTTCAACATTTATTGTATTATTTTAGCTCTCTTTTTCATAAGAATATATATATATCAGGAAATTTTGCGATCATAATATTAACTATTAATCTATGGTCACCTAGGTACCTATTAAGATATGTCAATTGTTAAATCAAACAATTTTCAAGATTCTGAACATTTTCATAAATTTAAGAATTTGGCTAATAAGGGAGTGAGATATAAACTCCGACACATTACAAAGTTTGAAAGTTCGAAGTGCTAAGTCTTTTTCCATTGTTAGGCAATAATTTCTCGAACGGAATTGGCCTTCATCTATTGTTTAAGAATCATGCGAGAATATTCCATTCTAGCAAGGTAATAATTATTATTGATAACATGTTGGCTTCCTACCACGGATTTATTCATTACTATCTGTCAAATTTATGATAAAGAAAACAGTTCTGCCAATCAATATTTTTCAATGCAAAAATCACTGAACGACATTTATGGAAATATTTCATTAATTTCAATTAAAATTCAACGAATTAGAGAAAATAATGTACAACACTCGTACTGAAGGCTCATTCTGAAATTAGTTAATTCAAAACTTCGACACTTCGTGGTTCGCTTTTGAATTTCGCAATCATGAAAGAATAACGGTGCCTTCTGCAATTGTATTATAAATAACTATTCTAATTGGATTTGGTTCCAGAGACTGGAACAGATATCTCTGAAAATTTATAGAAAAAATTTTTAAATTGCTCGAAATTAATAATTGTGAACATTGAGTTATATTCCAACAAATGTGTGTGATCGAAAAGTAGGGGAAAGGCCTTAAAATGACGCCTCTGGTAAAAAGGCAATATGTGTCGGGCCGATATTATCCTAGTCCGCATCAACATGGCGAAACAGCCGAGTCAATGAAATATTGATCGGCTATTTCAGCTTGAAGATGAAATATGATTTGATTCACTTTAAGAAATGACAGAGGTCGAGGGTTCTGGCGCAGAAGTGGACGGAAGTGAAATATGACGCCAATTTTTTCAGCGACTGATGCAGGATTTCATTTCGATTCAGGAAATAATTTCCAGAAATTTTTTGTGAACTTCGATACTCTGCCAAACTTGATTAATATTGCAACTTTTCAACACGTTCCACGCTCGGAGGGGTGACTAACGGGGTGTTTTATATAGTGGGAGAAAAAAGCGTTTACTTTATCCATTAGAAGTTACTTCTTTTGTACTCACATCATCAACTTTTCTGAGATTAGGCCGTAAAACACTTCGAATCTTCTCGAAACGTGCACTTACTCATTTTTAATTCACTATCGTAAATTTGAATCGTAAATCTAGGGTGAAATGTTTTAACAATTCTCACCGGAATATTGGTTGATTTTTCTGTAATTCATCAACTTCAACGTTATTTTCGTACTTAATACTATCAAATTTTCTGAAGTAGATTGTGACGGATTGTGGATTTAGGTGTGTGAATCCAAAACAGCAGTCGACTGTATGGGTTTCTCCCCAAGTCCAATAAAAGTTGTTGGCGGACGAAACACTTCAAAGCAAATGGTCGTCTATTTTAGCTCTCTTTTTCATAAGAATATATATATATCAGGAAATTTTGCGATCATAATATTAACTATTAATCTATGGTCACCTAGGTACCTATTAAGATATGTCAATTGTTAAATCAAACAATTTTCAAGATTCTGAACATTTTCATAAATTTAAGAATTTGGCTAATAAGGGAGTGAGATATAAACTCCGACACATTACAAAGTTTGAAAGTTCGAAGTGCTAAGTCTTTTTCCATTGTTAGGCAATAATTTCTCGAACGGAATTGGCCTTCATCTATTGTTTAAGAATCATGCGAGAATATTCCATTCTAGCAAGGTAATAATTATTATTGATAACATGTTGGCTTCCTACCACGGATTTATTCATTACTATCTGTCAAATTTATGATAAAGAAAACAGTTCTGCCAATCAATATTTTTCAATGCAAAAATCACTGAACGACATTTATGGAAATATTTCATTAATTTCAATTAAAATTCAACGAATTAGAGAAAATAATGTACAACACTCGTACTGAAGGCTCATTCTGAAATTAGTTAATTCAAAACTTCGACACTTCGTGGTTCGCTTTTGAATTTCGCAATCATGAAAGAATAACGGTGCCTTCTGCAATTGTATTATAAATAACTATTCTAATTGGATTTGGTTCCAGAGACTGGAACAGATATCTCTGAAAATTTATAGAAAAAATTTTTAAATTGCTCGAAATTAATAATTGTGAACATTGAGTTATATTCCAACAAATGTGTGTGATCGAAAAGTAGGGGAAAGGCCTTAAAATGACGCCTCTGGTAAAAAGGCAATATGTGTCGGGCCGATATTATCCTAGTCCGCATCAACATGGCGAAACAGCCGAGTCAATGAAATATTGATCGGCTATTTCAGCTTGAAGATGAAATATGATTTGATTCACTTTAAGAAATGACAGAGGTCGAGGGTTCTGGCGCAGAAGTGGACGGAAGTGAAATATGACGCCAATTTTTTCAGCGACTGATGCAGGATTTCATTTCGATTCAGGAAATAATTTCCAGAAATTTTTTGTGAACTTCGATACTCTGCCAAACTTGATTAATATTGCAACTTTTCAACACGTTCCACGCTCGGAGGGGTGACTAACGGGGTGTTTTATATAGTGGGAGAAAAAAGCGTTTACTTTATCCATTAGAAGTTACTTCTTTTGTACTCACATCATCAACTTTTCTGAGATTAGGCCGTAAAACACTTCGAATCTTCTCGAAACGTGCACTTACTCATTTTTAATTCACTATCGTAAATTTGAATCGTAAATCTAGGGTGAAATGTTTTAACAATTCTCACCGGAATATTGGTTGATTTTTCTGTAATTCATCAACTTCAACGTTATTTTCGTACTTAATACTATCAAATTTTCTGAAGTAGATTGTGACGGATTGTGGATTTAGGTGTGTGAATCCAAAACAGCAGTCGACTGTATGGGTTTCTCCCCAAGTCCAATAAAAGTTGTTGGCGGACGAAACACTTCAAAGCAAATGGTCGTCTATTTTCTCGGAAAAACTAGAGATGTCGCAACAGTACCACAAGAAGAACGCTGAACATTCAATTTTTAGTAGTACACAACCATTTGTTTGCCGGTGTATTGTATGTGAAAAACAATAAAGCGATTTTCGGTAATCAATATTTTTTTTTTTGTTCCCTGATCCCGAAACATTAAAAGTAACCCGTATCGACGATGAAGAAATTTTATACGTCGAGGGTTTTGTCTCTGCAGTCAAACGATTGGTGGTTTAAAATAATGCGCACGCATATTCAACCCTTTCTCGCAGCCTCCGCCTTAATTAATATCTCGTCATTAAAGGGGTAAATTTCCATTGGAGCCAGCAATTAAACAGGGTGGTGGAGACCGCGCTCCAATAACAGACAATTCAGTGCCACAGCGGTCCAATATGATTCAAGAGATTTTTTGTCCAATTCTTTGTCATGTGAGAATTAAAATACATTCATTTATGCTGCAAACTGTTGGAGATGTGTTCGCAATATCTAGAAACAAGGATGGATTCACGGGGATCGTGTAATGGGGGTAATTATACCCCATCAGTATCGAAAACGTGAAAAAAAGGTAAGCTACGTGATGCACATAATTCGTAATTTCTCAAATATTGTCAATATAGTAATAATAAAGTTTATTCTGTGTTAAACAGTAATCACGGAGGCGTGAGCCTATGCGTGATCTGAAATAATACAATAATACAATAGCATATATATACTGCGCAAAAAAATTAACGCACATTATGGAACTCTCAAATTTATTCTACAACCGAAAATGTTCTGAATGATAATTATTTTTATCAGAATTAGGCATGCATATGTTATCCACTTTTAACGTTTTTCTTCAATACCAATGGCGTCGCTACTGGGGAGGGTAATTACCGCCCCAGAAAAATATTTTCTTCCGAATAATAAGTCATACAATCATCACATAGGAGCATATCGTGACAATAAACTTTATCTTAAATTTTTTTCCCCCCCCAAAAAAAAATTTACAGCGACGCCTTCGTTCAATACAGATGATTTTTCCTATCAGAAATAAAAAAAGATGATATTATCAGATTTTGAATGTATTGGCTCCACTCTAAAATCAGTTGTTTTCGATCAATAGTTTCTCTTTCGTTTGACTTTCTACACTCGATCGCTATGCAATGCGAAACACGCAATTTGACCTAAGAGGAATGTGCCCAAGCGGTAGTTTTGCGAGAAGAAGGGTGGACATACACAAGAATTGCAGAAAGGTTTGGAGTTTCCCATGCAAGTGTGTCCAGAATGTTGCCGTGATTCAGGGAGATAGGTATGAATGTCCGAAGACCAGGACAGGGTAGACCACGGGTAACAACTGCCATTCAAGAACGTTACTTGAGAGTTTCTTCTGTTATGGGGTGGAATATCTTTGACTGCTAGCACAGACCTACTGCTCGTTGATAATGGAGCTATGAATGCTGATAAGAATATAAGGAACATTCTTGAAGAGCATGTAGTACCATTTGTCCCATACATTGGTGCCAATTTCATTTTTATGGACGATAATGCCAGACCCCATCGTGCGCGCATTGTTGGAGAGTACCTTGAAGAGGTTGAAGTCTCTCGAATGGAATGGCCAGCAAGAAGTCCAGATCTCAATCCGATTGAGCAGGTTTGGGACAACCTCAATTGAAGGCTGAGAAGTTCAGAAAATCATCCAGCTACTCCTAATGACTTGGAAATCCAACTCGAAGAAATCTGGGAAGGATTAGATCAGAACATTTCAAGATCACTCATTTTGAGTATGAACCGTCGATGCCGAGCTATCATTAACGCAAGGGGTGGAAATACCAAGTATTAAATCACTTATCAGCATTTTAGTATTTTGAAAATTGTTCATTTCTCTTCTTTCACATAAGATTCGGTGAAATCCTGAAGTTTCTTCCTTTCAAAGTGTCTTGTTTCATTCGAAACCTTCTCGAGAGAATATAAAAAATAAGTTTTAAAGTCAATGTAGAGTTAACTTTCATTAAAATTGAGATTTTCAGAATGTGCGTTATTTTTTTGCGCAGTGTATAATTTGCAAAACTTAATTTGAAATTCCAATGTGCAAAAGAGAAAAGTATGTTAGCAATGAAAACTTTCTAAATGTGTGGTAAGCAAATACCTTTCGAGAGCAAATCGAACCCAAAAAAACGGAAGGTTCTCAATGGACATTACCCTCTCCATGAAAAAAAGCTTATCCGCCCTTGTCCAGGAATTCCAAAAATTCCTACGCCTTTTCCTTTGGTGAAATGAACGAAGTTTCTTTTGAAAATCCGAATCATGTTATAATTTCGGTTGTTCCTCAAATAAAAGAAAATACCAGAAAATTCTCACAATATTATTTAATGAAATATCACCCAAATTCCATGAAAAATAACTGTAGGTAACGCTAATTCCTATTGAATATTTGACTAATAATAATTTCAAAAGTCACCACCAGCTGTCTCAATTCGAAAATATGCACAAAACCGCGAGAAACACGAATTTTCACCGAGAAATCGAATTGAATTATTTTCCAGCAGCGATACCTGCACGCTGAATTTATTCACGCCGGAGACGTCGCTTCCAAAAAAGACGAAATTCAGTGATTTACACAAAATGGCGATAGGCAGTCTGCGAAACGTCTCGCAGGCTGTGGCGTGGCCACAATAAATAATTCAAAAACAAAGAAAAACCGTACGCCGGGAGCCTATTTGGTGGCGGGAGAGCTCCTGTCACCGGCCGCTTGACGGATGCGATCCGAAATGACTGACAGCTATCGATCTCCCGTCTCGGCCTTCTTGATCATAAAAGGGGACCACAGAGAACCACCGCATATCGCGTCCGCTGGATCTGAATGGGTAAAATGAACCCCGACTCGAGTCCTCGTCATTAAAATAACCGAAACTGGTTGGTTCATAAACGCATGCAGGGTGAATGCTGCGGAGATTTCCAGACGTTCGTCCTCATCCCACGGTGAGCAGTTGCTCAAGTCCTTGCTGATCAATAACACTAAAAAATCTTTTTTTCGAAACCAAATTAGTCAAAAAATGATATTGAAGCACCATGGTTTCTGGTTAATCAACTGAGTAAAAGAAGTATTTCAAATAAAAATTTTAAAATTGAACATGGAAATACCACTATATCTGATTATAGAGACACTTTTAAGTTATTCAATGATTTTGTCGTGGAAACAGCTAATCCAAAAATTATTTCTAGCAGAACTCAAATCTGAAAATTGCAGTGATGTAGATGATATTCCAAGTTTCTTAATAGTACTTACTGAGTTTAAATTACATACACTACGCAAAAAAAATTAACGCACCTTATGGGAATCTCAAATTTATTCTACAACTGAAGGTGATCTCAATGATGATTATTTTTATCAGAATTATGCATGCATATGCTATCCACTTTCAACGTTTTTCTTCAATCAAAAAATGTTTTTACCCAACAGGAATAAGAAAGGTGATATAATCAGATTTTGAATGTATTGGCTCCATTCTAAAATCTTTTCTTTTGTTTGATTTTCTACACTCGATCGCTTTGCAATGCGAAACACGCAATTTGACCCAAGAGGAATGTGCCCAAGCGGTAGTTTTGCGAGAAGAAGGGTGGACATACACAAGAATTGCAGGAACGTTTGGAGTTTCCCATACAAGTGTGTGTCCAGAATGTGGCAGCGATTCGGGGAGACAGGTATAGACCACGAGTAAAAAATGTCATTCAAGAACGTTACTTGAGAGTTTCTTCGTTGAAACAACGCTTTGCAACCGCTCGCCTCCTTCAGAATCAGCTTGAGCCAACTCATGGGGTGCAAATAAGCACTCAGACAATAAGAGATCGCCTCAGAGAATATGATTTAAGGCCTCATGTCGCGGCTCTTACCCCAGCCCATCGAAGGGCGCGTTTGGATTTTGCGAGAGAGCATATCCATTGAGAAGAGGCCGATTGAGAAAGAGTTCTCTTCACAGATGAGTCTAGATTCTGCCTCTACCATTGTGATCGACGTTCCCTTGTATACAGACGTCCACATGAAAGATATGCTCAGTGCAATTTCCTGAATACTACTGGTTTCGGGGGAGGATCGATTATGGTATGGGGTAGAATACCTTTGACTGCTTGCACAGAACTAGTGGTCGTTGATAATGGAGCTATGAATGCTGATAAGTATATAAGAAATATTCTTGAAGAGCATATAGTGCCATTTGCCCCATACATTGGTGAAAATTTCATTTTTATGGACGATAATGCCAGACCCCATCGTGCGCGCATCGTTCAGGAGTACTTTGAAGAGGTTGAAGTCTCTCGAATAGAATGGCCAGCAAGAAGTCCAGATCTCAATCCGATTGACCAGGTTTGGGACAACCTCAATAGAAGGCTAAGAAGTTCAGCTACTCTTAATGACTTAGGAATCCAACTCGGAGAAATCTGGGAAGGATTATGTCAGAACATTTTGAGATCACTCATTTTGAGTATGAACCGTCATTGCCGAGCTATAATTAACGCAAGGGGTGGAAATACCAAGTATTAAATTACTTATCAGCATTTCAGTATTTTGGAAATTGTTCATTTCTCTTCTTTCACATAACATTATGTGAAATCCTGAATTTTTCATCAATTTGATGTGTCTTGTTTCGTTCAAAACCTTCTCGAGAGAACATAAAAAATAAGTTATAAAGTCAATATAGGGTAAACTTTCATTTAAGTTGTGATTTTCAGAATGTGCGTTAATTTTTTTGCGCAGTGTATTTAGGTCATCAGTACACATGGTAAATACCCCATTTGGACCGTCTGTATACATTGAAAATCAATAAAAAAATCCTGTTTACTGTGTCCAATTTTGGTTGAGACTGCATTTTATTTCAGCTATCATTAAAAATGCGGTGGTCGCGACTCTATATCTCTTTTTTGTGAAACTCCATAAGAAGAATTATTCCAACTACTTTTTTCTGAAATATGGAGCGAAAACGGAGGCCCTGATAAGATGAAAAAAATTAGATTCAAATTATTACTTATTATATAAATTATGTGAAAGCTACTTACGACTTTAAAAGTCGTATTAAAAAATTTTTTTAAGAGCAATGTTGTTTAAGGTTGAGCACTAACTTGGTATTATTTTCAAATGGGACACCCTGTTTATTTTCACGTCAAATTTTAGAAATTGATTTTAGAAACCTGATCTTCAAAAAAATATGAGCGTCAAAATTGAAAAGAATTTCATATTTATGTTCGTTTTAATTATTGAATAAAACTTTTTGAAACGCCATGTGATTTTGACTTATTCATTCAATAATATTTCAAACATTAACTCAAAATACTTCTCTCAAACATTAACATAAACTTGTTGAAAACAAAAATATATTCAAATGAATATAGCGTTAAAAAAAATCATAAAATTAATGTGTGATAGAATTAATGCCCTACTACTGAATCAACAAACATAAATATGGATTTTTCTAATTAATTATTGAAGCTGAACGTTTTGAAAGATGAGGTTGGTATATCAATGTAAAAAAAAAATACGTTGATGTGTTCCATTCAAAAAATACCAAATTTGTGCGGACTCAAGAAACAGTGATCTAATAAAATATTTTAAATAAACGGCTGAGTTTCATGTGAAAATATCTATTATGAGCAGCCTGAGAAATAATAACATTTCGAAAAGTGAAAATTTTCGTTTTCGCTCTGTAATTCAGGAAGAAAAGTGCTTGGAATAGTTCTGTTTTTTTTTCCAATTTTTAACTCTCGCCGGATTTTTTGTTTGTTTTTCAGTTTCTAGCTCACGGTTCTTATTATTTGTTCAAATTTTCCTGAAGATAATAAGGTTAAAATTTTTTACTGGTGTAGGTGAACCTTTTTCATAACAATGAAATCTCAAACAGTAACATTGAATATAAAAACTTGTTTCTAGATACACGTCAACACTTCAATAGCTGACAAAGGCACAGAATGCCTAGATTCTAGTGTCCATTCTTCTAAAGCGTTCGGTCCTTTTTTATTACATGGTATTCGGACCTCTCTGTCGCTCATTTCCTGGCGCGTCAAAATTTCATCTTCAAAAGTCGGCAACCCTTATTAGGACCAATCATGATGTTGAAAAATGTCATGAAAAATCATTTTTCAAAAATAATTAGAAATATTTTGTCAAGGGTTTTTTAGGCAACTTATTTTTTATTTTAGGACTAGGTCGTTGTTCAAGGTTTTTGTTAATATAAACAAACAGGCGCGAGTCACTGTGGATCTTAACACGAAATTTTCATCAATATTTTCTTTGAAATTTCTAGCACAAACAAAGGAGGAAGGAAGTTTGACTGAATTTTTCCCAAAATCACGCTGATATCCCGAATTCGAATTTCATAGTTCGTTTGTGCTAAACCTGATTGAGATAATCGATATGCACCCTAAAATTGAAACCAGACAACATTCATGTTAATCTGATCCAGCAACCAACAACAAACCGCTTCATCTTCAGTCATCAGTGAAAAAAACAACTCCAATTTATACGGATGATCGAAATTTATATTCGAAAATATTAAAACAATGGCCTCCTTCGGAAGCGGGAATATGAGATAAAATATGGAATTTTTATGGTCGGAATAAATCGATTTAGTTGGTGCACGTCCGTTTTTATTGGGATGTCCCGGACTTGTTTGTCTCGGTTAATGTCATTTGACAAGTAGCAAGCGTTTCGGGTTACATTTTTATTACATTTCCACGGCATGAATCTCCAACCTGATTCCCGGCAAAAAACCTGAATTTGAATGGACCGCATTTTGATCACAATGTGCTGAAATGTATCGCGAAAGATCGTTGGATCGTTGAAGGTTTGTCTGGTTTGTTCTGTTTTTGAATTGTACGTTTCGTCTCAATATCAGGGTGGGTATCTGACAATTCTCTCAAGTGGAATCTCGGGGAAATCTACATGAAATTTATGATAACAAAATTAGTTTCTAGTATCGAAAAAACCCAGTTTTCGTCTTAAAATGAATTTCTGGATTTTTCCGAATTATTTATTCTTCTCACCTCGATTTGTTCTCAATGTTTAATTGATAAAAGTAATTTCAACATAGTTCAAATCTTGAATACTACACACCTTCAGGCAAATTATGGATGGCTAGGATCATGAAAATTCACGCATGATTGGTCATCATCTTATAGTGGTGGAATTTTTTTTTGATCAAATTGAGTTTATGTATTTTTTTTTTCTTTGAAACATCCACGAATTTTCAATTCATAGGCTCACAGATTTTTCATCATCAATCTGAAGAAATGAGAAACTGGCATTATCAGTATCCCAAATGCCTCAAAAACCAACTGTTCATAAAAAAAATTTCAACCAAGTAGTATAATCCTTTAGAATCAACACATACAAATGGCGACACCTATTAGCTTCTAGAAATGAAATTTCACATCTCAATTACATGCTTAAAAGAAATGCTTATATCATCTTTCACTGAAATATAATTACATATTATTTTGATTCAGAGAGCTAAAAATAATACAATACATATTGAAACAAAAAGGTAACTAGCTGAGGTTGGTGCAATACAGAAAAACCATACAGGTCTGCATGATCATCAGAAATATAGAAAATTGAGTGTCACTTTCGGTTCTTTTCCCTCAAAACATAGTTTCAATTGTAGATACCTGGAAATCAAACTTGATTCCTCTCTAAATTTCAACGCTCATTCAGTTGATCTGCGTTTGAAGCTTAAAACTCGAAACAATATTTTACAGAAACTAGCTGCTTCCTCATAGGGCGCTGATGCAACAATACTTTGGTTTTTTCTTCTGCTGAATATTGATGCCCTGTTTGGTTGAACAGTGTTCATTTAAAAAAAAAATTGATACCTGACTAAATTTTTCTATGAGGATAATTACTGGTACTATCAAATCTACACCAACTCCTTGGTTACCAGTCCTCTCAAATATTGTTCCCCATCTTCGCAGGGAGACAAAACTGATTCTTGGAACAAATTTAATTCCTTTCCAAATTAATTCTTGATAATAAGGTCCCCAGATTGAAGTCGCGTAAACTTTTTTGTCAAATTTTTATAATTGATATAAATAGAAGCGGCAAAGAAATTTGGCAATTTTAATGGAATGTATGCAATTTTTCAATAAACATCTTATTACTGATCCTTCCATCAGAGTTCCTGGTTTTGACCTTCCCAGGAGAATATGGTCTGTTCTTAATCGTATTAGAACAGGCTATGGACGATGCAACAGCATGCTCTTCCGATGGAATTCCGTTGAGAGCCCTAGTTGTGAATGTGGGGAAAATGAGGAGACTATAGAACATCTTATGAATAGTTGTCCCATTTAAACATTTCAAGATGGTTTCGAGGCTATACAAATATACAGATATACAAATGCATATCTGAAATGGGTAGTTAATTTCAAAATAATTTATTTCATTCTGAATAATTGTTTTTTTTTCTGCATTTGTCTTTTTTCATATCAGATTGAGAATTGGGAGTCGTTTTGTGAAGAATCTGTTTATCTGAGTCCATAGACGGACAACATGAAGATGTTTTCTTAGATCACGCTGATGTCTTTCAAGATTTCTTTGATATTTAAGATTTTCAGTTATTTTTTTTCACAGGCAAAGTAAGGGTTCTTCACTGAAAATGAAATCAGATTTTGTCACTGAAGCAAGAGAAATTCGGTGTCACCCTTAATTGGCATCATCAGTATTCCATAATTCTTAAAGAAAAATCTTTGAACGATCTATGTTTTCGAAGGGTTCTCAGTGTTCAGTGTGTCCTCCGTTTAGGCGAAAAATTTTTTGTAGAAATTCAAACGAAAATTCAGATTAGTGACTTTTGTATTGTATCTTGGCAGTTGGTGTGACATATGAAATTTGACAGATCACGGAATTTGAATTGCTATGATTCGAAACTTGATTTGATCGGAGATCAGTACTGACAACCAGAAAACGAAAAATATAACTGAAAACAATGCTGTGATGAGTTTCATTGCAGCACTACTTTAAGTATGTACTGTAATGAACTCATTACGATACTGAAATAAAGAAAATAAATTCATTATTAAGTGTTTCGAAACTCATATATTCAATACCTTAATTTTAACAGAACATGATGAATATATTCTAGAATACGTTTTTCGAATTTACCATCTAAAACTCCTGAACAATGCCATATACAACACCAGATATTCATTTCTTTTCCTAAAACATTTAATTTAAACAAGAATATTTCCTCTCATCACCGACTCATCAAGAACGTGAGATGAAAAACTTTTTTTACGACCTTTCAGAATGATTTTTTGGCTTTTCTCTCTCACACATCGAAACATCTCACCCAATTACATTAAATCCGGCAGTTCGGTTAACGAATTTGAGCGAATTTGCGAGCGGCGTCCGGGTCAGTCGGTCGTTTAGAATTTTAATTAATGTTGTTTTCGATGCCGATCTGTTAACAAATAAAATGCGTTGTATAGGTGGTGTTAGCCGTGAAGATGACATGGAAAAAGATCCAAAACCGAAAAGTGAACGCCGAATTCGAGATAATTAGAAGAGGCTGTGTTGAATCGGCTCATTAATAGGGTTCTTATGGTATCAGGTAATTAACCGGGAATGTGTCGGCCGATAATTAACAGTCAGGTAGACGGGCCCTGTTCGGGGTTAATCAAGGCTGAGACTCTCATATCAATAAACATGTTGTATTCGCTAATTTTCTCCATAT